>OZ024724.1:31980391-33337967 GCA_964016875.1 Fallopia convolvulus | reverse complement strand
TAGAGGAACTAAAGGGAATCTCTCCCTCAATTTGCATGCATAGGATTTATATGGAGGATAACCATAAACCCACTATTGAACCCCAAAGAAGATTAAATCCTAACATGAAAGAAGTGGTAAAGAGTGAAATACTTAGGATGTTGGATGTGGGAATCATCTTCCCAATTTTCGATAGCAAGTATGTGAGTCTCGTGCATGTAGTTCCTAAGAAAGGAGGTCTCACCGTTGTGCAAAATGAAAAGGGAGAAATGATACCTATGAGAACCACAACAAAATGGCGTATGTGTATTGATTACCGTAAGCTTAATAGTGGCACTCGCAAAGACCATTTTCCTCTTCCTTTCATAGACCAAGTCCTAGAAAGATTAGCACAACATGAATATTTTTGCTACCTTGACGGGTATAGCGGGTTTTGGCAAATCCCTATTCAACCCGATGATCAAGAGAAGACGACATTCACATGTCCTTATGGGACTTTTGCCTATAGACGCATGCCTTTTGGTTTATGTAATGCGCCGACAACATTTCAAAGATGCATGATGTCCATCTTCTCCGATATGGTTGAGGATATAGCAGAAGTGTTTATGGATGATTTCTCCGTCTATGGTTCCTCATTTGATGTTTGCTTAGCTAACTTAGACAAGGTTTGACTAGATGTGAGGAGACTAGCTTGGTGCTTAATTGGGAAAAATGTCACTTCATGGTGAAGGAGGGCATAGTACTAGGACACCTAGTTTCTAGTAGGGGGATAGAAGTACATAAAGCTAAAGTTGAAATAATTGAAAAACTACCTCCTCCCTCTTGTGTTCGTGATGTTAGGAGTTTCTTAGGTCATGCGGGATTTTATAGACGGTTCATCAAGGATTTTTCTAAGATTGCAAAACCATTGTCTAACCTCTTGATGAAGGATGTGCCCTTTGAATTTTCCGAGGATTGCATGAGTTCTTTTTGTAGGTTGAGAGATGCCTTGATCTCGGCTCCAATAATGGCGGCACCCGATTGGAATCTTCCATTCGAGGTAATGTGTGATGCTAGTGATTTCGCCGTAGGGGCCGTCCTAGGGCAAAGGAAGGATGGAAAGTTGCATGCCATCTACTACGCAAGCAAAACTTTGGATGAAACTCAGTGCAATTACACAATGACGAAGAAAGAGTTTCTTGCGATAGTGTTTGCATTTGAGAAATTCCGTTCATATCTTGTGGGATCAAAGGTGGTAGTCTTCACGGACCATGCGGCAATCAAATACCTCATGAAGAAGAAAGATGCAAAGCCGAGGATTCTAAGGTGGATGCTCCTTCTCCAAGAGTTTGACCATGAGATCAAGGACAAAACCGGTGCGAAAAATGTGGTAGCTTATCATCTATCCCGTTTGCCCATTGAATACATGTTTGAGATGGAGGATGGTTTGACTATAGATTATTCAAGAGCAGATGAAGTTCTCATGAGCGGAAAGGAGGAAAGGAAGGGTGGATCGACGAACCAAGTAAGTCAGGCCCGAGGTCCAGAACATCGGACCGAAGGCAGGGCAAGTACGAGTGAGTTGGGACCGAGGTCTTCAACATCGGGCCCGAGTGACCTGTGTGTCTGCGAAGCTAGACCGGCGTCCAACCATGTCGGGCTCGGTACACTTCAATGTCGATTCGTGGAAGAAAGTAAGTTTTCTAACTCGATTTCCATTCCTTCTCGTTCTCAATTGATTAATTCTTTCTCCCCCACTTGCCTTCTTTCTATTAGTGCCGTAAGACGAGGGGTTTCCCCTTGGTTTGCGGATTTTGCTAACTTTGCCGTAGGGGGAGTGATCCCACCAAATTTATCTTATCAAGCTAGGAAGAAATTCTTACATGATGCTAGACAATATTTTTGGGATGATCCATATCTCTACAAGGAAGGGCGTGATCAAATCTATAGACGGTGTGTGTCAAGTGAAGAGGTTGAGAGCATAATTCACCATTGCCATTCCTTGCCTACGGGGGGTTACACTAAGAGTTCCAAAACCACTTCAAAAATTCTTCAATGTGGTTATTATTGGCCAACCATGTTCAAGGATGTGCATGATTATGTGAGGAAGTGTGAGGAGTGCCAAAGAGAGGGGAACCTATCAAGGAGGAATGAGACTCCTCAAACTGGCATTCTAGAAGTTGAGTTATTTGATGTATGGGGTATTGATTTCATGGGACCATTTCCCACATCGGGGCCTTACAAGTACATCTTGGTAGCCGTGGACTATGTCTCAAAATGGGTGGAGGCCATACCAACAAGAACCAATGATGCTAGGGTGGTGATGAAGTTCTTGAAAAGCAACATTTTTGCAAGGTTTGGTGTGCCTAGGGTTCTCATAAGTGATGGCGGACCTCATTTCATTGAGAGGTGCTTCGAGAATGTGTTGATCAAGTATAGGGTGTCTCATCGAGTTGCTACTCCTTATCATCCTCAAACAAGCGGGCAAGTCGAGGTGTCAAACCGTCAAATCAAGGCTATCTTGGAGAAGACCGTATCTCGATCAAGGAAAGATTGGGCCTCTAAGCTCGATGATGCACTTTGGGCTTATAGAACCGCCTTCAAGACACCTTTGGGAACTACACCCTTCAATGTAGTTTATGGCAAGGCATGTCATCTTCCGGTAGAGCTTGAGCACAAGGCAAAATGGGCACTCAAAGAGATGAATTGGGATATCAACTTGGCCGGTGAGAAAAGGTTTCTAGAGCTTCATGAGTTGGGGGAATTGAGGTTGAAAGCCTATGAGAACTCCAAGTTGTACAAGGAGAAGACCAAGAAGTGGCATGATAGGAAGTTGATTCCAAGGACCTATCAAACCGGTGACAAGGTTCTCCTTTTCAATTCAAGGCTTAAACTTTTCCCGGGGAAGTTAAGGACTAGGTGGAGCGGACCATTTGTGGTCCCCCATCTCTATGCTCATGGTGCGGTAGACTTGATTGATGAACAAGGACATATTTTCAAAGTAAATGGTCATCGAGTGAAGAAGTTCTATGACAAGGCCGGTCCAAGCGAAGAAGTTAGAGCCTCATGGGCTCTCGTCCTCGCCAATTGATCCTAAACATGCCATTGAAGAATAAGAAATTGTGAGCTTTTCATACTCTTCTCTCTTGCTTTTAAGTTTTGGTTTCCTCGTTTGATGGGGACATCAAAATTTTAAGTATGGGGTGGGGGTAAGTGTGTTCATGATTTCACTTGTTTATGTTTGTTTGTTATTTTGAGGATATTTAGTTTGTATTTCTAGTTTGTATTTGGGATGTTTGTTTCTTGGTTTGTGGTTGATGAAAGACATGGATGATTAATTTGGTCTTGAATGGATGAGTATTTGTTTTTGGTTTTAGAGAATTTTTTGCGAAATTCAAAAAAAAAATAGAAAAATTGTGTTAAAAACAACAAAAAGATTTTGTGTTTTGTAGGTTTTGGACTAGAAATTCCCATCTTAGATTGCCAAAATAAAAGCTAATGATGATGTGAGCATGTAAATTCCTTTGCATATTTTTGGATAGTTTAGCCTCTAAAATGATGTTGCTTTTGATGTGATCATGATATCTTGCTTGTTTTATTGAACATGTGAGTTCTAGGATGAGTTCTTATGCAACTAAGTATGAGTGACCCTTGTGAGATTGATTTTTGGCCATTTTAGGGATGCTTGTTCATATTTGCATATCCCTCATGTTTCTTGTGTGATTAGCTCATTCATGCTTAGTAAAACTTGCTATTGCGGTGTTTATCTATTTTCCAAGACCGTCATGAGAATTGTCCTAGCATGGTCACATTGATTTTGAACTTTATTCTTCTAGTCACATAAATGTTCCATATCCTACCATGAAGTTAATCCTTTATTTGTAGCCCCGTTCTAACCTAAGCCTTTGTTTGAAACTCCTCAAAAATATTATTCCTAGCCTTATATGACTTGATCCTTATGGGATTGGACTTTAGAAGAGAGGTTGGGATTGTATTTGAAGAGTTGAGATTCTCTTGGGTTTAAGGGCAAAGAATGGTGTTATGAATCATGTGGGTAGTGCATCTTTGTTGTACAAAAATGAAAAAAAAGAAAGAAAAGAAAGAAAGAAAATGTTGGAAATGTAAAGTGGAATAAAGCAAAGAGCTTAAGTGAAGAAAATGGTCCGACCGAGTTACAAGCAACATCGGGCCCGATGTCATAAGAAAGTCGGTCCAAATGTAGAAAGTGTGGAAAATCCAACAAAAAGCCAAGAGCAAAGATGAAGTGGAATGTTAAGTGAAATTTTGGATTGAAAGGAAAATGTTAAGTCTTTTGGGTGAGTGTGAAAGTAATTGTGGAATTTTGGTGAAGTTGGTGAGAGTTTAGGTTGTTCAATCCCCATTGAAAGCACCACAAGACCAAATAATTCCCACCTTGAGAAATACCAAAAGCCCTATTACAACCCGGTCGAATGGAACCTCTTTGAGGACCTCCATTGAGCCAAGTTCGAAATTCTTGGTGTACTTTGCATTAGGCATCTCCAGGTGGAGGAATTAGTGATATTAGCTTCAATAGTAAAGTCCTTACTTGCATGATTTTTGAGCTTGAGTGTTCATTGCTAAACCCAAACACATGATGAGTGATACACATTCACATATCCCTAAAGTGAGGCTTAGTTGCATTGACTTTATTCCTTGGAACACTTAATCATGTGTGATGATGTAAACTCGCTTGAATATCGATCACTTGTGCTTAAAATGTGTTTTCATACGAGGTTTTACTTGAAGATTATGTTTCGGTCTTGCTCACATTGTTATTGCTTGAGGACAAGCAAGTTTAAGTATGGGGTATTTTGATGTCTCTCTATTTGGTGGTGTTTTCATATGTGATTTCCTTTGTAAATATGTTTCTTTTTCCCCTTTTCTTGTGCGTTTTGTTCCTTTTTAGCTTAGTTCCCGTATTTCTTTGAGATTCGGAGACTATGCGCATTTTATGTGTTTTGTAGGTATTTGGCATGAATCGAGGATCAATTTGAAGGAGGGTCGAGACATGGAGCAAAGGCCGAGCTAAAGCGGGAAAGAGAGGAGAAAGCCATGAAGAAGAACAAGAGAAACCAACAAGAAGAAGGTGGAACGAGGTCCGGACCGAGTTGCAACCACGTCGGGCCCGACTTTGAAGTTTCCAACCTCGGACCGACATGCACAGTAACTCGGGCCCGAGGTCCTCCGTGTCGGTCCGAGTCGGTCACCGAACTACTTGGGCTCCAAGGCACGAATTTGTGGACTTCCACTTTTGCCCCTCATCTAATCTATAAAAGGCCCTCTTGTCTTCTAAGAAAGGGTTCCATCTCATACACACAAAAGGGGGGAAAGGGTTCCCTCTCATACACACAAAAGGGGGGAAAGGGTTCCCTCACTTGGAAAAGGAACCAAGAGGATACTTGGAGAGCAAGGAGGAAGGAGAGGAGGAGGAAGAGAGAGAGAATCGGCCAAGAGAGGAAGACTTGATAGGTTTTGTTGGTAGATTTGCTTTGATTTGCTTTGTTCTTGTGGATTTGAAAACCCTTGATTGGAATTTGTGGATTGCTTTGGATTTGAATGAAACTTTGCTTTGTTTTGAGATTGATTATGATGATTGTTTTCCCTTTTGAGTTGATTGCTTTCTTTGCTTGTCACATGGAGTAGATCTCCTTGATCTTGGGTTATGGGGGAAAACCCTAGGTAGGTTTACGCTAGAAACCCCAATTCCATAGCCTTGAGTGTTTGATCTAAGGAACCCACTCTACATAGAGCTACAATTCCTTGCGAAAGTTGAGAATCAAGGTGAGATTGGCAAAGTAGCGAAAGTGAACATGTGTCAATCTCAAGACCTTGCTTCGAAGGGGATTTCCCCAATGATCGAGGTGTAGAAGTGGTTGGAACGAGGGCGAAAGCACTCGATCCTAGTCCGATCATCACTCATTGCTTGAATTGGGGTGGAAAAGCCTTAATCTACTAGGGAAGGAACCCAAAAGCCCAAGATCTACTTTTAAATCTTTGAAGTTCGACATCCCCAGCTACCTCGGGCCCGACTTACCCAGTGTCGGTCCTGACTTCCTCTTGTCGCCAACCTCGGGCCCGACGTGACCTCAGTGTCGGTCCCGACTGTTTTCTTTGTTTTCCTTTGTTTTATGCCCTCCTTTCTAGCTTCCTAGTATCTAGGCACATCGATCGAGTAGACTTCCCAAGTGTTCGACACGCACCACGTGCTACAACGGGGTCGGGTTATAAATTGTATCTCTAGACCCTCGCATTTCGAGGCGATCAACTGCATGTTGAAGATCTTGGTGAAGTCCAAGAAAAGCCATGGAATGAGTTCATAAACCCGCCCGAAAAAGAGACCTCGTTACCGACCTGTGACGGTCGGTACCGAGCTGAGCAACAAGTTTTTATCCAAGAAATTCAGCAAGTGTCTACCGACCCTGTGCAGGTCGTTACCGAGGTGATCTGTTTCGGTAGAGCAGCACCGACTTTCGAAAATTATATCTTTTATCTTGTAATCTTTTTAGTTTAGAAAGTTTTTATCTTTTAGAACTTTATTAGATATCTTTCTCTAGTATAAATACTCTTGTTCTAGTCTAGTTTAAAGGAGAGTTAGTCGTTTTTGGAGTTCACGAGTTCGGTTTTGAGAGAAGACGTTAGTTTGGGAAGTTCGACTGGTTCGATCGATCGATAGAGAGGTTGGAATTTGTTGAGTTCTCTGTTGTTCTTTGATTCCGATCTTGGTTGTAAGACGATATTTTTTTAATTTCAAGTAAGATTTACTTTTCAATGTTTTCTTTTAACTTAGTTGTTTGTTTTGATTCAATGATGTGTGAGTAGTTCTCTTTTCTAGGGTCGGGGTTGAAACCCGACATAGTTATGCATGGTAAAATGAATGTGTTGATCTTTTGATTGCCTTCTATCTTTTGAATTACTTGTTTGTGCTTATACTTAGACGAGAGTCGAAGTAATTTGATTTTATTGCTTGATCGAAAGAGAAAGTTGTGAACTTGAATGTTGATATTGTTCGATACCGAAAGTTTCGAGCTTTGGATTCAAAACAAGTAGAAAAGTGAATTGATTTATGAAAGTTGATTGATTTACTTGTTTAGTCAACGAAAGTTGATAGATTTATCTTCAAAGGCATGATCTTTATCCTTCACATGAGTTTGTATGCATAATTATGTTGTGGTAACCCTTGCCCTAGATCTTTTTATCCTTTGATTTTCCTACGTTTTGCATTCGAATATACTCGTTACCGAGGCACAAGATCAGTACCAAGCCTGCACTTGCTTTGTATTGATTACTCTGTTTTAGTAGAAACCCAGCATCGTTATCGACCCTGACAAGTGATCGCTCGGGATTGCGAGGGTCTTGAGATACAATTTATAACCCGATCCCGTTGCAGCACGTGGTGGGTGTCGAACACTCGGGAAGTCTACTCGATTGATGTGCCTAGACACTAGAAAGCTAGAAAGGAGAGCTTAAAACAAAGGAACACAAAGAAAACAGTCAGGACCGACACTGAGGTCACGTCGGGCCCGATGTTGGCGACAAGAGGAAGTCGGGACCGACACTGGGTAAGTCGGGCCCGAGGTAGCTGGGTTTGTCGAACTTCAAAGATTAAAAGTAGATCTTGGGCTTTTGGGTTCCTTCTCTAGTAGGTTAAGGCTTTTCCACCCCAATTCAAGCAATGAGTGATGATCGGACTAGGATCGAGTGCTTTCGCCCTCGTTCCAACCACTTCTACACCTCGATCCTTGGGGAAATCCCCTTCGAAGCAAGGTCTTGAGATTGACACATGTTCACTTTCGCTACTTTGCCAATCACAAGCCTTGATTCCCAACTTTCGCAAGGAATTGTAGCTCTATGTAGAGTGGGTTCCTTAGATCAAACACTCAAGGCTATGGAATTGGTGTTTCTAGCCCAAACCTAGCTAGGGTTTTCCCCCATAACCCAAGATCAAGGAGATCTACTCCATGTAGCAAACAAAGAAAGCAAACAAATCAAAAGGGAAAGCAATCAATATCATCAATCTCAAAACAAAGCAAAGTTTCATTCAAATCAAAAGCAATCCACAAATTCCAATCAAGGGTTTCCAAATCCACAAGATCAAAACAAAGCAAAGCTAATCAACAAAACCTATCAAGTCTTCCTCTCCCTTGGCCGATTCTCTCTCTCTTCCTCCTCCTCTCCTTCCTCCTTGCTCTCCAAGTATCCTTTTGAGGGTGTTGTGTGTGAGAGAGCCCCTTTCCAACCCCTTGGAACCCCCAAAATAGAAGACAAGAGGGCCTTTTATAGATTAGATGAGGGGCAAAAGTGGAAGTCCACAATTTCGTGCCTTGGAGCCCAAGTAGTCCGGTGACCGACTCGGACCGACACGGAGGACCTCGGGCCCGAGTTACTGTGCATGTCGGTCCGAGGTTGGAAACTTCCAAGTCGGGCCCGACGTGGTTGCAACTCGGTCCGGACCTCGTTCCACCTTCTTCTTGTTGGTTTCTCTTGTTCTTCTTCATGGCTTTCTCCTCTCTTTCCCGCTTTAGCTCGGCCTTTGCTCCATGTCTCGACCCTCCTTCAAATTGATCCTCGATTCATGCCAAATACCTACAAAACACATAAAATGAGCATAGTCTCCGAATCTCAAAGAAATACGGGAACTAAGCTAAAAAGGAACAAAACGCACAAGAAAAGGGGAAAAAGAAACATATTTACGAAGGAAATCACATATGAAAACACCACCAAATAGAGAGACATCAAAATACCCCATACTTAAACTTGCTTGTCCTCAAGCAATAACAATGTGAGCAAGACCGAAACATAATCTTCAAGTAAAACCTCGTATGAAAACACATTTTAAGCACAAGTGATCAATATTCAAGCAAGATTACATCATCACACGTGATTAAGTGTTCCAAGGAATAAAGTTAATGCAACTAAGCCTCACTTTAGGGATATGTGAATGTGTATCGCTCATCATGTGTTTGGGTTTAGCAATGAACACTCAAGCTCAAAAATCATGCAAGTAAGGACTTTACTATTGAAGCTAATATCACCAATTCCTCCACCTAGAGATGCCTAATACAAAGTACACAAAGAATTTCGAACTTGGCTCAATGGAGGTCCTCAAAGAGGTTCCATTCGGCCGGGTTGTAATGGGGCTTTTGGTATTTCTCAAGGTGGGAATTATTTGGTCTTGTGGTGCTTACAACGGGGATTGAACAACCTAAACTCTCACCAACTTCACCAAAATTCCACAATTACTTTCACACTCACCCAAAAGACTTGACATTTTTTCTTTCAACCCAAAATTTCACTTAACATTCCACTTCATCTTTGCTCTTAGGCTTTTTGTTGGATTTTCCACACTTTCTACATTTTGGACCGACTTCCTTATGACATCGGGCCCGATGTTGCTTGTAACTCGGTCGGACCCTTTTCTTCACTTAAGCTCTTTGCTTTCATTCCACTTTACATTTCCAACAATTTTCTTTCTTTCTTTTCTTTCTTTTTTCATTTTTGTACAACAAAGATGCACTACCCACATGATTCATAGCACCATTCTTTGCCCTTAAACCCAAGAGAATCTCAACTCTTCAAATACTATCCAAACCTCTCTTCTAAAGTCCACTCCCATAAGGGTCAAGTCATATAAGGCTAGGAATAATATTTTTGAGGAGTTTCAAACAAAGGCTTAGGCTAGAACGGGGCTACAAACAAAGGATTAACTTCATGGTAGGATATGGAACATTTATGTGACTAGAAGAATAAAGTTCAAAATCAATGTGACAATGCTAGTACAAATCTCATGACGGTCTTGGAAAATAGATAAACACTGCAATAGCAAGTTTTACTAAGCATGAATGAGCTAATCACACAAGAAACATGAGGGATATGCAAATATGAACAAGCATCCCTAAAATGGCCAAAAATCAATCTCACAAGGGTCACTCATACTTAGTTGCATAAGAACTCATCCTAGAACTCACATGTTCAATAAAACAAGCAAGATATCATGATCACATCAAAAGCAACATCATTTTAGAGGCTAAACTATCCAAAAATATGCAAAGGAATTTACATGCTCACATCATCATTAGCTTTTATTTTGGCAATCTAAGATGGGAATTTCTAGTCCAAAACCTACAAAACACAAAATCTTTTTGTTGTTTTCAACACAATTTTTCAATTTTTTATGGATTTTTTTTTCTTTTGCAAAAATTTCTCTAAAACCAAAAACTCATCCATTCAAGTCCAAATTAATCATCCATGTCTTTCATCAAACCACAAACCAAGAAACAAACATCCCAAACACAAACTAGAAACAAAAAAAACAAATATCCTCAAAATAACAAACAAACATAAGCAAGTGAAATCATGAACACACTTACCCCCACCCCATACTTAAAATTTTGATGTCCCCATCAAACAAGGAAACCAAAACTTAAAAGCAAGAGAGAAGAGTATGAAGAGCTCACAATTTCTTATTCTTCAATGGCATGTTTAGGATCAATTGGCGAGGACGAGAGCCCATGAGGCTCTAACTTCTTCGCTTGGACCGGCCTTGTCATATAACTTCTTCACTCGATGACCATTTACTTTGAAAATATGTCCTCGTTCATCAACCAAGTCCACTGCACCATGAGCATAGATATGGTGGACCACAAATGGTCCGCTCCACCTAGTCCTTAACTTCCCCGGGAAAAGTTTAAGCCTTGAATTGAAAAGGAGAACCTTGTCACCAGTTTGATAGGTCTTTGGGATCAACTTCCTATCATGCCACTTCTTGGTCTTCTCCTTGTACAAATTGGAGTTCTCATAGGCTTTCAACCTCAATTCCCCCAACTCATGAAGCTCTAGAAACCTTTTCTCACCGGCCAAGTTGATATCCCAATTCATCTCTTTGAGTGCCCATTTTGCCTTGTGCTCAAGCTCGACCGAAAGATGGCATGCCTTGCCATAAACTAGATTGAAGGGCGTAGTTCCTAGAGGTGTCTTAAAGGCGGTTCTATAAGCCCAAAGTGCATCATCGAGCTTAGAGGCCCAATCTTTCCTTGATCGAGATACGGTCTTCTCCAAGATAGCCTTGATTTGACGGTTCGACACCTCGACTTGCCCGCTTGTTTGAGGATGATAAGGAGTAGCAACTCGATGAGACACCCCATACTTGATCAACACATTCTCGAAGCACCTCTCAATGAAATGAGGTCCGCCATCACTTATGAGAACCCTAGGCACACCAAACCTTGCAAAAATGTTGCTTTTCAAGAACTTCATCACCACCCTAGCATCATTGGTTCTTGTTGGTATGGCCTCCACCCATTTTGAGACATAGTCCACGGCTACCAAGATGTACTTGTAAGGCCCCGATGTGGGAAATGGTCCCATGAAATCAATACCCCATACATCAAATAACTCAACTTCTAGAATGCCAGTTTGAGGAGTCTCATTCCTCCTTGATAGGTTCCCCTCTCTTTGGCACTCCTCACACTTCCTCACATAATCATGCACATCCTTGAACATGGTTGGACAATAATAACCACATTGAAGAATTTTTGAAGTGGTTTTGGAACTCTTAGCGTGACCCCCCGTAGGCAAGGAATGGCAATGGTGAATTATGCTCTCAACCTCTTCACTTGACACACACCGTCTATAGATTTGATCACGCCCTTCCTTGTAGAGATATGGATCATCCCAAAAATATTGTCTAGCATCATGTAAGAATTTCTTCCTAGCTTGGTAAGATAAATTTGGTGGGATCACTCCCCCTACGGCAAAGTTAGCAAAATCCGCAAACCAAGGGAAAACCCCTCGTCTTACGGCACTAATAGAAAGAAGGCAAGTGGGGGAGAAAGAATTAATCAATTGAGAACGAGAAGGAATGGAAATCGAGTTAGAAAACTTACTTTCTTCCACGAATCGACATTGAAGTGTACCGAGCCCGACATGGTTGGACGCCGGTCTAGCTTCGCAGACACACAGGTAACTCGGGCCCGATGTTGAAGACCTCGGTCCCGACTCACTTGTACTTGCCCTGCCTTTGGTTCGATGTTCTGGACCTCGGGCCCGACTTACTTGGTTCGTCGATCCACCTTTCCTTTCCTCCTTTCCGCTCATGAGAACTTCATCTGCTCTTGAATCATCTATAGTCAAACCATCCTCCATCTCCAACATGTACTCAATGGGCAAACGGGATAGATGATCAGCTACCACATTTTCCGCACCGGTTTTGTCCTTGATCTCATGGTCAAACTCTTGGAGAAGGAGAATCCACCTTAGAAGCCTCGGCTTTGCATCTTTCTTCTTCATGAGGTATTTGATTGCCGCATGGTCCGTGAAGACTACCACCTTTGATCCCACAAGATATGAACGGAATTTCTCAAATGCAAACACTATCGCAAGAAACTCTTTCTCCGTCGTTGTGTAATTGCACTGAGTTTCATCCAAAGTTTTGCTTGCGTAGTAGATGGCATGCAACTTGCCATCCTTCCTTTGCCCAAGGACGGCCCCTACGGCGAAATCACTAGCATCACACATCACCTCGAATGGAAGATTCCAATCGGGTGCCGCCATTATTGGAGCCGAAATCAAGGCATCTCTCAACCTACAAAAAGAACTCATGCAATCCTCGGAAAACTCAAAGGGCACATCCTTCATCAAGAGGTTAGACAATGGTTTTGCAATCTTAGAAAAATCCTTGATGAACCGTCTATAAAATCTCGCATGACCTAAGAAACTCCTAACGTCACGAACACAAGAGGGAGGAGGTAGTTTTTCAATTATTTCAACTTTAGCTTTATCTACTTCTATCCCCCTACTAGAAACGAGGTGTCCTAGTACTATTCCCTCCTTCACCATGAAGTGGCATTTTTCCCAATTAAGCACCAAGCTAGTCTCCTCACATCTAGTCAAAACCTTGTCTAAGTTAGCTAAGCAAACATCAAATGAGGAACCATAGACGGAGAAATCATCCATAAACACTTCTACTATATCCTCAACCATATCGGAGAAGATGGACATCATGCATCTTTGAAACGTTGTCGGCGCATTACATAAACCAAAAGGCATGCGTCTATAGGCAAAAGTCCCATAAGGACATGTGAATGTCGTCTTCTCTTGATCATCGGGATGAATAGGGATTTGCCAAAACCCGCTATACCCGTCAAGGTAGCAAAAATATTCATGTTGTGCTAATCTTTCTAGGACTTGGTCTATGAAAGGAAGAGGAAAATGGTCTTTGCGAGTGCCACTATTAAGCTTACGGTAATCAATACACACACGCCATTTTGTTGTGGTTCTCATAGGTATCATTTCTCCCTTTTCATTTTGCACAACAGTGAGACCTCCTTTCTTAGGAACTTCATGCACGGGACTCACATACTTGCTATCGGAAATTGGGAAGATGATTCCCGCATCCAACATCCTAAGTATTTCACTCTTTACCACTTCTTTCATGTTAGGATTTAATCTTCTTTGGGGTTCAATAGTGGGTTTATGGTTATCCTCCATATAAATCCTATGCATGCAAATTGAGGGAGAGATTCCCTTTAGTTCCTCTAGTGAATACCCTAAAGCCCCTCTATGTTTTCTTAGAACCTCTAATAACTTAGACTCCTCCTCATCATTCAAGTTGGCATTTATGATTACGGGTAAAGAAGAGTTGGGACCAAGAAATGCGTACCTCAAATCTTTTGGAAGCTCCTTGAGTTCTTGAGATGGTTCCGGTGGTGCTTGAACTTCTTCTTTCTCGGCCTTGAACACCTCCAAGTAAGACATACTTTCCTCCAATTGCTCATGATCAATCATATTGAGGGCTAGACCTTGGCGCTCTATCTCAATTTCTCTAGGTGGTGGGGTGGCTTTCAACCTAAGCTCCCTTGGCCTTGACTTTTTAGAAATGGCTTCCCATTGCTTTTGATATGATCATGATACCTTGCTTGTTTTATTGAGCATGTGAGTTCTAGGATGAGTTCTTATGCAACTAAGTATGAGTGACCCTTGTGAGATTGATTTTTGGCCATTTTAGGGATGCTTGATCATATTTGCATATCCCTCATGTTTCTTGTGTAATTAGCTCATTCATGCTTAGTAAAACTTGCTATTGCGGTGTTTATCTATTTTCCAAGACCGTCATGAGAATTGTCCTAGCATGGTCACATTGATTTTGGACTTTATTCTTCTATTCACATAAATGTTCCATATCCTACCATGAAGTTAATCCTTTGATTGTAGCCCCGTTCTAGCCTAAGCCTTTGTTTGAAACTCCTCAAAAATATTATTCCTAGCCTTATATGACTTGACCCTTATGGGATTGGACTTTAGAAGAGAGGTTGGGATTGTATTTGAAGAGTTGAGATTCTCTTGGGTTTAAGGGCAAAGAATGGTGTTATGAATCATGTGGTTAGTGCAACTTTGTTGTACAAAAATGAAAAAAAAAAAAAAGAAAAGAAAGAAAGAAAATGTTGGAAATGTAAAGTGGAATAAAGCAAGGAGCTTAAGTGAAGAAAATGGTCCGACCGAGTTACAAGCAACATCGGGCCCGATGTCATAAGAAAGTCGGTCCAAATGTAGAAAGTGTTGAAAATCCAACAAAAAGCATAAGAACAAAGATGAAGTGGAATGTTAAGTGAAATTTTGGGTTGAAAGGAAAATGTTAAGTCTTTTGGGTGGGTGTGAAAGTAATGGTGGAATTTGGTGAAGTTGGTGAGAGTTTAGGTTGTTCAATCCCCATTGTAAGCACCACAAGACCAAATAATTCCCACCTCGAAAAATACCAAAAGCCCCATTACAACCCGGCCGAATGGAACCTCTTTGAGGACCTCCATTGAGCCAAGTTCGAAATTCTTTGTGTACTTTGCATTAGGCACCTCTAGGTGGAGGAATTGGTGATATTAGCTTCAATAGAAAAGTCCTTACTTGCATGATTTTTGTGCTTGAGTGTTCATTGCTAACCCCAAACACATGATGAGTGATACACATTCACATATCCCTAAAGTGAGGCTTAGTTGCATTAACTTTATTCCTTGGAACACTTAATCACGTGTGATGATGTAATCTTGCTTGAATATTGATCACTTGTGCTTAAAATGTGTTTTCATACGAGGTTTTACTTGAAGATTATGTTTCGGTCTTGCTCACATTGTTATTGCTTGAGGACAAGCAAGTTTAAGTATGGGGTATTTTGATGTCTCTCTATTTGGTGGTGTTTTCATATGTGATTTCCTTCGTAAATATGTTTCTTTTTCCCCTTTTCTTGTGCGTTTTGTTCCTTTTTAGCCTAGTTCCCGTATTTCTATGAGATTCGGAGACTACGCACCTTTTATGTGTTTTGTAGGTAATTTGGCATGAATCAAGGATCGATTTGAAGGAGGGTCGAGACATGGAGCAAAGGCCGAGCTAAAGCGGGAAGGAGAGAAGCAAGCCATGAAGAAGAACAAGAGAAGCCAACTAAGAAGAAGGTGGAACGAAGTCAGGACCAAGTTGCAACCACATCGGGCCCGACTTTGAAGTCTCCAACCTCGGACCGAGATGCACAGTAACTCGGGCCCAAGGTCCTCCGTGTCGGTCCGAGTCGGTCACCAAACTACTTGGGCTCCAAGGCACGAATTTGTGGACTTCCACTTTTGCCCCTCATCTAATCTATAAAAGGCCCTCTTGTCTTCTAAGAAAGGGTTCCCTCACACACACAAAAAAAGGGGGTTCCAAGGGAGCCAAGAGGATACTTGGAGAGCAAGGAGGAAGGAGAAGAGGAGGAAGAGAGAGAGAATCGGCCAAGAGAGAGGAAGGCTTGATAGGTTTTGTTGATTGTTTAGCTTTGCTTTGTTTTGATCTTGTGGATTTGAAAACCCTTGATTGGAATTTGTGGATTGCTTTGGATTTGAATGAAACTTTGCTTTGTTTTGAGATTGATTATGATGATTTCTTACCCTTTTGATTTGTTTGCTTTCTTTGCTTGCTACATGGAGTAGATCTCCTTGATCTTGGGTTATGGGGGAAAACCCTAGCTAGGTTTAGGCTAGAAACCCCAATTCCATAGCCTTGAGTGTTTGATCTAAGGAACCCACTCTACATAGAGCTACAATTCCTTGCGAAAGTTGGGAATCAAGGCTTGAGATTGGCAAAGTAGCGAAAGTGAACATGTGTCAATCTCAAGACCTTGCTTCGAAGGGGATTTCCCCATGGATCGAGGTGTAGATGTGGTTGGAACGAGGGCGAAAGCACTCGATCCTAGTCCGATCATCACTCATTGCTTGAATTGGGGTGGAAAAGCCTTAATCTACTAGGGAAGGAACCCAAAAGCCCAAGATCTACTTTTAAATCTTTGAGTTCGACATCCCCAGATACCTCGGGCCCGACTTACCCAGTGTCGGTCCCGACTTCCTCTTGTCGCCAACCTCGGGCCCGACGTGACCTCAGTGTCGGTCCCGACTGGTTTCTTTGTTTTCCTTTGTTTTATGCTCTCCTTTCTAGCTTCCTAGTATCTAGGCACATCGATCGAGTAGACTTCCCGAGTGTTCGACACCCACCACGTACTACAACGGGGTCGGGTTATAAATTGTATCTCTTGACCCTCGCATCCGAGAGCGATCAGAACCACTTGGTACCGATACTCCCAGAGTCGTCACCGACCCTAACTCATGTAAGTTTTCTACACCGAGCCCCTCTCTTAGTCCCAGGCTCGATACCGACCCCACTAGGGTTGGTACCGATCCTTCCACGACACCAATCGACCCTATTGTCGATCCGGTAGCATCACCTCTCGAGCCCGCTTTGGCTCCGAGATTGGTGAAGTCTCTTACCTTTCCTACTAAGAAGTCTAAGGACTCAACAGAAGGCAAGTTTAAGCATTTCGTTACAATTCTCCAGGGCTTGAATATTTCTATATCATTCGCTGAGGCCCTAAGCGAAATGTCGGCTTACACAAAATTTTTGAAGGACATTCTTAGCAGGAAAAAATCAATAACAGAGCCGACAGATGAAGTCCGATCTATTACCCTTCCAGAAAAGCTAGGTGACCCAGGGAGATTTGCTATCACTATTGGCATAGGCGACCACCGATTCAAAGCTTTATGTGACATAGGATCCAGTGCCAGTTTACTTCCCTTATCCATCTGGTCAAAAGTTAACATGGGACCTCTAGAACCCGTAGATATGAGGTTGTATACGGCGGACGGATCAAGTGTGAAGGCTACAGGGGTCGTTGATGATTTTCCCATTCAAGTGGGCAAATTCTACATACCAAACGACTTTATTGTCCTCGATATGCCTGAAGACCCTCTCGTACCCATCATTCTAGGTAGGCCATTCCTCGCTACAACAGGTGCTCGAGTTGACGTTCGGAAAGGACTCCTAACCTTTGACATAGGAGAGGAACGAGTCGAGTTCAGCCTTAATCAAGATGCCAATGACACGACTGTGGCCACTCCGATCGAGACGTCTCAGCCAAAGCTTGACATTGCTAAGTCCGAAGTGATGTGACTATGTTGAGCCCAACACATCGTGAGATAGTGACGCGTGCGTGTCTTGTTAGAAGGCCACGATTTGTGTGGTTTATTGCTTGGATTGTGAGAGTGTTTTATGACATTTGGAAATTTTGGGTCTATTTTGTCATTTGTTAATCTTTTCCAAAGGCAAATGTTAGTTTTGCCCTTATGTCTTTCTTTATAAGCCACTAGGGCTCTAGTTCTCTAGTTAGACAAGATTGTAGAACTATCTCTGGGTTTTGGAATCACCTAATTCCGAGTCCGGACGAGGGAGATCTTCCCTCGTGAATCCAGAATAGAAGTTCATTCATCAAGATTGCTCGGGCCTTCCTCGGATTGCCTTGCACCGCTTACAACATCAACATCCTTCATCACGTGGTATCAGAGACATGCAAGGTACTCCTTCTTTTGACCTTTGATCGAGTAATCTAGGGTTGCAAGTGCTCATAGGAGCCCCCCTTGTTACCATTTTCGAAATTGCTTGTGAATTGCCCTAGAATTGTGGTTGTTGTCTTTGTTGTGTGATGTTGTTGTGCTGGCTAAGTAGTGCACGACCATTTCTGAATTCATCCAAAGATTTTTGTCTAAAGGTTGAAGAAGATATCCCAAGGGTTGTCCAATTCAATTCTCAAACCGAAAAGCCTCAAAACCCCTTTGAAACAACCTTTCATTTTTGGTGCACTTAAGGGTGTCTTGTGTGGGTTGTGTCCAAATCCGAACCAGCCTCAAAACAGCCACGTCCCTTCCCATTTTCCATGCACATGTCTTGCATTTGGACTTGTATAGGCTTGGTTTAAGATACGGGAATGGCATCGAGTTGTCAAACTTCGAAAAGAAATTGCTTGTTGCTTGTTGTGTGAATTGTGGTTGTTTCCCACTTTCTTTTAAAAAAAAATCAGAAGAAAAAACCTTGTCGGCAGCGTAAAGGTAATAAGGGGCCAGGCACAGAAAAATAAACGAGGCTAGAAAAACCTTGTCGGCGACGTAAAGTTAATAAGGGGTCGGGCACGGAAAGAGTAGTCCAACTATGGAGCGTAGAAATGGCCTAAATCTTTGCATAAATTGTTGTTGTGTAAAACACATGGTGCCTAGTACCTTCTTTTCCTATAAGTCCTTGTTGAGTTCGGGTTCTTCTGTGTGCATTGGATTATTTGTTCTTTGCCTAGCCATACCTAACTCCTTGCCTTGACCTTGCACTTGCATTCCTTTGCTCTCTCTTGGTTGATTTAGGAGGAACTTGTGTTTTGGCATTACTTGTGATTTCTGGGATAATCTTCTTTGTTGAGTGTGTGCAAGATGTCAAGAACAAGTACATATTATGAGGAGTTCTTATTTAAAAGGTCTTATATTCCATATTTTGGCGGTCGATCCGATGCCAATGCTTGCTTAAGCTTGGATCTCCATGCTTGATCATTTTTTTGACTACTATGGCGGCTATCTTGAAAATATGAAAGTTACTTATGCCACTAAACGCTTTATCCATGAGGCTCGTAATTGGTGGTATGATCACAAGGAGAGAAGGAGGTGTAAAGGATACCATTCCATTAGTACTTGGCAAGAGCTCAAACAAGCTCTCATGGAGAGGTATGTACCACAAGTGTATGTTGAGGCTTATCCTTTTTACCCTTCATATTCTACTTGCGACACTAACGTTGTAGGACATGGAGCATGGGATTTTCATCATCAAGACCAAGCTTCCACGAGTGGCGCAAATCTCATGCCTTGGTATCCATCACCTAAAGGACAAGCCATATTTGATGAACTACCTTCTTGTCCTTCAATGAGTGTGGAGCCACAAAGACTCCCAGAGAGAGGTAAAGAGCATTCATCTTGATTGGTTCCACCACATCGAGTCTTTGAACATTCACCTAAGGTGGATGTTTCAAAACCAATCGAAGAGCCTCTCATCCAAGAAGATGTGGCTAACCTTACCTCAAAATTCATGGACGAAGCTACTTCAAAAGTGCAACTTCATGAGCCTCCAACAAAACTGAAGAGAAGGTTGATTCCAAAGAAAAAGTGGAGGATGTTGTGGAATTATCTCCTAAAATCAAGCTTCGCCCTACCATTACTCCTAGCTCCATCCATTCTTTGGCTACCCCATGGATGGATGCTTTCTCTATGGTTCCCTCCAGTTTGCCCTTCCTATATCATGAGGAGAATCCCACCAAGAAAGAAGAGACAGGGAAGACTATTCGACTCGCCAAACCAAAGGAAATTGTTCACACCATCAAGGGGAGTAAAGTTTTCTTTCTACTTCTCTTTCAGGAATCTTTTTTTCTAATCAAGAATTAGGTTATCTTCCCTCACCCATCTCTCATCTTTTGTAGGAATGTGAAACCTTCTTCTCGTATCAATTTGCGCCACCTTGGAAAAAATGGTGTAACTTTCAACTCAATGGTCTAATGCAGCTCAAATTTGGAGGACATAAAGAAGACTTCTTGAGCTCATACTGGGACTTTGAATCGCTCAATTTGGATTTCGGATCTCAGAGAATGACCTTAAACAAATGCGGGCTGAAAACTGTCCCCAGCATCACCGAGGAGATCGCCTTGAACAGACGTGTCTACTTTAACATTTTCGGGATAGAGTTGCCACTAAGCTATGGTGTTCATGATATTTTCACTTGGAAGTTCACTCAGATTCGAGGACGAATCCTTTTGAAGGGAGGGAGGATGATGTGACTATGCTGAGGCCATCACATTGTGAGATAGTGATGCGTGCGTGTCTTGTTAAAAGGCCACGACTTGTGTGGTTCATTGATTGGCTTGTGAGAGTGTTTTATGACATTTGGATATTTTGGGTCTATTTTTTCATTTGTTAAACTTTTCCAAAGGCAAATGTTAGTTTTTCCCTTAGGTCTTTCTTTATAAGCTACTAGGGCTCTAGTTTTCTAGTTAGACAAGATTGAAGCCATATTCCAACTCTTTGTCTCTCCTCTTTGGAAAACATTTTTTAAGCTTTCTTTTTGAATCAAAATTCAGATTTTGGGTCCTTGGATTGTGAGTCATATCAATCCAAATCCTTAGGTAGATCGCGGTGATTCATATCCTCGATTGATCTTCATAGTTCATGTTCAATTATAGGTGAGTCATATCCTTGAGTTTTGCTTGTCCATATCCAAACCTCAATTTTCCATCACCATCCACTTTTCCATCACCTTTCATCCTCAAAATCTCCATCTCATCGTCCATAAAATCGGATCCATAAACCCCATCAAAAACTTCATAAAAACAAGTCGAAATTCAATCCCGGTGGACTCTGCAATGCCTCAGTAAAAGAGGCATAACCTTCAAACCACAAAAGATTTTGTTCTAAATTTTTGAGGGATTAAATAAACTTGTAGAGATATATCTGGGATTTAGAATCACCTAATTCCGAGTCCGGACGAGGGAGATCTTTCCTCGTGAATCCATAATAAAAGTTCATTCATCAAGATTGTTCGGGTCTTCCTTGGATTGCCTTGCACCGCTTACAACATCAAGATCCTTCATCACGAAGTTTCCCATCCTTTTTAATAAGGATTATGAGAGCGCCACCAAGACCGCTACCGACCCTCCTAGGGTCGGTACCGAGCCCTTCGGACGACACCGAGAGAGGTTTTGCTTTTGATAGGTCGATAACGACCTCAACTACCTCGGTGCCAACACCCTCACTCATGGATCGAGGTGAGTATTCTAACTCTGGATTCACTATCACTGATCATGATCCTTCCTTATATCATATTCCTACACCATATCCTGCTATCTATGCTACAGAGGAGTCGAAACCTCCTTGGTTTTCGGATTTCACTAACCCTTTTGTAGGAATATCGGGCATACTGTTAGAAGATGAAGGACCAAATTTAGTGAGAAGAAATAACAATGCCTTTAACGCTAGGTATGGGGTCTCCCAAGACCCCGGCAAAGCCAAGAAGAAACCACCTTGATTAGCCAGGTAAGTTCGTCGGGCTAACGACGTTAAAAATAGCGCTTACGGGAGGCAACCCGGTTTTTAGTTTTAGTTTCAGTTTCAGTTTTAGTTTTAGTTTGGTTTTCTTTTTATTAGCTCTTTTCCTAGCTTTCTTTTTAGTTTTTAGTAGTATAGAGTTTGCAAGATAGAATATTTTTGGAGCTAACACGTCATAGGAAGTCGGGCTCGAAAGGCGCTGAAAATGCGTCACCCAGGCTCGGTATCGAGATGAGAGGATCGGTACTGACCTGAGACGCAACCAATCACCCCACCCTTTTATTTTATATCAACCCTATCTTCTTCTTCTCCAAAATATACTACAGACCTATGTCTGATTCACTGAAGTAGAATCAAAAAGAGGCCATTGCATGTCCTTCTTCTTCCTCTAGCTTGTAGGACTAGCTCCATGACATCATGTGCCCTACATCACCTTTCATCACCATCAACAAACACAATTTTTCCCAATTGGAGAGCATTCCCTTCTCCTCCATTGGTCCTCCACCATTGCCATGGATAGCCAAGCTCCATGGTTTTGCCTATAAAAGGGGCTTCAAATCACCCTTAGAACACACACTTTTAATCCATTCTCCTCCTTGCAAATTACTCTCAAGTCTCTCAAAAATCAGCCCCTTCAATTCAAGTTTCTCCATCCAAAGCTCCATCCAAAGCCTTCTCTTCCTCCCCTTGAGACCGCCGACCGTCGCCCTTGTCCACCGGAGCCCCGCCGACGATCGCCGCCTTCTCCGCACGCCGCCACAACCTCGTCGGAGCCCCCTGGTGTCGCCCCCTTCACCGTCGGCCCTCCCTTGCTCTCCTTCCCCTGTGTTCTGTAATACAGGAACCCGAAATTAGTATAATTCTAAACCTTTATTTATTCTATTTTATTAAATTAGTTAATGTAAGTTTATTAAAAATATGCTAGTAGAAGTAAGAAGATCAAATAAGGTTGATTTACAAGTTTTAAAATTAATAAAAATATTATGTAGGATCTTGTTAGTTGAAAGAAGGAGATAAATCAATTAAATAAACTATTGTTAATTTATTATGTCATATTATAGTATGAATAGAAAGACATGATTATTTAAATAAATTTTAAAAGCTCTTATAAAAGTATTTATATAAAGTTATTAGCATATGGATTTCATGTAAGATATTTTTTGTCTCTAAGTGTAGAGAATAACAAGTTATAAAAATATAATTATATTAATGATAGCTATATTAATAAAGTTATCATTTAATAAAATATTAGTTTAATCTATCTCTAGGTGTAGAGATTTCCTACAATGCATAAACTTTTATTATGAATATAAGGGTTATGACAATGAGATAATTTATAACATTATATTGCAAAGTATATAAAAATATCTTACATGAAAAGATATTGTAAGGTATATAAAGATATTATTTTGTGACCTAAGATAGCATAAAAATATACTATAAGTATAGAGTAGGATATTTTAAGCCATGATCATATAATTATATATAAGTTATGGGAAGAAATTTGGAAATAAAATGAATAAGATTATTTTTAATATTATGTTAATTTTTGGAAAGCTTACTTTATAAAGTAAATAGAAAGTTCTAATTATGGAAATTTACTAAGAAGTAGTCTAGTATTATTCTATCTTTATTTAATATGATCCATATAATTAAATAAGGTTTTATTAAGAGAATATTATTAGTGAAATAGAAAGAATTTGCTAAAAGGGCAAAAATTAATAACATAATTAGCCGTTTGTAGCAAGATCTATTTTTTTAGGTTTTTGTTAAGTATAAAAACACCTTATTTTTTTTCTCTTACCTGACTCCCTTCTCTCCCTCTCGATGAATCCATCTCCAGACCTAAATCCTCATCGCCGGCTAAAAATGTCAAGGGCATTCCAGATGATCAAGGATGGCAAAATCGTCGGCCATGACGTCCTCATCGCAGGCCAGTCCGGTACCGGAAAGACCGCCATAGCCATGGGTCTCGCTAAGTCTCTAGGCCAAGAAACCCCCTCTCCGACTCCGAGATCTTCTCTCTCGAGATGTCCTAAACCGAATCCCTTAGCCACCTAAATTATTATTATAATAATTTAGAATTCCATTCTATTATACTAAGTATATAAGAGGAATCCAAACCTTAAAAGATTTTCATAATTTAAAAACCGTTCGTAAATTCCGTGTCGATAGGTCGGGATTGTCGTTCGAAGTCGCGAACCTCACTTCCGTCTTATCGCTAAATCTGTTATCGTCAGAACCAAGGCAAGTGGAAGTTCCCCTTGTAACCTTATATATTCATCTCCGTGAAATTCTCGAAGTTGGGAACAACTTGTGTGCTAAGTAACAAAAGGAACCTAGGAAATATTGATAGTTAGATATAACGACCCCATTGTTAGTATAGTTTGCTCATTTTTATTGATAGGATTATTCATGCTAGTTTGGTTATGGCCTTGATTGTTTATGGCCTCGTTAAGAGGTCAATGTCGAGCGAACTAGTGAGCAGCACGAAAGTAGCCGACGCCTCTATAAAACTTTCTAAGTCGTAATGCCTACGTGTTTGAAGTACGACTTTCAGGATCTTGATCCAGTCCGCTCCTATTGCAAGGAGGGACGAGCGCACTCTAGTCATGTGCCGGGAAACTGGGTTTCTCTTGGTGGACCGGGCCATACTAGCCCCCACCCCCGTTTTAAAAATCATTAACGAAATCGATTATTTTCGTCACGAAATAAGATAAGTGCCCAATGCACATTTAAAAGATTTCAAAACCGGACCGGTCTCAAATGATTGATCCGGCTCTCGGTCCGCTCAGGGCGCGAGAGGTTTTCAACTTGTATAAATTAATAACGTTCCCAACATACTTTCGATTCTAAAAGAAGTCTACAATCTAGTAGCTCTTCTCTCGATTATCGAGCTATCTCCGCTTGAGATACGCCCTCCTTCGTACCGTTAAACCCCACAAAAATAAACCTTATCCTATAAACACAACCCGTTAATATCTTCCTCGTTATTACTCAAATTACCGAATTACCCTTGGGAAGTTCCGTTCCCGCTTGCTTAGTCTCTTAGACTAATTCTTCTTTTCCGCATGTTTGCCTGGCATATTCTCGCCCCTCGCGAATTATGTTAGAACCTAGGATTTTCAACAAGGCGTAAGGTGAAGGGAAAAGGAAGGACGAGAAGTTCCAAGATGTATACGCAAATCCTTTTGGTTTATTTCCGTTTATGCTTCAAAGACAAAGTTTTTATGAATTGTAATTCCGAACAAGCTTTTGGTTTTAACTAATGTAAGTTGGATTGTAAGAACAAAGTCTCCTTCGAGAGCACCTTTTAAATTATCCGATTATGTTTATTTCAAAATTTTATCATTTTATATAATTCTAAAAGCCTTGGGTGACTTTGGACGGTAAAATCCGAGGTCACTAGGGGCAATACCCAATGTTGTAAAATAGGGGTGTTACAGTTGTGGTATCAGAGCCGAACGTTTTGTTTTCAAAACCGAAAACTTTTAAAACCAAAAATTTTCAAAAACCGAGAACTTTTAAAACCTAAGTTTTTCTTCCGCTATCCGAAACTTCCATTTATAGAAAATTTCTCTTCCATAGCCTTTAATAGAAAATTAAGATTAGTAACCTTCTAACTTAAACTTCTTAGCTAAGAAAATTTCTTAAAAATATTTGGAAACTTTAATATTAAATAAGTAGTTCTAGACCTACTATCCTTAAACTTCCTTATCCATCTTTTTGAAACTTAAGTAACATAAGTATTTCAACTTTTAAATTTACACTAGTTGCTAGAAACTTAGCTTTACATTTGCAAGCTTGTTAGTAAGGTAAGAATTCCTTCTTAAGTAAAATAAAAATCATAGACTCTTGAATAGGGCCAAGAAAATGAAAGGTCTTGAAATAAACGTTTATATGTGATTTTTAACGCCTTGACTTCCTTCCCTATGCCTTCACATTATAGAAACTAAGGATGTTCTATACTAACGCCTTTCTTCTTTCCCTTCTTCAGACACCATGGTTGAAACGAGGAGAACCACTCAACATCGAAATCAAATCGAAGAAGCCCTCTACGGAATCCAAGCACCTAACCCATACTTCCCATACCACAATGCACATGACGATCCCTTTTATGAGCCCGAGGAAGCACAACCTGGGGAAGATATGGATGTGGATTCCGAGGAGGATCCACGTGAAGACTCTGAGGAGGATCCCGAGGAGGATCCCAACCTTCGAGTCGAGGTGCCCGAGGAATACCCGGCGCCAATCGCACCCCCACCATCCCCGATGTATGAACCCGAGGATAATCCCTCTGGGGATGAGGAAATAGCACCGGGCTATGAGCCTGAAGATTATTCTGACAAAGAAAATGGGGAGTGGGTGCCCGAATACCAACCAGAGGCGATTGTACCCGAACTCAACTTTGAACTCGAGGAAGACGAAGGCGACGACTTTGAGTTGGAGTGGCAAGCCCAGGTCGAGTGGGACGCCTGGCACCAAGTCAACCAAGAGTCCGACGAAGAGGATTCGGACGGAGTGGTCATCGACCCAAAAACTCCACCACAACCACTAGTGATTCCAAGAATGGAGTATGTTCCCCCAACACCTCTACCACCCATGATCCCGATTCCGAGAGTGGAGGTTGCCTTGCCTCCCCGAGCACCCGAGCTTGAGGGGCCTATGCCGCCAATGACACACTTCTGGTGTTATGAGGATGACGCACTTCTTCGACGGCTTCAGCTTGGGTCCATCAACGTTGATCGCTCAGAGGAGAGGTTCCCTGGAACCCGTCCATGGGGACCCAGCGGCCAACCAACGTTGTATGAAAGGGCGAGTCAAGCGCCCATTGAGTGACAAATGGAGGGGCTCTCCTATTGGTTGTTCGGAGAAGCCTCCAGTAGTCGAGCTCGCCAGCCGTTGGTGAACCTTCCACCACCTCCCGGGGTCATACCCGCCGGGACTCGTAGGTTGAACTTCGGCCTTCTGGAGAAGCGCAAAGAAGAATGGGTCCAAGAGAGCATGAGAGAGCAAGAAGAGAGGATCCAACACCGGATCTGCATTGCTGAGCTCCAGGCTCGAGAGAACCGCTGCAGCAGGTGGATCAAGCAAGCCAACCTTCTGCTCAACAACGACTCGGGGATCATCAATGAGACCCTCTTCGAGAAAGGATTCCTCGACAAGTACACGGACCATATCTAGATTTCCCTAGCTCGTATTTTTTTTCTATTCCCAAGAAGTGAGCTTAGACCACTTCTTTCGACTTCATTTTGTCCCTAGGAAGTCGAATCGGTTTAGCTTTTCTTTATTTCTTTAGTTTGAAACGGCTTAAGTTATGAAGCCTTGTACTCCCGTTTGAACCAATTATAATAAAAAATTTCTTTTCTCTACTAAAGCTTGCATTCTTCCATATGTTATTGAATTAACAAATGAAACCAACCTAAAACCTTCAGATGGTCAACACAAGAGCCACCAATCGTAGTGTCAACCCCGACAACGCTAGGGAAGAACATGATGAGAGTGAGTCTAAGGTCAAAGGCGGACATCGAGTTAACCGGCCCCCTGCACCAGCAACTCCCATCGCGTTCAATGCGGAGACAGTAGCCGCATTACGCACTCTAGTACAACAGCTGATACAAGAGGCTATTTCCGCTGCGGTACCTAACCCAGCAAACCTCGAAGCACCAGAGGAGGTACCAGAAGAAGTACATGAGGAAGCAGCCCCGGTAGCAAAGGTCATTCCTGAGAGACAAAAAGAGATCAGCTTCGCCGAAGGGATCAAAACTTTCAACGCCATAAAACCCGACTCCTATGATGGGACCGACGACCCATCGGGAATCCAATATTGGTTCTCCCACGTCGAGAGACTTCTAAGGAATATACCCTGTTCTGAAGCTGACAAGGTGCACATGGCTACACTGAAACTAAAAGATGAGGCTGGTGAGTGGTGGGAGAACTCTAGTATGTCCAACCGCCCTGATTTGAGTTGGGCCATGTTCAAACACAAGATGATGCACCGATTCTTTCTGAATCCATGAGAGACGAGAAACTAGACGAACTCCACTCCCCAAAGTTACATGAGTTGAGTGTACTGGAACGAGCGAAAAAGTTCAACCTTCTCCTTCAATACGCTGAGGATGAGATCACCACGGAGCAACAAAAGATAAAACGCTTCCACCGCTGGATGAGCGACCAAATCAAACCCTGGATGGAAAATCGCTCCTTCAAGACTTTGGAGGAGTATGTGGACCATGCACACAGAATGGAGACAACCATTAAGGTCCCTGAGAACAGGAAGTTCGGTGGAGGAAAGCCTCACCACTCCAGTCACAGTGGGTTCAAGAGGCCGGCATCTCCGCAAGGATCTCAGTGGTCCAAAAAGAGCAAGAACAAGGCCTCGTCAGCTGGATCAAGACCTACCCTTGGCTCAGAATCAAACAAGAGGTCGATTGTCTGTCACAACTGTGTAGAACCCGGACACCTCAATCGGAACTGTCCTAAAACCCCCAGGAAATGCTTCAACTATAATAAGGACGGACATCTTCGGCAATTCTGCAAACAACCAGCAAACCCAGCAGGCTAGACCCGTTCTAACACAGTGTCTCAGCGCCCTCAAGCTTCAAACAGAACAGCGGGGACTGCATCAGTCTAGTCTATGGCTCCTTAGAAAGTAAAGGGACCTATGCATCCTTAGGGTCAAGGGCAGCGGTTGTATGAGATGCGCACCACAGAAAAACCGGAGGAACCTATCTGCCAAGGTACCCTCCATATCCACTCTAAAGATGTTTTTATACTCTTGGATTTCGGCGCTTCGCATTCTTTCATATCCGAAAAGTGTGAGCCGTTTGTTGTGAATCTTCCAAATGGAGAAAGGATTATAGGAGCCAAACAGTTAGGTAGTTTTCCTTTATGCATTCAAGGAGGAATCTTCAACTCCAACTTGATATGCATTCCGATGGAACCTACGACGTCATTCTCGGAAGAAATTGGTTGTCTCAACATGGAGCAGTAATCGATTTCTACACCCGAACGGTAACCATTAACTCTGGAGGGAAGCACATATGCAAATTCAAAGGAAAATGAGAAGAAGAGAATGGAAAAGTGATCAATGCCATGAAGGTCGGGAAGCTACTCCGACAGGGCTGCGTTGGGTATCTTTGCTACCTCGAGCCGACGGAGAAAAAGGTCGTGGATATTCAAGAGATTCCTATAGCCAGAGAATTTCCCGATGTCTTCCCAGAAGAGCTTCCTGGTTTACCTCCCCGACGAGAAGTCGAGTTTGCAATAAGCCTCGAGCTAGGAACCCCTCCAATCTCCAAGGCCCCCTACAGGATGGCCCCGCTCGAAATGAAAGAACTCAAAAGTCAGCTCGAAGAGCTGCTTGAGAAGGGTTACATCCGACCAAGCGCTTCGCCTTGGGGAGCACCTTATGCTCTTTGTGAAGAAGAAGGATGCGTTCTAATGCAGAACTTGAAAGTAATCACTTATGCATCCCGACAGCTCAAGGTCTACGAAGTGAACTATCCGACGCACGACCTCGAACTAGCAGAAGTCGTGTTTGCCTTAAAAATTTGGCGACATTACTTGTACGGGGTCAAATGTTAGATTTTCACAAACCACAAGAGTTTGAAGTACGTGTTCACTCAGAAGGAACTGAACATGAGGCAAAGAAGATGGCTGGAACTACTGAAGGATTACGACATCGAACTACTCTATCACCCGGGCAAAGCTAACGTCGTAGCAAACGCTCTTAGTCTTAAGACACAACAAGAAGGCTTGATCGCAATGCTAACAGTTCAACCGAAACTCGAACAAGAAATAATAAGAGAAGGCATCGAGGTCTGGATTGGAAGACAACAAGGTTGCCTAAACACCTTGGAAATCCATTTCGACTTGTTAGCAGAAATCAAAGAGAAGCAATCAGATGACCTCATGCTAATCAGAATAAGTGGAGAAGTGAAAGAAGGCAAGGCACCGGAATTCGTCATTCAGGATGACGGTTCCCTTTGGTTCCGAAACCGGATATGTGTGCCTGCAGTGGACGAGCTTCAAAAGATCATACTGAAAGAAGCCCGCGCATCTGCCTATTCCGTACACCCAGGAGCAAGTAAGATGTACAAGGATGTACGAAGAAGCTTTTGGTGGCCAAATATGAAACAAGATGTCGCAGAGTTCATATCCAAGTGCTTAGTCTGTCAAAAAGTAAAGATCGAACACAAAAGACCTGGAGGAAAATTACAATTCCTTCCCGTGCCCGAATGGAAATGGGAGGATATAGCAATGGACTTCATGACCGACCTGCCCAAGACTCAAAAGCAGAAGGATTCCATTTGGATTATCGTGGATCGGCTCACCAAGAGCGCCCACTTCATCGCCATCCAAAAGAAGTGGAAAGCTCCAAAGTTAGCAACAGTTTTTGTTAAGGAAATCGTCCGTCTCCATGGAACCCCAAAGACGATTATCTCTGATCGAGACGGTCGTTTCATGGCTTCCTTTTGGAAAGGTTTGCATAAGGCCATGGGCACCGAACTGAAGTTCATCACAGCTTTCCATCCTCAAACCGATGGTCAATTAGAAAGGACCATCAAAACTCTTGAGGACATGCTCCGAGCCTGTGCGCTAGACCGCACAACGAGTTGGGATGACAGCTTGCATCTTATAGAATTCACCTACAATAACAACTGGCATTCCACCATCAAGATGGCTCCTTTCGAGGCCTTGTACGGCCGGAAGTGTCGTTCTCCGCTCTGCTGGGATGACAATGCAGACAAAATACTTCTCAGACCGGAGCTAGTAGAAAGAACTGCCTCAGAGGTTACGCTTATCCGTCAAAGAATGTTGACTACTTAGAGTCGACAGAAATCTTATGCAGACCAGAAGAGACGAGAGATCGAGTTTGTGGTAGGAGATAAGGTTTTCATCAAAGTATCTCCCTCAAAGGGCATTTTCCGCTTCGGAAAGCGAGGCAAGCTTAACCCTTGATACGTAGGACCCTTTGAGATCTTAGAAAGAGTCGGCAACCTAGCTTATCGAGTTGCCTTACCGCCTTTAGCTCATCCTGTGCACAATGTGTTCCATGTGTCACTTCTAAGGAAGTATGTGCCCGACGAATCCCACGTAATCAACTTCGATGATGTCGAAATCCAGTCAGATGGCACTTACGAGGAGAGACCACTTAAGATAGTAGAGCACCGAGTGAAGCAACTACGCAACAAAGAAGTACCTCTAGTTCGGGTACTTTGGTCCAAAAATGGCAAGGAAGGTACAACTTAGGAATCCTGGGAAACCGAGCAAGATATGCAGAGACGTTTTCCCCAATTAATGTCCTCCTAAGTACCATTAGTATGATCTTTTAAGGGGGTACTAGACCACGTAGTGTCCTCACAAGTTGTGAGTCTTTGTAAATGCCTTTCTTTTCCATCTCGGTACCGCCCTACGTTTCTCTAGTTTCGGGGATGAAACTAATTTAAGGGGGTACTATTGTAATATTCGCAATATTCCAAGGTTTTAAAACCTATTTACAATATAATATTTACTTTTATAATTCTTTTCTCTATGTAAAAGAGAATTTCTAATATATTATAATAACCCTTATTTTTCTCTTTAAAAAGGGAATATCAAGTAAATTAAATTAAATAAAGTTCAACAATGCATCATAAGGGCTATGAGTAAATTAAAAGCATTTAAATAAAAAGAATGCATTAATAACCTCAAAATTTTATTAAATAAAATAAATTACATCAAGACATTAAAATTACAATAAAGGTCTAGTAAAAAGAATGCAAGAGCGGGGACTTGAACCCAAGACCTCTTGCAAACACACTCACACGCCCCTTCCCTCTTCCGCTAGACTATTTGCAATTTCTTACTCAATCACCCCACCCTTTTATTTTATATCAACCCTATCTTCTTCTTCTCCAAAATAGACTACAGACCTATGTCTGATTCACTGACGTAGAATCAAAAAGAGGCCATTGCATGTCCTTCTTCTTCCTCTAGCTTGTAGGACTAGCTCCATGACATCATGTGCCCTACATCACCTTTCATCACCATCAACAAACACAATTTTGCCCAATTGGAGAGCATTCCCTTCTCCTCCATTGGTCCTCCACCATTGCCATGGATAACCAAGCTCCATGGTTTTGCCTATAAAAGGGGCTTCAAATCACCCTTAGAACTCACACTTTCAATCCATTCTCCTCCTTGCAAATTACTCTCAAGTCTCTCAAAAATCAGCCCCTTCAATTCAAGTTTCTCCCTCCAAAGCTCCATCCAAAGCCTTCTCTTCCTCCCCTTGAGACCGCCGACCGTCGCCCTTGTCCACCGGAGCCCCGACGACGACCGCCGCCTTCTCCGCGCGCCGCCACAACCTCGTCGGAGCCCCCTGGTGTCGCCCCCTTCACCGTCGGCCCTCCCTTGCTCTCCTTCCCCTGTGTTCTGTAATACAGGAACCCGAAATTAGTATAATTCTAAACCTTTATTTATTCTATTTTATTAAATTAGTTAATGTAAGTTTATTAAAAATATGCTAGTAGAAGTAAGAAGATCAAATAAGGTTGATTTACAAGTTTTAAAAATAATAAAAATATTATGTAGGATCTTGTTAGTTGAAAGAAGGAGATAAATCAATTAAATAAACTATTGTTAATTTATTATGTCATATTATAGTATGAATAGCAAGACATGATTATTTAAATAAATTTTAAAAGCTCTTATAAAAGTATTTATATAAAGTTATTAGCATATGATTTTTGTCTCTATATTAAATATTACCTTTATAAAAGTAGGAAATAACAAGTTATAAAAATATAATTATATTAATGATAGTTATATTAATAAAGTTATCATTTAATAAAATATTAGTTTAATCTATCTCTAGGTGTAGAGATTTCCTACAAGGCATAAACTTTTATTGTAAATATAAGGGTTATGACAATGAGATAATTTATAACATTATATTGCAAAGTATATAAAAATATCTTACATGAAAAGATATTGTAAGGTATAGAAAGATATTATTTTGTGACCTAAGATAGCATAAAAATATACTATAAGTATATAGTAGGATATTTTAAGCCATGATCATATAATTATATTTAAGTTATGGGAAGAAATTTGGAAATAAAATGAATAAGATTATTTTTAATATTATGTTAATTTTTGGAAATCTTACTTTATAAAGTAAATAGAAAGTTCTAATTATGAAAATTTACTAAGAAGTAGTCTAATATATATTATTCTATCTTTATTTAATATGATCCATATAATTAAATAAGATTTTATTAAGAGAATATTATTAGTGAAATAGAAAGAATTTGCTAAAAGGGCAAAAATTAATAACATAATTAACCGTTTGTAACAAGATCTATTATTTTAGGTTTTTGTTAAGTATAAAAACACCTTATTTTTTTTCTCTTACCTGACTCCCTTCTCTCCCTCTCGATGAATCCATCTCCAGACCTAAATCCTCATCGCCGGCTAAAAATGTCAAGGGCATTCCAGATGATCAAGGATGGCAAAATCGTCGGCCATGACGTCCTCATCGCAGGCCAGTCCGGTATCGGAAAGACCGCCATCGCCATGGGTCTCGCTAAGTCTCTAGGCCAAGAAACCCCCTCTCCGACTCCGAGATCTTCTCTCTCGAGATGTCCTAAACCGAAGCCCTTATCCAGGCCTTCCGTAGATCTATCGGCGTCCGAATTAAGGAGGAGAGACGGAGATCATTGAAGGTGAAGTGGTGGAGATCCAGATTGACCAGCCTGCGGTGGCTGGCGCGGCATCTAAGACTGAAAAATTGATGTTGGAGACCACGGAGATGGAGACGGTGTATGGTTTGGGGGGGAAGTTTATTGAGTCTCTTGGGAAAGAGAAGATTCAAAGTGGAGATGTGATTGCCATTACCAATGCATTGGGAAAGATTACTAAGCTTGGGAGGTCGTTTTCTAGGTCTAGGGGTTATGATCCCACAGGGCCACATACCAAATTTGTGCAGTGCCCTGATGGTGAGCTCTAGAAGATGAAGGAGATTGTGTATTGTGTCACCCTTCACGAGATTGATGTTATCAATAGCAAGTAATTCGTGTTGTCTTTGTATCTTACTGCTTTTGCTTAGTGCTATCTATTTCTGTTGGTGAAAGTGGTGTATAATTTTCTCTAATAAAGTTGAACTAGAAGATTGGCTTTCTAAAGATATTTGATTTGTAATGCTGCTAAAGTTGAGGGGATAGAGTGGCATATTACCATGAAAAAGATGCTAGCAGGTATATTAGTTGAATGAATAATGTAGGATTTGTTCTACATGATATTAATTGTTCATGGAAATGTTTGATGATTTAGTACTAACAGTTTACACTTTTTTCTGTTTCAATTATGCATTGCAGAATGTTTGATGATTTAGTACTACTAGTAAAAGGCGGCCTCATGTTTTTTTATCAAGGACCAGTAGCGAGAGTGGAGGAATATTTTGAAGGAATTGGGATGAAGGTTCCAGACCGAATTAATCCTCCAGACTAGGTACTATATTGAAATTTCAGAAGGCATGGTGGCATGGTGGCATGGTGTTGTCAGGTATCAACTGCTGATATATAATTAATATTGCAATTAGGTTAATTTTTTTATTATTCCTTCCATGTTTCAGTGATTATAATGGGTCATCTTAACCATTTCTTGTGCACCCTTTTGATTGACTTACCACCACCATGTGCAGCCATTCTAAGTTGATACAGTGAACATTACATGAAAATGATGGCATTGAATTTTGCATGAGCTTGGAAGCATAGATCTTTGTCATACCCCTATTCAGTAGCTTTGTAGGGAAAACAAAGGAGTTAAAGAAGGATGAACTCAAATCGAGCTTTATGGCATACATAATACTATTAATTAGATGAACTCAAATCAATGATTTTTACTAATCTTCTTTCAAGTCTCTCCTAAATTGCTAGCTAGGAAGGTACTGATAAAATAATTGAATGATATATCACAACACGTTTGAACTTACAAGGACAGCTTGATTAATGCTAATTTTGTGTATTGACTTGAGTTCAGTGGAGTTAATTGATGATTACAATCTTAGTTATTCAGTGGAGATCGTAAATGTCTTTGGGAGGGGAGAGGGTGCTTTGTTGAAAAGAATTGGTCTTTGTTAAAAGGATTAATGTGCATAATTATTAAGCTTATACCTACACTAAACCAGAGCTAAAGTAGAGAGATTGCACTCTAGATATTAGTTTTATGTAGAAAAGAATATGTTTTTTAGTGTAGTTCTTGGATACAAAAACTGCAGAGATAGAAACATTTTTTTAGTTCATCGGAATTTTCATTACATAGTTGAAAACACCACCATTATTAAAATGATCACTTAATTAATAATTGAATGTTAGTTGATTGGAAGTGTGATACATTGTCCTTGAAAGTGAAAGAAAGTGATGGCCGTTTGATCCTATTTTCAGTAACTTCTTTTATGCATCAGCCAATTATTATTCAGCTTCTTCATCATCACTCTGAAGGTGATCTTTTTAATCTGTCCCTCTATTGCAATTTACTGAACAAAAAGGGTTTGTGTTGACGTGATGATACATTGACTGTTGTGTTGCCTACTATCTTCTTCACCTTCCAGATGGAGCAACACTTTATTAATGAGCAATGGGTGTGTGAAACCCACCGTATTGTGTCAGTCTCCCAGTGGGATTCAGATTCGCCACAACATGAACCAACAAATTCGGTCTAGTTACACATCTGCATCATCAACAGCTGCAATATTTTTTTTATTTTTTTGACACAATGACCTAAAAGCTCAACAGCTGCAATATTGAGTTCTAGATCAATTGTCTTTGCAAATAGGATTCAAAGCGTCATTGAACATGTGCAGTGAACCGTCATCCTTAAGTTTGAAATTCGGGATCACCTGGTGGGAAATTGGATTGGGGGATAAAAGGAAAGACCTCAATAAGATGAGAAAAATTGAGTTTGGTTCTTTATTAATTTGTGTAGGCTTAAGTAAAAGCAGAAGATAAAAGCTTCTTATTGCTTTATTCTTTACTAACTTGCTACTACTGCTTAGTTGTCTGTATTCAATGTAAAAGCTAATTTCTAGCAATTCACCAGCAACCAGGTGGAGCCTCGAAGCGTCTTTTTGTCCTAATCAAGTCTGGACTTAGCAATGGATACAAATTAATCAAAGAGTGCAATTATTTTCCATGTTCTGTCATTTTAAATAACACAGAAAATTGAAGGTAGGACAGAAAGTTCAAATCAAATGTCAGCTGAGCGGCCAAACATCAGTAGTTGTTTTAATCCTGCGAGTAGTGATTGGTGTTGCGCTAAGTATTTTAATCCTGCATTTCTTAAAATTTGGGAATCAAAGTCATCTTTTATATTACTCAAGTTGACCAGTGTTTTTTCCAATTTAAGCAAGATCGTGAAGAGATCTAAAAAAACAGATAATTAATGCTGACAACAAACAGAACCCACCTTTTAAAATTATCAGCAACGTTCATAAGAAAATTAAACCTACACAAATCATGAAAGAGAGGATTTGTGTAAGAGAGGTTGTTGAACAAACTTACCAGAATTTCATCGTCAAGGTAAGATATCATCAACATCCTTTGGGTAGCAACAATCAAATTTCTATATTAAATACTAGGTTTTTTTCTTCCAAAAAACATCTTTTAAAATAGGTGTTTTTTAAGAAATCGCCTTGGTCACTGAAGAGTTAGAAATATATCTTTGTTCGACAGAAAGAAAATGGGCGTTCGTTTAGTCTTGATCCTTATGGAGCGAACGCGGGGCCACAATGGGTTTGTGTGGCCTTCCGGCTAATATCCATAAATGGCTTGTTTTTGGTAAGAGATGAAAATTACCATATGCAAATTCAGGTGCATGATCCACGTCGGTACTCCAGTGCATTTCTCCCTTTGAGTCAGAATAAATATGTTTTCGAACCTTTTCTTTAAAACTCAAAGTGGATGTTCCCGCACGAATTTCAGCAATCATTTGTTCTGATTCTACATATTGCTCATTTTGAACTAATAAAAATTTTGTTAAGCAAAAACACCGTTTATAATACAAAAACTCAATTTTAACCACCTTAAGATATTTTTTGGTGACATTTTACCCTACTTAGGCCAAAATATCCTTTCAAATTTATTTTTCACTAGTATAAAAGATGAAAATAAAATAAATTGATGACAATTGATGATAATCGAACCGTCATCAAAGAACGATGATGATTGATGACAATCGAACTGTCATCAAGTAGAGATGACACTTGTGATGATAATTGATGACAATCAAACTGTCATTAGGTAGTGATGACAATTTATGAAAAAAATCGTACATGATGACACATATTTGATGACACTTTGAATAATAATACTAAAAATTATATGTGATGACACTAAAAAATAAAACGTGATGATATTTGATGACACTAAGAAATTAAACGTGATGATAAATATTTGATGACATCTTTGTTTTTTATTTGTGATGACAATTGTTTTTTATGCGGTGATGACAACTATTTTTACGTGGTGATGAGATTTGATGACAACTATTTTTTGTGATGATGATAAAAACGAACAAACTTTGAGTGATGACACTTGATGACGGTTGTTTGTCTTCAAGACCATTGTCATCAAAACCCTTTTGATGACAAATTAATCGAACCGTCATCAAGTAGTAATGATAATTGATGACAATCGAATCGTCATCAAATAGCGATGACGATTGATGAGAATCGAACCGTCATCAAGTAGAGATGACATTTATGATGATAGTTGATGACAATCAAGCCTTCATCAAGTAGTGATGATAGTGATGACACATATTTGGTGACGCTTAAGTGATGGCAATTTGATGACAATTGTTTGTCATTAAGGCCCTTTTGATGACAAATTAATCGAATCATCATCAAGTAGAGATGATAGTTGAAGACAATCAAACCGTCATCAAGTAACGTGTGATGACAAGTGATGACAGTTGACGACGGTTCGAACCGTGTGATGACAGTTCTTTTTATATGGTTGAATGCCTTTGATGATATTTTTTGTTATCAAAAAGTTGTCATCAAGACATTTTGATGACACCTTTTGCCTTTTATTACACTTTTTGTCATCAAAAAATTGTGATGACGGTGGAAAAAATTGTGATGACGGTGGAAAAAATTGTGATGACGGTGAAATAAATTGTGATGACAGTGATGACGACTTTTTTATGTGGTTGAATGCCTTTGATGATACTTTTTGTCATCAAAAAGTGTCATTAAGACATTTCGATAACACTTTTTACCTTTTATTACACTTTTTGTCATCAAAAAATTGTGATGACGGTGAAAAAAATTGTGATGACGGGGGATGACGGTTTTTTTATGTGGTTGAATGCCTTTAATGATACTTTTTGTCATCAATACATTTTGATGACACTTTTTTGCCTTTCATTACAGTTTTTGTCATCAAAAAACTGTGATGACAATGAAATAAATTGTGATGATGATGAAAAAATTGTGATGAAGGTTTCGAAAATGATGATAGTGATGATTGTGATGATGGTCAACGCCGGTCAACGGTCGGTCAACGCCGGTCAACACCTTTGATGATACTTTTTGTCATAAAAAAGTGTCATTAAGACATTTTGATAACACTTTTTACCTTTTATTACACTTTTTGTCATCAAAAAATTGTGATGACGGGGGATGACGGTTTTTTTTTGTGGTTGAATGCCTTGTCATCAATACATTTTGATGACACTTTTTTGCCTTTCATTACAGTTTTTGTCATCAAAAAATTGTGATGACAATGAAACAAATTGTGATGATGGTGAAAAAATTGTGATGAATGTTTCGTAAATGATGATAGTGATGATTGTGATGATGGTCAACGTCGGTCAACGGGCGAGTCAACTCAGTCAACGGGCGAGTCAAACCTGTCAACGACTGAGTCAACTTGGTGGGAGTGGGGTGGGGGTGGGTGATGGGGGGTTGTGCTATTTACCTAATTTTCACACTCTCCTTAATATCCACCCAATTAGCCATTTTTTTTTTTTTGCTATTTACTTAAATCATCCTAGTGAAATATTCTTTGAGGAGAAAATAACTTTTTAAGTATCATTATGAATATTATTGAAATTAAGCAATTATTGTAATAACTCTAAGTTGAAATATCTTAATAAGGTTATAAAAGATTTTTTTATAATATCAAGGTTGTTATAAATATCTTTTTAGGTAAATATGATATCATATGCTTTTATGGATTATACTTGCTTATTTATTTTAAGAAATTAACAAGTGAAATTTAAAAGGAATTATTTGGATAAATTAATGAGGATTTCTAAGGAATAAAAGGATATTACAAAATTGAAATAATAATAAAGGAATATTATTATTTTAATTAGCCACCTAAATTATTATTATAATAATTTAGAATTCTATTCTCTTATACTATGTACACAAGAGGAGTCCAAACCTTAAAAGATTTTCGTAATTTAAAAATCGTTCGTAAATTCCGTGTCGATAGGTAGGGATTGAGTCAGGGAAGATTGGCGTTCACCAGGCTCCACTCTGGCATTCTGGCCCAAATTTTGACACAACCTCATAAACAAGTGGAGCTACTGTTCTAGACAAAAAACACCCACGGAATGTGCCTTGAAAGTAGCCATGTCCCCTACCGATGTCGAGGATTTGATTCGAGGGCCTTTTGATGGACCAATAACCAGGAGTAGAACCAAGAATATTGCCCAAGGGACGAGATCCATTCTAGTTCCATTGGAAGCCATGGTTGAAGAGTCCAACAAGAAGAGATGGGTCACTATGATCCAACATCAAACAAGCCCAGATTCTATCACTTGATTATATGGGCGGAGTTTCACACATTAGATGGGACGTGGATTTCATTAATATGGGGCTTGTCTATTATACTTTCCTATCTTAGAAACATGGAATAGTTTGTCTTATTTTAAGACTAAATTTATTAAGTGACCGGGTAATATAAAATATAATATGTGGTCTTAGTCAACTCTTTGACTTGACCAGTCTAAGAAGGGAAAAATCTATCCTATATTATATTTATATTTTCGAGCATCCAAAAGACTTTAATGAATAGGATTTTCGTCCATAGGCTTGATGTTAGTAGCTGAAATATATTGGTTATATTATTATGTTATCTTTTGAGTTTGTTAGGATTAGTTTGTTAGTTTTCTTATCTTATAAGTCATATAATTATTTATTTGATTTATTTAGATAAGTTGACTTAGATAGATGCTTTCCAGTAGTTTAGTATTGTTCTAAGATATCTTAGGAGCCAAGTAGTGGTGCCGAAATCACCATCTAGGGTCGGCCATCACATGTGTCTTCTTCTCCAAGATAGCTTTGTTTGTACGCTATTAATAGTTGGCATTTCAGTTTAATAAAATTCAGCTTGAAGAGAGATCAAACCCTAGATTGGGTTTAGTCTTTCTTTTAGGCCATTAAAACACAATCTGAGTTCGAGTATTCAACACTTGATCAATCATCATCTACTCTCTCTCTCTCTCTCTCTCTCTCTCTCTCTCTCTCGATTGTAACTTCAGATTTGAATCAATAGTTGATCAATTTATTTAGTTCTAGTTGATTGATAAAGATCAATATAGTTCACCAATTGGAAATAGTGATCGAGCCTTTCCAATTGAACTATATCTTTGATTCAATATATCCATTCAATTCAGTTTCGCTCATCATCATTCATTCAAAATTCAAATTACTTGTCATCCAAGGAATTCGAGTTTGATAGTGAAATTGGTTTGATTCAGATTTACCAACACAAGAGGGGATCTTGTGGAGTCACATACTTGATTATCAAGGAGTAATCCGAGTCAATCACATATCACCAAAGTTGTAGGATCAATTAATCTAAAGGAGTTTTGGAAGCTAAGGAGCCTGAAAAAGCGACTAACACTAGGAATAAGGCCACCAAGCTTATCTAAGGGAGATGAGATTTCATTTAAGTCACCCAACAAGAAAAATGGTAAATTGAAATTTGTTAGAGTTTGAGAAATATTATTCCAAAAGTTAGTTTTTTCATTTTCACGAGAGGGTGCATAAATAAATACAATAAGGTAAAGTTGATTAAGAAGATTAGATTTCATAATAATACAATTTATTGACTGATCCGCTAATTCAAAATTTCGGGTAAATAGTTAGAACAAATAAGAAGGAAAAGACCACCTTTAGTGCCTAAAGCGGGGAAAAAATTAATATCATTAAAACCAGTATTGCGAAGAAAAAGACTTGATTTTTAATAAACTCAATTTCTTCCCAGAAATTAGGCCTCCAAATACGTCTTACATTCCAATAACCTATATTCATAAATATCTTTGATTAAGAACAAAAGGAAAAGATAGAAAGCATAACATAATCATAAAAATGCAATTGTAATTTGTAATAGGAAAACGAGAGGGACGAATGATAAAACCCAACCTGTAACAAGTAGATAGAAGTAGAAATAGTAACTAGAAAATAGAAAAGTAGCACACAATAATTAAACAGTTTACAAGACAAACTTAAACAAGGGAAATAAATTTGATAAATTCGGTGAATTGTTTTTGAAAAAAAAGTAAGCTAACAAGTGAATCAAAGGTTGCTGGCTAGTGTGTGATTTCCTTGTATGAATCAATAAAGCTCTCAGAGGCAAGCATAAGCAGAAGTGGAATAGAATAAAAGAGAACTTACAAGCTTCAACCAAAAGCATAATTAAAATAGACATAAAAGAGACAAGGATATAAGAAAAGAGGTAAACAAGCTTAATATTTAGTATTACACAAAGAGAAACCTTTAACCAAAGAGTTACATAGTCGAGCAAAAGTTGGCAATAAGAACAAGCAAAAAGGGCCATAATAAAAGGCCATTGCCTAGGATCTTAGCAGGATTTCAGAATCGATAAAAACAAAAAGGAAGGAAAACCATAAGCACAAATTACATAGTTAGAGATTTTAATAAAGACACAGACCAACATTGAAGGAGCACTAATCATTTACCAACATGTTTTTAGCCTTAGTCTTCTTAGGTTTCTTAGTGGCAGAAGTAGAACCAACATTATCCTTGATGAGATTAAATTCTTTGCGCTTAGAGGAATAGGCGTACTCTCACCAACACACCTAATGTCCACATCATCCATTTGGTTACGAAGCATAGTGTTGGATGACTCAATCCCATGATCCATACCAGTCAAACCCATGTATGCAATCTGAGGGATAGGTGGAGCAACAGAAGCACCAGGTCTCATCCCAACAGGCAACAATGGTGAGGCACAAAGGAAGGGTATGATCACCATTGTCTCATGGATAGGGTTGGACAAGCAAGAGACGGGATAAGCTACCTGCTAATGCGCTTGCATGAGCAATTGAAGGTTAGCCTAAAAAGTAGAATCCATAGAGGAGAACATATCCAAAGCCATCAAAGGATTATAAGGTGGCAGAATAGGTGCAGTATTCACATCAAGAATACTAGCAAAAGTACGATAGGTAGTAAGAGGAGTACCAACAGGGATTGGAGATTGATTAAACATAGGAGCAACAACATTGGTTCTAACAAAAGTAGGACCAAAAGGAGCTATAGGCAAAATAGGCCCAGAGGTCATATTACCATGAAGCTTGAAGTTTGCGTGCTGAATAAGATTAGCTTCCACAAGGTTTTCCTCAATAGTCAGCTTAAGTTTCCTAGGTTGAATATCATTGAGGGGGCATTCATCAAACCCATGAGAAGCCTCCCCGTAACACCCACACCCTTTAGACATAGTTTCATACCAAACTTTTAGAGTCAACAAAGAATTCCAATGGCTTTGGATTTTCACATTCCCTTTAAGAGGAACAAAGATGTCAACATTGACAAGAACCCTATAGAATTTCATTTAGTTTTTTGCATTGGAAACCTCATCAACCCTAATGAAATGGCCAATATGATTATCTCTCAAACTAAGGTCAAGAGCAGAAGGATTAAAGAGGTAATAAGGAAAAGATGGGATCTTGGCCCAAATATCAATCCTAACAATTTCATCAGAAGTGGGGTTAAATTCAGGATAAAATGGCAAAAGAGCAACCAAATTACCCTAAACAAGATAGGATCTCTTGCTCCATGCTAAATCCTTAGTCTCTCTATTTCAGAATTTGAAAAGAAGACAAAAGAATGCAAACTCCTGAAATTGAATCTCTACTTTAACAGATTCTTTCCAAGCCTCTTTCATCTTCCCATTTATAAGAGTGATTGAGATAGGATCCCCAACCATCTTAAAAAGAAGGGAGAAATTCATAAGCTCATGAAGATAATTCTTAACCGAAGGAATTGCTATGAGATTAGGCAAGGGAAGACCATCACTAGGATGAATTATATCATCAAAAGGGACAAAGATGACTTCAAGGTTTGGTTCAGAAGTTTCATGAAAGTGATGAGAGAGTGGTTCATTAAAAGTTAAGGGACTAGTGGGGCTAACAAGCTTAGGAATAGGAAAAAGATCATTCTAGTTATGATCAGTGAAGGAGGGACTAGAAGCTCCATCAATCTCCATAGAAGTAGACATGGATTGATGAATATGGAAGTTAACCAAAGCATTTTGGTATGAAATAGAGTCAGACATTTTTCGAGGAATATCAGAGAGAATATTGTAGGAAATGGGATAGCTAGAATAAGAGAACAAAGCATCCATAAATAGAGAAGGGAAGAACTCAAACTGTAGAGAGGAAAAGAGAGAATAGGTAGCCACATAAATGATAATCAGAGATAGCATAGGAGATTAAACTCTCATATAGACTGAACATGCAATAAATGAAGACAAAAGCAAGCTTTGAATAGTAGTTTGTAAGAAGAGAAATAACTGAAGCAATAAATGCAATGGAGGCTGGAGAAATGATTACATGCACCCAGAGAGAGAATATTTAAAAGAGAGATTTGGTGAATCTAAAATAGATGACAAACACATAGTTCAATAAATACTACTTGAGGTAGAAGAGAGATATAAAATATTTGGACATGGTTTAGGTTTAAGATAATACAAATATTTAATAGAGAGAAGTAGCAAAGACAGAAGCAAAGGATCTAAATATGACTTATAAAATAACCAAAATAGATATTTAGAAAAGGCACACAACAAAGATAGTGGGATTAGCATATAAATCCATCATAGTATTTATAAAGATGATTTTCATCTCGATAGACACATTGCATAAAAATAGAAGAGAGGGATAAATTCTCAAGAGGTGGCAATAGCAAGCTAGAGACACCCTAAATTTACAAATATCCTTAAACAAGATTGGATACCAAGCTACAATTTTGTCAAAAAGACAAAGGAGCCACAACCACCCGTCCACCCCAACCTTGAAAGGAAAGAGGCATGCCATAGTTGTTCTAGTTTCAATTGAGAAGAAGGCAACAATACCTCAACCCTAGAGAAGAACCTAGACATGAGCATTTGATACCAATTCTTATCAAAAGAAAAATCATACTCGACTTCATCATGATGAACAAAGTCACCAGCAAGAAAAGAAATCTACCAAAAATAGTTCCATATAAGAGATAGCAAGAAGAAGAAGAGGTTAGATGAAATGAAAATTTGTAAATCCTTAAGATAGACAAAAGAAAGATCAAACACCATACTGAAAAGAGAAAACCAACAATGAAACAAAAAGAAGCAAGATACATAAAGCTTAGATAAAATAAAGGAGCAATAATCCAAATAGACTAGTCTCAAGAAATTGTAAATTATGGATCCCAAGAAGACAAAAGGACAGGAAAAGTGCACAAACCAAACTATGAATTTGGTATCACATGAAACATACTGAAATGAAACTTGAAAAAGGAAGTACTCACGATAGATAAGAAGCAGAAGATGAAGAACAAATAGGTGTAAATAGGAAATTTTATAAGCATAAGTCATAGCAAAAGAATTAACATTCATGAGATATAAAATAACATTCAAAATGTTGGATCGTAAACCGTTAGCAAAGAGCTTGTGTTCTCTTGATGGAAACTCTTCATCGTTGTAAGCTTGTGTTCTCTTGATTATTCCTGGGAGTTCCCATTGCATGGGAACTTTCCTCTTCAGAGTTCCCTTGATGGGAACTTCTGCATTGTGAGCTTCTGTGGCTATACCTGCGTTCCTTAGAAATAATTGAACAAACCACATTAGTTCCTCATGGTGTTTGTCATTATCAAAACTCGGAGAATGGCATCGTTGATCCGTTGTTTAGAACCAGAGGTCCCAACAACGTCCCAACAATTTCCCCCTTTTTGATGATGACAAACCCATCACAAAGAATGCAAGTATTTCAATGAATGATATGCTAATGAGTTCCTAAGTATGATTTTGGGGAGTCACTTCTAGTGAAACACTTAGATTAGGGAGCCACTTCTGGTGAGACACTTAGATCTTACTTAGCTTTTTATGCAATTGTTCCCCCTTAGCTTATGCATGTTCTGTGATACTTTTAACTCATCTTGCATTTTTTGTCTTTCCCCCTTTTGACATCATCGAAAACAAGCAATGCAATTATAAGGAAGAAAAGGAACACGCATTCAAATTAAAGGCCAATTCATTACTTAAGAAAATATGTACAAGGGGAACACAAGTACATTTTGTGGACATACTTGGATTAAGGAAAAAGGAGAGGAAAGATCATGGGGCTGTAGGGAACAAGGCATCACAAAGGCGCGTCAGGACCTGTGTAAGTTTTTCTTGACCCCTTGCCAATGTCGGTTGGTCCCTGGCAATCTGGTCGAGGGTGTTGGCAATGCGAAGCAACACTTGAGAGTTCCCATCTTCGCCAGATTCCAGTTGAGCCGATTCCTCCACGGGCTCAGAGTGCCTCATCTTCTGGACCACTGAGATGTCCAGTTCCCTTCCAATCATAACTTCTTCTTTGGAGACGTCGTAGAGACCCTCCTTGAGTAGAAGCTTCTTGATGAGCCCAGAGTAGGGAAGAGAATGGGACTTGGACGCCATACACTTCTCCATATGCCCGAGAATAATTCTTGGAAGGTTGATGGGCTTCTTGAGGAGGAAGTGGTAGAGGAGTATAGCATTGGGGATGTTGATGACTAGACGCTTCTCTTGGCGAGGGATCACCATATTGATGATGAACTGGTGAGCCAGCTTGGCGATTAGGGACAGATGATGGGTTGAGGTCCCTTGAGTGGGGACTCGGCCCTCATATATGGTGTTGTACACCTCTGCGCTGTTGAACTCTCCCCAGAGCTTGTTGGGCAACGCGCTGAGTCCGTGAACAGGGACCTAAAGCTAAAGGCGGATGGTAGACGTTGTGAATATAAACTCGTCGCCTTCGAGGGAAAGAGTTCCCTAAGTGTCGTCGTTGTGGACTACAAAGTTGTTGTAGAACTGATGCACTTGTGAGGGATCCACACTCACGGGTTCTTTGCAGAGGTGCTCCCAGCCTTGGGCCTTGATCAAGTCCCACAGTTCCCCTAGTCCATTCTCGTAGAGCATCTCCTCAGAAATTATAAGAGGGGGAGGAGTTTCCGGCGTTCGTCCACAGGGAACTTCTTCGATGAAGATCCCTTCCCTTTTTTGGTGGTACTCTTTGAAGTGTTCCCCCTAGAAACCGTTGTAGGTGCTTTCTGCAGAGGGGGTCCAGCCGCTTCGATCAACAACATGGGTTCCCTTGTGGCACGGGAACCATCGGACACCACCAGTTGGTGCCCAGGGGTTTGGATCTTGGCGGGCTCCTTAGCAGCTGGAGCCTCTTCTTGTTCTTCGACCTCATCATTGGAGGTCCCTTCATCCTCAGAGGAGCTTGAGCTGGAGCCCTCCTCGTCATCTTCAGGATGACCTAAACTCGTCCCAGCACCAACAGCCGGTGCTGGGTTCCTTTGTTCCACGGGCTCTTCAGGAGCCACCTTTTCTGGGGACTTGGTCCCTTTGTCAGTTGTTGCCTCAGTTGGGACCCTGTTGAGCTCGTCCTCTACAGCCTTGAGCTAGGCCTCCTCCTCTACAGTTCCCATGATGGGGGGAGGGGAATCCTTGGTCATTTTGTAGATGACAACGGAGAGAGGAAGGTCATCGTCGTCCGAAGTGAGGACGATGAAAGTTTTAGAGGGAGAGGGAGAGGGAAGTTTTGTGGTAGTTGGAGATGTGGTGGAAGAGGGGATAGGAGAGGAGAGAGGAGTGGAAAGTTGTGTAGGAGGGGGAAGAGGGGTGGATACGGGAACCTGGGGAGTAGTGGTCCCCGAGGCAAGAGTTTGAGGGATAGGCGTGTGTATGGGTGAGGAAGGAGGGGAAGGAGTTTTGTGGGGTGGAGATGGAGTTCCCTTCGTTGTGGGAACAGAGGGAGGTGGTGGAGTGGAGTTCCCGTCGTTGTGGGAACAGAGGGAGGTGGTGGAGGAGTCTTTTGTTTTGGGGGAAGAGGTTTGGGAGGTCCCTCAATTATAGGAAGAGGGAGGGAAAAAGAAGCGAGTTGGCTCTGGGATTGGGAGGTCCCAAAGTCCGGATGGAAGACGAAGGGTGATTTATCCATACAGGAACTGTCCTTGGAGCAGTTCAAGTAATCAACGAATTTGAAATGGGGCTTCTTCCTGGGCTCCGAGTATTCGGAGACCTCAGAGTGTTTGCGCTTTTTGGATTGTGAGGGGTCTTTGGAGTGTTTGGATTTTTTGGAATGTTTGGATTTCGAACGGTCTTTGGAAGAACAATGTTTTTTGGATTTTCGGGGCTTCTCGTTTAGAGAAGGATGAGCATCTCCGAAACTGTCAAGAATAACAGTGCCGGAGAAGATGTTGGTGGTTGAAGGAGGAAGAGATTCAGAGGAGGTGGCGGAAGAAGAGGTCATGGCTAAAGTTTGGTCTGCCGGAGTAGGAGGGGGTAAGAGAGGGCTGACAGAGTTGTAGAGCCCGACCATGAGAACGTCTCGCATGACAGGATCGGTTTCCCTCTCAATTTCGTTTAGTTGGGTGATGAAGAAGACTCTTGGATTTGCAAGCACCCAAGCTTTAACTTGAGCCTAGGTGTGTGTGGAGGCCATGTGATGGGAATTTTGGGAAGAGAGGAAGTTTGGAGGTTTCTCGAAAAAGAGAGTCAAAGGGATGTGGAGAAGATGAATGACAGAGGTTGAAGATGGAATAAGAGCCCAAAAATGGCAAACTAGGGTTTTAAGGAGAGAAGGGGCGAAGGGTAGAAAGGGAAGTGAGAAATCCTTGATAACCGTTGCCCAATGAACGTGGGCATCATTTCAACTTCCGTAGCATGCCTCTTGACACGCGTCACGATCTCTAGGGAAGCCCTTTCAAAATTTGAATACTTGGCCCTTAACGCTTCAGAGTTTCTGACATAAAATCCCGCTTCCCAAGTGACGGTTCATCTTCTCAGAGGAGTCAGCGTTCCCTTGGTTGTGTGTACCAGTTTCCATGATCGTATCAAGGTCAGTGAGAGTGAAGTGGTTAAGGAAACTTCACAATCATCCTTTTGTGGGGCTAGGGAACTCAAAGGGAACCAGACAATTTACGACTCGATAAAGGAGTAAACATTTTGGCTCATGAGAAGCGTTTGTCTGGTCCCTGGCTTAGGGTAGGTTATATGATCAACCGTCATAGTGGCTTGTAAAGAGGGATAAAGGGAACTCTGGTTGATCACGTGAGGTCAAAAGAAATAAAGTTCCCTTGTACACATTTATCTTTAGACTAGTAATCATGGCAAAGTGAAAGCAATAAATCCAAGTTCCCTATCATGCATTCTTAGAAAAACTAGTCAGGCATTGAGGGAGAGACAAACAGGGACTTGTTTAGTTTAGAGTAATCATCCCTAGAAGCATTCGAAAACGCTGGTAGGGACCTCTGTCTAAAGCTTTGGTGAGAATGTCCGCAATTTGCTCTTCAGTTCTACACTGTTCCATTAAAATGTTCCCACTTTCAACATTGTCACGTAGAAAGTGATGCCTTATATCTATATGTTTGGTTCTAGAATGATGCACAAGATTTTTGGAAATGTTTATGGCACTAGTATTATCACAGAGTATGGGAACTAGGCCAAAAGACATACCGTAATCCTGGAGTTGAGACTTAAGCCATAGAACTTGGGAACAACAAGATGCGACAGCCACATATTCTGCTTCAGCTGTGGAGAGTGCCACTGAGTTTTGCTTTTTAGATCCTCATGAAACTAAGCATGACCCTAGTAACTGGGCCATTCCTGATGTGCTCTTTCTATCAACCAGGTGCCCTGCAAAATCAGCATCTGTGTATGCAATGAGCTCAAGGGAACTGTTCCTTGGATACCAAAGGCACAAGTTATCATTCCCTTTGAGGTACCTGAAAATCCTCTTCACCTCTTTCAGGTGTGATTCCATAGGGTTAGCTTGAAAACGAGCACAAAGACATACGGAGAACATAATATCAGGTCTACTAGCTGTTAAGTAGAGAAGGGACCCAATCATACCTCGATAGTTTCTTTGGTCCACACTTATACCTGTTTCATCCGCATTGAGCCTTGAATTTGGTGAGATGGGAGTGTCAATAGGCTTGGAGTGTTCCATCCCATACTTTACAAGCATTTCCTTGATGTATTTCTGTTGATGAATCTTTGTTCCCTCCTTAGTTTGAGATATTTGAAGTCCCAAGAAGAACGTGAGTTCCCCAATGAGACTCATCTCAAACTCCCTGCTCATGAGGTCCTTACATTTCTCTACGAGAGTTTCGTTAGTTGCTCCAAAAATAATGTCATCAACGTATACTTGCACAATCAAAATGTCTTTAGACTCTTTCTTTAGAAACAAAGTCTTGTCTATGGAACCTCGAAGGTATCCATGAGACAAGAGAAATTGAGCAAACCTGTCATACCAAGCTCGGGGAGCTTGTTTGAGTCCGTAGAGGGCCCTCTCCAGGAAGTAGACATGGTTGGGTAGCTTCTCATCTTCGAATCCTGGCGGTTGGGCCACATATACTTCTTCCTTGAGATGTCCGTTGAGGAAGGCTGTTTTCACATCCATTTGATAGAGCTTGAATCCCTTGTGAGCAGCATAGGCAATTAGGAGTCTGATGGCCTCGATCTTGGCAACCGATGCGAAGGTCTCATCGTAATCAATTCCTTCCTCTTGCCTGTAGCCTTGTGCCACCAGTCTAGCCTTGTTCCTTGCTACAACCCCTGTATCATCGAGCTTGTTTCTAAAGACCCATCGAGTTTCTAAAGACCCATCGAGTTCCTCTTGCATAGCTTGGATCCAATCTGGGTCCTTCAAGGCTTCTTTGATGTTTTTGGGTTCCACCAATGAAACAAACGCGTTAAAAGCACAAAAGTTATTGAGAGAGGCACGAGTTTGCACACCTTTATCATAAGGGGAGATGATGTTCTCAATGGGGTGGTCCTTCCTTTGTTGAAAGTTTCTTGTACGAGTGGGTTCCCTTGCACTTGTGTCATCTTCAGTAGAGGCTTCCTTTTCATGGGAACACTCGTCTTCAGCTTCTTCATTGGGTGTTTCTTCAGAAATTTCTGGCAAGATCCCTCTTTGTTCCCCCTGAACACTTGATTTTGGCAGGGTATTGTTTTGGGGAACAAGAGAGTTGGAAGTGTCTGGTAGTTCTTCTGAGGAGGAAACTTCGAGGGAGATTTGATCAGTGATAGTTGGATCTCCTTTGTTGTTCCCCGGATCACACATCTGAGAGACACTCAAAAGGTTGTATCCAAGATCCTTTACCAGATTTACATTGCTAACTTTTATTGATCTATTGAGCAAAACTTCTCCTTTTCCAATGACTTCTCCCTTGTTTTTATTGCCAAATGAGACGTGGCCTCCTTCGGCATGAGTGTGGAGTGAGATGAGGATATCTGTGTTTCCGGTCATATGGTTCGAGCATCCACTATCTATGAACCATGTATTGTTCACTCTCACTGCCACCTACAAGGTAAAGTTAGTTTTTTGAGACCCAGGCAAGATGACTCTTGCCAGGTCCCTTGCAAGGGAAAATATTCTCATTTAAAATATAGTCAGCGATGTTGATATCATGAGTGATTTGAAAGTTGGAGTTCCTTTGGTGATTAGCATGATGTTTTTGTTTGTTCAGGAACTCACGGTTTCTGAGGGTTTGGGCTCTCTTCTTGGGACATGCTTCCTTGTATTGCCCATGAGCACCACAGTTCCAGCACGTCTTATAGTATTCTCCCATGTTGTATTTTGGGTGTGGTCTTTGGATTCTGTTCCTATCCATAGTTTCCTTATTGTACACCCGTGACCCGTTTCCCTTAGGAATTTGGACATAAAGTCTATGTCCGGTGTTCCCAGTGTAATAATCTTTCTCACCACCTTTCCCACTCTCTAGGACCCTGATTTTCTCCTCGAGATGAGCATTTTTCTGTTTCTCGCATTGGAGTTCTAAGGCCCTACACTCATGGATTTCATGTTCACTCAAGGGTGACTTCCCGTTCTTTGAGCTCTTAGTTTTGTATCCTATGCCGTGTTTGGCTGGGACAAACTTGATTTGGGAACTAGAGGCTTCAAGATGTTCGGGAGTCTTACTCAGGTTTTGTAAGAGGGTGTTTTCATATTTCTCTAGAGTTTTGATTTCATTTTCTAGATCTACGATGTGAGACACATGGGACTTGAGTTTTTCGAGAAGGGATATGCAGTTGGGACAGGGTTCAAGACCAACTAATTGAGCATTTATGTGTTCCTGTTTTTCCAACTTGTTTTGCAGTTTTATATTATCTTTGACAAGACTTGAAAGAATTTTCAATAGCTCAGGTTTTTCATAGTTTTTCAAAGAAGCAAGAACAGTTTCAGTGGTTACCTCACTGGGTTGTTCCCCAGTGGTTTCTCCTATGGCCATTCCGCACATGTTTGGGAGTACCCATGACTCGGGATCTTCGTCCTCATCATCGCTCCAGGTGGCGATGTAGGCCTATTTCCCTTGCTTCCAGTCGTCCGTTCCCTGTGGGCATTCCTTAGCGAAGTGTCCTTTCTTGTTGCACTTGTAGCATGTGACATCCGAGAGGTCCTTCTCTGCGGGTTTTCTTTGGGAACTCTATCCTTTTCCCCAATTCCCACTGTTCTTTTTGAGCTTCCCTTTGTAGAAGTTCCGAAGAGCCTTTGTTACGAGAACTAGCTCCTCATCCTCTTTTTCTTCGGAGTCTTCGTGTTGTTCTTGAGTTGATTTGAGCAACTAATTGAGCATTTGTGTTGGGACGTTGATGGGACCTCTGGTTCTAAGCAACGGATCAACGATGCCATTCTCTGAGTTTTGATAATGACAAACACCATGAGGAACTAATGTGGTTTGTTCAAGTATTTCTAAGGAACGCAGGTATAACCAAGAACTCCCATGAATGACCAAAAGCCACTAAAGCTCACAATGCAGAGTTTCCATCAAGGGAACTCTGAAGAGGAAAGTTCCCATAAAATGGGAGTTCCCATTTTATGGGAACTCCCAGGAAAGTTCTCATACTCGAGCTCATCGAGGGATCACACTCAAGATTGAGAAGATGCTCAAATCAACTCAAGAACAATACGAAGACTCCGAAGAAGAAGATGATGAGTGATATTCGCATTTTTAGTATAGTTTTTGATAGGTTTTCTTTGCTTATTAGGTTTAGTTTTGTTTAGTTTAGGTTTAGTTTGGAGTATTTTTAGATAGTTTTGCATATTTCTGTGAAAAGAGTGGAATCTACGCTATTTTGTGAATTTTGCAGGTTTTAGCGAGGAAAGGAGCTGAATGGAGTTGAATTTGGAGCATTGCAGCGAAAGACAGAGGAGTGCAAGATTGAAGAAGTCAGAGCTCGAGAGTACAAGAGGAAGTGTTGAAGAAAACAAAAGCCCAGGCTCGTTAACGACGTTGTGAGGGTTCGTTAACGAGGCCACGAAAAGAAAGATATCGAGTATTATTTTATGATTCACCGATCCTGATGGGAATTTATTTCCGTATCGGTTGAGTATCTTTTTAGAATCTTTTGAGGTTGTTAGAATATGTATTTTAGGTCTTAATATCTTTTTAGATTTTATTTCTATCTTTTAGGGATTGTTTCTATCTTTTTAGGAAAGTTTATATCTTTTAGCCTTTTTAGCTTTTAGTTTTTTAGTACAAATACCCTTCTATCTAGCATAGAAGGGGAGGCGGAATTTTAGGGGAGATTTTTGAAGACCGAAGGAGAGAGAGAGATCGGATCGGAAGCGGACCACCGAAGCTCGGTAGACGACAGTCGCCGGGTGGTCGTTGGTCGTGATTGTGGTTCGGTATTTTTACGTTTTTCGGTTTCTTCTGAATCTCTGTAAGATGATATTTTTCTTATTAATTTGAGTCTGAATTTTGTTTTCAATGTTTCTTTTGATTGAAATTTTTAGTTTCTTAGTTATGATTAGTGAGTAGTTTCTTTTTCTAGGATCGGGGTTAGCCCGGCATAGTTGAGCATGTTTGATGAGTAAGATTGAGTTGTGAATGCCTTTTATCTTTGATTAAGAATTGTTTGTTGTGCTTAATACCGAGACGAAAGTGGAGGTAATTTGAGTTTTTAAACTGAGTTGAAAGAGGAAGTTGCTAACTTGAAGGTTGATATTGTTTGAAAACGAAAGTTTCAAGCTTTAGATCTAAAACAAGCAATTAAGTGCATTAGGATGCGAAAGTGGATTAATTTACTTGTTAAGTCAACGAAAGTTGATGACTCTATTTGTTTAAAGGCATGATCTTTTCTTCTTACGAATTCTTATGCTTGGCTATGTTGTGGTGTACCTTGTCCTAGATTTTTGTTTTATTTGAATTATTTCTGGTAAATCTTCGTTGCTGAGTACTTGCCTCGGTACCGAATTTTAATTAGAATTTTATTAGGTCGTTAGTTTAGTATTTTGTGTTCGGTGGTTCGTTAACGACCCTGACAACGTCGTTAACGAGGCAGCGCGTGAGTGTTTTATTTGTTTTTGTTTGATTTTTGTTAGATTGATAGACAAACAACCTTGCTTCCTGTGGAACGATCCTGACTCCACTGTACTCAGCGGGGTCTTGACTTATAAATTTATTTGTTGGCCGAGAAACCCTATCAACAATGACGAGCTAGTTCTCGTAACAAAGGCTCTTCAGAACTTCTACAAAGGGAAGCTCCAAAGGAACAGTGGGAACTGGGGAAAAGGACAGAGTTCCCAAAGAAAACCCGCAGAGAAGGACCTCTTGGATGTCACATGTTACAAGTGCAACAAGAAAGGACACTTCGCTAAGGAATGCCCACAGGGAACTGGCGGTCGGAAGCAAGGGAAAAAGGCCTACATCGCCACCTAGAGCGATGAAGAGGACGAAGATCCCGAGTCATGGGCACTCCCAGATATGTGTGGAATGGCCATAGGAGAAACCATTGGGGAACAACCCAGTGAGGTAACCACTGAAACTGTTCTTGCTTCTTTGAATAACTATTAAAAACCTGAGCTGCTGAAAATTCTTTCAAGTCTTGTCAAAGATAATATAAAACTGCAAAACAAGTTGGAAAAACAGGAACACATAAATGCTCAATTAGTTGGTCTTGAACCCTGTCCCAACTGCATATCCCTTCTCGAAAAACTCAAGGCCAATGTGTCTCACATCGTAGATCTAGAAAATGAAATCAAAACTCTAGAGAAATATGAAAACACCCTCTTACAAAACCTGAGTAAGACTCCCGAACATCTTGAAGCCTCTAGTTCCCAAATCAAGTTTGTCCCAGCCAAACACGGCATAGGATACAAAACTAAGAGCTCAAAGAACGGGAAGTCACCCCTGAGTGAACATGAAATCCATGAGTGTAGGGCCTTAGAACTCCAATGTGAGAAACAGAAAAATGCTCATCTCGAGGAGAAGATCAGAGTCCTAGAAAGTGGGAAAGGTGGTGAGAAAGATTATTACACTGGGAACACTGGACATAGACTTTATGTCCAAATTGCTAAGGGAAACGGGTCACGGGTGTACAATAAGGAAACCATGGATAGGAACAGAATCCAGAGACCACACCCAAAATACTACCTGGGAGAATACTATAAGACGTGCTGGAACTGTGGTGCTCATGGGCACTACAAGGAAGCATGTCCCAAGAAAAGAGCCCAAACCCTTAGAAACCGTGAGTTTCTAAACAAACAAAAACATCATGCTAATCACCAAAGGAACTCCAACTCTCAAATCAATCATGATATCAACATTGCTGACTATGTTTTGAATGAGAATATTTTCCCTTACAAGGGACCTGGCAAGAGTCATCTTGCTTGGGTCTCAAAACACTAACTTTACCTTGTACCTGGCAGTGAGAGGGAACAATGCATGGTTCATAGATAGTGGATGCTCGAACCATATGTCCGGAAACAAAGATATTCTCATCTCACTCCACACTCATGCCGAAGGAGGCCACGTCTCATTTGGCAATAAAAACAAGGCAGAAGTAATTGGAAAGGGAGAAGTGCTGCTAAATAGATCAATCAAAGTCAGCAATGTCAATCTGGTGAAAGATCTGGGATACAATCTCTTAAGTGTTGCCCAGATGTGTGATCAAGGGAACAACGTTGTAACCTTCGACTCAGAAGAATGCCTAGTTATCAACAAAAAGACCAACAAAGTGATTCTGAGAGGAAGAAGGCACAACAATGTGTATGTAGTAGATACAGAATTTGAACCACCAATGAAGCTGTGTCTTACGAGTTCCCACGATGATACGGAACTCTGGCACCGAAGACTGGGACATGTAGGTGTCAATCAAATCCTGAAGCTCTACCTACAGGATCTGGTCATTGGTCTTCCACGAATCAATCTCGAAGGAGTCCAAATGTGTGAAGCATGTGTTCGAGGGAAACAGACTAGGAACTCGTTCAAACCCAAAAAGGTGGTGAGCATAATCAGGCCTTTAGAGCTAATTCACATGGATCTCTATGGTCCAATGCGAACAGCCAACTATGGTGGAAAAAGGTACATGTATGTCTTAATTGATGATTTTTCTAGATTCACCTGGGTCATTTTCTTGAGGGCAAAATCACAAGCTTTTGAAGAGTTCAAGCCCTTCATCAAAAGAACAGAAGTAAGCATGGGGCTATAGCTGAAAGCCATCAGATCTGACCATGGAACTGAGTTTCAAAACTCAGAGTTCCTTAACTTTTGTGACAAACATGGGATCTCTCACAACTTCTCAGCCCCTCGCACTCCTCAGCAAAACGGAGTGGTCGAGAGAAAGAATAGGACCTTGGAGGACATGGCCAGAACCATGATGCTTGAAAGCGGAGTTCCTGAGTACTTTTGGGCTGAAGCCATCGCCACAGCTACATACATCTTGAACCGAGCCATGACAAGGCCTTTGATCAAGAAGACATCCTACGAGCTCATCAAGGGGAGAAAACCAAACATCTCCGACCTAAGGACCTTCTGATGCACATGCTTTGTCCACAACAATGGCAAAGACAACCTTGGAAAATTCGATCCTAGAAGCGATGAAGGGATCTTCCTGGGATACTCATCACAAAGCAAGGGTTACAGGGTCTATAACAAGAGGACCAAGAAGATAGAAGAAAGCTTCCATGTCGTCTTCAACGAGAAATCTGTAAAGATGGGAACAGAGACCCAAGTGAAGGGGACTTTGTTCAAACTGGTGAGACAAGAAGACGATGATGATGACGATGATGAGCCAAGGAAGAGAGATGAAGACTATCCAAGTGCAAGTAACATTCCACAACCAGGGAACAACGAAAGAGATCCAACTCTCACTGATCAAACCTCCCTCGAGGTTCCCTCCTCAGAAGAACTACAAGACACCTCCAACTCTCTTGTTCCCCAAGACAATACCCTGCCAGAATCAAGTGTTCAGGGGGAACAAAGAGGGAACTTGCCAGGAATTTCTGAAGAAACACTCAATGAAGAAGCTGAAGATGAGTGTTCCCATGAAAAGGGAGCCTCTACTGAAGATGATGCAAGTGCAAGGGAACCCACTCATACAAGAAACTTTCAACAAAGGAAGGACCACCCCATTGAGAACATCATCTCCCCTTATGATAAAGGTGTACAAACTCGTTCCTCTCTCAATAATTTTTGTGCTTTTAACGCGTTTGTTTCAATGGCGGAACCCAAAAATATCAAAGAAACCTTGAAGGACCCAGATTGGATCCAAGCTATGCAAGAGGAGCTCCACCAATTCGAGAGGAACAAAGTTTGGAAGCTAGTTCCTAGACCCAAGAACAAGAACATCATAGGAACTCGATGGGTCTTTAAAAACAAGCTTGATGATACTGGAGCTATAGCAAGGAACAAGGCTAGACTGGTGGCACAAGGCTACATGCAAGAGGAAGGAATCGATTACGAAGAGACCTTCGCACCAGTCGCCAGGATCGAGGCCCTCCGACTCTTAATTGCCTATGCTGCTCACAAGGGATTCAAGCTCTATCAAATGGATGTGAAGACAACCTTCCTCAACGGACATCTCAAGGAAGAAGTATATGTGGCCCAACCCCCAGGATTCGAAGATGAGAAGCTACACAACCATGTCTACTTCCTGGAGAGAGCCCTCTACGGACTCAAACAAGCTCCGCGAGCTTGGTATGACAGGTTTGCTCAATTCCTCTTGTCCCATGGATACCTTCGAGGTTCCATAGACAAGACGTTTTTTTTAAAGAAAGAGTCTAAAGACATTTTGATTGTGCAAGTATATGTTGATGACATTGTTTTTGGAGCAACTAACGAAACTCTTGTAGAGAAATTTAAGGACCTCATGAGCAGTGAGTTTGAGATAAGTCTCATTGGGGAACTCACGTTCTTCTTGGGACTTCAAATATCTCAAACTAAGGAGGGAACAAAGATTCATCAACAGAAATACATCAAGGAAATGCTCGTGAAGTATGGAATGGAACACTCCAAGCCCATCGACACCCCCATCTCACCAAATTCAAGGCTCAATGCGGACAAAACAAGTATCTTCTCATTGATGGAGGGACGAGCATCTCCGAAACTGTCAACAATGACAATGTCGGAGGAGGTGTTGGTGGTTGAAGGAGGAGGAAGGGATTCAGAGGAGGTGGCGGAAGAGGAAGTCCAGGCCACGGTTTCGTCGACCGGAGGAGGGGGTGGCAAGAAAGGGCTTACTTGGTTGTAGAGCCCTTGGATGAGGACGTCCGTCATGATTGGGTCTTGCTCTTTTTCAATCTCGTTTAGTTGCGAGACGAAGAGAATTCTGGGATTTGCAAGAACCCAGGCTTTAATCTGGGCGAAGGTGTGTGGTGTGGCCATTTTTTTGGGAGAATTTGGGGAAGAGAGAAGTTTTGGAGGTTTCTCAAAAAAGAGAGTGAAAGGGATGTGGAGAGGATGAAAGACAGAGGTTGAAGACGGAATAAGAGCCCAAAAATGGCAAATGAGGGTTTTAAGGAGAGAAGAGGCGAAGGGTAGAAAGGGAAGTGGGAAAACCTCGATAACCGTTGCCCAATGAACGTAGCACGCCTCTTGACACGCGTCTTGACACGCCTCTTGACACGCCTCTTGACAAGCATCGTTTCAACTTCCGTAGCACGCCTCTTGACACGCGTCACGATCTCTAGTGAAGTCCTTTCAAAATTTGAATACTTGGCCCTTAACGCTTCAGAGCTTCTACACAAATATCCACTCCTCTTTCCTCTCCTCTTCCCTCTTCCACCACATCCCCCACCACCACAAAACTCCCCACTCCCTCTCCATTCAAAACTGTCGTCCTCCTTACTTCGGACGACGATGACCTTCCCCTCTCCATCGTCATCGGGAAAATGACCAAGGACCCTCCTCCTCTCATCATGGGAACTGTCGAGGAGGAGGCCCAACTCAAGGATGTCGAGGAAGAGCTCAACCAGGTCCCCACTGAAGCAACACATGATCAAGGGACCAAGTCCCAAGAGAAAGCGGCTCCTGAAGAGCCCACGGAGAAAAGGGACCCAGCACCAGCTGGTGGTGCTGGGGCAAGTACAAATCATCTTGACGATGACGCGGAGGGCTCAAGCTCGAGCTCCTCCGAGGAAGAAGGGACCTCTAATGATGAGGTCGAAGAAGAAGAAGAGGCTCCAACTGCTAAGGAGCAAGCACAGATCCCAACACCTGGACACAAAATGGTGGTGTCCACGGGTTCCCATCCTCCAAGGGAACGAGTACTGATGATTGAAGCGGCTGCACCCCCTCAGCAGAAAGGACCTCGAACGGTCTCTAGGGGGGAACACTTCTAAGAGCACCACAAAGAAGGGGAAGGGAACTTCATCAACAAGGTACCCTGTGGATGAACGCCGGAAGCTCCTCCCCCCTCTTATAATTTCTGAAGAAGTGCTCTACAACAACGGCCTAGGGGAACTGTGGGACCTAATCAAGGCCCAGGGATGGGAGAACCTTTGCAAGGAAGCTGTGAGTGTAGATCCCTCCCAAGTGCGTCAATTCTACAACAACTTCATCATAAACAATGACGGCACTCAGGGGACTCTCTCCCACGAAGGCGACGAGTTTATATTTACTACGTCCACAATCTGCCTTCAGCTCCAAGTCCCAGTTCAAGGACTCAAAGAAATGCCCAACAAGCTCTGGGGCGACTTCAACAGCGCCGAGGTGTACAACACCATTTTTGAGGGCCGAGTTCCCACTAAAGTGCCTTAGACTCATCATCTGTCCCTCGTCGCCAAGCTTGCTCATCAATTCATCATCAATATGGTGATCCCTCGCCAAGAGAAGCGTCTGGTCGTCAATATCCCCGATGCCATCATCCTCTATCACTTCCTCCTCAAGAAACCCATCAACCTTCCCAGAATCATACTTGGGCATATGGAGAAGTGTATGGCTTCCAAGTCCCATTCCCTTCCCTACTCTGGGCTGATCAAGAAGCTGCTGCAAAAAGAGGGTCTCTACGACGCCTCTAAGGAAGAAATTGTGCTTGGAAGGGAACTGGACATCTCAGTGGTCCAGAAGATGAGGCACTCTGAGCATGTAGAGGAAACGGCTCAACTGGAATCTGGTGAAGAGGGGAACTCTCAAGTTTTGCTTCGCATCGCCAACACCCTCGATCAGATTGCCAGGGACCAAGCAACATTGGCCCGGGGACAAGAAAAGCTTACACAAGTCCTGACGTGTCTCTGTGATGCCCTGTTCCCACGAAGCCCATGATCTACCCTTTCCTTTTCCCTTAATCCAAAAATGACCACAAAAATGTACTTGAGTTCCCCTTGTACATATTTTCTCAAGTAATGAAATGGCTTTTAATTTGAATGCGTGTTCTTTTTCTCCCTTCTAAATTGCATTGCTTGTTTTCGATGATGTCAAAAGGGGGAAAGACAAAAAATGCGAGATGAGTTAAAAGTTTAAGTTATCACAGAACATGCATAAGCTAAGGGGGAACAATTGCATAAAAAGCTAAGTAAGATCTAAGTGTCTCACCAGAAGTGGCTCCCCAATCTAAGTGTTTCACTAGAAGTGACTCCCCAAAATCATACTTAGGAACTCATTAGCATATCATTCATTGAAATACTTGCATTCTTTGTGATGGGTTTGTCATCATCAAAAAGGGGGAAATTGTTGGGACGTTGTTGGGACCTCTGGTTCTAAACAACGGATCAACGATGCCATTCTCCGAGTTTTGATAATGACAAACACCATGAGGAACTAATGTGGTTTGTTCAAGTATTTCTAAGGAACGCAGGTATAGCCACAGAAGCTCACAATGCAGAAGTTCCCATCAAGGGAACTCTGAAGAGGAAAGTTCCCATGCAATGGGAACTCCCAGGAATAATCAAGAGAACACAAGCTTACAACGATGAAGAGTTTCCATCAAGGGAACTCTGAAGAAGACAGTTCCCATGATATGGGAACTCACATGTAAGGACAAGACCGTTCAGCGCAAATCGCGGGATCTTGTCCTAGACAGTCCGAAGGAACAGTCTGAAGAGCAGACTGTCACGCTTGATCCAACGGTCCGATTGATTCAAGATTGACCTAGTTCAAACCAAAGTCACATGTGAAGAAATTACAACTTGGGCATCAGGCAAAGGGCATTTTGGACACAATTGAAAGATGTGATTGCCCAAGCTCACCTAGACTATAAAGCCAAATGAATAGTACTCGGATTGAGTACTTCTCCCAGAACTCACAAACACCCACACCAGAGAAAGGAAAGAAAAGGAAGAAAAGTCCCCGCCGGCGAGTGTGCGATCTCGACGACGGTGAAGCCGAAGTTCCCAAGGGCAAGGGAACTGAGAAGTCGGTGTAAGGTTTGAGTTACTTGTATTTTGCTGTTGTGAGCTTAGGAACTCAGTTGAGTGGATTTACTAGTGTTGCTAGAGTTAGGAAGAACTCGTAGGAACAGAGAAGTGTGAATCCGACTGTTGTAACTAAGGAACAAAGCAATCAATATAAGTAAGTCATTCAAAATCCTCCAAGCGGAGGTAGAGGTTTACCCATACAACTAGTTGGTTGTAGTGGGGTTCCTCTATAAGGGAACTGCGTTCTTTACTGCTTTTGATACTTGCGCTTAATTTACTTCCGCTGCCTTGGGAACAGCTTAACAGCCAGTTCCCAAGCTCTTTGCTAACGATTTACGATCCAACAAAAGAGTCACACAAAAGCCAAAAAAGGATCAAAGCAAGGAACAGAGAAACTAAAGAACAAGAGAGCCAAGAGAACATGAAGCTAAGCTACAACAGGGATCAAAGAATCCAGACTATAGATGAAAAAAGAAACACTAACAAAGGCAAAGAACAAACGAGAAGAATAAGCAATCAAGAAGAAATGAAAAACGGAAATATAAAGCAAAAGTATAACCTTGGCGATGGATAAATCGAAATCGCAAACCACCAGGAAGACGAAGCGGCCATGAAAGGCACTCCAAGTGACGACATCGAAACGACACCAGACAAAGGGGGAACACCAAGAAGCTTTGAAGAAGCGAAACCACCATAAGAAGTCAGACTGGAAACAAATCCGAGAGGATGCAGACAACAGACGAGCATGAGCAAATCCACAACACAAGGGACCAACATCAAATCTACACCTTAGATTTGGGAAAGAGGAACAACCAACAACAAAGACGCGGATATACAGATAGAAGAGAGAAAAGTAAAGGGAGAATTGGAACTAGAAAGAGAGGTGACCAAACCCTAAAAGAAGCGACAAGAAGGAAAAGAAAAGAAAAGAATCGGGGCGTGATAAGCGCGTTATCGAGAGGAACCACAATTTTTTTTCTTTGTTAAACGCCTCATTTTCATACCTATCTAGTATTTTTTTCTCCATTTTTTGGTCGAAAATTTCCTTCTTGCATTTTCTTTAAAGCACGCAAATAACAACCCCCCAATTAAAAAAATAAATATATTGCAAGACTTAACATTTTCCATGTAGATTTTATATAGTAATTTTGACAATTTTTGAAAAATTGATCGAAATTAAAATTTTAATGTAACCCGAGTGTACCATAATGAAAGTTTTATTAGTTTTTTAAAAATATTCAAAATTATTACATAAAACTTACATGAAAAATTTTAATTATGTAATATATTTATTTTAATGTAAATATTGTATAATTTTTTAAACGTGAAATTTTTAAATTATACAACATACAATCTACTTGAAAAATATATATCTAATATTTTTAATTTAATATGTTATATGATTTATTTTAATTGATATTAAACTAAAATTTTGTTTTAATTTAAATAAAAATATAAAAATATATTTTTCATTAGAAAACATACTAATTTAATAATAAACTAACGAAAATTTACAAATAAAGACACCAATCGGACTTTTGCAAAAGTTCAGGGATACCACTCCGAATAAGTTTTTTTGAGGACACTACCCAAAAAAACTAAAAACTAGAGAGTAACAATGGAAATTTCCAACAAAAAATTCTTCTTGCATTTTCATTCCGTCCTTTTGCTCACCTTCTCTGTCTCGGTCATCTCCTTTTCAAAGAGGCATTATCTCGAGCGCCTTGCAAGCAGAAAACCAAATCACCCAACAGATTTGGAGAGTGGGAGAGAAGGAGCTGCAGAACCAGCAAGCGCTTACGCTCAAAAGGAAAGTCACACACACATATATATATATAGAGAGAGAGAGTGAGAGAGAGATGTCTTTGAGGCCTAATTCTCGATCTGAGGTTCGGAAGAAGTCGTACAAGTCTGGTGTTGATGCTGACGATGCCAGGAGGAGGAGGGAGGAGAATTTGGTTGAGATCAGGAAAAGTAAGAGAGAAGATAATCTCTTGAAGAAGCGTCGAGAAGGTCTATTGCTCCAATCGCAACAACAGCAGCAGCAACCACCCCAGCAATCAATTATCAATGACGCTTCTCAGAATATTGAGAAAAGGGTAGTTTGCCTAGTCTTTCCCACTTGCTTCTTCTTCCGATCTTCTTCGATTTGGCGTAATTGGTAGCCCTATTTGGGAAAAGGTGGCGTATGATATAGTTGTTTTAAACTTGGGGTAGCTGTGTTGCTGTGTATTGTTCTAGATAGGTTGATTTTAGTTGATCCGATTGCTTGGTATAATGTCTATAGCTGATGTACTGAAGGTGTAGTTGACAATTCAGTTTATTAATCTTTCTTTTGGGTTTGTGGTGGGTTTAGGGAGTGATGCCAAGTTCAGCTTGTAGATTTCTCTTTTTCAGTCGGCAGATCTTTGTTATGATATTGATGGTAAAGAAAAAAAACTAGCCATTAGCTTGTTAAAATTATTTCACTTGTGTGATTTACATCTTCAATTTTCCCTATTTCCTTTCTGGTTTTCTTTGAGGGTACTAGGTTACAATCTATTTTGTAATATTTGATTTTGGTTGGACTGGGAGAAAGAGAATGTTAAATGAGATGGGAGCTTGTACTATATGAAGTTGTCAAATTCGCATATCTATCTTCTCTGCATTTTTATATTGGTTTAAATGGTTTCTTACATTCTCTAACAGCTAGAAACTATTCCCTTAATGGTTCAAGGAGTATGGTCTGAGGATCCTACTGCTCAGTTGGAAGCAACGACCCAGTTTAGAAAGTTATTATCTATTGGTATGATAAAAGCATTTGCTCTCATTCTATTACTTCGAACTAGTACCTTAACCTTAGATTGTGAAATGGTATTATTTTCATGCGTAGAGCGTTGCCCGCCCATTGATGAGGTTATCAAGGCTGGTGTAGTTCCTAGGTTTGTTGAGTTTCTTAATAGGCATGACCTACCTCAACTACAGGTACATTGCTCCTCCTCGTAGGATTTTCTCTGATGACTTAATAATATCCAAATTACTCAGTTGTGAGTGTGCTTTTTCAGTTCGAGGCAGCATGGGCTTTGACCAATGTGGCATCTGGAACTTCAGAACATACCAGAGTTGTCATTGAGCACAGTGCTGTCCCCAAGTTTGTACAACTGCTTGCATCTGCTAGTGATGATGTTCGAGAGCAGGTTCAAGCATTCTTCTTCCCTTACCCATTTTCCTAGTCAAAATGGATAATTTCTATGAAGTTCATGCTGGGTTTTCAGATTCTTTATATCAATTTTGTAAAAATAAGTAAAAAAACATGGTGAATGTTGTTCATAGAGTTGATGTACACTAGTAGATATAATTCTTGCTTTTCCTTGAGTTTAAAAACTGATGTGCATATTTTATGTTTGTCATTATACAAATTTGTTTATTCTAGATAGTGTTATCTTTACTAAATTTAATTTAGTGCATTGTGATAAGATTTTTGCATGGAGGCAACTGTCTGAGTTCTTTGTGCAGGCAGTATGGGCGTTAGGTAATGTAGCAGGGGACTCACCAAGTTGTAGGGATCTTGTGCTGAGCAATGGTGCACTTGTGCCTTTATTGTCTCAATTGAATGACAACTCCAAACTGTCAATGCTAAGAAATGCAACATGGACGCTTTCCAACTTTTGCCGCGGCAAGCCTCCTGCACCATTTGAACAGGTTGGATCTTGCTTTGATTAATGTACTTAGTAATGCTCTTTTGTTACCACATCTTCTATGCTTGTATTTTTTATGGGTAGTTTGAATTATACTAGGGAGATTAACGGACAACCATCTTGGATTTAACAGGTGAAACCTGCTTTGGCAGTTCTTCGACAGCTTATCTACTTGAATGATGAGGAAGTGCTGACGGACGCCTGCTGGGCCCTTTCTTATCTTTCAGACGGACCTAATGACAAAATTCAGGCCGTTATTGAAGCAGGCGTGTGTCAGCGACTCATTGAGCTTCTTCTGTATGTTTTGATTCCATATGCATTCTTCTTGAATACGTAATTACCAATATGTGAGACATAAGGTGGCATTAGGGTTATACTTTCTTGTTTCTTCCTTACTAACAAAATTTATTTTCTACAAGGCATCCATCTCCTACAGTTCTAATACCTGCCCTTAGAACAGTGGGGAACATTGTGACTGGTGATGATAACCAGACTCAGGTACTTGTGCTCTAGCTAAGTCAAATTCATTTATATATCTTACTTCATGGATATTTTTTTTTATCTTCAACTCATATTTGCGGATTTGCCATATTTTCTAGGTTTTGGAAATGATTTTAAGTGGATCAGAAAACAGTTTCGATGTTATATTGTAGTTGCAGTTGTTGTTCTAAGGTTATGATTGCATCTATGGAACAGTTATTATCAAAATGATGCCCAATTGTGTCGTCAAATATATGGCTCTTCATATTTACCATTGGTTCTTTTCATGAAAATGCTTCACTTGTTTGCAGTTTGTGATAGACAATGGAGTCCTTCCTTGCCTACATCAACTCCTCACTAACAATCACAAAAAGAGCATCAAGAAGGAAGCATGCTGGACAATTTCAAATATAACTGCTGGGAATAGGGCCCAGATTCAGGTACTTGAACATAATACTTTGCCCATTTTTGGGTGATTCTGAATGGAATGTTATCAGCAGGTTTCATTTTTGTCTATAGCCCTGCTGGAAATTAATGCTTGTAATTTAACAAAGTTTCTAAGACGAATTATGCTAAAAATAGCCTATTAAAATCTCTTACAAATTTTGAGAGCCTTTAAGGCGTGATCTTATCAGTGAGTCAGTGAACGCTCATGTCTTCTCCTTGTGTCCTCAAGAAGTGGGCTATTGAGGTCGCTCATTAATCAATTTTTAGTACTTGATTTTTGAAGATCTCTTGTTATTGAATAAAGTACTGCTGATGCTTTTTTCTTTCATATCAAGTTCTTGATTCTTCTGGAATATGCTATGCGGTGATCCATCATTGCTCAACTTGTGGGATTTTGACGTGTTTTGCTCTACTTATAGGCCCCTCTTTTTCCATATCAATCTCCATTTACTTGGGTCTGATTTAGGCTAAATCAGTAGGGTCTGCATACGCTTAAAAGTTAAATACTAAATTACCTTGTAAGTATCAGTATCACATCAATGGATAGTTTTTTGTTGTCAACCGAAATATGTGGAATTTGAAAGCTTTGCATAAAGGCATGCTGCAAAATGAGTTGTTGTTTTTTTTTGGCAATTTAATAAAAGATAGGATAGTGAAAAATTCATTTTCATTATTTTTTGTTTCTAGTGAAATGCACTAAATTTTGCTACATTTCAGTATTAATCTGCCACTATGCACTGTGCAGGCTGTGATTGAAGCCCAACTTGTGAGTCCTCTGGTGCACCTTCTCCAATTTGCTGAATTTGACATCAAGAAGGAGGCTGCATGGGCTGTCTCAAATGCTACATCTGGTGGATCTCATGAACAGATTCGGTGTGCATAAAAACTATGATATCTCTATTTTTAAAAGTGTTTACATATTCAAAATAATCTGCTCTTTGCTTGCATGTTGTTCAAGAGATGGATACTCTGTCTCCTAGAAAATATGTAGAATTGAACATTGACAGACATGCAGTTGTCTCCTTCAAGTTTTTGTTTTGTTTTGTTCCTGGAATTTAATCAATATAAATATTCAGGGCTAGTATTTATTTGTGAATGTGTAACATAAGAAATCTTAGCTGCTCGATGTTGACTATATACTGCATATGAAGCACATTATTGGATTGACATCCAAAGTTCTGTTGTCCTAGTTGCCTCTGCTATTCCTTCATTCTCTTTGTTTTACGTCTCTGCAGATTCTTGGTAAGTCAAGGGTGCATCAAGCCCCTCTGCGATCTGCTAGTGTGTCCAGACCCGAGGATTGTGACGGTTTGCCTGGAAGGGCTGGAAAACATATTGAAGGTAGGGGAGGCAGACAAAGAAATGGGAATGAATGGAGGAGTGAATTTGTATGCGCAGATGATAGATGAATGCGAGGGGCTGGACAAGATTGAGAATCTGCAGACCCACGACAACAATGAAATCTATGAGAAGGCTGTCAAGATACTCGAGAAATACTGGGCCGAGGAAGATGAAGAGCAGCAGCATCTCCAGGATGGTGGGATGCCGAATCAGGAGGGCTTCAGTTTTGGTAATCAGCCCAATGTTCCCGCCGGGGGCTTCAACTTTGGTTGAAGAAAGTGTGGGGCCAGCTCGGCTTCGCTCCTTTCAACCCTAATGCAGTTTTTGTGCTTCCGTGTTTGATGACATTTTGGTGCTAGGACACGTGGTTTAATTGTTCTTGTTACAAGCTCTAGCTCAACTTTTTTTTTCTCCCTTTCGTTCTCTACAAAGGAAAGTCGTTTTGTTAGACCACGACTGTGTACTGAGCTGGTTTACGGTTGAGAGTCATGTACGTGGCATCCTGAGATTTATTATTGGATATTTAGCAAAGATTCATGATGATTTATATAGGTCATCAAATGACAACTATTTTTTCATGTATGACGAAATTGTAAAATTAATCATGTCAGATTTGAGGCTTGCAGTTTACTGGGGCTGAGCTCCTAGCACCTAGCTTCAATTGCACACTGCAGCATGTAACATGTTTTGGGGATTTGGCTGAAATTTGTCTCAAATTGACTATTGACAATTGAGGCTTTATTTTGACACAAGCTGAAATTAGAACTTGAACGTTCATGATGTTTTTTTTATCATACACGCTGTCAAAAATGTTGAACCTAAGCTTGAAATTTATTCTTGTTCAGGTCAAACATGGCCTTGATGCTGTCGCCAAGTTTCTGGTCAGATGCGCTGTTTCCGGGCATATTTTGAACACTTGCATTTCTCATTGCTTGAAAACAAAAAAGAAACTAGAGGAGCATATTTCATTGTATCACGAAACTGCCACATGAAGCTTTTAAGAAACATTTGTTGTATCCAGGATCTCTTTCTCTTTGTACAAGAAAGTTTTCGGTCCAACATAGTCTGAAGATCTTATATCCACCGGTATGAAGCTTTGATATATTTTAAGCTCATATTGAGCAATTGCTAAGCTTTGAAGTCTTTTGTTGTTGCATATACAATCAACTGAGCTTATGTGGACCAGAATGTAATATCTACTTTTTGTCTTCAATCCGTGTACAGTCGACTTGTAATCCAAAAAATGTCACTTTTATAAAGATGAAAAAATGAATATGATGAAAGATAGATTTGACACGTCTATTATAGTAAGAAACCAATAAAAACTTATAAAAATAAAACTAAGAAAATGTAAGAAATATCATACAAATTAATATATACACGTCTATCATTTGCATGGTGGGAACCAATAGTAAGCTCTATTAAAAGAAATAGAGAAAAAAGCTCTCTCTTCTCTCTAGAGGTGTCCAAAGAGTGATAACCGTGAATTTGGTCGCACAAATCAAGGCTATGCAAAAGAATCCAAACTAACTAAGAATCGTAGTCTTTAGGAAGTCCGGGTCGAATCCACAGGGAGACAAGTTTTATCTTTTTGTAATGAGTTTTGTGTCAAACTTCAGTAACAAGGGGTTTTTTTGTATTAATGGTGCGCGAAATAAACGCTAAGTGTTAAAGGGGTAATTAGCAAAGATAAAAAAGAGAAAAGATAATACGTCGCGTAGTATGTACGCGTCAAAGCGATATGTGGACAAAAGTCTATTCATGTGCACCAATCAGGCTTAGTTTGCCAAGGATGGTCGGAATGCACGCATTTCATATCTCAAATTGGTATGGGAATATGGGCTTGGCCCAAAGAAAGATTTGTGTTGGCCCATTAGGCGAATGGCCATGATGGATTGTCAAGCAAATTCATTCACATGTGTTTACGTACAAACATTGAGATATTATGGGCATCAATCTCACTAATATGCCATCATCTACGTGGTTTTCTAGGTGGCCTCTTTTGTTGACTTTTCAACGTCATATTGGCCATAACTCACACTTTGTCCACTATATAAAGCTTCTACACCATTTTCATGAGGAAGGTCTCGAAATATCGTCCCACATCGAAGGCCTAAGACGTAAGCAAGCACCTCCGTTTACTATATATAAAAAGGAGGTGAGACTAAATAAAGGGTCGAAAATCCTCTCTGGCTCGAGAGCTATCTCGTTTGTCAAAGCTCGACGTGTTTGATCTCCGAGTGAGAACGCACTATAAACGGTATAAGGTCTAAAGGCTTTATTCGTAAAGAGCACAAAAACAATCGGCCGAGGGGTGGGGAGGAGGAATAATCCACGTACGAAAACCGTTTGGTTGTACGAATCCCGAGAGTTAGTATTTTTATAATCCTGTTTATAGCGCAGATTATATCGGGTTTCAACACTGGCGCCGTCTGTGGGAACTAGCTCTCCCTATCCGACCTACTCTCGGGAAACAAGCAAGGTGTGTTAGCTAGCTAGTGGAGCCACGTTCCAAACGAGGTCAAGGAAAGCGAGGTGGGGCGTCAAAGGCAAGGCCTGTGTTAGCTAGCTAGTGGGGCCACGTTCCAAACAATGAAGTCAAACAAGCATGGTGGGGTCGTAGAGTCCGAGGCCAACAAAGCGGAGTAGTGCGAGGTAGCAAACAAAGCGAGGTCGTGCGAGGTTGCAAGCGAGGTCAAACAATGAAGTCAAACAAGCATGGTGGGGTCGTAGAGTCCGAGGTCAACAAAGCATGGTGGGGTCGTAGAGTCCGAGGTCAACAAAGCGGGGTAGTGCGGGGTCCAAACAAGCGAGGTCAATCGTCAAGAAAGCGAGGCCACTCCGAGCAGGTCTCCGCGACGAGGTCGTGGCGTCGGCGAGGTCTTTGAGAGAGGCCAAAAAACCGTGTTCATCGTCATCAAGGCCAAGGTTGGCAATCGCCATGCTCGACCGAACGCCGCGGGGTGTATGCGTGGCTCTCTTGGTGCCCATTTCCGATGCTCGAGCTTTCGTGGCCAGGTACCTCCCTTGAATCGAAACCAGCGCACTGCGGAAGAAGGTAAACATAATTAATTATGTATATATAAACCTCGTGGCTTAGCACGCTTGCATAATGATTCATGGAGATGGCGAGGTTCGGTCTCGGCGTCGACTTAGTATGGGCCTCCTAGATTGGCCAACCTCTGCGGTCTTCATGCTAGGCCAAGTTGCGTGGTCTCCAACCACCCTGATGATCTTCGGGGCGCATCCCCGACATCATCGAGTTGTTTAAGGACTCTTGGCCATAGTTTCGCACGGTCTTCGGACCACGGCGGAGGTGCGCGGTCGTGGGCCCCGTCTCCAACTTCACCAATGCGTCAGTGCTTGCCATCGCCGGTCTGTCGACCCCGCGTGCCTGCGCACCTTGTGCGAGGCTGGTTAGCGCTCCTACACGGGGTCGTTTCATGTGTGAGGGCACCACTTCCCATCTAGCTAGCTTGATGTGTGTTCGAGGTTCGCGTGGTCCAACCTCGGTTTTCGATCGCCGCGCTGATCTTAGTGGGCAGGGGCGGTTGGATGCTCTTCTCCAAGGCAAATGAGCGCGCGGGGTTGACCGTCCATCCTCGGCGCTTGGCGCGACGTAGGTTTTCAAGCTACGGCGGGAATGCGAGATTCTTGCCTCGGCTAGCTAGCATGTGCGACGTTCATGTGTGCCCGTGCAAGGGCATTACTCTCTTTCGGCATCGTTATAGGCCAAACATCATAGTGATTCCATGGCCGACCGATTGGAGTGCGCTGGTCATCGGGCTGCGGCGGATGTGCGCTATCTTTGTGCGGGCCAGGCATCTCGGTCTCCGTTGCGGCCGCCGAATCTCAGAATCAAGGCCACGCGGCGATGGTGCGTCGCACTCCGAGGCCTTGCGGCCTTAGTTTGGCCCGCCCAAAGGTCACGATGTTCGTGTATAGCCAAAGCAATACTATCCTTTTGGCTGGCCGTTCATGCATGCGCCGCTCCATGGCATGGCACCGCATCATACATGTTCACAGACATCCGTTCAAAAAATCAAGTTTTTCACGTGGTGAAAGGTTGTGAGAATATGTAATGGGTATTGTGAACAAGTATATTATATACGTGCATGGCTAATGGCTTATTGCCACAACCTCCGTTCCGAGAATCACGCGTCGCATGGTCGTGGAATGAGGTAAGCCTTGTAAACTTGACTCGCTAGTTAAATATACTCGGTATATATGCTCAAGTCCTGAGGCGAAGTCCTAATTCTCTGTAAATAATCGAATCCACCCCTCGCTTCCCGCTTGGGGTTGGATAATCTCGTTAAAGGTCCACCCCTCACTTCCCGCTTGGGGTTGGAGAATCTCGTTAAGGGTCCACCCCTCGCTTCCCGCTTGGGGTTGGAGAATCTCGTTAAGGGTCCACCCCTCGCTTCCCGCTTGGGGTTGGATAATCTCGTTAAAGGTCCACCCCTCGCTTCCCGCTTGGGGTTGGAGAATCTCGTTAAGGGTCCACCCCTCGCTTCCCGCTTGGGGTTGGAGAATCTCGATAAGGGTCCACCCCTGGCTTCCCGCTTGGGGTTGGAGAATCTCGTTAAGAGTCCACCCCTCGCTTCCCGCTTGGGGTTGGAGAATCTCGTTAAGGGTCCACCCCTCGCTTCCCGCTTAGGGTTGGATAATCTCGTTAAAGGTCCACCCCTCGCTTCCCGCTTGGTGTTGGAGAATCTCGTTAAAGGTCCACCCCTCGCTTCCCGCTTGGGGTTGGAGAATCTCGTTAAGGGTCCACCCCTCGCTTCCCGCTTGGGGTTGGAGAATCTCGTTGAAGGTCCACCCCTCGCTTCCCGCTTGGGGTTGGAGAATCTCGTTGAAGGTCCACCCCTCGCTTCCCGCTTGGGGTTGGAGAATCTCGTTAAGGGTCCACCCCTCGCTTCCCGCTTGGGGTTGGATAATCTCGTTACAGGTCCACCCCTTGCTTCCCGCTTGGGGTTGGAGAATCTCGTTAAGTTCCACCCCTCGCTTCCCGCTTGGGGTTGGAGAATCTCGTTAAGTTCCACCCCTCGCTTCCCGCTTGGGGTTGGAGAATCTCGTTAAGTTCCACCCCTCGCTTCCCGCTTGGGGTTGGAGAATCTCGTTAAGTTCCACCCCTCGCTTCCTGCTTGGGGTTGGAGAATCTCATTAAGTACCACCCCTCGCTTCCCACTCGGGGTTGGAGAATCTCGTTAAGGTCCACCCCTCGCTTCCCGCTTGGGGTTGGAGAATCTCATTAAGGTCCACCCCTCGCTTCCCGCTTGGGGTTGGAGAATCTCGTTAAAGTCCACCCCTCGCTTCCCGCTTGGGGTTGGAGAATCCCGTTAAGGTCCACCCTCGCTTCCCGCTTGGGGTTGGAGAATCTCGTTAAAATCCACCCCTCGCTTCCCGCTTGGGGTTGGAGAATCCCGTTAAGGTCCACCCCTCACTTCCCGCTTGGGGTTGGAGAATCTCGTTAAAATCCACCCCTCGCTTCCCGCTTGGGGTTGGAGAATCCCGTTAAGGTCCACCCCTCACTTCCCGCTTGGGGTTGGAGAATCTCGTCAAGGTCCAAATTCTCTATGGACGAGGTTCAAATTCTCTATGGACGAGGTTCAAATTCACTATGGACGAGGTCCAAACTCTATGGACGAGTTTCAAATTCTCTATGGACGAGGTCCTAACTCTCTAAAACGAACGAGGTTCGCTAACTCTCTAAAGGAACGAGGTCCTAACTCTCGAAAAGTGCGCGAACTCCACCTAATCTTGGGTTTAGATCGCGTGGCACGGGTTGTAAGTCAATAAAACATGCACACCTGTATTTTGTCTCGTTGCCCTCGTGGAACGAGGACACCGGGCCAAGGGGTTGTGATGGTGCGCGGAATAAACGCTAAGTGTTAAAGGGGTAATTAGCAAAGATAAGAAAGAGAAAAGATAATACGTCGCATAGTATGTACGCGTCAAAGCGATATGTGGACAAAAGTCTATTCATGTGCACCAATCAGGCTTAGTTTGCCAAGAATTGTCGGAATGCACGCATTTCATATCTCAAATTGGTATGGGAATACTTCGACCAAAAAAAAAAATTGGTATGGGAATATGGGCTTGGCCCAAAGAAAGATTTGTGCTGGCCCATTAGGCGAATGGCCATGATGGATTGCCAAGCAAATTCATTCCCATGTGTTTACGTACAAACATTGAGATATTATGGGCATCAATCTCACTAATATGCCATCATCTACGTGGTTTTCTAGGTGGCCTCTTTTGTTGACTTTTCAACGTCATATTGGCCATAACTCACACTTTGTCCACTATATAAAGCTTCTACACCATTTTCATGAGGAAGGTCTCGAAATATCGTCCCACATCGAAGGCCTAAGACGTAAGCAAGCACCTCCGTTTACTATATATAAAAAGGAGGTGAGACTAAATAAAGGGTCGAAAATCCTCTCTGGCTCGAGAGCTATCTCGTTTGCCAAAGCTCGACGTGTTTGATCTCCGAGTGAGATCGCACTATAAACGGTATAAGGTCTAAAGGCTTTATTCGTAAAGAGCACAAAAACATTCGGCCGAGGGGTGGGGAGGAGGAATAATCCACGTACGAAAACCGTTTGGTTGTACGAATCCCGAGAAATAGTATTTTTATAATCCCGTTTATAGCGTAGATTATATCGGGTTTCAACATGTATTGTAGCAAAGTCTAAGAATATAAAGCTAACAAAGCAATAAATATTGTGAAAAACAATATTTAGGAAGATAACTTAGGCAAACAAATATCCACAATCGTATGACAAGTTGATAATTGATTTCACCTCAATATCACATGCAATGGATTTTCCAAATCCTTTCCAAATCCTTTTCAATTCTAACTAACAACACAACCAGATACTTTTGGTTTAAATAATTAAATAACCATGACACCATCAATGATTCAATTTAATAGCAATAGTAATGATAGAAATATAATAGGATACAATTCTAGCATAAAACAACCAGCTTTTACCCTAGAATGTAAATCAAATCTCTTCTACCTAAGACTAGCACAACCAGATTCTAGTACGATGAAGTTGCTACTATGAACTAGAGATGTTCAACCAGTAACACTCTAGATCTAGCAATAAATTCAATAACAACAAACCCTAGTTGATCAAGCTAGAAACTGTTAAAATAAATTATAAAAATTCAAGGAATAAAGAAGATTAAATCCAAGCAATAAATAAGGAATTAGAAATCTCACAACTTTAATCAAAACGATGCTTCAATTGTCTGACTAAGCAAAAAGGCTTAGTTCTCCATAGAAAATATGTAAAACTTAGAATGAAAGTATGAGAATGAGAATTGAGGATTTCTTCTCTCCTAAACCCTAATATAAAGTAGGAAACTAGGTCTAAACAACATCAATCCCATATGATATAAGCCCAATATAAAAATTCTAAGATACATCCCACTCGTGTACTGAATTCTCGGCCTAGTAAAAGGCGGTGCTCGCTGCCCCATAGGCGGCGCCCACTACCCCAAAGGCGGCGCCCGCTGCCAGTGCAACTCGCGTCATTCCCCTCGGTTCAGGATTCAAGTGACACTTCAGGGGCTGTTTTGACTCTCTTCTAGTTGGAATTTGGACTCGGAGTAAGAACATGATTTGTAGCTCTTTGAATTAGCTTTCCAATGATAAAAAATTCAACTTCATCAGACCACTATAGCTCCCGAACCAACCTTGGCAAGATAGAGTTGTCGAACCAACAACTCCAATGGATGGCCTGCATTCAAGCGTACTTTTACCCGGTTTCCATTCCATTCACACTTGTTCAATTTAAGACCTGTAAAACAACATAAACAAGTGCAAAAACCTAAAACTCCTAGACACTCTAAGACACTAAAGAAACTAACTAAAACTAGCTAAAATCAACGCAAAAGAAACGTGAGCATGCATGCGAAACACTACCTATATGCAAGTTATCAGAGAGGAAGAGTTAAAAACGGTCGAGAAGGCTCGTCGTCGAGAAGGCACAATACATGCCGAGAAGGTGATGCTTATTCATACAAATTTCTATATCAAAAGATAATGAGATCTCCATCCATATCTAGAATTTGAATGTGTTATTCACGTTTTGAAGTTTTTATACCTCTATTCTATACAGGGAGATCAAAAGAACCCTAAATCAGGACCCCCAAAGATTTCTCCTCTCTCCTTTCTTTATGGAAAGTTGAAGAACATATAGAGATCAACAAAAACTTGATAGACTCAATTAACAGTAAATCTTTACCTTCGATCCCAAGGTCATGATTTGCTAAATTGAAAACTCCTTTCTCTTCATCTTAAATAGAGGATTTAAAATTTTCTTTGATAATTTGTGCTTTTAGAAGGTTTTGTCTTGCAATTACTTGAGTTTTTTTGTAGCCCTCGTTTCCCATCAAGTCTCCTGTCGTTATAACCCAATTTTTCCATTGATTCTTAAAACCGATTGCTCGTGGACTCATGTCATCGACCTTTTCTCTGACCAAACCAGTTCTTTGCTGGATCTTGATTTTCTTTGATCTATACTGGTGCTTTGCCTCCGCGCCACTAGTGTTTCACCTCTTCCTAACCCCTTTCATGGTCGACCTCCACGATGGTTTGGGGTTCGGCATGGGTGGGTGTTGACATTGAAGCTTCGCCTCGGGCTACTGGTTCCTGCTGGTGTTTGCTATAGTATATCGCCATTGATACTTTTTGTTTTGACCATTTTTTCTATCTTTCTCAATTGCCTCTTGTGTATCGACTTTATTGTGTGGGCTTTGGGCTCTTTAGGCCCTTTTGGGTTCATTTGGCCCATCCTTTGCCCAAACTCAATCTTCCCCAAGGCCTTCCTTATGCTTTTGGGAGTTGGGTTTGTTTAGGTGTTTTGGTTTGTATTTGTTTTGGTAGGTTAACCCGAGTCTGGATTTTATAGTTTGTATAATTCTGGGATTGGGTGTGGTCGTTTGTGATTAGCGCAGTCACTTGGATGTTCTTGAGACTGTTGAAAATCCCTCATCCCGGTGGAGGCAACGTTAATAGTCCACTTCATCATATTTCTCCGCTTTTGACCCGAATGCTAAAGACGTTGATTTTTAGCCCCTCACTTCTCTCACTACTCCTTTTATTCTAGTTCCTTTTTCACCAGTTGTACTTACTTATCGTGTTTTGTTTGTTTTAGAATGTTCTTGTTAGTTTTCTGACTGCCATTTTCAAGCCATGTTATATAATATGATTTTTTATAATATGGATTTTTTATAATATGGATTTTTTAGTTTTAAATTAAGTTTATTGATTGTTAAAAAGAAAAAAGAAAATATTCATGTGCATTATAAGTTAAGCGATTATTGTCTATCCAATTTATTACTCTAATTTACCTACATCTATTCAGTAATTGGTCGATTATTGTCTATCCGATTTATTTTTCATAATCTTGCTCACAAAAACACATAAATTTCTTCCTAGCTCTCTCAAAGAAATGTTTCAAGGAGGGAGCTAAGCGAGGGTCGGTCATGTCATAAAAACACGAATTAAACGGGAGGTTGCATTATATTTGATTAGGGCTAGACATTGTTTATGGGCGACCGACCCACCCGCTTCACCGTACTCAAATATAAGGGTGAAAACCGAAGAAAAGCGAGGGATTGGTGGGTCGGGTGATAAGTGAAACGGGTGATGAGTCGGAATGGGCGAGATTTACACCCGATTGATAGGCCAAATCCTACCCCACAAGTGTACGGGATCGGTTGTAATACCAAAGTGTGGAACTATGTGACTAAGTAGTAACAATTGCAGTCAAATCAGTAGACTAAGTCGTAAAATTAAGAAAATACTGAGATGTGATTATGACTATCAAACTAATTATGAGCAAACAAACTAATAAAATATGAGAATATCAATGAGAGAAAGGCTTCTAAGATTAAGGATCCCACAACAATGCTTTGGTAGACTTTAAAGGATGATTGCACAATCTTAATTTTCACTTTGTTTAAAGGCAATTGTCTAATGTATCCACTAAATTCTTTCGAATGTTAACAAACATATCTAGACTCAATTAAACATCCACTTTCGTGACTTGCAAATTAAAATTTAGACCTTTAAGCACTTAGAATTGAATATCAAATTGATTCAACATCCGCTTTCACGACTTGCAAAACCGACCTAATCTCAAGATTTCTATGACAATTGTTATTCCACAGGAGAATTCAAAATACTTTCATAAAAAAGAAAACTCAGGTTTAAATTCTAGGATTCCAACAGGAAAAAGTACCTTTCAATCTCAATTCCCAAATTCATATCTTCAATCCAAGTATTAAACTTTTGAAACCTTCTGACCATCTCCTCCAAATGTCCTGTTTTATCATCCAAAGATTTTGTCTCATCGATGATAAAAAAAATTGTGAATAATCACCTAGGTACCAAATAATCTATGGTAAATAAACAAATGTCATATTCTTTTGACCATTTCTCGAATGACCTCTTTTTTTGGTACAAAATACTCTATTAGTGATAAGCAAATGTGAATAATCACTAGACGGCTATAATGGTGCATAAATTGGAAATTCAAACATGGTTACAAATATAAACCCAGAAATCATTTCTATAAATTATGATTTTTATCTTTCTTTTTCTAGTTAGTTTACCTGATTTCCTATACTCTCACTTCCTAGTTTTCAAGCACTTTCCCACTTTCTCCATTATGTTACCCACTACCTGATTTATTGTTATTTATTTTTAGGAGTTAGTTATTGCATTTTTCTATTATAAAAGGAGGAGATCAAATTGTAATTGTGGAGACTTGATGAATGATATGAATTACAAGTGAGGATTCAATTGGCTGATTAGTGAGATTCTTGCTTTTCAGATTGTTATCCCTTATTTTTCAGTTTTAGGGTTCTAACATTTGGTATCAGAGCCATTCGATCCAAATGGCTGAAGATTCTTCAACGAAATTCCTGTGAGTGAGATCCTTGCTCTCAGTGGGATGGTGTGAGATGCTTGTATCAGATTAGAATGAGGATTCTTCAAACCCTTTTTACTAAGTTATATTATTCCTCTACCTTGTTAAATATCCAAAAAAATAAGATTCCTTCTTCCAGCATAATTGCCAATAGTTACAAGGCCCATCAACGATGCCAACTAAATGCTGGAAGGTTGAATGAGCAGTTGGAACACGGGATTATGTTATCACTGCAGTGTATGCTTGGATTTGGACAAAAAATGCAAACTCTTTGCTTCGGTGTACCAGGTGGATGAAATTTCGCCTTGAGGATACGCCGATTTTCAAAGGGGATGCATTGATACAAACCTACAAATCATCTCTATAAATTATGGTTGTTATCTTTCTTTTTCTAGTTAGTTTACCTTATTTCCTATCAGTAGGCATACCCATCCTCATTTAGATATATGCTCCCCATACCCACCCCATTACCCATCGGGGAATAAAATTTGTCCTTGTCCCCATCCCCATCGGGTCCCCGTCCCCGTCGGGGATTCCCCATCCCCGCTTGATTTCCCTATTTATAATCCCCGTCGGGGATTCCCCATATCTGCTTGATTTCCCCATTTATAATCCCCGTTGGGGATTCCCCATCCCCATTTGGTTTTCCCCATTTATAATCTCTATCAGGGACTCCTTATCCCCGTTTGATTTTCACCTTGTATAATCCACATGAGTTACTCATTTTATTTTCAATTTACTTTCATGTACACTTTCCTCAAAAATTCTATTGATACACCATTTACAAAATTCACCAATTAAACTTATATAATTAGCAAGCCTTTAACAAGAGCTTCAAAAAACAAACAAGACAATAATTTTGTAAATCCAATAGTCATACCATTCATACGTATCAAGTACATAATATAAAGATATACCCCCGGTGGGGATTACCCATGGGGTTCCCCAATGGGTTTGTGGTTGGGTCGGGATGTGAGGCGAGGACACCTATCCCCGTTTCCGTGCCCATACCCTAGCGGGTAATTACTTTCCCCCCATACTTTTCCCCATCCCTACTAAAAATCCCCATCCCCATACCCGTAACGGGGAATCTCCATGGCTAATGGGGAATCCCCGCCCCCATTGCCATCCTCCCACTTGCTAGTTTTCAGGCACTTTCCCACTTTTTCCATTATGTTACCCACTATCTGATTTATTGTTATTTATTTATAAGAGTTAGTTATTGCATTTATCTATTATAAAAGGAGGAGATCAGATTGTAATAGTGGAGACTTGATGAATGATATGAATTACTAGACATGGAGCCGAATCGGGCTGGGCCTGGCCGCCACCGAGCCCGGCTGAGAAAACGGGAAATGGGCCTACACAGGGGGTACCCGGGCTAGAAACTGGCCAGGCTGCGGGCCGGTCCCAAGGAACGCGGCCCACACAGGTTGGAACGAGCTGGGGGTTTGGCGGGCCAGGCCGGGTGGGCCGGTTATATCTGGGACTGGCAGGCCGGGTCTGGCAGGCGGGCCGGTCAAAATGTGTTAAAAAACAAAAAAAAGGAGGGAATAAGGGGGCGGACTTGCTTGAAATTATTAAAACTTTGATAAATAATTATCAACGTTTGAATAATTAAGATGCCTACATATCTCAAAAGAATCAAAGCCCACGTAATTCTTTACTTAACTTACCTTGTTGTTGCTCATTCGTCAAGGTCTTTAGGGGATTCTTCATCAATTGCATCGTTCCCACCACTTCCGGCATTGGAAGAGTAGTCAGTGGTCGTCCCTTCGACATCGTCCTCGGTCTCGAATTTTATTGCACGCATCTCGTACTCTTCTTGCGTCCTTTCCTCGACACGATCCCAATCCTTCTTGCATGTCAATGTCTTGACGGTTTGTGGATCAAGTCGGCATTTCTTCTCCAAAATTACTCTTCGAGATGTGCTAAAAATAGACTCGGACACAATGGTAGACGCACATATAGCTAATACATCCCTATCTGTTTTAACAAGTACATGATATTGGTCGTAATGATTTCTCCACCACTGAAGGACATCACATCCATCGGGGAATTGATGTGCAGTGATGGTGCGCAAAAAAGAGGAATATGAACAGTGGGACCAGAATAAGAAGAATGGCGGGATCTAGCGGGATTCCCGAGGTTAAACTCAAAGGCCTTTGCCTTACCCATCTAAAAAAGGCAAATCCATGCGCGAGCGAGGTCTCAATCCCAGTTCACGAGGTCCAGACCTTGTTAAACCTATAAAATGGGACAGCTAGGCGGACTCTCCCCAACTCGTGGCAAGACCTAAACCTCGTTGTTCAAAAGCTGACATCCCCGCCCCATCTAACCACTCAGCGGCCACCGCATTCCCAACCAATGATCAACTGCCTCACTCTTGACCAATGAAAGAGCTTGATCTCGGGCGTCCCACGTCGAGCAAACATCAAAACCATGTTCCTCAAACCTCTATAAATAGAGGAGAATCTCGTAGGTAGAAAAGGGTCGAAAAACATCTTGAACTCAAGAACTATCTTGTTCGTTGAAGATTGATGTGTTGAATCATCATTAAAAACCGCGCTACAGCCAAGTGAAGGTCCACAAAAAGACTTCAAGTCGCCCAAAGAGACCTCGTCTCAATCAAAGATCTCGCTATACCACTACGCAAACCATAACCACCGCGTGCATAACCAAATTCTTCGACCTCGCCATAAGACATCGTGCTTAGGCTAGCAACCGGAGTAGAGCTCTTTAAAAGTCTATTAAGTGATAGAATCTCGTAGTAGTTAGGAGGTATTGAATCTTGTTAGGAAGAAACCTCAAATCCTATAAAAAGAGATCTAGGGCATAATCTCGCCATTCATAATCCCGTTGTTTGTAATCTCACTGTTTATAACCTCGCTCTAAAGAGATAAATAAAAGCAAGTGTAGTCGAATAAAAGTAATCTCGTTCTTGTTTTCTAGCGTTGGTTTATTTCGGGTTTCATCATTCAGTGGTCAGAAATCCATAATAATAGATCTTGCAGGTGCAATAGAACCAAAACTAGAAGATGTTCGGGTTTTTTTGAAAATTAAAGATGCATTTTTGCGAGTAGAAGAAGTAGAAGATGAAGAGGATCGAGTAGTAGATGTAAGTGGAATATTTAGTTTTTCTGCATATTTATCATATAACTTGATTAATGTTGCAATGTCAAAGTCAATATCAGCATGCCAATCATAATCAACTTCTATAAGGCCCAAAGTGCCATAAATCTAACATATTTTCCAAACCTTACATCTTCACAGTAGGATCTAATAATGCAACAATACAATATATAACAAGAAACTTTTTTAAATAAGATAACCATTTTGTTCGCATGTTTTCAATTATGTTACCTAATGATAGTTGGTTTACTTGCATATCTTGCATAACATGTGATATTACAACATTGAAAAATAAATAAATGGCTGTTAGGCGTATAAACTTGTGAAAAAATTTGTGTTGCATCCTTAAAAGTTTTTAGAAGCTCACATATTTGTGTTGCGATCCCCCATTGCTCCTCGGAAATAAATCCAGGAGTACCATTCAGACTTCTATACTGCTCAGCATACAAAGTGGTTATAACATTTTATAAGTACAAGTAGGTTGTAACATATCAAAAGTGGAGTTCCAACGAGTTGGTGTATCCATACCTCCATTTCCTAGGAAAGAATCCTTGTTCCTAACACAAGATCTTATAGCGACATTTTGGGGTACCGGTGAACCTAAACCATCTAATACACTCTCTAATCGGTCCAATCAAATCATGAAGATCTTTGCATGCTTCTTGAACAGATAAGTTAACAATATGTGCAACACATCTAATATGACAAACATCTCCATTTAACAAAAGAGGCACACGTCTTTTTAAAAAATCAATATATCTAGTATTAGTAAAGGCATCGTCGAAGGAAAGTGAAAACACTTTTGCAAACAAATTAAATTCATTAAGAATACTAACAATATGATTATATATATTAGCTTTGGTGTGACTTTCAAACATAGGTTCAAAACCAATGACACTTTTTTGCAACATCCAATTATCATCATTACAGTGGACAGTGATAAAGATTTATGAATCGCCTACTCTAGAACTCCAAATATCACTTGTAATACACACACGACTATCATATTGCTCAAAAAATTGTACCAATTTAGATTTAGCCCTTTCATATTATTGCACGCATCTACGTTTTAAGGTCTTACGACCAACTTGTTGATAAGCCGGTTGCAAAGATAATTTAGCAAATTTTTGAAAATCACAGTCTTCTCCAAAAGTGAATGGTTTTTCAAATTTTGTAATATATTCAGCCATGCATGCCATCAACCATTTTATCTCTATTGTAACAAAATAAGTCACCTCCGGGTTGAGAGGAGGCAAACCCGCCTATTTGGGTTTGAATTTTGCTGCTTGAACCACCTAGTGGGCCATCAATTCGGGATTCACCCTGTTCAAGTGCCTAGTCAACGTTCTCCTTCCGCTATTCTTGGTGAATTTGTAAGTGTGAGATGTTCTAACCCCCCCCCCCCTCACCTTGCAAATTTTGGCACGTACAATTAAAATGACCGAGGTTGTTTGTATCTTTGATTTTGTCGAAGTATTTCCAAACAATAAAGGTCTCTTTTTTAGCCGAGGAGCTTCCCACCTCTTGCGTAACACTTGTTTAATATGGGATTGTTATTATAAACTAAATAACAAATTATTTGTATTATAAACGAAATAATAAATTACTTACCGGGTTGATCTTCCATTTGAGCCCTTCCATGCGCCGCCAAACGATCAAATTCCTCTTGGCTAATGAAACCCATTACCAATACCTTGTCCCTCCTTTTTTTTTTATAAAAGGGGAATAAAATGAAATCCGAAATGTAAATAAATATGATAAACTCGCTTTTGAAAATTAAGACTTTTTTTTTGAAATACTAACTAGACTAAGAATAAGCAAGAGATTAAGATATTCTATATTTTTTTATAAAAGGAGAAGACAATTAAATCCGAAATGCAAAGAAATAAGCTAAACTTGTTTTTGAAAATTAAGACTTTTTTTTTTGAAAGAGTATAAAGAGATTAAGAAAAATCAAATCAAAGCAAGTACAATGAGGTTGAGATTAACACAATAACATACTTTGTAGATTGTACTTTGTAGTAGAATGAGCAAGTATGAGAGATTGAGAGAGTTGAGAAGATTGTGTGAAGAAAAATGTTTAAGATTGAATGGTATTTATAGAAGAATAGAATAAGAGAGGGGTAGAATTTTTTTTTAATCAAACTAGCCGTTGTCTAATTATTATTTTTTTATTCAAAGAGCCAACGACTCTATAAATATCAACTGCTCTTTTAACAGTTGTTGAGCACCGGGCCGAGCTGACCGACCCGTTGACCAGCTCGATGATCGGCCCGTCCGAACCGGGCTAATATTTTCCAGCACGGGGCCGACACTAGACCCGAGCGGGTTAGGCCCGGCTGGCCGGGCCGGGCTTGCCTTGCAAAAAACTACGAGCCGGGCCTATGCGGGCCAACCATGACTATAAATTACAAGTGAGGATTCCTCAAAATTAACTGATTAGCGAGATTCTTGCTTTTCAAATTTCTATCACTTAATTTTCAATTTTAGGGTTCTAACATTTACATGCTATTATTAATTTGTTAGGTATGCAACGAAATAAGCGAAAAACATCCAAGCATGGTTAGTGGGGAAGGCACATTTTGATTTTTTGATATGTCTATGCGTTACGGCCAGTGAAATTGGATCAAATAAACCCTACATCGCTGCCAAGTACCCCGCAGCGATCACGGATGAGAGAGATGTCCGGTGTCGAAGAATCATCGGCCGAGTACGGAGTGCTGCTCTACTACAAGTACACCCCACCAATTGAAGACCTCGACGCCCTTTATGACTTCTACAACTCCAACTGCTCCTCCCTCGCTTTACTTGGCCGAGTTCGCCTCTCTGCCCACGGCGTCAATGTCACTGTACGCTTCTCTCCCTGCTCACCCTCTTCCCTGACCCGATTTCTTGCCTCTTATACATGAATTGACTGTTGATTGAACTTGTTAGGTGGGTGGGAAGCTGTCGGCCTTGAAAAGCCACATCTCTGCTGTTAAAGAGAACAGCTTGTTTGATGACACCGACTTTAAGCTTGCATCTTGCAGTGAACCCCTCAATCATAAGGTCGCTGAAGAATGTGGCTTCACTTCACTTTCTATTCGGATCGTCAAGGTTTGTTTCAATTCTGTACCCGAATTTGACAGCTTAGTTAGAACTTAGAATGAATGCTTTACTGCATTGCGACTTGATTATATTGTGCTGCAATCTATGTCGAAAATATGAGTTTCGTAATTGGCACCTTGTTTCACTGAATTGTTCCTGTGCTTGGTTAATTCGACTGTGTTTAATAGATACTTCTGCTTGTGTCCAGGAGCTGGTTACTTTGTCTTCTAATCCTCTATTGAAATTACCAACAATCTTGAATGCCGGGAGACATCTATCTGCCATTCAGTTCCATTCTATTATCACTGCTGCTGCTGGTAATAGCATGTGTCATTTTTTCTCCTACATCTATTTTTGTTATATGTTTACGGGGCTATGTTGTTGGATCTGATGATATAGTTTATACCTGACATATTTTCTGACAAAAGTTAGAACTTTTCAAAAGGAAATTAAATTTATTCTTCTTTCTTCAATATGGACTTCTTATGTATATTGCATTATTGCTGCCTTATATAGGAAAACTTTGTGAAGAAGAAAGTCACGTGGATGGAAGAAAATTTGTTCTTTTGGATGCAAGAAACTTATATGAGACTAGAATTGGGAAGTTTGCAACACAAAATCTGGAAACTTTGGATCCTGGAATCAGACAATATAGTGATCTGCCTTCCTGGATAGAAGATAATGCTGAGAAGTTGAGAGGCAATCATGTCCTAATGTACGTAACTATTCTAAATTGGATATTTTTCTTGAATAAACTTACTTTGTTGACCTTATCATCTGTATTACTGTGCTTGATTCTATTTTTGATCATACCTGTTCTCACTCTTTTGGTAAAGTATCATTTGAGGATTACTGAATATCATTGTATGGTTCTTGTTCTGTTGTATTCTGCCATTGGCATTGTCTAAAAACTTAACACCTAGGTCCATGCTCTGTCAATATGAAGGTGCGTGCTTTAGAGTGGAGGGAAACTTATCTCTTACAAGTTTTAGTTACATTTGTATACTGCAAATTAAACCTCATCAACTTATAAAATAATCTAATCAATGCCTCCCATGACTTTTCTAATCAACAACAACAACATCAACCCAGTGTAAATCCCGCCATAGGCAGGGTTTGGAGGGTCAAGATGTAATCAACACTGAAATAAATAATATAATCAACACTAAAAATTTGAGAAATATTTATCTTTGTTCCTTGTGCCTGTGATAATGTGCCTTGTTTGTCATCTTGGGCCTATGTGATAGGTTCTTAATGAATTTCCTACACCCTCACATAGTTTTTCTGCACTTTTCATAGGTATTGCACTGGAGGAATAAGATGTGAAATGGCTTCTGCTTACATAAGGTCCAAAGGTGCTGGCTTTGAAAATGTGTTTCAGGTAGTGCCATGGAAAGGAAAAATGCAATTACTTTGTGACGTAATGCCACTGTATTGACATAAATGCATCTGATATCAACATAAATGTTGCAATGCTCTAAAGGCAGTTTGACGATTTCCGTCTTTCCTTACAGACTGGCATTTGTCTGTTAAGTCTGAATTTCTGTTGCAGAACTTGTTTGCTCTATCCAATTTTGTGTTTTCAGCAAATTCTCATTTTATTTATTACAAAAGTAGATATTGTTTTTGTTTTTATTTGGTCTATAAGTTCTGATCCTCCGATGAATTGTAATGGTATTTAATCTTTTCAGGTCATCTTGTAAGAATTTGCCTTTTTTATTCGTGTCGTAATTACTTCTACCGTGGAATTATGTATATCGAGTTGCATCTAATTATAGCACTTAAAAATATTACTGAATTACTACATAGGTAGTAGAAGCAACTCTAAAGGATAAATTGGTAGTTTTTAAAAAAAATCCAGTGCTATTAAGTTGTGAAAAACAAGGCTATGCTTGTCAAATAGGGTATATTTTACTGCTAGAGTTACACTTTACACCCGACATTCATCCTGAACCCGAGTTGTTTATATATTCCTGCAGATATCTTACTTGTGCATAATAAGATGTTAATAAATGATTACTTCAAGTTGAAACAAGTTTATGTGGGTGCATTCACTTCATGTGATCTAAAAATTATGCTAGTGTATAGATGTAAAAGTAACCTATTTAATATGAAGGAGCTGGGTTAAAGATGTATTTGTTGTGTACCGATAACCTTGATGAGAATATTATCTTCTTTTTTTTTTTATCACCAGAGCCTTTATAGTAATGCCTTAGTAGCACCAGCTTTTTTATTTTGAAATATATATTTTTCTTTTAGGTTATTATTATCACAGCTAAATTTCAGTTTTCCTTGGGTCTATCGGGCGCATCCTTCTCACATGTTCAGGGTATGGATGCCCCCATCCTGACCCCAACATCTTGCTTGTGTGGGACTATACTAAGGGTGATGATGTTGATACATTTTTCTTTTAGGTGTCACTTTTTTGTACAAATTTGGTAATTTAGTTCTTCAATATATGATTTATTTCCTCGTTGTGTTGTTTGGTATTTTCATTGGAAAACTTCTAAATAACTTGTTCGAGCCTTTCAGTTGTATGGTGGAATACAACGTTATTTGGAGCAATTTCCTGACGGTGGCTATTTTAAGGGAAAAAATTTCGTTTTTGATCCCCGGTATGACCTGTCTATATATACAAGCTTATGTTGCAGTGTGTTAGCATTTTATGTTCTAATGTTAATTTTGAAATATGCCTGGAGAGACATTGACCAATAAATAGAGCTGAGGTTATTGTTAAAGCTGCTAGCCGTCGACTTAGAATTCTAGTTTGTCTTGCATCTTCACTTGCATTTCTGAACCTGCTTTGGGAATCGATAGTTTGCTTATTACATACATTTTGAAATTTTTACTCTTTCTTTCTGTGCATTAGTGCACATTCATCAATTTTGGGAATTTATTATCCAGTTGGTTGGCGTTTAATTTTTTCATTCGAATTTCCTTAAAAAAAATTAGAACTTTGGAGCATACTACTGATGAATACTATGTTTCCTGAACATGACTAATTATTATTCTATTTTGACAGAATTTCAGTTGGGAGCACTGGTGGAAATATTGTTGGCAGATGTCTTCTTTGTGGATCTCCATATGACGATTATTCATTCCGTTGCCGTTGTACATTCTGCAGAATGCTTGTCTTAGTATGTAATGACTGCCGAGTAAGAACTAGGAGATTGATCTAAGATTTCAAGTCCGTGCTGAGCATTTATTGTCTTGTGAGTGAATTGCTATATGGGAGATTGTCACTCTTAGAACTAGTAAAAGAGTGTTTTGTTGCTGGATTTTTCTATTCCTTCTATAAGGAATGTGAATGAAATGATGTCAACATATCCTTTATAAAATTATTATTATACTATGAGGGTCTGGTTGTCAAAATCTTCAGTATTGGTGCTCTTTCCCTGTCTTTATTTATTTTTGAAACCCATGTGTTGATTTTGTGCCTTTTTTTTCTATGATGATATGCTTTCACATATGTACTCTCGACATTTTTAAAGTTGCTTTCTTAATGATATGTTTTTGCCCACAGAAAGAAAGCAATGAATATGTTTGCGAGATATGTCAGATGGATCAAAATGTTGCTGATTGTGGTCAGACCCTTGGAACTGATGATCGAATAGGCAAGTTCCTTTTTGACCAAGCCATTAATTACTCTCATGTATCCTGCAGTCCTGGTAAGGTCTGTATCTGGTAAACCTAATTATTTTGGGGCAGAGAAAACGTATCTTCTTACATGGCTTAATTTATTAAACTTAAGTGCTTTCTTAAGTGTTAAATAAAGAGGGTTCTTGTTGAATTTATGAAATCAGAGGAAAGGTAATAGCAGGCAGAAGAACTAGCTCTCATATCGCATGTTTAAACAAATGGAAAATGGTACTATGTCTCTTGATAATGTATTTGCTTTGTTTCCTTGCTTTTATAACAATTATACCATGTTTCCATCTCTTGTACAATGAAAATGAGTTGCCAGTTCGTGAAACCTTAATCATTGTTTGAAAATGTGCAGTGTAGGTGGGTCTAGGGGTGCACGCTCGAGCCGTGCTAGTGCCCGCCTAGCCTTAGGTGAGGCAGTTGTGGCCAGGTGCCCTAAGGCACAAGCCTAGGTGGGCGGGTGCTGACATGGCATTATGCCATTATCTTTTGCTTTCCAATAGTTGATATCTTTTTCAATGTGCTTTTAATATCTTTTGCTTTGCTTTTATTATTACCTCAATGAAAACACTCTTCCTCTCTCTTTTATAAAAACAAACCATTCTCTTCCAACAAACCATACGCCTCCATTTCCCTTCTAGTGTGACACCAGGGAGGGCCATTGCCTAGAGAGGCACCTAGAACTTTTTTAAACACTTGGCCTTATTGCTACATTTTTTATGGCGAACTTTCAGGTTTAAGCCCTTCAAGAAAACTCCGAATATTGTGCCTTCATGGATTTCGCCAGAATGCATCTAGCTTTAAGGGAAGAACTGCATCATTGGCTAAAAAACTCAAGAGCATAGCTGAACTTGTGTTTGTAAATGCACCTTATGAATTACCTTTCGTCTACCAACTCAACAGGAAAGACAAGGTTCCATGCTTGCCTGAACAAGACACTCCACCTGTGAGAAGTTGCAACAAAAAGTATGCTTGGTTAGTGGCGCCTGGTTTTGACTCTAGGAGCCAAGATGATTGGGACGTGATTGATACGGCTTTTGATCCTCTTCAGTATCAGCAACAAACTGAGGGCTTTGAAGAATCGTTCGCATATCTCAATTCTGTATTCTCCGAGCAAGGTCCTTTCGATGGGATCCTGGGGTTTTCTCAAGGGGCTGCTATGACCGCCTTGGTCTGTGACTGTGTTGAAAGAGGAAGGCTTAAGCCGGCTATTGACTTCAGGTTTGCAATCCTGTGCTCTGGTTTTGCTGTTAACTTGAGGGGCTGTGAGAAAAGGTCTATCAACTTCCCATCCCTACATGTTTTCGGCACTCACCTAGGAAGAGACAGGCAGATATCATCTGATGCCAGTAGGGATCTTGCTTTGCTTTTTGAAGAGGGCTGCCAGGTAACAATTGAGCATGATTCCGGTCATATCATTCCTACAGGGGCTCCCTACATTGACGAGATTAGAGGTTTCCTTCGCAGGTTTGCCTGAATTGTTGACTTGTTTGGACATGCTAGTATTTTTTGTATCAGTACCATTTTCTACAGATAGCTTATGCTGTCTGCATCTTCAGTGCTTCAGTTTTGTGTAAATTGACAATGCTATGAATTTCTACTCTGTTGTTCCGTATGTTCAGAAGGTAGGACTACAGCCTAGATATTAGCTGCCTTTGTACAAAGATGTCAGCCTACAGCCTAGATATTATCATTACGCTAACATAAACTAAAACTAGAAGTGTACTAGTTTATTATTTGAATTGAATTTGAAGATTAAATTTTGGAACGGCTCTCTCTCTCTCTCTCCCCCCGACTTTCCCATGAACTGCTCTTTCTACGACGCCTCTCTTTCTCCGGCAGCCCCTCTTTCTCTCTCTCCGGCAACACCCCCCCTCCCCCCAACTTGACGCTCTTTTTTTGTCATGAACCCTGAGTGTCAGATTTGAGAACCGCTCGACGATTGCCCGTTGCCCTGCGCCTCCCCACCCTGTCTTGAGACTGACCACCGGACAAGATGCGCCCACCTCGGATCCCCTCCCATCGGATTCGTCCTCCCACTTTAGCACTTGGGGTTGCACATCCTACCCCCAAACCCTATACTATATCTGACTGGCGCACCAGATTTGGCGGCCACTACCACCCTTAGCAAATTCCGGCAGCCTACACCACCCTCAACAGGCCCGGTGACCCACACCTTTCGCCCCTTCGTGGTTTCGAGGTTGTACACCTTTCGCCCCTTCAGTGTTTCCGGCACCCACAATAAGTCTGGCCTACGCCACTCCCCCTTAGCGTTTTTCAGGGCCTACACCACTCCTTCGGCGACCCCCTTTCGGGCTCCCCCAAGTGTTACTGATTGAACCACAGCTTGACTACTCACATGTGGCCCCATTTTTGCCCCCCAAGTGTTGGTGGTCAATGCCCAGCTTGACTACTCGCGCGCAGCTCAAGACCGATATCCCCAGTATCCTCGTCTCAGAAAGCGTTCCCACCGGTGCTTAGACCCTCGTCGACGAACCTCCGAAAGGCCCGGTTGGCTCCTTTGTTCCCTCTAAGCTTAAGGGGCGCGTTAACCTTGTCTCCTTATCTCTTTGTTTAGCCCCTTTGCTCCTCTTTGTTTAGCTTTTGCTCTACTTGCTCGGGTATGTTGCGCTTTAGTTTTAGCTTTAAGTTTGGCTTTACCCTTGTTTATATGGAGTGACGCTTTAGTGTAGAGTTGGCTTTATTTTTTCTCTTCTTGCCCAATTCTGTTTGTTTCGATCCTTAGTAGTCACTTTGTGTTTTCTTTTTCTGTAGCTCCAGTTGGCTTGTTGTTGGTTGGTTTGTGTTGTGTGACTTTTGCATGTGAATCCGTCTGTTTTGGAGAGTTTTATATATGAGATGGTTGGACTGGTGAGCAGTGCTGCTTCACACAAACAATCTACCAGGATGAGGATAGGGTCCTAGAATGTGGGTATGCAGACCGAGAAATCTTTTGAACTGATCAAGATTCTACAACACGAGTAGAGATTGCTTGTATTCAGGAGAAAAAGTGGAAGGGAAGTGTAGGATCGTTAGTACGTCTAGGTCACCGACCTCAACTAAGTCGTAGACCTCAAAGTATATGCAGCGGAATTTAATAAAAAGAAAGACTTACTCGACACAATAATTTTTATAGTGGAAACACTTGATCAACGAACTGTGTCAATCAAGTGTGAAAACCACTCCCTTCCAAGTTCTCTCTTGGAAGGATTAAAAGTCGTAACTTGCTTTATTAATTTTTTGAATATGTTTACAAGAACAACTCGGAGCTAACCCTACTTCCCAAGTATGCTAGCACTCGTTTGAACCGAATAAAGCCCAATTCTCAATCAACTATCAAGCCAACGAACTCTCTTCTTCTTTCGAACTCTCGAACACTTGGTTTTTCTCTTTCACACACCGTAGAATTTTAGTTAGTACTATCCTAGCTTAATCTCTAGGTTAAAAAAGATGAAAAACTAGGTCAACTAGAAAGATATTATCTTTCAATTCGGTTATGGAAAGATAATATATTTCTAGCCATACAAAGATCATCCTAAGTAAATAAGATAGTTAATACAATAAGATATAGCTTTGGGATTAAGACAATCAACGATGTCCTATCCAAACATAGAAGATTCTATCTATAACTAGAATATTTCGATCATATCTTCAATATCACACGCATATTCAAGATCTTCTCCGTTTGGGTTTCTTTCTCGTCGGGGACGTGACTCACATTGGCGACTTGTTTCGCAGACTCGTATTCGGACACGTGTCTTGCGTTTCGAACCATCAAAATCAAAGTTATGCTTTGCTAACAAATTCTCCCTTTTTAATGGTGACAAAATCCTTTAAACCTGATAAAGTATTCCAATACCAAATATCGATAATACATGTAATACACTCAAAAGTTCCCCCTAAGTTGGATAATCAACTTGTTCTTTTTCATTAAACTTCCCCTTTTTATCTATCCCTAACCCATTGCATAGAAATTATCCAAAGAGTACACACTTAAACCACAACAAAATAAACTTAGAAGTCTTAAACATGCAATCATGAGAACATAAAAATACGCAACATGAAACCGAAGAGAAAATTTTTAAGATAGGTAGGATAGGAAAGAGGATAGATGGATGTCGGCTACTCGAGCTAAGGAAGGGACTTAGACAGGTCATCAAGTGCAACACCTAGATATTTAACTTCAGCTTTAAGCTCATTCTGACGTTGCAAGAGCTGCCCAACCTTTTCCAAAAAACTCTAGTTCTGACGTTGGAGAGCATACATAAGCTTCTTTATTGAACTAGGTTGCGAACCATCACCTTCCTCATTAGCGTTGCCCAACTTAGTATCTCTCATCGATCTCTTCATCGAACACAACTTCCTTACGAGCATCCCTTGACATCCATTGGCCATTCACCAGCTTAATTCCTGTTGGGGTTCAATTGTGAATCCCACATGCGAAGTTGGGAGTAAAAACAAGCTAATATATAAGGTCATGAGTCACTCCTATTACCAATTGTTTTGGGATGGAACCCTATGGACTTGTGTACTAGGCTTGGCGATTGGGCCCGTCTCCCCCGTAACAAGTGGTATCAGAGCCGATGGTTTGGCTTAGGGACCGGGAGGATCCGCCGTTTGGGGTTGTGAGGGATTCACAAGTGAGGGGGGAGATTGTTGGGGTTCAATTGTGAATCCCACATGGGAAGTTGGGAGTGAAACAAGCTAGTATATAAGGTCATGGGTCACTTCTCCTATCACCAATTGGTTTTGGGATGGAACCCTATGGGCTTGTATGCTACGCTTGACAATTGGGCCTGTCTCCCCCGTAACAAGTGGTATCAGAGCCCATAGCTTGTTTCACTCCCAACTTCCCATGTGGGATTCACAATTGAACCCCAACAATCTCCCCCCTCACTTGTGAATCCCTCACAACCCCGAACGGCGGACCCTCCCGGTCCCTAAGCCGAACCATCGGCTCTGATACCACTTGTTACAGGGGAGACGGGCCCAATTGTCAAGCCTAGCATACAAGCCCATAGGGTTCCATCCCAAAACCAATTGGTGATAGGAGGAGTGACCCATGACCTTATATACTAGCTTGTTTCACTCCCAACTTCCCATGTGGGATTCACAATTGAACCCCAACAATCTCCCCCTCACCTGTGAATCCATCACAAGCCCGAACGGCGGACCCTCCCGGTCCCTAAGCCGAACCATTGGCTTTGATACCACTTGTTACGGGGGAGACGGGCCCAATTGTCAAGCCTAGCATACAAGCCCATAGGGTTCCATCCCAAAACCAATTGTTGATAGGAGGAGTGACCCATGACCTTATATACTAGCTTGTTTCACTCACAGCTTCCCATGTGGGATTAACAATTGAACCCCAACAATTCTCATTTTGCATACGATGTCATGGTTGAGGTTCCTGAGGTGCTCTACTTCCTCCTCAACCTCATAAACCTTGTGATACTCCAAAATCTTCTTAATGATGGAGTATAATGGAAGAGCATCTCGAGGACTTTCCCTCTCAGAATAAATGTGTAGGGGCAACAACCTAGCAAAATTAGCAGGTTCCTTCTTGATGATCTTTTCCATGACCAAAATGTCCTGAATCATTGTGATGCTTCGTTTTTGTTCCCTTAGAATAAAATTACTAATGACCTAGGTGAAGAGAACCTTTCGTTCAACAGTCATGGAGTTTGTAACAAACGAACCTCCTTCAACTTCATCCACCTCAATCACAAGCTTCAGCAACTCATCGACATCCACATTTTCTGGCCATGATCCCCTATGATAACCAACATACCCTTTGTGGGGCACCTTCATCAGAGTAGCAATCTCCATGCTAGACACCCTGAATTTCTCTCCATTTATCTCATAAGTATCCATTGTGGTTCTCTATCTGTCCTCCACAGTCAAGGGCTAGTAGAACTCTCTAACCAGATTTGGGTTAAATGGTTCCTCGGCAACAAACAAATGTCCCCAACATTGGGACTCCAGCAACTCACACACACTTTGTAAATCTATAGACTCCATGAACTCATCATCAACGATGAGTTCCTTCACAAACTCCCTTTCAACAACATTGATTCCCCCTTCAGCCTTAGTATCCACACTAGATTTCTTAGGTTTCCCGCTTGCAGCAATTCGTCCACTCACTCTAGTAGGAGCCTTCCTACTCTTTTTCCCCTCATAGTTTTCTTTGAGACAACCAAATCTACTCCCTCTGAACCAGCAGGTGCAGTAGACACTTTCTTTCCTCATTTTCTTATAGCCTTAGCCACCGACCCTCTAGTCTTAGGCTTTCTAACCTCTTTGGTAATCTCAACATCATCCTCGATAGTCTTTTCAGGTGACTCAAATAGATTCTTTGCAATCTCCTGCTTAGTTATAGCCCTAGAAGCAGGAGAGATAACCTTAAGACTTGCCAAGATAGGGTGACTCGGAGTACCTTGTTCAGAGTCATATTGACTTTCAATGTTCAGCGACTAGAGAGGTGAGTTGGGAACGTGTACTGTGTCGACCACTTGGCCTGAGTCAATGACATGTGAGAAGTCGTCGGCCTGGATATCCTTTCTCGGCAAATCAATAGTAGTTGTCTTCTCCATTTGGTTTGATTCTTTCTCAGTTTCCAGGGTGTCCATTGCAGCAATGGACTACACCACATCTTGGACTGAGTCAAAATCCCCTTGTATGTTTCTCGTTTCGGTTTCGGGATTTGTGGACCCTACATCTGTTTCCTGCTCAACTTGTTTCTCTGATTTCTCTTTTGGATTGGGTTGATTTGGTGTAGATTTTTTAGGAGAAATGGTTAGAGTTTCTTGAGATACTTGGGTTTCTTGAGATTCATTAGGGTTTTAGGATGGATTTTGGGAAGATTGGCCAATTTCCAATGGATTTTGGGAGTTTGACCCTTCGATTAAGAGCGGGGTCGAGCCAGGGTTTTGGTTGGCTTTGTTAATGGTGGAGAAGAGCATAGCAAGGGTCTAAGGATCAACCAAGTTGGACAAGGTTTCATAGTGCTCATTGAATGGACAACCTTGTCTTTAAATTTCTTCACCTTATCATTCAGCTTAAACTCCTCCTCGATCCGAAGATGGGAGCCTAATTGGACAAGGTTCATGTCCTACTTTGAATTCTTTAGGAGATGTTTTGCCTCCTTCCATGAGTGAGGCAATTTGTCGACTATGGAAGAGATGGCGAAGTTCTAATCCAAGTTGATCCCGTGTTGGGTTAATTGTCCCAAGATCCGAAGCAACTCATGGTATTGGTCCATTACCGGTCTAGACTCCACCATCTTGTAGTGGTTGAAGTTAGACACAAGAAACTTCTTATCTCTCTAGAAGTGATCAAACTTGAAGCGAAGGACTCAGGAAAGCTCCCGTCTCAAACCGAGGAAAATCCGAACATTCGTAATGTTAGTGATATCACTTTGAGAAGTGGGAAACATCTTGAAGGACAAAAAGGCCATGGAATAGAAGAAGGAGATGATGACGATAGCCACATACAAGGCAGTAACCACCACCAAAAAAAGCTACTTCTCGACATACCCAAAGAAAATGGTGGCGACCGCCGCCTAAATGGCAACGACCGCCACCACGGTGATTCCTTGCCCACTGATTTCGAAGAAGGCAGCGATTGCCACCTATCTGGCAATGACTGCCACCTACCTACAGAAGTTGAGAAAGTGTCGAAAACTCTAGTTTTCCCCGAATGGAAGCTCGTTGCTCCATTTTCATCTGCATTGAAGCGTACAAAGACACTTGCGCAAAACAAGGATATGTTTGAGATGTTCAGAAATGTTGAGATAAAGATTCCTCTATTTAAATTTATCAAGTCAGTTCCTCATTATGCTAAATTCTTGAAGAAGATGTGTACAAGAAAGAGGGATCAAGACAAGAACAACAAGAAAAAGGTAAAGGTAAGCGAACATATTTCAGCGATATTCCAAAAGCACTTACCTAAGAAATGTGGGGATCCAAGTATGTTCGCTATTCCTATCACTATTGGAGGTACTAAGATCAACAAAGCTATGCTAGATTTATGTGCTTCCATTAATGTTATGTCTTCTTATCTTTGTGAATCCTTGAAACTTAGACTATGCATGCAACTAATATTTCCATTCAGCTAGATGATAGGTCTAACGTGCATACTATAGGAATTGTGGAGGATGTTTTGGTTATGGTTGGTGATCTTACTTTTCCAGTTGGTTTTTATGTGCTCAATATGGAACATGATAATCATGCAATCTCTATTTTGTTAGGGAGACCCTTTTTGAAAAGCGTCAATACCAAAATAAATGTGAGTACTAGTTCTTTAACTATGGAATTTAAAGGCCAAACCATTAATCATAATATCTATAAAGCCGTGAAATCTCCATCGGATGATCATTTTGTTTATTCTATTGATGTGCTTGAGCCTATGGTGCAAGATGTCTTTGATGAGAACCATTTGGATGATAAGCAATCTATTGTTGTCGATTCTAGTTTGGATTTCACTCTATCAACTAACATACAAAAAACTATCAATGAGTTAGATGCTTACTATAAGTTTCCTCTTGAGCAACAAGGAAAAGCTCATTTACCACTAACCTTGCCTAGCGAGAAGCTTTTGCCCTCTATTGTACAAACACCAATTATTGAGTTCAAAAAACTCCCAGACCACCTCAAGTATGTATTTCTTGGAGACAAGGAGACATTACCAGTGATAATCTCCAACAACCTCACAAAGGATCAAGAAGACAAGGCGGTGACAGTTCTTAAAGAGCATAAAACAACAATTGGATGGATTGGCAGTGACCGCCGCCTATATAGTAGCAACCATCGTCTATATAGTTGCGACCACTACCATTTGGTGAAATCCAACGCTTGCTATGACTTTTGGCAGTGACCGCCTCCTAAATGGAAACACCCGTCGCTGTTATAGAGCAGATTTAACTCGACAACAAATAAATTTGTAGTCAAGACCCCACTGAGTATAGCGAAGTCAGGATCGTCCATGGGAAGCAAGGTTGTTTGTTTACCGAACTAAAAACAAAGAAACAAAGCAAAAATAACTACGACAGACCTCGTTAACGACCTTGTCAGGGTCGTTAATGATCCTGGAATTCTACTTAAAACAAAATAAATAACAATGCAAGTGCAGGTTCGGTACCGATCCAAAGTGCTTCAGTAACGAGTGAAATCGAAAGTAAAACGAAGAAAAATCAATGGATAAAAAGCTTTAGGACAAGGGTTACCACAACATAGCTATGCATATAATCATGTGAAGATAAAGATCATGCCTTTGAAGATAGATCTATCAACTTTCGTTGACTAAACAAGCAAATCAATTAACTTTCATAAATCAATTCACTTTATTACTTGTTTTGAATCCAAAGCTCAAAACTTTCGTTATCGAACAATATCAACATTCAAGTTCACAACTTTCTTTTTCGATCAAGCAAAACTCAAATTACTCCGACTCTCATCTAAGCATAAGCACAACAAGTAATTCAAAGGATAAAAGGCAATCAAAAACTCAACACATTCATTCAAACATGCACAACTATGTCGGGTTTCAACCCCGACCCTAGAAAAGTAAACTACTCACTCTTCATTGAATCAAAGCAAACAACTTTTTATTAAAGAGAACATTAAAAAGCAAAACTTACTTGAAATTGAAAGAAGTATTGTCTTACAAATACTTTGTACAATTCGAAAACAACTAAGAACAACGAATAAGAGCTTGATCACCGAACCCTTCCACTCTCTCGATCGGAAACAGTCCGATTTCTTTCTCTCTCGACTTCTCTCCTAAAACTAATCGAATCCCCCCCCCTTGTCTAGGCTTAGAACAAGGGTATTTATACTAAGAAAGCTATCTAAAAAAGATCTAAAAGATAAAAACTTCCAAACTAAAAGATAACAAGATAAAAAGATATAAATCCCGAAAGTCGGCTGCGCTCTACCGACACAAATCACTTCGTTAATGACGTGCACATGGTCGGTAGACACCTGCTGAATCCCTTAACAAAAACTCCGATGCATAGCTCAATAACGACCCTCACAGGTCATTAACGAACCCTCTATTTTGGCTTATTACGAACTCTTCCTTGGCTTTAACTTGCACTAACTTGATCTTTCCATGCAATCTTCTTCTTCCTCTTTTATGCATTCCACAAACACCACTTCACTTCAACTTCGCTTGAAAAGTGCTCCCTTCTGCTAAAAAATCCTACAAAAAGACACAAAACGGAGTAGCTTCCATACTTTTGACAAAATATGCAAACTTATCCAAAAACACACAAAACTAACTTTAAAACCTACTAAAACTAAACTAAACAACCTAAGAAAGACACCTAAAACTAGACCAAAAACACGAACATCAGCTGCCACCTTCGTTGCCGCCTCCTTGGTGCCCGCCACCACTGCCTTCCCCAGATCATTAGTTGGTTTGTGAGTTTTTCTCTTCTCTTTACTTTTACTTTACATTGGGGACAATGTAAGTTTTAAGCATTAGGAAGGAGATTACTTATTTGTTTTGCATTCATATAGTTGCATTAGTCTAGCCATGTTTATTTATTGTTTTGCATTTAGTAAAATCTTAAAAATTTGAAAAAAAATCAAAAAATAAGAAATTGATTTTTTTTTTGCATTTTAGGTTCTTATTTCCCCATTGTGCAAGACCTCTTATTTTTCTAAGTTTACATGAGATCCTAACCCATGACTTGTTTGATGTGTTGAAGTTTTTGTGAAATGAGCATGATCTTTGATTATATACTTTCATTATAGGATTGAACATGTAGATGAGCATGAGTTTTCGATCTATTTTGAATTCCTAGACATATTAGCCTTGTGAGATTATTTTTGGCCTTTTATTAATTCATTTTTCCCTATATCTTGAGTGTATCACTTTAAATTACTAGCTATAAAACTTGCGTTATGATTCTTTTTCAAGACTATTTTTCATGACCATAATGCATGACATTAAAATGATTGAGGCATATTTCTTTTAGGCTATATTTTCCCTTTCTACCTTGACATGATCCATGTTTTTGTTTCCTCATCTTTTTTAGCCTTAAGCCGGTTTTTGATAGCTCCACAAAATGATTCCTAGCCTATTTGAGCTTGACCTATCCGGGAATCGGAATGTTAGTGAATTGTTTTGTGGTGAGAAAATAAGTACGGGGGAATTGAAGTGGATTTGGTAGAAAGGTGAAAGAAAAATAAAAGTTAAAAATTGAGGTTGAAAAGGTTGAAAATCAACCATGTTGATGAAAGTGAAAGTTTTTTGTTGGTTGAATTTGAGATATATATGATCTTCAGAAGTGCATAAATGCTAAAAGAAAAGAAAAAAAAGAAACAAAAGAGCTTGAAAGTATGTATGGTATTTGTAAAGAAGTTGGAGATTTTAAGAGTGAAGTGTTGGTTTGGGTTTTAGGATGTTCTAGTTCCCGGATTTAGCACCACATGACCAAAATTAATCCCCTCCAATCTCTCTCTACCTTGGCCCCGTTAGAACCTTTGAAAATTCCTCATGATTTTTGTTATGTGTTTGGTCCATAGCGGTGGAGAGAATCATGACATTGATGCAAGCTTGTGGTAGTCTAGCCTTTCATTATTGATTTTGAGTGAAACACATGTCCAATAAACACTTGAGAGAGAGAGAGAGAGAGAGAGAAAGAGAGAGAGAGATTTTCTTGGCGAGGTTTGGAATGGATGAATGATCTTTGATCTTTGCATAATCAATTGCATGCTAGGATGTCTTGGTCAGTTTGTGATTATATGTGACTTGCTCTATGGATTATAAGATGAATGCATGGATTGCAATGTTGTGGTGTGACTTGGATCTGTGTCTTACTTAAGGACAAGCAAGGTTTAAGCGTGGGGGAATTTGATAGCTCGCATATAGGTAATGTTTAGAAGGCATATTTTCGCTTCTTTTGCATGGTTTTTCGTTAGTAATTAGTTAGTTTCTTTAGTTCTTAGATTCTCTAGGAAATTCGAGTTTTGCACTTGTTCTGTGCGATATTACAATTCTTTAGGTGAACAAGAATGAGCGGAATTGGAACCAATGCTAGAAGGTGAAATCGGAGGAGCTAAAGATTTCCATTGCATGAAAATTCCATTGGTTCCAATTCCGCTCACTCTTGTTCACCTAATACTAACAAAAATTCCATTGCATGAAAATTCCATTGTTGTAGTTATAAAGGAATTGGAATTTCCATTGCATGAAATACTAAATTGAAATAAATGATCAACTTGTCATACGATTGTGGATGTTTGTTTGGCTAAGCTATTTCCCAAATCTTGTTAATAAAAATCTCTTTAGTTTGTTTGTTTTGCATGTTTAGAATTTGAAACAAACAAAATCCCCCCTTGTTACTGAAGTTTGACATAAAATTCATTACATAAGAAAAAGGATATCCCATGCCAGCAAAGGAATCAACATCTTTGGGGAAGATCTTCTTGGAAAATTTAACGTGTAGTTAACAGCTTCCGTCGGACGCTCGATGTGAATGGTTGACGGCAACAAGAGAAGCATGGGATGGATTGGAAGGGTCAATGGCGGAAGCTTGGTACTGAGCTAAAAAATTATTGCTAAACTAATGATATCTCTCATCATCTAAATGGAATCATAACTTAGGGTACATGTCGAACTATATCAAAAGTTTAGGGGTATTATTTGGAATAGTTTTTTCCTTAGGGTAGCAACCGGAAAAGTAAAAACAACAGGGGTACCAACCGGAATTTCCCAAAGATAAATCTGCCTCCTTGAGGATTTGAGCCTTACTTGCTAAAGACTACGGTTTTAATTTAGTTTGGACTCTTGCATAATAGTAATTTATACGACAAAATTGTTGTTATCACCGCCCACACGACATTCCTAGACAAGTCGACCCTTACATGACTTTATTGGTCTAGTGTGCTTTGTGGTGTGTTTTAGATACCTTGTGCACATTTACTTGCCGTTTTCCCGTGTATTCAAGGCACATTCACATTGGGTCCATAAACACGCCCGTTAACCGGGACGGGAACAACATTACGTTTGATCCACCCATAGCGCCAGAGGTTATCCCCGAGGGCTTATATGGAGGGAATGACTAGTCGGGAATGGAGCCCACTCCTGAGCAACTAGAGATTATAGAGCTCTGTCACCTTCTTGTGGAATCCTAGGCTCAAAATTAACATCTCCAAGCGCAGGTGTCGGGCGTGACGCATGCGACTAAGGGAGCCAGCCCGAGCCACAATCTTGACTGTGGAAAGGGTCACATGTACATGGAGTCTACGCACTAGCCTCTCCTACATCGGCTTCCTTATGTTATAGATAGTAGGCAGCCACCACCTCCAGCTTAAGACTCACAGCCCGTCCGAGTTAGCCGCGCTGATTACGTCGTCGATACTTACTCCGACGATGGTGATGGGGAGCATGAACCTCGAGGTGAGTACTCTGACTACTTAGTGGAGTTGGATTTTAGTGATCAATATGCCCTCGGGAGTAGGCGCCGCCAATTGGAATTGCCTACACCGCGCCGTATGCGGTCAAGGTCTAACCTAAAGGAAAGCGTGTCACGAGCCTCGGGTTGTCATTATGAGCATCTTACGATGCATAATCATGGCCATGAAACTACTCCTAGGCCACCACGTTTCCAACACTATCTAGACTGATCCCTAGCACCTACGTCGTGACATGGGGTCGAGGGGTATTACTCTACCTCCCCAAATCGCCTAGACGACTTTGAGGAGTTCCATGATGACAGAACTCCACCTGGCTGGGTTAGCTAACCCCTACAACTTGCCTTATTTAGGTGACACTCACGATCAAAATGCTCTCCCATTAGATTGGTTTCCACGCCCAATGAAAGTCGAGAATTGTGGACACCATCGCGCATACATCACTCATACTCGGGATTCAAATTGGATTCCACCACCTTGCATCAGGAGCCATTGAACCATCCCGACCTATGACGAGCCCGCCCCTTGCATGGCTTAAAACTATGGCCACCAATACCACGAGAGGCGCACCGAGCTACGCCAATCGAGGCATCTCATGAGGATCATAGGCACCACGCCAGCCAGGATCACGACTCTTTGTTGTCGCCCAATACACATGCCTATGACGGTTGAGACCGACGAGCTCATCGGTACCAAGACCACTACCACCCCTTGAGGCAGAAGGTCAAGGTTAAGATTGAGCCCTTCGTCGGTGTAACACCCCTACTTTGCAATGATAGGTATTACCGCCAATGAACTTGGATTTTACCATCCAAAGTCACCCAAGGATTTATAAGGTATTAACTTAAAGGAAATGCGGAATTTCAATGATAACACATGATATATTAAAAGGTGCTCAAACATGAGACTTTAAATATTGTCATTACATCTTAAACTGCTTCAAAACAACATGATAGATTTAAGCAGCCGAATTAATAAAACATTGTTCTTGCAAAGCGTAGTGAATTCAAAATACGAGAGAAATATCTTCGATAAGACCTGACCTTCCTTCCTTCAACTTTCTTGATTCTTCGTCTTTAAACCTTCGAGGGGAGTTTCCTAAAGTCTGGCATTTGTCGTGAAGGGCGAGAAATACCAGGCAAAAATGTGGAAAATAGCAGAATTAGTCTAAGGAGACTAAGTAAGTGAGAATGGAAATTCTCAAGGGTAATTTGGTAATTTAACATTGTATCAAAGAGATATAGGAGAGATGTGTTCGAGATTTATAAACTTTATGTGGAGCTTAAGGACGGAAATGAGTCGATCTCGAAATGAGATAACTTTATATAGAAAAGAAAGAACTACAAGATTGTAGAACTTTTTAGAGTACGATATTGTTGGGAACGTTTTAATTACACAAGTTTTAGAAAAACCTCTCGTTCCCTTTTTGGACCTCAACCAACCACAGCTCATTCGGTGCTCCATATCGGGGAAGTGGCCCGAAGGCGCTTAAGTACCAAGCGCACCTTGACATGCCCGACAAGCATTTAGATTGGAAAGACGATCTTCAAAGAACCGAGAGTCGGGTCGGTCTTTCAGGTTGTACTAATCCAACCCGGTTCAATTTAATTAATGTGCACTAGCACTTATCTTTAATACGTGTCAAAATGTTTTGTATTACTTATGAACTTTAAGGGTGGGGAGGTTGTGAAAGAGCCGAGTCCACTTATATTATTTATGAATTAAGGGTGTGGAGGCTGTGAAAGAGCTGATTCCACATAAAGGAACAGAGTTCCGACATCTAGCTAGGGTGTAGCATTCCTCCAATGAATAGGAGCGGACATGGATCATGATCCTTAAGCCGCGGGAAGAGAGGGTGTAAAGTCGTACCACTCGATATATTATAGAGAGATATTCAGGGTCAAACCCGCATCCCTTATTTTATATTAATTCCATTACGAATCTCGAAAAGAGATTTGAATAAGCAAGGCCACACAAACAAGGCTAAGTATATTTCTATTATTAATAATAATAATAATAATAAAGATACAAGAGGTCGTTATTTCTAACAGTCGATATTTCCTATATTTATTTATTTTAACACCCAAGTTGTTCCCAGGACAACCCTTTTCTATTATTTTTCCTTCACTAAGAGAAAGTATTATATTCTAAATTATTTTATTTATAATTTAGGTAGGAGGTTTACATAATAATAATCCTTTATTATTATTCTTAAAGTGATGTTTTAAAAACTTTTATAGAAATAATATACTCAATTAGAGGGACATGCAAAGGTGGATTAAAATCAAATAAAATAAAAGAAATTCTTTTAAATCCACATGCAACATTTATTCAATTTTCTTAAATAAATATTATTCTCATGATTCTTATTATTTCTAGAGTTAAAATATAACTTATTCAAAAAAATTATGATAAAGGCTAGTTTGACATGCAAAAGTGGATTAAATCAAATACAAATCCTTTTCTAAATCCACATGCAACATTTATTCATTTTAATTAAATAAAATATTATATATGTGTAAAAAATATCTCATAAAGAGTTATAATTAAAAATATAAGAAGGGAATTATACCGAGAGTTAACGTGAGCGGAATTGGGCTCGGAAATCGAGATGGGCGAGTTTTTGGGCCTTTTCTTTCTCTTTTCCACTTGATAAAAATTTTGATGGGCTAATAAAATACATATGGACCTAATTAAACTTCAGCCCAACACCCAAATAATCAGCCCACTTTCTTTCTTCCTCTTCCCTTCTCGTTTTCACGCACATAATGAGAACAAAGAAGAACGATTAGGCGAGGGAGCACTAGCAACGCCGACGGTGGAGGATGGAAGGTGACCTCCTGGTGGCGGCGACGCTCGTGGAAGCTGGTCAGCCAAAGGGGGAGGAGAAAGTGATTTTGTGGATTTTTATTGAAAAAATCAAATTTGGGGAAAAAATTAATTTGAGATTTCTAGGCTTGAATTTGAACGAATTTATGATGGAGAAGGAGAGGAAATTGCTTGTGCATTTCTCCTTTCTCTAACCTCTTTAAATAGTGGAGATTTGAAGCTTTGAGGCTCCTCCTGGTGAGGTGGAAGAAAACTTGTTCAAGAGGAGAAAAAATGATTGGTGCAAGGGGGTGGTGATGATTGGATGAAGAGAGGGTGGAGGTGGAGGAGGATTGGAGAAGAAGAAAGGTGAAAATGGTGTAGATTGATTATACGTCAAATCACTATTGAATATTCTTAAAAGCTTTGAAGAAAGAAAGGAATAAAATAAAAGTGGTTCCTTTAATGACAAGCATTACTTGATACCATAGCGAAAATGAGGAGTGTTGGGTGTTTGGAAAGTGCAAGAGGTCGAGGGTTTGAGTCCCACCTCTCTCATTTTTATCCTTCATCTAAATCCTTCATTTTTATTTATAAAATCTTAATTTAACGGAAAGTAAATTGAAATATCACTTATATTTAATTAAATAAATTTTTATTTGATATTGCTATCAAGTAAAATTTTAACCAAAATTATTATTATTATTATGAATAATGATAATAAAGAATATCTTGTTATTTTAAAGACACAATTAAATTAATAAAAATAATCATTCCTTTTTATTAGAAATTGCGGCTATTACAGTCGGAGCTTATTGATCTGACGATGTGTCTTGAGTTGATTTCAGACCACTGAGTACACACTCCGCTATTGCTGAACACCACCAGAAAAACCATGTCACGGTCTCTACGCTCCATTTGCATGGCACAGCTCGCGTTTGGTGGAACAGATTGGTGTGTGAGAGGGAAAGGCTTTGCCACTTTCCTATTGATGAATGGGACCAATTGGTGTACATCATGCATAGGAAATATGTACCCTCTGACTACATGGACCAAATGAGGCTTGAGATTGCCATGGTTCGCCAAGGTAGCCTCAACCCTCTGGAGTTCTTTTCTAAGTTCCTATAAGGCCAACATTTCCACCTCTTCAGCCACCCTCCATTGTTGGTTCCTTTGTTGGGCTTAACACTTTGATCTATGATCGATTGGAGGTTTTGCCCATAAAGGATATTAACTCGCAGACGCATGCAATCATACAATTGCACATCCAAAATGTGCATCAACACTCTTCTTCTTCTTGGCACTCTGGCCAAATCCGCTACCCTTCTTCTTCTACTTCTTCTTCTACTCGCCTCGGCCCTCCTTCTATAGGTCGCGCCCCTCATACCACCTCGGGCACACCTACCCATGGCCGAGCACCTACTACTTTAGTGCCCTCAACCATCGTTCGTGCCCCTCCCTCCAGATCTGCACATCCTAGCACCACGACATGGAGTGCTTCAAGTGTGGCGGCAAAAAGCCCCTTCAAGAGGGATTGTCCTAAAGCCAAGCTCGTCCTCTTCTCGGAACAGATTGGAAACTACGAGTCCTTAGATGAGGCATCACTTGACAATTTTCCTAAGGCTCCTTCCTATTTTGATGAGGATAACGACGCTTGCCATGCCCCTTCCATCAACACTAGTACGATTCTTAGCCTTATATCCCATAGAGCCTTGACCATTAGGGAGCCCAACCACATTGACCAACACGAGAACCTATTCCTTACTTGATGTCTTGTCCAATCAGCTGCATTGAGTGTCATCATTGATAGTGGTAGTTGTTGAAACATAATCAACATAAAGGTTGTTGATTAATTACAATTTCCTATATTCCGCCACCCTACTCCCTATTTCCTCCATTGGATCTCGTTGACTAATGGGAACCACGTCACCGAGCAGTTTTTGATTCCTTTTTCTATCAGTGTGTATTTCGAAGAGATCGTTTGTGATGTTATTATCATGGACGCCATCCATTTGATGTAGGGGCACCCTTGGCTCTTTGATCGACGTGTCTTCCACGATGGGTTTCTTAACACCCACACCTTTAGCCACTACAGGAAGCGTGTCACCCTTTATTCGATGACGCCTAGTGAGATCGTGCAGAACCAGCTGGACAAGATCGTCACAAGGCCACCTACACCCGGAACCGAGCTATTGAGACACGTCCTCTAGCACTGCCCATCCGCCACATCGATTCCACCGACGATTCTTCTCCGAGCCAGGTAGTCACCCCAAGAAGGGTTGTGGACCAACAGGCGCCGCTGCTAGTGTTTTAAAAAACGCTAGGCGGAAGTCTAGACGGATCAATATAATTTTTATTTATAGGGTTATTATTTGTAATTGGTGAGAATATATAAATAAAGAACAATTCAATCATAATGTCTCCGTATACATTCAAGCCTAGAGCCCACCTAGAGTCTGTTTAAGCCGCCTAGAAGGCCCCCTAACCAGCACAGCTTGTCCAGTCGCTCGCTTAGGCTCCCATGGCTAAATAAAAGCGGTGGACCACCGCCCAACTTCTAGGAGGCTGCTAGACCTTTTTTAAGAACAGTTCCCTCCGCCACACACGCACCTTTCCGCGCCGCACTACCCATTCCCGGTGACGCCCCCTCAGGTGCGCCTTCTTCTCATGGCACACACCTAGGCACGCCACGCCACCTGTAGGTGCACCCCGCCTCTACTGCACACACCCCTCGCAAGCGCACCTTTTCTTGTGCGACACTTGTAAGGGTGCACCTCATTTGTCCGATGTCGCCCAATGGAGCACGCCTCTTTCTTTGTCGTCGACGCACGAGCTACAAGGGAGTGTCGATCGACGTCTCCTATTGGCTCGTCTTAGCGAGATTTCTACTTCCATCCGTGGCAACCCGCCTTGTTTCCTTCTTATTCTACGCTCGTTGAGGTTGAGGTTTCTATTGATGCGTCATTGCCTATTGTAGTGTCCGAGCAGCTTGAGGAGTTCGCTGATGTTTTTCCAGAGGAGCTGCCTCCTGTCCTTCCTCTCATCCGAGGCACCGAGAACCATATAGACTTGGTGCCTAGTGCGTCTCTACCAAACCGAGTTGCTTATTAGGTTGTCCCTAAAGAGACGAAGGAGCTAGAGCGGCAAGTTCAAAAAGTCTTGGAACGAGGCTATGTTCGAGAGTCTTTGGGCTCTTTTGTCGTGCTTGTGATACTTGTGCCCAAGAAGGATGGTTCTTGGCGAATGTGTGTTGACTGTCGAGCCATTAACCAAATTACGATCAAGTATTAACATCCTATTCCTAAGCTCGACGATATGTTGGAGGAGCTGCATGGAGCCACCATTTTCTCCAAGGTTGACTTGAGGAGAATATACCATCAAATCTGCATGAACGAAGGCGATGGATGGAAAACCGCCTTCAAGACGAAGTATGGGATATATAAGTGGCTTGTGATGCCTTTTAGGCTCACTAACGCCTCTAATACTTTCATGAAACTCATGAACCACGTGTTTAGAGAGTATCTAGGAATATTTGTTGTCGTTTATTTTGACGATATTATGATCTTTTCTAAGTCACTTGATGACCATGTAAACCATCTTCGTCTCATTCTCAGCTGTCTCTGCATCGAGACTCTCTTTGGCAATCTTGCCAAATGTTTTTTCTTGCGCTCCGTCCATGGTCTTCCTTCGGTATGTGGTTTCTAATGACGGGCTGGGTGTCGACGACAGCAAGGTCAAGGCCATCAAAGAGTGGCCTGCTTCCACGACTATCACTAAGGTTAGGTCTTTTCTCGGTCTTGCTGGATTCTATCGTCCCTTTGAGAGGGACTTTATTAACATTGCCTCTCCTCTTCATGGTTTGACCAAGAAGGGCACGATAGTGATATAGAGTAAGGCACATGACAAGGCCTTTTAGGCCTTCAAGCTAGCTGTAACATCCCCGACCAAAGTGCATACGTCATTTTGCATTTACAGCATATTAATAGCATATGCATAACATATTGGCATGATATATAGTGAGTTTTTAAAAGTACTATTTATTTTCGAATTAAGTTTTTTTATATTTTAAAAAGTTTTTAACTAAAAGTTAATTAATACTCCCTCCGTTCTATTCCACTTGTCACTTTAGCTAAATTCACACATATTAAGGTACTATAATATCTTACTAAAATGCCCCTATTAAATACAACTTACATTAATTTTCATTTTCTTTCTTTAACCAATAAAATTGATCCACATAATAATTGTTCATAGAAAAGTGAAATATAATTAAGTTGGGAGAGAGATTTAGGTAATAAATGAAGGGGTATATTTGGAAAATTATGAATAAAATATTTAAAATGACATGTTTTATTGAACACAAAATCAAGGCTAAAGTGACAAGTAGAATAGAACGGAGGGAGTAATTATTTAAGGGTAAAGTTTCTAGTAAAGGAAATTTGAGGGTCGAAAATGAGATTATCCAAAATTTTAGCCGAAATTTGTGTTCCAATTCAATTTTGTCTCTGCACAAGTTTCAATTTTCTCTGTGGTTGGAAATTGAACCTTTGACTTTTATGTCTTTATATGGCCTTCAATCTTCATGTATCATCTTCTTTCACTGGTATTACGAGAGCAACAAAAAAATTTCCAGAGAGAGTAGAGAAAAGGACGAGAGGAAAGAACTTGAATAATTTTGTTATTTTTGTTAGTTTTGATACAAGATCTCTTCGATCGGGTTTTAATCTCAACGTACAAGCGTGATTTGGTAAGTTTTTAATTAGTTAATGATTTATTTAGATTTTTCTAATTTTTTCAGATCTAGATCTACAGTTGATTTTGATTTGAAAATTAGTCTATTTATAGTTCTCAGAGGATGTTCTCGATATCGGATTTATATTTGGTAAAATATTTCAGAGTAATTTTAGGCTATTGCCTTGTAAGAATATTATGGGGACTTTTGATCAAGTTTTTCATAAAGGTTTGAACTAGAAAAATGTTCTTCTATATATATAGTTTATTATTGTGAAGTTTTAAAGGATTTGGAATTATGCACAAAAAGTTATAAGGCATATTGACATTTTATTCCATTTAGGATTAGAGTCTATAAGAATAAATAGCCTAATTTGCATTGGGTTACATATAGGAGCACCAATCATAGATCGTGGTCAAGAACAAAAGGGAGAGATATAGTTATTGTTCTAAACAGGTGAATATATACCGAAGATTCAACCCTATGTGTTATATATGCTATATGTAGTATATGGATATATGTGATATATGTGCTATATGCGCTATATGAGTATATGTGTTATATGAGTTATATGAATATATGTGCTATATGGATTATATGGATAGATGTGATAGCTCTGAAATTTCCAGAGTTATTTGGACTAAAAGAATGTTAACAGATGGTATATATCATATATGACTACATGATGCACTTGATTGCATAGCATATTGCAATGAGATTAAAAGGACTTGTGACTGTCTTGCCCATAATTTGTATACAAAAGAGACCTACGGGTCGTACATGAGGCCTAAGATGCCTAAGAGATGATATATGAGCAAATGAGGCCTAAGATGCCTAAAAGTCGGTAATGGAAAAGAAAAAAAAAGTTGGTATATGGAAAAAAAGGGAAAAGTTGGTAATGGAAAAGAGTCGGTAATGGAAACCCGGGGCAGATTCAGGCTTGAACAGTTCATAGAATAATAAATCGGATACATCAGCATTTGTACCTGCATAGTAAATTCATATATGATATATATAATATGTATGTATATGTACATGGACTAAATGTTTGACTTTGTGTGAGATAATTGATGATGGTTTATATTCACTGAGTATGTGACTTACGTAAATCGCAAAATAATTTTTCAAGTTCAGCTAGTTTTTACTGACGTGTGTCCTTTTAGAGGTCACATTCATACAGGTCGGCCGGCTGAAGCTCTAGGCAACCTTCTCCTCCTCATTTTGCATCTTAGACTTTTGTGTTGTTAAAAAGTTAGAGTAATAGACGTATTAGCATAAGAAGTAACGACATAGAATTTCGTGTGTGTGTATACAACCTTATATGGTTGTTAGTTTTGTTATATGTTTACGTGGATAGTTGTTATATGTAAATTATATGTTTATATGTGAAATAAGTTTTTACAAGTATATGTCATAAGGTATAAGGGTGTCACACTAGCTTTGTGCCAAGCCCCTCTTCGCTAGTTTCCAGACTTCTCTCGTGCTTTTGAGATTGAGTTTGATGCTTCTCATATTAGCATTAGTGGCGTCCTCCACCAAGAGAAGCATAGCATAGCTTACTTTAGTAAGAAGTTATTCGAGCCTACCCTTAACTACTCGACTTATGATAAGGAACTCTATACGTTGATTAGAGTCCTTAAGACATGGTTCCACTATCTATGGGCAGGTGAGTTTATCATTCACTACGATCATGCGACACTTTGGTTTTTGAGGAACTGGACTCATCTTAACCAATGCCACTCTCGGTGGGTTGAGTTTTTGGAGACTTTTCCTTATATTGTGGTCCATAAGAAGGGGGTTGAGGATGTGGTTGCTTATGCACTTTCTCGCTGCTATGCCTTTCTAACTCTCGTGCAAACTAAGGTGTTAAGGTTTGCACTTATAAAGGACGTTTATGCCTCAAGTACATTCTTTGGTCCTTTATATGCACAGTGCCTCATTTATCATAAATATGAGACTTACTTCATCTCTAAGGGTTACCTTTATAAGGTCGAACGCCTTTGTATTCCTACTTCGTCCATTTGCATTTTGTTGATTTGAGAAGCTCATAATGGTCGTGGACATTTTGGCATCCCCAAGACCCTCACTACTCTTAAGGGAGCACTTCTTTTGGCCTCACATGGCTCATTAAGGTGACACGGTACTGTCGTGCTTACGTCACTTGCCAGTGAGCCAAGGCCTCATCTCACCCCCATGGCTTGTACACTCCACTTCTCATCCTGACTAAGCCTTGGGAAGACTTGTCCATGGATTTTATTGGCCTACCACAACCCGAGAACTCTATTTTTGTCATTGTCAATTGGTTTTTAAAGATGGACCATTTTGTGACTTGCAAGGTCACAAATATAACACCCCGGATTTGAGATCCTTTATAATATATTAGAGTGTTACCAATGTCAACAAGAGCTCTTCCTTTTTTGATTTCAAGTGAGAACAAAGAACCCAAAAGTTAAGCGTGTAGGGGCGAGAGTAGTACCAGGATGGGTGACCTCGGGAGGTCCTCGGGTTGGCATGAGATAGTGCTTCTAAAGCCTTGGGCCTTACAAGTGCTATCAGAGCCGACTCTAGGTTACGAGTTGGCTTGGTCCGGAGGGCGGTCACTCGACCTAGAGGGCGGTGCTTGGGCCTTGACGAGGACGTCAAGTGTTTAAGTGGGGGAGATTATAAAATCAGGGTGTTACAAGATCCTTTATAATATATTAAAGTGTAACCCATGTCAACAAGAGCTCTTCCTTTTCTGGGTTTAAGTGAGAACAAAGAACCCAGAAGTTAAGCGTGCAGACTTGAGAGTACTACCAAGATGGGTGACCTCCTAGGAAGTTCTCGGGTTGGCATGAGATAGTGCTTCTAAAGGCTTGGGCCTTACAACAAATAGCGCCTCTGAGATAGCTGACCTATTCTTTGACAATGTGGTTTGCCTTCACGGGGTCCTATGCACTATTCTTAGTGATAGAGACTCCAAATTTATTGGTCATTTTTGGCGCACTTTTTGGGAGAAGCTTGGTACGAAGCTTTTGTTCTCTACGAGGTATCACCCCCAAATTGATGGCCAAACTAAGGTGGCCAAACACACACTTGGGGCTCTCCTTCGCACCATGTTGAAGGCGAACCTCCAGCGTTGGGAAGACTTCCTTTTTGATGTTAAGTTTTCCTACAGGTCCAGGCACTCGACGACACAATTGATATAGTTTGAGGTCATTTACGACCTCAACCCTTTGACACCACTGGACTTCTGCCAAGGTCCCTTGTTGATGGTGAGCAGATTACCGCAACTAACCGCGCGACTCATATTTGAGAGCTCCATAGGAGGACGTGTCCGCTTCTCAATGCGCGTGACGTAGCGTGGGTGTATTTGCGAAAGGAGCGCCTCCCTACTCAACACAAAACTAAGCTATCTCCCCTATGTGACGAGTCATTTAGAGTTGTTCGTGCTATGGGCGACAACACCTATCAAATTGACCTCTCGGATGGCTATAACGTTCACTTGACATTTAATGTTACCGACCTTACTCCTTACACTGTGTCAAAGTTCGACGAGGATGAAGTGGGGATGCTTCACTCTCAAGGGGGAGAGGGTGATGACTAGTGGCATTCAAAAATATTCGATCCGGTCCGGTGATCCGACAATCCAATTCGCCAAAATCCAAATCCGTTGGAAAATTATTCGAACCTCCCCCATGCTTAAACCTTGCTTGTCCTCAAGCAAGAAGTAGATTCAAGTCACACCACAACATAGCAATCCATGCATCCATCTCATAATTCACAAAGCGAGTCAACATATAACTATAACTTGATCAAGACATCCTAGCATGCAATTGACTAAAGCAGAGAGCATAAACAATTCATCCATTCTAGACCTCACCAAGGTAATGTGTTTGCACTCTCACTCAAGTGTTTTAATGTATGTGTCTCACTCAAATCAACAATGAAAAACTAGACTACCATAGGCTCGCATCAACGTCCTAATTCTCCACCGCTGTGGACCAACCACACAACAAAAATCATGAGGACTTTCAAGGGTTGTAATGGAGTCGAGGTAAAGACAAATTGGAAGGGATCATATTTGGTCATGTGGTGCTAAATCCGGGATAAAGAACTAACTAAACCCAAACCTCACACTTTTTCTTCTTCTTACTTCCAACTTTCCTTCACCAACTCCATTCCCACCCTTAAGCTCGTTTTCCTTCTTTTCTCGTTTTTACTCAACTCTTTTCTCATCTTATGAAGACCACTTTCTTTGAAGCTCAATTTTCTTTCTTTTTTCTTTCAACATACTTTTTTTCAACTTATTCTTCATCTTTATTTTTTTCTCACTTTGCACACTAGAGTTGTATTTCCTCTTTTCCCCTTCCCTTTCATCACACTTCCCCATACTTATTCATAACCACACAAAACAAAACCACCTAAATTCCTAAATCCTGGATGGGTCAAGATTATATAGGCTAGGAATTATTTTGTGGAGCTAACAAAAAAAATAGGCTTTAAAGCTCAAAAGAAATGGGGTGTCAAAACATGGATCTTGTCAAGGTAGAAAGGGAATTAAGAGTTTGGTTAAAATGAAACGAACTCTTATCCTAAAACGAACTCTTATCCTAAAACGAATGCACTTTTCATAGTTAGTAATGCACTTTTCATATAAAAGTGCATTGAAAAATACAAAAAGTGCATTACGAAAAAGTGCACTAAAAAAATTTGAAAAGTGCACTAAAAAGTACGAAAAGTACGAATGCGAAAAAGTGCACTCCGAAGTAGGAAAAGTGCACTACTAACTACAAAAAGTGCATTCGTTTTAGGATAAGAGTTCGTTTAGGATAAGAGTTTGTTTCATTTGAACCAAACTCAGGGAATTAATAGGCTAAATAAAGAAACATGCCTCAATCATTTTAATGACATGCATTATAGTCAAGTAAAGCAGCCTTGAAAAAGAGTCATAATGCAAGCTCTAGAGCTAGCAATTAAAAGTGATACACTCAAGAAATAGAGAACAATTAAACAATAAAAGGCAAAAAACAATCTCACAAGGTTAATTGTCTAGAACTTCAAAATATATCTAAAACTCAAGCTCGTCTACATGCTCAATCCTATAATCAAAGTATATAACCAAAGATCATGCTCATTTCATAGAAACTTCAACACTTCAAACAAGTCATGGGTTAGAATCCATACTTAACTTAGAAGCACAAGAGGTCTTACACAATGGGGAAATAAGAACCTAAAATGCAATATTTTTTTATTTCTAATTTTCTCAATGCAAAACATAAAGTAAACATGCCTAATCTAATGCAACTAAATGAATGCAAAGAAAGTTTCCCTTCCCCCATGCTTAAATCTTACATTGTCCCCAATGTAAAGTAAAAGTAAAGAGAAAAAGAGAAAAACTCACAAACCAACAACTAAATTGGGTTAGGGAACGGTGGTGAGCAACATTAGAAGGGCAGAAATCAACATCAAAGAGGCGACGGGCTGGTGGCGGGTGCCACCAAGGGGCAGCGGTCGCCGTTTTTCATAAATTTGAGGCGGCGGGTCATCACCGTCGCGGCGGGCGCCGCTATTTTAACGGCAGGTGCCACTGACCACTTCGTAGCCAAGTGACTTTTGAGATTAATTAATGGTGGGCGACACCATGTCGGCGGCGGACGCCGCCTTTTCTGTTGCTGTCCTTTTTACTCCCTGCAGGTTAGTTCACCCAAAAACAAAAGGGAAAAAACGAAACATAAACAACTAAACTAGAAAACAAAAAAGAAGAAAGTACCTAGGCCGGGTTGCCGCCCGACAAGTGCCTTATTTAACGTTGTGGCTCGACGTTTAGCATAAATTGACAAGATTAGACATTGTCAATGCCCTTAACAACCTGTTAAAAGCCTGTGAACACATCTCACAAGCAGATAAGTAACACAATGATAAATTGAAAGTGAATATTATACCATTCAAAAACCGTTTAAACTTATCAAACATTTGTGCCCAATTTTTATGAGATGGCATATGCTCAAACAAATTCAACACAAGTGGTGATGTCAGAAAATACTTACAGTACGGGTCAAAGTATTTGTCACCATTACCACTTTGTTCAAAGATGAACTCCATATATTTTTCATCTTCCACCTTGTGTTCTTCTAGACTTGGCTCCTCATCTTGCAACTCCATAAGCTCTGGATGTGAGAAGGTGGGGAAACTGAAGCATGGGATTTCAAGGCCTAGCATAGGGCCCAACATGATGGCGGGATCCTTAACAGATGTATCATCTTGATTTTCTCCCTCATTGTTGTCTACTTCATCAGCAAAGAAGTCATCATGGTCAACAAAATAATCTTCTTCCAAAACCATAGAACCCTCAAACTCATGACTCCACATAGGAGAAGATGACTCAGGCTCCCTAGGCTCTGTAACTATCTCTATGCCAGCACAGACTTCATTGGGCTTTGTGATAATCTGCTCAACGTGCTTTATAGGTGTGAATTCATATTGGGCATCAAATTCATCTTCATAACCCACATCAAGTGTCTTAGATTGCTCCTCAACTTGTATTTGGGTGTTTGACTCATAATCGTTTGATTCCAATGTGATTCCACCATTCCTTTCACATAACTCAAAAGGACATGAGGTTGTGGAATGAAAATGTGAAGAACAGAACTTACAGGGCTCCTTGATCAAAGTATCCATCAATGTAGAGATATCCCTACTCAATGTATCCGTCCTTGTAGAGAGATCCCTCATCATATCCTCAAGAGATGAATCAACCGGCTGTGGCTGTTGGGAAGATGAATCAACATGAAAGCTATGATCGCTCATGAAATATAAGAAATCCCAGCATTCCTCGGATCCCATATATAAAAGCCTCTCATTGCTCATGTAGTCAGCCAATCCCTTTGTCTTAAGATTCATACCATGAATAACTCCAATGCTGACATGTCTATCACTGTATCGAAATCCCCATGTACCAATTTTGAACACATGGTCTTGAAATCTCAAAAAATAATCATGGAAGTGTTCATCCTGCAGCTGTCTACATGCGAACAAAGCCATAGATTAGTAGCACAAGTGTTATGAACCGTAAGATAGGTTCACAACACCAAGATTGGCACAAAAATCACACAAAAGACAATTATTGCCTCCCTGGCAACGACGCCAATTTGATAGCGGTGATTTCGTCGCGAATCACAGCTATGCAAAAGAATCCAAACTAACTAAGAACCGTAGTTTTTAGGAAGTCCAGGTCAAATCCACATGGAGACATATTTTATCCTTTGTAATGAATTTTGGGTCAGACAAGTAACAAGAGGGTTTTTGAATTTGTAACTAAATCTAAGAATGCAAAACTAACAAAGCAATAAAATATTTTGAAAAACAATAATTAGGAATATAGCTTAGGCAAACAAATATCCACAATCGTATGACAAGTTGATCATTGATTTCATCTCAATATCACATGCAATGGATTTTTCAATTCATTTTCAATTCTAACTAACAACACAACCAGATACTATTAGTTCAAACTAATTAAACAACCATGAAGCCATCAATAATTCAGTTTAATAGCAGCAATAAGGATAAGAATATAATAGGATACAATTCTAGAATAAAACAACCAGCTTTTACCCTAGAATGTAAATCAAATCTCTTCTGCATAAGACTAGCACAACCAGATACTAATACGGTACAATTGCTACTTTAATCAAGAGATGCTTAACTAGTAACACTCTAGATCTAGCAATAGATTAAATAACAAGAAACCCTAGTTGATCAGGCTAGAAACTGTTGAAACAAATCATAAACATTCAAGCAAGAGAGAAGATTAAATCCAAGCAATAGATAAGGAATTAGAAATCTCACAACTTTTATCAAAACGATGATTCAATTATCTGACTAAGCAAAGATGCTTAGTTCTCCATGAAAGTGAAATCTCTAAGAGTCTAAAAGAAAAATAATAGATTGATGATGAATGAGAGGTGCAACTCTCAAAACCTAATATATCAAACTAGGTCTACAACTATATCCCAAAAATATAATATCTCGGAATAATAGTGATAGAAAAGGAGCCAACCACAACATAACATGTGGCGCGTAAGAGATCTCGTTGACCGTCAGAGGCGGCGGGCGCTGCTGGGTTGGCGGCGGTCGCCGCCAGCAACTCGGTTCAGATTCAGCTGACACTTCGGGGGCTGTTTTGACCTCCTTCTAGTTGGAATTTGGACTCGGAGTAGAAACATGAATTGTAGATCTTTGAATTAGCTTTCCAATGATGCCAAACTCAACTTTATCAGATCACTATGGCTCCCGAATGAGCCCTCACAAGACAGAGGTGTCGAACTAGCAACTCCAAATGGATGGCTCGAATTCAAGCGTTCTTTCCCCCGATTTCCATTCCTTTCACACTTGTTCACTTTAAGACCTATAAAACAACGTAGAACAAGTGCAAAAACCCAAAACTCCTAAACACTCTAAGACACTAAAGAAACTAACTAAAACTACCTAAAAACAACGCAAAAGAAACGTAAACATGCACCCTAAACACTACCCATATGCAAGCTATCAGAACCCGATCTAATTCGAGAAAATTAGTAGGATCACCGAATCGGATATGAACTAGATCATCAAACCCCTCGGATATCCGATGGTATAATATGATACATATATATTTTATGTGCTTCGACTCCCTATTACTACCCCTTTTATTTATTTTTTAATTATTTTTAATATATTTTACCCCATAAATAAAATTAAAGATAAATAATTCCTAAACTTATATTAAACACCCCAATTTTTTTTAATTATTCACTCTCTTTCTTTTATATGTATCATTATTTAGATCAAAAATTTTGGGTGAAATTTATTATTGAATAAGTTATATGTAACTTAAATGCAAAAAACTAAAAACATAAACATCCGAATATTCGTATATCCGATCCGAGATATACAGATAGGATATCTGGGTATTGTGGTGATCAGAGACGAATATGATTTTAGTGAAAATTTTATTGCGGATATCCGATCCAATTAACTAAATTAAATATCCGGTTATGAATACCCTGCTGATAACGCAATGTGTGAGGACGCACATACCAACATGCATTTTATTAAACAACAACTTGAAACCCTTACAAAAATTTCTGGTTTATCAATTAATTTTCACAAAAGTACTTTTCAGGTCTCTGCTAATGTTTCTCGGACTCTTGCATCTTCTTTGACAAGTATTCTTAATATCCAAATTACTTCCTCTATGGAAAAATATCTAGGTATCCCAATTTTAAAAGGTAGAGTGTCGAACAATGTTTTCACAGATTCAATATCAAGCTTAAAGAAACAACTCTTTCAATGGAAGGCAAATTCAATCTCCCAAGCTGGCAGGGTGGTCCTCATTCAGTCAAATCTTATGGGTCATGTTAATTACCTTATGCAATCTTTCCTCCTGCCTCGAGTGGTTTGGGAGGAAATAGACAAGGTCAACAAAAACTTTTTCTAGAACAAATTTACTCCCAATTACCATCCGTTAATTAGTTGGGGAAAAAATTGCAGTCCGAAATCGGAGGGGGGTTTGGGGTTGCGCACGTCACAAGCTAATAATTCGGCTCTCCAAATGAAATTATTATGGAAAATCATGACTCAAACTTCAAATATTTGGGTTCGGATTGTTATCGAAAAATATCTTGGTTCGGGATCGCTGCTACAATATCAAAAAAAACCTTCATCTGCTACTTCTTGGCAGTTTGGTTGCCTTCTTAGTATTCGTCAGCCTTTCTCGAAGGCAATTCGCTGGATAGTAGGAAATGGCCATAATATTAAGTTCTGGATTGACATTTGGATTGAAAATTTTGATCTCACAACTTATTATGACAATGTCAATCCGGTGCTTCGAGTTTCAAACTTTATTTTACAAAACTCAACTTGGGATATTCCAGCACTCTCTTGTATTCTTCCAATGAATATTATTGGACCTATCCTTCAAATTCGTATTCCCACGTCTGGTGTGGAGGACTATCTTATTTGGACCCCGGAGGCTGATGGTTGCTTCTCGGTAAAATCAGCAGCGCCGCTGCTGATTCCTCCATCCAGACCTCTGGTAGGATTTGAGTGGATTTGGAAGCTTAACATTCCACCCAAAATTAAATTTTTTTTATGGAAAGCTAGTTCTGATTGCCTTCCCACAACAGAGCGATTAAATAGGTTTGTGAATAGGGTTCCGAACTGGTGTGAGCTGTGTCAAAACGAAATTGAAACGGTCAACCATTTATTCTTTTATTGCCCTTTCACTCAGAAAATGATTAATAACTTAGGAGATAAATTAAACTATGCGTTTTCTATTCAATCTTCTGCAGACTTTGTGGATAACTTGCATAGTACAATGAAATCTAATGTTAACTCTATACAGCTACGCTTTCTTTGGTGGTACGTTTGGTGTCATAGGAACGCGATTATTTTTAATCCTTCAAGGATTAATTCTAATTTGCTTCCAGACAATCTAGCGTTCTCACAATATTTACAATGGAATGCGACCAACTTGTTAGTGCCAAAGACATCTTCTATCAGGAAAAGACGTAACAATTTGTCCTGGGTTAAACCCACCATGAATTGGATAAAACTAAATTTTGATGCTTCGAAAAAACAAAATTCAAAAACCTTTGCAAGTTTTATAGCTCGAGATCATAAAAGTAAAATTTTGGGTTTGGATAGGAAAGAGATTTCGTCTACAACCGTCTTACAAGCTGAAGCGTTCGCTCTTCTTTTTGGTCTTCAGTTTGTGGTCGCGTCTAAGTTCTCTCATGTCATTATTGAAGGAGATAATCTTTCTCTTATTAATTCCATCAAAAGAGTCTGAAAAATACCTTGGGAAATTCATTCCATTGTCCAAGATATTCATTCTTTGCTTACTATTCCGAATGTGTTAATCTTTCATTGCTACAGGGAAAGTAATAGTGCAGCTGATTTTATTGCAAGAAGATTCGACTCAACTCCCATCCTTCAACAGTTTGCCCTTCAAGCGCAACAGTTGTCAGTTTGTAATGAGTTATCGTTAGATCGCATAAGTTTCAATGTTAGCCAGTGTCCTATTGTTGTGGAATTCCTTAAGATCATCCGCAGTGATGATTTAGGTTGGCCTTGTAATGTACGGGTAACCTAATGTTTGCCTTGTATTATCAAAAAAAGGGAAATTCCTCTTAGTACCCTTGTGTTTTGGGCCATTCCTTTTGGTGTCCTATATTTTTCTTATTTCCCGTTGGTACCCATGTACTTTAAGTAAAGTTTCATTTATGCCCTTAATTGCTCAAAAAAGATAACTCTGTTAAAAGTTATTATTTATAAAAAAAGAAAATGCCCTTTAATGAGAAAAGAGGGAGACGACCAACCATTACAACAAATCGAAAAGAGGGATTTGGTGCCTTGGTGCGGAGTTTGATAAGTTAGTTAAATTCATTTAAGCCTTAATTGAATCAAAGCAGAAGTTGCATATGTGTTTTTGTTTGAATGAATTTGAGCCTAAATTGAATCAAAGCACAAGTTGCATATGGGTTTTTGTTATTTCTTCTCGAGACCCAATTTTTTGAATAGATCGAGATCCAGATTTCGTGTGAGAGCTTCTTGTTGGAGATCCGCTGCTTGTGTTCGGGGAGCAAGAGTACAGACTCATGGACGTCCTCTACGCTGTGGTGCGAACCCGGAATCCCGAGGCTTTTTGGTCTTCATACGTAGCTGCGACACCAAGGATTGAGGGGTGGAGAGATAAGAAGAGGTGCGTACTGGTTTTGAATGGGAGGTGGTGAACAAGGTGGTTCATGTGGCGGCGAGAGGCGTTTCAGAGGTTTTGGCGGAGCTCCTCAGCAGAGACAGAGATGGAGTTTTGGGTTAAGATGTTAGGTTTTTTTTTTAATTGCAGAGTTAGCATCGTAAAGCATTATAATTAAATGACAATTGAACTTTTTTTAAGGCTATTAACGGACAATTGAGCTTTTGGATGGAAAATTTGATTTTCACCCATTTAGGTTACGAGACAAATATAATACAAAGTATAGGGGTACCAATAAGAATATATTTTCTTTTTGGACACCAAGAGAAAAAGCCCAAACTTGAAGATACCAAAAGTAAAATTCCAAAAAAAAAATGTGTGAGGACGCACAGGAGGAGCAAAATAAACCCTTGCTGCAGAAAATTCATTCACAGCCCCGCACATGAAATGAAAAAAAGTACACGGCAAAAGTCCGCCTCATTCTACTCTTTCTCAAGGGTTTATGTAGGGCTTTGAAACATTTGTTTCTCGGATCTCCCTCCGTTTTCGGCTTCCCAATCTACTACGAAGTTCTCACTTCTCAGCAATGGCAGAGCCCCGTCTATGGAATAATAATTATTGTGATTAATCCCTACGAACGAATTCTCAGTACCTCCATTTCCTTAGCGTGTATTCCCCGTCAGCCTCAAATCCATCAATGCAAATTTCTCCAAGATGTTAAAGGCCTTATCTTCTTCTTCTCGATTTTACAACCGCGTCTCAGCCCGCACCACCACCGTCATTCGCCATGGGGGCGACTCGCCCACTCGACTGCTCGGACTTCTGAATTCACTTAGGCGCTCGAGTTCCCCTAACCCTAATTTATATTGCTTGCGCTTCTTCTGCTCGAATTCCTCGGATGGATCGGATCCCGTGGTGGATTCTAAAGCTGTGGACGGCGACTCGACCAAAGAAGCTGAATCCAAGTCGTCGGCTGCCAGTGTCCCTGCCGTATTTAAACCCGACGAGTGTTTTCAGGTCTTTCTCGCTGTCTAGCAAAATTTTAGGCATTTATGGTACTACTAAGAGTGTGGATTTTTTCATAGCAAGAGAAAGATTGTGATGTTTTTTAAAAATGCAATTTGATTCAAGTGCTGGTTTGGGTTTTGGACTGCTTTAGAAGTTATCTATCAACTACTCCCTGAACGATAATATAGATAGGTTCCATTTACGTTTGTGAATTGTGATAGAATATGGTTCAACCTCGAACTTGAAATGTGCATTTCATTTTTATAATAGCAAAGATTGTTCCAAGTTTGGAAATCATGAAATATCTGCGTTTCATTAAGTGGTGAAGGGCATCTTAACTCAAAAACAAAAAAATTCTTAACTCAATCTGTACATTGTCATTTGCTGTAAATTTTCTTTGTCTATTGCAATGAAATAATGGCTGGTGCTATCTTGCATCCTGATCTGGTTAATTTGCTTGTTTAACATCATTTCAGTTTTGATTGGTGGAATGAGGAACCGTGATTTCCTCATCATGTGTTTTTTCATTGCATAAAAGGGCTAGACCTTTTTTTTTATTAGCACTATCTATCCCATATGAAATATTTTCTTCCTCTTCCACATGCATGGAGTCCATATATTTCTATGCTTCTCATAATATTTTCCTTCTAATTTTTCCCTTCAAAATATGAATTTTGTACTAACATAAAATTGACAATCCTTCTTATTACAGGTTGTTGCGTTACCACTAGTACATAGACCTCTATTTCCTGGATTCTATATGCCAATCTATGTGAAGGTATGGCGAGATACTTCTACATCGTTGCTGGAGATTTTGCTGACCTGTTTCATTTTTTGGAGGAGGACATCATGAAAAACATTAAACTTGGCTGTACAACTTTAAAATATGTTAGCTTTGTCACAAGCATATATATACATTCAACTGATTGAACTGATTTTTACAATATAACCATGTAACATAACTTAGCTTTTCCTCCTTTTGCTCCCGCCCTTTTCACCTTTTGCTTTGGGCCCACCTTAGATACCCTCCCGACTTCGAGTCGGGGGTAAGGGTGCGTACATCTCGACCCCCCAGATCCTGTTTCCATACTGGGTGCCACCTTGGTAGATGTTGTTGTTGTTGTTGAACCATGTAACATAAAAAGGAATTTGCACGGAACTTTATGGGGAAGAGTGTTTTTCATTAGCCAACGAGTTATTTCTTGACTGGGCCTTGTCATGTTTCAGGATCCTAAGCTACTTGAGGCTCTAGTTGAAAGCCGGAAAAGACAAGCTCCTTATGCTGGTGCATTCCTGGTCAAAGATGATCCAGATTCTACTTCAGCATCTAGTTCTGAGACAGAGAAAACTATAAATGATCTTAAAGGGAAAGACTTATTGAATCGCTTACATGAAATTGGTACACTTGCTCAGGTATCTAGTTTTATTGGAACTTTATGATCACTTTTATATATAATCACTGTACCTAATTATGTAATTGTAAATGACGGACTCCAGTTATGCCTTATTTTGTAACAGATTTCAAGCATCCAAGGTGATCAGGTTATTCTTATTGGTCATAGGAGACTGCGTATTACGGAAATGGTAGATTTCTCCAAAATGGATTTTTATGCTTCTCTCATGCATTCTACCTTTGGCCATTGTACATTATGATTCTAGTACGTTTTGCTAACCTGCTAAAATGTGGAATTTATGCCAAATTATGCATACATTGACATCTACCCAGTGAATCCCACACGTGCATGGTGTGGGGGGCTTACCTATGTTTATGTCAAATTATTATGATATTTTTTTCTATCTATGTTTACAATCTCTCAGCATGTTTCATTTTTTAGATCCATATTTCTTTTTTCAAGGAAACATTCTTATCTTGATATGATGTTTCTTATCCACAGGTTAGTGAGGATCCTCTCACAGTTAAAGTTGATCATCTGAAGGCATGATTCTCTCTTTTGTCATACATCCCCCTCTTGGAAAAAAACCTATTATTTGCGCAGTGATATTGGTGTTTCAAAATGTGCTGTTGATGTTGCTACAGGATCAACCTTATGACAAAGATGACGATGTTATAAAAGCCACTTCATTTGAGGTCATATCGACTCTAAGAGATATCTTGAAAACAAGTTCTCTTTGGAGAGATCATGTTCAAACATATACTCAGGTATGGTTTATATAAGTTATTGACTTGTGTGTGTTTACAGTGCTACATTTGTACTATGTTCTAGCTGAAATGAAAGTTGTGTGTGGTGCCTCATAGATGTCATGTTGGTTCATTGCTGTAAACTAGTTGGACGTCCGTTTTGAGACCTAGATGCTATGATTGAATCCTTACTTGTAGCTCCGTACATCTGTTTTCTAATATTTTTGTCTTTCATTTTGAAAACAACTGTTCAGTTTATGGAAGGTGCATTTTGTCTTGTGGTGGATCTATGATATAAATTTGAGGGTGGAATGGAAGTTGGAAACTTGGAGTAAGAATAAAAATAAGTGCAACGTATTCAACACAATTCCTTCTGCATATTTTTAAAGTTGACAATAATCAGCCTTTGTTGTGGAATTATTTAGCACAAAAGTATGATGAAGTTGCATTTTGATATGTGGGCATGATTGTCGGAATTTTTTTCGAAACTAGGCTTATTGCATAAATTAATTCTAAAGATAGGCTGAGCACAAAATAATTTCTCAATATAGGCTGGCATCCAGGTTCGGTAAAATGTAAGCGTTGTTACAACCAGCGACTTACAGCTGAAATTAAAATTGGTACAAAGATCCATCCATATAGCCACATGCAATTTCAATTAATTTTAATACAAGTTTTTGTATTTAAAGAGTACAAAAATTTTTGAAGCTATTTAATAAATCATTTTTCTATGTGTATTTTTATATACTGAAATATGTTAAATACAATTTTTTTTTGGTAATATAAAACTACAATTTAAAAATAATAAAAATGATACATAGTTTTTTTCCTTAAAAAATTATCGATTTTAGAACATTACATATTTAAAAAAACAAATTTACTTTTTTTTGTTCAAAATATTTACCTTTAAATATGTAAGAAAATTTTCGTTTCATACTCCTGAATTTTTTTACTTTTCGGTTGGTATTCTTAAATAAACTATTTTGGATAGTACTTTCAAAGCCTTAAATTAGTTTAGTTCGTACTTTGTACCCTAAATGATGATTTTCCGTAAGAATAAGAAAACTGTTTGTTTTCTAATAATAAAAAAATATTTTAATATTTTAATAATTTAAAACACAATTCTAAGTAGACTTTTATGTTGATATAATATTTGAATTTTCCCTACTTGAATAATAATAACAAAATTTACCATATAAAAATATTTAAATAAATATTTAAAATAATATATTATATAATTTATATTTGTTAAGTAGACTTTTATGTGATATTATTTAAATGATCAAGTGTTATCTATTTTGAATTTCGAATATTTTATATAGTGTACTTTTTAAATTTATCTTAATAGTTTCAAAATTAGAATTGGGTTTTAAATTAATAATAAATATAAAAATTATTTTTTTTTAGAAATAAATAACTCTTCTTATAATTCAAACAAAAAATCATAAGTAAAGGCGGCACAAACCGAACTAATTCAAGAGCTTGAGATACTATATCACTCTAGTCATGACTCATTAATTTCAAGTGAGAATTTAATTGAATTTTTTTATTAGATCTAAAAATTCCTAACTTATTTTATTACATAGCATATTTTTTTAAATATTTTCTATTTTATCAAATATCCAACTTATGCTGTTATATAGTATTTTATAATTTTTTTAATTCTTATGTTGTTAATTTGTTATATAGTGTGGTTTTTAATTTTTAATTTTCGAAAAAAAATAGAAGTCAAAAGTCTATGGGATTTTGCCTATTTCTTAGAAACTCTCTGTGAGACGGCGACTTACCAAACACCCAGTTCCCCAGCAGCGACTTACGCTACGTGTAATACACCCAGGGCAAACTCTCCGTAGAAGCCAGCGAATCTAATCCAAACCACATAAATCCAGCCTATTCTCGGAATAAGTTTTCAAACCAGCCTATATCTAGTGTTTTGAAACGCCTATTTTAAAAAAAAAAACTGATTGTTGAAGTGCAACATTTTGATGTAGGTGTAACTTTGATGTTTGAAGATGAATGAATAATGTTATCATTACATCAAGAATATCATTATAGTTCTGTGGTTTATTATGGGTGTGAAGAAATAAGCCTATCATTAAGTTGCTTATTTAAAGAACCCCTTTATTATCCATTAATTCAAAACTTCATACTTTGTTAATGCTGTTTAGTCTGGAAGTTTTAGTGGATCTACCTCTTCTTCATAGAAGATCAATGCTTAAGTGCTTGTAATTTTGGCTTTGCAGCATATTGGTGATTTCAACTATCCAAGATTAGCTGATTTTGGAGCTGCTATATCGGGTGCAAATAAATTCCAATGTCAGCACGTTCTTGAAGAGCTAGATGTAAGTTGCAGCTAGGTTGACTTGAGGAGTAAAAAGCATCACTTGCGACTTTGTTTTTATTATATTGCCTCCCTATTTTGATCCATAATCAGCGCATGATGGCTTTCCACTCACCAAATTTCTTACTATTTATATCAATTTGAGAAGTTAGGATCGCAGCTGTTCTGCAAATAAACATTTTTGAGCATGTTACATATTAGAGAAATTAGGTTTACATTTATATGACTCTTCTAAAATTTTGCTAATAAAGGTGCTTAAGCGTTTGCAACTGACCTTAGAGCTGGTGAAGAAAGAAATGGAGATCAGTAAGATTCAGGTAATGTGTCTGGCATTCTGTTTTAATCAGTGTTTGAAAATGCGAGGAAATCGCTCAGCCGAAGGCAATCACCTTTTAATTAAAGAACTCGGAAAATAACAAATATCCATATTAAAAGTTAAGTAGGATCATTTAATGAAAATTTAAGAGTATATAAACATATTTTTGAAGCAAAAAACAAATTTGTAATAAGCTAGTACAAAATCTAAGGGTAAAGAGAGCAAAACAAACTGATAAACTAGTCCTTTTCAATAAAAAAACACTTTTTTTCTGCAAAGACTGATTTTTTCCATCAAAGACTATATAGGTCGAAAGAAGGCTATATAAAAACCAACATCAAACACTGATTTTTTCATAACATAAAAACTAGAAAGCATGTACTGGCTTTTTCACAACTTAAGGTTTAGAATTACTTGGAAATTGCAGCAGCACAACACTAGGATAGCAGCCCTTCTGCACTTGTACTTGAGCTCAAATGAGAAAAGAGCAGGAGATAAAGAGAGAAGAACTGATGTGATGAACAGAATAGAGACAGAATTGTTATGAAATTAGGTGAGAGGACTGCTGAAGTGGTTTCTTATATGTAGGTAATACAATAAAAAAGATAAGTTGGAAATATAAACTAGCATTAAAAAGATAAGTTGGGAAAATAATAAGGAAGTAAATATTTTGAATAAGAACAACAACAACAATTACCCAGTTGAACTCCCCTTACGGGGAATCTGGGGGGTCAAGATAGGGGCCCCCTGGCGTAACGCAGAGGAGGAGCGCCCAACAGACCGGACAGACTACAGAGCACAGGGAGCAAATAAGAGACCCAAAGGCAACTACATGGACAAGACAAAACAAAAGCGAAAAAAGAGACATGAAACAAGGACAAGAAACATAAAACCGAAACATATTTTGAATAAGAAAAAGTAATATATTCAATACACATTGAAAAGATAACAAATTAAATTGAAATTTTTTTTGAATCTGCATACACATAGAATTAAAATGAATCAAACTTGAAAAAGGCAAGGTGCCTAGGGGTCACCTATTCATGGCACCCTTGCCTAAGTCAAGGCAGGCGATGGCTCCCTAGACGGTCGCTTTCACCTCGCCTTTTCAAACACTGGTTGTAATCCTCTTTATATGTATATTTATGTATAGGACTATCTTTATTGAAATTTTCCGTTTAATTATTTTTAAATTATAGGAATCTATTGCAAAAGCAATTGAAGAAAAGATAAGTGGTGAGCAGCGGCGTTACTTGTTGAATGAGCAGCTTAAGGCCATAAAAAAGGTCTTGAATTATTTCTTCAATTGGCTAGTGTTTTCAAGTGAAAAGATTCTTTTAGATTAGTAACTACCTTCTACTAGCATCATTGTCCTTACATCATTTTTTGTCCCTTATTATTACAGGAACTGGGATTGGAAACAGATGACAAAACAGCCCTAACTTGTAAGATTCACTTTGAATGTTCGAATCATCTTCCTTGTTGCTTTGTCCATGAGAGCTAGTCTCGAAAATGTTTGTTATTCCTATTTACTCTTCTCTATGGTAATTGGTACCATAAAAGATACAAGATGGGTTTTCTGCATCCTTGTTTGACTGGATACATCAATCGATCAGTCTAATTCCTCTGAAGTTCTTATTCTATGTTGTCTGTTCTTCCTTCTCAAGATTCCTTCCCAAATCTGCTTCTCTTGTTCCTTCCACAATGAGACATTTGGTTGGGATGCTCTCCTCTTATCGCAGGAGGCACAGATGTACAGATGCTAGAATTATCTCTGACAAGAGAGGAAGAACGTTCTCTTCTGCAACTCGATAATCTTATAACTTGATACAACAATAAAAGGTTTACTCAATTTATGGTTTTAATTCATGTTTTGAACACTTTTCTTTGTTCCAGCAAAGTTTAGGGAAAGGATTAAACCTAACAAAGAAAAATGCCCACCTCATGTATTACAAGTTATAGAAGAAGAGCTTACAAAGCTCCAACTATTAGAGGCCAGTTCAAGCGAGTTTAATGTGACCCGAAACTATCTTGATTGGTTGACTGCATTACCTTGGGGAAACTACAGGTTTGTTCCATCTGTTTTGTTTTCTTGGATTTGCTTTAGGATTATTTACACAAAACATGACTAAAATATGGAAATTTTCATGGAATCCCCATTAATCAGGAAATTATAGAAAACTGTCCTAAAAACTTTGTCGTTAACACAACACGACCTTGAAACCCATAAACCTTCACTGGGCTGTTCTAGCAAAACAAAAGGGCTTTTTAGTGCTTTTCTAAAATATGGTTCGAAGGAGATGTTTTGCACGGCAAAGCTTGTAGGGTTGTTTCAGTACAATTTCCCAGTTAATGGGTGTATCTATGAAATAGCCCGTATCTTATGGGGTGGCTTTGTGTAAATTGCCATTTGCCTTATACTCCAACTGTGTTATGTTTAAAATAGCATTACTTACTAATCTTTGAACGTACTTTCTAGTATTTAGAAAACCAACATCGACAATATTATAATTAAATGATTGTTGAGACGAATGTAGCTGGTGATTTGCAAAGTCATTGTGAAAGTTTCAACTTAGATCTTACTGCTAACTGTCATTTTTTTTTTCTGCTTTTAAAATCAAGGTGATGTTAAAATATTTATTCTCATCATGCCATTCATTATTCCTACAACTCATTCTTCTTTTTTATCTATGCAGTGATGAAAACTTTGATGTTATTCAAGCTCAACAGATTCTTGATGAGGACCATTATGGCTTGACTGATGTCAAGGAAAGAATATTGGAATTTATAGCAGTCGGGAAGCTTAGAGGAATGTCACAAGGTCTCTGAAGATTTCTTCGCTTTTTGGTTTGAATGCTTATTCATATAATTCAAAGTCACCTTTGCTATGTCAGCATTTAAAGGCAACTTGCTATGTCACTTAATAACTTTGACTAAATTTCGAAAAATGATCTTGTAGTCTATAAATTTCTTTGTTTATAAGCTCTGAAATCATTCTGCATAGTCAACAACAGCAACACCAACCCAGTGTTAACCCCCCCCCCCCCCCCCCCCCCCCCCTGCGGGGTCTCAAGATGTACACACCCTTGCCGCAATATAAAATCGAGAGGGTGTATGGAGAAGGCCCAAGTATTATCATCACCTGGAAGACCCAAGGAAAACTAAAATTCAGCTATGTGACAATGATAACTGAGTCTAGTTAGAATGCACCAAAATTGATATAGGGGGTATATCCATCTCAAAGGCATTGTATAAAAGTCAATGAGCTTGAAATCATTCTGCCGAGTACTTAACAATAATAATATCTCAGTTTCACCAAATAAAAAGATCCACTAGGATATATTGGAGGTCAGATAGGAGGCTGACTGCCTTACTTTTAGCAATATAATCTTTATTTTTGATGATATTGCTAGAGTTCTGATGTTCTTTCCCATGTCATTGTAGGAAAAATTATATGTCTCTCTGGCCCACCAGGTGTTGGAAAAACTAGCATTGGGCGTTCAATAGCACGTGCCTTAAACCGCAAGTTTTTCCGATTTTCTGTTGGAGGGTTATCTGATGTTGCTGAGATTAAGGTTAAAAAATTTCGTAGCTGTAGAAGCTTGTGTATTTGGGCCTTTTTGTTGTTTAATACTACTGTGATCTGGTTCTATTTTTCTTCTTCTTTGATTCATGCAGGGGCATCGTCGTACATATATTGGTGCCATGCCAGGAAAAATGGTTCAGTGTTTGAAGAGTGTGGGCACTGCAAACCCTCTTGTCCTGATTGATGAAATTGATAAGGTATATATAGTATGCAATAGTATATTGTTACCTACTTCCCGAGTATAATTCAGGGGGGTGGGGTATATAAAAGATAGGAATGAGGGTAAGAATCTTGCACCCAATCCAATAATCAAGTCTATCATGAAGCTGCCAATATTATAATCTGGAAGCACTCAGTAGATAATTTAACCATAGTGGAAAATAAATCGGGTAAGTGGAGGATATTCAGCTGCAACATAATGGAAAACATGGAAAGTTTTTTGAAAAAATAGAGAAAGTACTAAAATGTACCCATTAACTAGAACTTAAATAAGTGATGAAAATAATTAATTTTGCCTTTAAGTTTGTATCAGTGGATCCTCCTCTGAAAGAATAAAGGTGCCTTGTCGTCAAGCTAATAGGAATATGAGGCAATATTAGCTCTTCTATGTGATAGCACCACTATCAATTCCTTCTAATCCTTCTACCTCTATGGCCTAGGCCATCGGATTGTTCTATGGGCTTCTCTGTGATCTCAAGCAATGAAAATGGGGGGGCTTTTGAATCTGTCCCAACCTTCAAATTTCATCCCGGTTGAGCACCACCTTCAAATTTGGAAAATCTACCCTGGTTCAAGGTCTTGTAAGTGCTTGTACTACCCCCATGGACTATCATAGTCATCATCCGTATCATCCCACCCGCAAGTGAGGTCTGCCCTTCTATGGTCGACTATATCAAACTGCATGTGGATTCAGTTGAATCCTCAGGGCTATCATTGTTGGGATGCTTACTGAGCTGTACCTTCAGCGCTGCAACTTCTTCTGTCAACCCAACAAGAGGTGCAAGGGAATATTGTTGGATCTGCATAGTTTTAGAAAGCGGTTGTGGGAGGTGGGTTGGAGGATTGGTGTGGTAGGATGAGATTACCAGGCTGTGATACCAAATTTGTAGAACTCTAGAATAAGTTTTTGGATAAAATAGGATTGAGTCTGAACCCTTGCAAGATGCCAACTACTCCACACTTGATATTTGGAAAACAGATTACTAAATCCTAAAGCTAAGAAAAAGACTGAATGGCTGGAGTTCAGCATAAGGGTACCAAAATGGAAACAGGAGAACCGAGAACGTATGCATTCATGAGGTCCTTATCAATATACTATAACTAAAGTCGAATCTCTCTATCCTACATGTCATCGTCTTAACTATGCCACATAGGCGTTTTAATTTTTTCATTTACCTCTTTGCCCTTCGTTTATTTAAGTATTTACAACCCTTATATTATAACAATATTCCTTATATTACTCATATACAATTATATTTAGAAATCTTAAAATTTGGCAAGTTTTATTTGGTGTGTACCATTATGGAACAAATTTATTGAATACATTTAGTATTATTAATATACAATTATATATAAAGATTTTAAAATTTGATACGATACATATTTTTTATTATTAAATAATTTTTTAATATAATATTATTACTAATATAAAATTATATTTAGAGATTTTAAAATTTAATATGAAGTATACTTTTCATTATTAAATAATTTTTAATATAATAAAATTACTAATAATCTAATATACAATTATATTTAGAGATCTTAAAATTTGGCAAGTGATAAAAGCATAATCTTCATTGTAAAATAAATTTTTAATTTTATTTGGAAATCTTACAATTTCGCAAGTTTAGAAACATAATCTTTATCGTATAACATTTTTAATCAAAACCCGTACAAGGTACGGAAACAAATGCTAGTATTATTCTGTTTATGATTATCAAAAAAGCGACTATCATTTAAGAATGAAGAATAATGGATGTGCCTGGAGTGTCTGGAGTATATGTTATAGATTGGTCTCATGTTCTTTCTTGCTTGCTGATCATAAATAGATTAAAAATGTTTTGTTCTATCCTCAGCTGGGACGAGGACATGCAGGTGATCCCGCCAGCGCTATGTTGGAGCTACTTGATCCTGAGCAAAATGCAAATTTTCTAGATCACTATCTTGATGTTCCCATTGATCTATCCAAGGTTATGTTGATTAACTTCTCCTTTAGTTTACTTGTGATATTTATTTTATTTTTTGGTTTTGTTCAATTTCTGTAAGGATGCTAGATAATGCAAAATCTCTGGGTTATTGTGTTTGTTTTTTTTGTTCTGATGTACTATATGAAGCATTTAAAAATTAAGGGGTTATAATTTGAGGATGTTGGATATTTTGTCCCTTATTTATCAGATGCATAACATATTTATTTCTTCAGAATGTAGCTTCATGTTATTGTTAGCTGGCACATCAAACACTGTCTAGTCTAGAGTGGGATGAAGGCATGCTTTAGAGTTTAGACTCACGGCCTATTAACTAACATTTAACACAAGTAGTCTTGATATGTAGCTTTATTCAGTGGTACTAACCATGCTGCATTGAATCTTAAAGTCACTGTGAGAACCTTTCTCAGTATTTCAACAGCAAACTATTTAAAAGCCACATATTTCATTAGATCAAAATTATGCAAGTCCACTGCTTCTCTATTGACTATGGACTAATAATCTGTTAATATTCTTCTGCACACATAAGATAATATGTATAGGGTCTCTGCCTCTTATTCATCCGGAAGTGACTGAACTAGTCTTTTGTCCCAGGACTACCTCGGGACCATGGGCCTGACCACTTCGTCCCTAAATGCTGCCTGTTTGAAGGACATCAAATCTGTCATTTATTGTATAGTATATTTTAGAAAATGGTGCAGAGCACCCTTTATGAGTGATGTTATGCTTGGGATATGATGTTCTCCCTCAAAAGAATTTTACTAGCATTTCTCCTTTGCATAACTAATTCACAAACATTGATACCTAAATCCCATGTTTTCTGCATGTACCTGAGAACATGAGATGCCTTGCCATGAAAAACAGTTATAATTTACACAAGCACCCTATTCCTCATGCTGTCCTGTTGTATCATGCATTCTTGCAGGTGCTGTTTGTTTGTACTGCCAATGTAGTGGAACAGATCCCCAATCCTCTGTTGGATCGGATGGAAGTCATTGCAATTGCTGGGTACATAACTGATGAGAAAATGCACATTGCTAGAGAGTATTTGGAAAAAACTGCCCGCGATAACTCTGGCATCAAGCCTGAGCAGGTATCCTTAAGACACTCATGCATGATTACTCTTGTGGAAAGTCCGAGTGATTTGAATCTAATTTGGATTCTCCAAATTCAACTGAAAGATTGGGGTTGGTGGGGCCACTCCCCACTGACTTTAATAGATGTTTTAGGTTTTTGAACTCCATTGTCGACCGTGTTTATCTGAATGTTTTATCTTGTTATACATGTTCAGGTTGAGGTAACAGATCCAGCATTTCTTGCTCTTATTGAGAATTACTGCAGAGAATCAGGGGTCCGAAATCTTCAGAAACAAATTGAGAAGATCTATCGCAAGGTTAATAGGCTGTACACTTTCAGTGCAAAGGACCCTTGATTTTTATGTGCATTTTGACTTTAGATATATGTCATGCCCCTATGTTGAATGCCCTTTGTGTTGCAGATTGCTTTAATGCTTGTACGACAAGGTGCAGCTTTCGCTTCTGCTCCTGCAACCTCAGTGGTAGATCATGTTGGAGGAGACGACACTGATAAAGATGAATCAGCTGATCGTGAAGCTGATACTGTTCAAACAGAGCTTTCTGTAAATGCAACTCGGAATTCCTCAGATCAATCTGAAGATTCTAAGGTTTGAGTCTTATTGTAGTAATGCAACCTTTGTCTGCAATGACTATCATCTTGGTAGCAAATAAATCAACTTAAAAACAAATCCCTTCCACCAGCCTATTATCTGCACCTATCACAAAATTCAAAAAGGGAGAACGATGGAGGTTAAAATTTCTTCCACCGAAATTTTATCTCTACCATTTAACTCGCCACACAAAAAATAATACAGAACATGAGGGATGTAAAGAATGTAAAAACGCATTCTACCTCAAGTGCAAATTTTGATGGATGGAAAATATTTGATGACATAACCAGTTTCTAAATTTCAGGAAAGTGAAGCTGGCAAAATAGCTGACAAGGTTGTAGTTGATGAATCAAATTTGTCAAATTACGTGGGCAAGCCTGTATTTCATGCAGAGCGTATCTATGATCAGACCCCTACTGGTGTCGTAATGGGTCTAGCTTGGACTGCTATGGGAGGTTCCACCCTTTACATAGAGACTACTCAAGTCGAGCATGGAGAGGGAAAAGGATCTCTTCATTTAACGGGACAACTAGGAGATGTCATGAAAGAAAGTGCTCAGATTGCGCATACTGTAGCCAGGGCAATATTGATTGAAAAGGAGGCTGATAATAACTTCTTTGCCAATTCTAAGCTCCATCTACATGTTCCTTCTGGGGCCACTCCCAAGGACGGACCCAGTGCTGGTTGCACTATGATCACTTCTATGCTTTCTCTTGCTTTGAAGAAACCTGTTAGGAGGGACCTTGCAATGACCGGTGAAGTAACACTTATGGGGAAGATTCTTCCAATTGGCGGGGTAAGTCAAAGAGAATATTAGTTTTCTATACTTTTACAGTTGTGATTTTTTCGGTTTTGTTTTTTAACTCCGTGTGTGTGTGTATGTGTGTGCAATCAGGTGAAGGAGAAGACTATTGCAGCAAGGAGGAGTGATGTGAAAACACTTATTTTCCCTTCGGCCAACCGCAGAGACTTTGACGAACTGGCAGAGAATGTAAAAGAAGGGCTTGATGTACACTTTGTGGACCATTACAGTCAGATCTATGACTTAGCATTCAATTATGATGAGCAAAGCTGAAAAGCAAATGAATTTCCAGTTCAATAGTTCCAAATAATTTTGTCCTTTGACACACCACACAGGTAAGATTTGTTTTATTATAACATTCGAAATTGGTTTGTATTAGCCGAAGAATTGTTAATGTATCGACATTATAGTAGGCGTGTGAAATGATTTGAATAATGCTGAGATATGCCGGAAAAATGGATTCATTATCGGGTCGAGATAATATAACTGCGGATGATTGATGCATTCTATTATCAATATTTTGCCAAGTTTTTATACGTTAGGTAGGTTGTTGCTTTATCCCCCAGGTGTAGAGTCTTTTTCGCCCCGAGATGTGACATGTGTCAGGCAAAGAACCGGCCCTGCACACCGGTTCTCTAGAGAACCGGCTTTCAAGGCCGGTTCACTGTCACTCCAAAATTTTCAAATGTTCAACTTTTAATATTATGAAGTGGTTAAATTAATTTATTTTGTATAGTTAATATGTAATTTAATATGGATGAAAAATAAAAAATGTTATATAATGGTTAAACAAAGTCAAAAATAGTTGATTGATTACGGAAATATATCGAAATAAAAACTAAAAACGTATATTGAAATAAATCTAGATTTTTGAGACTTTTAAAATTCAAATCTGATTTTGATTTATGTGAAGTTTTTTGCTCGGGTTTCCCTTTTACTTGGCGAAAAAGCTCAACAGCTTCGGTGAATACCTTTGAAAAACTTGATAGGATTCTTATTCATCAATCTTTACTGCAAAATTTTCCAAATATTACTGTTCAACACCATCCATTCACGACATCGGACCATTGTCTTATAACTTTTAGTCTCTCTAAAGAGAGAGCTTTTCGTAAATTTCCTTTCAGATTTGAAAATGCTTGGATCCAAAACCCTTCTTATGAAAAGTTAGTTAAAAATGTTTGGTATTATAGTCTTGATGGTTCTGCCATGTTTCAGGTTTTCAGGAAAATGCAACTCTTAAAAAAATATTCTAAGGTGTGGGCTAAACATCATATCAATAATAATTATGAACAACTTAAAATATCGGAACGACAGTTACAATCATTACAAGATGATCTTTTATTTGATCCGGCAAATGCCGTCATTCTGGAAAAATTGCAAAGACACTTGAATAAATATAATATGCTTCTTCAATTTCAACATGATTTCTGGAAACAACGAGCAAAAGTCAAACACTTGCAAAACGTAGATAAAAATACGAAATATTTCCAATCGGTCTCCAAAATTCGATCTTTCAATCAACGTATTTCAAGCTTCGAAACAAACTCTGGAACGGTACTTTATGATCACGAGTTGATTTCAAATCAATTTTTTGAAGAAATGAAAGCCAGGTTTCAGAAAAATCCGGTATGTGAAATAAGAGCTCATGATCTGGATTTTATTCCGAAACTAGTAACTGTGCAAGAAAATTTAGCCCTCTGTAAATCGCCGACCCTAGTAGAAATAAAAAATGCAATCTTTGATATGCTTGCGGATAAAATGTCGGGGCCTGATGGGTATACTACTGAGTTCTGTCAACAGTATTGGCCGACTGTTGGTTCCTCTGTTACTTTAGCGATTAATGCTTTCTTTCACTCAGGACATATGTTACGATCTATTAACAAAACTTTTATTACTTTAATTCCGAAAGTTGAAAATCCGCTGAAAATAGGGCATTTTCGACCTATAAGTCTCTGTAATACGGTCTACAAAGTAATAACAAAAATCCTTGCAAATCGAATTTCTGATATTTTGCAAAGAATCATTCATCCTTTACTGGGAGCGTTTGTTAAAGGAAGATTAATTCAAGACAATATTCTTATAGCACACGAAAATTTTCATTCTTTCCATAAAAATAAATCTAAAGCTAAAACGTGGATGGCTGTAAAAATTGACATGGAAAAAGCTTATGATAAACTTGATTGGGATTTCATTAGACAAATTCTTATTAAATTTGGTTTTAATATTCATTGGGTTAATTTAGTTATGAATTGTATATCTACTTCCTCCTCTTCGGTTCTTGTTAACAATGAGCCGGACCCTGAATTTTCTCCTTCTTGTGGTATCCGTCAGGGAGATCCTTTGTCTCCTTTTATTTTCGTAATAGCAATGGAATATCTTGCGAGATCGTTACACAATGAGTCCTTACAACCAAATCCTCATGTAGGTATTCAGCTAGTTAAAAATGGGACTCGGATCCCTTTCCTAAGTTTTGCGGATGATACTATAATCTTTGCAAATGCGTCTCAAGATAATATGATTTTTATTAGAGATTTCCGAACTTCTTTCTCCCGCGTTTCGGGTCTTTCTATTAACTATCATAAAAACTCTTTTCAAACATCTGCAAATATTCCCAGATCCACTATTACCTCTCTAACTAGTATTCTCAATATCCACGTTACTTCTTCTATGGAAAAGTATCTGGGTATTCCTATCCTTAAAGGTAGAGTCCAGAATTCGATGTTCGCAGAAACAACAACAAAATTGAAATCTCAATTATCAAAATGGAAAGCAAATTCGATTTCACAAGTTGGTAGGTCAGTATTAATTCAATCAAATTTGTTAGGACATGTCAGTTATTTGATGCAAAGTTTCCTTCTTCCGAAAGGAGTGTGGGATGAGATTGACAAGATTAATAAATCTTTCTTTTGGAATAAATTTACTCCTAATCATCATCCGCTTTGTAGCTGGGATAAGATTTGCACTCCAAAAGAAAATGGGGGCGTAGGCCTTCGTACAACCCAAAATATGAATATTTCCCTACAAATGAAGTTGCTTTGGAAAATACAAACGGAACCAAACAATACTTGGGTACGAATAATCAAAGATAAATACTTAGGTACTCATGATTTATTTCAATTTCAGAAGAAATCAAACTCTTGGCAATTTGGCCGTTTACTGAACATCAGAGATATTTTCTCTAAAGGTGTTAAGTGGATTATCGGAAATGGTCACTCTATAAATTTTTGGTCTGAAACATGGCTTGGAGATTCAAATCTCCTTTGCTATTTTGATAACCAAAATCCGGCTTTAAAGGTTGCAACTTTCATTACTCCATCTAAAACATGGGATCTTCATGCCCTGACAAATTTACTGCCTTTGGAAGTGATTGACTCAATTAATCTAATCCGGACTCCCATTTCGGATTTCGAAGATCGTATGATCTGGGGGCCTTCTCCTGATGGATGTTTCTCAGTCCACTCGGCTTCGACTTTAATAAATGAAAATCCAAATATGGGATTGGTTGGTTTCTCTTGGATTTGGAAGTTGAAATTACCTCCTAAAATACAAAACTTCTTATGGAAAGCTTGCTCTGATTGCCTTCCAACTACTGATAGATTAAATCGTTTTTATAATTGTGTTCCTAATTGTGGTTCACTATGTGACATTGAAAATGAGAATTTAAATCATCTTTTTTTCATTGTACGTTACAAATAAAATGATTGCAGCTCTAGAGCAAAAAATGCGTTGTTCTTTCGAGCTCGTTTCCTCGGGGAATTTTAATGATAACCTAATTTCAACCCTAAATCTTAATATAAATAAAGAAATTCTATGTTTCTTATGGTGGCTCATCTGGACTCACAGAAATTCACTTATTTTTAACCCTTCTAGGATAATCTCAAATCGCTTGCCGTGTGACTTGGTTTTTTCTCAGTTTCTTCAATGGGAATCGGCAAATTCAAAACCTAGTAAGAAGTGTGTTAACATACCTAAAAGGAAAAATGGTGTATCTTGGATTAAACCGCCTCCTTTATGGGTAAAGCTTAATTTTGATGCCTCAAAAAAGAAAAATTCATCTACGTTTGCAAGTTTTATTCTTAGAAACCATGCAAGCTCTATTCTTGGTTGTGATAGAATCTCTTTACAATCAATGACAGTCTTAAAAGCAGAGGCGCTCGCGCTTCTCGAAGGTTTGAAATTCGCAAAAACCTTACCTATTACTAAATTAATCATTGAAGGAGATAACTTGGTTCTTATAAATTCTTTAAAAAACACTTGGAAAGTGCCATGGGAGATATACTCAATTATCCAAGATATCCGAAATTTGGTGTCGGGTTTTCCTGAGGTGGTTTTTTCTCATTGTTTTAGGGAGGCTAATTCGGCCGCTGACTTCTTAGCTAGAGGTTTCGTTAGAAAGGTTAAAGACTATTGTTTCGTCTTCAACCTCTATTTTTTTATTTTTTCAAGATTATCCGCAGTGATGATTTAGGTTGGCCTTGTAATTTAGGGGCAGCCTAATGTTTGCCTTGTAATGAGCTAGTAGCTCATTTTCAAAAAAAAAATATTGATATACCATTGTTTGTTCATTGGTATACCATTATTTGTTCATTGATATACCCTATTTGTTCATATATAAATATACCCTTATTTTTACATTGACATAACTTTGTTTGTCTGTTGTTTGTTCATTGATATACCCTATTTGTTCATGAATATACTCGTAGTTGTTCATTGATATAACCTTTTTTGTTCATTAATATACCCTTATTTGTGAATTGAAATAAACTTATGTTTGTGTGTCAATATCATCAATTTGTATATTTAGGACTATCTATTTGTGCATGTTTGCATTTATTTTGTGCTTTAAAGCTATTATTTTTCCTTACTCATATAATTAGTTTTCACTCACATACTCATATAATTAGTTTCAATGCACACATATATTTATCTAGTTTTTGTAGTTATACGAATCCTTTTTTGAGAGCAAAGTGTTAACATATTAAATATGCAATTCAGCTAAGTTAATAATATACATGGCAGAATATCATTTCAAATGACTTGATCATGTCCGGATTAAGATATAAATGTGAGATAAAGTGAGCTACACAATTTTCATGTCTACATATTATAAGAAATCGTTTAGAATCGTTCATTCTTAGAGAAAAATCGTTATGTTCCTTTAAAATCATTGATTATTATAAGAAATCGTTATATTCATTTAGAATCATTCATTATTATTAAAAAAAATCATTATAATCGCTCATTATCATATGAACCTGTTATTTTCATTTAGAATCGTTCATTATTATAAGAAGTCGTTTAGAATCGTTTATTATTATATAAAATCATTTAGAATCATTCATTCTTATAAAAAATCGTTATATTCCTTTAAAATCATTGATTATTATAAAAATAAATCGTTATATTTATTTAGAATCGTTCATTCTTATAAGAAATCGTTCTATTTCTATGGAATTGTTCATTCTTATAAGGAATTATTATATTCATTTAGAATGGTTCATTCTTTTAAGAAATAAAAAGTTGCTCCAAATATCCCAACCTTTCATTCAGTTGCGCGCTCTACTCCGACCTTTCTGAATTTCACAAAATATCCTATACTTTGGGGACAGTTGCGCACTCTACCCTCGAAGTGTCCACACTTTGAGTAAAATTATGAATTAGCCCCTCACTTTTTCGTTTTGTAACAAAAATGTCCAATCAAAGTACACATTTTTTCCATTTATAACATAACCCTATAGGTTTAATTTTCTCATTTATAAAAATGATATAATTACTTTTATTATTTGCTAATATAAATCTCACCTTTATAATAACGACATAAATTATGACTATAGATTTATGTGGTTAATAATGAAGTGGATAATTTAATTTAGCCACATAAAAGTAATGACATTATTTTCATGTAAATGAGAAAAGTAAATCTATAAGGATATGTTATTACTTTGGACCTTACCCAAAATGTTATTAACCTTAACCAAATATTTTTTTATATAAAGAAAATTAATTATTTTAAATTAATCTCCACTAAAATTGATTTAGAACAAAAAGAGATCTAAAATGATTATTTTTGAATGTTTTACTCCTTATAAGGACAAGATTTATAATTTTTAAAAACGATTTGGACACGAGTTGGGTATTTTTTTCACAAAATAAAAATGTGAGGAGTCAATCCAAGAATTTACCCAAATTGTGGACACTTCGAGGGTAGAGTGCACAACTATCCCCAAAGAATATGATATTTTGTGAAATTCGAAAAGGTCGGGGTAGAATGTGCAACTGAATGAAAGGTTGGGATATTTAGAGCAATTTTTCCTTTAAGAAATCGTTATACTCCTTTAGAATCGTTCATTCTTATAAGAAATTAATATATTCCTTTAGAATTGTTCACTAGTGTAATTCTCGTGCCTTGTACGGAATTTATACAAAATTATATGTGGTGCATTGTGAGATCGTCAAGTGGCGAAATCTGACGTGGCTCAATGTGGTGGCTCGAATCCTTAGCGGTTTTAATTATAAATATGGATTCTTATAAGAATTCTCTCTATTCCTTATGAATCGTTCATTCTTATAAGGAATTATATTCTTTAAGAATTGTTTATTCTTATAAAAAAACATTATCTTCCTTTAGAATCGTTCATTCTTATAAGAAATTGTTATATTCCATTAGAATCGTTCATTCTTATATGGAATTATTATATTCTTTAAGAACTGTTCCTTCTTATAAGAAATCGTTATATTTCTTTAGAATCATTCATTCTTATAAGAAATTGTTATATTCCTTTAGAATCGTTCATTCTTATAAGAACTCATTATATTCATTTAGAATCATTATATTTCTTTACAATTATTCATTTTTATAAGAAATCGTTCTATTTCTTTAGAATTGTCCAAGTTGAGGTCAATATGGACACACATTTATGATGCTTTGACGCAAACTCCTATTGCACCTCCTCCTCAAGTGCCCCCTCCTAGGCAAGTTCCCCCACTATGGTAGCCTCCTCTCGAGCTTCCCCGTCACAACAGTTATCATAGTCATTTTTATCCACTCGACGAAGGCTCAAGTCAAGCTCCCCAATCTCACCGTCATAGCATGCATTTGGATTTAGTTCCAATGGATGCATTTGGGTGGGAGTTATCCACTCAGATATTCGAGTCAAGGCCGTAGTTTTTTCTAGATTTATTTCAATGTACACTTTTAGTTTTTGTTTCGATGTATTTTCGTAATCAATCAACTTGTCTTTACCTTGTTTGTTTAACCATTATAAAAAAATTTTTGTGTTTCCATCCATATTAAATTATATATTAACTATACAAAATATTATTAAAGTAAATTAATTTAACCACTTAATTCCATTTTCACATTTAATAAAGATTATTTAAATTAATTTCATGATTTTTAATGGGGTGGGATAGAACCGGCCTTGAAAGCCGGTTCTCCATAGAACCGGTCTACACACGTTGTCACATTCTTCGGGCGAAAAATCCACTTTATGTGGTGGATTCAGCCGAGGTCGTTAGGTACAATATAGGAATTGTGATTACCAGTTTTTTCCACCAATCTTACATTCCATGTTGAGGGATTTGTTTATCTCGAAATGACAGTTCAGTAATCATCTATGATGAATCGACAACTTCAATTCGGACACGGTATCTTACTATCTTAGATTGATTATAAAAATGAAGGAAAATTCTTTTTTTGTGCCCTTTACGTTTGGACTTTTTTTTTCCTTAATGTTCATAAAAAACTTATTCTTTTTAGTAATCGTAGCCTGAGCTTGCTCAAATTAAAATTCAAGTTTCCATTTATTTTTTGTCAATTTTTTTTTAAAAAATAAACAAAAATTCTACAATTTGTAATTCTTTGGGGTCCCTATTTCCGTTAAAGATTCACTTTTACCTTTATACTAGTTGATGACCCGGGCCTTGCCCGGGGACTTTTTTAAATAAAAATTGTAATATATTATTTAAATACGATATATGTATATAATTCATATAATTATTAATAAAAAATTATTATAAACATTTAAGTTAATTAAATAATATCTTTTATTATTAAAATGAGTACAAATATTATCTTATTCTTAAAAATGTTATTTATAATATTATGTAATGATCAGGCAAAAGTTGACGTTCTTAACTCATTAAGGTTGACGCGAATCCGCACAAAAACCTCAATGAATTGACTCAATCAACTCATAAATGTGTATGACATGAACTTGTACTCAACCAAAACTGAATTGACCCGATTAACTTGTAACACCCCTATTTTACAATATTGGGTATTACCGTTAGTGACCTTGGATTTTACCGTCCAAAGTCACCCAAGGCTTTTAGAATGATATTGAACAATATAAATGCGGAAATAAACATAATTCATATTATAAAAAGGGTGCTCTCGAAAGAGACTTTGTTCTTACAAACCATCTTACAATGATTTAAATAGAATGTTGTTCGGGGATGAAACGCAAAACAAACTTGTCCTTGAAACATAACAGAAGTAAATCAAAACGATATGAAAAGTACATCTTGAAGATCCTCGTCCTTCCTTTCCCTTCACCTTACTCCTTACTGGGATTCCTAAGTTTTGACATAATTCGCGAGGGGCGAGAATATGCCAGGCAAACATGCGGAAAAGAAGAATTAGTCTAGGAGACTAAGCTAGCGGGAACGAAACTTCCCGAGGTTATTTTGGTAATTTGAGTAATATCGAGGGAGATATTATCGGGTCGTGTTTTAAGGTATGGTTTCCTTTATGTGGGTTTAACTGTACGAAGAAGTGCGTATCTCAAGCGGAGATAGCTCGTAAATCGAGAGAAGAGCTACGAGATTGTAGACTTCCTTAGAATGGATTAGTGTATGTTGGGAACATTGTTCAATCAAACGAGTGTAAGAAAACCTCTAGCGCCCTGAATGGACCGAGAGCCGGATCGATCATTTAAGACCGGTCCGGTTTTGATGTCTTTTAAATGTGCACAAGCACTTATCTTATATCATGACGAAAAGATATTGATTACTTTTAATGATTTTTAAAGGGGGTGGGGGCTTACATGGCCCGGTCCACCAAGGAAAAACTCAGTTTCCGACACTTAGCTAGAGTGCCACTCATCCCTCCTTGCAATCGGAGTGGACTGGATCATGATCCTGAAAGTCGTACTTTAAGCACATAGGCATACGACTTAGTAAGTTATATAGAGGCGTCGGGCTACTCCTGCGCACCTCACTAGTTTGTTCGACATCGATCTCTTAACGTGACCGTAAACAATCAAGGCCACAACCAAACTAGCATAAATAATCCTATCCAACAATAGAGAGCGAATTACGCTTACAGTGGGGTCGTTATATCTAACAATCGATATTTCCTAGGTTCATTTGTTACTTAGCACCCAAGTTGTTCCCAACATCGAGAATTTCACGGAAACGAATATATAAGGTTACAAGGGGAATTTCCACTTGCCTTTGTTCTGACGATAACGGATTTAGCGATAGAGCGGAAACGTTGTTTCGCGACTTGGAACGAGAATTCGACCTATTGACACGGAATATTCCAATAACTTTATTAAAAATTTCCGTTTCTTCTAAAGTTATGAAAAATCTCTTTTATTCTTCTCAAGAGATTACTTTACTAAATTATATAATAATTTAGTTGTATGAGAATAAAATAATAATAGTCCTTATTATTATTATTTTAAATATTGTAATATCCTTTTTATTCCTTTAAAATCCTTATTATAATAATATTTATTTTCACTCTTGGAAGTCAATAATATCCTTATTTAATTATTAGAATATTCTTAACTTGTTATTTTCTTAATATAATTAAACAAGGAAATCTTTGTGAGATCAGATGGTATAGTTTTCAACCTTAAAAGATATATTGTGTTTATAATCTTATTAGGATTGTAAAAAGTCTAATATACCCTTATGAAAATCTCTTATTCTTAGTATTACTATAATATTATCTTTTATCACAATAACCATAACATGACCTTATTATATTATTTCTCATTAAATCCTTATTTAGAAATACAAGTAATATTAAATAGAGATAAAAATATTACTAGGCATTCTTTCCTTAGTATTTCCATAAATATAACTTTCTATAAACTTTATAAAGTAAGCTTTCTATAAACTTAGCATACTATTAAAAAAATATTATTTACCTTATTTACATATATCTTCCCATATCTTTAGTTGATATAAATATTATGATCATGTCTTAGAAACTTATCTTATAAACAATAAATATATAATTATGATAACTAGCCCAAGATATATTATCAAATTTAGCCCATAAGCATTTTTGGCCACCCTAATTAGGCGTTTATTAACCTCCCTTAATAAATTAGGTTTTTGTTAAGTATTTAAGCATGTAAAATTAGCAATTCTCCTCTTTCCCGTGTTCGCTCCTCCCAAAGCATCGGAGCATTCCTATGCTCCGTCCAAATCTGAAAATCGCAAGCCCCGCAACAGTCGATGAGGCTCACCGAATCTAATTTGACAACATCTAGTAGAATCGAATTCACGGATGTATCGCAAAGGGCTTCGCCTCTCACCTGGGACCTTGACGATTGGGAATTCGATGCTCTACTTCTGCAAAGGCGTCCCGCGCTGATGATCGTCGTCGTGGAGGAGGAGGAGGAGGAGGTGGAAGCGGCTCATGAGGAAGTTGAGATGACGCCGGAGACGGTCTCCGGCTCCAGTCTCCGTCTCCAATCAGAACGGTTTGCTAGGGTTTAAGCCGAAGAAATCTGTTGTTGTGTAGGTGGAGAAGAAGGAAGCTTCAACAATGGCGGTCTAGCTGAGAGAAAGGATGTACTAGCTGTCAATAAGGTGATGAATGGTCTCCCATCTACCTCTCAGCATTTGCAGAAGAATAAATAGTTATAGATGGTGATGATTTTGTTTAGTAATGGTGATGAATGATGATTCTGTTTATAATGTGGTTTTTTGTGAGTGTAGTCACTCTGCTTAGTAGGCCTTTCTGGTTTTGGGAGTATGAAAGTGGTGATGTATCCTCACTGGATTGGACTTTTGGTCAAGTTCCTACTCTAATCAAATGGGATTATCAGAACCAAACATTTACATGTTTTCCTCATAGATCAAATCCGATTGTTTTGGATGACTGCTGAAATATTGAGCTTGACCTGTTTCTTTCACTTTGATGTATACTACAAAGTCTTCGTTGTTTTTTGGTATAATTGGAGTGCCTTGATATACTGCAGTCACTTAGATATTTGTATTCTATGTTTTGAGGACTTTCATCATGGCTATTTTTGTTGTAGTTTAAGCTTCTCTTACCTAATATGACTTTCCGATGTGACTTGATTTGTCCTAGTCATTGTTCAGGGGCTGAGTTCCTGCTTCAAATAGTGCATGAATCAATTCCTCAGGCGTTTCTTGAATCCCTTGCATCTATTCCTGTTGCTCAAGTGGCTGCTCATATCCTTGATCATTTATACAAGAAGCTGCATGAAGTTTGTCTTGTGCATGGTGGTGAGGTTGTTAACACTTCCTGTCAATTATGTTTAGTTTTTCTCTGTTTAACTGCTTTCCATCCAGTAAGTCCGGCTAAAGGTTATGCTAATTACAGGAAGTGGCTTACCGGATGCTCCTTTATTTATTTGTGGCAAGTTTATTGCCTTACATTGAGACTCTCGATTCATGGCTTTATGAAGGAATTATTGACGATCCATTCAATGAGGTAGCATCCATTTTTTTCATGTTGAATTAGATGGCTTAGTTGTATGCTTGAACTTCTCATGACACATGAACTATTGAACTGAATTTGGAAGTTAATAAAAAAAAAATCTACCTGTAGTTGGTAAAAAATCTCACTATGTAATACGAATTGACAACTATGGGTTTTTGCTGTGCATATGAGCATAATCATCTTTTCCCTGCTCTATAAAATCACAATGATGTGCATTTATGCTAACACGTGTGATGACAGTTGATGACGGTTCGAATCGTGTCATCAATAATTTTTTGATGACACCTTGAGTGAGGTTACATATTTGATGATACTTTGAATAATGATACTAAAATTATATGTGATGATACTAAAAAATTAAACGTGATGATATTTGATGACACAAAAAAATTAAACGTGATGATAAATATTTGATGACAACTTTGTTTTAATATTTGTGATGATAATTGTTTTTTATGTGGTGATGACAACTATTTTATGTGGTGATGAGATTTGATGACAACTTTTTTTGTGATGATGATAAAAACAAACAAACTTTGAGAAATAACACTTGATGACGGTTGTTTGTCTTCAAGACCATTGTCATCAAGGCACTTTTGATGACAAATTAATCGAAATGTCATCAAGTAGTGATGATAATTGATGACAATCGAACCGTCATCAAATAGCGATGACGATTGATGAGAATCGAACCGTCATCAAGTAGAGATGACATTTATGATGATAGTTGATGACAATCAAACCGTCATCAAATAGTGATGACAATGATGACACATATTTGATGACACTTGTTTGTCATCAAGGCCCTTTTGATGACAAATTAATCGAACCGTCATCAAGTACAGATGATATTTGATGACAATCGAACCGCCATCAAATAGCGATGACGATTGATGAGAATTGAACCGTCATCAAGTAGTGATGACAGTGATGACACATATTTGATGACACTTGTTTGTCATCAAGGGCCTTTTGATGACAAATTAATCGAACCGTCATTAAGTAGAGATGATAGTTGATGACAATCAAACCGTCATCAAGTAACGATGACAAGTGATGACAGTTGATGACGGTTTGAACCGTATGATGACGGATGTTTTTATATGGTAGAATGCCTTTGATGATAATTTTTGTTATTAAAAAGTTGTCATCAAGACATTTTGATGACACTTTTTGCCTTTTATTACACTTTTTGTCATCAAAAAATTGTGATGACGGTGAAAAAATTGTGATGATAGTGATGATGGGTGTTTTTATGTGGTTGATTGCCTTTGATGATACTTTTTGTCATAAAAAAGTGTCATTAAGACATTTGATGACACTTTTTACCTTTTATTACACTTTTTGTCATCAAAAAATTGTGATGACGATGAAAAAAATTGTGATGATGGGGGATGATGATTTTTTTATGTAGTTGAATGCCTTTAATGATACTTTTTTCATCAAAAAATGTCATCAAGACATTTTGATGACACTTTTTTACCTTTCATTACACTTTTTGTCATCAAAAAATTGTGATGACAATGAAATAAATTGTGATGACGGTGAAAAAATTGTGATGACGGTTTTGAAAATGATGATAGTGATGATTGTGATGATGGTCAACGCCGGTCAACGGTCGGTCAACGACCGAGTCAACTCGGTCAACGGGCGAGTCAACTCGGTCAACGACCGAGTCAACTCGGTGGGAGTGGGATGGGGATGGGGGATGGGTTTTTTTGCCATTTACCTAATTTTTGCACACTCCTTAACATCCACCTAATTAGGCTCTTTTTTTTGCTATTTAATTAATTCATCCTCTATTATAACTTAGCAATATTAATATCATATTATATATTACTTATTATCACAACTACCATAGTTATTTAAATAGAGTTTATATCTTTCTAGAAATCTCTACACCTAGAGATATGTCATTCTAATATTTTATTATATAATAAATTTATTATCATATCCACTATAGTCATTAAATAAAAATATAACTTTTGAAATCTTTACACTTATAGATATGTAATAATAGTATTTTATTGTATAATAAATTTATTATCAAATCTATCATCATTATTAAATAGTTCATATGTATAAATTCTCTACACTTAGAGGTATATTATAAAATGAGGACGGATCACGTGCGAATGGACGCTAGGGTGCAAAAAGAGAATGCATCTACGCCGTCGATCTAGCATGAATTATTTGGACGCGCGAAGCGCGTCCAAATAATTCATTAAAAAAAAGCGCGTGTAAACTAAACGCTATCAAACGTACTTGTCCTCCAAGCTAACCCCGAAAAAAAGGCAATTTTTTTTCTCTTTCCAAATCAAAACCGAAAAAAAAGCACTTTCTTCCTCTGCGAAAATAAAGCTTCTAAAACAGGATTAAAACACACAACGATATACGATCTTCGAAAGGAGCTTTGTTCAGATTTACAAAATTGAAGATCTGAATCATTACAGTTAATGAAACCAGGTAAAAAAATGAATTTTTCTATGATTAAACACATCTTCGAAAAAAAAGAGCTTTTTTCAGATTTTTTCTCTGATTAAAACTAATACAACACGATTTTGAAAAGGTTACATTGCATATATTGTCAAAATTTGTTTATGTTTAAGCATTACCAACAGGAAAACTCCCATTTTACGGTTTTGAGGGGCATTGCTATGATTTATTTGACAAGACTGTATATTAGTTCACATTTGTTCAGAAATATCTCGGATTTGTTCATTGATATTACACAGTTGTTAAATCCAAAATTTGTTCATGCATATTGCTGATTTGTTCATACCTATCATGAATTTGTTCAATAATACCAAGCATTTGTTCATAGATATTAAGCATTTTGTTCATGCATATTGCTTATTTGTTCATAGATATTAAGCATTTGTTCATGCATATTGCTGATTTGTTCATACCTATCATGAATTTGTTCAATAATATCAATTGTACGTGTAGTGTATACAATTGCGTATTTACATGTTTCTTTTGCATATAAATGAAGGAAAAATAGAAGATAAAAAGGAATTAATGATCGTGATCTCGCCTGGAAACACAAATTACTACATACCATTTTGTGATGACAATTTAAGACCTAAAGAGGGGATGTTGTTTAAAACCTGGGAGCAAGGAGTAAATTTCTACAAAGCATACGCAGATGCATGTGGTTTCCAAGCATGAGCTGGCACAATTACAAAGTCTTCAGATGGAACTAACACTACAGTTTGGAAATATATGTCGGGTAGGATTTAAAAACACAACTCGAAAACAAGAAGACAAAGAAGATAATGAATATAATGATGAAGATGATAATGAAGAGAATCATGAAGAAGAAGGACAACAAGAAGTGAAAAAGCGAAAAAGAGTAACCAAAAGGTGTGGTTGCATTGCTAAACTGGCAATGAGACTTTCTGGAAGAAACGGATATGTTGTTAAGAAATTCGAAGAGCGTCACAACCATATTATGTTTGAAGATGGGCGAAAACACTTTGCAAAGAGCAATAGGAAACTGACATCCTTCCATGAAGATTTCATCATGAATTGCATATGAGCAAACATTGGTACAAGCAAGTCAGACAAAGTCTACAAGGAGTTTGTTGGTTCATATGCAAAAATTGGTGCAACTATAATTGATTTCAAGAATTTTAAAAGAGATCTGAACTCCTTCATGATTGGGTGTGATGCTCAAATGGTTATTGACAACTTGTTCAAAAAAAAAGAAAGATGTGATGCGTTTTTCTTTGAATATGATGTTGATGAACAACATCAATTAACCAAATTATTCTGGTGTGATCCTATTGCAAGGAAGAACTTCTCATATTTTGGAGATTTTGTCTCAGCTGATGCAACATACAAATCAAACAGGTATGAAAACCTTATTTCTGATGAACAAATTAATTCCATGGATGAACAAACCGTATATACTGATGAACAAAATTAAATATTTGCCTTCACGAATTTACAATGAAGAAATGAATTCTATTCATGAACAAATCGTACACACTGATGAACAAAAGCACATATATTGATGAACAAATTTAATTCAGTTACTTTCAGGTATGGAATGGTGTTTGTACCATTCACAGGGGTTGACAACAACAAGAAGAGCATTACTTTTGCCTTTGGGTTGCTTCTAAAAGAAGATATCGAATCTTATGTCTGGCTATTCCAAAGATTCAAATATGCAATGATGGGCAATGAACCATTTATCATTCTCACTTATCAAGATTCCGCAGTAAGAGTGGCAATTGAAAAGGTTTTTGAAAAGTCTGTGCATCGTTTCTGCATGTGGCATATTATGTTCAAGGTACCATCAAAAGTTACAAATGATGTGTATAACAACGATCAATTCAGAAGCAAGTTCAACAAGCTTGTTTGGAGCAATGAAATTAGCCGGGCAGATTTTGAAGAAATTTGGCATTCAATTATTGCTGAATTTGGTCTTGAATCAAACACTTGGTTGCCGCTGATGTTTGAGCTACGTCACTTATGGATCCATGCGTACTTCAATGATGTAAACATGGGTGGACTTCTTAGAAAAACATCAAGATCTGAGAGCCAGAACTTCTTCTTCTCGCATTTCATTGGATCCACATCTTCTCTAGTTATCTTCATGATGTAGTTTGAGAGTGCAATTGATTCCCAAAGGCACAATAAGCAGAGGTTAGACTTTGAAACGTCAACAAGCTCCCCCACTCTAATGACACCATTAGATCTAGAGAAACATTGTGCATCTGTTTACACCATAAATGTCTTCTATGACGTCCAGACAGAAATTGTTTCTTCTGTATTTGAATGTGGTCTAAACAATTTGTTCAAGGAAGACAACATTCACGAATATCACATTAACGGACAGTTTGGGAAGGTACATGTTGTGAAATATGAGCTTCAAAATGAAGAGTTCATTTGCTTGTGCAATAAGTTCATCAATATCGGGATTCCATGCTGCCATATGTTTTTCGTATTCAAAAACATTGGGTTGAGGAAGGTGCCAGCTAAATACATCAAGAATAGATGGACGAAGACATCAAATCTCACTCCTACTTTTGAGATAGAAGGTTCAACAGTTGAACAATATGATGTGATGAATGAGAAGAAGCTGTTGATTACTGATTTATTGGGCGAGGTACATTCTTGCATTAATGCCACAGGGGACAACACCGAGCGAATCAAAGAGCTAGTATGTTTCTTGAAGGAAAAAAAGGAAACATATCTGAGCTTATTGGGAGGAGAATCATCTACATCAACAAGGCAGAGTTCAATCCAAACATTCTTGGGAAGCAGACCGAGTGTTATTGACATACACCCTCCTGAACGAGCAATGACAAAAGGCAAGAAGAAAGAAGGGCGTATTATGGGAGGTAAAGAGAAGGCAATGAAGAAAGCAAACAAGGAGCAAAGGACTTGTTCAAAATGCAAGAAGCTTGGACACAATAGCAGGACATGCACCTATGTTCCCAATTAGATCTCTCATTAATCATTGATTTTCTGATACATAATTGTTGCATTAGGGTTAAATGCATATTATTTCTTAAAATGTCGCATTACCAATGAACAAATTCGGGTTTTGGCTGAACAATTTGCAGTTATTAATGAACAAATTTACTACGTAATGAACAAAACCCTTTCGTTTTTCAATAAAAAATGTATGAACAAAAAAGCCAATGTTTTGATGAACAAAATCTAAGTCATGGATGAACAAATCCAAGTTATTGATGAACAAAATATAAACACCATTCTCAATCGATGATCAAAAAATCGAATGTGTATGATGAACAAATCTAATGTGTTAATGAACAAATGCTAGTTTGTAATGACCAATTCCAAGTTATTGATGAACAAAATATAAACACCATTCTCAATCGATGATCAAAATCGAATGTGTGATGAACAAATCTAATGTGTTAATGAACAAATGCTAGTTTGTGATGAACAAATCCAAGTTATTGATGAACAAAATATAAACACCATTATCAATCGATGATCAAAATCGAATGTATGATGAACAAATCTAATGTGTTAATGAACAAATGCTAGTTTGTGATGAACAAATCACAATTTCATTCTTCAAATTAAAAAACTTATTCTCAATCGATGAACAAATCGAATGTGCGAATGAACAAATCGATGGTATCGATGAACAAATTACGATAAAAATCATGTTTTTCTAAAATCAAACTGTATAACACAAAAAAAAACCTGTTCAATACCCATCAATCACAATGCACAACTAAAAAAAAAGAAACCCAAAATGTCTGCGTCATTCAAGCCATATGCCACCATAAATTGTATTCTAAACAAACCATACAATAAACACGAGATTGTTTTTCCAAATTGTTTTCCAATAATTCAAGCCATACATCACTTCTTATTCTTTTCCTTCCTTGTCAGAGGAGCACGAGATGCGACTGTCGGTTTAAGCGGAACAAATTCATGAACAAGCTTTTCAGCTGTTGCGTTGTGCTCATTCAATGGACTCAACAATAACTCATTACAGTACCTTATCCTCAAGTCATCAAGTTGATGCTGATCATGTTTATTGAGTCCACACTCCCAACCAGACAAGCTGCTACCAAAGTACGTTTCCATGTGCCGCATCATAAAAATTCCACAGTCGGTCTTGTTCCTGGTATCTCTCCATTTCATCTCAAGACGTTCATATGGAACCCTATCAACATCCTCGAAAATAATAGCCTTCGCGTCCATCTTAAGAGTCTTCAAAAGATCTACGGTCTTCCTCAGCCTTTTTTCTAATTTGTTCATCACTTAATCCCTTACAAACAAAGGAAATCTTCAATTCCTTCTTCCTTGTTGCATCAACCTTCCTGGCCTCGTCTTCTTGCATCAAAACGCTTTCCCTATCGATATCTGAAACACCAGCCCAATCATCATCGATAGTAGGTTCAAACACACCCAGTTCAAAAGAAGGTAATTCAAAACGCTTCTTCGCCTTCATTGCAGCCTCGATTTCATCCAAAACCTTTGTAGCTTCCTCCCAGAATGAATTTTGGCTTGGCGATTCAGCATCTTCTTGGGGGCCAGATTGGGATGATGATGAAGCAACCTTCAAACCCAAAAGTTTCTCAAAAGCTTCATTGATCTTCGTGAACAGTCCATGACTGGCAATTTCAGTTGGAGCTCTTTGCACATGATCAAGATATTTCTTTAAAGATGATGCAAGCTCCATAGACATCTCAAGATGTTCTTTCAAAAATGACTGCACGAAAAGTAATCAATATAAGTTTCTAATGAACAAATTTTAAGTTGTGATGAACAAATGTTAATTTCTAATGAACAAAATATTAATTTCTGATGAACAAATGCTAGTTTGTAAGGAAAAAATGCTAGTTTGTGATGAACAAATGCTAGTTTGTGATGAACAAAAGGGTATGACAGTTTTAATGAACAAATAAATATAGAACACCATCATGCAAAAACATGCAAAAAATCAAAAAACACATACATCACCGCCATCACCAAGATCAAATTGTTCTTCAATATGTTCAGCAGCAGGGGCCTTCCCTTCATTCTTGTCGTGATCAACACCGGGATAAACAAAATCAGGCAAACCTCGAAACCAGCCTTTTCCAAAACCACCCTTCTTAACCTCGAAAGTCTCTCTCTCAATAAAGTAAGCATGGTTGAAATGCTTGATAATGGGGAAGGTTCTTGGAGTTTCAGGTCGATGGTAGATCAACATGCAATCACAATATACAATCTGTCATGAAACACAAATTAATGAACAAAATTAGACTTATTAATGAACAAATATGCAAAAATAAATGAACAAAATAATGATATTAATGAACAAATTAAACAATCATACCATCAACAATATGATAGATCCTCTGAAAAAACCATTGTTTGTTTTCCTCCATGAATCAGCATTCTCAACCAACTTCTCCACAACATGAGCACACCAATCGTACTCACTGATCTTATCCAAGTCAACCAAATGATCCAAAACCTTTATATTTACACCACCATTTTGAATGCTCTCTATACAGAGCGTGTAGAACAATATAATGAAGTTCCTCCTAAACCAAGCATCACCATTATCAGCATCCTTGATCACTGTACTCAAATGCCCAATTTTAATCTTCTCAAAATCCATCAATTTGTTCTTCCCTGTCACCTCATCAATTTCAGGCAACAAAAACTGTTCTCTAAAACTATTGTACAAGTCTGAATGCTTGACAGTCTTCGGGACAGAAATTGTCCTTGGACCACGAGGTAGACCAAGGTAGAATTGCACAAGCTCAAGTGTTATCCTAACACCTGGTCCATCACCCATCTTCAATGTACAGGATGCAGGATCAAAACAGCTAGCAACATAGTAGCACAACTTGCTAGGTATATCAGTCACATCCCACTGTGTGAGGTACTCAAAACCCATCTCTTTAAGAGCAGTAAACTTGCTCCCCCCCCCCCCCCCTCAAAACTAGCAATAACTTCACAAAGCAGCTTGGGAGAGTTCCTGTGACTCAACGACAACTGCCCACGCTTCAACTCTCTCAATGACACCTTCTCTTTTTACTTTTTCCCACCACGTTGTCCTTTGCTGGCAACAATATCAACTTTCCTCTTCTTCCCAACAACTTATAATTCACTAACAGTAGAATCCATCTTCCTCTCAGATGGTTCGTTTATAATCACTCCCTTTCTAGGGATCATATCAACAAGCAAAACGTCATCAGAGGATTCATCAGAGGCAACCTTTTTACCCTTGTAAAGACAACGTCTCTTATTTGATGGGGAAGACACAACATCCGGCTTTTGCCTCAATACATGCACTTCAGTAGCGATTGCTTTTGAACCCGGCTTCATAGCAATTGATTTTCTTCTGAAATTCTTTTCGACATTGGAAGAGGAATGACATCGAGATTTGCTCCTTATTTCTATAACATAAAAGGGATAAAAAGACAGTATAAACACATATTTAACCATCTATTTTAAAACAACAAAAAAAACATATCAAAAAACAAACAATAAACCTCTTCGAACATAACATATTTCATCTTCTCCGATTGTCATTGTACCAAACCTTAGATGTTTTACTTGTTTATAATTTGCAGAACGTTGTTTAATAGATCCTGGATGAACAAATGCAAAGTTTCTTATGAACAAATGCAAGTTTCCGATGAACAAATGCAAAAGTTTCTTATGAACAAATGCAAAGTTTATTATGAACAAATGCAAGTTTTCGATGAACAAATGCAAAGTTTCTTATGAACAAATGCAAAGTTTCTTATGAACAAATGCAAGTTTCAGATGAACAAATGCAAGTTACCAATGAACAAATGCAATTTACTGATGAACAAATGCAAGTTTCTGATGACCAAAATACAAGTTTCTTATGAACAAAATGCTAATTTCTGATGAACAAATGCTATGCTAGTTTGAATGAACAAAAATGCATAAATGAATGAACAAAAGTCAACACAAGATCACTACGTTTCCCCCCTCGTACGTATACCAAATCATTCCATGCAACTAACAAATCCACAATCACCTATTGAAAAACTCAACATCAAAAACCTCGATAAAAACATCATATACGCACATGCACACATAATTTGTATTTTATTCAAGTGGTAGAACCAATAATCGAGTAAAATAGAAAGTGATGATTCATGCATTTTTTTATTCAGAAAAAGCACAAAACACCAAAAACGACATTATTAACTTCAAACAACTAAAAATAATCACTAAAACACACACAATTGATCAAACATTTAGAATATATGCACTCGACAAAAACGAAAAACCTTCATTCTCAACCGCTTCGGAAACCTAGGGTTTCAGTAAATTTGAAAAGGAGAGATAAAAACTTGGAATCTCTTGAGATGAACTTTGCTTCTTCATTTAGAACTAGATTGAGGTTTATAATGTCATTAATGGTGAGAATCAGGCTTGAAATCGCTACGAAATACTTTAGAACTGCTTCGAACCGCTTCGGAAACTGTAAAACACTAAAAAGTGTGTGAGAGAGAAATGGCGAGAGAAGAGAAGGCGAAGAAGTTTATAAAAAGCGCGTCTCCTAAACGCTCCATGTCGCGCGTTTCGTTTTTTTTTACAGTTTTTTTGTAAAAAAATAAGAAACAATCTCAACCGTACGTGTGATACGATCGAACGGCCAGGGGACTTTCGCATTTCTCACACACGCGGGCATTCGCACGCGACTCTTTTTCTTATAAAATCATATTTCTTTATCTTATAATTCTTCTAACAAGGTATTTTAATAATAGAAAGCCACCAACTTTAAACTAGTAGTTTTATATAAAAACACTTTTACAAGGGTTCTTATTATTATTTATTATAAACCATGTCTTGCAAAATATAACATGATATAAAAATAAGGGATTATCCAAAATCCTTTATTTATTTGATTTATCTCCTCTTTCCAACTAACAAGATCTCAATTATTATTTTTAATAGATTTAATCTTGCAAATTAGCCCATATTTATTGTACTTATCTCTACTAACAACTTATTTTAATAAATATGATTTAATTGAATTAATAAAATAAAAGGGCTAAAAATTATACCCTACAATTTGATTTCTGTAGGCAGGCAGGGGAGACCGACGGTCAAGGGGCGGCGACACCAGGGCACGGGGGGTGTCGGGCGGTAGGGGCGGTGGCCGGCGGTGCTCAAAGGAGGAAAGGAGGGTTGTGGTGGAGCTTTTGAATGGCTTCTATGGTGTTTTTGAGGGACAAAAATTCAGAATTTGAATTGTGAAGACCTCGGAATATAATTTCCTTCATTATAAAAGTTTCGGAACGAAACTTTCTTAAGTGGGATAGTATATAATAGTCGGATTTCTTTTTCCCCAACTTTACCCTTTTAAGGTCGGAAAATAATTTTCCTTGTTTTACAAGTAATCTTTTGACTTAGGATGCAAGTAACCCGAGGAATGGGTTAGAGGTTTCCTAATCTCGTTTTCTTTATACATATACGTAGGTATAAAGATATGTATATGTATAATAAATCTATTTAATTAAATTCGTTATTAAATAATTTATCAATGAGATTTAGTTTAGCCTCGTTGTACTCCTATATATATATATATATATTCTTTAACTACATACTAGCGTGTTTACCCTAGAAAGCCACCCTAATTCTTCTTATCTTCCGCCGAATCCAATTCTCGATCCTTTTGCCTTCTCTCTCGAAAAACCAAACCGACTTCACCCAACGGAAGAGACGTCGGAGGAGCCTACTACCACCGCACACCACGTTCTGCTCATGTTCACCAGTGGGTCAGCGTTGTCGCCGTGCCGGAACCTACGGTAGACTGGTTCGTGTACACTGTATTGTCACGTTAGTGTATCAGAAAGGTGAAAGCCAATCGTCGGAAGTCGCCGTCGTCATCTCCGTTCGGATCTTCGCTTCCGGTGAGTACTTCCACCTCCGATCAATATTCTCCTTTGCCCTATTTTCTTACTAGTGTTGATCTGGATGGGGGATGGGATCCTTGTTCGTCCTTGTTGCGGTGTAGTCTCTCGGATGGAAGCCGCTAAAGGCACCGATGCTGCAAGAGGGAGTTCTTGGGGGTGCTCGGTGATCTAGCGGGAGGTGTCGTTCGACCCTAACTAGATGGTGTTGGGAGTGTGGTAGATCATTAGGAACTTGGTCGTTTAGGTAGAATCTTGGGCTGGTTTCTGGCCAAGAAGAATCCGAGAGTGGGTAGGAAGGGGGAGTACAATGGTGTTGGTAATTAATGAACTTTTATATATGTATTGTCTAGTCACCTAATTAATACGTTTTTGAGTAAATTATTTACTTGAAATCCTTTTGGAAACTTATTCATAGATTTGTGCAGAATTTTTATTAGGCTAGGATACTTTAATTAGAAATAGTAGTAAACATGTCTTTATAGTTACGTTAAGTTAGTGGGTGTTAGTGCATTGGGAAATTAAGAAGTTAATCGTTTTTATTTTAGAGTGCGTAAACTTGTTTGTTTAGGGGCTAATTAATTAGACTCATGTGTGTGTTAATTTAATCAGTCACTTTATTTCTCCTTGGTATAGTTTAGAGTGAGTTTTGGTAGAATCATGCCTAATAACAAGAGGCGGGTTCGGGTCCGGTTTATTTTTTTTAGTAATTCCTTAGAACTCCAAGTTCTCGTGTTAATAAATCTTATTGATATCATTCTTAGGAAGCCACTTCTTTTGAAGTTCTCTAGCTTGTATACAGTTGAGGATCACGTGTAAAGGTAAGTCGTTTTCGACTTGCTCGGTTCTTCTCTATCTTGTTAGATTGCATACCGTTATTGTAGGGCGGGTTTTGGAAACTAGTCCCGAATACCTTTTTAAATTGTTTGATCTTCTTGAATTGTTGTGTGTGTAAAATGGTTTTGAACGCATTTTATCGGAACGATATTTTTGGAACGTTTTCCCTGTGTTGGTACCGTTTCCGGCACGACCCCATCGTAGCTGGCGTTGAGGAAGAGTTGTCTATGTATGACCCGTGTGACAGGGAAACCGTGCCCCTTCAAAACGAAAAATTTTCTCCATGTGTTTTTGGCAAGTGCTCCAATGGAGGCTTAGCCGGGGTTAGAAGGGAGATTGAGAAGTGGAGTGAGAGGGCCTGCCTCTGCACTCCGGCGCGGGGTTGAGCGCCTTGGAAGTTGGAATGTGAGATGGAGGAATTGCATTATTGAAGATTGTGTTTGTGAATGTGTATGTAGCTATGTGTGACTAACCAAAACTAATTTAGGTATTGGCCTTTAGAGATATGAGTGTGGTTGTGGACTTGGATGCTGACTTTAGAAGTGCTTTCAAAACGTCTTGCAATTTCCGTATTCTTTCTACTATCTATCTTTTATAGATATTATTCTTATTTTTTTAGTAAAAATGTATCGAAATCTTATAAGATAGGAAAATCTATAACTATATATTAAAGCTATACCTTTTTGAACCACTACGTAAATTCTGGCCCCACCATAAATTTAAAAATTAATTTTTATTTATATTGATTTATTTTTTTCATTGACATTCTTTTCTATCTATTTATGTGAAAAAAAAATTAAATTCGAAATTTAATTAAAAACTAACAAAAAATATTTTATTTTTATCTTTTTATCTAATCAAAAAACCTATAAAGGCACCACTTTTGAGTGAACAGTAACCCGTTAAAAAAAATTGCCTGCCTAAAACTTATAATTTGACTGCCTAAATTTATACCGCTTTTATCCTTCCCCTCTTTCTTTACCCTTTCCCCTCTCTCGGCTCCGTCTTCTCCAGTCTTCAAATTCTGCAATTCTTATGTGCAGCGACTCCCTCAGCCAATTTGCCGCCTCCATCTTCAAGGGCCTCGGTTCGTTCAAAGGCCCGATATTGTTCCGGTGACCTTCTTCGCGTCCATCGACTTCCCCTCCGAGGTAAAACCCTCTCCCGACGAAGTTTGAGCAGTACATGCTTATGGTTTCTCAATTCTTGGTTCATGGTCCATTATCTTATGAAATTGGGCTCAATAGAAACTTGAATTGCGATTTAGGGTTCCTATTTTGACTATTCTCAACATCATTAGGGGTTTTCGAATTGTCGTTCATGGTCAGGGATGTTTTAAAATTCAGTTCATGTGCCTTACACTTTGAAATTTATGCACTAATGGTGTTCGATGAAATGGCTAAGATAGAATTCCTTTTAATCTTTCCGGATTTTTTTGTCATCATTCTCTTTTGCTTAATGAGTTGCTCAAATTTGAGAGCATGCATATGTAGTAATCATGTCCCACATCAGTAATAGGTAGGGTTCTGAATTTTGTTAATTATTCAAAGTTGGCTTATGTTGGAATAATTTAAGATCCCTCGGTTCAGTTTTATGTGATATTACTATCCTTGTTGTGAATATCATGCATGGTTTGGAGCCACAGGCCATTCAATCTCTAAATCTTTTGAAGATGCGGAACACATAATTTATAGTTGCCTTGAACAAGGTAAGTCCTATTTTAGCCAATTACATGATTCAAGTGTCTTCATGGTTTTAATGCATGTGTGCATGTTATTTGCCTTGGGCTGACTCCCTTTTTCTGATTTCATTTGATTACTATCCTTGTTGTGAATATCATGCATGGTTTGGAGCCACAGGCCATTCAATCTCTAAATCTTTTGAAGATGCGGAACACATAATTTATAGTTGCCTTGAACAAGGTAAGTCCTATTTTAGCCAATTACATGATTCAAGTGTCTTCATGGTTTTAATGCATGTGTGCATGTTATTTGCCTTGGGCTAACTCCCTTTTTCTGATTTCATTTGATTACTCCTGGTTAGGTGGATAGACTTTATGGGTGGAAGACATGTCGGAATCTTCAATGCGTGCTTCAGGTGCGCATTGGTGCTGATCTACCTCGGCTGCTCGGTCTCTGTATTTGCCGTCATCGATCTCCTTCTCGCTGTCCTCAGGCATTGCACTCTATTTCTTGGTTTGGTTGTATAATTACTATTTTTTCTAAAAGAGAGAGTTAGTACGAATCTCATTTGGTTAAATTCATTGCAGGACAATGATGAAGGGAAAGAGGAAGGCTGCTGATATTCAATTAATGTGTGTGCTTTGCCTGATTTCTTAGATTCACCCGCTGTGATTGCTTAAAACAGGCAGGTTTAATTAGTGTGTGTGACTTGCCTTTTCTTGGTGCCGACTATACATGTTCTCCTGAGGATTACCTGGATACTGCTTGTCTTGCAATTCCAGCTCTTCATTTGTGTTCTTAGTGAATTCTTGCTAAAAACTTTCATGTCGAGGTATTGTTGGACGAAATTTCCCATTTTCCTCCTTAGGTTATTCCTTCTATGGAGCCTACAAATTGCTGCTCAACAATATGGCTTACTATTCTTACCTTTGCACTATTTGATTGATGTAGGTAAGTGACAAAGCCTTTGGGTTTGACACCTTTTATAAGGACGTCCATCATGCTGTAAATGCTGATCATGTGGAGGCTGAAAATGTTGCAAATACCAATGGTCTTGTCATGCTAATGAGTGGTTTAAGTATGCTCTTCTTTTACTATTTAGTTGGAAGTATATTTCGTATTTTCTTGCTCAAATTGAATTGTTATAATGGGCTTTCCTTGGATCAGTTTTCTTAAACATGATCAACTACAAATTAAATTAAATATATTTTAAGAAAAAATGTGACGGAAAATGAATGCGGGTGCAGGATTCATTGCTCAAATTGGATTGTTATAATGGGCTTTCCTTGGAGCCTATCTTGCATGTCTTGGCAGGCTCTTTGAGTTCATAGAGAAAGCTTGAGGCTGAATTGGATGAAGCTGATATGACCCGATTGCAGTTTTGAAAGGCTTTGGGTGAATTTTCAGTAAACGCGTCTTGTATATAGTTTTAGTGTAACATTTTGTTGCCATACCGAGTCTCTAACACTGAGATTTGTGCATCGTGAAACAAAATGAAGTTGTGAAAATGCTCTTGTTACTGTCAAATTTTGATGGTTCTTATTCTCAATCAAATGTAGGAATCAATGACGACCAAGCACCCTCAGCTTCATTATGAATCAAAATTGTATATGACTCTTTAGGAAGTGAGTAAGTCTCTCATTCTTTTTTACCTTTCCTCTTCTAATAATGAATACTCATCTCAGATTTTTGTCAAAATTGTATATTGAACCTTTCCATATGCTTATGTAATAGCTGTTATAACTTATAAGTGCGTTCAAAATTTCAGGTTAAACAGATTCATTTAGTTGCCCCATTGGAAAAGCATTTTTCATTGCTCTACACTATTCTGAAGGATCATATTTCTGTCGACCCATTCTTGAAGGTGGAATCAGTTTTGGCTACCGTTTAGCTATGGTTATACTCGATAAGTGGATTGATCATGTGAAAAACAAGATGGATCAAGATTGGTCTATGGAAGAAATATCTTGGAGCTTGACAAATAATATATATATTGAAAAAAGTGCATAGCTTATGCTGAAAGCCATGACCAGGTGTGAGGTCTTGACATGCCTTTTATTTCACTCTTTTGGTGTTGATAAATACAATTTGCTTTGAATTTTTTCAACATTATGATTTGCATTTGTAGGTTTTCCGTTTATATATTGTCAATTGTGGCTTATATCTAAGCACTTTATATCTGGTTTTCTCAGACCTTACATTCTACAGATAAGTGAAGATGAATATATGTTTTTATTTGTGTAGTATGTATGCATATACTTTCTAATTAATGAGTTTTTCTGTTTTACTTTTGTGGCATTGTAGTCCATTGTTGGTGAATGGTGAAAAAACTATTGCATTTTTGCTAATGGACCAAGAGATGTGTATTCACGCATTTCAGGCATGTCTTGCTTGACCGATGCTTCTTCTGTGATTGAGGGAGGGGTTGCTCTTCATTAGGTTGTATATTGCTATACTCCTGGTTAAGCTTTGGCACTGTTGATATTTTATTTCTACCACCTCTTTTTTTCTCTTGAACACAATTCTTGCTACATTGGATTATACTAACCTGTGTTGTATAAATCTGCACATGATTCTTTACGAAAGGCTGAAGAGATTTTTGGCTCAGAAAACAAAGATTTGTACAATAGTTTTGAAGGGCTACTAATCTTCAATGAAAGTATTGGTCGTACTCTTATCATCTGTACTACTTATCTTGAAACATCTGAGCATTTCTTGTACCAATTCTATTTTACCTTATGTACAACACGTTATTTGTAAACTCTACACTGACCACATATAATAACCCAAACAAACCCCGTGCATCGTACGGGGCCCTCAACTAGTTATGTAAAAGATTTTTCTTAAATCAAATTTTGATAAAAAAAATTCAATATCTAGATGATTAGTTGACTAAATTTTGAGCCACCAAGTTAATTTTGGCCCCACCTTATATATAAAATTAATTTTTATTTATATTAATTAAGTCTATCACATAAAAAAATTCTATCTATTTATGTAAAAAATAATTTTTAAATTAAAAATTTAATTAAAAATAACAAAAATGATTCCATCTTTATCTTTTTATCTATTTATGTAAAAAAAATTATCTTAAATCAAGTTTTGATAAAAAAAAATCAGTATCTAGATAATTAATTACCTAAATTAAGTTGTCCCTTTTCGAACCACCAGAACTGTAACACCCCGTCTTTCCATAGGGCGCTACTTAGAAATAGACCTTACTAGGTACTATTTAAGTAGGTTGACAACTACACTTTAGGATCTTGCAACGCGGTCATGACGAGAAAACATAAAAACATCCAACCTTTTTATTTCATAAAAATTAGAAAACATAGAAAACTTAGCTATGCATGTATTCCCGAAATCATAAATATTCAAATCCGACGAATCACTACTAACAACAAATTATTCGAGGAAACAAAGGCAATTAATAATACTAACTCCATCATAATAGTAAAACCAACATCCTAGAAAGTCATATTTAAACTAACGTAAACCCGTCCCTACTATGACACGCGCTCTTCACCGCTCCGCCCCGCCCTTTGGCCTCGGTTCCTGCACGGTTCCCTGATTCATACCTGGAACTGAAAAATATTCCCCGAGGGGTCAGCTACTAATCTAACAAGTTCAAAAGAATACGGAAATTGCAAGACATTTTAAAAGCATTTCTAAAGTCAGCATCCAAGTCCACAATCGCAATCATAACTCTAAAGGCAAATACCTAAATTAGTTATAATTAGTCACACATAGCCACATACACATTCACAAATACAACCTCACAACAATGCAATTCCTCCGTCTCGCAATCCGACCACCAAGGCGCTCATCGTCGCGCCGAGTGCAGAGGCAGGCCCTCTCACTCCACTTCACAATCTCCCTTCTAACCCTGGCTAAGCCTCCACTGGAGCACTTGCCAAAAAGCATAGATAATAATTTTCGTTTTGAAGGGGCACGGTTTCCCTGTCACACGGGTCATACATAGCCAACTCTTCCTCAACGACAGCTACGATGGGCCGTGTCGGAAACGGTACCAACATAGAGAAAACGTTCCAAAAATATCCTTTCGATAAAAATCCATTCAAAACTATTTTACGCACACAACAATTCAAGAAGTTCAAAACAATTCAAAAGGCATTCGGGACTAGTTCCCAAAACCCGCCCTACTATAACGGTATGCAATCTAACAAGGTAGAAAAGAACCGAGCAAGTCGAAAACGACTTACCTCAAGTGAAGGGTTTCTAGCAAACACGGAAAACCAAGAATCCGAAAAAATGGAACCTCCTAAACATGATAACGATAAATTTAGCAACGTAGAAGACTCGGAATTTAAGAGAGTTACCAAGTCAAAGACTGAACCCGACACCCGCCAAATAATTCTAACTTACCAGGAATCTAACAATTAAACACGACTAAACATACCCATAAATGACGCACCATACAAAGGTGTACTATATAATATGTTTAAACTTATCTAACCATTTAATCCATTAAAACTCCTACTTAAATTAAAAGAAGGTTCGACCCACTATCTACAACTAATCCTAATTCAACCAACCCACTCGTTATTAATATATCCCACTCACAATACACAAAGTGAACTTGTTACAGATTAAAACGATTGGACCACAACTAGACTTAAACCTTCCATTCACACTATAATACTCGAGTTTGACATCAAACGAAACATACGAAATTTAAAACAAAAATAAACCAGTCACCAACACTCAGTTTTATATAGGAAAACTTGTAACTTTTCACATGGACAAGACACTAGAACAAGACTAAGTCAACTACTAATATATGTAGTCCTTTATAATCAAATTCAGACTCAAACCCGAAGCAATTATGCAGGCAACCACTCCCGATCCTTAGCCCGTGAACACCCCCAACGACTCTCCAATACCAGGCTCGAACCTAGGAAACAACCCACCCTCAATAGTCTCACCACTCGACTGCCAAACACTACTTTATCAATGACGAAAAACTCGGGACATGATCACATACTCGACTAATATAGCTATACAAAACAAAGAGGAACTACTAACCAATGGACTTACAAGGACGACGGCGAAAGTCGACAATAATCGGCACGATCAACTCCTCTAGCGAACAACACTCCTTCGGTGATAACCCTAGGGTTCACGATGAGATAGAAAGATGTCAACGGTTGGTGAACGACGACGACTTGGCTTTAGGCGTGAGAGGAAATAACAAGGAGGTGGGGTGAGAGAACGAGAACGAAAGCAATCGGGTGGCGGCATTTTGAAAAAGCTAGAAGAAGGGGTAACGAGGTTAAAGGCCGGTAAGGCTTTGTACGTGGGTTCTAAAGGATTAGGTTAGATTAATTAAGAGAATAATATCTTAGCTTACTAGGATATAAGTTGGATTAGTTAGGATATATTTGGAAAAAAAATCTATTATATATATATATATATAAGGTATTAAGGAAATTATCTAACTAAATAATTATATCGAATTAAAGGCTATCTTGGAAGTTTCTTGCGGGTCAAGATTTCGACTACTTGTAATCCGAGAAATTTGCTTTTCCACTCTAGATGGAAACGGAATGCGAATATTACATACTACCCCCCTTAAGTAAGTTTCGTCCCGAAACTTTATAGAAAGGAAACTATATATCAAGCTCGAACCTCTCCCCCTAAAAAGGCCCCTAAAAGGGGTTCATCCTCGAACCAGAATTTATTGATAAAGACATGTCAGTTAAATAATTAAATAGTCAAACATGCAAATCAAAGCGAATAACAATCACAGAGCAACATTGAATCTAAAAACCACACACTAATTACTAACCTTCTCCTCAAACGCCTCTACTAAACTCGGGTAGACCTCTGGATAACTCTCACTCATCCTGGACTCAGTCTCCCAAGTGGCCTCCTCGACTCCCCATCGAGACCACTGTATCAACACCAAAGGAATCTCCTTGTTTCGCAGCTTCTTCATTCATCGATCTAGAATATTCAATGGTTGTTCCCGGAAAGTGTGATCTGGTTCTATCACCAACTCCTCGTAATTTAGTCGGTGACTAGGATCCGGGACATACTGTCTCAGATGTGAAACATGGAATACAGGGTGCACTCCTTCTAAAGCGGGCGGCAACGCTAGCCTGTAGGCCACCTCGCCTACTCTCTCCAGAATCTCGATCGGACCGATATATCGGGGACTCAGCTTCCCTTTCACCCCGAATCTCCTTACCCGCGTGTAGGCGATACTCTCAACCAGACGTGGGCTCCTATCTCAAACTCCAAAGGTCTACGCCTCTTGTCTGCATAGGACTTCTGGCGACTCTGAGCAACTAACATTCTCTCTCTGATTAAGGCCACCTTCCCGATCATCTCCTCAATCATTTGTGGCCTCTCACCTACTACATCCGAGGGATCATCCCAACACAGTGGTGTCCTACACCTCCGCCCATATAAAGCCTCATAAGGAGCCATCTGAATCGATGAGTGCCAGCTGTTATTATAGGCAAACGCCACCAAGGCCAAGTGGTCCAACCACTCACCTCCCCAGTCTAGCACCCAGGACCTCAGCATGTCCTCCAGAGTCTGAATCGTCCTCTTTGTTTAACCGTCTGACTGCGGATGGTAAGCAGTCGTGAAATGTAATCTCGTCCCCAATGCCTCATGTACCTTCTGCCAATATCTGGAAGTAAAACGCCCATCTTAGTCCGACACAATCGTCTTAGGCACTCCGTGTAGTCTAACTATCTGATTGATAAACACCTCTACTAGTTTGCTCACTTGCCAAGTCTCTCGGATAGGCAAAAAGCTAGCAGTCTTCGTTAGTCTATCCACTACTACCCAAATGTCATCATGGCCTCTGCTGAGTCTCAAACCTGTGACGAAATCCATAGAGATGTTCTTCCACTTCCATTTTGGAATAGGGAGTGACTGAAGCATCCCTCCAGGTCTCTTGTGCTCGATCTTCACCTGCTGGCAGAATTGACACTTAGCAACAAATCTTGCTACATCTGGCTTCATGCAATCCCACCAATAAAACTGTCGTAAATCCTTGTACATCTTATTCGCCCTGGGGTGGATTGAGTAAGGTGTAGCATGTGCCTCCTGCAAAATCTTTTGCCTCAACTCCTCATCTCGAGGCACACAGATCCACACAAACAGAAAATACCATCCGCTCTCTCCGCAAAGTCGGGAGCCTCTCCACGGCTCAACCTCTGCCTCAAATGCTGAATCATCGGGCAACTCTCCTGCTTCTGCCTCACTTCCTGAAGCAAGGACGGTTGACACTCCAGGGCTCTCAGATTGCCCTGATAACGCTAAATATGTACCTCAATACCGTACCTCATCAGCTCTCTCTGTAACTCTGGCTGAACTGTCAAATGAGCCAACATACTCTCCTGAGGCGTCTTCCTACTAAGTGCATCAGCGACCACATTTGCTTTCCCTGGGTGGTAAAGGATCTCAAGGTCGTAGTCTTTCAGTAATTCAAGCCATCTCCTCTGTCTCATATATAACTCCCTCTGAGTGAAGGTATACTTGAGGCTCTTATGATCTGTCATTACTTTGCAGGTGCTCCCGTACAAGTAATGACGCCAAATCTTCAGGGCATGTACCACAGCTGCCAGCTCTAAGTCATGAGTGGGATAATTCTGCTCGTTCGGCTTCAACTGTCTGGATGCATAAGCAATCACCCTATCCCTCTGCATCAGCACACAACCAAGGCCTACCTTGGATGCATCACAGTAAATCACAAAGTCCTCATTCCCCTGAGGAAGAGCAAGTATAGGGGCCGAAGTCAACCTTCTCTTCAGTTCATCAAAACTCCGTTGGCAGGCTTCATTCCACTCAAAACGAGTAGTATTCTTAAGCAAGTTGGTAAGTGGTTGAGCTATATGGGAAAACCCTTCCACAAACCTTCTGTAATACCCTGCTTATCCTAGGAAACTCCGCACTTCCTTCACACTCTTCGGAGGCTCCCAAGCCTTTACAACCTCAATCTTCAGAGGGTCCACCATAACTCCCTGGGCAGATACCACGTGACCTAAAAAAGTAACTTCAGGCAACCGGAAATCACACTTAGGCAACTTAGCAAACAACCGATGATGTCTCAATACTCCCAATACTAGCCTGAGATGCTCGGTGTGCTCCTCCTCACTTCTCGAGTAGATCAGAATATCATCGATGAACACCACTACAAATCTGTCCAAGTAGTCTATAAACACCCGATTCATCAGCTCCATAAATACAACGGGTGCATTCGTCAGTCCGAACGGCATCACTACAAACTCATAATGCCCATATCTTGTTCAGAAAGCCGTCTTGGGAATATCCTCTTCCCGAATTCTCAGTTGGTGGTATCCCGACCTCAAATCCACTTTGGAGAACACCGTAGCCCCCTGCAACTGATCCAAAAAATCATCAATACGTGGCAGCGGATACTTATTCTTGATGCTAACCCGATTCAACTCCCGGTAGTCGATACACAGACGGAGAGAACCATCCTTCTTCTTTACAAACAAGACTGGAGCTCCCCATGGCGAAGCACTCGGTCGTACGTAGCCCTTCTCCAATAATTCCTCCAATTGAGCCTTCAATTCCTGCATTTCCATCGGGGCCATGCGATATGGGGCTCTTGAAATCGGTCTCGTCCCAGGCTCCAACTCAATACCAAAGTCTACCTCTCTCTAAGGAGGTAGTCTTGGATGCTCCTTTGGAAAAACGTCCTCAAACTCGCACACTACTGGTATATCCTGAATGCGCGGTCTCTCCTTGTCCCCCTGTAGGACATAACACCAATATCCTACACATCCATCACTGAGCAACTTGGCGGCCTTTACCATACTAATCACCGATCCGGGTCCCTCTTGCTCTAACTCCTGACACACATGTCTGGTCCCATCATCTGCTGTCACTGTAACTGTACCCTTGTATGCATCCAAAACTTCTCGGTAGCATCTCATCCAGTCCATCCCCAAAATCACGTCATCGTCTGGCGACAACTACATTACTATGAAATCTGCATACCAATCCCTATTCCCTATTCTAATAGGGAACTGTAAAATCTCCTTAATCCCGCTCACTTTACTACCGTCAAGCAGCCCCACAACAAAAGACACCCCCTCAGTGCAAGTCGGTCCTAGTCTAGCCACGCAAGCAGAAGACATACAAGAATGGGTAGCACCCGTATTAAACAGTATATGAACAGGTCTAGACTGAATCCAAATCGTACCTGTAGCAGTCGGCGCGTGTAAGGCGTCAGCCCTCCTCATCTCAAACATACGAGGCTGATTGCCCCCAGTAGTACTAACTCCTGCGCCGCGACCTCTGCCCTGACTTAGTGCCTGTTGAAATTGCTGAGGCTGACGACGAGGCACCTGGTTCACTGTCCCCGGTGAAAATCCCTGTGAGGGTGCTCCAAAATTACAATACTGTTGTAAATCGCCAGGATCCCCACAAGTGAAGCAGCTCCTGACTGGCTTCGGGCACTGACTCCTCAAATAAGTAGTGCTTCCATAGTTGAAGCACTCTCTCAGCCCTCCAGTGGATTGACTCTGACGGTGTTTTTCCTGACGACCCTTTGACTAAAACCCTGATCGTTGCTGCTGAGACGAGCCGGGACGACTGTCTCTCCTAGGCTCTGTCGGGGTAGACAACTTCTGCCTCTTGCTCCCCGTGGTATGTACCTCTAGCTGACTCTTTCGGGTCGTGGCCATAGCATAAGCCAAAGCAGACTGCTGAACATCTATCAATGTCGCGAGTCGGAGACCAGACACATAGGCACGTAAATGCGGCCGCAACCTTTTCAGAAAGGTCGCGATCTTCAACTCCTCAGTAGGGGCAGCATTCGTCACTGCCACCAACTCTTGCTGAAACTATAGAATAGTCTTAGCTACTGTGATATTTTCGGGTCCAACATCCCGAAAAGCAGCCTCCCGAGCCATCCTCACCACCGGAGGACAATACTAATCTCGAATCCTCCTCTCAAACTCCTCAAAAGTCACCTCAGTCCAGTGATCCCTACACAACTCCCACAAGTCAAAAGCACTCTCCTGTAGTAGACTCTGTACCAAGGACATCTTCCTCTCCTCCGGTGCCTGAATGGAGTCCAATGCAGATTTCACCCTCCTCAACCACTGCTCCACTTCGGAACCTTGAGCTCCAGCAAAATTCGGCACCCCAGTCTTCCTAAACTCCGCGAGCCACTTGTCAGGCTGAGGCTCGCGATACTGTCTCCTCGGTTCGACCACATGATCAGCTATCACTGGTCCTCGTGAATCTGGCAATGCTCCTAACTGGGCAGCCAAAACAGAGTCTGGTCCTGGTGCCCTCCTCTCAGCTCCTTGTTGCCCCGTTATTGCGTTCAGATTAGGTGCATCCCCCGCACCCATCAAGGTCTGCAACAACAGCTGGATCGCAGCTTTCACTTCTAGGGCCAGTCCTGCTGATGGAACTCCTGCTCCCACTGATGATCAGCAACAGCCACATCCTGACTCTCAGCAACCTCGTCCTGGTGAGCAACATTATGTTGAACCTCTGTCTCAGCATCCGCAGGGGCTTCTCCTCTACCCCTTCCACGGCCCCTACCTCGGCCTCTACCACGGCCTCTTCTTCCGGCTTCAGCAACTCCTGCTCTGGTTGGTGGGGCCATCTATAACAGAAAGTCCCACAGTCAAAACTTAAGCATCCTATTATTAACATTTTTCTTACTATTCTACGTGAGGTCCTTCGGCTGATGGGGCGGAGTCGCGACGTGTCACCTACCCCCTATATGCAACATGCCTACCCCTAGTGAAAACATTTTGAAAACACCGGCCGGTTTTGGTTTTAAGTTGGACCTCAGGTACACTCGTTGGTCAGTTCCACGTGCCCTGTTGTCAACCTCTCTCTGATACTAATTTGTAACACCCCGTCTTTCCATAGGACGCTACTTAAAAATAGACCTTACTAGGTACTATTTAAGTAGGTTGACAACTACACTTTAGGATCTTGCAACGCGGGCACGACGAGAAAACATAAAAACATCCAACCTTTTTATTTCATAAAAATTAGAAAACGTAGAAAACTTAGTTATGCATGTATTCCCGAAACCATAAATATTCAAATCCGACGAATCAACAACAAATTATTCGAGGAAACAAAGGCAATTAATAATACTAACTCCATCATAATAGTAAAACCAACATCCTAGAAAGTCATAAATAAACTAACGTAAACCCGTCCCTACTATGACACGCGCTCTTCACCGCTCCGCCCCGCCATCTGGCCTCGGTTCCTGCACGGTTCCATGATTCATACCTAGAACTGAAAAATATTCCCCGAGGAGTCAGCGACTAATCTACCAATTTATAAAGAATACGGAAATTGCAAGACGTTTTAAAAGCATTTCTAAAGTCAGCATCCAAGTCCACAATCGTAATCATAACTCTAAAGCCAATACCTAAATTAGTTATAATTAGTCACACATAGCCACATACACATTCACAAATACAACCTCACAACAATGCAATTCCACCGTCTCGCAATCCGACCAACAAGGCGCTCATCGCCGCGCCGAATGCAGAGGCAGGCCCTCTCACTCCACTTCACAATCTCCCTTCTAACCCCGGCTAAGCCTCCACTGGAGCACTTGCCAAAACGCATAGATAATAATTTTCGTTTTGAAGGGGCACGGTTTCCTTGTCACACGGGTCATACATATCCAACTCTCCTGAATGCCAGCTACGATGGGCCGTGTCGGAAACGGTACCAACACAGAGAAAACGTTCCAAAAATATCTTTCCGATAAAAATACATTCAAAACTATTTTACGCACACAACAATTCAAGAAGTTCAAAACAATTTAAAAGGTATTCGGGACTAGTTCCCAAAACCCGCCCTACAATAACGGTATGCAATCTAACAAGGTAGAAAAGAACCGAGCAAGTCGAAAACGACTTACCTCAAGTGAGGGTTTCTAGCAAACACGGAAAACCAAGAATCCGAACAAATGGAACCTCCTAAACATAATAACGATAAATTTAGCAACGCAGAAGACTCGGATTTTAAGAGAGTTACCAAGTCAAAGACCGAACCCGACACCCGCCAAATAATTCTAACTTACCAGGAATCTAACAATTAAACACGACTAAACATACCCATAAATGACACACCATACAAAGGTATACTATATAATCTGTTTAAACTTATCTAACCATTTAATCCACTAAAACTCCTACTTAAATTAAAAGAAGGTTCGACCCACTATCTACAACTAACCCTAATTCAACCAACCCACTCGTTATTAATATATCCCACTCACAAAGTACACAAAGTGAACTTGTTACAGATTAAAACGATTGGACCACAACTAGAATTAAACCTTCCATTCAAACTATAATACTCGAGTTTGACATCAAACGAAACATACGAAATTTAAAACAAAAATAAACCAGTCACCAACACTCAGTTTTGTATAGAAAAACTCGTAACTTTTCACATGGACAAGACACTGGAACAAGACTAAGTCAACTCCTAATATATATAGTCCTTTATAATCAAATAAAGACTCAAACCCGAAGCAATTATGCAGGCAACCACTCTCGATCCTTAGCCCATGAACACCCCCAACGACTCTCCAATACCAGGCTCGAACCCAGGAAACTACTCACCCTCAATAGTCTCACCACTTGACTGCCAAACACTACTTTATCAATGACGAAAAACTCGGGACAGGACCACATACTCGACTAATATAGCTATACAAAACAAAGAGGAACTACTAACCGGTGGACTAACAAGGATGGCGGCGAAAGTCGACAATAATCGGCACGATCAACTCCTCTAGCGAACAACACTCCTTTGGTGATAACCCTAGGGTTCACGATGAGATAGAAAGATGTCAACGGTTGGTGAACGACGACGACTTGGCTTTAGGAGTGAGTGGAAATAACAAGGCGGTGGGGTGAGAGAACGAGAACGAAAGCAATCGGGTGGCGGCATTTTGAAAAAGCTAGAAGAAGGGGTAACGAGGTTAAAGGCCGGTAAGGCTTTGTACGTGGGTTCTAAAGGATTAGGTTAGATTAATTAAGAGAATAATATCTTAGCTTACTATGATATAATTTCGATTAGTTAGGACATATTTGGAAAAAAAATCTATTATAAATATATAAGGTATTAAGGAATTGATCTAACTAAATAATTATATCGAATTAAAGGATATCTTGGAAGTTTCTTGCGGGTCAAGATTTCGACTACTTGTAATCCGAGAAATTTGCTTTTCCACTCTAGACGGAAACGGAATGCGAATATTACAAGAACGATTCTGACCCTACCCCATATTTAAAAAACCTTATTTTCCATTCTTATTATTTCTTTTTTTTTTATTTCTATCTTATTCCAATAATCTTTATGACCCGTACACCCAAAAAATATTGTTCCAATAATATTGTTTCTCAAAATCGGATATCTATCTTTTATAGATAATTTTCTTATTTTTTTAGTAAAAATCTATCGAAATCTTATAAGATAGGAAAATCTATAACTACATATTAAAGCTATATCTTTTCGAGCCACCACGTAAATTCTAGCCCCACCATAAATTTAAAAATTAATTTTTATTTATATTGATTTAGTTTTTTCATTGACATTCTTTTCTATCTATTTATGTGAAAAAAAAAATTAATTCGAAATTTAATTAAAAACTAACGAAAAATATTCTATCTTTATATTTTTATCTAATTATGTAAAAGATTTATCTAAAATCAAATTTTGATTAAAAAAATTCAATATCTAGGTGATTAGTTGCCTAAATTTTGAGCCACCAAGTTAATTTTGGCCCCACTTTACATTTAAAATTAACTTTTATTTATATTAATTAAGTCTATGTCATTAAAAAATTCTATCTATTTATGTAAACAATGATTTTTAAATTCAAAATTTAATTAAAAATAACAAAAGTGTTGATGTCTTTTTCTTTTTATCTATTTATGTAAAAAATTTATCTTAAATCAAGCTTTGATAAAAAAAAATCAATATCTAGATAATTAATTACCTAAATTGAATTTGAAAAAAATTATATTATATTTTTCTTAATTTTCTTATTAATATATCATTCTTAACATTAAATTTAATCATTTATATTGATTAAAAAAATTATACATTCTACGAAAAATAAATCAGTAATATTAAATTTAGATTTATTTTTAATTATTAATATCCTACTATAATGTTTATAAAAAACTAAATCGTAGTCGTACATGGTACGACGGGTACAACTATTATTACATAACTCGTTTAACATTAAGGGATCAATAAAAAATGGTATAAAAATCATCATGCTTATGGATAGCAAATTTAAAAGTTGTCATATTTGTGAATGGAAAATTAATCTACAGAAATCTAAAAGTTAATATAAATTCTAGAATTAAAAACATGGTCCATATTAATTAAAAAAAGTGTGGGCATAGTTATGGGGGCAATATTTATATAAAAATTTTCTTAACTAAAACTATGGTAATTGAAATTAAAATTTAATGACAATTTGTGCTTAAGTATCATATTTATAGATAGAACATTAATATATAAAACCCGACATATTTATGGACGAAAATTTACAAAATTATGATTCTTAAGCATAAATAATTAATATTGAAATATTCGAAATTAATATGAAAAATATGGTCAATATTCATTAAAAACATTGACATACGTATAAACAAAAAATTAATATAACAATTCGAAAATAATATAAAAATACATGATTAAAAATATGGTTCATATTAATTATACCAATCTTATCTACAAAAACTATCATTTTCAATATAATAAACACGTTCAAAGATAAAAATAATGAAAACTCGTACCAAATTTTCAAATTGATAATCATACCAAATTGATAATTAAATATTACAATATAATGAAAAAAATCTCAAGATTAAGTTAATATCCGTACGACAAATCGTAATCGCTAAAATTGATCAATTTTAACTATACATTTTGCAAATTTCATTATCCATATAGTATAATTTGTATCAATATTGTACGTTCAAACCGTAATCGTGAAAAAAATAACCGTACAATCAATTATGTAGTATATTCTATCTATATTATATGGATAAAAGATAATCAAATATTGCAATATAATGAACACGAACAAAGATAAAAAGAATGGTAGAGATAAAAAGTTATCAAATCTCATAGTAAATTGAAAAAAATATATAAATTCTTATATAGTATATTTTATTTATACTATATGGATATAAGATAATTAAATAGTATAATATAATAAACATGAACAAAGATAAAAATAATGGATAGAGTTAAAAATTTATCCAATCTCATATAAAATTGAAAAAAATATTAAGTAAGGTGAGTAGATAAAATTGGAAGTTCCATAAGGTAATAGAATTACATAATATATAATTTATTAAACAATCATTTGATAAAGAAAAAGAGTCACGTGCGAATGGGCGCCTAGGTGCGAAATAAGAATAAATCTCGATCGTCCATTCTAAAAAATCAACGTCCCTGATTAAACATTCATTTAAAAAAATAAAAAACGGCACGGGCGAATTTTTCCCGTATTATTCGCGTATTTTTCAATAAAATACGACACGAACGATTTTTTTCCGATTATTCACGAATTTTTCGAAAAATACGTTTTTATGAGACGCACCCAGTTTGTTCATCAGAAATAGCGATTTGTTCATCACAAACTAGCATTTGTTCATCAGAAACTAGCATTTGTTCATCACAAAATAGCATTTTTGTGCATAAGAAACTAAAATTTGTTCATCAGAAACTAGCATTTGTGCATAAGAAACTAGCATTTGTTCATCACAAAATAGCATTTGTTCATCACAAAATAACATCTGTGCATCAGAAACTAGCATTTGTTCATCAGAAACTAGCATTTGTTCATCACAAAATAGCATTTTGTGCATAAGAAACTAACATTTGTTCATTAGAAACTAGCATTTTGTGCATAAGAAACTAACATTTGTTCATCAGAAACTAGCATTTGTTCATCACAAAATAGCATTTTGTGCATAAGAAACTAACATTTGTTCATTAGAAACTAGCATTTTGTGCATAAGAAACTAACATTTGTTCATCAGAAACTAGCATTTGTGCATAAGAAACCAATGAACAAATATGAATATAACAATGAACAAATCCACAATGTTGATGAACAAATCCACATTGTTGATGAACAAATCCACAATATTGATGAACAAATCCACAATATTGATAAACAAATATGCCAAAACCAATGAACAAATATGTATATAGCAATGAACAAATCCACAATGTTGATGAACAAATCCACATTGTTTATGAACAAATTGATGTTACTAATAAACAAATATGCACAAACCGATGAACAAATATGTCAAAACCAATGAACAAATATGAATATAACAATGAACAAATATGCATATATCAATGAACAAATATGCATAAATTAATGAACAAATTGATGTTGCAAATGAACAAATATGCACAAAACCGATGAACAAAAATGCCAAAACCAATGAACAAATATGTCAAAACCAATCAACAAATCCACAGTGTTGATGAACAAATCCACATTGTTGATGAACAAATCCACAGTGTTGATGAACAAATCTGGGCCGTTTTTTTCAAAAATACGCGAATAATTCGCCAATAATTTGCCCGTGCCGTTTTTTCCCCTTTTAAGTGAAATGATCAACGCCTTTAATTTTTCTTGATCCAACGGCTCTTGTTCTTTCTTATTTCGCACCTGGGCGCCCATTCTCACTTGAACCTGACTCTTTGATAAAAATAGGTTGACTGGGATATAAATTCATAATGAATCCATCTCATATAAAATTGAAAAAAATATATTAAGTAAGGTGAGTGAATAAAATTGGAAATTGCATAAGGTAATAGAATTACATAATAAATAATTTATTAAAAAATCATTACTAAAAATAGGTTGACTGGAATATAAATTCATAATGATGAATCTGCTCAAAAGTGCTTCAGGTTTAGAAGATATATATTGATTAATTGTTGGTGTAATAGATATATGTATACTTTGATAATAATTAAGCACTCTAATCAAAGCACTGAGCCACTTCTATTAAAATATATATTAGTGGATTTGATTTTTGTTTATGTGTGTGTGTATATATAGAATAACGGAAATTAATTAATATAAGAAAGATGACTGAAACACACAATATTGAAGACAATAAAAATAGTCCTTGTTGAAAGGGTTTCTTGACAACAAATAAATTTATAATTAAAACTCGCTGTGTATAGCGAAGTCAAGTTCGTCCACGGGAGAAAGTCAGTATCAAGTTTTGTTCTTACTTAGGGCGCAAGTAATCAACAAAGTAAGAGTTTTTATCAAGAGAGAGAGAAAATCTAAGGTTTTGGTATCCCCACAACAATAATTATGCATGCAAAGGTTAATGAAACATGTAGATCATGCATTAATCATATAAAGTTGTCAACTTTCGTTAACTAAGCAATTAAATTAACTAACTTTTGCCAAATTAATAAACTTTACTATCTATCTCTTCTACTTCAACTAGGATTGATCAACTTTCGTTTCAAAATCCTAATTGACTATTCTGATTCAAGGTTTCCGGTTTCGCTTCAACTATGAACGAGAAATTTCCTTTCAACTTTCGTTTCAAGGAGTTAAGAACAAGAGATAGCTTCATGATAAAAACAATCAAAACATGATCAAAGACAAGCATACATAACCATTGTTGGGTTTAACCCCAACCTTAGAGAGAAGAGACTACTCACTAATCATAATTAAAAACAACTAAATTAATTAAATCTATAACTATATATTAAAGCTATACCTTTTCGAGTCACCACAACGATTCCGGCCCCACCTCATATTTACAAAATTAGTTTTTATTCTTAATATCTTTTCACGATCTATCTTTAACATCAAACAAATATCTATTTAGTATAACAATATGTTTTGAAAACTTCCTTATACAAATATTTAAAATTAAAGATAACAAATTTAAAATATTTTAAAATAAGTATAAATATATTTTATCTTTTAATATGATATCTTTTCATGAATTTATTTATAGATATATATGTTTTTTTATAATAATAAATAATTATAATGTTTAAAAATAATAAAAATAGGTAATATAATATTTCATAGATTAGATATATTGAAATATTTGACAATCTCTAAATTAAGGTACATAGATAGTAATAAAAAATATAATATTTCATCTTATCTAATCTTTACTTTATCGAGCCACAAAATGTGTTTGGCCCCACCTTAAATGAAAATAAATTATTTTCTATAAATAAATTATTTTTAGCTTTATTTTCATATTTTATTATGTCTTATTTATTAATTTAATTATTGTTTTATATAAATCTTATCTCTTCCATATTCTAATATATAAAAATATTTTTTATTCATATGCTATCTTTTCTTAATTAAATATCTATGAGATATCATCAAGAAAAAATGAGAAATGTATATTATTTTACCATAATAATCTTTTTTATTCTAAACATTAAAATTAATAATTATATTTAATTTTTTTTATTCGATTCAAAAAAATAAAAAAATTGTACATTATACAAGCGATAAACTACTTACATTAATTTTTATAGGGAAGAGTTACGTGCGAATGGGCGCCCAAGTGAGAATTGAGAATAAATCTCGTTCGTTCCTTACAAAAAATCAATGTCCTTGATTAAACATTTATTTGAAAAAAATAATACGACATGAGCGAATTTTTCCCGTATTATTCGTTTATTTTTCAATAAAATACGACACAGACGAATTTTTCCCGTAATATTCACGAATTTTTCGAAAAATATGTTTTTATGAGACGCGCCCAATTTGTTCATCAATACTAGCGATTTGTTCATCAATATTGACGAATTGTTCATCAATACTAACTAATTGTACATCGAGTTTTTGATAACAATGTTCATCGATTTTGAACTTTTTAATTTTTATTTTTTAACCTTATTTATATGTATGAATACAATATTATATAGTTTTTGATGCACATAAAATTAATTTCGATATACCAATATTTGTTCATTGATATAACCTTGTTTGTTCATTGATATACCATTATTTGTTCATTGATATACCCATATTTGTTAATTGATATACTTCTATTGTACATTGATATAACTTTGTTTGTTCATTGATATATCCTATTTGTGAATAGAAATATACTTATGTTTATGTGTTAATACCATCAATTTGTACATTTAGGACTATTAATACCATCAACTTGTACATTTAGGACTATCTATTTGTGCATTTTTTGTATTTATTTTGTGCTTTTAAGGCTATCTTGAATGCAAAGGATAATACGAATGAAGTGTTTTAAGACTAACTTGTCAATACGAATGAAGTGCTCAATATAATACCTAAACAAGATAAGTACGATTTAGAAACTTGAATACAAAGAATAATAGATAAAGAATTTTACTTTGCAATAATATGGTGTATGCTAAGAGGTTACGAATGAACAAACATGCATTTAGCAATGAACAATTATATGAAAAGGCATGGACAAATATGCATTAACCAATGAACAAATATGCACAAACCGATGAACAAATATGCCAAAAACAATGAACAATATGAATATAACAATGAAAAATATGCATCTATCAATGAACAAATATGCATAAACCAATGAACAAATTGATGTTACTAATGAACAAATATGCACAAACCAATGAACAAATATGTCAAAACCAATGAACAAGTATGCCACAGTGTTGATGAACAAATCCACATTGTTGATGAACAAATCCATAATATTGATGAACAAATCCATAGTACTGATGAACAAATCCACATTTTTGATGAACAATCTAGGCGCGTGTCCTCTTTCCGGTTTTTTGAAAAATATTCGAATAATTCACCAAAAATTCGCCCGTGCCGTTTTTCCCCCTTTTTAAGTGACATGATCAGCGCCTTTGATTTTTCTTGATCCAATGACTCTTGTTCTTTCTTATTTCGCACCTGAGCGGCCATTTGCACCTAAACCAGACTCAATTTTTATATTATATTTTTATTTAATATCTATACAATACCGAAACATAGTCGTGCATGGCACGACGAGTATAACTAGTAAAAGCTTAGAACCGAATCCAAGACAAACTTGTTCTTCAAGTAACTCCAAAACTCGTCCCTCTCTCTATCTCATGCCTACTCTCTCTCTTCCCTCTAAACTAGGTTAATTGTGGGATAAGAAAACTAAAGCTAGACAAGGGTATTTATAGAGAAACTAAAGCTATCTATAAGAAAATAAATTTCTAAAAGATATATCTCCTAAAACTATCTAATAATATAAAGATATGGGATAAAAAGATTGTAACACTCGGGTTTAAGAAAAAAACCGATAACTTCTCATGTTAGTCCAAGCTCACCTTTCTTTGTCATTTGGGCCGAAAAGCCCAATAATAGAGACCCAAACCCATTTTTACTACTCATTTGCTAAACTACACTTGCCCGAGTTTATCCCCTCCCTCCTTTCTTTAGGGTGTGAAGCGCCGCTCATCAGGTCAAATTCACCGCCGGCCAATCTACACCTATCACTCTCGTTTCCTTCCTTCTCTTACTGATATCTCAAGCTAGTGTGGGTTGGCAGTCACACAACCACCACTTGACCACAATTCCGTCCTCGTTCCGCCCTCATTCTATCGTCCGTTCGCGCCACCGGATTGAGACTACAACACTGGTGTCGCTCGAGAGGCACGAGATCGTCGCAGATCTCAGTACTAGATTCGTGTTGCCACCGTTCGAGTGAACCAGGCTCGTGGATTATGCGCTGACGTACACGAGAGAAGCACAGCTGCGCTCACTGGTTTGGAGTCGCGGTCGTCGTCGATATCCGCGTTGAAGAGGAGTTCGGTGGCCGCTCGAGGACCCACAAATCGAAATCCTTCGGCCCATCAACAAGACATTCGATCCTTGTCATTGGCGACGCTCCGAACCACCTTGGTTCGCCGGCGATCTTGGCTCGAACCCACACTGCGAGATTGCCCCGGCTTCGCGCGCCTCACCCACGAGTCCGGCCACAGTGCAACAACGCCTTAGCTTTTGACTTTCTGAGCCTAAGTCACTAAATCAGATCTCGACCACCAACCACGATCGACTCTGCTTTCTGCCCGTAACCTCAAACAAGCCTAACTGATCTCTTGGACCGCCATTCCTGTTTTGTTAAAGGTGGAGATTTGCCCTTTTGTTATTGCCTTCACTTAATTAATTATGGTTGCAATTGTTTGGGTGTAATCAGCATAGCTAACGTGTTTGAGGTTATGAATTGCTGTTGAAATTCTTGCACTTGTTTGAGTGTAAATTGTGTTACTAAATTATATATTAATTTGGATCTTTGAATTATATGGTGTAAGATGATGATTCGGTTTTGTTCCAATGTGGTTTAATGATTGTATTTTGGTCTGATTCTTTTATGGCAATAGTTTGTTGAATTTGAGAATAAGTTGGCTTGAATGAGTGTGAATGGTTGTAGTGGAATTTTGTTTGATTGAAGTAAAAGACTAGTTATGTCTCTTGCCGATATGAATTAAAAGTTTTAATTTGAATCGGGTTTGAGAGTGAGTGAGATATTGATGTTTGTGTGCAGGTGAACGGATTTCGAGTTTGTGTGGTTTAATCCTCCCTAGGTTGTGAGTAGCATTAGGGGTTTCGAATAGGACGTATGTTAGTCTCAGTCATTTTGTTACTTGGTAGAACTCACTTGGTTTTGGTTTTGCTTTGAGCGAAAGATTTGGGACCTAGTGTTATAATTTTAGAACTTGGACTCGAATTAGATACCTTGGGCTTCCACTTTCATGGCATTGGAAGTTATGGAAATCTTCGTATGTAGGAAATTCTTTGATGTTTGCTCTCAAGTTTGTCACGTTGAATGATGGTTAAAAATAATAAGATCGAGTCAAGCCGTTTTGTGGATAACATGAGAGCATGGTGGATCGCACTTGGCGAAGCCACTATAGTTGTGCTTGCCTAGAATCGAAAGATACTCTTCGCGGTTAGTTGATTAACCGTGAACGTTATAATTCGTAGGTTTGTAGTATCGACGCATTTCTTACTCCATTCGAGGATCGCCTTCCAAGTAAGTCGTTCTCGACTTGCTCGGCTTTATTCTAGTCTTGTTAGATTTCATGCCGTGATTGTGAGATTGGTTTTGGGAATTAGTCCCGAATGTATATTTTCCCTTGTGAAATGTTTTCTTGCATGATGTGATGCGCTTTTCATTCCAAATGTTTTCTCGTAAAAGAAATGGTGTCGTTTTCTCTATGCTGGCAGCGTAACCGACACGATCATGTGCGATGATTGTCGGTGGCGAAGAGGCATCTAGCCATGGTCGTGTGTCAGCCGGGCCCCTTCAAAAATAAAAATTAATTGCTTGGTTTTTGGCAAGTGCTCCAGTGGAGGCTTGACCAGGGGTTGGAAGGATGCCATATATGGAAAGTGAGAGGGCCTACCTCTGCACTCGGGCACAGGTGAGTTAGCGTCGTAGATTGGAATGCAACGGTGGTCGGTGGGAGGAAGAATTGCATTTCCAAATAGGTTTGTGAATGACTTTTGCTTGTGTTTATATGTGGTTGCTTGGTTGGTTCTGGCTTGTGAGTTGTTGGTATGTCTGATGAATTGTTTGGTCGTTGTGTTTCCTTTCACTTGCTAGTTGAGTTCTTGGTTATTGTTTCAAATGCTTCACTTTTGTCTCTTGTCATTTAGATTGTTGGTATGTTTGAAGAATTATTGGTTTCGTTGTGTTTCCTTTCACTTGTTGAATGTCGAATTGTTAGTTATTGTTTTCAAATGTTTTACTTTGTCGTTGTTATTTTGTTAGTATGTGTATTGGAAATGTTTTGATCTATTCAATTGATGCAGGTTAAGTTGTTGGATAATTATTGTTTTCAAACGTCTTACTATTGCCGCTTGTTATCTAGCTTGCATAGGATATTAGCTGACCACTCTGGGAATTTTATTTTTCAGTTCCAGGTACTTCTACAGGTCCCGTGTTGGAGCCTAGGCAGGATGTTGCAGTGGATCTTGTCGCGCGTGTCATTAGGTGCTAGAGTGGTTTGGGTGTTCTGGTTTAGTCTTTAGTTACGGTTTTGGATGTTTTCTCTTTTTGCTGACTTATGTGGGTTGTCAGGTTGTTTATGGTTTGTTGCAGTTGTTGGGATCTCTTGCATGACATTGTACAGATATGTTTTAAAAAAAATATAGTTGGATGATTTAAATTCGTTTTCTGGTCATGCCCAAGTTGCAAGGTCCAGATGTTTAGTTGTCAAACTAGTTTTGGTAGTGCCCGAGAGGGTCAACTACCGAGTAGCGCCTCGACGTTAAGACGGGGTGTTACAAAGTCCTAATCCCCGGATAGGGTCAAGCTTTCATTGGCTAGAGAATAATTTTTGTGGAGCTTAAAAATAAAAGGCTTCAAGGCTCAAATTGAATTCAAAAAGAGGATAAAAAGTGGTTTAAAACAAATATGTTCTCCGTCATATGATTTCACATGCAATGAACTAATATCTCATAAAGGCCTCAAGAAATAGATAACCATATCAATGACAAGAGGATAATATGCATAAGGAGAGTAAAATCACACATGAAAAGAAGAGGGATTTTTTATGTTCACCCTATAAGGACAAAAATAACTCACTAGGTAGCGATTTTTGTTGGACTTAAGTCACTTTTACCTAAGATCATATGTTCTCAATTTCATCACAAGTTAAGTATTCACATAAAAACAACTTTTCAACATGATTCAAGCAAAGCTCTCTAGGCATGCTAAGGGAATTACATGATCAAGCAAGTTATATCATATCATAGAACATCTAAGTGGAATATTATTAATCCTAAAACACAAAACACAAACAAAGACACAAAAACTGAGTTTACTTTTCCCCCACCCCATACTTAAAACCAAATAGTGTCCTCACTGTTTATAGACATAAAAAGAATAAAGAGGATAACAAAAGGGAACTCATAAAATAAAACTGAAGCTGCTTGAAACAATTGATCACTGAGGAGTTTGAATTTTTCAGATTTCTGTAGGGGTTGGTACCAATCCTGGTGGGGGTCGTTAATGAACCTAATTGCTTGCACACTAATTTCTTCGTTATTGCATTTGGCACCGAGTATGTTCAATTGTTTTCTTCTTTGATGTAGCCCTTCATCTTCTTTTTTTGTACCTAAGTCACTTTAGAAAAACTTCTATCCCTACTTCACTAATCTAACCTAAAAACAAGTCAAAGAAAGCTAGCAAAAAGATCTATGAAAGCAAAAACTAAAGCAAAAACAAAAAAAACAACAACTGGGTTGCCTCCTATAAGCGCTATTTTTAACGTCGTTAGCCTGACAAACTTACCTTGGCGGATTAGGGCGACTTCCTTCCAGCTTTGTCGGGATCAAGAGAAACCCCATACTTAGATGGAAAAGCTTCAAAGCTTCTCTCCAAGACATTTGGTCCTCTATCATCAATAAGAATGATTGAAATTCCTACATTAGGGTCAGTAAATCCTAAAACCAAGGGGGCTTCGACTCTTTCATAGCATTAATAATAGGATGGGATGTAGAAAAAGTAGAAGGAGGGTATAAGGATAAATCTTTATTAGAAAGTATGGAATGAAAGTAAGAAGACTCACCTTTTTATGTAAGAGAAGGGGTCGTTACTGAGGGGTAGTGAGTCGTTACCGACCTATCTGGGTCAGGAAGTGCCTCGGTAATGGGTCTGATTTCGCCTCCAGTGTCGTGTTTTTCCCTCAGGGATCGGTCGTTACCGACCCATGGGGGGTCGGTAGGCTCCTTGGTAGGTGCGATGTCCTTGAACTATCTTGTTTCTGCGCTTAGAGAAGGGTCGGTAACGATCCATGGTGGGTCGGTAGGCCCTCCGGTACAGATCTTAGCAGCCTCATTTACAGCAGGATTGAAGCGAAACTCGAACTTCTCTTCTCCAATATCGAATGTGAGGAGTCCCTTCCTAACATCAACACGTGCCCCAGAGGTGGCTAGGAATGGTCTTCCAAGAATGATTGGCACCACAGAGTCTTCTGGCATGTCTAGAATAATGGAGTCGTTAGGGACAAAGAATTTGCCAACTTTAACTAGGACATCCTCAACGACTCCGGTTGCCTTTACACAGGATCCGTCCACCATGTAAAACCTCATATTGATGGGTTCCAATGGTCCCATATTAGCTTTTGACCAAATTAAGAGGGGTAGTAAACTGGCACTGGCACCTAAATCACATAATGCTTTGAAATGGTGAGATCCAATACCAATGGAAATAGCAAACTTACCTGGATTGCCTAATTTCGCGGGGAGCTTTACAGATCGAACCTCGTCAGTCATCTCGGATATTGATCTCTTCCTGCTTAAGATCTTTTTTAAAAATTTAGTGTACGCAGGCATTTCATTAAGGGCCTTGGTGAATGGGATAGAAATATTTAAGCCTTAAAGAATTTTAACAAAACGTCTAAACTTTCCTTCCGTAACATCATTAGCTTTCTTAGTCGGGAAAGGAAGAGTCTTTGACGGACTTGGAGTAGAAAGAGGCCCGAATCGAGGTTCTACCGAGTCGACAAGAGGGTCGATCGATGTAGAAGGAGGGCCGTTAACGACCCTATAGGGGTCGATAACGACTTTGTGTTTGAGAATGGGGGTCAGTTCAGAAGAGTTAACTGGGTTGGAGGGGCCGTTATCGACCTTTGGGGGTCGGTAACGACTGGTTGAGCCTCGATATCGACCTTGTTGGGTCGGTAATGGGCTTGATTGGGCGTTATCTTCATTATCATGCTTAATACTTTTAGGCTTGACTCGATCTGGCAACTCTTTCCCACTCCTTAGGTGTATAGCTGCAATATGTCCACTCGGGTTCTCTTTGGAATGGCCTGGTAATTGTTCTTGAGGTCAGGGAACCTGTGCAACAAGGTTACCAAATTCGGAATTTACACTTTTTCTCAATGTTTAGATCTCTCCTAATTGTACCTGTACACCTTTTAGGTCAAAACGGACTCCACTGATCTCGTTTTGGACGACATTAACTTTATTGCGGACTCCGTTAATGCCCTCTTGTAGCCCTTGTACCCATGAAGGTGACTCTTGATAGCCTAGAGGTTTGTAAGGTGCAGGCTTTCTCTCTTGTGGTGGAGGTGGATTGCCTTGACTTTGATTGTAACTTCCCCAGGTAGGATAATTGTTGTTCCTTTCATAGTTGTTAGGCGGGTCTCTGCATTGACCTCTCATATAGTTAGCATCAACATAGGTTTCAGCAGCTCTAACATGCTCAATTTTAGTGCAAACAGATGTACTATAGGCATGAGAGCCACATTCTAAACAATGTTGAGAGGTTTTCAAAAAACTTACCTGTTTCATTAGTTAGTTGACTTCATCTTGCAAGAATTGGTTTTTGACATCGGAATCAACCTCGGTATTTGGATGGTAGAGTCTCCTTTGTGGTTGGGGCGTCTGCCGTGTCCCATACATGGCATCTTAATTGGTGAGTTTGTCAAGTAATGCCCATGCATCTTCGGGATCCATCTTAATGAACTCGCAAGCAGTGTGCAGATTAATGCGGTTCTTTGTTTCAGCATTGATCCCTTGGAAGAAGATCTCTTGGAGAACATATTATGGTTGCCCATGGGTAGGGCATTGTCTAAGCATCTCCTTGAATCTCTCCCATGTCTCCACGAAGGTCTCATTAGGCAGCTGGTGGTAGGAGGTGATGCGTTTCCTTAACTCCGTAGTTTTGGCTGGAGGAAAGAACTTGGTCATGAATAAGTCATGCAAAGCTCTCCACGTCCTAACCGACCTAGGAGGTAGGCTGTCAAACCAGCTCAGAGCCTTTACTTCAAGGGACCACTTAAAAGTTTTCAATTGAATATATTCTAAAGAGACATTATCAACAACAATAGAGTCACATAAATCAATAAAGTTCTTAATATGTTCTATTGGGAACTCATTAGTTTCCCTTCAAATTGAGATCTTTTAATTAAGGATATGAATTGAGATTTGATCTCAAAAGCTTTCTCTATCTCAGGGAGTACGATGGCGGATTTTGGCACCCTCAGTTCTGGATGCATATACTGCTGGGCATTCTTTGGAAAAGCATCCAATTGCTCTCTTAGACGGGCAGTGTTCACTCGCTCACGTTCAACCTCAACAACTGCAGTGTCTCGATCAGCTATGCTTCCATCTGTCTTTGGAGAGCAGCCATCTGCTGAGCCATCTCTTCAGTGGTAGCCATTGCTTTGCGTTCTCTTAATCGGTGGTGAAAGGATCACTCGGGTTCAGGGTTAACTACTGGATTAGAGACAACTCGACGTCCTTCAGCTGGCATCCACTGAAAACAAAAACATAAACGAAATTAAAAGCAAAACGGGTTCTCAGAGAGGGTCGGTACCGAGGCGTAGGGGGTCGGCAACAAGCCTGCAATGATCTCGTAAAACAAAAACTGAAAAGGAAAAACTGAGCTCTATCGACAGGGTCGGTACCGACCTGGTAGGGTTGATAACGACTCGACATTGATCCTGAAAACGAACATAAAAAGAAAAGAAAACTGGGTTTGTCGACAAGGCCGGTACCGACACTAAGAGGGGGTCGTTACCGACTCTACGATGTCCCGAAAAACGCTAATGAATAAAACTTGGCACAATTGAAATCTCACTGACAACGATGCCAATTTGTGGAAAGGGTTTCTTGACAACAAATAAATTTATAATCAAGACCCCGCTGTGTATAGCGAAGTCAGGTTCATCCACGGGAGAAATTCAGTATCAAGTTTTGTTTTTACTTAGGACGCAAGTAATCAACAAAGTTAGGGTTTTTTATCAACAAAGAGAGAAAATCTAAGGTTTTGGTATCTCCAAAACAATAATTATGCATGAAAAGGCTAATGAAACATGTACATCATGCTTTTATCATATAAAGTTGTCAACTTTCGTTTACTAAGCAAGTAAATTAATTAGCTTTCTCCAAATTAATAAACTTTACTATCTATCTCTTCTACTTCAACTATGATTGATCAACTTTCTTTTCGAAATCCTAATTGACTATTCTGATTGAAGGTTTCCATTTTCGCTTCAACTATGAACGAGAAATTCCTTTCAACTTTCGTTTCAAGGAGTTAAGAACAAGAGAATAGATTCATGATAAAAACAATCAAAACATGATCAAAGGCAAGCATACATAACCATTGTTGGGTTTAACCCCAACCTTACAGAGAAGTGACTGCTCACGAATCATAATTAAAAACAACTAAATTAAATAAATAAAAGCTTACAACCGAATCCAAGACAAACTTGTTCTCGAAGTAACTCCAAAACTCGTCCCTCTCTCTATCTCACTTCTCCTCTTTCTCTCCTCTAAACTAGATTAATTGTGAAATAAGAAAACTAAATCTAGACAAGGGTATTTATAGAGAAACTAAAGCTATCTATAAGGAAATAAATCTCTAAAAGATATATCCCCTAAAACTATCTAACAATATAAAGATATGGGATAAAAATATCATTAAATGCACCGACTTTGCTGTCCCTACCGACACGGAAGCCTCGGTACCGACCCCGTCAGGGTTGGTAGAACTCTGATTTGCTGAACTTTTCCTTCTTTGCTGAACACCTCGTTACCGACCTAGTGCACCTCGGTAACGAACCTTACTTGTTGAAACTTGGCTCGAAACTGGGACGTCTCCCTCATTATTTAGGTCGTTAACCTCCTTTTTGCTTTGATTCTTCATCCTTAAGCTCGGTAACGGGTCTCTTAACTTCATGGCTTGAACCCGATCTTCATTTTATTCCATATGTTGTCTCATTCGATTTCTCATCTTCTCCTAAAATATGCTCCAAACAGCTCCAAAAAACCTACAAAACACCACCAAAGCTTATGTAGATGTAGATAGGGTTTCTTGACAACAAATAAATTTATAAGTCAAGACCCCGCTGAGTATAGCAGAGTCAGGATCGTCCATGGGAAGCACGGTTGTTTGTCTATTAACTACAAAAACAAAGAAACAAAGCAAAACAAGGAAAAACAACTACAACCAACCTCGTTAACGACCTTGTCAGGGTCGTTAACGAGCCTGTAAAACTTACGAACACAGAACAATTAACGACTCAAACTCAGGTTTGGTACCGATCTAAAGTGCCTCGGTAACGAATGATTCGCAAGCAAACAAACAAATTCAATGAAATAAAAGATCTAGGACAAGGGTTACCACGATATAGCTATGCATAAAAACTCATATGAAGATAAAGATCATGCCTTTACAGATAAATTTGTCAACTCTCACTGACTAACAAGCAAATTAATTCACTTTATCACTTGTTTTGAATCCAAAGCTCGAAACTTTCGTTATCGAACAATATCAACATTCAAGTTCACAACTTTCTCTTTCGATCAAGTTAAAAACCCAAATCACTTCGACTATCGTCTAAGCATAAGCACAACAAGTAATTTAAAAGATAAGAGGCAATCAAAACACGAACATCTTTCACCACAATCTTCTCCCTTATCTTTCATGCTTTCCATCTTTCACTACAAGACCTCCACTCAGCGCAAAAATCGCTCCTTCCCGCTTAAAAACCTACAAAAAGACACAAAACTGAGTAGCTTCCATAATTATCACAAAATATGCAAACTCATCCAAAAACACACAAAACTATCTCTAAAACCTACTAAAACTAAACAAAACAATCTAAGAAAGACATCTAGAATTAGACTAAAAACACGAACATCAGAATACCCCATACTTAAGCTTGTTTGTCGTCAAGCAATCACTATCCAATAATCAAAACCAAACAATCATGCCCATCAAGCAATAGCCCTCAATTCAAAAGCAACATCAAAAACATAACAGAAAATAGCAAATGACTAGTAATGTCATCACACATATATAAGCACTTAATAGACATAAGCAAATACAATCCAACCTTACCAGGGATATAAGCACTTAGGCTTTATAAATTCAATCTGTCGACTCTATCTTATATGCAAAAACTCATAGAAATTGAAACTTATATCACCAAACTCTCCACCTAAGATTTGTCAAAACAAGCAAAAATCATCAAGAGAACTTAGGCTCAATAAAAAACTTCATAGAAGCTTTCATTCGGCCGGGTTGTAATGGGGCTCGGTAATGAAAATAAGGCATGGAAATATTTTGGCTATGTGGTGCTAATAATATCCGGGAATTAAAACTCCTAAAAACTCACACATCTCCAAAACTCTCAAAACAACATAACCAAACTCACTCAACAATATGCTCAAACTCTCACCTTTTTATCCTAGAAAGTCTCATAAAAACACAAATGAATCTCCGGTTTAACTCTTAAACACAAATGCACATTTACTTTTTCGTCCTTTTTTTTCATTTTGTTTCTCTTTCAGCACGAACAGCCTCGACGAGCTACCTTATCTCCTTATTTTCTTTCTTTAAACGACCCTTCTTTTTCTTGTGCAGCTTTTTACTACCAAGAGATCTTTCACAAATCAAACAATAGACTTCCAATCTACCCTTCCCAAAACCCTTGATTTGAACCAAACATAACTTTTTCACTCTACAAAACAAATTGATGTCTCTTTATTTGGTGGTGTTTTCATATGTGATTTCCTTTGTAAATATGTTTCTTTTTCCCCTTTTCTTATGTGTTTTGTTCCTTTTTAGCTTAGTTCCCGTATTTCTATGAGATTCGGAGACTATGCGCGTTTTATGTGTTTTATAGGTGTTTTGGCATGAATCGAGGATCGATTTGAAGGTGGGTCGAGACATGGAGCAAGGCCCGAGCTAAAGAGGGAAAGAGAGGAGCAAGCCATGAAGAAGAACAAGAGAAGCCAACAAGAAGAAGGTGGAACGAGGTTCGGACCCGACTTGAAGTTTCAACCTCGGACCGACTTGCACAGTAACTCGGGCCCGAGGTCCTCCGTGTCGGGCTGAGTCGGTCGATTGGTGCTTGGGCTCCAAGGCACGAAATGGTGAACTTCCACTTTTGCCCCTCATCTAATCTATAAAAGGCTCTCTTGTCTTCTAATTAGGGGGGTTCTCTCACACAAGGAGGTTCCCACACTTGGCAAGGAACCAACCCTCAAGAGGATACTTGGAGAGCAAGGAGGAAGGAGAGGAGAAGGAGAAGAGAGAGAATCGGCCCAAGGAGAGGGAGATTGATAGGTTTGGTTGATAGATTAGCTTTGCTTTGTTTTGATCTTGTGGATTTGGAAACCTTTGATTGGAATTTGTGGATTGCTATTTATTTGTGAATGAAACTTTGCTTTGTTTTGAGATTGATGATGTTGATCGTTTTCCCTTTTGATTTGTTTGCTTTCTTTGTTTGCCATATGGAGTAGATCTCCTTGATCTTGGGTTATGGGGGAAAACTCTAGCTAGGTTTGGGCTAGAAACCCCAATTCCATAGCCTTGAGTGCTTGATCTAAGGAACCCACTCTACATAGAGCTACAATTCCTTGCGAAAGTTGGGAATCAAGGCTTGAGATTGGCAAAGTAGCGAAAGTGAACATGTGTCAATCTCAAGACCTTGCTTCGAAGGGGATTTCCCCAAGGATCGATGTGTAGAAGTGGTTGGAACGAGGGCGAAAGCACTCGATCCTACTCCGATCATCACTTATTGCTTGATCTGGGGTGGAAAAGCCTTAACCTACTAGAGAAGGAACCCAAAAGCCCAAGATCTACTTTCAATCTTTGAGTTCGACGAACCCAGCTACCTCGGGCCCGACTTACCCTACGTCGGTCCCGACTTCCTCTTGTCGCCAACATCGGGCCCGACGTGACCTCTGTGTCGGTCCCGACTGTTCTCTTTGTTTTCCTTTGTTTTAAGTTCTCCTTTCCAGCTTTCTAGTGTCTAGGCACATCAATCGAGTAGACTTCCCGAGTGTTCGACACCCACCACGTGCTACAACGGGGTCGGGTTATAAATTGTATCTCTAGACCCTCGCGAAACCGAGCGATCAAAAGATTGGCGCCGTTGCCGGGGAAGTCTAAGTGCATTGAGTGCCAATTTGGTGAGTTTCTTGTGTTTTGGTAGTGATTTGGGTGAGGGAATAGCCCAAACCCTTTGTTTGTTTTTTATTTGTTTTGGTTTGTGTCTTTGTTTCGTAGGTGTATGCTAGCTCGTTCCTCCCGAGGAACACTTGAGCTTGAGTTTGTGAGTGATCCGGAAAGTATTCTCAAAGAAGCCCGAAGAAGGAAAAGGATGGCGAATCAAGCTCTCCATGTTGATGAGGAGTTGGCTCAACTTAGGGCCGAAATGGCTAGATTGCAACTTGAGAAGGACAATCAAGAGGAGGTGGCAAGAAGAGAACGGGAGCAACGGATGAGGGCCGAGGCTCAACTCAACACTCTACCACGGAATGCACGCCAATACATGCATCCGGAGTTGAGGGTACCTGAACCGGCTATTGTGCTTCCCGAGGTTGCCAAGAATTTTGAGATCAAGACGCAATTCATATCCCTCATCAAGCGTGATCAATTCGAGGGAAGTCCACATGAGTGTCCCATAGAGCACGTCAAACGCTTTGTGGACATGTGTGAGACGATTTCTACCGACGAGGAGACATTGGAGTATGTGCTTCTAAAGGCGTTCAAATGGTCACTTGGGGGCAAGGCCACACATTGGCTCGAGAGCCAAGCCCCTAGGTCAATCACAACTTGGAAGACACTCTATGATGCTTTCTTGATGAAGTTCTTCCCGCCCTCAAAGACAACCGAGCTAAGAAGGAAGATTGCAAGCTTTCAACAAGGTCCGAATGAGCCTCTATTCGAAGCATGGGACCGTTTCAAGGAGATGTTGCGCCAATGTCCTACTCATGGCCAACAACCATATGTGCTCCCAGACATCTTTTTCCAAGGCATCAATCCGGTAACGAAGGACAAGCTCAATCTTCACACTGATTGTGGGTTCATAGACTTGACACCGGATCAAGCTTGGGAGCTACTTGACAAGCTATCCGATTATGAGGCCATGTATGGGGTGAGTCAAGCTAGCAAGGAGGTGAAAGTTCAAGGTGAAGGTGCAAGGAAGTTATATGATCCAAAGGGAGAAGACATTGACAAGGATGTGAAGCTCCAATTCCTTGAAGGTGAAGTGAGCAAGCTTAAGAGGCAAGTCCACTACTACAAGCAAAATGCTAGAGCTTGTGAGGAGTGTGGATCCTTTGCACATGCTACACAAGTTTGTCCGAATGAGAGCCAAGTGCGCTTGGCCGAGCGAATTGAGGAGGCAAACTATGTTCGAGGAAATTTCGGTGGAAGAGGCAACTTCAACAATGGTGGTAATGGCCGGTGGAACAACGGTCAAGCTCAAGGATACAACAACAACTTCAACCAAAACGAGCCAAGGGCGCCGCAACCACCACCATATAGGCCACCGGGATTCAATTAACTACAATCATTTGCTCAAGAGATGAGGGATGGGTTTAGGGAGATGAGGACCCAATTCAATGAGTTTGGTGCATGGAGGAGGCAAGTCGACAATCAATTTGCCCAAATTGCAACTCAAGCCCCGAGAGAGAATGGGAGACTTCCGGGCCGACCCGAGGAGAACCCCCGAGCTCAAAACAATCAAAATGAAGTCCGGGCAATTGGTTTGAGAAGTGGCCGAAACCTACCCGAGCCACACATGCCTAAGAAGAATGAAGAGAGCCGGACCGACTTACCCAGCAAATCGGGTCCGACGTTCCCCGAAGTCGACCCAGCAAGAAGATCGACTCCTCTGCCCCGGACCGAGGTTGAGAGTAAGTCGGGCCCGACATACCCAGACGTCGATCTGACTACTCTCCCTCAGCTTTGCCCCAGGACCGAGATACACAACATCGGGCCCGACGTGGTGCCTAATTCGGTCCAACCAAGAAATGTTGCAAGTGAAGTGGGGAAGTCCAAGGATGTTGATCCAAGCAAGATTCAAGGTGCAATAACTCTTCCATATCCCTCAAAGAAGTCGAAAGATGTTGTTGAGAACAAGTTCAAGAGGTTCCTCAAACTCTTGCAAGGCTTGAACATATCTATCCCGTTCACCGATGCATTGAGCGAGATGCCATCTTATGCCAAGTTTTTAAAGGAAATTTTGAGCAAGAAGAGGTCCATAGTTGAAATTCAAGATGAGGTCAAGACCTTGGAGTTACCGCAAAAGCTAGGAGATCCCGGTCGTTTTGCTATCAGTATTGGTGTGGGGTCTCAAAACTTCCAAGCCTTGTGTGACCTTGGAGCCAGCACGAGCATCATTCCTTACACCATATGGAAATCCACATCAATGGGTCTCATAGCTCCGGTCAACATGAGGTTAACGATAGCGGATGGGTCGTCCATCGAGCCAATTGGTATCGTCGAGGATTACCCCGTTTGCATTGAAGGCCACTATGTCCCGATCGACTTTGTTGTGGTGGACATGATAGAAGTGCCGGGTGAATCGATTATACTAGGGAGACCTTTCCTTGCTACGGTTGGGGCAATCATTGATGTAAAAAAGGGCCACTTGTCTCTTGACATTGGAGGAAGAGAGATTGAATTTTTCTTTAGGCCAACTTCAAAAGGGGTCGTGCATAAGGAAGCTAAGATGATCCAAGTTCCTCTTGGATTGCAATGGGAAGCCGTTTCTAAGAAGCCAAGGCCAAGGGAGCTTAGGTTGAAAGCCACCCCACCACCTAGAGAAATTGAGATAGAGCGCCAAGGTCTAGCCCTCAATATGATTGAGCATGAGCAATTGGAGGAAGGGATGTCTTATTTGGAGGTGTTCAAGGCCGAGAAGGAAGAAGTTCAAGCACCACCGGAACCATCTCAAGAACTCAAGGAGCTTCCAAAAGATTTGAGGTTGAGAGATGCCTTGATTTCGGCTCCAATAATGGCGGCACCCGATTGGAATCTTCCATTCGAGGTAATGTGTGATGCTAGTGATTTCTCCGTAGGGGCCGTCCTTGGGCAAAGGAAGGATGGAAAGCTGCATGCCATCTACTACGCAACAAAACTTTGGATGAAACTCAGTGCAATTACACAACGACGGAGAAAGAGTTTCTTGCGATAGTGTTTGCATTTGAGAAATTCCGTTCATATCTTGTGGGATAAAAGGTTGTAGTCTTCACGGACCATGCGACAATCAAATACCTCATGAAGAAGAAAGATGCAAAGCCGAGGCTTCTAAGGTGGATGCTCCTTCTCCAAGAGTTTGACCATGAGATCAAGGACAAAACCGGTGCGGAAAATGTGGTAGCTGATCATCTATCCCGTTTGCCCATTGAGTACATGTTGGAGATGGAGGATGGTTTGACTGTAGATGATTCAAGGGCAGATGAAGTTCTCATGAGTGGAAGGGAGGAAAGGAAAGGTGGATCGACGAACCAAGTAAGTCGGGCCCGAGGTCCAGAACATCAGACCAAAGGCAGGGCAGGTACGAGTGAGTCGGGACCGAGGTCTTCAGAGTCGGGCCCGAGTTACCTGTGTGTCTGCGAAGCTAGACCGGCATCCAACCATGTCGAGCTCGGTACACTTCAATGTCGGTCCGTGGAAGAAAGTAAGTTTCCTAACTCGATTTCCATTCCTTCTCGTTCTCAATTGATTAATTCTTTCTCTCCCACTTGCCTTCTTTCTATTAGTGCCATAAGACGAGGGGTTTCCCCTTGGTTTACGGATTTTGCTAACTTTGCCGTAGGGGGAGTGATCCCACCAAATTTGTCTTATCAAGCTAGGAAGAAATTCTTACATGATGCTAGACAATATTTTTGGGATGATCCGTATCTCTACAAGGAAGGGAGTGATCAAATCTATAGACGGTGTGTGCCAAGTGAAGAGGTTGAGAGCATAATTCACCATTGCCATTCCTTGCCTACGGGAGGTCACGCTAAGAGTTCCAAAACCACTTCAAAAATTCTTCAATGTGGTTATTATTGGCCAACCATGTTCAAGGATGTGCATGATTATGTGAGGAAGTGTGAGGAGTGCCAAAGAGAGGGGAACCTATCTAGGAGGAATGAGACTCCTCAAACTGGCATTCTAGAAGTTGAGTTATTTGATGTATGGGGTATCGATTTCATGGGACCATTTCCTACATCGGGGCCTTACAAGTACATCTTGGTAGCCGTGGACTATGTCTCAAAATGGGTGGAGGCCATACCAACAAGAACCAATGATGCTAGGGTGGTGATGAAGTTCTTGAAAAGAAACATTTTTGCAAGGTTTGGTGTGCCTAGGGTTCTCATAAGTGATGGAGGAGCTCATTTCATTGAGAGGTGCTTCGAGAATGTGTTGATCAAGTATGGGGTGTCTCATCGAGTTGCTACTCCTTATCATCCTCAAACAAGCGGGCAAGTCGAGGTGTCAAACCGTCAAATCAAGGCCATCTTGGAGAAGACCGTATCTCGATCAAGGAAAGATTGGGCCTCTAAGCTCGATGATGCACTTTGGGCTTATAGAACCGCCTTCAAGACACCTTTGGGAACTACACCCTTCAATCTAGTTTATGGCAAGGCGTGCCATCTTCCGGTAGAGCTTGAGCACAAGGCAAAATGGGCCCTCAAGGAGATGAATTGGGATATCAACTTGGCCGGTGAGAAAAGGTTTCTAGAGCTTCATGAGTTGGGAGAATTGAGGTTGAAAGCCTATGAGAACTCCAAGTTGTACAAGGAGAAGACCAAGAAGTGGCATGATAGGAAGTTAATTCCAAAGACTTATCAAACCGGTGACAAGGTTCTCCTTTTCAATTCAAGGCTTAAACTTTTCCCGGGGAAGTTAAGGACTAGGTGGAGTGGACCATTTGTGGTCCACCATATCTATGCTCATGGTGCGGTGGACTTGGTTGATGAACGAGGACATATTTTCAAAGTGAATGGTCATCGAGTGAAGAAGTTCTATGACAAGGCCGGTCCAAGCGAAGAAGTTAGAGCCTCATGGGCTCTCGTCCTCGCCAATTGATCCTAGACATGCCATTGAAGAATAAAAGAAATTGTGAGCTCTTCATACTCTTCTCTCTTGCTTTTAAGTTTTGGTTTCCTTGCTTGATGGGGACATCAAAATTTTAAGTATGGGGTGGGGGTAAGTGTGCTCATGATTTCACTTGCTTGTGTGTTTGTTATTTTAAGGATATTTGTTTTCGGTTTCTAGTTTGTGTTTGGGATGTTTGTTTCTTGGTTTGTGGTTTGTGGAATGACATGGATAATTGAGTTGGTTTTGAATGGATGAGTCTTTGTTTTTGGTTTTAGAGAAATTTTTGCAAAAATCCATAAAAATTTGAAAATTGTGTTGAAAACAACAAAAAGATTTTGTGTTTTGTAGTTTTTGGACTAGAAATTCCCATCTTAGATTGCCAAATAAAAGCTAATGATGATGTGAGCATGTAAATTTCTTTGCATATTTTCGGATGGTTTAGCCTCTAAAATGATGTTGTTTTTGATGTGATCATGATATCTTGGTTGTTTTATTGAGCATGTGAGTTCTAGGATGAGATCTTATGCAACTAAGTATGAGTGACCCTTGTGAGATTGATTTTTGGCCATTTTAGGGATGCTTGTTCATATTTGCATGTACCTCATGTTTCTTGTGTGATTAGCTCATGCATGCTTAGTAAAACTTGCTATTGCGGTGTTTATCTATTTTCCAAGACCGTCATGAGATTTGTCCTGGCATTGTCACATTGATTTTGAACTTTATTCTTTTAGTCACATAAATGTTCCATATCCTACCATGAAGTTAATCCTTTGTTTGTAGCCCCATTCTAGCCTAAGCCTTTGTCTGAAACTCCTCAAAAATATTATTCCTAGCCTTATATGACTTGACCCTTATGGGATTGGACTTTAGAAGAGAGGTTTGGATTGTATTTGAAGAGTTGAGATTCTCTTGGGTTTAAGGAATGGTGTTATGAACCATGTGGGTAGTGCATCTTTGTTGTATAAAAAGAAAACAAAGAAAGAAAGAAAGAAAGAAAATGTTAGAAATGTAAAGTGGAATGAAGGCAAAGAGCTTAAGTGAAGAAAAAGGGTCCGACCGAGTTACAAGCTACATCGGGCCCGATGTCATAAGAAAGTCGGTCCAATATAGAAAGTGTGGAAAATCCAACAAAAAGTCTAAGAGCAAAGATGAAGTGGAATGTTAAGTGAAATTTTGGGTTGAAAGAGGAAAAATGTGTTAAGTCTTTTGGGTGAGTGTGAAATTGATTGTGGAATTTTGGTGAAGTTGGTGAGAGTTTAGGTTGTTCAATCCCCATTGTAAGCACCACAAGACCAAATAATTCCCACCTTGAGAAATACCAAAAGCCCCATTACAACCCGGCCGAATGGAACCTCTTTGAGGACCTCCATTGAGCCAAGTTCGAAATTCTTTGTGTACTTCGTATTAGGCATCTCTAGGTGGAGGAATTGGTGATATTAGCTTCAATAGTAAAGTCCTTACTTGCATGATTTTTGAGCTTGAGTGTTCATTGCTAAACCCAAACACATGATGAGTGATACACATTCACATATCCCTAAAGTGAGGCTTAGTTGCATTGACTCTATTCCTTGGAACACTTAATCATGTGTGATGATGTAATCTTGCTTGAATATCAATCACTTGTGCTAAAATGTGTTTTCATACGAGGCTTTACTTGAAGATTATGTTTCGGTCTTGCTTACATTGTTATTGCTTGAGGACAAGCAAGTTTAAGTATGGGGTATTTTGATGTCTCTTTATTTGGTGGTGTTTTCATATGTGATTTCCTTTGTAAATATGTTTCTTTTTCCCCTTTTCTTGTGTGTTTTGTTCCTTTTTAGCTTAGTTCCCGTATTTCTATGAGATTCGGAGACTATGCGCGTTTTATGTGTTTTGTAGGTGTTTTGGAATGAATCGAGGATCGATTTGAAGGAGGGTCGAGACATGGAGCAAGGCCCGAGCTAAAGAGGGAAAGAGAGGAGCAAGCCATGAAGAAGAACAAGAGAAGCCAACAAGAAGAAGGTGGAACGAGGTTCGGACCGAGTTGCAACCAACCTCGGGCCCGACTTGAAGTTTCAACCTCGGACCGACTTGCACAGTAACTCGGGCCCGAGGTCCTCCGTGTCGGGCCGAGTCGGTCGATTGGTGCTTGGGCTCCAAGGCACAAAATGGTGAACTTCCACTTTTGCCCCTCATCTAATCTATAAAAGGCTCTCTTGTCTTCTACTTAGGGGGTTCTCTCACACAAGGAGGTTCCCACACTTGGCAAGGAATCAACCCTCAAGAGGATACTTGGAGAGCAAGGAGGAAGGAGAGGAGAAGGAGAAGAGAGAGAATCGGCCCAAGGAGAGGGAGATTGATAGGTTTGGTTGATAGATTAGCTTTGCTTTGTTTTGATCTTGTGGATTTGGAAACCTTTGATTGGAATTTGTGGATTGCTTTTGATTTGTGAATGAAACTTTGCTTTGTTTTGAGATTGATGATGTTGATCGCTTTCCCTTTTGATTTGTTTGCTTTCTTTATTTGCCATATGGAGTAGATCTCCTTGATCTTGGGTTATGGGGGAAAACTCTAGCTAGGTTTGGGCTAGAAACCCCAATTCCATAGCCTTGAGTGCTTGATCTAAGGAACCCACTCTACATAGAGCTACAATTCCTTGCGAAAGTTGGTAGTCAAGGCTTGAGATTGGCAAAGTAGCGAAAGTGAACATGTGTCAATCTCAAGACCTAGCTTCGAAGGGGATTTCCCCAAGGATCGATGTGTAGAAGTGGTTGGAACGAGGGCGAAAGCACTCGATCCTACTCCGATCATCACTTATTGCTTGAATTGGGGTGGAAAAGCCTTAACCTACTAGAGAAGGAACTCAAAAGCCCAAGATCTACTTTCAATCTTTGAGTTCGACGAACCCAGCTACCTCGGGCCCGACTTACCCTACGTCGGTCCCGACTTCCTCTTGTCGCCAACATCGGGCCCGACGTGACCTTTGTGTCGGTCCCGACTGTTCTCTTTGTTTTCCTTTGTTTTAAGTTCTCCTTTCCATCTTTCTAGTGTCTAGGCACATCAATCGAGTAGACTTCCCGAGTGTTCGACACCCACCACGTGCTACAACGGGGTCGGGTTATAAATTGTATCTCTAGACCCTCGCGAAACCGAGCGATCACAAATCTCTCCAACTAAGTCTTAATCCCGGATAGGTCTCAAGTAATAGATAACCATCACAATTCCAAGAGATAATATACATAAAGAGAGTAAAACACACAATAAAAGAAGAGGGAATTTTTGATGTTCTCCCTATAAGGCCAAAAATACTCACAAGGTAACAATTTTTGTTGGATTGCATTACTCATGCTAAAAGTTATTGATGTTCGCATTTTTAGTATAGTTTTTGATAGGTTTTCTTTGCTTATTAGGTTTAGTTTTGTCTAGTTTAGGTTTAGTTTTGAGTATTTTTAGTTAGTTTTGCATAAATCTATGAAAAGAGTGGAATCTACGCTATTTTGTGTATTTTGCAGATTTTAGTGAGAAAAGGAGCTAAATGGAGCTAAATTTGGAGCATCACAGTGAAGGACGGGAGAGTGCAAGATTTAAGAAGTCAAAGCTCAAGAATACAAGAGGAGGTGTTGAAGAAAACAAACCCCAGGCTCGTTAACGAGGCTGTGAAGGGTCGTTAACGAGGCCACGAAGAGGAAGATTTCGAGTATTATTTTTATTATTCACCGATCCTGAGCGGGAATTTATTTCCGTATCGGTTGAGTATCTTTTTAGAATCTTTATGGGTTATTAGAATATGTATTTTAGGGTTTAATATCTTTCTAGATTTTATTTCTATCTTTTAGAGATTGTTTCTATCTTTTTAGGAAAGCTTTTATCTTTTAGCCTTTTTAGTTTTTTAGGATTTTCTAGTATAAATACCCTTCTATCTAGCATAGAAAGGGGGGGGGGGGGGGGGCTTAATTTTGGAGTCGATTTTAGAGCTAGTTTTGGAGAAGATTTGGAGGAAGGCCGAAGGAGAGAGAACCGGATCGGAAGTCGGTGACGAGGGTCGGTGACGACGGTTTCCGAGGTTCGTTGATCGAGTTTTGTGGTTTGGTGATAGTTTTGTTTAGTTTTCCTCTGGATCTCTGTAAGACGATATTTTTGTTATTAATTTAAGTTTGAGTTTTGTTTCAATGTTTGTGTTTATTGAAGTTTTTAGTTTCTTAATCATGAGTAGTGAGTAGTCTATTTTTCTAGGGTCGGGGTTAAGCCCGGCATAGTTGAGCATGTTTGATGAGTAAGATTGTGTGATGAATGCCTTTTATCTTTATTGAGATTGTTTGTTGTGCTTAATACCGAAACGGGAGTTGAGATAATTTGAGTTTTAACTTGATTGAAAGAGAAAGTTAGTAACTTGAAGGTTGATATTGTTTGAAAACGAAAGTTTCAAGCTTTAGATCCAAAACAAGCAATTGAGTAAGTTAGTTTATGAAAGTAGATTAATTTACTTGTCAAGTCAATGAAAGTTGATGACTCTATCTATTTAAAGGCATGATCTTATCTTCTTACGAATTCTTATGCTTAGCTATGTTGTGGTGTCCCTTATCTTAGATTTTTGTTTTAATTGAATTATTTCTGATAAATCTTCGTTGCTGAATACTTGCTTCGGTACCGAGTATTAATTGGAAATTAATTAGGTTGTTAATTAGTATTTTTGTGTTCGGTGGTTCGGTAACGATCCTGACAAGGTCGTTAACGAGGCATCTCGTGAGTGATTGTGTTTGATTTATTTGATTTTTATTAGATTGATAGACAAACAACCTTGCTTCCTGTGGAACGATCCTGACTCCACTGTACTCAGCGGGGTCTTGACTTACAAATTTATTTGTTGGCCGAGAAACCCTAATCAACAAATTGGCGCCGTTGCGGGGAAGCAACGAGTTGTTAGTTTATCTTTGGGATCGGGAATAGCCCGACCCCGTTTTTGTTTTTAATTTTTGTTTTCTTTGTTTGTTTTCTCAGTGTATGCCGGTAGGACGAAGAAGGCTTCAGTTTGATAGCTCCAGTTATTACTCAGAACCCGAACGTTCCCTGCACCGACGACTCCGAGAAAACCGAGCCATGGCCACAGCTGAAGAGATGGCTCGAGAGTTAGAGATCCTCCGGACCCAAATGGAGGCACTGAAAGCCGAGAAAGACGGCGCAGACGCAGACAAGGCTCGACTGCAAGAAGAGCTAAACGCCTATCCAAGGAATGCCAAGCAATACATGCATCCGGAACTGAGGGTGCCAGAATCTCCTATTGTGCTTCCTGCGATAGAGAAACCTTTTGAGATCAAGTCTCAATTTATATCCTTAATTAAACGGGCTCAGTTTGAAGGGAAACCTGCTGAGTGCCCTATGGAGCATATTAGAAATTTTCTTGATTTATGTGACACCATAGCTACTGAAGGGGTATTGCTAGAATATGTTCTGTTAAAAGCTTTTAGATGGTCGCTTACTGGAAAGGCCCTGAACTGGTTAGAGAGCCTACCTTCTAAGTCTATTTGGACTTGGAAAGCTTTTTATGATCAATTTCTTACAAAGTTTTTCCCTCCTGCTAAGACAACGGAGTTAAGGAAACGCATCACCTCTTATCACCAGTTGCCTAATGAAACATTTGTTGAAACATGGGAAAGATTTAAAGAAATGCTTAGACAATGCCCTACTCATGGGCAACCATTATATGTATTGCAAGAAATCTTTTTCCAGGGTATTAACGCGGAGACCAAGAACCGCATCAACACGCATACTGCGTGCGGTTTTATAGAGATGAACCCGACAGAGGCGTGGGAGCTGTTGGACAAGCTGGCGAATTACGATGCTATGTACGGAACCCAACAGGCTCCACAAACTCAAAAACGTCTCTATGTGCCCAATCGAGATGAAGTTGACCATTATGTTAAAAATCAATTCTTACAAGATGAGGTCAACCGTTTGAGGAAACAAGTAAGTTTTCTGAAATCCTCTCAATCATGTCAAGAATGTGGTTCTTCTGCGCATAGTACTTCTGCTTGCACTAACATTGAGCAGGTTAGAACCGCTGAGACGATAGCTGAGATGAATTACATGAGAGGACCCTACAGGAACCAGCCTAATTATAATGACAGGTCAAACAACTATCAACCATGGGGCAATCAGAATACAAATCACAACTACACAGGGCCCCCACAAGATAGACGACCTGCACCATATCGACCTCCAGACCATCAGGAGACGCCATCATGGGTTCAGGAGATTAAAGAGAGCATCAACGGAGTGAACAACAAGGTTGATGACGTCCAAGCCAAGCTGAACCAACAGGATAAAAGATGGGGAGAGTTCGATATTTGGAAGAGGAGTGTTGATTCCCAACTAGAAGACCTTGCTGCACGGATTCCAAGACCACAAGGGCAACTCCCGGGCCGTCCCGAGGAGAACCCTAGAGGCCAAATAGCAGCGGTACACCTCAGAAGCAGGAAGACACTACCAGAGAGAGTTCAAGCTGAAGAGAAGGAGGAAAAGGACCTCGCAAAACAGCTCGTTAACGAGCCAGCGAGAGCTAGTACCGAGCCTACAAGCCAGAATGACGAGGCTCCAAGAATTCCGGACGATCCTAACCCAGGTAAGTCTACTAATCCGAGCCTTCCTCTCTATCCCAGGGTAGTTAACGACCCCATCAGGGTCGGTAACGACCCGCCGAGGACACCGAACGACCCCAATGTCGACCCGGTACTCTCACCTCTCGAGCCTAACCTTTTTCCGAGAATGGTGAAAACTCTTCCATTTCCAACTAAGAAATCTATGGACTCTACTGAGAGTAAGTTCAAGCGTTTCGTTAAAATTCTTCAGGGCATTAATATTTCCATCCCATTCGCTGAGGCCCTAAGCGAAATGCCGGCTTACACAAAATTCTTGAAAGATATTCTTAGCAGGAAAAGATCCATTACAGAGCTGCAGGACGAGGTCAGATCCATAGCTCTTCCAGAAAAGCTTGGAGATCCTGGGAGGTTTGCAATCACAATCGGCATAGGCAACCACAAGTTCAAGGCTTTATGCGATCTTGGTGCCAGTGCTAGTCTTGTTCCACTTTCAATATGGTCTAAAGCCAATATGGGACCACTAGAACCAGTAGACATGAATCTGTACATGGCAGATGGGTCAAGTGTCAAGGCCACAAGAGTAGTGGACGATTACCCTATTCAAGTCGGGAAATTCTTTATACCGAATGATTTTATTGTCCTTGATATGCCTGAAGACCCTCACGTCCCCATAATTCTCGGGCAACCATTCTTAGCCACAGCAGGAGCAAGAGTTGATGTGCGAAAGGGACTCCTCACTTTTGATATAGGAGAGGAACGGGTGGAATTCAATTTAGATCAAAAAGCCAACGACCCAATCGGAGTGGCACAACTAGAGTTGACTCAACCCGAACTCGACACCACAGTCCCTACCGAGCCACATCTGCCGATCACTGATTCTCACGTGCACAAAGGCCCTACTACAGAGGTTACAGAAAAGTCCAAACCACCTTGGCTTTCGGACTACACTAACAATCCAGGGATATCGAGCTTGCTGATAGAAGAAGAAGGTCCTAATTTAGCAATTCAAGTGCACAGAGGCAGTAAGGTTACAAGCAGGGTATCTCAAGACCCCAAAATGGCCGTACATGAACCACCATGAGACTAGCAAGGGAGCTCGTCGGGCTAACGACGTTAAACATAGCGCTTACGGGAGGCAACCCGCTTTTTTAGAATAGGTCTAGTTTATTTTATTTCTCTTTTCTTTTTAGATTATTTCTTAGCTTTCTTTTATTTTTCTTTTTAGTTTAAATAGGATAGAAATAAGATTTTTTGAGCTAACAAGATTTCAGGAAAAAAGGGGTCGAAAATTCACCGAGAAGGCTACGGCGGCTCGTTAACGACCCACCCAGGGTCGTTAACGACCCGGTTCGGACGACCCGATTCGTCACAATACGGGGCAGGTAAGTAATTCTAACCTAGTTAAATTTTTTTAACCCTAGCCGCCACCCCTTCTATCCTTACCCCTCCTATATAAACCCTTCTACCCCTCCCAAAATTCTACCACAATCTCTCCAACATTCACTCTCAAACCCAAAACTCTCTCAATCCCTCTCAATCCTCTCCCACCGAGTCGGAATTCCCACACTAACGACCACCGGAGACGCCATCGTTACCGGAGTTCAGAAGCCACAAACCGTCGACGACGAGCTCGTTAACTACCCCGATTCCGACCCTTGTTCTTTAAATTCTCGGTTCTCCGGTATGATTTCTAAACCCTTGCTTGAAATTGCATGATTGATTATCTATAGGGTTAAATTTCATATCTTGAATCATGATTATTATGGAGATCGATGAGCATGCTTAAAATCCGTTCTAAAAATTCTTGATTGTGCTTAGTTGTTTACGTTCTAGGAAAGATTATTCGTGTTAGATTAGCTATTGTAACCCTTTAGTTAGGAAATCATGAATTTTTCTTGTTCTAGATCTAAAAAATTCGAACTTTGCATGTCAAAATTTCGGAAAATTTTAGCATGTTCGGGATGGGTAATTGAGTAAGTATGGGGTGCTTATACCCGATGGGGGATTTGTGGAAAATAATAGAAGATTGCATGCTTGATTTGTGCTGAATTAGAGGTAGATTTAATTTTGGAAATTTCTGGTTTTGCTCTCGACAGGTCGTTAACGACCCACCCAGGCTCGTTAACGACCCTGCACTTCATTGATGATCGATCCGAGTCCGGACTCGTGAACAACCCAATTGGGTAGTTTATGAATAAATCTGAGGTTAATTTCGAGACCAAGTATGGGGTCTCGTACCTATTATTTTTGAGTGGATCTTATCTTGGAAATTTTTGATTATTTTGTAGATCCATGGCTAGTTCAAGCAGACCCGCTACCCGAGCCCAGAAGAAGAGGAGGAACCACAGGTCTCCATCTCCACCCCGTGTGGACGATGTGATTTTGAGCAGTCAGAGCCAAGTACGGCGCTACATGGATTATTTGGAGAAGGACCATTACACCCGATGGTTCTCGAAGTCTAGCGCTGTCTCTACGGGCATCTACACGGATGTCAAGGACGCCTTCATCATCCTTGGGGCCGCACACTTATTAAAGCAAGAGAGCTTGCCACATTACCCGACCCTCACATCCGAGTTCTTGGCCACCTTGGAGACCAATTTCTCGTCGAAGATCTCGCCGGGACGCATTCGTTTCCGGCTCGGTAAAGAGGACCGTGACTTCACCATGGCGGAGTTCAATGCAATCTTGGAGCTCCCAAACCCGTCTAGAGACTATAGCTTGAAGGACTACCGAGTGACCCGCACTTGGAGCTACATCACCGGAGAGGTTCAATCCTCTACCGTGGCGCTATCCGGGGCAACCATCGTCAACCCCATCTTCCGGATTATCTTGAGAGTCCTCGCCGCAACATTTTGGCCAAAGAGGGAGTTGAACCGGTCTACAAGGACGGAGGTCGCTTGTTTCCGTACCATCCTCTTCGAGGAGCCCGGCCCCTTGAATTTGGGGTACGAATGGCTCTACTATGTCGAGAAGTCCCACAAGTCCAAGGAGGTGTGGTGTGGCAATTTGGTTAGCCTCTTGGCTAAGAATCTTGGAGTGGATCTCACCCGTTACACACCGGCCCACGCTCAACTCCTCAACAAGAACTATTGGTATAGTGCCGGGATCTTCGTGCAAGCCGAGGGAGGCTACAAGGTGAAGGTTCGAGATCAAATAGTCATACCTTCCCTCGACATGTACGAGCTACTCTATGTACCGAATTGGTACGAAGTGTGGACGGGTCAGCCTTACCCATTGGAGCCAAAACCGGAGGATGAGCTCTCGCTTAGGCCATGTCACACCCGGTTTGAGCGAGACGACGTGGACGAATATGAAGAAGAAGATGAGCAAGAGGATACCGAGGTCGTAGGCAATGACATCGAGGAAGCCGACACCGAGGGCGGCACTGAGGAGCTCAACTTTACAGAAGAAGACATGGAGACGGAGGAATTAGGAGGCCACATCTTCGTCGACGAGCCAACCAGGGTCATTAACGACCATTTCCAGCCACCACCCAACACTGTTAACGAGGCAACCAGCTTTGTTAACGAGGTGCCGCAAGCTCCTGTCGACCCTCCACCAGCTCCTGTCGACCCTCATGCATATGGCTTAATGCCTTACAACCCGGTGATGTATCAAGACCATTTCCAGCCTCACTACCCACCACCTCCTCAGCCCGAGTACGCAGGATCGAGCATACCACCACCATGGGCCGAGGATCTTTCTGCACGGATGCAACAGCTTCACCTCCAGACCGATCACATTCATCGGAGGATGGATAGATGGGAAACCGTCTATTCCGCTCGCATGTCGAGGGAAGATGAGAGGCAGCGTCAGAGAGAGGCGGAGGATGCTGAGCGTTGGAGGACGATGTATGACTTCATGGGGAACTTTGAGCACTATTTCCCTCCACCAAACCGTTGATCAAGCTCAAGATGAAGTTTCCTTTCCTTGTTTCCACTTTTGTAAGTTTTATGTCTTTCTTTTTCCTTTTAATTTTTTGTTTTCTTTTCTATTTCTTTTCCCTCTTCTTCTTATTTTTCTTACAGTGGGGACACTGTAATTTTAAGTATGGGGTGAGAAGAAAGTAGAAAAATTATGTCCTAGGTGTTTTTGTGTTCTATGTAGTTGTTATTTCTTTTAAATGAAAAAAAAATCGAAAAAACCAAAAAAATTGAAAAATTTAAAAAACCAAAAAAGAGTTTAGAATTGATAGATATCCCTTCTTAAAAGTTCTATGATAGCAATCACTAGCTTAATCATATAATTCCTTGCAAACATGTCTTTGAAAGTATAGCCGGATTCTTAAAATTATTGTTTTTTAGAAGAGAATAGCATTAGATGAAATTGAGCACATATACTTTATAGCATAGATGATGCAATCCAACAAAAATCTACCTTGTGAGAAATTTTGGCCTTATAGGGAGAACATTTATAAATCCCTCTTCTTTTTTGTGTGATTTACTCTCTTTATGCATATTATCTCTTGGAATTGTGATGGTTATCTATTTCTTGAGACCCTTATAAGATTTTTAGTTCATTACTTGTGAAAATCATATGATAGATAACTTATTTTTATGAGCCCTATTATCCCCTATCTACCTTTACATCATTCCTTCTTTTGATAACCAATTCTAGCCTGGAACCTTTTATTTTTAGCTCCACAAAAATTATTCCCTAGCCGAGATAAGCTTGACCCTATCCAGGAATTAGGACTTAGATTGGAGAGGTAAAGTTTTGTGTTTTGTTGAAAAGAAAAGAGTTTATATTTGCTTGAATTGAAGGGTATTTGGGAAGGGTAGATTCGAAGTCTCTTGTTATTACATGTAAGAAAGGTCTCTTGATAAAAAGATGCACAAAATAAAGTTTTAAGGGAAGAAATGTGTTGGGACATTGTTGGGACCTCTGGTTCTAAACAACGGATCAACGATTCAATTCTCTTAAGTTTTGATAATGACAAACATCATAGGGAACTAATGTGGTGTGTTCAAGTATTTCTAAGGAACACAGGTACAGCCAAGAACTCCTACGAATGACCAAAAGCCACTGTAGGCCACAATGAAGAGTTTCCATCAAGGGAACTCTGAAGAGGAAAGTTCCCATGAAGTGGGAACTCTTAGAAACAATCAAGAGAACACAAGCTTACAACGATGAAGAGTTTCCATCAAGGGAACTCTGAAGAAGTTAGTTCCCATGCAATGGGAACTCACATGTGAGGACAACGACCGTTCAGCGCAGATCACGGGATTCTGTCTCAGACAGCCCGAGGGAACAGTCTGAGGATCAGACTGTCACGCTTCATCCAACGGTCCGATTGATCCAAGAAGTTGACCTAGTTCAAGCCAAAGTCACATGTGAAGAAAGTACAACTTGGGCATCAAGCAAAGGGCATTTTGGACACAAACGAAAGATGCGACTGCCCAAGACAAATGGACTATAAAGCCAAATGAATAGTACTCGGTCTGAGTACTTCTCCCAAAACTTACAAACACCCACATCAGAGAAAAGAAAGAAAAAGGAAGAGAAGTCCCCGTCGGCGAGTGTGTGATCTCGACGACGGTGAAGCTGAAGTTCCCAGGAGCAAGGGAACTGAGAAGTCAGCGTAAGGTTTGAGTTACTTGTGTTTTGCTGTTGTGAGCTTAGGAACCAGTTGAGAGGATTTACTAGTGTTGCTAGAGTTAGGAAGAACTTGTAGGAACAGAGAATTGTAAATCCGGCTGTGTAACTAAGGAACAAAGCAATCAATATAAGTAAGTCATTCAAAATCCTCCAAGCGGAGGTAGAGGTTTACCCATACAACTAGTTGGTTGTAGTGGGGTTCCTCTATAAAGGAACTATGCCTTTTGTTGTTTTTATTGCTTGCGATTATTTACTTCCGCTGCCTTGGGAACAGTTTTATTGCCAGTTCCCAAGCTCACTGCTAACCGATTACGATTCAACAATTGGTATCAGAGCTTGCGCTCTAGATTTGTGTTAGCTTGGCAGGTGTCAAAATGGCTCAGGAACTTACTCAGGTGGGGAACAATATCAGCAAGCCGCCAAGGCTTATCACAGGAAGATTTGAAAGCTGGCAACGCGACATGAAAGATTGGATGCGTGGCCAAGACTACCAAACCTGGTGTGTCATCGAAAGGGGGAACTTCGAAATCGATCCAACTATTGTCAACGACCTCTCAAAGTGGGGTCCCAACGAGTACAAGTGCATGGAGGCAAACTACAAAGCAAAACAGTATCTAAAAAGGTCCATGTGCATACAAGATTGTGACAGGGATGCAAACCTTGACACAGCCAAGGAAATGTGGGAAGCCATCCAACAAATGCACGTTGGGAACTCAGATCTCAGAGAAGACCTTCAAATGAATGCAAAAAGGGAGTTCTACAACTTCCAAATGGAAATGGGAGAGTCAGTCGACAGCTACCAATCTCGGTTTGAAGGACTTTGCACTAAGATGGAAGGATTGAAGATCACAAAAGAAGAAATCACCCACAAAATGAAGGTCCAACAGCTTTTCAATGGATTGACTGGAGAATGGGCAAACGAGAGAACGATGTTGAAGGAAAACCCAGAAAATCGAACGCTTATGCTCCATCAAGTATTTGGAAAGCTAGTGGGACATGAGAAGAGGAAGATCGATGATAAGGAACAAACTCGAGCTCATCGAGGGATCGCACTCAAAATCGAAAAGATGCTCAAATCAACCCAAGAACAACATGAAGACTCAGAAGAAGAAGAGGATGAAGAGCTAGTTCTTGTAACAAGGGCTCTTCGAAATTTCTACAAAGGAAAGTCTCAACGGAACAGTGGGAACTGGGGAAAGGGACAGAGTTCCCAAAGAAAGCCCACAGAGAAGGATCTCTCAGAAGTGACTTGCTACAAATGCAACAGGAAAGGACATTTTGCGAAGGAATGTCCACAAGGAACTGATGGTAGAAAGCAAAGAAAGAAGGCCTACATCGCTACCTGGAGCGATGATGAAGACGAAGATCCTGAAGCATGGGCACTCCCAGACATGTGTGGCATGGCTATAGGAGAAACCACTGGGGAACAACCCAGTGAGGTAACCACTGAAACTGTTCTTGATTCCTTGAGTAATTATGAAAAACCTGAATTGTTGAAAATTCTTTCAAGTCTTGTTAAAGATAACATAAAACTGCAAAACAAGTTGGAAAAACAGGAACACATAAATTCTCAATTAGTTGGTCTTGAGCCCTGTCCCAACTGCATATCCCTTCTAGAAGAACTCAAGTCCCATGTGTCTCACATCGTAGATCTAGAAAGAGGAATCAAAACTCTAGAGAAAGATGAGAACACCCTCCTGCAAAACCTGAGTAAGACTCCCGAACATCTTGAAGCCTCTAGTTCCCAAATTAAGTTTGTCCCAGCCAGATATGGCATAGGATACAAAGGTGAGTGCTCCAAGAACGGAAAGTCACCCCTGAGCGAACATGAGATCCATGAGTGTAGGGCCTTAGAACTCCAGTGTGAGAAACAGAAAAATGCTCATCTCGAGGAGAAAATCAGGGTCCTAGAGAGTGGAAACAATGGTGAGAAAGACTACTATACTGGGAACTCTGGACATAGAATCTATGTCAAAATTGCTAAGGGAAATGGGTCTCGAGTGTACAACAAAGAAACCATGGATAGGAACCGTATCCAGAGACCACACCCAAAATACTACCTGGGAGAATACTACAAGACATGTTGGCACTGTGGTGCTCATGGGCATTACAAGGATGCATGTCCCAAGAAGAGAGCCCAAACCCCTAGAAGCCATGAGTTCCCAAACAGACAAAAACGTCATACTCATCACCAAAGGAACTCAAACTCTCAAAATTCCAAAGACATCAACATTTCTGACTATATCTTAAATGAAAATGTATTCCCTTGCAAGGGACCTGGCAAGAGTCATCTTGCCTGGGTCTCAAAACACTAACTTTTCCTTGTAGGTGGCAGTGAGAGGGAACAGTACATGGTTCATAGATACTGGATGCTCGAACCATATGACAGGAAACAAGGATATCCTCATCTCACTCCATACTCATGCCGAAGGAGGCCACGTCTCATTTGGCAACAAGAACAAAGGAGAAGTTATTGGAAAAGGAGAAGTGTTGCTCAATAAATCTATCAAAGTCAGCAACGTAAATCTGGTAAAGGATCTGGGATACAATCTGCTGAGTGTCTCCCAGATGTGTGATCAAGGGAACAACATCGTCACTTTCGACTCAGATGAATGTCTCGTCATCAACAAGAAGACCAACAAAGTAATTCTGAGAGGAAGAAGATACAACAATGTGTATGTGGTGGACACCAACTTTGAACCACCAATGAAGCTGTGCCTTGCGAGTTCCCAAGATGACACGGAACTCTGGCATCGAAGATTGGGACATGCTGGTGTGAATCAAATCCTGAAGCTTTATCTACAGGATCTGGTCATTGGTCTTCCACGAATTAATCTCAAAGGAGTCAAAATGTGTGAAGCATGTGTTCGAGGAAAACAGACCAGGACCTCCTTCAAACCCAAGAAGGTGGTAAGCACAACCAGGTCCCTGGAGTTAATTCACATGGATCTCTGTGGTCCCATGAGAACAGCTAGCTACGGTGGAAAAAGGTACATGTATGTTTTAATTGATGATTTTTCAAGATTCACCTGGGTTATTTTCTTGAAGGCAAAATCACAAGCGTTTGAAGAATTTGAGCCCTTCATCAAAAGAACAGAAGTAAGCTTGGGGCTGAAACTGAAAGCAATCAGATCTGATCACGGAACTGAGTTTCGAAGCTCGGAGTTCCTAAACTTATGTGAGCAAAATGGGATCTCTCACAACTTTTCAGCTCCTCGTACTCCTCAGCAAAATGGAGTGGTCGAGAGAAAGAACAGAACTCTGGAGGACATGGCTAGAACCATGATGATCGAAAGTGGAGTTCCTGAGTACTTCTGGACTGAAGCAATCTCCACAGCTACATACATCCTAAATCGAGCCATGACAAGGCCCCTGATCAACAAGACTTCCTATGAGCTCATCAAAGGGAGAAAACCAAACATCTCACACTTAAGAACATTTGGTTGCACATGTTTTGTTCACAACAACGACAAAGACAATCTTGGCAAATTCGACCCCAGAAGCGACGAAGGGATCTTCCTGGGATACTCATCACAAAGCAAAGCTTATAGGGTCTACAATAAAAGAACCAAGAAGATAGAGGAAAGCATTCATGTCGTCTTCAATGAAAGGTCCGTAAAGATGGGAACCGAGACCCAAGGAAAGGGAACTCTGTTCAACCTAGTCAGACATGAAGACGATGATGATGACGGGGATGAGCCAAGAAAAAGGGATGAAGACTATCCAAGTGCAAGCAATATCCCGCAACCAGGGAACAACGACGAAGGTCCAACCCTCACTGATCAAACCTCCCTCGAGGCTCCTTCCTCAGAAGAACCACAAGACACCTCCAACTCTCTCGAGGTCCCCTCTTCAGGGAACAACTCTGCTGTCCCCCAAGACAATACCCTGCCAGAATCAAGTATTCAAGGGGAACAAAGAGGAAACCTGCCAGAAATCTCTGAAGAAACATCAAATGAAGAAGCTGGAGATGAGAGTTCCCATGACAAAGAAACACCGATTGAGGATGATACACATACAAAGGAACTCACTCATACAAGAACCTTTCAACAAAGGAAGGACCACCCCCTTGAGAACATCATCTCCCCTCTTGATAAAGGTGTGCAAACTCGTTCCTCTCTCAATAATTTTTGTGCTTTTAACGCTTTTGTTTCAATGGTGGAACCCAAAAATATCAAAGAAGCATTAAAGGACCCAGATTGGATTCAAGCCATGCAAGAGGAACTCCACCAATTCGAGAGAAACAAAGTTTGGAAGCTAGTTCCTAGGCCCAAAAACAAGAACATCATAGGAACTCGATGGGTTTTTAGGAAAAATCTCGATGATACTGGAGCTGTAGCAAGAAACAAAGCTAGGTTAGTAGCACAAGGATACAGGCAAGAGGAAGGGATTGACTACGATGAGACCTTCGCACCAGTTGCCAGGATCGAGGCCATCAGACTCCTCATCGCCTATGCCGCTCACAAGGGATTCAAACTTTATCAAATGGATGTGAAAACAGCCTTCCTAAATGGACATCTTAAGGAAGAAGTGTATGTATCCCAACCTCCAGGATTCGAAGATGAGAAAATGCCCAACCATGTCTATTTCCTAGAAAGGGCCCTTTACGGACTCAAACAAGCTCCCCGAGCTTGGTATGACAGGTTTGCTCAATTCCTCTTGTCCCATGGATACATTCGTGGTTCCATAGACAAGACTTTGTTTTTAAAGAAAGAATCTAAAGACATTTTGATTGTGCAAGTATATGTTGATGACATTGTGTTTGGAGCAACTAACGAAACTCTTGTAGAGAAGTTTAAGGACCTCATGAGCAGTGAGTTTGAGATGAGTCTCATTGGGGAACTCACGTTCTTCTTGGGACTTCAAATATCCCAAACAAAGGAGGGAACAAAGATTCATCAACAGAAATACATCAAGGAAATGCTTGTGAAGTTTGGGATGGAACATTCAAAGCCCATTGACACTCCCATCTCACCAAATTCAAGGCTCAATGCAGATGAAACGGGTATCAGTGTGGACCAAAGGAACTATCGAGGTATGATCAGGTCCCTTCTCTACTTAACAGCTAGTAGACCTGATATCATGTTCTCCGTATGTCTTTGTGCTCGTTTTCAAGCTAACCCTAAGGAATCACACCTGAAAGAGGTGAAGAGAATTTTCAGGTATCTCAAAGGAAACGATAACTTGTGCCTTTGGTATCCAAGGAACAGTTCCCTTGAACTCATTGCATACACAGATGCTGACTTTGCAGGGCACTTGGTTGACAGAAAGAGCACTTCAGGAATGACCCAGTTCCTAGGGTCATGCTTAGTCTCGTGGGGATCTAAAAAGCAAAACTTAGTGGCACTCTCCACAGCTGAAGCTGAATATGTGGCTGCCGCATCATGCTGTTCCTAGGTTCTATGGCTTAAGTCACAACTCCAGGATTATGGTATGTCTTTTGGCCCAGTTCCCATACTCTGTGATAACACTAGTGCCATAAACATTTCCAAAAATCCTGTGCATCATTCTAGAACTAAGCATATTGATATAAGGCATCACTTTCTACGTGACAATGTTGAAAATGGGAACATCTCAATGGAACACTGTAGAACTGAAGAGCAAATTGCGGATATTCTTACCAAAACTTTAGACAGACGTCCCTACCAGCGTTTTCGAATGCTTCTAGGGATGATAACTCTAAACTAAACAAGTCCCTGTTTGTCTCTCTCTCAATGCCTGACTAGTTTATCTAAGACTGCATGATAGGGAACTTGGATTTATTACTTTCACTATGCCATGATTACTAGTCTAGAGAAAAATGTGTACAAAGGAACCCTATTTCTTTTGGCCCAAAATGATCAACCAGAGTTCCCTTTATCCCTCATTACAAGCCACCATGACGGTTGATCATATGACCCACCCTAAGCTAGGGACCAGACAAATGCTTCTCATGAGCCAAAATATTTCCTTTATCGAGTTGCAAATTGTCTGGTTCCCCTTTGAGTTCCCTAGCCCCACAAAAGGATAAGTGTGAAGTTCCCTTAACCACTTCACTCTCCCTGACCTTGATAAGATCATGGGAACTGATGCATCTACAAAGGGAACGCTGACTAATCTGCAAAGAAAAACCGTCACTTGGGAAGCGGACTTTTGTGTCAGAGGCTCTGAAGCGTTAAAGGCCAAGTATTCAAAATTTGAAAAGGACTTCCCAAGAGATCGTGACGCGTGTCCAGAGGCGTGCTTGAGAAGTTGAAACGGCGCCCCACGTTCATTGGGCAACGGTTATCGAGGTTTTTCCACTTCCCTTTCTACCCTTCACCTCTTCTCTCCTTTAAAACCCCTCTTTGCCATTTTTTGGCCCTTTATCCTCTCTTACATCTCTGTCAATCGTCTTCCCCAAATCTCTTTCACTCTCTTTTCAAGAAACCTCCAAAACCTCCCAATCTCTTACAAAAATGGCCCCTCAACACACCTTCGCCCAGATCAAAGCGTGGGTACATGCCAATCCTCGCATCCTCTTCGTCTCTCAACTAAAAGAGATCGAGAACGAATCGGACCCAACAATGAAGGATGTTCTTATCCAAGGGCTATACAATCAAGTAAGCCCCTTCTTGCCTCCTCCTGCTTCAACTCCAAGTCCCTGGTCAAGGACTCAGCGAGGTGCCCAGCAAACTCTGGGGCGACTTCAACAGCGCCGACGTGTGCAACACAATTTTTGAGGGTCGGGTTCCCTCTAAGATCCTCTCGACGCATCATCTGTCCTTGGTCGCCAAGCTCGCTCACCAATTCATCATCAACGTGGTGATCCCACGCCAAGAGAAGCGCCTGGTCGTCAACATCCCAGATGCCATTATCCTCTACCACTTCCTCCTCAAGAAGCCCATAAATCTTCCCCGCATAATCCTTGGGCACATGGAGAAGTGCATGGCTTCCAAGTCCCACTCTCTTCCCTACTCCGGGCTGATAAAGAAGCTCCTACAAAAAGAGGGTCTTTACGACGCCTCTAAAGATGAAATCGAGCTTGGAAGGGAACTGGACATTACAGTTGCCCAGAAAATGAGGCACTCGGAGCCTGTAGAGGAGACAGCTCCACTAGAATCTGGTCCACAAGAGGGGAACTCTCCAGTGTTGCTCCGCATTGCCAACACCCTCGACCAGATTGCTAGGGACCAAGCAGCGTTGGCCAGAGGACAAGAAAAGCTCACACAAGTCCTTACACGCCTTTGTGACACCCTGTTCCCTCAGAACCAATGATCTCTCTCTTCTTGTTCCCTTAATCCAAAAAAAATGACCACAAATTGTACTTGGGTTCCCATTGTACATATTATCTTAAGTAATGAAATGGTCTTTATTTTGATTGCGTGTTCCCTTCTTTCCTAATATTGCTTTGCTTGTTTTCGATGATGTCAAAAGGGGGAAAGACAAAAAATGCGAGATGAGTTAAAAGTTTAAGTTATCACAGACCACGCATAAGCTAAGGGGGAACAACTGCATAAAAAGCTTAATAGGAACTATGTGTCTCACCAGAAGTGGCTCCCTAAATCTAAGTGTCTCACTAAAAGTGATTTCCCAAAATCATACTTAGGAACTCATCAGCATATCATTCATTGAAATACTTGCATTTTTGTGATGGGTTTGTCATCATCAAAAAGGGGGAATTGTTGGGACGTTGTTGGGACCTCTGGTTCTAAACAACGAATCAACGATTCAATTCTCTTAAGTTTTGATAATGACAAACACCATAGGGAACTAATGTGGTGTGTTCAAGTATTTCTAAGGAACACAGGTACAGCCAAGAACTCCTACGAATGACCAAAAGCCACTGCAGGCCACAATGAAGAGTTTCCATCAAGGGAACTCTGAAGACGAAAGTACACATGAAGTGGGAACTCCTAGAAACAATCAAGAGAACACAAGCTTACAACGATGAAGAGTTTCCATCAAGGGAACTCTGAAGAAGTTAGTTCCCATGCAATGGGAACTCACATGTGAGGACAACGACCGTTCAACGCATATCATGGGATTCTGTCTCAGACAGCCCGAGGGAACAGTCTGAGGATCAGACTGTCACGCTTCATCCAACGGTCCGATTGATCCAAGAAGTTGACCTAGTTCAAACCAAAGTCACATGTGAAGAAAGTACAACTTGGGCATCAAGCAAAGGGCATTTTGGACACAAACGAAAGATGCGACTGCCCAAGACAAATGGACTATAAAGCCAAATGAATAGTACTCGGTCTGAGTACTTCTCCCAGAACTTACAAACACCCACATCAGAGAAAAGAAAGAAAAAGGAAGAGAAGTCCCCGCCGGCGAGTGTGTGATCTCGACGACGGTGAAGCTGAAGTTCCCAGGAGCAAGGGAACTGAGAAGTCAGCGTAAGGTTTGAGTTACTTGTGTTTTGCTGTTGTGAGCTTAGGAACTCAGTTGAGAGGATTTACTAGTGTTGCTAGAGTTAGGAAGAACTTGTAGGAACAGAGAATTGTAAATCCGGCTGTGTAACTAAGGAACAAAGCAATCAATATAAGTAAGTCATTCAAAATCCTCCAAGCGGAGGTAGAGGTTTACCCATAAAACTAGTTGGTTGTAGTGGGGTTCCTCTATAAAGGAACTGTGCCTTTTGTTGTTTTTATTGCTTGCGATTATTTACTTCCGCTGCCTTGGGAACAGCTTAATTGCCAGTTCCCAAGCTCACTGCTAACCGATTACGATCCAACAAAATGTATACGGTGGATCGTTAACGACCCGGATTGGGTTCTTTAACGAGGCAGCGAGAAAAAAAAAGGAAAAAAAAAAAGAAAAAGAAAAAAAATATAAAAAAAGAAAGAGAGGTAAAGTTGAAGTGCATTTGTGTTTAAAGATGATACCAAGAGATTCTTTTATTTTTGGTTATGAGACTTTCTAGGATGATAAAGGGTGAGTAAAAAGAAGTGTGCATAATATGAAGAGTGAGTTTGGTATATGTTTTTATGAGAGTTTTGATGTTATGTGTGAGTTTTTAGGAGTCTTTGATTCCCGGATATTATTAGCACCACATGACCAAAATATTTCCACTCCCTATTCTCTTTTACCCAGCCCCATTACAACCCGGCCGAATGGAAGCTTCTATGGAGTTTTTCATTGAGTCTAAGTTCTCTTGATGATTCTTTGCTTGTTTTGACAAATATTGGGTGGAGAGTATTGGTGATATAAGTTCCAATTTCTATGAGTTTTTGTATACAGGATGAGTTGAGAGATTGAAATTATAAGCCCAAACACTTGAGAATTGAGTGAAACACATTATATCCCTTGAGAGGTTGGATTGTATTATTTTATGTCTATTTAAGTGCATATATGTGTGAGGATGTTAATAGTCTTTTGCTATGATTTTCCTGTGTGTAGATGTTGCTTTTTGGAAGATGGCTATGTCTTGATAAGCATGATTTGTTTTGGTTTTGGTTAGTATCTTATTTATTGCTTGAGGACAAGCAAGTCTAAGTATGGGGTATTTTGATGTTCGCATCACTAGTACAAAATACCTGTTTTACCACGGTTATTTTGCAAAGAATACCACGGTTCATAACCGTAGTAAAAGTGGATGTGGTAAATCTGTTTACTACGGGTGTATTTTTACCACGGTTACAGTTCTACCACGGTTGTATGAACCGTGGTAAATAAAAAACCCGTAGTAAAATAACACTTCAAACGGATGGTTAAACCCGTGATAATTTTGACATAACCGTTGTAAAATTGAATGTGGTAAATTTGTTTGACCCGTTGTAAAATTGATTTAACCATGGTAAACTTGATAAGTAGTAAACTTGTTTAACCGTAGTAATATTAATTAAGGAACCGTGTTAAATTTGAATGTAGTAAAAGTGTTTGACCCGTAGTTATAAATTGATTTAACCGTGGTAAAAATTACCAATGCTCGAGTAGAAGCATGCCCAAGCTTCCTTTTATTTTGTCCACTAGGTTAGGCACAAAATATAGCAAATGCTTAAATTCATCATTTGAACAACCATCCAAAATATAATATATAAAATAATCATAATGTAATATGATGTACCACCAATCTCTCATCAATTCAAACATTACCATATCATAATGTCATAGACTAATAATATATATTTTTCTAAAATGTTGATAAACCTATAAACTAGTTAATATTTTCTAAGGATATAATCACTAAAAAAATGCGACCCACTTATCTCGAACTTGATCTAACTTGTCCTTTGAAAGTGGCTTCAACGCAAGTTGTTCTTCATAACACTGCATCCAAAGTTTATAATTTAACTTTGATTGTAATTTCCGACTATTAAATTTTAAGTATATATATGATATGATTTTATGTAAACATATGTATAATATGTACCTTATCAGAAGTAGAGCCTTGTACTTTTCTCATTATGTCTCGAATATAGCGAAGAACATAGTATCCACAATCTGTATTATTTGGCTGACGAGGGCACTGCAAAAATAAGTTAGTGAAATGATATTACCACACCTCACACATGGACAACGTATCTTTCTACCCTTTCCATAATGTCGAACTGCTTGATTTATAAACTCTTTGACTCCATCCTCACAGACAAACGACTTTCCAACATCCATTTTCTATCCATAATAACTTCCTATGCATATAACATACACACACATAACTTAAAATCTCATCTATGTAGTGTGATTGAATAGAGAAAAATTAGGAACGATAAAACAAAAGTAGACTAGTCCAAATTTTTGTATTGCCCCTACCCTATCAGTTATAAGTAATAATAATTCAACTCCAATTTAATTAAAATTTAGAGTGTTGCAAAGTAAATATACTAATGGTTCTTTCCCCTAAGCTATCATCTACAAGAATGAAAATTTGAACTTTTGTAATAAAAGTCATACATTTAGCATACAAATTAAAACAAAATCATGATGTTTGAACATGAAACTTTAAGAGTACTCACCTCAAGGGATCGACAGATTGAGGAATAAATGAAAGTTGTTTCGCTTTCAGTTGCAACTTGCAAGTCGTTGGACCTTATGAAACTTCATCGATATGTAATTTTGTCTTGTACCTAAAAAAATGGATATAAAAAATTATCAATAATACCATCTTTCCAGAACCTAAAAGCAGGCTTAAATTTAAAATAGCTTTTGTTTCATGATAGGGCATCTAGTTAAAAAAAAGAATCTAGAAGTACAATAAATAATGCTCAATATAATACTATACCACCAACCAATCTTCCACACCAATATAGAAGATAACTAGACAAAAATACTTGATCCAGAATATCAAACTTAAATAACAGAGTCAAATTTGTTCTTTTTAATCTGTGAAATAATTAAGATGATAATGAGGATGAGATTTGTTGACTGACAAGTTTCTGCTCCGAGTTGCACGGTGATCGTATAGCTTATGTTGAATTGGTTTGATTGAGGAATCTACATTGCTTGCAAAAATATGTGCAAATAATTATGGATATTTGCTAGCTAGCTTCCACCATTATCGATCTTTCTTAATTAGATCGTCAGTAGCATTTTACATGCATGCAGGGGCTCCCAGCTTTGGTTACTTGGGTTAATGGGTTCAAAATCGATCTTTTTTCAAGAACAAAAAGTTCAGCATTAAGGTTTTGTGGAAATTTCATAGCACACAGGTATTATATTTGGAACTCAGAGCCTTCTCATTGTAGGGGCCAAATTTTTTCATTGTCACTTCATTCGCAGCCCCTTAACTGAGGTCTCGGGATTTGAGAAAATTGAAGCTGCGATCGCGCCCACCCCGGGCAGCGATCGCGGTGGCGGTGATTCCCGAAAAATTGAAGAACCGCGATCGCGACTTTCTGATGGCGATCGCGGCCAGGCTCCAGATTCCAGCGATCAATATGTTCGTCCGGAGTTCCCTTCTATGGTTTACCAGAAGCCACCTCCTCCCTTTCTTGAAGCACTGAAAGACACAAGGAAGCCAGAGAACGATAAGGAGATCTTCGAGACATTTTCTAAGTGTGAGGTAAATATCCCTTTTCTCAATCTGTTTAAAAGCGTTCCTAGATTTGCTAAATTTCTGAAAGAGTTGTGCACTATTAAGAGGAACCAAAAATTAAAAGGGAAACAGAAAGTTAAGGTTAGTGAACATGTCTCAGCTGTATTTCAAAGGCGAATGCCTAAGAAGTGCAGTGATCCAGGCATGTTCAGCATTCCCTGCATAATAGGAGACACTAAAATAGAGAAAGTCATGCTTGATTTAGGTGCTTCTATTCATGTTATGCCTTATTAAAAGTTGCTTCCAAAATCAAGGATAAATTTCTATCAGAAATAGAAATTTGTGACACCCTGTTCCCTCAGAACCCATGATCTCTCTCTTCTTGTTCCCTTAATCCAAAAAAAATGACCACAAATTGTACTTGGGTTCCCATTGTACATATTATCTTAAGTAATGAAATGGTCTTTATTTTGATTGCGTGTTCCCTTCTTTCCTAATATTGCTTTGCTTGTTTTCGATGATGTCAAAAGGGGGAAAGACAAAAAATGCGAGATGAGTTAAAAGTTTAAGTTATCACAGACCACGCATAAGCTAAGGGGGAACAACTGCATAAAAAGCTTAATAGGAACTATGTGTCTCACCAGAAGTGGCTCCCTAAATCTAAGCGTCTCACTAAAAGTGACTTCCCAAAATCATACTTAGGAACTCATCAGCATATCATTCATTGAAATACTTGCATTTTTGTGATGGGTTTGTCATCATCAAAAAGGGGGAATTGTTGGGACGTTGTTGGGACCTCTGGTTCTAAACAACGAATCAACGATTCAATTCTCTTAAGTTTTGATAATGACAAACACCATAGGGAACTAATGTGGTGTGTTCAAGTATTTCTAAGGAACACAGGTACAGCCAAGAACTCCTACGAATGACCAAAAGCCACTGCAGGCCACAATGAAGAGTTTCCATCAAGGGAACTCTGAAGACGAAAGTACACATGAAGTGGGAACTCCCAGAAACAATCAAGAGAACACAAGCTTACAACGATGAAGAGTTTCCATCAAGGGAACTCTGAAGAAGTTAGTTCCCATGCAATGGGAACTCACATGTGAGGACAACGACCGTTCAACGCAGATCATGGGATTCTGTCTCAGACAGCCCGAGGGAACAGTCTGAGGATCAGACTGTCACGCTTCATCCAACGGTCCGATTGATCCAAGAAGTTGACCTAGTTCAAACCAAAGTCACATGTGAAGAAAGTACAACTTGGGCATCAAGCAAAGGGCATTTTGGACACAAACGAAAGATGCGACTGCCCAAGACAAATGGACTATAAAGCCAAATGAATAGTACTCGGTCTGAGTACTTCTCCCAGAACTTACAAACACCCACATCAGAGAAAAGAAAGAAAAAGGAAGAGAAGTCCCCGCCGGCGAGTGTGTGATCTCGACGACGGTGAAGCTGAAGTTCCCAAGAGCAAGGGAACTGAGAAGTCAGCTTAAGGTTTGAGTTACTTGTGTTTTGCTGTTGTGAGCTTAGGAACTCAGTTGAGAGGATTTACTAGTGTTGCTAGAGTTAGGAAGAACTTGTAGGAACAGAGAATTGTAAATCCGGCTGTGTAACTAAGGAACAAAGCAATCAATATAAGTAAGTCATTCAAAATCCTCCAAGCGGAGGTAGAGGTTTACCCATAAAACTAGTTGGTTGTAGTGGGGTTCCTCTATAAAGGAACTGTGCCTTTTGTTGTTTTTATTGCTTGCGATTATTTACTTCCGCTGCCTTGGGAACAGCTTAATTGCCAGTTCCCAAGCTCACTGCTAACCGATTACGATCCAACAAAATGTATACGGTGGATCGTTAACGACCCGGATTGGGTTCTTTAACGAGGCAGCGAGAAAAAAAAAGGAAAAAAAAAAAGAAAAAGAAAAAAAATATAAAAAAAGAAAGAGAGGTAAAGTTGAAGTGCATTTGTGTTTAAAGATGATACCAAGAGATTCTTTTATTTTTGGTTATGAGACTTTCTAGGATGATAAAGGGTGAGTAAAAAGAAGTGTGCATAATATGAAGAGTGAGTTTGGTATATGTTTTTATGAGAGTTTTGATGTTATGTGTGAGTTTTTAGGAGTCTTTGATTCCCGGATATTATTAGCACCACATGACCAAAATATTTCCACTCCCTATTCTCTTTTACCCAACCCCATTACAACCCGGCCGAATGGAAGCTTCTATGGAGTTTTTCATTGAGCCTAAGTTCTCTTGATGATTCTTTGCTTGTTTTGACAAATATTGGGTGGAGAGTATTGGTGATATAAGTTCCAATTTCTATGAGTTTTTGTATACAGGATGAGTTGAGAGATTGAAATTATAAGCCCAAACACTTGAGAATTGAGTGAAACACATTATATCCCTTGAGAGGTTGGATTGTATTATTTTATGTCTATTTAAGTGCATATATGTGTGAGGATGTTAATAGTCTTTTGCTATGATTTTCCTGTGTGTAGATGTTGCTTTTTGGAAGATGGCTATGTCTTGATAAGCATGATTTGTTTTGGTTTTGGTTAGTATCTTATTTATTGCTTGAGGACAAGCAAGTCTAAGTATGGGGTATTTTGATGTTCGCATCACTAGTACAAAATACCTGTTTTACCACGGTTATTTTGCAAAGAATACCACGGTTCATAACCGTAGTAAAAGTGGATGTGGTAAATCTGTTTACTACGGGTGTATTTTTACCACGGTTACAATTCTACCACGGTTGTATGAACCGTGGTAAATAAAAAACCCGTAGTAAAATAACACTTCAAACGGATGGTTAAACCCGTGATAATTTTGACATAACCGTAGTAAAATTGAATGTGGTAAATTTGTTTGACCCGTTGTAAAATTGATTTAACCATGGTAAACTTGATAAGTAGTAAACTTGTTTAACCGTAGTAATATTAATTAAGGAACCGTGTTAAATTTAAATGTAGTAAAAGTGTTTGACCCGTAGTTATAATTTGATTTAACCGTGGTAAAAATTACCAATGCTCGAGTAGAAGCATGCCCAAGCTTCCTTTTATTTTGTCCACTAGGTTAGGCACAAAATATAGCAAATGCTTAAATTCATCATTTGAACAACCATCCAAAATATAATATATAAAATAATCATAATGTAATATGATGTACCACCAATCTCTCATCAATTCAAACATTACCATATCATAATGTCATAGACTAATAATATATATTTTTCTAAAATGTTGATAAACCTATAAACTAGTTAATATTTTCTAAGGATATAATCACTAAAAAAAATGCGACCCACTTATCTCAAACTTGATCTAACTTGTCCTTTGAAAGTGGCTTCAACGCAAGTTGTTCTTCATAACACTGCATCCAAAGTTTATAATTTAACTTTGATTGTAATTTCCGACTATTAAATTTTAAGTATATATATGATATGATTTTATGTAAACATATGTATAATATGTACCTTATCAGAAGTAGAGCCTTGTACTTTTCTCATTATGTCTCGAATATAGCGAAGAACATAGTATCCACAATCTGTATTATTTGGCTGACGAGGGCACTGCAAAAATAAGTTAGTGAAATGATATTACCGCACCTCACACATGGACAACGTATCTTTCTACCCTTTCCATAATGTCGAACTGCTTGATTTATAAACTCTTTGACTCCATCCTCACAGACAAACGACTTTCCAACATCCATTTTCTATCCATAATAACTTCCTATGCATATAACATACACACACATAACTTAAAATCTCATCTATGTAGTGTGATTGAATAGAGAAAAATTAGGAACGATAAAACAAAAGTAGACTAGTCCAAATTTTTGTATTGCCCCTACCCTATCAGTTATAAGTAATAATAATTCAACTCCAATTTAATTAAAATTTAGAGTGTTGCAAAGTAAATATACTAATGGTTCTTTCCCCTAAGCTATCATCTACAAGAATGAAAATTTGAACTTTTGTAATAAAAGTCATACATTTAGCATACAAATTAAAACAAAATCATGATGTTTGAACATGAAACTTTAAGAGTACTCACCTCAAGGGATCGACAGATTGAGGAATAAATGAAAGTTGTTTCGCTTTCAGTTGCAACTTGCAAGTCGTTGGACCTTATGAAACTTCATCGATATGTAATTTTGTCTTGTACCTAAAAAAATGGATATAAAGAGTTATCAATAATACCATCTTTCCAGAACCTAAAAGCAGGCTTAAATTTAAAATAGCTTTTGTTTCATGATAGGGCATCTAGTTAAAAAAAAGAATCTAGAAGTACAATAAATAATGCTCAATATAATACTATACCACCAACCAATCTTCCACACCAATATAGAAGATAACTAGACAAAAATACTTGATGCAGAATATCAAACTTAAATAACAGAGTCAAATTTGTTCTTTTTAATCTGTGAAATAATTAAGATGATAATGAATGAGAAAAACAAAGCAAGCATGTAAAGATGAGCTTAATACTTGCATAAATTGTTCTTTAAATCTTTCCCTAAACTTGTAAAATTAAGATCTATGTACTATCATTCAGGTGGTACCTAAATGCCATTATGACTTAATTATTATTTATGGTCATGGATGTATGAGTGAATGATGATACCAAGAGCTCATGATCTTGATCATGTTTTGAGGTGTCATTAACCGGAAAAAAGACATGCAAAAGTGACCAGCCTTAACTCAAAAATACACATCATCAAAGCTAAATTAATACTTCTTTCCACATCCAGGATCATCACTTTCCTATATGCATGATGCATGCCCTTGGATTCTTCCTGCAACCAAAATTCCCCAGATCCTAAAAGCACCTTGTAAAGTCCACATTTCAATACCCAATGCCAAAATGCATTCAAAATTTTAAATTTAAGCCTATACTGGACCAAGATGAAAGAATCCAAGTTAACCTCTAATTTGATCCTTTACTGGACGAAAATTTTAAATTTAAGCCCTTGAATCCAAGATAAAAAAGAAAAGACCTTGATCATATACTGGCCCAAGATGATCAAGTAGTGTAGAATGATTCTTTCAAGTGACCTCTAATTTCCAACAGAATTTCCAAGTTAACAAAATCTTAAGCACAACACAATTTCCAAGTTAAGAAAAGTAGCTACCAATTAATTTGCAGCAATCCTTTGACTACACATTAATTCATTCACAATTAACCTACTTAGACATTTCCATCAAGATAAAACAAACAAACCCTAGCTACTCGACATATTCTATCACTTGTAATTTTATTTTTAAATTGTTTTCCAAGGACATTGTCTCATAGAAGTTAAAACAGAGTCCTCAAAGCTTGCAAATTTATTCTAGCTTTTCTGGGAGAGTAGAGAGAAAGATTGGAATGAATGCAAATTATATATACATGAAAAGACAAGAATACATTATTCATCATCATGGGTTTCCAAATTCGGTTGTCAATCAACCACAGACATATATATATATATATCATCAATTGGAGTTGACATTCTATGATGGTGATGATATGGAACATCTGAAACATATACACAATTTCTAACCACCAAAAGCACTCAACTTGGAATTCCAAGTTCCGTACTACTAAATTGATTACCATACTTGATCATACCTGGAATTTTACTAAATCATACCTGGCCGGAAATCACCGTCTGGCTAAATCGCCAGAAAAGCTAAGTAGGTCGGAAGAAGAAGACCGGTCGGAAGAAGAAGACCGAAAAGCTAAGTGGAATTCGATCTGGCGGTCAGAAGAATAAGACCGGAAAAACTAAGTAGGTCGGCCAAAAATCTCCGCTTGCGAGGTCGGAACAAGAAGCCGTCGTCGCTCGAACTCTGTCTCGCTCAAATATCTCAGGCTTCTCAGCAAATTAATAAATCTGAAACCCTTGAATTGAAACCCTTTTTTTGATCCGATAAATTGAAACCCTTGAACAAGATAAAATTGAAAGAAAAAAAATTTATATAAATTCTTTGATAGCAGTTCTTTTCCTATCCATAAAGATATATTTACCACGGTTCCGCTTGAACCATGTTAAAATGGTACCCTAAATTGTAAAATGTGTGCTAAATTACCACGGTTCAGGCGGAACCGTGGTAAAATAGTATCCTAAATTACCACGGATGTTGTAACCACCGTGCTATTATCGCCAAATTAACTTAAATAATACAAAAGACCACGGAACCGTAGTAAAATGTGTGCTAAATTACCACGGTTCCGCCTGAACCGTGGTAAAATAGTAGCTAAACTTAGCATAACTATCAAGTTTACTACACCAAACACGGAACCGTGATAAAAACAGCCGTCCCAAAAACGCCTTTTTGTACTAGTGCATTTTTAGTATAGTTTTTGATAGGTTTTCTTTGCTTATTAGGTTTAGTTTTGTCTAGTTTAGGTTTAGTTTTGAGTATTTTTAGTTAGTTTTGCATAAATCTATGAAAAGAGTGGAATCTACGCTATTTTGTGTATTTTGCAGATTTTAGTGAGAAAAGGAGCTAAATGGAGCTAAATTTGGAGCATCACAGTGAAGGACGGGAGAGTGCAAGATTTAAGAAGTCAAAGCTCAAGAATACAAGAGGAGGTGTTGAAGAAAACAAACCCCAGGCTCGTTAACGAGGCTGTGAAGGGTCGTTAACGAGGCCACGAAGAGGAAGATTTCGAGTATTATTTTTATTATTCACCGATCCTGAGCGGGAATTTATTTCCGTATCGGTTGAGTATCTTTTTAGAATCTTTATGGGTTATTAGAATATGTATTTTAGGGTTTAATATCTTTCTAGATTTTATTTCTATCTTTTAGAGATTGTTTCTATCTTTTTAGGAAAGCTTTTATCTTTTAGCCTTTTTAGTTTTTTAGGATTTTCTAGTATAAATACCCTTCTATCTAGCATAGAAAGGGGGGCTTAATTTTGGAGTCGATTTTAGAGCTAGTTTTGGAGAAGATTTGGAGGAAGGCCGAAGGAGAGAGAACCGGATCGGAAGTCGGTGACGAGGGTCGGTGACGACGGTTTCCGAGGTTCGTTGATCGAGTTTTGTGGTTCGGTGATAGTTTTGTTTAGTTTTCCTCTGGATCTCTGTAAGACGATATTTTGTTATTAATTTAAGTTTGAATTTTGTTTCAATGTTTGTGTTTATTGAAGTTTTTAGTTTCTTAATCATGAGTAGTGAGTAGTCTATTTTTCTAGGGTCGGGGTTAAGCCCGGCATAGTTAAGCATGTTTGATGAGTAAGATTGTGTGATGAATGCCTTTTATCTTTATTGAGATTGTTTGTTGTGCTTAATACCGAAACGGGAGTTGAGATAATTTGAGTTTTAACTTGATTGAAAGAGAAAGTTAGTAACTTGAAGGTTGATATTGTTTGAAAACGAAAGTTTCAAGCTTTAGATCCAAAACAAGCAATTGAGTAAGTTAGTTTATGAAAGTAGATTAATTTACTTGTCAAGTCAATGAAAGTTGATGCTTCTATCTATTTAAAGGCATGATCTTATCTTCTTACGAATTCTTATGCTTAGCTATGTTGTGGTGTCCCTTATCCTAGATTTTTGTTTTAATTGAATTATTTCTGATAAATCTTCGTTGCTGAATACTTGCTTCGGTACCAAGTATTAATTAGAATTTAATTAGGTCGTTAATTAGTATTTTTGTGTTCGGTGGTTCGGTAACGATCCTGACAAGGTCGTTAACGAGGCATCTCGTGAGTGATTGTGTTTGATTTTATTTGATTATTATTAGATTGATAGACAAACAACCTTGCTTCCTGTGGAACGATCCTGACTCCACTGTACTCAGCGGGGTCTTGACTTACAAATTTATTTGTTGGCCAAGAAACCCTAATCAACAGTTATACATGCTCAATTTCATCAAATTGCTAGTCCTCTATAAAAAAAACAATTTCATATCGAGAATCAGGCTATACCATCAAAAACATGCTTGCAAGGAAATTACAAGATCATGCTTGCAACTACTATCATAGAACCAAAAGAAAGGGTATTTATCTATTCTAAAAACTCTTTTTGGAATTTTTTTCAATTTTCAATTTTTTTCATTTTATTTTTTTATGACATTGTCCGCAAACAAAGACAACTAGAACAAACAAGATACACAAAACACACAAGCAAGTTTTCTTCCCTTTCCCACCCCATACTTAAAATTACAGTGTCCCCACTGTAATACAAATAAGCAGAAAAGAAAGAAAGAAAGAAAACAAAACTCACATGATAAACTGAAGCGGAAAGGAAACATCTTCTCAAAAGCTGAATCAACACCCTAGTGGTGGAAATTGGCGCTCGAAGTTACCCATAAACTCGTACATGGTCTTCCAACGCTCCTCATCAACTGTCACCCTTTGCTCTATAGTCCGCCAACGAGCATCCGCCTACTGATGCCTCGCATCATCCAAAGCCATGCGAGCGGAATAGACACCCTCCCAATGATCCATCCTCTGGTGGAGCTGTGTCTACTGCAAGTTGAGCTGTTGCATCTGAAATGAAAGATCATCGACCCATGGAGGTGGAACACTCGATTTAGTATAAGTGGGTTGAGGGGGTGGTTGGTAGTGATCTTGAGGCTGGAAGTGGTCTTGGAAAATCACCGGGTTATAAGGTATAAGATCATAAGATTGCGGCACGGTAGGAGGTGGTGGGGGGTCGTTACCGAAGCTGTGTGCCTCGGTAGTAGCCTCGAAGTAGTCGTTAATGACCTTGTGTGCGACGTTAACGATGTTGTCATCTTCACCAGAACTTCGGTACGGAAGTCATCGTCCTCGATATCGAGTTCTTCCGTGGTTGCCTCCGTTTCTGCCTCCGTTGCATCGTCATCTTCATCCATAGCTTCTCCTTCTCTCTCAAACCTTGTCTCACACGACCTCAACGACGACTCATCTTGTGGCTTCTTTTCCAACGGGAATGCATGACCCGTCCAAGACTCGTACCAATTTGGTACGTAAAGAAGCTCCATCTTTTCCAGGGTAAGAGGGACTATTGGCAAAGAACTGGTGGCGTGCCCTCTCTCGGTCCGTACAAAAATGCTGCAAACAAACCAATAGTTCTTGTCAAGCAATTGGGCATGGTTCGGCGCGTAGAGTGAGATATCAACGCCGAGCTTGTCCGCCAAAAGACTAACCAGATTCCCGCACCACACTTCTTTAGACTTGATCCCGTGTTTCTCGACATATTGCAACCATTCATTAAAATCCGCCATTGTGCCCTCGTGGTTGACATTGTCGAGCCGGAATCTTATCCTTCCTACCGAGGTCTTGGTTATGAATCTTGTCTCGAGAGTGGCCAGGAACTCGGCGGTGAGAGCCGGGTAGTGCGGTATCTTCTCTTTCTTCAATAGCTGAGGCACTCCGAGGATGGCAAAAGCGTGTCTGACGTCCTCATAAATCCCCATTGCCTTAGCACTTGACTTTGAGAACCACCTAGTGTACTGGTCCTTTTCCAGTATGGCATCAAAGCGGCCAGATTGTGCTTGAGTGGCCAATATGCCATGCGGGGAGGGGACGGGGACCGTTGAGTCCTCTTCTTCTTCCCGGCTCTTGTGGACCTCTGCTAGTGCTTGCCATATGGACCGTTGAATTGAAGAATTGAAGAACACAAATTGAATTTGGGAAGGGTAACGAGGCTAGTGATTCGCCGGTAACGAACTCGAGAGTGGAGGAGCTCGTTATTGTGGTGTGGTTCCGAGGCTAAGGGCGGTGGTGCACCGATTGATGGTGGGTAGAGAGTATCGGTGGGATTGGTTTGAGGATTTGGCTTAAGATTTGAGTGTGGGATTGGGAGTTTTTGAGAGAGTTAAATAGGAAGGGAAAAGGGGTAAAGGGAGAGGCGGCGTGGGTAGGGTAGATAGAAGATAGATTTAGGTTAAAAGTACTTACCTTTCCGTGTCCACCTATCCGGATCTCGAAATGGGCCGTTAACGACCTTGGGTGGGGTCGTTAACGAGCATGTGCGACTTGTTTTTAGCGTTGTTCCGAGCCCAACTTCCTATACCACGTTAGTTCTAAACAATTTTATCTTGCTAACTTCTAAATTACTAAAAACTCAAAATAAAGCTAAGAAAAAGATCTAAAAAAAAGGAAACTAAATTAAAACTAAAAACCGGGATGCCTCCCGTAAGCGCTATTTTTAATGTCGTTAGCCCGATGTACTTACCTTGGCTCAAGGTGGTTCCTTTTCAGCTATGTCAGGGTTTTGAGGGACCCCATACTTAGCTTTGTAGGCATTATTAGCTCGTGTCACTAAATTTGGTCCTTTATCCTCTAGCAATATGCCCGGTATTCCTAAACAAGGGTTAGTGAAATTCGAAAATCAAGGTGGTTTCGATTCCTCCAAAGCATAGATAGTGGGGTACAGTTGATAGCGATCAAAGGACCATGGAGATTAAAGTTGAAAAGAAGGTGTCTAGAAGGTCAAGACCGAGACCTTTCCCAAGGTCAAGGCCATTTAAATTCAAAGAGGTTTTCATGGACTCAATATTATCTCTTACAAAGATTCATAAATGGCGCCAAAGACCACCAAGGAAGAGGATCAAGTCAATGGGTCGAGTTTCACTATTTCCTTATTTAGAAACATGTTTTAGCTTGTCTCACTTTTGGGATAAATTTAGTAAGTGACCGGGTGAGATAAGTTGTTGCATGGGTCAAAGTCAACTCTTTGACTTGACCAATCTAAATATGGAAAATATCATTTATTTAATTTCTATATGTTGGACGATTTTCCATTATTAGTTGTTAGAGATATTTTCAATCAATAGACTTATGTTAGTTGGTTGATAATCTCTCTCCTATGTTTTTATTAGCTTTTAGATATTTTGAGTTTGTTAGGATGTTTCCTTAAATAAATAAATCAGCCATGATTTATTTTATTTAAGGGGATCTAGATAGATATTATTTTAGATATTTTATTATATCTTGGGAAGCAAGAGAAGGGCAATTCTACCCCTCTAGGGTCGGCTGCACTCTCTCCCTTGCTCCCCAAGCAATAGCTTTGTATTCTACTATAAATACTCTTGCATTTCATTAATAAAAATCAGCTTGAGAGAGATTAAACCCAAATTGGTTTAATCTATCTCTTGGGCCAAAAATATACATGTGTTATTGATTTTCTGCATTGAGGAGTTTGATCATCATCATCACACGACATCATCATCATCGATTCATCCATCTCTCTTCTCGTGTTTTTGTTTGTTTGATTCATTGAATTGATCAATCAAGTTTAGTTCTAGTCGATTTATATCAACTAGTTTATCAATTTGGATTAGCGTTCGAGCCATCCAAGATGAACTATCTTATTTGATTCAAATTAGTGTTTCGAAATCAGTTTGCTACTAATTCAAGTTCGAGTTCTTCAATTTCTTGTGAAGCAAGTTTCTGACTTTGAAAGTGTTGTAGGGAAGAATTCAATATTACAAGGCAAGAACGAGATCGTGTGGGTCATATACGAGGTTTCTACGGAGGATTCCGGGGCAATCACGTAACAAGGCAAGATCAGTATCCCACCAAAAACGGGCAGCTCCCATAAGACAAGATGTCACTGCATACAACTTCTCTTGTTCAGTGTAATTATGGTACTCAAGGAAAGAGTTGGTGTCTTTTTCCCATTCAAAATACCATGTGGGGTCAGTAACCCCATAAAAGTCTCTATTCGGTGTGGGACATATCGTTGAGACATCCTGAAACAAAGCAATAAAACGAGAGAGTAGTGTGTTCCAAAAGCAAATCACAACAAGCAATACTACACCTTAATCAAGCCAAAACTTGCCTCAAAGCAATCCAATCAACGTAGCATTAGGGCGTATCATATTCAAGTGGTATCATATTCCAGCGTCTCGCCAAGTAATTGTTTCTTTCCTTAATTTGCTTTCTAAATCAATTTAATTCAGTTTTGATCCCAAAAATCCTACCTTTTCCCCAAAGCTAGAATTTTTGAGACCAAAATTGAATTTTTCTACACCGATACCACAGAATTCCGCCACCTTCACCACCATATACTGTTGGCAACCACTATTACCCTCCACCACCAACCGGATCACCCTACCACCGCCAAACCCTAATCGCCAAACCCTTCAAACCCTAACCCTAGTGTTCGATAACTAACCCTAATTGGAAACCCTAACCCTAGTGTTCGATCACAAACCCTAACCCTAGGATCGAACCCTACCAATTTCTCAAACCCTAGAACTGAACCCTAACTCCCCAAAACCTAATCCAGCCGAGACCATCCTAAACCCTAATCTCTTATTGTTCCTTAATCTCCAAGCAATTACCCAATTAGGAGATTTTTAAGGGATTTGTTGCATGTTTTTGGTTGAATTGGTTGCGTTTGTTGAAATAATAGATTAGCAATTGTTTTTCCTACAGTTTTATGAGTTTTTCATACATGTTGCATGATTGATTGCGATTCATATTGCTTGATTAATATTTTCTAATTTCTGTCATTGCATCCTATAAATTCGACCAACCCTTATTCTTCTTTGTTAATTTGGCTTCTAGTTGGTTTCATTCGTAGTTTAAAGTCACTTAGTTAAAAAAAATCACATTAGTTTCGTTTTTCCCCTTGCATTCAATTGTTGCATTGCTTTGCTTATTTCTCAATTCTAGCACAAGAGTAGATTGTGCATAAAGTAAAAAAAAAACAGACAAGAAAAAGTGATCTACCCCAGCTAGTTTTAAGCCACTTTCAACCCTAGTGACTGTTTGCTTAAAAATATAGCTATGTAGAAATCACTTTGAAGAAAAAGAGTGACGAAATAAAAGTCACTAAGCCCACCATATTTCTGTCCTTGCATGCTTAAATTTGGCTTTATTAACTTGCATAGAGTCAATTGAGAGATTGCATGTGTGTAGAAGCTCATAAAGGGATTATTTGCATTGCTTGTCTTATAGCTTACTTGCCATTTGCTTGAATTGCATATTTCCTTTATTTATCATTAGTATACCATACCTATAATATATCTACCCTTTACTACCTCAAATCAGCCCAAAAACTGAATTATGTTGATTGGATTGCTTTGAGGCAAGTTTTGGCTTGATTAAGGTGTGGTATTGCTTGTTGTGATTTGCTATAGAACACACTACTCTTTCTACTTTCTTGCTTGTTTCAGGAACAATGGTGATCCATTTGAGCCTAACCCGGCTGAATTAAATCTTACTAAGGAGGCAATCGATTTCATTAGGTTGTCCATTAGTGAGAGTGTACCAGATGGCCAGGCTCGAGCTGTAGAGTTGGCCACGGCTGCATTGACTCCAAAATTGCAGCGTCTAGAGGAGCAACTTGCAACATTGATTGAATCATCTCAAGCAAGTCATAAGAGTGCTCTTGCAATAGAGCTTACTAGTGACCCAAATCAGGCCTCGGGTAGCGACAAAGGCAAGCAACAAGTAGTTGATGAAGAACATGATGTGCTTGCTAGCTACAACAAAGATAACGATCCCCGGCTCACTACTCCCCCACAGCAGGCTGAGGTGGAGGAAGAGGCATAGGGTTGAGGACTCCACCGGTTACTCATTAAAAAATCTATAATCAACCAGCAAACCGGTATCCTCAAGCCACTCATCAACAATATCAACAATACAACAATCCTTTTGATGATGTGACTTATGGCTATCCCGGGGAAGAAAGGCACCCATGGCATCCTCCCCTTGATGATTTCTATAAACAAGTTGAGGTTGTAGAAGATATCCCACCAGCTTATGGAGTACAAAGGCCGAACAACAACAACAATGCTAACCAACACATCAATCAGATTGGTAAGCGTGATATTAAGATCAAGATAGAGCCATTCAGTGGAGAGCTCAATCCGGAGAAGTATCTAGAGTGGGAACAAGCTACAAATTTCATTCTAGATCACATGGTATTTTGAATGGGAAGAAGACACCAACTCTTTCCTTGAGTACCATAATTACACTAAACAAGAGAAGTTGTATGCAGTGACATCTTGTCTTGTGGGAGCTGCCCGTTTTTGGTGGGATACTGTACAAAGAGATCGTTGGAACCGAGGATTTAAGCCCATTACGACTTGGCATCAACTGAAATTCTACATGCGCCAGAAGTTTGTTCCATATGAGCATTCTGAACAGTTGAAAAGAGTGGCAAGTTGTAAGCAAGGTTCTCGATCTCCACTTGACTTCTTCATGGAACTTGAAGAATTGATGTGTTTTGCTGTGTTGATGTATCACCAAGGTATATATGCATAAAATTCATAGATGGACTGAATTCTCAATACCAAGAACATCTTGAAAGCCATTCAGACTACAATGATGTTGATGCCTTGGTTCGAGCTGCTCAGAAGTATTTTTACCAACTCCAACGAAAGAATGAGGCTTTGTCTAATTCTAGTCAGATGAGGTACAATTCTAACTCTTCTTCCATTGTTTTGGATACTAACTCCTTTTTGCACGAAATGGGAGTTTCTAACTCACCAAAACCAGGAATGTTCACTCAAGAAGAGAAAGTTTCAACCCCACATAGCCAAGAGACCTCTAAGGAATCAAGTGACCTCCTATGTGTTCTTCAAAGCCATATTGTGGAGGAAAGTTTGAAGAAGGAGGTCCCAGCTGAGGAAACCATGCAAGATGAGAGCATGGAGGAAGAAGTGGATGTCTCAATGGAGTTTTAGTCAAAGAGAGCCCTAATGCCCAAGAGATGATTCCATGTCTTCCATGAACTTACAACCTTCTTTACTAACAATGGTGCCTTTCGTATTTAAATCTTTTCAGGATAATTCTCCTCTTATTCTTACATGCAACATCGAATCGAGGAAGATTCGAGGTCATGTGGGGGAGAATGATAGCGACCAAAGGACCATTGAGATTAAAGTTGAAAAGAAGGTGTCTAGAAGGTCAAGACCGAGACCTTTCCCAAGGTCAAGGGCGTTTAAATTCAAAGAGGTTTTCATGGACTCAATATTATCTCTTACAAAGATTCATAAATGGCGCCAAAGACCACCAAAGAAGAGGATCAAGTCAATGAGTCGAGTTTCACTATTTCCTTATTTAGAAACATGTTTTAGCTTGTCTCACTTTAGGGCTGAATTTAGTAAGTGACCGGGTGAGATAAGTTGCTGCATGGGTCAAAGTCAACTCTTTGACTTGACCAATCTAAATATGGAAAATATCATTTATTTAATTTCTATATGTTGGACGATTTTCTATTATTAGTTGTTAGAGATATTTTCAATCAATAGGCTTATGCTAGTTGGTTGATAATCTCTCTCCTATGTTTTTATTATCTTTTAGATATTTTGAGTTTGTTAGGATGTTTCCTTAAATAAATAAATCAGCCATGATTTATTTTATTTAAGGGGATCTAGATAGATATTATTTTAGATATTTTATTATATCTTGGGAAGCAAGAGAAGGGCAATTCTACCCCTCTAGGGCCGGCTGCACTCTCTCCCTTGCTCCCCAAGCAATAGCTTTGTATTCTACTATAAATACTCTTGCACTTTATTAATAAAAATCAGCTTGAGAGAGTTTAAACCCAAATTGGTTTAATCTATCTCTTGGGCCAAAAATATACATGTGTTATTGATTTTCTGCATTGAGGAGTTCGATCATCATCATCACACGAGATCATCATCATCATCGATTCATCCATCTCTCTTCTCTTGTTTTTGTTTGTTTGATTCATTGAATTGATCAATCAAGTTTAGTTCTAGTCGATTTATATCAACTAGTTTATCAATTTGGATTAACGTTCGAGCCATCCAAGTTGAACTATCTTATTTGATTCAAATTAGTGTTTCGAAATCAGTTTGCTACTAATTCAAGTTCGAGTTCTTCAATTTCTTGTGAAGCAAGTTTCTGACTTTGAAAGTGTTGTAGGGAAGAATTCAATATTACAAGGCAAGATCAGGATCGTGTGGGTCATATACGAGGTTTCTACGGAGGATTCGGGCCGGCTGCACTCCCTTGCTCCCCAAGCAATAGCTTTGTATTCTACTATAAATACTCTTGCATTTCATTAATAAAAATCAGCTTGAGAGAGATTAAACCCAAATTAGTTTAATCTATCTCTTGGGCCAAAAATATACATGTGTTATTAATTTTCGGCATTGATGAGTTCGATCATCATCATCACACGAGATTATCATCATCATCGATTCATCCATCTCTCTTCTCGTGTTTTTGTTTGTTTGATTCATTGAATTGATCAATCAAGTTTAGTTCTAATGGATTTATATCAACTAGTTTATCAATTTGGATTAGCGTTCAAGCCATCTAAGTTGAACTATCTTATTTGATTCAAATTAGTGTTTCGAAATCAGTTTGCTACCAATTCAAGTTCGAGTTCTTCAATTTCTTGTGAAGCAAGTTTCTGACTTTGAAAGTGTTGTAGGGAAGAATTCAATATACAAGGCAAGATCGGGATCGTGTGGGTCATATACGAGGTTTCTACGGAGGATTCCGGGGCAATCACGTATCAACTGTGTAGGAACAGAGTATACAGAAGAATCATGACCATTAATATTGAATCCATGGTTAGAGTATTCAGCTTGATTTATTGGTGATTGTGTTGACACCGAAATTGTCGGGGTCGGTAATGAGCCTGCTCTAGTAATTCCTTCGTCATAATGGTGCATGAAAGGTTCGGTACTGGACCAAAGAGGGTCGGTAGAAATCCCAGTTACACTCATGTCCTCTCTGTTTGTTGGAGGAGAGTCGTTAGAAACAACAATGTCGAGCTCTGGCTGGGACAACTCAATTTGTGCGGCAGTTGTTAGGTCGTTGGCGTTCTGGTTAAGGCTGAATTCTACCCGTTCCTCTCCAATATCGAAGGTAAGGAGTCCATTTCGCACGTCGACCCTAGCACCTGCTGTAGCGAGGAATGGCATGCCTAAAATGATGGGGACTAGAGGATCTTCAAGCAAGTCAAGGACGATAAAATCATTTGGAATGAAAATTTCCCAACTTGAATGTGATAATCATCAACGACTCCCGTGGCTTTCACACTTGACCCGTCCACCATGTACAGTCTCATGTCCACTGGTTCTAGAGGTCCCATGTTAGCCTTTGACCAGATTGACAGAGGGAGTAAACTGGCACTAGCTCCCAAATCACATGGAGCCTTGAATCGGTGGTCGCCTAGGCCAATTGTTATAGCAAATCTCCCTGGGTCACCTAATTTTTCTGGACGAGTAATGGATCGGACCTCATCTTGAAGCTTTGTAATGAATCGTTTCCTGCTAAGAATGTCTTTCAAAAACTTTGTGTAAGACGGCTTTTCTCTTAGGGCCTAGTGAATGGGATAGAAATATTTAAGCTCTGGAGGATCTTAACGAAACGCTTAAACTTGCCTTTAGTGGAGTCCTTAAACTTCTTAATAGGAAAGGGAAGAGATTTCACCAAGATCGAAGCCAAAATGGGCTTGAGAGGTGATGCTATCGGGTCAACATCAAGGTCGTCGGGTCAACATCAAGGTCGATTGGTGCGTTTGAAGGGTCGGTACCGATCTGGTGGGGTCGGTAACGAGCCTGAGATTGAGAGAGGAGCTCAGAATAGGGAACTTACCTGGACTGGGGTCATTAATGACCCTGGGAGCATCATTACCGATTTGTTTAGGCTCGGTAACGACCCTCTCTGGCTCGTTATCGATCTGATTCGTGGCTTCCTTATCAGTTTTGGGGCTCTTCTCCTTAACTTGGGCACGCTCCGGTAGTGTCTTTCCGCTCCTAAGGTGCACCACCGCTATTTGTCCTCTAGGTCTCTCCTCGGGTTCACCCGGGAGTTGCCCTTGCGGTCTCGGTATCTGTGCCGCCAAGTTCCCTAACTGGGAGTCAACATTCTTCTTCCACACATCAAACTCCCCATCTTTTTATCTGATTGTTAAGGTTGGCTTGGACTCCGGTGATTTCATTCTTTACGTCGTTGATCCCCTCATAGAGTCCTTGTACCCAAGAAGGTGGCTCTTGATGGCCTGGAGGTCTATATGGTGCAGACCGCCTATCCGGTGGGGGTGCTGCATAGCTTTGGTTCTGGTTTTGATTACCCCACGTCGGGTAATTGTTCGACCTGTCAAAATTATTGGGTTGGTTACTGTATGGACCTCTCATGTAATTCATTTCAGCATAAGTCTCATCCGATCTAACCTGCTCGATGTTAGTGCAAGCAGACGTACTATGGGCAGAAGAACCACACTCTTGACAAGGTTGAGAGGCTTTCAGAAAACTTACTTGTTTCTTAAGGCGGTTGACCTCATCTTGTAGAAATTGATGTTTGACATCGGGATCAACATCGTCCTTGTTAGGCACGTAGAGACGCTTATGGGGCTGGGGTGATCGTTGGGTACCATACATGGCATCGTAGTTAGACAACTTGTCCAGTAACTCCCATGCAACTGTGGGATCTATCTCTATAAAACCGCACGCATTGTGTGTGTTGATGCGGTTCTTCGTTTCTGCATTGATCCCCTGGAAAAAAACTTCGTGGAGTACATATAAAGGTTGGCCATGAGTAGGGCACTGTTTGAGCATCTCTTTAAACCTTTCCCATGTCTCTAAAAAGGTCTCGTTAGGCAGCTGATGATAGGAGGTGATGCGTTTTCTCAACTGAGTTGTCTTAGCAGGAGGGAAGAACTTTGTGAGAAATTGATCATACAAAGCCTTCCAAGTCCTGATAAACTTAGGAGGTAAGCTCTCCAACCAGCTCAAGGCCTTTCCAGTAAGAGACCACCTGAAAACTTTGAAAAGAACATATTCAAGTGAGGCACCTTCAGCAGCAATAGTGTCACAATAATCAAGAAAGTTCCTAATATGTTCCATAGGGCATTCAATAGGTTTTCCTTCAAACTGAGCCCTCTTTATCATGGATATGAATTGAGATTTAATCTCAAATGTCTTCTCTATCTCTGGAAGCACTATTGCAGACTCCGGCACCCTCAGTTCTGGATTCATATATTGCTTGGCATTCCTCGGATAGGCATACAATTCTTCTTGTAAATGAGCACTGTTAACTTGTTCACGTTCAGCAGCGGCAGCGGCAGCAGCGACATCTCTATAAGCTTGTAGCTCCTCCATCCGCTTCTGGAGGACTTCCATCTTCGACCCATCTCTTTAGGTGTAGCCATGGCTCGGTTTTCTCTACGTCTACGGTGCAAGGTGCCTTCAGGTTCGGAATAGTAGCCGGTGTTGTCAAAGTCGAGCCTGCGACGTCCTTCTGGCATACGCTCAGAAAACAAACAAAGAAAACAGAGTTAAAAACAAAAACGGGGTCGGGCTATTTACAGACCCACAGATAAACAAACAAACATTGTTGCTTTCCCGGCAACAACGCCAATTTGTTGATAGGGTTTCTTGACAACAAATAAATTTATAAGTCAAGACCCCGCTGAGTATAGCAGAGTCAGGATCGTCCACGGGAAGCACGGTTGTTTGTCTATCAACTACAAAAACAAAGAAACAAAGCAAAACAGGCTAAAAAAGCTACGACCAACCTCGTTAACGACCTTGTCAAGGTCGTTAACGAGCGTGGAAAACTTACGAACAAAGAACAATTAACGACTCAAACTCAGGTTCGGTATGGATCTAAAGTGCCTCGGTAACAAATGATTCGCAAGCAAACAAACAAATTCAATGAAATAAAAGATCTAGGACAAGGGTTACAACGACATAGCTATGCATAAAAACTCATATGAAGATAAAGATCATGCCTTTAAAGATAAATTCATCAACTCTCGCTAACTAACAAGCAAATCAATCAATTTTCGTAAATCAATTCACTTTATCACTTGTATTGAATCCAAAGCTCGAAACTTTCGTTATCAAACAATATCAACATTCAAGTTCACAACTTTCTCTTTCGATGAAGTTAAAAACCCAAATCACTTCGACTATCGTCTAAGCATAATCACAACAAGTAATTTAAAAGATAAATGGCAATCAAAACATCAACTTACTCATTCAAACATGCACAACTATGTCAGGTTTCAATCCCGACCCTAGATAAGAAGACTACTCACTATTCATGGAATTAAAGAAAACAACTTTAATTAAAGAAGACATTGAAAACAAAACTTAAACTTACTTGAAATTGAAAAGAGAATATCGTCTTACAAACTTCGTGGAATCCGAAAACACCTAAGAACACCGAGCAAGATCCGACCACCGACCCTAAATTCTCTCTCTCGAGCGAACTCAGTTCGACTTCCTCTCTTACTCGACTTCTCCTAAAACTAATACGACCTCCCTCTCTCTCCTAAGCTTAGAACAAGGGTATTTATACTAAGAAACTATCTATTAAAAGGGATAAAAGATAAAAACTTACCCTACTTAAAAGATAACAAGATAAAAGATATAACCACCAAAAGTCGGCTACGCTTCTACCAACACCGGACCATCGTTAAGGACCCCGCACAGGGTCGGTAGAAATTGCTAATTCCCTCTGAAAAAATTCTATCTTTCAGCCTCGTTAACGACCTTCACAGGATCGTTAACGAGCCTCTGTTTTGGCTTTTCATGAACTTCTCTTCGGCTTTAACTTGGACTTTAATTTGATCTTCTCATACAATCTTCTTCCTTATCTTTCATGCTTTCCATCTTTCACCACAAGACCTCCACTCAGCACAAAAAGCGCTCCTTCCCGCTTAAAAACCTACAAAAAGACACAAAAGGGAGTAGCTTCCATACTTTTCACAAAATATGCAAACTCATCCAAAAACACACAAAACTATCTCTAAAACCTAATAAAACTAAACAAAACAAACTAAGAAAGACACCTAGAATTAGACTAAAAACACGAACATCAATAGACTCCATATATTAAGGAAATACGAAAACCTACACAAATAAATCAAAATTAAATACAAAACTAAAAGAAAAAGACTCAACCAAACTAAAACACTCCCTAAAAACACAACTAAAAAGACAGATATTAGTCCCATAAAAGGATGACATACAATTTGCCACTAGAAACGTTCCCTTGTTGAAATTCACGTGTTTAACTTAAAATTTGTACGTTATGCAAAGGATACCTTGAAGTTTAGCTTGTACATTTACTAGATCCTGCTTCTACCAAAAAGACCATGCTTCTTTATTGTAATAGCCACGTCATTCTACTTATTGATATCACAAACTTCAACTTTGAGTGCCTATGGTCATGGAATCCTCTAGTCATACCACCTTTCTTTCTTACTTGGTCACCTATTTCAATTAGTATGAAAGCACTTAATTTAGACCTAAATTAGCAAAATATAGTGTTTCCAAAATTACAATGAAAAAATGGGGTACCACCCAACCTTCAAGACTTATGCAATCCAGACCCTCATTATGATGGCGTCGCCCTGGCCGGTAGTGTAAATCAGTGTTGGCATCGCCCCCAAGGATCACACAAGACCTCCTATAGCGTGAACTCATCAAAGGAGATGAGAAATCAACCAGAGAATGCTCAGAATGAATAGAGTTTTGTAGAGAAGGAAGAAACTATTTTTTTTCTACGTATCAAAAACTGAAGTTCACATTCAATTTTATGGATAAAAAAGAATCTTATCAATTACGCTAAGTGGTAGAAAATTCAGTAAGATATAAGACCAAAATTAAAGATAGGAATTCTCTACATAATATGGTTGAGAAAAGGTGAGACCATTTTTAGTTCTAGTGACTTTCACTCCTAAATTCACATCAGCTTCACCTAAGTCTTTCATTTTAAAATGAGAGGATAGAAATTATTAAGTTGAGTTTATCACATTTATGCTTGTGAGTGCCAAAAATCAACATGTCATCACCATATAGACATATAATACACAATCAACACCAAACAATTTCAAATAAATACATGCATTTGACACATTCGTTGTAAAGCCAAAGCTCAAGATAGTTTTATGATTTTTTTCATACCACTACTTTTGGTGCTTGTTTCAGACCATAAAGTGACTTCTTTAGTCCACACACCTTGTTCTCCTGTCCTTGATCGAACTAAGCACCCTGAAGGTTGTTCCATATAAATTTCTTCGTTTAGATCGCTATTCAAAAATGCATTTTTTACATCCATTTGATGTACTTACAACTTATAGCTAGAAGCTAAAGCAAATAATGCACGGATGGTTGCTATCTTAGTAACAGGAGAGTAAGTGTCAAAAAAGTCAATTCCCTATTTTTGCGTGAAACCTTTTATAACTAGCCTTCCCTTATATCTCTCTATAGACCCATCTGTTTTAAGTTTTTTTCTTAAAGATTCATTTGCAACTAATGGCTTCGTTACCTTTAGGCAAATCAACTTGCTACCAAATGTGATTAGACATGATAGAATTTATTTTACTTTTAATTGCATCTTTCCAAAAACTGACATCTAAAGACCTCATGACTTCTTCATTTGTTTTGAGATCATCTTCTATCAGATGAATACTAATGCAAATTCCATTTAGTTCATCATAATCATTGAGTTCTATTATAAGTGAAGTTACAAAATCAGGGCCAAAGTTAGTTCCCTTCTTTTTTTTCTTTTACTCTGTCAAGGTTCTATGTCATTTTCATGCATGGAAGGTAAAGACATATAAGAAGATGCAATAGCCGAGGATGAAGTATTTTGATGCATGAGATTTTCTTCAAAGGAAATATATGCTCAAAAAAATACTACATCACGGTTTCACACAGAAACGATCACTCAAACGCATGAATCGATACGTTGCACTACTTTCTGCATAACCAATAAATACATCATCAAAAGTCTTAGATCCAATTCCATCAACCTTAAAGGAAGACAGTCCCACTTTAGCTAAATACCCCCACACTTTCAAATATTTCAGGTTAGGTGCATGTCCTTTCCATAACTCATAAGGTGTCTAATCTAGCTTTTTATGAGGAACTTTGTTAAGAATATGATTGGTCGTCAAGACAAATTACACCCCCATATTATCAAGCAATATTAAACTAGCAAGGAATGCATTCATCATTTTTGTTAAAGTAATGTTTTTCCTTTCAGTTATGCCATTTTATTGTGGGATATAGGGAGCTGTGAACTCATGAATAATACCATTACTGTCACAAAATTCTTTCAAGGAGTTTGTGACATATTTGCCACCTCTATCTAATTTGTCTTTTTATTTTTGTTCAACCTCATCTTTGGATCTTAACTAGTACAATTTGGTATATCTCGAATGGTCATCCACAAACGTAATATAATAGTGTTTTCTTCATCTACTTTATGTGTTTCTAATGTCAGCTAAATCTGAGTGGACTAATTCTAGCAAAGTAGAAGTCCTTTCATTCATAGTATTAAAGGGTCATTTTGTATATTTAACTTCAACACAGATTTCACATTTTTTCTTGACCTGATTAACCAAATTTGGATTTAAACCCATATCATGCAAACGATTCATAAATTTCACATTTAATTGTCCAGTTCTAGCATGCCATAAATCCAAAGACTCAACGATATAAGTAGAAGAAGAAACATTCTCATTATCAATCATGGTATGAAGAACATACAAACATCTAGATCTATAGCCTTTTCCTACAAATTCACCATTTTTAGTTAAGACTATTTTTCCACCTTCAATCACTTGTTTAATGCCATCAATTTCAAGCAAACCAGATGAAATCAAATTTCTACGTAGAGAAGGAACATATAAGACATTTTGTAATAAAAGTGATTCAGTTGTCGTTGCACGTTCGTGAGTGGCCACCAAAGTGGTCGGGTCTTGAGTTTTTTCTGCGAAAGTGTTTTCATCACCCGAGTGCACAACCTGCGGATCGACGATCTATTGATTGATCTCATGATCCTTCGGTCCATTGGAGTGGTTGTTGTTGTCGGCCATACTTCACATATTTAGATTTTACAGTGCTCAACTGATTTTTCTTGGCTAAGGGCCCCACGATGGGTGCCAATTTTTTGGGAAAAATTAATACATAAACATGTTATCTACTATAATGCGGGGACCTTCATCAGAAACTAGTCTAAACATGTTAACACGTTTGAAGTATCAATGTAATAAAGAAGTTTGAAAATGAAGAAGATAGAAACATGAATGTAATATTGCAAATTAGAGATAATTATTCTCAAAGAGATGATACAATTCGAATATGTGAACAACAAGTTAGAACTACGAATACAATCAGAGATTGACAAGATATTTTGAATAGTCAGATGGACTGATTGAGAGATTCAGAATAATTTTCGAGTATCGGATGTCCATTTCCATCTTTGCCTTGTTCTTTTATAATCTTCGACGAAAGAGATGTTACATCCCTTGCCTCACCATCCCAGAGATCTCGCTAACGGCTTATTGAGCGAGCTAGTGTGGGTGTCTTTCTCGCATGCAGTTAATGCTCGGCCGGTCGTCGGATCCCATTTGCGGAGACAGGCTTCAATCTGTGCTCTTGCATTCCAAAAATATCTGGACCAATAGTCAACTACCTTCAATACGTCGTCCCAATATACCGCGTATGTCATCCTAGACTATTTGTCCACCGAAGCCTGTCGATCAAGTTAGCGTAGCCTTACTTAACAAACTCCTTCACCTCTGTCGACCTTCATATAGAGAAGGCGAAGCTGTAAAAAAATTAACATAGATTCAACTTAGTTTTCAATTAAATTAACGGTGGGTTATATTGCGAAAATTTTCAAAATTATAGGATTACCCCACGAAATTCAGAAAACTAGAAGGCCCCACACGAATTTGCCTAAGTAGAAGGACCATGCGAAATTTCCCAAAAAATAGTAATGGTGGATGAAGAAAAGCTTAAAGGGTTTAAAGGTTAAACTTGCAATCTGTGTATTCCATTCAAGAGAGTCTCGGTATACAGAGATAAGTACATGACTTGTTCCTATCTTTTACAATATTATTCTATCCTAAATTAAGATAACAAAATCTTAGAGTTAAATTCTATCTTATAGGAACTTCTATCTTATCACCCCCTTCAAGTTGACGCGTGGATATAAGAAACGACCAACTTGCCAAGAAAAGTATCAAATTGAGCCGATCCAAGAGCTTCAGTGGGCTGAGTAGAAGAGCCAATATGTTGCAACTTAATATTGTTGGTTGAGTTCATCACGAAGAATATGACAATCAACTTCAATATGTTTTCGCATTTTAAACATATTTAAGTTGATAGAAGACTATTTGTGTGTGTACCAAGGTTAAAAGAATAATAGAAGAATATATATATATATATATATATATATATATATATATATATATATATATTGGCAAAAAGTGAGCTATAATAAATCGACATTTCAAACATCAAGAAACATCAACAATAAACAGAAACAAAATATACAACAAGCACTTCGAATTACTTCGATGACAGATCTCGAAAAATATTTGGGATGCCCAATAATAAATGGAAAAGTTAGTAAAGAAACGTTTAAGAACTCAATAGAAAAAACACAAAGTCAACTATCTAAATGGAAGGCCAACGCTCAATCTAAAGAAGGATGAGCAACCTGAAATCGACCGAGATATCCTCCCAAATTTGATTAGAGCAAATTTTGCTATTAAACTAAATTATATTATGCAAAGTTTCATGCTAGAAAAAATGATACATGAAGATATGGATCGAATGAATAGAACATTCTTTTGCAACAAAGACGTGAACTACAAACCACTTATTGGGTGGGACAAAATATGTAATCCAAAAGTTTATGGGGGGAATGTGAATAAAGAAAACAGAAAATATGAATAAAGGTCTACAAATGAAATTGCTATGGAAAATTCTTGCAAAACCAGAACATATATGGGTTCGTGTGGTCAAGGAAAAATACATGAGAAATGAGCTCTTCTCATACAAGATTAAATCAAACACATTGTGACAATGAAAAAACTTATGAACCTACGTGCGGAATTTGAAAAAGGATTAATATGGCAAATTGGAGATGGACACATAGACAAATTTTGGAAAGATAACTGGGTATTGGGACACGACTTAAAGGAATATGCAAAAGACCCTTATAGCATTAATGAAGATATCAAAGTCTCGAATTTCATATCACAAGACAAAAGATGGAAGACTAACAAATTAGAACAATTACTTCACCCAGATCAGGTACGATTTAACAGAAATCCCAATACTAGTTACACAAGATTGTCTTTACTGGGCCCCGAGTAAAAACGGTTGGTTTTTCACCGAATCGGCAATGAACCTAATCACTCGGAATGAAAATCAAGAACCGCATGCCACCCGATGATATGAAATCTAGATACGTTACTGGAGGTTAAAAATTTCTTACGGAATATGAGAGCAAATGGCTTACACACAAAAGCAAGACTAAGAGAAAAACATGTACCAACTCTGGGGGTTGCATCTGATATCCGACTTTTTAGTCATGTTTTTAGGGTGTGTTTTTGTGTGTTTGAGTCTTTTTCTTTAGTTTTGTGTTTTGTTTTGAGTCGTTTGTATAGGTTTTCGTATTTCGTTAAGATATGGAGTCTACATAAGCTTTGGTGGTGTTTTTGTAGGTTTTGAAGATGTTTTGGAGCGGTTTGAGAAGTAAGGAGCAAAGCAAAGAAAATCACTTAAGGAATGAGGTTAAGAGAGACATTAAGATCAAGTTTGAGCCACGAAGGAAGTTAAGAGACCCGTTTTCGAGCCTTAGGATAAAGAATCAAGCTAAAAACTAAAGCTAATGACCCCCTATCAAGGTGTACTCTCAGTTACGAAGCAGTTTTCAAGGCTGGAGGGGGTTAGTAACGACCTTGTGGGGGTCTGTAACGAGGCTGGAAGGGTCGGTATCGAGGGTCCTAGGGTTGGTACCGAGGCACTCAAGAAAGAATAAAGTGAAGAAAATCGAAAAGAAACCCTACCGACCTTGACGGGGTCGGTACCAAGGCTCTCCGTGTAGGTAGGAACATCCGAGTCGGCACATTTAATGCATTATATCCCATATCTTTTTATTGTTAGATAGTTTCTTTAAGGGATATATCTTTTAGAGATTTATTTCCTTATAGATAGCTTAGCCTTTTCTATATAACCACTTGTCTAGCCTTAGTTTTGGGGATCCATCATCTTTTAGAGGGGTATTTAGGGAGTTTGGAGATAGAGACGAGTTGCTTGGAGAACAAGTTTATCTTGGATTCCCTTGTAAGTTTTTATTTAATTAATTTAGTTGCTTTTAATCATGATTTTTGATTAGTTCCTCTCTCTCCAAGGTTGGGGTTAAATCCAACAATGGTTATGTATGCTTTCTTTTGATCATGTTTTGATTGTTTTTAACATGAATCTATTCTCTTGTTCTTAATCCTTGATCTCGTTCACAGTTGAAGCAAAAGCAGAAACTTTGGATCAGAATAGTCAATTAGGGTTTTGAAGCAAAAGCGGATCAATTCTAGTTGAAGTAGAAGAGATAGATAGAGCAAGTGTATTAAGTTGGCAAAAGTTGGTTTATTTACTTGCATAGTTAACGAAAGTTAGCGACTTTATATGATAAAAGCATGATCTATGTAAACCATTGGCATATGTATGCATAATTATTGTTTTGGGGATACCAAAACCTTAGAATTTCTCTCTTATTTGATAAAAACCCTACCTTTGATTGATTACTTGCGCTCCATGTAACAAAACTTGACATAGACTTTCTTATGTGGATGAACTTGACTCCCCTATACTCAGCGGGGTCTCGATTATAAATTTATTTGTTGTCAAGAAACCCTTTCAACAACATTATATGCCAATGTACAAATGAAGACATTATTCATCTTACAGTTAAAAGCCCGCACACATAGTTTTAACACAAAAATCGAACAAGCAACTCGACACTACAACCCGGCCAATAAAACACCGGAAAACGTATTATGTGACCAATATTCTCAATTAGGGGATAAAGACTTTATAATATTAGTGGTCGCGTGGTGGAGCATTTGGCACCAAAGAAATAAGTTAGTGTTACAACAAGCACCGAATGATTTCATTCAGGATTTACCACAATACATTAAGATACAATTAGATTAATGGGAAAGGAGGTGTTGTTATGCAAGATCATACTGGAAACATAATGGATATTTTGGCACACAAAATATGGAAATTCATTAGTTCTTAAGGCCGAAGCCCTTGCGCTTAGGGACGGCATAAGGAGAGCAAAAAAAATGGATATGCTTGCATAGAAATTAAGGGTGATAACATTCATGTTATCAAAGCAGCCCAAGGCGACAAGAACTACCCTTGGGAAATTGAAATAATCATAGCTAATGCATTACTGTCCCTGATGGGATTCCAATCAGTCCAAATTTCACATGTAGTCAAGGGCTCGAACAATGTGGGTGACAAAATTGCTAGACTTAGCCACAGTCTCATTGTCTGCGCCATCAGGAATCATCCAAAACTTAAATTTCTCATCCGTCGGGATGCTCTAGGACACCCTCCTTAGAAGGAGTGTCTCCTAATTCTTACCTAATAAAAAAACATTAATATGTTTCGTCCTCTCATGAAACACATGATTTCGTGCAATTAAGATAGCAGATTGACTGTCAATAAGCAATTTCATGGATTGAGGATGATGAACACCAACAGAATAGAGCACTTGACGAAGCCATTTGGGCTCATAAGTAATGGATGCCACAAGCTGAAGATCGAGATATCGTAGACTGTTTCTTAGTTCGCCAAGAAATTAATGAAGGCCCAAGATAAAACACATAAGTCATCAAAGATCCTCGTGTTTACGGCCTAGAGCTCTGATACCATGTTAAATTCCGGCGGGCCAATTATGATATGAGGAGTCCAAGCATCCGTCCTTGCATATATGCGCATTATGGCTCTAGCACATAAGCCCATTAGATTTCATTCTAAAACCAATTGGCAATAGGAGGAGTAACCCATGAATTTATATGATAGGCATTTATCTTCTAATTCTTTGATGTGGGAATCTTTTCTTCCACACTCCCTCAAGTTCAACTGCTTGGCCCTGCAATATATATGCTAGTTATACTTGACGTTCATGTCCGGCCAGCTCATATAGACCCGAAATTTGGACCCAGACCAAATATGCTCTGATACCATGAAAAAAATTGTTAAACTTGCAATCTGTGTATTCCATTCAAGAGAGTTTTGTTATATAAAGATTAAAGACTACATGACCTGCTCCTATCTTTTACAATACTAGTAGAGGGCCCATGCGTTGCATGGGGGCCCATAATTTATAATAAGTTACATAGACAAGGAAAAAATTTCTCATACAAGTATCAACATTGAGTCATGATGGGGTCACAGAGACATGAGTCTTGTCACCTTGAGGAACCATTTTGGCCAAATCAAAATCAGACAGCTTTGGATTATAATTCTCACCTAGTAAAATGTTCGAACACTTCAAATCACAGTATATTACAAGAGGCTTCATCTTGTCATGCAAATACTCTAAGCCCATTGCTGCTCCTGCAGCTATTTTCATTATTGTATTCCAGTCCAGTGGTTGCTCATCAGGCTTCATATCTAAGACAGACATTAAATCTCCAATTAAGAGTTCAACTAAATTAAGCTAAATTTCCAAGCAAAGAGTAGTAATTGAGAAAGACATAACAAGCAATTGACTTTTCAAAGAGCCTAATGGCATGAATTCATAGACCAACAGTCTTTGTTCACCTTCAGCACAATAACAAAAGTATAAAAAAAAAATATTAATGGCTCCACCAGATTTGTATATTTCTGGGAGAAAAACCAAATAGCATTTCACCAAACCTAATTAGTATTTTTCAGTATTCCTTTGTAGACCTTTCCAAAACCCTTGACCCAAGAAAGAGTAAAGTCTAAAATTATCGGTTGCTTCCACCATTTGTTGATATGTAAATGTATGTGCTTCATGGTGAGTATTGATGTTGCCTTGTGGGCTCGAATTTCTCACACTCAGCTCTGATGATGGATTTTATGATTCATTCTCCTCCCTTATGGTTATTACCTCCTCCTTTGCATCCAATTGTTTGGTAGCATTTGATGTATCTACAATAACTCTACCAAATTGAATTAGCATCTGGCATGTAAAACACACAAGCATAAACAATGAACGGAGGATGTAAAATTCTTGAAAATCCACATTTATTGTAATTGGGATCCTATTGACAAAATCACCCTTGGCAATCCACTTCACTAAGGAATATATGATAGTTGGGAAATGGAACACAACATTGTATTGGCAAGAGAAGTTCAATGCTTATGAAGAAGAAAAGGCCGTAAATGCTTGCACACATAATTGCTATTTATCCATGTAGGAGCAACCCTCAAGGCCTTATCAAAACATGAAGAAATAGTAATCAACGTTACATATAATAAAGTAAGATCATAATAAACAGAGACCTATAAGAATACATGAAATGAAGCAAGAACTCATAATTGTAAGAAGCTAAAACTAATCAATTAAGCTAATAGTACCTTATGTAGCAGAAGCAATTTGACACTGGATATCACTTGTTCATACATACACATTTCGACCACATGATTAAGATAAAATAATCACAAACAGGCGTACTCAAAGCAGCTGCACCTAAAACAAAAGAAATAATAAAGTTTGCATGCAATTAATAGGGATCATGAAAAAATGAAATAGCGTAAAGGTTTACACGCACCTCATTTAGGTAGGAATAGGTAACGAAGTTCCAGCAGTTCGTAGCAATTCAAAAGAGACAACATGGAGAACTCGATTACTTTCAGATAAAGGATTAAACGAAGGCGGAGACAAAACTGTAAGGGCCAAACTCATCCGAGCACTAGAGAAGGCAACATACAACTGCACATGCAAGAAGCAAGGCTGATTCAAATACGCGCACACACGTTCAAGCGCTTGACCTTGCGATTTATTAATCGTCATTGCGAAGCATAATTTGATAGTGAACTGCTTCCGTTCAAACTAAAACAGGTATGTGTTTTCAAGAGGGCGAAGATTGATACACGGTATAAAAACTCGCGTACCTTTGTTGTATCCAAGAGCCATCTCACAAACAATAACATTTCTTCTAAACTCTCTACATATAAGCCTTGTTCCGTTGCAAAGGCCATTAATATAACAAGACAACCTAGTTTTAAGACCAATTCATGGGGGCTCATTCCCGAAGGACACAAAGAATTAAGAAATTCAGTGGGATATAAATCACGGTTATCATCAACAATTGCATCACAACTGGAGTACGACACAGCTGGAGCATGAAAGGATGAGATGAGAGCCTCATTGATTGAATCAACTGCAACATTTTTCGGGCATAAAATTGCACGGCGACTGAAAATATCACAGTTAAAATCAGGCTCGCGCATTTCAAGGAGCATGACATCTGACAATTCAGAGAAGTTGTTCTTCTCAATAAGGCGACAACATATAAAGGATGGCAGAGCAACCTCTTCAGTACAAGTTGTTTGCAGCTCACCGTTTCCAAGTGTAATTAAGAAAGAAGCAAATTCCCTATCCTGACTTGCTCTCACATTAGTGTGCAGTCTGAACTTAAGCAGTTTGGGCCATAAATATGAACTCACTAAGTTGGCACCTACAACCTCCATTTGAGATTTGTGAGGAAGAACTGGCAGGACCTGCCTGAAATCACCACCGAAGAATACAACTTTACCTTCGAAAACCAGATTCGATCTTCAAATATCCTGAAGCAATCAATCCAACCACTCGATATCGTCCTTTTTGGCCATGGACGCCTCATCCCATATGATGAGCACGCATTCTCTCAATAAGCAGGCCAAAGCACTTTGTTTTGAGACACCAGACATAATCATACCGTTGGAACCTATAGGAATCCTGAACCTAGAGTGCGCGGTTCTGTCCCCGGGCATACCGGAGGCCGCAATTCCTAATGTCGCTGTAGGCAACACGATCTTGCCCATCCTCATCAAAACCACATAAAGCGCACAATATAAGAAAGTCTTCCCCGTGCCATCAAGGCCATCTATGAAGAAGGCTCCAGGCAAGCCATGGTCAACATGGTGAAGAATTAAATCATATGCACTTCATTGTTCAGCATTGAGTTTATCATGTGCATTGACATATTCATCAGGAATATGCACATCTACAACGTCGACAATATCTCTAGTCAATCTGAATCCAAGCGCCCCATATCCAGATAAAATATGCAAGTTGAAATCTTTCATTGTCTTTCCCATACCGTCCAAATGGTGAGCCACCTCTATGAAAGTCAAATTCAATACTTTTATAGTCTGGCCCTTGAACGTAAACGCGAAATCCTCAGACAAAGAAGGGTAGAATTTGGCCCATAGAGCGAAGGGATCTACGTGCTCACAAAACAGTAAAAGAGTTGCGAACAATTTACGCAGCGAACACGGCATCTGCACTTCAGCTGCATCATGTAAACAACACTCATCATAATCATCCCTTTGCAGCAGCCCGTGTTTCTCAGCGACTTCTTTAAAGGTTGCGCATTTAAAGCCACCAAGTGTCAACAAATCGTCAAATCATGTGGGCCCTTTTATATTGACAAGCAACAAGTGTAGGTAATAGCGCTCACCCTCACAAGGGCTTGCATACGCCAATCTACCAACACACTTGGACCCATACCGTACTGTCCAAACCTTTGTCGAATCCGACCACGTGAAAAACTCAGGAAAATTAGAATATAAAAAGCGTCGAGCCTCCGGCAAATCACGGTCAGCATCAAAAAATGCACTAAGCATGGAAATACCACGGTTCTCGTTGTTTACTATATTTGTCAAGTCCGACGCAGTAGCGAACCTGACAACATGCAAGTGCGGTAAATGCAGCTGCAAGGGCATAACAATCGGCCTCATTGAGTACAAATCAAACTCAAAGATTCGCCAAGCAGATTCGGGTCCGCTAACCCATCTCCCCGATTGACAGGAAGAAATTTCATCCTCAACACACAGCCCATCAGGCCCAACACTGAAGCATACTTTATCGTGGCCTTTGTATACGTACTTATATAAGTACTTTACTGCCAGTACTGTTGAGCATATCTCAACATTCAGATGGCAATCAAAGGCAGACAACAGATATGCATTGTACAGAATAACCCAATGATTATCCAATCGTTGTCTCTTGACAACAACGAAATCCCCATTATCGCGTCTTACATACAAGGGATAGTTATCACCAGTGCAAGTCGTGAAATCAGAAAACTGTTTAGGATACTCACATTTGCACTTTGGCACACCGTTAACCTTGCGCATACAGGAACAAGAAGGACCTAGTACTCCACACGGACCATGCATCATATGGTGCTCAACAAGAGAGCGTAACTTGACGTTATCCGAAGAAGGCAATTCAGCAGACACATACTAAAATGAGAAAGACCCCTCTTCTGGAACTCAATAACGTCCACCCTAGTATCCACCGGCCCAAAAATCTATTCCTCAACAATTTGTTTACGCAACAAGCACAACTTAGCATTGAAAACTCTAGCAACCACATCTGGGCGATGATCCGTAGTTTGGCCCGACAACAAATTGTCCACTTTCTCCGGCCACTTCGGATTACAAGTCATCGTAAGGAAAATGTCGGGCTTACCAAAACATTGTACGAGAGCCATGGAATTCAAATATCGACATTTCATGTCCCTCGGACCTCCAATAAATGAAGCGGGCAATATGACATGTCGTCCAATTTCAGAAGCTGAACAGTTGCCATCTCTTACGCTGTCAACTATCCCTTGATAGAGCTCGCTCCTCAGCTGAGCCTGATTGTACTTCAAATAATCTAGCCGAGTATTCTCTATCTTCACATACATATCAACAACATATTGCACAAATATTCGCCCCATATTGATGAGGTAATTATTGGGCCTAACCTGAAACCTGTAAGCATAATACTCTCTGCATGACAAAGACTTGCTCTAATCCGAAGACCTGTTAGACGAAGCTAACACACAACATAAGAGAAAGCAACACAAGACATGGAGAATTATTAGTAAAAGTAGTAAAATAATGAAAGAAATAATATCAAGAAAGCTATAATTGATAAGAAGAGTACAACCTGAAGTCTCTACATCTATAATATCTTCAACATGTTGTAACTGACCCGACACTATCGGAAAAGGAATATCATCAGAACACCGAGAACCATTAGGCCGAACACGGCAAAGACCTTAATGCCATCTGCTCTCACCTTTTGTAAACAACAACGGATACTGTAAAGGATCGTAACAACCGAAGTAGTGCATTATTCGGTGTCCATGCGGCAAGTCATCGTAGACCAAAATATTCGAGCTATTAACCCGGTCGTACGAAGTATCATCTAAAATAATAGCAACCACCTCATCAGAAGTCGGAGCGTTGTATACCCGTTGATCCAGAACAGGATTCTTGCAAATACGTATACGAGATGTAGTTTGAATAGGAAAGCTGCCCAACGATCGGAAGAAGCGCGCATATGGATTAGTAGCGGTCAATGAAATAAAAGCGGCAATCAAATAAGCTTGTAATCCGTCAAAACCCTGACACTGCGTTTCAAATTCAGTAGCACCGTCATAGAATTAAAACTGCATAAATTTAGGCCCCTCATTGTCTGGCAACAAATTCATTAGGAAATAGTAAATTTGGTCGTGCAAAATAAATGTGAAAAACCCACTCGCATTACTTGCATCAATAGTGCCACCCAAACAGCTGAAGGCAATGTAATTGTTGTAAGCACGATAGAAGGCTCGAAATGAACTCCAAGTGGACCATCATTTCCAATAAGCCATTTCAAATGGGAAGGAATACCAATATCAGAAAGCTTAATGGTTCCATAGCCACAACAGAGAGAAGGACATTCGAAGGCGAATTTCAAAGCACCACAGAAGTTGCATATTTCATTAGAAGGTAAGGCAAGAGGGGAGTCTAGAACATGTGATCTTCCAAGCGCTTTAAACACAGCAACAACAGTTGCAGTTGGAGAAGCAAGCAATTCTTCCTCGAGCTAAAAAAGTAATACAATAAAACACACACAACATACGATAAAGAAAGAAACTATAGAAATACAATAAATGAATAAATAATATAAATAGTAGATACCACATACTTGCAGACGAGCACGCCTTTTCAACCGGGATGCCTTAACCACTGGATCCTAAAAAAATAAAAACACACATACACATCACAAGAGAAAAGAAAGGACGAACAAATATAAAAAAAGGTAAAAATAATATAAATAATAGATTATGCATACTTGAAGACGAGTACGCCTTTGTAACCGGGATACCTTAGCTACTGGATCCTAAGAAATAGTTCAGAGAAAGAAGAAAACATATGAAACTCATAACGAAAAGCGAATACAAAAGTAATACAAAAGTGATATGCATAAAATACACACATAACAGGAAAAAAAACAGCATGCACTATGAAATATTGGAAGTAGTACATGTACTTACCACAATTTGCACGTTATTTCCTTTATGTTGTTGTACAATCTCCGTCTGTCTCACAAACGAAGTTACACCAAGTGAAAGTGAAGTAGTAGAAGTAGAAGACAACAACGCACTGTCCAACACTTGAAGTGAAGGGAAAAAACAATTACACCACATAAACTCAATGGATAAAAAAGAGAAAAAATAGACAAATTTAGATTGAGAATAAGAACAATGTGCATAAAAAATTTAACGTTAGAATATTAGTAAAACCTACCTCGGAACGAATGCGCTTACGCTTGCATAAAACAAACTCAGTGGACACAATATATGTAGGGTTTGAAGAAGCCGCAAGTATCTACATCCAAGAAATTCAGAAATGAATAACATGTTTCATCAAACACAAAATAGACAATCACAGAAGGAGATGCAAGAAGAAGAAAACCTGATCATGAGTACGCCTTTTTTTTCGGAGATAGTAGCCTTCAATGAATAATGGTTTACAATCAAGCACGGACTAAAAAGGCACACAAAGCAAAAAACATGAAGAACGCATTGGGAAAAAGCCTAAGAAAAATGAGGAACACAGAATGAAGTAAATAGAAGTTTAGAAATGCATAGTCCTCATAACAGTCACAACCTGGAAAAAAAATAGAAGGCAAAAAAAATATTTGAAAAAGGATGCATACACAAGCAAGAACTAAAAGTTGCAAATAATATAGTGGAAAGAAATGCATTGGGAAATGCATACACAAACAAAATATCGCACATAGGTAATTTTATAAACACTGAATATTTGATTTCGCACAACTGCAACATTATTATCTGCAAAGGAAAAGATGACCCAAAAAAAGTAATGATTTAGTAATGATCAGAATCTATAACTATTGATGGAGCAACATAAATGAACGAAAAAACAAAAAAGACACCAAGAGCAATGGAATAAAAGTGAAAGCCAAAGAACAACCATCGTAGTGAACAACCATTACCTGAGCACATGTTTGCACAGGTGTAAGAACAGCAGAAGAAGCCTCACCAACCACAGTTTTAGATCCAGACCCGATCTACAAAATAAAAGACAATACATAAGGCAAAAGTAAGAAAAGTAAGCACCGCTTGCAATATCAAATGAAGTAAACCAAATATGTTACGCAATAGCACCTGAACAAAAGAACCTTGGTCACAAAGCACATTAGTCAACTGACATTCGCCTAAAACAACGTCAACGGGACAACAATCAGACACCGCCTAAACAAAGGAAGCAATTTAGTCGCAAAGGAGAAACAAGAGTAAAATAAGGTAACACAAAGGCAATATTTTGAAAGCTCGCAACAATTTATTACATCCCAAAAAAATCAACAAAATAACTACTGCCTTTACGCGACCTCTTTCCCCTCAAAAAGGAAGACAAAAATATCGCAGCAGAATAACATTTTTTAGCAAAATGTCAACAATGTACATGAATAACGTTCCTTTTCCCAAGGCACGTAGAGGCCAGATCAGAACGCGATGTGAGAAGTGAAGGCAATGGAACCTGGAGAAGAGGAAACCAAACACCTAAGAAAACCAATAAACACATACATAAAAAAACAACATCGAACTACAGTTCACACCTCAAGTTCGAGCAAATTATCAACAAATGAAGTAGACGACATAACAACAATAGCACCAGTGTCTCCAACATAAAAAAAATCCAACGCATCATCGACAACCCAACGGCGAGCCTGCAAACATACAACAAATAAAGAAATACAGTAAAATAATCAAAAACCTATAAGGTACAAATAAAAATAAGAAAAAATAACAAACATAAAAATGAAATAATAATAAAATTTTGTGATTCACTACGACAACGGAGAAAGAACACATAAATCACCATACAAAGAGCAATAAAAATTTGTACTTGCAGAAATGCACGAGCAGTTGGAACTAATTAATACAAAATTTGCAAAGAGGTACTGACTTCCACCATCTTTATAGCGGGAGTCATTTAGTCAAACATGTAATAGGCAAAGTTGTAGAAACCCAAAGTATAGATCCACATCAAATAGGTGATTCATAAAAAATAGTAAATGCTAATAATTTTGACCTAAATGGTACAGATGTTCAAAGAAGATTCCGAATTTGGCCAGATTTAGAGTAGGAGTAATTAGACCTAATAAGCAAAGGTCTAAAAACCCAAATTATACCTAATAAGCAAAGGTATAAAAACCCAAACGACAATCGATACAAACTAAATTCCTCAATCGAACCTCCTCCAAACCTGTGCTTAAATCGATGAGGAAGACATTGAAATTGAGAAATCTATATTTTATCAATCTTTCTCCCGAGTTTGGTATTTCCGTACTGAATATCTCTAGCTGGATCTGGTCCCAACAGCAAGGGTAATCAACAGACAATGAAAAATAAAGCTGGAAATGTTAACCCTAAATTGAAACCATGAAGGCTTCGAATTTTCCTGGACAAGTCTCAAATTGAAGAATATGGAGTTTGAGTATGCAAAAGGAAGAGCCCAATCGATACCTCCTCTGATCCGTACACACACTGGAACAGTGAAATGAGAAATCGATGAACCTAGCACGTTAATCGGAAAGGAGATGCATAAAATAATTAACCTAATCCCATAAATCAATACCGGGTTATGCTGAATTACGGTGTCGGTTCAAGGATTACGGTGGCGGTGAAATCGGTTTGCAGACTCTCACGGTGTTTGGTGGAGAAAGAGATGAGACAAAAGAGAAGCGGTGAATGGTTTTGCAGCAGCTTACCAAGAGGATGAGATGAAAAAAAAGCACGGGAGAATCAGTGAGAGAGATAATAGGAGGTGGACAAGGTGAACAACAAAGTCATGGCTTCCAAATTTTGTTTATACGAATATGGAAAAAAATGGGTGATCGTGACGCGTTTATATACAGTTGGTTAAAAAGCGCACTACCTTATATATATATATATATATTATAATTAAATTAATCAAATATAGATAAACATGGTAAATAATATTGGATCATATATATGTAGAATATGGGTCTTATCGTTCTCAAGCTTTTAAGCAGAAAAAATATTGTACCTTTAAGACGTGTTTGGATTACAATATGTAAAATGATTGTATATACATCGTTGTTATATTGTATCAACTATATATTTGCGAGATTGGGTGATAATCCAAACACACCCCAAGCATATGTATGATGGTGCAATCATAATAAAACATAATCGGAAAACCGATCGATCATGGCGAAGTTGGAAAAGACATGATAATAGGAAAGATGATGAAGCATGCTGGATCAAAATGGGAGGAAACACAAATTGTTGACCATTTAGCCAACACACAATCTACGCTTTTGCTTGGGTTGCATGGCCTAATTGGCTTAGCCACCATTGTCATTGTCAATTATTCTTTTATGAAACCGGAGATCTTTTCTTGTTCTTTCTGTTTTGTGAAATCGTTCTTGTGTAAAGGCTTGCCTGTTTTTTACTCATTTGTATTTTGGCTTCCACGTGAGGCGAACAATAGGTTTTCCAGTTGATTGATGCGTGCAATTTGAGCAAATTATCGGCTTCTAGTTGTTTCGTGTATTAATTTTGAATTCTAACTTTTTCCACATTGATAGTTTGCATTTAGGTGTAGCTTAGGATGCATATTTATGTTCATTTTGCTTGGTTTTAGATTAGTTTAGTCTAGTTCTTAGGTTTTTAGGTTTTCTAGGAAATTCGGGTTTTGCGCTTGTTTTGTTCGGTTTTTGAGATCTTTAGGTAAACAAGCATGGACGGGATGGATCTTATATGATTGTGGAGGATCAAGATGAAGCTTAGAGTAATACAAGTGAAGTTTAGAAGATCGAGCTAGGGCCCAAGAGCTTGAGGGATAAAAACGCTTAACCCCGGGGTATGCGTTGGAGACTTGTTTTGACACCTCTATCTTCCAATGCTTGGTTTGGGAGCTACAGTGGTTGGATGAATCTAAGTTAAACCCGGGCTATGCATTGGAGACTTGTTTTATTTGTAGTGCTTAATTGAATCAGAGTTATTCTAGGGTTTTGTTAGATTAGCTACCTAATAATATTTCTAGGATAATTATACAACTAATCTGATTAAGTCCCGTTCGGGAGTGATTAGATAAAGTCGAAACTATAATTTTTTAGACCCGTTCGGGCTATTCAGTTGTAGAAGGGAATAAACCACATATAACTTGATTAGTTGTTTGCGTTGAGTATTTGTTTCTATCGATACTTTGAACTTAAAGCTGTCGTTTAATTGAATCTAGACGTTGTTCTAGGTTGTTAGATGATTAGAGTTGTTCAGACTGTTAGCTCTTTCAACTAAATATAAAGTTTTGGATAATAATCCACGGTAGATTATTCAAGGGAATTGAGAATTGAGAGAATCAATGATCAATAGGCATATCTATAATGGATTTAACTAGTTGAACACGCTTGTCTTTCATATATTACAATCATATTTGCATTCATATTTACTTTCCAGTTTGCATATTAGTTTAGATAAATCAATCATAAACCCCCCTTTCACTTAGTAATATTATTTAAATACAAGTAATCTGAGTCCCTGAGGGTTCGACCCTTACTTTCACTATACTTAGGTTTGGAAGTTAGGATATTTCTTTGACAGTGCTTTTACAGCGACCTAAAAGTGCTCGTCAAATTTGGCGCCGTTGCCGAGGACTCGGCTAATTATTTGTGTTTATTTAGTGTTACTTTTTATTTTATTTTTGGGTGTGAACCACTTGTATGGTTCATACTCGTGCTACTAATCCATCTCTTGTTGCTTTGGATTCATAAATTGAAAGGACAATCTCTAGGTTGCGCAAGAAAGCTCGTGATATTTCTCGTGAATTACCGTTCAACCTGGATTGTTCCACATCTGATTCTGACTCTGAAAGCATTCCTGAAATTGTGGAGATGGCTCAACAGACACTGAGATAGTTGACTGCACCTAATTTGGCCCAACAACCATTGGCGGTGAAGCTACTTGAGCTCCTTGACAGTGTCCAATTTGAATTGAAATCTGGGTTGATTCACCTCCTTCCTCAATTCTATGGGAAGGCGGGTGAGGATCCCAAAAAACATTTGGCTGAATTTCATGTTGTCTTCTCTAGCATGAAACCGAAGAGCGTCATTGATGATCAAATCAAACTGAGAGCTTTCTCTTTTTATTTGAAAGAGGGAGCTAGTGACTTGCTCTATTATTTGGCTCCTGACAGTATTGAGACTTGGGAGTAATTGAAGAAGGCTTTTCTTGAAAAATACTTCCCCGCCCAATCCGATTGAACTATCGAATTGTTTATCTCCCTATCTCAGATCGGTTTCGTTTGTTCTCGATTTCATTCATGATTAGTTGCGTAGTAAGCCATTAATTTCTGAAAGTATTGTAGGTTGGAAATCGATTACCAGGCAAGATCAAGATCTTGTGAGGTTATATAAGAGGTTTCTAAGGAGTAATCTGATGTTCATGTTTTTGATATAGTTTTTAGTAGGTTTTCTTAATTTATTAGGACTAGTTTTGATAAGTTTAGGGTTAGTTTTGTGTGTTTTTGGATAAGTTTGCATATTTTGTGAAAAGTATGGAAGCTACTCCGTTTTGTGTATTTTTGTAGGTTTTAGCAAGGAAACGGTGCTTTTTGGAGCTAAATTTGGAGTGCTATGGTGAAGGACGGAGGAATACCAAATGAGGAAGTCGAAGTCTATGTTTTTGAAGAAGTGTTGAAGAAGCCAAGCCCAGGCTCGTTCACGAGGCTGTGAGGGCTCGTTAACGAGGTTACGAGATAGGTTTTTCGAGGAATGTTAATGATGTCCTATCGATCCTGTGCGGGAATTTATTCCATGTCGGTAGAGTGTTTTCAATGAGTTTTAGGATAAATATATTATTTATTTTAGGTTATGATATCCTTCTAGATTTTATTTCTATCTTTTTAGAGTAGATTTCTATCTTTTAGGAAAGTTTTTATCTTCTAGCCTTTTTATTTTATAGCCTTATTAGTATAAATACCCTTCTATCAGCCTAGAAAAGGGAGAAGCAAGCAAGTAGAGTAGAGTTGGAGTGGAGAAGAAGGAAGAGCCGAGAGAGAGAGAGAGAAGAGTCGGAGGTCGAGATCGGAACTCGGTGGACGAGAGTTACCGGGGTCGTTGATCACGGTTTTGATTTGGTGTTTTGTATTTTTCGGTTTCTTCTGGATTCTGTAAGGCAATATTTTCTTATTAATTTAAAGTAGTTGTTTTGTTCTCAATGTTTCTTCTTGTTGAATTTATTTGCTTCTTAGTTATGAGTAGTGAGTAGTTTTTCTTATCTAGGGTCGGGGTTGAAACCCGGCATAGTTATGCATGGTTTGATGAGTAAGATGATGTGTTGAAAGCCTTTTATCTATTTTTGAGATTGCTCGTTGTGTTTATACCTAAATGAAAGTCAAGGTAATTTGAGTTTTTAACTTGATTGAGAGAGAAAATTATAAACTTGAAGGTTGATATTGTTTGAATGCGAAAGTTTCAAGCTTTAGATCCAAAACAAGCGATTGAGTGAATTAGTTTATGAAAGTAGATTAATTTACTTGCTAGTCAATGAAAAATGATGAATTTATCTATTTAAAGGCATGATATTTATCTTCTTACGAGTTTATATGCATGACTATGTTGTGGTAACCCTTGTCCTAGATCTTGTTTTTATTTGAATTCTCCTAGGTCATATTCGTTACTGAGTTCGTAGCCTCCGTACCGAACCTGTTTAGTTCGTTAGTGTTGGTTAGTTGTTTACGGTGGTTCGTTAACGACCCTGACAACGTCGTTAACGAGGCTGATCGTGAGTGTTTTTGCTTGTTTTTGTTTGATTTTCATTAATAGTAGTCGATAGATAAACAAACTTTGCTTCTCGTGGAACGATCCTGACTTCCCTATACTCAGCGGGGTCTTGACTTGTAAATTTATTTGTTGTCCAGAGTAAAGGCCCGTCAACAAATTGGCGTCGTTGCCGGGGAAGCAAAGAGTTTGTTTGTTTATCTGTGGGTCTGGGAATAGCCCGACCCCGTTTTTGTTTTTAATTTCTGTTTTCTTTGTCTGTTTTCTTAGCATATGCCGGTAGGACGTCGAAGGCTTGAATTTGACAACGCTGGTTGTTATTCAGAACCTGAACGTTCCTTGCACCATAGACGCCGAGAGAACCGAGCCATGGCCACACCTGAAGAGCTGGCTCGTCAGTTGGTAGTCCTCCAAAATCAGATGGAGGCATTGAAAACCAAGAAAGAAGACGTTGCTGCCGAGGCTGAGCGTCAACGAACTAACAATGCTCGTCTACAAGAAGAGTTGAATGCCTATCCAAGGAACGCCAAACAATACATGCATCCGGAACTAAGAGTGCCAGAGTCCCCAATTTGTGCTTCCGGAGATAGAGAAACCGTTTGAGATTAAGTCTCAATTTATATCCTTGATAAAGCGGGCTCGGTTTGAAGGGAAACCTACTGAGTGCCCTATGGAACATATTAGAAATTTTCTTGATTTATGTGACACCATAGCTGCTGAAGGTGTCTCACTTGAGTATGTTCTGTTAAAAGCTTTCAGGTGGTCTCTTGTTGGAAAGGCCCTGAGTTGGTTGGAGAGCTTACCTCCTAAGTCTATCAGGACATGGAAGAACTTGTATGATCAATTTCTTACAAAATTCTTCCCGCCTGCCAAAACAACAGAGTTGAGGAAGCGCATCACCTCCTATCACTAGCTGCCTAATGAGACTTTTGTTGAAACATGGGAAAGATTTAAAGAAATGCTTAGACAGTGCCCCACTCATGGGCAACCTTTATATGTTCTTCAAGAAATCTTTTTCCAGGGTATCAACGCAGAGAGACCAAGAACCACATCAACACGCAAACAACATGCGGTTTTATAGAGATGGACCCTACGGTTGCATGGGAATTGCTGGATAAGCTGTCCAATTATGATGCCATGTATGGAACCCAGGAAACTCCACAGCCCCAGAAACGTCTCTACGCGTCTGACCGAGAAGAAGTTGACCCGGATGTTAAGAATCAATTTTTACAAGACGGGGTCAACCGCTTGAAGAAGCAGGTAAGTTTTCTGAAATCCTCTCAATCTTGTCAAGAGTGTGGTTCTTCTGCCCATAGTACTTCTGCTTGCACTAACATAGAGCAGGTAAGAGCCGTTGAGACAATTGCTGAAATGAATTACATGAGAGGCCCATACAGGAACCAACCTAGCAATTTTGATAGGTCAAACAACTATCAGGCGTGGGGCAATCAAAATCCAAATCCAAACTATGCAGCGCCTCCACCGGATAGACGACCTGCGCCTTATCGACCTCCAGGCCATCAGGAGCCACCATCATGGGTACAAGGGTTACAGGAAAGCATTAATGGAGTCCACAACAAAGTTAATAAAGTCAAGCCAACCTTAACTACCAAAATAAAAGATGGGGAGAGTTCGATGTATGGAAGAAGAATGTTGATTCCCAACTAGGGAACCTTGCTGCACAGATTCCGAGACCACAAGGGCAACTTCCGGGCCGTCCCGAAGTAAACCCTAAAGGACAGATAGCAGCGGTACATCTTAGGAGCGGAAAGAAATTACCGGAGCGTGTCCAAGCTAAGGACAATACGGAAGAGGACTCCACGGTTCAGCTCGATAACGAGCCAACAAGGGCGAATACCGAACTGGGACAACATGGCGACGAGGCTCCGAGGGTACCTAATGACCCTAACCCAGGTAAGTCATCTAAACCGAGCCCTCCTCTCCATCCCAGGGTAGTTAACGACCCCATCAGGGTCGGTAATGACCCGCCGAGCGTACCCAACGACCCTAGTGTCGACCTGGTAACTTCACCTATCGAGCCTAACTTGGTTCCGAGAATGAGGAAATCTCTTCCATTTCCCACTAAGAAATCCGTGGACTCTACTGAGAGTAAGTTCAAGCATTTCGTAAAGATTCTTCAGGGCATTAATATTTCTATCCCATTCGCTGAGGCCCTAAGCGAAATGCCGGCTTACACAAAATTTTTGAAGGATATTCTTAGCAGGAAAAGATCCATTACAGAGTTGCAGGATGAAGTCAGATCTATTGCTCTACCAGAAAAGTTAGGAGACCCAGGGAGATTTGCAATAACGATCGGCATAGGGGACCAAAAGTTCAAAGCTCTATGTGATCTTGGAGCCAGTGCTAGTTTGCTTCCTCTCTCAATCTGGTCTAAAGCTAATATGGGACCACTAGAGCCAATCAACATGCGGTTATACATGGTAGATGGCTCTTGCATCAAACCTACAGGGGTTGTAGAAGACTTTCCAGTTCAAGTGGGCAAATTCTTTGTTCCAAACGACTTCATTTTCATGACAATGCCCGAAGATCAGGTAGTTCCTATTATTTTGGGAAGACCGTTCCTCGCCACAACTAGAGCCATAATTGATGTTAGGAGGGGACTCCTAACTTTCGAAATTGGGGATGAGGTGACGGAATTCCGATTCAAACAGTCAATGAAGGAGACCGATAGAGCCGAAGTCAAGATGCTCTACACCCACAAGGAGATCATTGAATGTGGAGACCCTGTTGGTAGATTGGCGTCAGATGATGAAATTTCAGGTAAAAGATGGGTGGAAATAGCCCCTGTAGTTTCGGTAACGAGTCTCCTAGCCTCCGTACCGATTCTACTTGCAGAAGAAGCAGGCTCGTTAACGACCCCATCAGCATCGTTAACGACCTTGACCGAGGACAATGAAATTTCAGCATTTGAATACCTCGAGGAGGTGTTGTAGACGGAGCCAGAAGAACCGATTCTTATTCTAGTTGAACCTTCTCCAACACTTAAGCCTCTTCCGGATTCCCTCAAGTATGAATTCCTTGGTCCTAATTCTACCTTTCCCGTCATCATCAATGCTAAATTAAAAGATGAGGAAGTAGAAAAACTGTTGAATGTGTTCAAGATGCATAGGAAAGTCATAGGCTACTCCCTAGATGATATAACTGGCATATCTCCTTCTCTTTGCATGCATATGATATACATGGAGGATAATCATAAACCCACCATAGAGCATCAACGTAGGTTAAATCCTAACATGAAGGATGTGGTTAAAAAGGAAATCATTAAATTACTTGATGCTGGGATCATATTTCCTATATCGGACAGTCAATGGGTGAGTCCGGTCCATGTAGTCCCAAAAAAAGGGGGATGACTGTCATAAAAAACGAAAAGGGAGAGCTTATTCCGACTAGGACCACTACCAGTTGGAGGATGTGCATTGATTATAGGAAGCTTAATAGTGCTACTAGAAAAGATCATTTTCCGCTTCCTTTCATTGATCAGGTATTAGAACGCTTAGCCCAGCATGATTATTTTTGTTATCTAGATGGTTATAGCGGCTTTTGGCAGATTCTCATTCATCCTGATGATCAGGAGAAGACTACCTTTACATGTCCCTATGGAACCTTTGCTTATAAAAGAATGTCATTTGGGCTTTGCAATGCTCCCACCACCTTTCAAAGGTGTATGATGGCCATTTTTTCGGATATGATAGAGGAGATTGTAGAGGTTTTCATGGATGATTTCTCGGTTTATGGTTCTTCATTTGATGCTTGTCTTGCTAACCTTGCACGTGTGCTTAAAAGATGTGAAGAAACCAATCTTGTGTTAAACTGGGAAAAATGCCATTTTATGTTTCAAGAGGGGATAGTGCTAGGACATCTTGTCTCCAAGAGAGGGATAGAAGTAGATAAAGCAAAAATTGAGCTTATTGAAAAACTACCTCCTCCCTCTTTTGTAAAAGACATTAGGAGTTTTCTAGGGCATGCTGGTTTTTACAGACGATTTATTCAGGATTTTTCTAAGATAGTTAAACCTTTCACTAACCTACTAATGAAAGATGTAGTGTTTGAGCTGTCTCTAGAATGTCTTGAAGCATTTTACAGGTTAAGAGCTGCCCTCGTGACCGACCCTATTATGCAGTCCCCGGATTGGACACTACCCTTTGAAATAATGTGTGACGCCAGTGACTATGCAATCGGCGCAGTCATGGGTCAAAGGAAGGACAAGAAACTCCACGCCATCTACTACGCCGGTAAGACAATGGATGAGGCGCAGAGTAAGTATACCACAATGGAGAAGGAGTTCCTTGTTGTGGTATTTGCTTTTGAAAAATTCCGGCCCTACCTTGTTGGATCCAAAGTGATTGTTTACACTGATCATGAGGTTGTTAGATACCTAGTGGCCAAAAAGGATGCCAAGCCTAGATTGCTTCGTTGGATGCTCCTATTGCAGGAATTCGACCATGAAATAAGAGACAAAAAGGGAGCAGAGAGCCTAGTGGCGGATCACTTATCCAGATTATCGGTTGAGCATATCACTAAATCCAACAATAAAGTGCCCATAAATGATTCCAGACCAGACGAACACCTCATGTTGAACGAGCTAGGTCGAACTCAACAAGACCCTCGTCACCGACCCTTTCAGGGTCGTTAACGAGGCACCGAGGCTGGAATACATAGATCACGAGAGCAATGACCCAAGGTGCATCGAGATATCAGTCAAGCAGGTCGTTACCATGCCACGGGGGGTCGTTACCGAGGATAATACTGCACCTCCGGGATCGTTAACAACCCACTCAGGTCCGATGACGACTAGGTTAGGTAAGATTTCTGAATCAGAACTTACTCAATTCAATTCAATTCCTTCTCCTCCTTCTACTTCTTCTTCTTCAATATCAATCCATGCTGTTAGAGGGTCAAAAGCCCCTTGGTTCGCGGATTTCGCTAACTATCTTGTAGGAGGCGTAATTCCCGAGGGTCTAACCCCACAAAAGAAAAAGAAGTTCCTCCACGATGTAAAACAGTACTATTGGGATGACCCTTACTTGTTTAAACAAGGATGTGATCACCTCTTTAGACGCTGTGTCCCAGAAGAGGAGATAGAGAACGTGATCCGTCAATGTCACACACTTCCTACTGGAGGCCATGAAAAAGGACACAAAACCACGGTGAAGATTCTTCAAAGTGGTCTCTACTGGCCAACCATGTTCAAGGATGTACAAGCTTATATGATAGCATGTAATGGATGTCAACGCTCAGGCAACCTCACTTGGAGACATGAGAATCCACTAACCGGGATATTAGAGGTCGAGTTATTCGACGTATGGGGCATAGAATTCATGGGACCTTTTCCCGCATTAGGCCCATACAAGTACATCCTAGTGGCGGTCAATTATGTCTCTAAGTGGGTAGAAGCATTTGCTACGAGGACCAACAACGCTAAAATTGTGGCTAAGTTCATCAAGACCAACATTTTCCCCAGGTTCGGCGTTCCAAGAGTCCTCATTAGTGACCGTGGTTCTCATTTCATTGAGCGGAGTTTTGAAGCACTTTTGGCTAAGTATGGGGTATCACATCGGGTGGCAACACCATATCATCCCCAAACAAGTGGCCAAGTCGAAGTTTCAAATAGGCAAATAAAGAGAATATTGGAGAAGACAGTGTCCCGTTCGAGGAAGGATTTGTCTTCTAAATTGGATGACGCTCTATGGGCATATAGGACAGCATACAAGACGCCTCTGCGCTCCACTCCTTATAATCTAGTGTATGGCAAAGCATGTCATTTACCGGTTGAGATGGAGCATAAATCATTATGGTCTCTTAAGGAGCTCAACATGAACTCGACGCGGCAGGAGCAAAAAGATTCATGGATTTGCAAGCACTAGAAGAATTGAGGCTTAAGGCGTACGAAAATGTTGAAATTTACAAAGAGCGCACTAAGCGGTGGCATGATCAGAAATTAGTGCCCAAAACCTATGAGGTTGGCGACAAAGTAATTCTTTTCAACTCTAGACTCCATCTATTCCTAGGGAAGCTAAGGACGAGATGAAGTGGGCCATTCATGGTTCATCACATCTATCCCCACAGTGCGGTAGAGTTGATCGATAACCAAGGCGCAATCTTCAAAGTTAATGGCCACCGACTGAAAACGATTCATGAGCAACCCGACCCGGATGAAGAGATTAGAGTCACTATGGCTCTTACAACATCGGATTAGCCAAGGTAAGTACGTCGCGCTGACGACGTTAAAAATAACGCTTACGGGAGGCAACCCGCTTTTAGTATAGACTAGATTTTTCTTTTCTTTTTAGATTCTTTTTGCTAGCTTTCTTTTGAGTTTTTTAGTAGTTCTTAGGATAGAAAAATAGGATAAAATTTTGAGCTAACAAGATGCAGGAGAAAGGCTCGAAAATCATTCAAGGAGGCTACGGTGGCTCGTTAACGACCCACCCAGGGTCGTTAACAACCCGGTTTGGCGAACCGACTCGGGCAGGTAAGTTTTATTTTAACCCTAATCTATCATCTATCTTCTACCCTATTTCTTACCCCCCCCCCCCCCAACCGCCATTACCTACCCACCCCCTCCTATTTCTACCCTCTCCTATTTAACCTTTCTAAAACTCTCAAAATCCTACTCTCAAATCCTCAAATCCCAAACTCAAATTCCCTCAAAATTTCTACCGAATACCCTTCACCACCGATTGGAATTTTCCGCTCCACCGACCTTCGGAAAACGTCCCCGTTACCGAAGCCCGCCGCCCCAGTTTTCCCACTGACGAGATCCAAGCTCGTTAACCACTCAAACTCGACTTTTATTCTTCAATTTCTCAATCTTCCGGTATGATTTCTACACCCTAACTCTTTATTGCATGATTCATGGTTTTTAGGGTAGAAATTTCATATCTTGATTGTGTTTTTAGAGGTGGTCGAATAGCATATTTTATCTTGCCCATGGATTCTATTTCATACATTGGTAGTGATTCTCGATCTAGGGAAGGTTATTCATGATAGATTCTCCATTGCAAAAATTTGATTCGAAAGGCATGAATGTTCTTGTTCTAGAAATTGAGTTTGATCTTCACCATGATAATTTTAGGTAAATTTAGCATGTTCGGGATGGGTAATTGAGCAAGTATGGGGTGCGTATACCCGATGGTGTGTCTAGTGAAGGATTATAGAGGATGCATGCTTGATTCATGGCTTGATTTTAGTGTTGATAAAAATTCGGATTCTATGAACTGGCTCTCGACAGGTTGTTAACGACCCACCCAGGCTCGTTAACGACCCTACGTAGCCTCAAAGTTAGAAACCAGTCCAGAACACGTTACCGACCCAATTGGGTAGTTAACGAATAATTCCGAGGGTTATTTCGAGACCAAGTATGGGGTCTCTTGTCTAATCTACTTGAGTGGATCTTATCTTGGAAAAATCATAATTGTTTTGTAGATCACATGGCAAGTTCAAGCCGACCCGCTACCCGAGCCCAGAAGAAGAGGAGGAATCAGAGGTCCCCATCTCCACCTCGCATGGACAATGTGATCTTGCGCATTCAAGGGCAAGCGGACCAATACAATGCCATTCTAGACAAGGACCACACCACTCGGTGGTTCTCGAGGTCAAGTGCCAAAGCCATGAGGATCTATGATGACGTTAAGGAGGCCTTTGTTATTCTCAGTGTGCCTCACTTGCTGAAGAAGGAGAATCTACCACACTTTCCGGCTCTCACATCCGAGTTCCTGGCCACTCTAGAGACGAGCTTCCTGACGAAGACTTCGCTGAGACGCATTCGATTTCGGCTCAGTAATGTGAACCGAGAGTACACTTTGGCGGAGTTCAACGCTATTCTAGAGCTCCCGAATCCTTCTAGAAATTATAGTCTCAAAGATTACAAGGTGAAAAGGACTTAGAGCTACATCACTGGGGAGGTCGACCCCTCCACAACGACATTATCTGGGGCAAGCATCATCAACCCCATTTTCAGGATCATCCTCCGAGTCCTAGCCGCTACATTCTGGCCAAAGAGAGAGTTGAACAGGCCAACAAGGACAGAAGTTGCTTGTCTTCGCACCATTCTTTTTGAGGAGCACGACCAATTGAAATTGGGGTATGAGTGGCTTTATTATATAGAGAAATCAACCAAGTCAAAGGAAGTATGGTGCGGGAATTTGGTTAGTCTCCTGGCGACAAATCTTGGAGTTGATCTCACTCGCTACACGCCGGCTCATGCTCAACTCCTCAACAAGAGTTATTGGTATAGCTCCGGTATTTTCATTCAAGCTGAGGGAGGGCTCAAAACAAAAGTTCAAGACCGCATTGTTGTACCCACCCTAGACAAATTAGAGGTACTTTATGTACCAAATTGGTATGAGGCGTGGACAGGTCATGAATTCCCGTTGGAGCCCAAGCCACAGGATGAGCTAACGCTTAGGCCGTGTGAGACAAGATTTGAGCGACAAGGAGAAGAGATGGATGAAGATGAAGATGAGACTGACGAGGCTGACACAGAGGGAGGCACAGAAGAGCTCAACCTCGAGGATGAAGACCTCGATACAGAAGTTTTGGGCACCAATGTCCTCGTTGATGAGCCCACCAGGCTCGTTAACGACCATTTCCAAACCTCTATCGATGCTCCTAACGAGGCACACAACTTCGATAACGACCCGTCGAGGGCAGCTACCGACCCTCCGCAGTCTCCTATTGACCCTCACTCTTATGGACTCATGCCATACAACCCAGTGCTTTACCAAGACCACTTCCAGCCTCACTACCCACCACCTCCTCAGCCCGACTACACTGGATCGAGTATTCCGCCACCATGGGCCGAAGATCTTTCTGCTCAGATGCAACAGCTTCACCTTCAGAAGAACCATATTCATCGGAGGATGGATAGATGGGAGAGTGTATATTCTGCTCGGATGACATTTGAGGACGAGAGGCATCGCCAGAGAGAGGTGGAGGATGCAGAGCACTGGAGGACGATGTACGACTTCAGGGGGAACTTCGAGCATTACTTTCCTCCACCAGACCGTTGATTCAGCTTGAAGAAGTGTTTTCTTGTTTTCTGCTTCATGACTTTGTAAGTTTTTTTTTTGTTTTCTCTTTTCTTGTTTTCTTTTATTTTATTTTCTATTTCTTTCCTTCTTCTTATTTTTTCTTACAGTGAGGACACTGTAATTTTAAGTATGGGGTGGGAGAAAGTAGAAAACTTGTTGTCTTTTGTTTGTTTTATGTGTTTTATTTGTTTTGAGTAGTTTTGTTCCATAAACCATAAAAAATTGAAAAAAAAATTGATAGATACCCCTTTCTTATGGTCCTATAATAATAGTTGCTAACATGATCATATAAATCCTTGCAATTATGTCTTTGAAAATATAGCCGGATTCTTAATTTGAAGTTGTTCTTAGGAAGGAATAGCATTTGATGAAATTGAGCACATATACTTTTTAGCATAAGTGATGCAATCCAACAAAAATTAGCCTTGTGAGTTATTTTTGGCCTTATAGGGAGAACATCATAAATCCCTCTTCTTTTTTGTGTGATTTACTCTCTATATGCATATTTGTAGTTCATTACTTGTGAAAATCAGATGATAGAGAACTTATTTTAATACGCCCTATTAATCCCTATCCACCTTTACATGATCCTTCTTTTGACAGCCAATTTTAGCCTGAAGCCTTTTCTTTTTAGCTCCATAAAATTATTCCCTAGCCGAGATAAGCTTGACCCTATCCGGGGATTAGGACTTAGTTTGGAAAGGTATTTTTTGTTGAGTGTAAAATAAAGGAGTGAATGATTATGTTTTGGTTTGAATTTAAGGATTGTTATGAAGGGTAGATTGGAAGTCTAAATTGTGTAAAAAGAAAGATCTCTTGGTACAAAAGATGCACGAAATAAGATTGATTGTTGAAAGAAAAAAAGGGAGAAGTACACGATGAAGCTCGGTAACGACCGTGTGGGTTCGTTAACGAGGCAGCGAGAGAAAAAAACAGAAAAAAAGAAGAGAATAAAATGAGCTGAAGGAAAATATGAAAAAGAAAGGAAGAAGTTTGATGTGCATGTGTGTTTAATAGATAAACCAGATATTATTTTGAGTTATTTATATGAGACTTTCTAGGATATATTGGGTGAGTGAGTGTGCATATTGTTGAGTGAGTTTGGTATAATATTTTATGAGTGTTTTGTGTATGTGTGAGTTTTTAGGAGTCTTTGATTCCCGGATATTATTAGCACCACATAGCCAAAATACTTCCACGCCTTATTGTCTTTACCAAGCCCCATTACAACCCGGCCGAATGGAAGCTTCTATGAAGTTTTTCATTGAGCCCCCTGAGTTCTCTTGATGATTTTTGCTTGTTTTGACAAATCTTAGGTGGAGAGTTTGGTGATATAAGTTCCAATTACTATGAGTTTTTGTATATAAGATGAGTTGAGAGATATATTTATAAGCCTAAACACTTGAGAGTTGAGAGAAACACATCATTATCCCTTGTGAGGTTGGATTGTATTTGCTTATGTCTATTTGGTGAATATATGTGTGATGACATTAATAGTCATTTGCTACTTTTCTTCTATATGTTTTGAAGTTGTTTTTAGATGATGGCTATAGTTTGATAAGTATTGTTGTTTGGTTTTGATTATTGTTTAGTGATTGCTTGAGGACAAGCAAGTCTAAATATGGGGTATTTTGATGTTTGTGTTTTTGATATAGTTTTTAGTAGGTTTTCTTAATTTATTAGGACTAGTTTTGATAAGTTTAGGGTTGGTTTTGTGTGTTTTTGGATAAGTTTGCATATTTTGTGAAAAGTATGGAAGCTACTCCATTTTGTGTATTTTTGTAGGTTTTAGCAAGGAAACGGTGCTTTTTGGAGCTAAATTTGGAGTGCTATGGTGAAGGACGGAGGAATACGAGATGAGGAAGTCGAAGTCTAAGTTTTTGAAGAAGAAGTGTTGAAGAAGCCAAGCCCAGGCTCGTTAACGAGGTTGTGAGGGCTCGTTAACGAGGTTACGAGATAGGTTTTTCGAGGAATCTTAGTGATGTCCTACCGATCCTGTGCGGGAATTTATTCCGTGACGGTAAAGTGTTTTTAATGTGTTTTAGGGTTAATATATTATTTATTTTAGGTTATGATATCCTTCTAGATTTTATTTCTATCTTTTTAGAGTAGATTTCTATCTTTTAGGAAAGTTTTTATCTTCTAGTCTTTTTATTTTATAGCCTTATTAGTATAAATACCCTTCTATCTAGCCTAGAAAAGGGGGAAGCAAGCAAGTAGAGTAGAGTTGGAGTAGAGAAGAAGGAAGAGCCGAGAGAGAGAGAGAGAGAGAGAGAGAGAGAGAGAGAGAGTCGGAGGTCGATATCAGAACTCGGTGGACGAGAGTTACCGGGGTCGTTGATCACGGTTTTGATTCGGTATTTTGTATTTTTTGGTTTCTTTTGGATTCTGTAAGGCAATATTTTCTTATTAATTTAAAGTAGTTGTTTTGTTCTCAATGTTTCTTCTTGTTGAATTTATTTGCTTCTTAGTTATGAGTAGTGAGCAGTTTTTCTTATCTAGGGTCGGGGTTGAAACCCGGCATAGTTATGCATGGTTTGATGAGTAAGATGATGTGTTGAAAGCCTTTTATCTATTTTTGAGATTGCTTGTTGTTTTTATACCTAGATGAAAGTCAATGTAATTTGAGTTTTTAACTTGATTGAGAGAGAAATTTATAAACTTGAAGGTTGATATTGTTTGAATGCGAAAGTTTCAAGCTTTAGATCCAAAACAAGCAATTGAGTGAATTAGTTTATGAAAGTAGATTAATTTACTTGCTAGTCAATGAAAGTTGATGAATTTATCTATTTAAAGGTTGATATTTATCTTCTTACGAGTTTATATGCATGACTATGTTGTGGTAACCCTTGTCCTAGATCTTGTTTTTATTTGAATTCTCCTAGGTCATATTCGTTACTGAGTTCGTAGCCTCGGTACCGAACCTGTTTAGTTCGTTAATGTTGGTTAGTTGTTTATGGTGGTTCGTTAACAACCCTGACAACGTCGTTAACGAGGCTAATCGTGAGTGTTTTTGCTTGTTTTTGTTTGATTTTCATTAATAGTAGTCGATAGATAAACAAACCTTGCTTCTCGTAGAATGATCCTGACTCCCTATACTCAGCGGGGTCTTGAATTTTTAAATTTATTTTTTGTCCAGAATAAAGGCCCGTCAACATAATCCGAGGCAATCACGTGTTAAGTGGTATCATTCAACCAAGTCTAGCCAGGTAATATTTTCTTTCCTCAATTTGCTTTCTAATTTGATTAATTCAGTTTTTCGCCTTAAAGCTTATAACTTTACGATAATCTATACACTTTGAGACCAAAATTGAATTTTTCCATACACTCACCACCAAATTCCTCCACCACCACCGTCCAATCACAACCCCACCACCACCGTTACAATCGGACCACCACCAAACCCTAATCGCCACCCCACCCCGAAATCATAACCCCAGCCGTGCGCACCAAACCCTAATTCCCTTGTTTAGATTGCCCCCCAAGTAACTAACCAACTAGGAGATATTTAAGGGATTTGTTGCATGTTTATGGTTGATTGGTTGAGTTTATTTGCAATCTAAGATTAGCTTTTGTTTTTCCCATAATTTTATGAGTTTTTCATTCATATTGCATCATTGATTGAGATTCATAATGCTTGATTGATAATTGCTGATTTTTGTGTCGCATCCTATAAATTCGACATACCCTTCCTCTTTTATTTTATTTTGGATTATAGTTGGTGTCATTGGTATCAAAAGTCACTTAGTATATCAAAAAAAAGAATCAGTTCATTTCTGCCTTCATTGTATTCATTATTTTCTTTGCTTTGTTCTAGCACAAGAGTAGTTTGTGCATAAATAAAAATAAGTGCAAAAGAAGTGATCTACCCCAACTAGTTTCAAGCCACTTTCACCCCTAGTGATTGCTTGCTAGAAAAGTAGTTGGTAATCACTTTGAAGAAAAATAGTGACGAAATAAAAGTCACATAGCCTACCTTATTTTTTTTGTTCTTGCATGCATTAATTGGCTTTATTAACTTCCATAGTGTCAATTGAGAGATTGCTTGTGTTTGAAAGCTTATAAAGGGATATATTGCATTTCTTGTCTAGTTGCATACTTGCTAATTGCTTGAACTGATATTTTCCTTTATCTATCAATAGAACACCATATCTACACCTTTACTCCCACATTTCAACCCAAAAACTGAGGCAAGTTTCGGCTTGATTAAGGTGTGGTATTGTGTGTTCGGTTTGCTTTTGGAACACACTACTCTCTCATTTTATTGCTTTGTTTTCACGATAACAATGGTGATCCCAACCGAGCCTAACTCGGCTGAATTGAATCTCACTAAGGAGGCAATCGATTTCATTAGGTTGTCCATTAGTGAGAGTATAAGAGATGGTCATCAAAGAGCCATGGAAGTTGCGACTGCAGCAATGAACCCAAGAATGCAGCGTATAGAGGAGCAACTTGCAACCTTAATAGAAGCCTCTAAATCATGTGATAAAGTTGCCCCTACAATTCAACCTCAAGATGACCCGAATCAAGCCTCAGCTAGCGACAAGGGCAAACAATATGTGGAAGATTAAGAGCATGATGTGCTTGCTAGCTACAATAGAATAAATGATCTACCTGGCCAATATTCCCCAAATGGTGGCCGAGGTAGAGGAAGAGGCAACTTCATGAGGCAGCCGCCGGTTACACATCAACAATTATACTCTCAACAATCAACAAGGTTTCCTCAAGCCACTCATCATCAACAACAACAATTCAACAATCCTTATGATGATGTGACATATGGCTATCCCGGGGAAGAAAGACGCCCATGGCATCCTCCCCTTGATGATTTCTACAATCAAGCTGAGGTTGTAGAAGAGATTCCACCGGATTATGGAGTACAAAGGCCAACCAACAACAACGCCAATCAGAATGTCGCTCAAATTGGAAACGTGACATTAAGATCAAAATAGAGCCATTCAGTGGAGAGATTAATCCGGAGAAGTATCTAGAATGGGAGCAAGCTACAAACTTCATTCTAGATCACATGGGATATGAAGAATGCGAGAAAGTTGTTGTTGTTGTTGTTGTTCACTTTGTTGGAACTGCTAGAAATTGGTGGTTCAGAATGAAGGAAGATAGAGCTAGAAAGGCCAATCAGAATGTCGCTCAAATTGGCAAACGTGACATTAAGATCAAAATAGAGCCATTCAGTGGAGAGCTCAATCCGGAGAAGTATCTAGAATGGGAGCAAGCTACAAACTTCATTCTAGATCACATGGGCTATGAAGAATGGGAGAAAGTTGTTGTTGTTGTTATTCACTTTGTTGGAACCGCTAGAAATTGGTGGTTCAAAATGAAGGAAGATAGAGCTAGAAAGGCCTTGCCACCTATTGAAACTTGGGGCCAGCTGATGTTTGTCATGATAAAGAAGTATGTGCCAGAAGAACACACCGAGCACATGAGGCCTAAAGTTGTCACATGCAAACAAGGAACCAAGTCACCAACTGAGTACTTCAATGAGCTTGAAGATTTGAGCTTCAAGGCTGGAATTCATCACTCTCAAATGTCTAAGGATCCAATTCATGGCTGGACTGAATCAAGCTATTACAAACACACTTGAGATTCAACAAATCAAGGTTCTCAATGCGTTAGTGCATTTATCCCAACTACTATATGAGCAACATCAAAGGAAGAAGAAAGAAGCATGGAATGCGCCCAAAAGGTATACTCCTATCTCTAGTTCAAATTCTAATTCTTATTCTTTTAATTCCTCCATGCAGCAAAAGGGAGCTTTTAGCTCACCTAAACCAGGTACAATGACGCCTACACGTCCTACAAATGGTGCTCAAGTGCAGCCAAGGACATGTGACATAGTATGTTACAAGTGTCAAGGAAGAGGCCATTTAGCTAAATATTGTCCAAACCAAAAGCAAGTGCTCCTTACCACTAATGGTGGTTATGTGAGTGATGAAGAAATTCCTCCAAATCAAGTGGAGGAGGAGAAAATTGGACAAGAAGAGGACGGCACAGAGGCCATTGAACCGGATTGCTCAGAACAACCTTTAACCTTGCTAACGATGTGTACTCTTACTTTACAAGAAACACCTAGGCTAGATCAAATGGAAAATATTTTTCATACTAGGCGTACTGTGAAGAAGTTTTATGCATGATAATTGATAGTGGTAGTTGTTGTAATATTATTAATGCTAAGGTAGTTGATCACTTACAATTAAAAACTCAACCTAGGGCTACTAGTTATGGTCTCAATGGAATAAATGATTCAAATGGTCCTAATCTTGTTACTCATCAGTGCTTAGTTCGTGTTTCCATTGGAAATTATGTTGATAATATAATGTGTGATGTGGTAAACATGGAATGCACTCATATCTTGTTAGGAAGGCCATGGTTATTCGATAGGAGAGTTATTTATGATGGCATGCTTAATATCTATTCGTTTAACTATGACGGGAGGAGAGTTTCTCTTCTACCATTGTCGCCCTAACAAGTTTTACAAGACCAGATACGGAGAGATCAAGCTAAGGCACTAAGGCTTGCCAAGGAGGAAAAAAAGAAGGCCGAAGCAATGGCCAAGGCTGGGGCGCACCGCTCGGCGCCCGACGCAGCCACAAACAACAACGGCGTTTCCCAGCTTCCAACCGGGCGTTTTGGCTCAAAATTTAGACCAACATCAAGCACAAGTGGAGCTACTGACATCCCCTCTCCATTTAACCACTAAGTGATCACCATATTTTTAACCAATGACCAACTGCCTCACTCTCGACCAATCAGAGAGCTTGATCTCGGGTGTCCCACATCGAGGAAACGTCAAAACCATGTTCCTCAAACCTCTATAAATAGAGGAGAACCTCGAAGGTAGCAAGGGGTCGAAAAACATCTTGAACTCAAGAACTATCTTGTTTGTTGAAGATCGACTTGTTGAATCATCGTTAAAGACCGCGCTACAGTCAAGTTAAGGAGGTCTCGACCGCGCTACAGATCGAGACCTCGCTACATCACCTCGCAAACCACAATTCCCACATAAGCATTCAAGTGTCCAACCTCGCCAATAGACATCGCGCCTAGGTTCGCGACAGGCGCAGGGCTCGTCGATTGTCTGTTAGTGATAGAATCTCGCAGTAGCTAGAGGTCTCGATCTTGTTAAACGGAAACCTCAAATCCTATGAGAAGAGATCTAGGGCATAATTTCGATGTTTGTAATCTCGCTGTTTGTAACCTCGTTCTAAAGATATAAATAAAAGCAAGTGTTTGCCTAGTCGAATAAAAGCAATCTCGTTCTTATCTTTTAGCGCTGGTTTATTTCGGGTTTCATCACATACACACCAATAACTAAGAAATCAAAAACTACATAACGAAGCCAAATATTACGTTTTAGAGATTTAGCCAAGTGAAACACAACATATATTTATTTGCATTAAGAGGGACATACCATCATGTGCTTTATCAATAGTGTCCAAAATCTTCCCAGTGTCAGCACACAACCACTGTAATGTAGAGCCATGAGTTGCAGCCAATATCTTTCCATCAGGAAAAAGGCAGAGTCGATCATAATGGAAAATAGCACAACTTGCATCCTGAAGCGGGATAGTGATTGTCTTCAAAACCTTGGGGTCCTCATCAAGGTTATACCTAACTGATAGCAAAATGACACATATTAGGGGCATTATCCACGAATGGGAATTTATAGAATCCTTTGTAAAGTGAACAAATCTACAGCCGGGGATGTGAAATAACTATGCATACCTGGCCGAACTATTCCTACAGCTGTCAAGGTGTCATACATTTAGCTAATAAAATGTTTGAAAAAAGTAATTTCGATAAAGCATCCATCACTAATTTATGACCTCTACTCTTTAATAACACTAACAACTTCAATATAGCACACTCCCAGAACAAGAACTAAGTAGCACCTCTCTTCCCAAAAATATAATAAAAATAAACACACTTCACAAATTTCATTTATAAAAAAAAGGAAGACCTAAATGCATGATTAGTTGAACAAAAAAACCTACTATCATTAAGAAACACATCTTATAAACAAACACAAAAGACTCTTATGCACACAGAAACAGTACAAATCTACCCCTAAGATACCTTGCTTGTGACATCTTGTTTCAAGCCTTGGTAATACTGGTTCCTACATGTAATAATAGCAAAGCTACGATCTGATTTTGGCCATCCCTAGAGATGGCATGGTTGTAGTGGGATAATAAAGCAATGATAAAAATTTGGCTGGCATGACTGAAGTCCAAGAGTGAAATCTTGGTTATGAATCACGTTTGCGTATTTAAGAATAGAAAATTTATTTAATATTATCATATCTCCTATCATTATGATTCTTGATATCTAAGTATCTAACTAATATGTTGAGTGCCAAAGCTCAAATTTTATTCCTGTTCAACACCCATTCAAGTATACTTAGTAGTAGCGCAATGATTAAAAAGGAATCAAACATGATACCAATAGTTGACCTTTTCAAAAGGTGAGGCCATATTAGCAACCTACGTCAGATGAGGATTTGAAAATTCTCACAAAAAATCTGGTTTCTAACTCAAAGTATGAACATTTTTTCTTAGCTCCCCGCTATATTTCGTATTTAAGTGAGCAATTATGAAATCTCAAACTAAATTAGAGTGATAATTTTCAGCAAAAAAATAGAGCAATAATCAAGATGGTACTGAAATCTTAATAAATCAGAGAAACTCACCAAAAAAGGCAACACAACACCAACCTCGAGCAAAACTCAAACGATGGCATTGCCGGAATCGATCGAATTAGAGAACCAGGCATATGAATAGGTCCCATTGATACCTGAATGTTTTTCACGAAATTATGCAACCAAAGAAGCACTGGCGTTCCAAGCAGATGTCATCTCGCCACCCAGAATGAACCCTAGAACAGAGCCAAAATTTGAATTTGAGAGGGGAAGACAAATGAAGATGCAAAAATTCGAACTCTAACCTTCAAATTAACAATTAAAATAGAATGAGACCCTAATCAATAATATAATCAAGGAAGAAGAAGAATGACATTCAAGGTGGAGATGTTACTCTTTGAAGATGCTACTCGCCATGGCTCTCTCCACAAACAGATTTCCTACAAAGAAATCATAAAATAAAACCAAAAAATTGAGCCCGAAATTGCAAAGGTAGAGATACGAAACCTATGTAGGAGGATTGCATACAAACAAGACGAAGTTCCGTCATGATTCTCTCCAGAAAACTCAACCAGGCGCCAACTGCACACAAAAAGTTGAAACCGATCAATTTTGAGCACGAATTTGTAGACTTTGACGAGGCATAAAAGATATGCCAGCAGTGAAGAAATCCGTCTCCCGAGTCCGTCATTTCCGTCCTGATTCTCTCTGGTTTCGCTTCCTTCCTAGGGTTGTGTATCAGTTAAATGAACTTGGTGCAATTGAGATCTAAACAGTTGAAACCCATCAATTTTGAGCACGATTGTTTAGAATTTGAAGAGCAGAGAAGATATTCCGGTGGTGAAGAATTCTATGAATCCGTAATTTCGTCTTGATTCTCTCTCTAGTTCAGATTCCAATTCAAATGAACCCTAGATTTAAAACCAGGGAAAAAATTGAATGGTATTGAAACCCTAAAAAGATTGGACATATAATTAAACATGGAAGAGAGATAGAATTAGGAGGAGTTGTAGAGATAAAGATCGGAGATAACAGAGATAGAGATGAGAAAGAGGCGGTAGGAAGGTGGAGCTATCAGGAAGTCAAGAGTAGCAGGAGGTGGAAAGTTGAGTTGAAGGGGAGAAGAAGAAACTAAAATAAGTGAATCAGAGTCTTCCGCTTTCCCGCTTTTATAGTAGTGTAGATGTAGATGTAGATGTAGATGTAGAAGGGTAGACGTAGAAGTGTAGACGTGTAGATTATACTATTTTAAATTAAGATAACAACATTTTCGAGTTAAATTCTATCTTAGAGGGACTTCTATCTTGTGAGTGGATGCAAAACAAGCCACGCAAAGACATTCATCCCATCTACTAGTAATGAATTAACTCTCCCGCCGTTGCAATTTCAGTTGTCAGTTATCAGTCTGCTCACGTCGCCGGCGATAACGAATTCCGACCGGAAAAATTGATTGCTGTATACATTCTCATTTCTCATAACAGAAGAAAGAAGAGAGGGGGCAACAAGCTCTGAAATTTCATCTCATGTCACTGCTTGCATCCTCCGCTTCTGCAACCCTAACTCCATTCAATCGTAAGTTCGGTTTCCCAAATTTTATACAAATTTAAAACTATTTAATTCAAGTTGCTTGTTTCCAAATTTGTACGAATTTCGTGCAAATGTCTGATTTCACAAACTCATCCATTTGATCGGGATGAATTTGTTAGCTTTGCGGTATTCTTTGGGGGACTGAAGTAATTCCAGACCAGTCCATCTATCTTGTTGAGCGGTTTCTTTTCAGATTTTATAGTCCTCAAACATTTCAATGGTGGATGTAGCAATGGTTGTTTAGCATTAATCAATGGTCGGTTTTTTGTTTATGATTTTATTGTAGGATTCTTTAAGCATCAGGGAAAATTGGCTCCCATCAGTTGGAGAAGAAATATTATTGATTCATGGTTGTTTACAAACTCTGGATGGAAGGGAATCTGCCTGGCAGCTTCGTTTACAGATCGGATGAGTGGAGGTACTGCTGAGCGATTGGAGGATGGGAATACTTTGCAATCTTACTCATGGCCAGACAAGAAGGTTAATACTCATTGTCAGATTTTCCGAATGTATTTCTCAATTTGATTTTGACCATTTACCTTCAAGTTTTGCTATACAATAAAAGAAGTAGTGTACTTTTTCCCTCATAACATAGTTGAGAATTATTCGTACAGAAGCCAAGAATCTGCATACTCGGTGGTGGATTTGGAGGTTTAAATACTGCTCTGAGATTAGAATCTCTCACATGGCCTGATGACAAGAAGCCTCAAGTAAGATGCATTTTGATTCTTATCCACACTTTCTCAAGCTGACATCAGTTCTCTGCAACACAGTTTTAGTTTATTGTAACTTGACCAGGTGCTCCTTATTGACAAGTCAAAGCATTTTGTTTTCAAGCCAATGCTTTACGAGCTTCTATCTGGAGGTAATGCCACTGAAAGTATCTCATTCTTTTAGCTCTGAACCTATATATCATTCTTTATTTGTACTTGTAGCTGGTTGATGATGTTACTTGCATTCCCATGCAGAAGTAGAATCCTGGGAAATTGCTCCTCGGTTTTCTGACTTGCTGTCAAACACAAGTGTTCAGTTTTACCAAGACCGAGTGAAGCTTCTTCATCCCTCTAGTGGTATATCAGAAATTGGCTCTGAAAGATCTACATGTGCTGGAACCGTGCATCTTGAGAGTGGTCTTGTCATAGAATATGACTGGTATGATCTTCTTCTCTTAATCTTTCAGGTCATGTGTGAGGTTTTTTTTAATGACATTGCTGTATTTAAATTTCTGCATAAAAAATTGTTTAGTGGAAGCTCCTACTCTCGAAACCTTATGCTGTATTATTGTCTTATATGTGGTATCAGTCTTAGAAGGATGGTTTTTATTAACATGGAAAATCAGCATTTATGTTTCTGAAAGGATCTCCATTGTTGGTCAAGAATTTTCCATGATGAAATTCTTTTCTTTTGACACCATGTGCTCTTAACGATGTGATTTTGTAATATCTTGTAAATACCGCGAAAGGGCATCAGCTATGACACATTTTATTTGCTTTGGGCTGCCAGGTTGGTTCTTGCTTTGGGAGCTAAATCCAACCTTGACCTTGTACCTGGAGCTATGCAGTTTGCACTGCCATTTTCCACCCTAGAGGATGCATGTGTATGCATGTCGTGATGCCTTATTTCTATTATTTTGCTTTCTATTTATTCAATGGGACTGTCTAAAGCATCTTCCCTTTTAAAGGTGCACAATTTAATTTCAAGAATGACCTGACAGCAATACAACTAAAACCCTGATAGTTCATCAATCTCTAGCTTAGCTCTCTTTGGTGGAACCAGGAAGTCCTATGAAAATTTAATGAATTTTGTTTGCCTACTTGAAAACATTACTCTGAGAAAATTCACTAATAGGTACTTCTTGGAATTGGAACACTTGTGATTAATACGATAGATGGAAATACAATGAAGGGGAATAGTCTGTGGGCATTTTAAAAGTGAAAATATTACCTATTTTATTGATGTAGCCAATCTGCAGATTCACTCTTCTAATCTGCTTGTCATGACGTATGTTTATTTAGTGTCTACCTCTTTATCCTACATCACTTAAAAAAAAATAGAAAATTCTTGCTGTTATCTCATTGATTCACTGGAATCACGTGTTTGTACTCTTCTTATATGCAGAAGGTTGATGGTAAACTGAAAGAATTGGAGAGGAAGAACTTTGGAAAGGAGGCCCCTATCCGTGTAGTGGTTGTTGGATGTGGATACTCTGGAGTTGAGCTGGCTGCAACAATATCTGAGAGATTGCAGGATAAAGGAATGGTGCAAGCTGTAAATGTCGAAAACATAATCTGCCCATCTGCCCTACCTGGAAATAGAGAAGCGGCTCTAAAAGTGAGCTTTCATTTTGAAAGTTGCATCCAAACATACATGCGCTTTTGTGCTTGCTTGTGTTTAACTTATGTCCTTGCTTTCATTTTCAAACATCTTCTAGTGCAGTGCATGCTTCTTTGTCATAGCACTTGATGCTTTCTTTGTGCATTTGGCTTTTGTAGGTGCTTTCAGATAGAAATGTAAAACTCCTTTTAGGATATTTTGTTCAATCTATTAGAAAGGCATCTGATCATGACAGTGACCAAGATTTTGAGGACCATGATCATGGCAAACTAGTTCTGGAACTTCAGCCGGCTGAGAGGGGTTTACAAGGCCAGATCCTGGAAGCAGATTTAGTCTTGTGGACAGTTGGGAATCAACCTCAACTTCCTGAACTAGAACCCTGTGACAAACCTCACCAGCTTCCTCTCAGCTCTAGGGGACAAACAGAAACTGATGACACCCTTTGTGTAAAAGGCCATCCACATATATTCGCAGTGGGCGACTGTGCTGCTTTTAGAGACTCCAGCGGAAGACTTCTGCCTGCCACAGCCCAGGTATGATCCATATTACTCAATTTTTGATTCAACCGATTCATCTTATGAAATTTTTTTATAATCTGAGAATATTCTAATGAAAAATTATTAAAAGGTAAAATCGGTAGGACTAAAGTCAAGATTCTCTTATTTCCCTCGTGGTTATGGTTTTAAATATATGTTTTTTGTTTGTAGGTTGCTTATCAGCAAGCAGATTTTGTCGGTTGGAATTTGTGGGCAGCAATAAATGAGCGCCCTCTGCTGCCATTCAGGTGAGAATCAGAGACCTTGTAATCATAAACAAAAAGCAGTTGGTATTAAAATTAACAATGTTTAAAAATATCTAGTTCATTTATTAGCAATTTTACAGTGTTTTTTTTAGGGTCAAGTGAGTTGTTGTGTGGTAATGTTAGCACTTTCAAATATTGGCATCTTTATGAATCTTGTTCCTGCTTGATAAACCAAATAGCTTAGAATGAAAATAATATAATGAAGCATCTGCATTCATCTTTTAGGTTCCAAAATCTGGGTGAGATGATGACATTGGGGAGATTTGACGCTGCAGTTTCACCAAGTTTTGTTGATGGGCTAACATTGGATGGACCTATTGGCCATGCAGGTAAAAGTTTCTATCTTGTTGACGAGGGACTGTATCAGTCGTTACATTCTTTATATTACCAGTTGATTTATGCTTTATGTATTGTCCATCTTATGCTCCTACAGCAAGGAAGTTTGCGTATCTAATAAGGCTACCGACTGATGAGCATCGGCTTAAAGTGGGAGTGAGCTGGTTCACAAAGACAGCTGTAGATTCAATTACAATTCTCCAGACCACCCTAACAAAAGTTGTTTCAGGCTCAGGCTCAGCATAAGGATAACCCTTTTTCCCCCTTCTCTTGTACAGCAAGCAGACTGAGTACATTATTTTGGTGCAAGCATATAATGCTCTGATAAATATCCAGCTTCATTTGCTCTCTACTGAGCTTGTGGTAGAGACTTGATTACTTGAAAGCGTAGAATTAAATATGATAGGCTACCAATTCTTGAAAGCTGAGATTTTCACTTGTTGATTTTACCACCATGGAATTAAATGGAGACTCCATTTATTTTCTTTGCGATGTGAGGACACTCAATGCGTCGATCGGATAGGGATCAGAGAAGATATATATATATATATATATATATATATATATATATATATATATATATATATACATACATATAGGTTTTGGTTCAAGTGAGACCCACTCTTGTGGTGAGACCTTTGGCTTAAAGTGATGACTAATCTCAACCATTAGATTTAAATCATCATTATATATTGGATGGTCAAGATTATTTTTTTTTATTATTTATTATTTATTTTTTTATTTTTTTATTTTTTTATTTTTTTTTATTTTTTTTTATTTGTTTTCGGATTTTTTTTCATATTTTATATTATATTCTTTGTTAAAAAAAGCTTTAAGAACGTTAAATATGACAGTTCAATTTTTATATACTACGGGTTCATTTTTATACACTAGAAGTTCAATTTTTTATGTTAGGAGTTCAATTTTCAATATTGTATGAGTTTAATTTTTATATTCTACGAGTTCATTTTTTATCTATGATAAGTTCAATTTTTATGTGTTTTGAGTTCATTTTTAAAATAATTCGGTTTTCGCAAAAACAAAAAATAGCAAAAAAATTAAAAAATTTTTAAAAAAATGAAAAATGAAAAAAATTGAAAAAAAGCTTTAAAAACGTTAAATATGACGGTTCAATTTTTATATACTACGAGTTCATTTTTATACACTAGAAGTTCAATTTTTTTATGTTAGGAGTTCAATTTTCAATATTGTATGAGTTCAATTTTTATATTCTACGAGTTCATTTTTGATCTATGATAAGTTCAATTTTTATGTGCTTTGAGTTCATTTTTAAAATAATTCGATTTTCGCAAAACTAAAAAAATCAAAAAAAAAATCAAAAAAAATAAATGAAATAAAAAAAAAAAAAAAATTGAAAATAAGCTTTAAAAATGTTAAATATGAAAGTTCAATTTTTATATACTACGAGTTCATTTTTATACAGTAGAAGTTCAATTTTTTTTATATTAGGAGTTCAATTTTCAATATTGTATGATTTCAATTTTTATATTCTACGAGTTCATTTTTTATCTATGCTAAGTTCAATTTTTATGTGCTTTAAGTTCATTTTTAAAATAATTCGATTTTCGCAAAATTAAAAAAAATAAAAAAAAATAAAAAAAATAAAAAAAAATAAAAAAAATAAAAAAAATAAAAAAAATGAAAAAAATGAAAAAAATTGAAAAAATCTTGACCATTGAATACATATTAGATGGGTAAATCCAATGGTTGAGATTAGTCCTCATTTTAAGCAATGGGTCTTACCACAAGGGTGGTCCTCACCGGAACCATGCCCTATATATATATATATGAGTCCAGTTCAGGTGCGAATGGGCACCCAGGAGCAAAATAAGAAAGAACATGAGCTGTTGGATCAAGAAAAATCAAAGACGCTGATCATTTCACTTAAAAGGGGAAAAAAACGGCACAGGCGAATTATTGGCGAATTATTCGCGTATTTTTGAAAAAAAGGAAATAGGACACGCGCCCAGATTGTTCATCAGTATTGTGGATTTGTTCATCAATAATGTGGATTTGTTCATCAAAACTGTGATTTTGTGCATAAATAAACTATTGCTTGTGCATTAAAAATTTGTTGTTTGTACATAAAAAATGAACAAATGTGTATCAAAATTACATTCAATATGTTCATCAACATTGTGATTTTGTTCATAAAAAAACGAAAATATTTATTCATTGGTTTTGGCATATTTGTTCATCGGTTTGTGCATATTTGTTCATTAGTAACATCAATTTGTTCACTGGTTTATGCATATTTGTTCATTACCTTTTTCATTTAATTGTTCATTACTAGATGCATAGTTGTTCACTAGTAACCTCTATTTGTTCATTACTATATATGCACATTTGTTCATTAATAACATCAATTTGTTCATAGCTAAATAAGGCACAAGCACTCCTCTTCGATTTGTTACTATCTCGTTCTCTTAGCATACACCATATTATTGCAAAGTCAAATTCTTTATATATTATCTTTTGCATTCAAGTTTCTACATCAAACTTATCTTATTTTGATACTATATTGAGCACTTCATTCGTATTGACAAGTTAGTCTTAAAGAACTTCATTCGTATTATACTTTGAATTCAAGATAGCCTTAAAGCACAAAATAAATGCAAAAAATACACAAATAGATAGTCCTAAATGTACAAGTTGATGGTATTAATAGTCCTAAATGTACAAGTTGATAGCATTGACACATAAAACATAAGTTTATTTCAATTCACAAATAAGAGTATAATAATGAACAAATAAGTATATATCAATTAACGAATAAGGATATATCCATGAACAAATAGGGTCTATCAATGAACAAATAATGGTATACCAATAAACAAAAAAGAAGTATACTAATGAACAAATAATGATATACCATGGGTATATCAATGAACAAATAGGGGTATATCAATGAACAAATACGAGTATATCAATGAACAAATACGAGTATATCAATGAACAAATATAGGTATATCAAAACTAATTATATGTGCATAAAAAACTACATAATATTGTATTCCTACACATAAATAAGGTTAAAAAATAAAATTAAAAATTAAAAAAGTTCGAAATCGATGAACAATGTTATCAAAAACTCAATGCACAATTAGTCAGTATTGATGAACAATTGGTGAATATTGATGAACAAATCGTTATTTCTGATGAACAAACTGGGCGCGTCTCATAAAAACGTATTTTTCGAAAATTCGTGAATAATACGGGAAAAATTCGTCCGTGTCGTATTTTATTGAAAAATACGCGAATAATACGGGAAAAATTCGCCCATGCCGTATTTTATTTTTTTTAATGAATGTTTAATCATGGACGTTGATTTTTTTGGAAGGAAAGAGCGAGATTCATTCTTATTTCTCACATAGGCGCCCATTCGCACGTGACTCTTTTTCTATATATATATATATATATATAATAAGGATCATGAGAAACACACTTCTATAGAGAAACCATGGACGGAACCAGATCCGTTGGATCTAATTTAATTAACGGTGAGGATTTATTAAGAAAAGGTGTAAAATAAATGTAATTTGTGTGATGCATTGGATTATATCCAATTTGGAGAAAATCTCGTTAGGATAGTTGACAAATCTCTCTCCCTCCCTCTCTCTCCATATTTAATTATCTGATTTATTATCAATCTAAAACTTTCTCGATCATTCAGTTCTTCAACCTAGATTGCAACACCACCCCTCTTTCTCCATAAATTTCGTCTTCTCCATCGTCAATTTCATTACTGGATATTCCGACGATTGGCTCGCATTCTTCCACTCCCCCGATGACGAAACGGACAAATCTAGAGTCTTATGAATGAAAGAACCAATTGTTGATACTAGCAGAACAGATCCAAAGGCCTCCGTTGAAGGAGAATCGGAGTTGACGATTCGAGTGGTAGAGAGCAACAAAAAATTAGTTAAGGAAGTGGCGATGGATCTGATGAAAAAGTATTATAACAAATGGGAAGTAGTAGAAGGTGCGAAGGAGGTGGAGATGATTGATGATCGGGATGATGACGGTGAAGATGTGGAGAGTTGTTGCAACGTAGATTTGTTCGAATTGGAGAATCCGATAGAGATTGGACTTGAAAGGTATTGTACATAATTGCATGCTTATGAGACTACTCATGTTAATACCAATCGTGCTATAAAAAATATGCATATTAAAAGATTAAATATACATATTGAATACATTTTATTGAATGTGCAATTTGATAGTTTGAATATGCAATTTGTTTATGTGTTTTTTGTTGAATATACAATTTGGAATAGATTGATTTGTGAATTAAAGAATATGCATATTAAACGATTAAATATGCATATCGAGTATATTTTATTGAATATGTAATTTGATATTCTGAATATGCATTCTTAACAATCGAATATGAGATTGAAATTCACGAACTACCAGATATTGAAATTTGTGTATATGCATATATTGTTTGAATTCGTAGGCATTTTACTCTGAATGTTTATGTGCTTTTTGTTGAACATACAATTCTGAATAGATTGATTTGTGAATGAAAGAATATGCAATTTGATATTCTGAATCTACAATTTGATATTCCTAATATACAATTTGGTATTTTGAATATGCATTCTTAACAATCGAATATGAGGTTGTCATGCATATATTGCTTGAATTCGTAGGCATTTTACTTTGAATATTTATATGTTTTTTGGCGAATATACAATTATGAATAGATTGATTTGTGACTGAAAGAATATGCATATTGAACGATTGAATATGCATATTGAGTATATTTTATTGGATATGCAATTTAATTTTCTGAATGTGCATATTGAGTATATTTTATTGAATATGCAATTTAATTTTCTGAATATGCAATTTGATATTCTGAATATGCATTCTTAATAATCGAATATGAGGTTGAAATTCACGGACTACTATATATTTGAATTTGTGAATGTTAGACAAGCAAATTTGAATTTATAGTTAATGTATCTCGAATGTTTATGTATTATATGTTGAATATGCAGTCTTGAAGGTCGGCAAATATCGAGATGGTTGAAGAACATACAGAAGTCTAAGGAGAATGAAAGAAGGATGATAAACACCAAAGATGACGTTTAACACTAAAGAGGCGTCATTTTACTCTGAATGTTCATATGTTTTTTGTTGAATTCATAAACATGAATTGTGAATCGATTATTGTATTCTAATTTTTATTCATTTATGGTATTAGAGTGAACATGTAATGACTCCTTTTTTTTTATCATATTCAATATATTACAATTACTTATTCAATGTTCACTATACTTATATTCGATACACAATTTTACTTCCAATAAGACAAAACATAATACACATTCAACAAAGTGGACTAGATATTCAAAAATGACAAATACGAAAAATGTTTGAATAATATTCAAAAAATGTTAGAACATATTCAAACATACACATGACAAATTCGGATATTTATGCACTCGAATATTGAAGCTGTACAATCGAATTTACAATGAATGTCGATGAACTTGTGCAAGATTTTGTTTGAATTTTCGTAAAATCTGTTCGAATATTCAAATTTTAACCAAAAAAAAACACCCCTTAAATTTGCCCCAGAATCTAGGAACTTCCCTAAAAAAACGCCCCCTATGCTAATCTCCTAAAATTACGCATGTTAATTTTTTTTATTTATTTTGTTAACACAAAATTTCCTTTTACAAGATACCATGTATATCCATTCCCATATTTGTTATCATGCTCTTATAATCAGATCCGTTGATTTTACCTAATCCTACGATCCTAATTCCGTCCATGGTTTCTCTATAATATTTGTTTCTCTGGATCCCTCCCCTATATATATATAGGGTTGAGTTCAAGTAAGGAGGCTCCTTAGTGTAAATAATTAGGAGAAATAAGGAGCTTTGGATGCAGTGAGATGAACGGTACCGATTTGATAGTATTAATGAATTAAGAGAAAAACAAAATTGCAATTGCGTAATTGATGGGATATGGGTTGTTGCATATTAGGATAGAGATAAATATATTGTTCATTTAGACATGGTGAAGTAGTCAGTTTCTGAACTTGCGAAAAGCGATTGAGGAACGAGATGATTGAATCAAACGAAGAAAAAACTGTAAGAATGAATGAATCCACCATTAGGGCTGAAGGAGATACAACAAACGAGTGTGCAATATCATCTACTATCAGTTTGTTTATCCATTTCTCATATAATTTGGATCGTGTTCGTGGTGGTGGCAGCCGACGTGCTTCGACGGAGCAATTAGCCGACGACGATGTGCAGGTCGCTTCTGTGGAGGCCGACGCAGATGGACATTCAACAGGTAAATGTCAAAATTAGAGTATTTTGCACTTTGATTTGATGAAATTTGGGGATTTTTATTGCACTGTCATGAAGTTTAGGGTTTTTAAATTGGGGATTTGATCAAATACAGTGTCATGAAGTCCTGCAGAAGAAACACACATGTAGAACTTTAATATATATGTAACAATGCCACACAATGGAACTTTTGGGTTTTTAAATTGCTAATAAACGCTCAAGAAACTACACAATAAATAAGAGTTACTAGATATCTGATATCTGATACACAAGAATGGAGTGGAGTTCCTAGATATACGATAGGAAGCAATCATGCATCTGTTATTCAGTAAGGGAAGCTCAAAGACTGCAACTACTTGACTAGTTGATGTATGTTTATTGCTGCTATGGTAGATTAGTTGTTGTTTGATGGATGAGGATTCCATTCACTTATAGACTTACTTGCTGCTGCTGGTTAAAATTGTGCATTGTAAAGGTTGGTAGAGCTGTTGGTACTTGGTAGAGCTGTAGTTACATTCAAATCAATATCAGGTTGACTGGTTGAGGTTACTATGGTTGTCCAATTGCCCCATTTTTCAAGTATTCATTCATTCATGGCATTCAAGACCCCAAGTGTTGTTGTATGTCTCTGTGTCTTTGCTGGTACAATGCGCAATCAAGCTGTTATAGTCTCTTTTTATCCGGTCCATGGAGTTTTCTGATTTTACACGACACCTTCCCTTCCTTTCTTTTTCCTTTTCAACAAGTCAATCAAAGTAAAATACTGGTCTGCTACTTTCAATTGAATAAATAGAATAGTACTACTTCTTACATAAAACACCTGAATCCATATGTTAAAGCTGCATCAAAGCCTCGTCTGATTCCAAGTCCCCCTTTGTGGTTGGTGGTGTGACCCTCGTCGGCAATATTTCTTCTTCAACACCTAAATCCATATGGTTACTTAAGATCCTTCTGCAACATCCCATACATGTATAGCCCAATCAATAAATGCATCATAGCAAACATAAGAAAGACCACTAACAACGCGGTTCTATTTTGTCACACCAATTTGGGAGTGGAAAGTAGGAAGGATCCTCCCGGTTCATTTTAACAGCATAACATGGACTCGCCATGAAGATGTTGAACCTCTGCTGCATCTCCTCGGGGGTCCTGAGTATCTCGTGATGGAGGCACCATCTATAGTATAGGTCCCACACTGCTTCGTCTGTTTCCAAGTCCTGCTGTGTGGGTGTGAGGCTCACTTCTTCATCACTAGGATTGTCTACATAAAACAAAATTGGCAGCTAGCTAGATCAATATACATATTAGCATGACAAACTTACACAATTGATGAAAATGACGTTTAAAACAAAAACTATCTCATAGACAACTAACCGAACATATCTTTTTTGTCGCAAGAGGAGCACAGGTGAAAATGGCAAGAGGAGTCCACTTGGTTAAATTTAGAAACGTGAATCACATTCTTCTTGAAAATGTCCAACCTCTTACTCTTCTCCTCGGCAGTCCTATGTATGATGTAATATTGGTACCATTTATCATATAGGGCATACACTGTTGAATCTGATTCCAAGTCACTGATTGTGGGGCTGATGTTGACATCCTTAGCAGCCCGGCCTGCATAAAAAGATCGACATCTATGCTTTATAATATCCCTACTACATGCATGTGGTTTAGTACGAATTCTTTTACCAACATAACAATTAACAAGAGAGATAGATAGATAGATAGATAGATAGATAGATAGAGAGAGAGAGAGAGATCAATTTAGATATATATCGAAAATCCTATATATGTTGTATAGTTTTCTTCTTTTCCATGCCATCAGTCACATCCCAGTCCCATACATAGCTCGATCAACAAACACATAAGAATGAAAAGGAGGCTAATGTGAATGTGTTTTGTGTTCAATGCAGATGTCGGTATGGTTGCTGAGAGTAGTGATAGAGCTGGCAATGATGTTACCGTTGGTGGGGGTTCTCCAGCTCATGGTGATAAGAGCAAGGGCGATGCGAGGGATGGTTGGGGCGAGGAAACGATGATGGTACATATTTCATAATTTAGTATACAAATTATGAAAATTGAATTTTTGAGGTTTGTTTGCCTGATTTGTGTATTTTTTGTTTATGTGTTTGAAAATAATGAAATTATATGGTCATCTTAAGTTAATACCCATAGTTCATATGATATGATTGATTTCGAACTACTTAAATGTACTTGGCTCCACGAATGTTAAAATTTTGAAGTTTATGTTTTGTTAGCACTAGTTCACTGGAGGGTAATGTGATTTATGTTCTCCTTTAGCATATACAGTAGTGATTGAAGTTAACTATTTTGTTTTCTTATAGTAATGAAAATATAGGCCTTTAGTTATAGAAGTTATGCGAATATTAGATAAAATCACACTTATGTATAAAAAGATATAGGAATTGAACGTAAGGCACAAAGTACGAATTTTATAAGGGAGTACGTAAATCAAATAATGAAAATCATAAACAGGTGTTTCAGGAGTTAAGTCGTGAGTAGCGAACTCCCGACTTGACTACACCTCCTGTGCCGAAGAAGAAGAGGACTAGGAACGCGAAGGCACGAGGTATACTGCAGTCTGCTCGTGCTGAGCCCCCTCCGCCGAAAAAGAGGGTTAGGAGATTAGGGGCTGAGACGTTGATATCTGAGCTACAGCGGGACGAGGCAGTGCATGATGGTTCAGATATTCAAACAGAGTAGGACGTTGGTCCGTCTGCTCCAGTTGAGACTGCTGATGAGATTCCGACGGACGTCGTTGTGACTGATCAAGCAGAGGACGTCGGTCCTTCTTCCCCTACCCAGCAGCCCACCCCTCGATGAGAGTCTGAGCACATTGATTCATTTAGTTTAGAGACTCCGATTGGGACCGGAGAGGATCTTTCGAGGGACATTGAAATGACTCCTGCACTTGCCTCGGTTTCACCTTCTCAGACCCCTCATATCCCGTCCCCTCCCATCATACAGACTATAGTTTCTGATCCTCCACTTCATCCACCTGTTGTTGTTCAGCCTCCAATTGGCCCGAATCCTCCCATTGTTGACCCTCCTCCCGCTCCGGTCCCTCCTGTTGCCGACATACCCATGTGGCAGCCAGGAGGACCATGTTTGGTTGTCCTCCTTCGGCACTACCCCACTCATACTGCGGAGTCGATATGGAGGTGGACTCCTTGAGATGCTCCAGCCCCTCCCGCAGCTGCTCCGGCCCCTCCCGCCGTTGACAATCCTCCTGCCCCAGCTGTTGACGACATATTGGTGAGCTTATTTACGAATAATTTTTTAATGTTTCTATGTATGGACATAAATGAACTAATCGAAATTATTTTCTTCATTGTGACAGTGGAGGAAGCTGTATAAGGCATACTCACGGCCGTTGGATTGGACTCATATAGAGGACCATAAAGTTGATGCGCCGGGTACATGGTGGGAGATTGCAGGGCGTAGCGGGTTGAGGCAAGTTGGGGCTCTTGATTACCGCGGATCGGACCACGCCATCATTTCGGCCTTCATAGAGCGTTGGTACCCCGAGACCAACAACTTTCATTTTCCATGGGGCGAGATTTCGATCACGTTGCATGACGTGGAGCACATTTTAGGGATTCCGATCGACGGGGAGCGTCTCGTCAAGCAGTTTGAGGACACGGAGTTTCAGCCGCGGGTCATGGATATGTTCTCGATTGATGCGCTGACCTTTCGCAGATATTCATCCGGTGGCATTCCGAGTGACGAGCTTAAGGCACATGTGATGAGGATGATTGCAGATGGGGTGCCCAGTCATTTGATATCTGCTGCATATTTGTTGTGGGTCATCGGTTTAGGGCTTTTTTGCAACAAGAGCACGAACTGTATCAACATACAGTACTTGCACTGTCTCATAGACCCCGACCGCACGAGTGGATATGCATGGGGTGCTGCGGTTTTGGCGAACCTGTTCCACGAGATGGGTGTTGTGTCTCGACGAGATAGCAAGGGCGTGGCGGGTTGTATTCTCCTTCTCAGGGTAAGAGAATGAGTTTATATGTACTTGTATTTGTTGATGATTTTTTTTTCTACGTAATCAAGTAATTATAATTTTTGTATAGACTTGGATATGGGAGTACCTACAACATTTGAGAGGGCATCCGATACTGAGGATAGATCTTTTGGTCGATACTCACGCGTGTGCCCGAGCTAGAGTAGAGACGCGCTCGCCTCCGAAGAAGCCTGAGCGACTGGAGGAGATTTGGAAAGTATTAGACAAGGTCCGCGCTGATGAGGTAAAAAATAGAGTCCAAAAATATGTGGATAGTAGGAAATGTACAAAATGTAGACCTTATTGTTAAATTTGTCTTGTTTTTTTTTGCAGATAAAGTGGCATCCGTGGAGAGACAATGATTTCGATTCAGATAGTTACCGGATTTCCAGGTTTCGAGGGGTGCTTGAGTGCTTTGGGACACGAGAGGTTTACATGCCCGATAGGTGGTTGCATCAGTACTTCCGGGTCCAGTATATACCTGTTCAGCCCATTGTGCCGGATACAGAGGTTCGTGGCACGTCTTGGCGCAAGTATGAGGTGGGTTTTATCGACGATCAACTCTACTGGAACCAGCGGTACGCCCACCTCATTGACCTTGAGCAGCACCCTTTGGCTCAGTATGCTTATTTGGAGGACCTCGCCTACTGGGATTGGTTCGATGGAGTCACACATCCATACGTCGATCCTAGGTCAGAGTGTCAGGACCGTCCGCGCGAGCCACACACCCACCTGGATTTTGTAGTGGATGCTATCATGGTAATTTAAAGTTTCGACAATTATTTCATTCAATTATTAATCGTTTTAGTATGTTATTATACATATAAATTGCCTTAATTTATGCAGCGACAGCAACAGGCCGTTCGATATGATGCAGTGAAGCCTGCCATGTCTCCAACCGACATCGATGAGTTGATTCGAGTGCCTTCTGACGGACCAATCACAAGAAGTCGAGCTAAGAAGATTGCTCAAGGCACAACAACGATCTTGGTTCGATTGGCAGCAGTTATTGAAGAGCCTAGCAAGGCGAAGTGGGTCTCGTGCATTCGACATCAATTGAGCCCGGATTCCATGGATTAATTATATGAGGGCCGAAAATCACTATTTCTTTATTTAGAAACATGTATTAATTTATCTCACTTTAGGGCTGAATTTAGTAAGTGACCGGGTGAGATGAATTGGTATATGGGTCAAAGTCAACCCTTTGACTTGACCATTCTAAATTGAAGAAAAGATCTTATTTATTTTATTATGAACAATTTCTATTTATTTTAATAATGTAGAGAAATCAGCCAATGGGCTTATGTTAGTTGGTTGATCTTCTCTCTCCTGGTTGTTAGAGATATTTTTAGTTTGTTAGAGATATTTTGAGTTTGTTAGGATTATTTCCTTAAATAAATAAATCAGCCATGATTTATTTTATTTAAGGGAATCTAGTTAGATTTATTTAGATATTATTATATCTTGGGAAGCAAGCAAAGGAGACCTAATCTCCCCTTCTAGGGCCGGCCACTCCTCTCCCTTGCTCCCCAAGTATTAGCTTTTGTATTCTCTATAAATACTTTTCAGTTTCATTAATAAAAATCAGCTTGAGAGAGATTAAACCCAAATTGGTTTAATCTATCTCTTGGGCTCAAAAACAATAATTTGTGTTTGCTTGCTATTGAAGATCGATCATCATCATCATCATCACAGCCGAATTTTCTCTCTCTCGTGTTCTTAATTTCGAAATTCAGATTGTGTTGATAAGTTGTTCATCTAGTTTAGTTCTAGGTGGATTGTTAAAGATCGATCCTAGTTCATCAATTGAATTTAGCGTTAGAGCTAATTCAATTGAACTATCTATTTGAGTCTTCCTATCAATTTTGATCCATTCAATTCTCCATCATTCAAATCAGTTTGTTACTTGCATCACAAGGAGTTCTAAAGTTGAAAGCTTTTGTAGGATTGAATTGATTTGCTGGCAAGATCGGGTTCCTGTGTGGTCAAATACGAGGTTTTTGAGGAGTAATCCGAGGCGATCACGTATCAAGTGGTATCAGAATCCAGCGTCTCGCCAAGTAATTGTTTCTTTCCTTAATTTGCTTTCTAGTTAATTTAATTCAGTTTTTGATCCCAAAGTTTGAACCTTTAACCAAGTTACAATTTTTGAGATCCTAAGGCTGAATTTTCACCACAACCACCACATAATTCCGCCAACACCACCACCCCGCCACCACTTGTGTATGAATCCAACTCTAAGATGATCTACATGTTCAAAAGGCTGAATTGTGTTTATTTAAGAAGTGGGTACCATCAAATTAGGATGAGGGAAGGGGATGAATGGAAAACTGCCTTTAAAACTAAGTATGGCTTATATGAATGGTTAGTAATGCCTTTTGGATTAACTAATCCACCTAGTACTTTTATGAGGCTTATGAACCATGTTTTAAGAAGACACTTAGGCAGATTTGTCGTAGTCTACTTTGATGATATCTTAATCTATAGAAAAACCATGTATAAACATGTAGATCATCTTAGGGTTGTTTTGGACACTTTAAGGTTAGAAAAGCTTTATGTTAACTTGAAAAAGTATTCTTTTTTCTCGGAGTCTACCATTTTTCTTGGTTTTGTTGTGTCTAAAGGTGGATTGAAGGTAGATGAAGACAAGATCAAGGCAATCAAAGAATGGCCCCAGCCGACTACACCAACAATGGTCAGATCATTTCTCGGCTTGGCTGGCTTCTACAGGAGATTTGTGCATGATTTTAGCACAATTGCAACCCCCCTCCACGAGCTTACAAAGAAGGATACAACCTTTAAATGGAGGGAGCAACAAGAGAACGCCTTCAACACTTTGAAGGACAGATTATGCCACGCCCCAGTGCTTCAACTCCCTGACTTCTCCAAGGCATTCGAGATAGAGGTGGACGCTTCTGGACATGGCATAGGAGGCGTGCTCTTGCAAGACAAGAAACCCATTGCTTACTTTAGTGAAAAGCTTAGTGGGGCTGAGTTGAATTACCCTACTTATGATAAAGAGTTGCATGCTTTAATTAGGGTTTTGAAAACTTGGTCTCATTATTTGTGGCCTAAAGAGTTTGTAATCCATTCTGATCATGAGGCCTTGAAGTACTTGAAAGGCCAATCCAGACTCAGCAGGCGACATGCAAGATGGGTTGAATTTATGGAGACCTTTCCTTATGTTGTAAAACATAAGAAAGGCAAGGAGAATGTGGTAGCTGACGCCCTTTCTCGGAGGTATGTGCTCTTGAACCAATGTGATGTTAAGATCCTTGGATTTGCAATGATTAGGGAATTATATGCTAGTGATCCTCACTTTGCTGAAATCTATAAGAATTGCATGTCTAGGGGTGAAATAGATACCTACTTTATTGATGATGGATACTTGTTTAAAGCTAGTAAATTGTGCATTCCTTCATCTAGTATACGTAGGCTTCTAACTAAAGAGGTTCATGAATCAAGAGGACATAGGGGTCTAGAAAAGACTTTAGAAGGTTTAAAAGAACACTACTATTGGCCTAAAATGAGTAATTATGTGTTGAGATTTGTCAAGAGTTGTGTTGTTTGTGGTAAAGCTAAGTCTAGACTTCACCCCCATGGTTTCTACCAGCCCTTACCTATTCCTAGTTCACCTTGGGAAGACATTTCTATGGATTTCATTGTAGGTTTGCCTAGAACTAGGAAGGGTAGAGATTCTATCATTGTAGTGGTAGATAGATTTTCCAAAATGGCTCACTTTATTCCATGTCACACGACTGATGATGCTGTGCATATTGCTGATTTGTTCTTTACGGAAATTGTTAGATTGCATGGCATTCCTTGTTCTATTGTTTCAGATCGTGATGCTAAATTTTTGAGTTATTTTTGGAAGAGTCTATGGTCTAAATTGGGAACTAAATTGCTGTTCTCTACCTCATGTCACCCACAAACTGATGGGCAAACTGAAGTTACTAATAGAACGTTAGGGGTTTTACTTAGAACTATGCTTAAAGCTAACCTCAAACGTTGGGAAGATGTTTTGCCTTTTGTGGAGTTTGCTTATAACAGGTCAATCCATTCAGCCACAAAAATGACCCCTTTTGAGGTTGTTTATGGGCTGAATCCGAGGACACCAGTGGACATGACGCCTCAGCCATACAAGGGGAAAGAGAGCTTTGAAGCTAACAAGAGGGCTGAGTTTGTGAAGAAGCTGCATGAGAGGACTAAGATGCATTTGGAGCGAAAATCCTTGAAGTATAAGGCCCATGCTGATAAGGGTCGGAAACAGGTCATCTTTGAAGAAGGAGATCTCGTTTGGGTGCATTTTAGGAAGGAGAGGTTCCCAAATCAAAGGAAGAACAAGTTAGATCAGCGAGGAGATGGACCGTTCAGAATTCTTAAGCGGATCGGCCCTAATGCTTACCATGTCGATTTGCCTGGTGAGTATAATGTCCATCCGACGTTTAATGTGGTTGATCTATCTCTTTATGTGCCAGATTTTGATTCTGACGTCGAATCAGAGACGATTCGAGCTCAAGTGGAGGAGAATGATGCAGTGAAGCCTGCCATGTCTCCAACCGATGTCGATGAGTTGATTCGAGTGCCTTCTGACGGACCAATCACAAGAAGTCGAGCTAAGAAGATTGCTCAAGGCACAACAACGATCTTTGTTCGATTGGCAGCGGTTATTGAAGAGCCTAGCAAGGCAAAGTGGGTCTCGTGCATTCGACATCAATTGAGCCCGGATTCCATGGATTAATTATATGAGGGCCGAAAATCACTATTTCTTTATTTAGAAACATGTATTAATTTGTCTCACTTTAGGGCTGAATTTAGTAAGTGACCGGGTGAGATGAATTGGTATATGGGTCAAAGTCAACCCTTTGACTTGACCATTCTAAATTGAAGAAAATATCTTATTTATTTTATTATGAACAATTTCTATTTATTTTAATAATGTAGAGAAATCAGCCAATAGGCTTATGTTAGTTGGTTGATCTTCTCTCTCCTGGTTGTTAGAGATATTTTTAGTTTGTTAGAGATATTTTGAGTTTGTTATGAGTATTTCCTTAAATAAATAAATCAGCCATGATTTATTTTATTTAAGGGAATCTAGTTAGATTTACTTAGATATTATTATATCTTGGGAAGCAAGCAAAGGAGACCTAATCTCCCCTTCTAGGGCCGGCCACTCCTCTCCCTTGCTCCCCAAGTATTAGCTTTTGTATTCTCTATAAATACTTTTCAGTTTCATTAATAAAAATCAGCTTGAGAGAGATTAAACCCAAATTGGTTTAATCCATCTCTTGGGCTCAAAAACAATAATTTGTGTTTGCTTGCTATTGAAGATCGATCATCATCATCATCACAGCCGAATTTTCTCTCTCTCGTGTTCTTAATTTCGAAATTCAGATTGTGTTGATAAGTTGTTCATCTAGTTTAGTTCTAGGTGGATTGTTAAAGATCGATCCTAGTTCATCAATTGAATTTAGCGTTAGAGCCAATTCAATTGAACTATCTATTTGAGTCTTCCTATCAATTTCGATCCATTCAATTCTCCATCATTCAAATCAGTTTGTTACTTGCATCACAAGGAGTTCTAAAGTTGAAAGCTTTTGTAGGATTGAATTGATTTATTGGCAAGATCGGGTTCCTGTGTGGTCAAATACGAGGTTTCTGAGGAGTAATCCGAGGCGATCACGTATCAGGATACGCGTTGGACGCTTTGGGAGGGATGCCCGCTGATCATCCAGCTAGGCTGTACTTGCAGGACATGCTAAGCATATTAGGGGACGACCGTCCACCACTTCCACCTCCTTTGAGCAGGCCGTATCGGGATTCTAGATATGAGCCCGGCGAGGGGAGTGGATCTTGAGGTGTTTAGCGATGTGACAAGAACTGGTGTAATTGGTGTCATGGTTTTGTTTTTTGATAGAACCGATGTAATGCTTTGTTATGTTGATATATGGTGTCATGGCATTGTTGATTTATAAGGAGATGTATTAGGTGGGTATTGCAAGAATGCTTTCAATGTGACATTTTCTAATACATTGTTAAAAGACAATATGTGTGTTATGTTTGGCTTGAGAACCTTCTGTGTTCTTCTTTTCTTGTGAACTTTTTTGAAGTACATTTCATGTAATATTGTTCTCCTTCTGCAAACTGATGGACTGCATTCAAAGAAGTATCTAGGATCCATTACTTTTGTACTTTTATTATGCCTTTTACTAGGTGGAGGCGTCCACGGATGGCCAATTATAATCTTCCATGGAAGATACTATGTCGTGTGGCCAATGTGGATTTGAAGGTATTATGTGGTTACCTTTGTCAAACTTCTCATGCTGCCATTTTATTTATTTGTTTTACTTATTTAGTTTGGATGTTTGTGTTTAATGATAGGCGAAAACTGACACAGATGAGGTGTATGCGCAGGTGACTTTGTTGCCTATAGACAATGTGAGTTTCCTTAGCATCTTTTCTAAGTTGCTTTGTATGTTGATCAAAATTGAGGGCTAAGCATACTGAAATTTTGTTTGTGTTGATGTTGTTCTCAGCAAGATGAGCATACTGAAATTTTGTCTAAGTACCTAAGTTGTGTTTTGCAACAATGCACTTGATGGATTATCAGAGTAGTCACTCTCAGCACTCTCTTTTTAACTGTAGATGGATTCTCAAGTACTAACATCTTCAGAGGCTGGTGAACCAGTTTCAAAGACGAGATTCACACTATCACAGTTATCCAAGTCATTTAGTTTATAATTTGCATCCATTTGTTCCAGAAATTGCTTGCATTGTCTTCTACGCTTCTCATACTCCCTTCTGAGTTCCCAGACAGTACAAAATGTTAGTGAACTTGAGAATTATCAGATAAAAAAGTAGAATGATTTTAAGAGTAAAGAAATATAGACTTGCAGGTTACCTCTTCTTAGTTTTGACAATGTCCCTCCTTTCACTGGAACTCTTTAAATCACAACTGTGAAAATATAAGAAGTAATCCATCAGTTGTTGCTTGCAGGAGCTTCTGTTAATCCAACAACTGTTGACGGGCCTTTACTCTGGACAACAAATAAATTTATAAGTCAAAACCCCGCTGAGTATAGGGGAGTCAGGATCGTTCCACGAGAAGCAAGGTTTGTTTATCTATCGACTACTATTAATGAAAATCAAACAAAAACAAGCAAAAACACTCGCGATAAGCCTCGTTAACGACGTTGTCAGGGTCGTTAATGAACCACCGCAAACAACTAACCAATACTAACGAACTAAACAAGTTCGGTACCGAGGCTACTGATTCTCTTTATTTGGTGGTGTTTTTATATATGATTTCCTTTGTAAATATGTTTCTTTTTCCCCTTTTCTTATGTGTTTTGTCCCTTTTTAGCTTAGTTCCCGTATTTCTATGAGATTCGGAGACTATGCGCGTTTTATGTGTTTTGTAGGTGTTTTGGCATGGATCAAGGGTCGTTTTGAAGGTGAGTCGGAACATGGAGCAAGGCCCGAGCTTAAAGAGGGAAAGAGAGGAGCAAGCCATGAAGAAGAACAAGAGAAAAGCCAACAAGAAGAAGGTGGAACGAGGTCCGGACCGAGCTGGAACCAACGCCGGACCCGATATGAATTTTCGACCTCAGACCGACTTGCACAGTAAGTCGGGCCCGAGGTTGCTCCGTGTCGGTCCGAGTCGGTCACTGGACTGCTTGGGCTCCAAGGCACGAAATTGTAAACTACCACTTTTGCCCCTCATCTATAAAGGCTCTCTTATCTTCTAATTGGAAAGAGGTTCCCACACTTAGCAAGGAACCAACCCTCAAAAACTCTCAAGAGGATACTTGGAGAGCAAGGAGGAAGGAGAGGAGAAGGAGAAGAGACAGAATCGGCCAAGGAGAGGGAGATTTGATAGGTTTGGTTGATAGATTAGCTTTGCCTTGTTTTGATTTTGTGGATTTGGAAACCTTTGATTGGAGTTTGTGGATTGCTTTTGATTTGTGAATGAAACTTGGCTTTGGTTTGAGATTGATGATGTTGATTGCTTTGCTTTTTGATTTGTTTGCTTTCTTTGTTTGCCATATGGAGTAGATCTCCTTGATCTTGGGTTATGGGGGAAAACTCTAGCTAGGTTGGGCTAAAAACCCCAATTCCATATCCTTGAGTGCTTGATCTAGGAACCCACTCTACATAGAGCTACAATTCCTTATGAAAGTAAGGAATCAAGGCTTGTGATTGGAAAAGTAGCGAAAGTGAACATTTTTCCATCTCAAGACCTTGCTTCGAAGGGGATCTCCCCAATGATCGATGTGTAGAAGTGGTTGGAACGAGGGCGAAAGCACTCGATCCTATTCCGATCATCACTTATTGCTTGAATTGGGGTGGAAAAGCCTTAATCTACTAGAGAAGGAACCCAAAAGCCCAAGATCCATTTTCAATCTTTGATTTCGACAAACCCAGCTACATCGGGCCCGACTTGATCTACGTCGGTCCCGACTTCCCTCTTGTCGCCAACATCGGGACTGACGTGACACTTGTGTCGGTCCCAACTGTTCTCTTTGTTTTCCTTTGTTTTAAGTTCTCCTTTCCAGCTTTCTAGTGTCTAGGCACATCAATCAAGTAGATTTCCCGAGCGTTCGACACCCACCAAGTGCTACAACGGGGTCGGGTTATAAATTGTATCTCTAGACCCTCGCACACACGAGCGATCAAAAGATTGGCGCCGTTGCCGGGGAAGTCTAAGTGCATTGAGTGCCAATTTGGTGAGTTTCTTGTGTTTTGGTAGTGATTTGGGTGAGGGAATAGCCCAAACCCTTTGTTTATTTTTGATTTGTTTTGGTTTGTGTCTTTGTTTCGTAGGTGTATGCAAGCTCGTTCCTCCCGAGGAACACTTGAGCTTGAGTTTGTGAGTGATCCGGAAAGTATTCTCAAAGAAGCCCGAAGAAGGAAAAGGATGGAGAATCAAGCTCTCCATGGTGATGAGGAGTTGGCTCGACTTAGGGCCGAAATGGCTAGATTGCAACTTGAGAAGGACAATCAAGAGGCGATGGCAAGAAGAGAACGGGAGCAACGGATGAGGGTCGAGGCTCAACTCAACGCTCTACCCCAGAATGCACGCCAATACATGCATCCGGAGTTGAGGGTACCCGAACCGGCTATTGTGCTTCCCGAGGTTGCCAAGAATTTTGAGATCAAGACGCAATTCATATCCCTCATCAAGCGTGATCAATTCGAGGGCAGTCCACATGAGTGTCCCATAGAGCACGTCAAACGCTTTGTGGACATGTGTGAGACGATCTCTACCGACGAGGAGACGTTGGAGTATGTGCTTCTAAAGGCGTTCAAGTGGTCACTTGGGGGCAAGGCCACACATTGGCTAGAGAGCCAAGCCCCTAGGTCGATCACAACTTGGAAGGCACTCTATGATGCTTTCTTGATGAAGTTCTTCCCGCCCTCAAAGACAACCGAGCTAAGAAGGAAAATTGCAAGCTTTCAACAAGGTCCGAATGAGCCTCTCTTCGAAGCATGGGACCGTTTCAAGGAGATGTTGCGCCAATGTCCTACTCATGGCCAACAACCATATGTGCTCCAAGACATCTTTTTCCAAGGCATCAATCCGGCAACGAAGGACAAGCTCAATCTCCACACCGATTGTGGGTTCATAGACTTGACACCGGATCAAGCTTGGGAGCTACTTGACAAGCTATCCGATTATGAGGCCATGTATGGGGTGAGTCAAGCTAGCAAAGAGGTGAAAGTTCAAGGTGAAGGTGCAAGGAAGTTATATGATCCAAAGGGAGAAGACATTGACAAGGATGTGAAGCTCCAATTCCTTGAAGGTGAAGTGAGCAAGCTTAAGAGGCAAGTCCACTACTACAAGCAAAATGCTAGAGCTTGTGAGGAGTGTGGATCCTTTGCACATGCTACACAAGTTTGTTCGAATGCGAGCCAAGTGCGATTGGCCGAGCAAATTGAGGAGGCAAACTATGTTCGAGGAAATTTCGATGGAAGAGGCAACTTCAACAATGGTGGTAATGGACGGTGGAACAACGGTCAAGCTCAAGGCTACAACAACAACTTCAACCAAAACGAGCCAAGGGCGCCGCAACCACCACCATATAGGCCACCGGGATTCAATGAGCTACAATCATTTGCTCAAGAGATGAGGGATGGGTTCAAGGAGATGAGGACCCAATTCAATGAGTTTGGTGCATGGAGGAGGCAAGTCGACAATCAATTTGCCCAAATTGCAACTCAAGCCCCGAGAGAGAATGGGAGACTTCCGGGCCGACCCGAGGAGAACCCCCGAGCTCAAAACAATCAAAATGAAGTCCGGGCAATTGGATTGAGAAGTGGCCGAAACCTACCCGAGCCACATATGCCTAAGAAGAATGAAGAGAGCCGGACCGAGGTTGAGAGTAAGTCGGGCCCGACGTACCCAGATGTCGATTCGACTACTCTGCCTCAGCTTTGCCCCAGGACCGTGATACATGACATCGGGCCCGACGTGGTGCCTAAGTCGGTCCAACCAAGAAATGTTGCAAGTGAAGTGGGGAAGTCCAAGGAGGTTGATCCAAGCAAGATTCAAGGTGCAACAACTCTTCCATATCCCTCGAAGAAGCCGAAAGATGTTGTTGAGAACAAATTCAAGAGGTTTCTCAAACTCTTGCAAGGTTTGAACATTTCTATCCCGTTCACCGATGCATTGAGCGAGATGCCATCCTATGCCAAGTTTTTAAAGGAGATTTTGAGCAAGAAGAGGTCGATTGTAGAAATGCAAGATGAGGTCAAGACCTTGGAGTTACCGCAAAAGCTAGGAGATCCCGGTCGGTTAGCTATCACTATTGGTGTGGGGTCTCAAAACTTCCAAGCCTTATGTGACCTTGGGGCAAGTGTTTCGGTGATGCCCGCTAGCATTTGGAGAAGGGCAAATTTAGGTGAAATTGAGCCGGTCGATATGTCCCTAACTATGGCCGACGGTCCATCATCAAGGCTAAGGGAATATTGGATGACGTGCCGGTGCGAGTTGGAAAGTACTTTGTTCCCGATGATTTCGTAATCTTGGACATGCACGAGGACCCCTTGGTCCCAATAATCTTAGGAAGACCATTTTTAGCTACGGCAGGGGCAAGGTTTGATGTCAAAAACGGAAAGGTTTCCTTTGAGATTGGTGAGGAAAAGGTCGATTTTCACTTCAACAAGGCTTTGAATGAGCCGGACGCCTTGGCTATCCTCAAACTTGAAGAGAGTGCCAAGAGAAAAGGAGAAGAAGTGGAAGTTGCTAGAGAGGTCATTGTGTTGAGAAGTGATGAAGGGTTCAATAAACAAATACAAGCAAGGGAGTTGTTGGAGCAAGTTGAGGATCAAGATGAGTCAAGGATCAATGCTAGCCCAAGGAGAAATGAAGAGTATCCTTACTTATATCCTTTTGATGTTGGTGATGACCACAATTCTTTCCAAACTTTTGATTCCTACATTTGTTTAAGTGATTTGAAAGATGACTTAAGAGACTCCTACATTTGCCTTAGTGACTTGAAAGATGAATTGATAGAATCTCCTAGGAATTCTTTGGATAACTTTGGTGTAGGAAAAGAGGAACATGATGGAGCAAGTAAGGAGGAGAAATCTCATTCGTTGGGGGAGTATGATGAGAGAGGCCCGAGATCGGAGAGCCGTGCCTATATAGACCATCGTTGGTGGTTTTATGGGTATGAGGGCAATGGGAATGGGCACAACAATGGCGAGCAATTCACCGTGTTTCACCCGCCATGAGATTGAGGTTAGGAAGTCAAGCTAGTGACTCTAAACGAGCGCTTCTCGGGAGGCAACCCGAGCTAGTAGTTTTCTTTTCGTAATTTTAGTTTGATTTTTCTTAGTTTAGCCTAGCTTTTCTCTAACCAATCTCTATCTAGTATTTTGTGAATTTTTGGTGTTGTGTATTCTTCAAGGTTGTGTAGGATTTGAGGTGAGAAAAAAATATATAAATGGAAATATGGAGAAAGAAGTTGCAAGAGGATGGAGTAAAATTGGTGACCCGAATACTCCCACATCGAGCCCAGGTAAGTCGGGTCCGACACAGGGACGTCGGTCCACAACGTCGGTCCGACCCGATTTGACTAGGTGGAATGCCAATTTTGCCCTTGACCTAATTTGTCCCTTTCCCCCATTAAATACCATCCCCCACCTACCTACCATCTTCATATTAACCAGCATTCCCAAAATACAACCCATCTCCCTCACACTCTCAAAATCGGCCCCCTCTCACCATACTCGATCCACCCATCCTCCCCTTCTTCATCTCGATCCAATCACGAAAAGGCCTCCCTAGCCCGATTCCAATGAAAAATTTCGACTTCAATCTCGTTCTTCATCCCCCATCTCGATCTAGGTTGAGAAAGTTTGAGTTCTAAGTTGTTTGTTTGTTTAAAAGTCTAATACTCTTCAAATCCGGTATGTGTTACTCGATCTCTACCTATTTCCTTGGAGATTTTGTGCTTTCGTTGCATAGATTGAGTAATGCCATGTTTGATTGAGAGTTTGAGCTTGAGCATCAATGGTGGATTTGCATGATTTGTGAAATTGAGCTTCAAAGTTGTTTATGCATGCTTGGATCCATTTAGAACTTCGATTTAGGATGTTTGATGGTTGAATTTGAAATTTAAGTGCATGATAGAGTGATTTGGGTTGATTTGAGGTTAGAGTCGAAGCATGAACTAGGTCGAGATCGACGTGCCCAGATAAGTCGGGCCCGAGTTGTGGAAGTCGGTCCATCAAGTCGGACCGAGGTTGAGGATGTGTCGGGCCCGACATAGGTTGGAAGTCGATCCATGTTGCTTTTGCTCTCTTCTTGTGATATCATGTGGATTCATGTGTTTCATTGTTGGCTATAGCCTAATCATGATGTAGTATGATCATTTGCTTAGCCATTGTTAGAAGATATCCATGATGATTCATGTTGGATTGTGATGCATGTGTGTTTAGAGACTAAGTATGGGGTTCCCTTGTGTTGATGAGTTGTTGTGTGTTGATGAGTGCTTTTGTTGAGTTGTATGGAGTTTATCTTGGACCCTTTTGTTTGGTTGGATGTGTGTATAGGTACCATGGAGACTAGAGCTTCATCATCTCATGCGGAAAGGCCGAAGAAGAAGTCCAAGAAGTCAAGAAAAGAGCCAAAGTTGGATGATGTTTACTTGGAGGATGATGAGCAAGTTGAGAGTTATGCAAGGTATATGGCTCTTGAGCATCACACAAGGTGGCTTGATTGGGAAACCGTGAGGAAGATGGACATGGATCAAGCTCTTCCAAGGTGCTACTCCCACATCGGTCTCAATGGGATGCTAAGGTGGGACAACACCCACTATCCCGCCCTCACCTCGGAATTCATGGCCACTTTTGAATGCACTTATGATAATGTGGAGGATGAGGAAGGGGCGATCACCTTCCAATTGGGCAATGAGGACCACAATCTCTCTCTTAGGGACTTGGCTACCTACTTCGGGTTTCCATGTCCAAGAGAAGAGACCGACGTCAACAACGAGAAGGTGAACCAAGTGTGGCGGCATGTGGCCGGGAAGAGCGAGATGAGAAAGGGCGCCACCACAACCGAGATTGCTAGCCCTCTTTTTCGGGTCATGGTGCGAGTTTTGGGATGTGCAATCTATGCTCGTCACGAGTTGAGAAAGCCGATGAAGTAAGAGATTATGTTGCTACATGAGATGCTCTTCCACACCGAGAAGCCCATGAACCTTGCATGGGAGTGGGTCAAGATGGTGCGAGACTTCCAAAGATCCTCTTGGATCTACTTCGGCGGGATGATAGCAAGGCTAGCCGTGCGTCTAGGAGTCGACCTTAACAAGTATTCTCCGGCTCCGAATGGTGTTGAGTATATGAACATGAAGTATTTCAAGAAGGCCTTGATAGCTTTACATGATTTCTTTGGCCCCTCACTCGAACTATGATGGTGTGTCGATCCGGTTGGTGCCCAACCTCTATGATCTTTCTCGGTATCACAATTGGTACCAAGTGTGGTCCGGCAAGCCACACTCATTTGGTGACCCCGAAGGTGCAAGAGAGGGGCAGCGACAAAAACCTCAACACATTCGGTTTACCTCCCCTCCATCTTCACCGGATTTCGACCAAGATAACTTTGTGTTTGCACCTCGTGGGGAAGACATGGACGTCGATCAAGAGCAAAATGAAGAAGATGAGCGCTTCCAAGGCTTGATGGCCAACCTCCGAGCCACGCACCAAGCTCCAACATTGGCGGACCGAGGTACACATGGCGTCGGGCCCGACTTCCCTCAAAGTCGGTCCGGTTCCTTCTATGGTGATGAGGTCCCGAGGCACTATGAGCATGGAGAGGGGAGTGGTGCAAGGCGAGAACAAGCTCAAGGTGGCGGTTATGAAGGCTACGCCCAATGGTATGGTCCGGGAATGGTGTTTCCCGAGCGACAACAAACGGTGGACATGTCCTTCTTGGCCAACCAAATGGCCCATCTTCAACTTCAACAAGAGAATGTTCTTCAAGAGGTCCATCAAGTGAATCTTCAACAACAATACATGTACCAACAACAACAACAATTGCTTCAACAACAAGGTGCTTTCCAAGCTAGCCAAGAAGAGATGAACCAAGCCCTCGGCTACACTAGGCGAGAGGTGGAGGAGCTTAGAGAGGTGGAGGACCAAAGGTGGCGGGTCCAAGATAGCTTCAACACATGGATGAGCGGGAACTTCCCTTCCCGTGAGGACCAATGGACGCGCCCGGATCCTCAACTCCAACCACCACCACAAGACTTCTACCAAGAGCAAGTGTATGAGAGGGAGCGGCAAGCGAGACTCCAAAGAGGACGTAGGCGTGACAACCCCTTCGAGTGATTCTAGACATGCCATTGAAGAATAAAGAAATTGTGAGCTCTTTGCACTCTTCTCTCTTGCTTTTAAGCTTTGGTTTCCTTGTTTGATGGGGACATCAAAATTTTAAGTATGGGGTGGGGGTAAGTGTGCTCATGATTTCACTTGCTTGTGTGTGTTTGTTATTTTGAGGATATTTGGTTTTCGGTTTCTAGTTTGTGTTTGGGATGTTTGTTTCTTGGTTTGATGAACGACATGGATGATTGATTTGGTTTTGAATGGATGAGTCTTTGTTTTTGGTTTTAGAGAAATTTTTGCAAAAACAAATCCATAAAAATTTGAAAAATTGTGTTGAAAACAACAAAAAGATTTTGTGTTTTGTAGTTTTTGGACTAGAAATTCCCATCTTAGATTGCCAAATGAAAGCTAATGATGATGTGAGCATGTAAATTCCTTTGCATATTTTTGGATGGTTTAGCCTCTAAAAAGATGTTGCTTTTAATGTGATCATGATATCTTGCTTGTTTTATTGAACATGTGAGTTCTAGGATGAGTTCTTATGCAACTAAGTATGAGTGACCCTTGTGAGATTGATTTTTGGCCATTTTAGGGATGCTTGTTCATATTTGCATATCCCTCATGTTTCTTGTGTGATTAGCTCATGCATGCTTAGTAAAACTTGCTATTGCGGTGTTTATCTATTTTCCAAGACCGTCATGAGATTTGTCCTAGCATTGTCACATTGATTTTGAACTTTGTTCTTTTAGTCACATAAATGTTCCATATCCTACCATGAAGTGAATCCTTTGTTTGTAGCCCCGTTTTAGCCTAAGCCTTTGTTTGAAACTCCTCAAAAATATTATTCCTAGCCTTATATGACTTGACCCTTATGGGATTGGACTTTAGAAGAGAGGTTCGGATTGTATTTGAAGAGTTGAGATTCTCTTTGGTTTAAGGGCAAAGAATGGTGTTATGAACCATGTGGGTAGTGCATCTTTGTTGTGCAAAAAGAAAATGAAAAAAAGAAAGAAAGAAAGAAAGAAAATGTTGGAAATGGAAAGTGGAATGAAGGTAAAGAGCTTAAGTGAAGAAAAAGGGTCCGACCGAGTTACACACCACATCGGGCCCGATGTCATAAGAAGTCGGTCCAATGTAGAAAGTGTGGAAAATCCAACAAAAAGCCTAAGAGCAAAGATGAAGTGGAATGTTAAGTGAAATTTTGGGTTAAGAGGAAAAATGTTAAGTCTTTTGGATGAGTGTGAAATTGATTGTGGAATTTTGGTGAAGTTGGTGAGATTTTAGGTTGTTCAATCCCCATTGTAAGCACCACAAGACCAAATAATTCCCACCTTGAGAAATACCAAAAGCCCCATTACAACCCGGCCGAATGGAACCTCTTTGAGGACCTCCATTGAGCCATGTTCGAATTCTTTGTGTACTTTGTATTAGGCATCTCTAGGTGGAGGAATTGGTGATATTAGCTTCAATAGTAAAGTCCTTACTTGCATGATTTTTGAGCTTGAGTGTTCATTGCTAAACCCATACACATGATGAGTGATACACATTCACATATCCCTAAAGTGAGGCTTAGTTGCATTGACTCTATTCCTTGGAACACTTAATCATGTGTGATGATGTAATCTTGCTTGAATATCAATCACTTGTGCTTAAATGTGTTTTCATACGAGGCTTTACTTGAAGATTATGTTTCGGTCTTGCTTACATTGTTATTGCTTGAGGACAAGCAAGTTTAAGAATGGGGTATTTTGATGTCTCTTTATTTGGTGGTGTTTTTATATATGATTTCCTTTGTAAATATGTTTCTTTTTCCCCTTTTCTTGTGTGTTTTGTCCTTTTTTAGCTTAGTTCCCATATTTCTATGAGATTCGGAGACTATGCGCGTTTTATGTGTTTTGTAGGTGTTTTGGCATGGATCAAGGGTCATTTTGAAGGTGAATCGGAACATGGAGCAAGGCCCGAGCTTAAAGAGGGAAAGAGAGGAGCAAGCCATGAAGAAGAACAAGAGAAAAGCCAACAAGAAGAAGGTGGAACGAGGTCCGGACCGAGCTGGAACCAACGCCGGACCCGATATGAATTTTCGACCTCAGACCGACTTGCACAGTAAGTCGGGCCCGAGGTTGCTCCGTGTCGGTCCGAGTCGGTCACTGGACTGCTTGGGCTCCAAGGCACGAAATTGTAAACTACTACTTTTGCCCCTCATCTATAAAGGCTCTCTTATCTTCTAATTGGAAACAGGTTCCCACACTTAGCAAGGAACCAACCCTCAAAAACTCTCAAGAGGATACTTGGAGAGCAAGGAGGAAGGAGAGGAGAAGGAGAAGAGAGAGAATCGGCCAAGGAGAGGGAGATTTGATAGGTTTGGTTGATAGATTAGCTTTGCCTTGTTTTGATTTTGTGGATTTGGAAACCTTTGATTGGAGTTTGTGGATTGCTTTTGATTTGTGAATGAAACTTGGCTTTGGTTTGAGATTGATGATGTTGATTGCTTTGCTTTTTGATTTGTTTGCTTTCTTTGTTTGCCATATGGAGTAGATCTCCTTGATCTTGGGTTATGGGGGAAAACTCTAGCTAGGTTGGGCTAGAAACCCCAATTCCATAGCCTTGAGTGCTTGATCTAGGAACCCACTCTACATAGAGCTACAATTCCTTATGAAAGTAAGGAATCAAGGCTTGTGATTGGAAAAGTAGCGAAAGTGAACATTTGTCCATCTCAAGACCTTGCTTCGAAGGGGATCTCCCCAATGATCGATGTGTAGAAGTGGTTGGAACGAGGGCGAAAGCACTCGATCCTATTCCGATCATCACTTATTGCTTGAATTGGGGTGGAAAAGCCTTATTCTACTAGAGAAGGAACCCAAAAGCCCAAGATCCATTTTCAATCTTTGATTTCGACAAACCCAGCTACATCGGGCCCGACTTGATCTACGTCGGTCCCGACTTCCCTCTTGTCGCCAACATCGGGCCCGACGTGACACTTGTGTCGGTCCCGACTGTTCTCTTTGTTTTCCTTTGTTTTAAGTTCTCCTTTCCAGCTTTCTAGTGTCTAGGCACCTCAATCGAGTAGATTTCTCGAGCGTTCTACACCCACCACGTGCTACAACGAGGTCGGGTTATAAATTGTATCTCTAGACCCTCGCACACACGGGCGATCAGCTACGAACTCAGTAACGAATATACCTAGGAGAATTCAAATAAAAACAAGATCTAGGACAAGGGTTACCACAACATAGTCATGCATATAAACTCGTAAGAAGATAGATATCATGCCTTTAATTAAATAAATTCATCAACTTTCACTGAATAGCAAGTAAATTAATCTACTTTCATAAACTAATTCACTCAGTCGCTTGTTTTGATCTAAGCTTGAAACTTTCGCATTCAAACAATATCAACCTTCAAGTTTATAACTTTCTCTCTCAATCAAATTAAAAACTCAAATTACCTTGACTTTCATCTAGGTATAAACACAACAAGCAATCTCAAAAATAGATAAAAGGCTCTCAACACATCATCTTACTCATCAAACCATGCATAACTATGCCGGGTTTCAACCCCGACCCTAGATAAGAAAACTACTCACTACTCATAACTAAGAAGCAAATAAATTCAACAAGAAGAAACATTGAGAACAAAACAACTACTTTAAATTAATAAGAAAATATTGTCTTACAGAATCCAGAAGAAACCGAAAAATACAAAACACTGAATCAAAAACCCGTGATCAACGACCCCGGTAACTCTCGTCCACCGAGTTCCGATCTCGACCTCCGACTCTTCTCTCTCTCTCGGCTCTTCCTTCTTCTCTACTCCAACTCTACTCTACTTGCTTTCTCCCCCCTTTTTCTAGGCTAGATAGAAGGGTATTTATACTAATAAGGCTAAAAAAATAAAAAGGCTAGAAGATAAAAACTTTCCTAAAAGATAGAAATCTACTCTAAAAAGATAGAAATAAAATCTAGAAGGATATCATAACCTAAAATAAATTATATATTAACCCTAAAACTCATTAAAAACACTCTACCGACACGGAATAAATTCCCGCATAGGATCGGTAGGACATCACTAAGATTCCTCGAAAAACCTATCTCGTAACCTCGTTAACGAGCCCTCACAGCCTCGTTAACGAGCCTAGGATTGGCTTCTTCAACACTTCTTCTTCAAAAACTTAGACTTCGACTTCCTCATCTCGTATTCCTTCGTCCTTCACCATAGCACTCCAAATTTAGCTCCAAAAAGCACCGTTTCCTTGCTAAAACCTACAAAAATACACAAAACGGAGTAGCTTCCATACTTTTTATAAAATATGCGAACTTATCCAAAAACACACAAAACTAACCCTAAACTTATCAAAACTAGTCCTAATAAATTAAGAAAACATACTAAAAACTATATGAAAAACACGAACATCAAAATACCTCATACTTAGACTTGCTTGTCCTCAAGCAATCACTAAACAATAATCAAAATCAAACAATAATACTTATCAAACTATAGCCATCATCTAAAAAAGCAACATCAAAACATATAGAAGAAAAGTAGCAAATGACTATTAATGTCATCACACATATATTCACCAAATAGACATAAGCAAATACAATCCAACATCACAAGGGATAATGATGTGTTTCTCTCAACTCTTAAGTGTTTAGGCTTATAAATATATCTCTCAACTCATCTTATATACAAAAACTCATAGTAATTGGAACTTATATCACCAAACTCTCCACCTAAGATTTGTCAAAACAAGCAAAAATCATCAAGAAAACTCAGGGGGCTCAATGAAAAACTTCATAGAAGCTTCCATTCGGCCGGGTTGTAATGGGGCTTGGTAAAAACAATAAGGCGTGGAAATATTTTGGCTATGTGGTGCTAATAATATCCGGGAATCAAAGACTCCTAAAAACTCACACATACACAAAACACTCATAGAAGATTATACCAAACTCACTCAACAATATGCACACTCACTCACCCAATATATCCTAGAAAGTCTCGTATAAATAACTCAAAAGAATCTCTGGTTTATCTATTAAACACACATGCACATCAAACTTCTTCCTTTTATTTCATATTTTCCTTCAGCTCATTTTTTTTTCTCTTTTTTTCTGTTTTTTCTCTCGCTGCCTCTTTAACAAACCCACACGGTCGTTACCGAGCTACATCGTGTACTTCTCCCTTATTTTTTCTTTCAACAATCAATCTTATTTCGTGCATCTTTTGTACCAAGAGATCTTTCTTTTTACACAATTAACTCAAGAGACTTCCAATCTACCCTTCCCAACAATCCTTCAATTTCAAACCAAAACATAATCATTCACTCCCTTTTTTTTTAAAACTCAACAAAAAGTACCTTTCCAAACTAAGTCCTAATCCCCGGATAGGGTCAAGCTTATCTCGGCTAGGGAATAATTTTGTGGAGCTAAAAAGAAAAGGCTTTAGGCTAAAATTGGCTGTCAAAAGAAGGATCATGTAAAGGTGGATAGGGATTAATAGGGTGTATTAAAATAAGTTCTCTATCATCTGATTTTCACAAGTAATGAACTACAAATCTTATATAGGTCTCAAGAAATAGATAACCATCACAATTCAAAGAGATAATATGCATATAGAGAGTAAATCACACAAAAAAGAAGAGGGGTTTATGATGTTCTCCCTATAAGGCCAAAAATAACTCACAAGGCTAATTTTTGTTGGATTGCATCACTTATGCTAAAAAGTATATGTGCTCAATTTCATCAAATGCTATTCCTTCCTGAAAACAACTTCAAATTAAGAATTCGGCTATATTCTCAAAGACATGATTGCAAGGATTTATATGATCATGTTAGCAACTACTATCATAGGACCATAAGAAAGGGATATCTATCAATTCTAAAACTCTTTTTTTTAAAAAAAAAATTCAATTTTTTTCAATTTTGTATGGTTTATGGAACAAAACTACTCAAAACAAATAAAACACATAAAACAAACAAAAGACAACAAGTTTTCTACTTTCTCCCACCCCATACTTAAAATTACAGTGTCCCCATTGTAAGAAAAAGGAAAGAAATAGAAAAGAAAAGAAAAGAAAACAAGAAAAGAGAAAACAAAAAAAACTTACTACATATATGCATCAGAAAACAAGGAAACACTTCTTCAAACTGAATCAATGGTCTGGTGGAGGAAAGTAATGCTCGAAGCTTCCCATGAAGTCGTACATCGTCCTCCAGCGCTTTGCATCCTCCACCTCTCTCCGGCGATGCCTCTCGTCCTCAAATGTCATCCAAGCAGAATAGACACTCTCCCATCTATTCATCCTCCGATGAATATGGTTCTGCTAAAGGTGAAGCTGTTGCATCTGAGCAGAAAGATCTTTGGCCCATGGTGGCAGAATACTCGATCCAGTGTACTCGGGCTGAGGAGGTGGTGGGTAGTGAGTTTGGAAGTGGTCTTGATAAAGCATTGGGTTGTATGGCATGATTCCATAAGATTGAGGGTCGATAGGAGACTGCGGAGGGTCGCTAGTTGCCCACGGCGGGTCGTTACCGAAGATGTGTGCCTTGTTAGGAGCATCGGTAGAGGTCTGGAAATGGTCGTTAACGAGCCTGGTGGGCTCGTCGACAAGGACATTCGTGCCCAAAACTTCTGTATCGAGGTCTTCATCCTCGAGGTTGAGCTCTTCTGTGCCTCCCTCTGTGTCAGCCTCATCAGTCTCATCTTCATCTTCATTCATCTCTTCTCTTTGTCGCTCAAATCTTGTCTCACACGGCCTAAGCGTTAGCTCATCCTGTGGCTTGGGCTCCAACGGGAAATCATGACCCGTCCACGCCTCGTACCAATTTGGTACATAAAGTAGCTCTAATTTTTCTAGGGTGGGTACGACAATGCGGTCTTGAACTTTTGTTTTGAACCCTCCCTCAGCTTGAATGAAAATACCGGAGCTATACCAATAACTCTTTTTGAGGAGTTGAGCATGAGCCGGCGTGTAGCGAGTGAGATCTACTCCAAGATTTGTCGCCAGGAGACTAACCAAATTCCCGCACCATACTTCCTTTGACTTGGTTGATTTCTCTATATAATAAAGCCACTCATACCCCAAATTCAATGGGCCGGGATCCTCAAAAACAATGGTGCGAAGACAAGCAACTTCTGTCCTTGTTGGCCAGTTCAACTCCCTCTTTGGCCAGAATGTAGCTGCTAGGACTAAGAGGATGATCCTGAAAATGAGGTTGATGATGCTTGCCCCAGATAATGTCGTTGTGGAGGGCTCGACCTCCTCGGTGATGTTGCTCCAAGTCCTTGTCACCTTGTAATCTTTGAGACTGTAATCTCTAGAAGGATTCGGGAGCTCCAGAATAGCGTTGAACTCCGCCAAAGTGTATCTCGGTTTACATTACCGAGCCGAAATCGAATGCGTCCCGACGAAGTCTTCGTCGGGAAGCTCGTCTCGAGAGTGGCCAGGAACTCGGATGTGAGAGCCGGAAAGTGTGGTAGATTCTCCTTCTTCAGCAAGTGAGGCACACTGAGAATAACAAAGGCCTCCTTAACATCATCATAGATCCTCATGGCTTTGGCACTTGACCTCGAGAACCACCGAGTATTGTGGTCCTTGTCTAGAAAGGCATTATATTGGTCCGCTTGCCCTTGAGTGCGCAAGATCACATTGTCCATGCGAGGTGGAAATGGGGACCTCTGATTCCTCCTCTTCTTTTGGGCTCGGGTAGCGGGTCGGCTTGAACTTGCCATGTGATCTACAAAACAATTATGATTTTTCCAAGATAAGATCCACTCTAGTAAATTAGACAGGAGACCCCATACATGGTCTCGAAATAACCCTCGGAATTATTCGTTAACTACCCAATTGGGTCGATAACGTGTTCTGGACTGGTTTCTAAACATTGAGGCTACGCAGAGTCGTTAACGAGCCTGGGTGGGTCGTTAACGACCTGCCGAGAGCCAGTTCACAGAATCTGAATGTTTATCAACTCTAAAATCAAGCCATGAATCAAGCATGCATCCTCTATAATCCTTCACTAGACACACCATCGGGTATACACACCCCATACTTGCTCAATTACCCATCCCAAACATGCTAAATTTACCCAAAATTATCATGGTGAAGATCAAACTCAATTAACCTTCCCTAGATCATGCAATAAAGAGTCCATGGGCAAGATAAAACATGAATAACCTTCCCAAGATCAAACTCAATTAACCTTCCCTAGAACAAGAACATTCATGCCTTTCAAATCAAATTTTTGCAATGGAGAATCTATCATGAATAACCTTCCCTAGATCGAGAATCACTACCAATGTATGAAATAGAATCCATGGGCAAGATAAAACATGCTATTCGACCACCTCTAAAAACACAATCAAAATATGAAATTTCTACCCTAAACACCATGAATCATGCAATAAAGAGTTAGGGTGTAGAAATCGTACAGGAAGATTGAGAAATTAAAGAACAAAAGTCGAGTTTGGGTGGTTAACGAGCTTGGATCTCATCGGTGGGAAAACTGGGGCGGCGGGCTTCGGTAACGGGGGCGTTTTCAGAAGGTCGGTGGAGCAGAAAATTCCGATCGGTGGTGAAGGGTCTTCGGTAGAATTTGAGGGAATTGGAGTTTGGGATTTGAGGATTTGAGAGTAGGATTTTGAGAGTTTTAGAAGGGTTAAATAGGAGAGGGTAGAAATAGGAGGGGGTGGGTAGGTAATGGCGGTTGGGGGTAAGGAATAGGGTAGAAGATAGATGATAGATTAGGGTTAAAATAAAACTTACCTGCCCGAGTCGGTTCGCCAAACCGGGTCGTTAACGACCTTGGGTGGGTCGTTAACGAGCCACCGTAGCCTCCTTGAATGATTTTCGAGCCTGTCTCCTGCATCTTGTTAGCTCAAAATTTTATCCTATTTTTCTATCCTAAAAACTACTAAAAAAAACTCAAAAGAAAGCTAGGAAAAAGAATCTAAAAAGAAAAGAAAAATCTAGTCTATACTAAAAGCGGGTTGCCTCCCGTAAGCTCTATTTTTAACGTCGTCAGCCCGACGTACTTACCTTGTCTCAAGGTGGCTCTATGTTGGGGTCCTGAGTTACCCCATACTTAGCCTTGTAGGCATTATTCGCTTGAGTCACTAGACGTGGTCTTGTGTCTTCTATGAGTATGCCCGGTATTCCCACATATGGGTTAGAGAAATTCGAAAACCGAGGGGGTCTGGACCCTTCTGTAGCATATACCGTGGGGCATGGTGTAGGAATAAAGTAAGAAGAAGAGTACTCACTTTGATTATACCCTTGCATGCGGGACTCGCTATTGGGCCAAGGAGGCTCGGTATGGTCCTGTGTGAGAATCTCGTCCTCGTTTGAAGTTGGAGGAAGTTCGGTAGTATCAGCTATGTCGAGTTCTGGTTGGGTCAACTCGATTTGTGTGACCGCACTTGGGTCATTTGCGTTTTGATCTAAGCTGATTTCCACGCGTTCCTCTCCAATATCAAAAGTGAGAAGTCCTTTCCGCACATCTACCTTGACACTCGTTGTAGCTAGGAATGGTCTGTCTAGGATAATGGGGACATGAGGATCTTCACGCATATCGAGGACGATGAAATCATTCGGTATAAAGAATTTCCCGACTTGAATAGGATAGTCGTCCACGACTCCTGTGGCTTTGACGCATGATCCGTCGACCATGAAGAGGTTCATATATACAGGCTCTAGTGGTCCCATGTTAGCTTTAGACCAGATTGAGAGAGGAAGTAAACTAGCACTGGCTCCAAGATCACATAGAGCTTTGAACTTGTGGTCGCCTATTCCAATCGTTATTGCAAATCTCCATGGGTCTCCTAACGTTTCTGGTAGAGCAATAGATCTGACTTCATCCTGCAACTCTGTAATGGATCTTTTCCTGCTAAGAGTATCCTTCAAAAATTTCGTGTAAGCCGGCATTTCGCTTAGGGCCTCAACGAATGGGATAGAAATATTAATTCCCTGAAGAATCTTTACGAAACGCTTGAACTTACTCTCAGTAGAGTCCACGGATTTCTTAGTGGGAAATGGAAGAGATTTCACCATTCTCGGAACCAAGTTAGGCTCGAGAGGTGAAGTTACCGGGTCGACACTAGGGTCCTTGGGTGCGCTCGGCGGGTCGTTACCGACCTTGATGGGGTCGTTAACTACCCTGGGAGGGAGAGGAGGGCTCTGCTTAGAAAACTTACCTGGGTTAGGGTCGTTAGGTAACCTCGGAGCCTCGTCGCCATGTTGTCCCAGTTCGGTACTCGTCCTCGCTGGCTCGTTATCGAGCTGAACCGTGGCGTCCTCTTTTGTATTGTCCTTAGCCTGGACACGCTCCGGTAATGTCTTTTAGCTCCTAAGATGTACCGCTGCTATCTGTCCTTTAGGATTTACTTCGGGACTGTCCGGAAGTTGCCCTTGTGGCCTCGGAATCTGTGCAGTAAGGTTCCCTAGTTGGGAATCAACATTCTTCTTCCATACATCGAACTCTCCCCATCTTTTATTTTGGTGGTTAAGATTGGCTTGAACTTCATTAACTTTGTTGTGGACTCCATTAATGCTTTCCTGTAATCCTTGTACCCATGATGGTGGCTCCTAATGGCCTGGAAGTCGATAAGGCAAGAGTCGTCTATCCGGTGGAGGCGCTGCATAGTTCGGATTTGGATTTTGATTGCCCCATGCCTGATAGTTGTTTGGCCTGTCAAAATTGCTAGGTTGGTTCCTGTATGGGCCTCTCATGTAATTCATTTCAGCAATTGTCTCAGCAGCTCTTACGTGCTCTATGTTAGTGCAAGAAGAAGTACTATGGGCTGAAGAACCACACTCTTGACAGGATTGAGAGGATTTCAGAAAACATACCTGCTTCTTCAGGTGGTTGACCTCATCTTGTAGAAATTGATTTTTAACATCCGGGTCAACTTCTTCTCGGTTAGGCACGTAGAGACGTTTCTAGGGCTGTGGAGTTTGCTGGGTTCCATACATGGCATCATAATTGGACAGCTTATCCAGCAATTCCCATGCAGCCGTAGGGTCCATCTCTATAAAACCGCACGATGTATGCGTGTTGATGTGGTTCTTGGTCTCTGCGTTGATACCCTGGAAAAAGATTTCTTAAAGAACATATAAAGGCTGCCCATGAGTGGGGCACTGTCTAAGTATTCATTAAATCTTTCCCATTTTTCAACAAAAGTCTCATTAGGCAGCTGGTGATAGGAGGTGATGCGCTTCCTCAACTCCGTTGTTTTGGCAAGCGGGAAGAATTTTGTAAGAAATTGATCATACAAGTTCTTCCAAGTCCTAATAGACTTAGGAGGTAAGCTCTCCAACCAGCTCAGGGCCTTTCCAGCAAGAGACCACTTGAAAGCTTTTAACAGAACATATTCAAGTGAGACACCTTCAGCAGCTATGGTGTCACATAAGTCAAGAAAATTTCGAATATGTTCCATAGGGCACTCAGTAGGTTCCCCTTCAAATTGATCCCGCTTTATCAAGGATATAAATTGAGACTTAATCTCAAATGGTTTCTCTATATCCGGAACCACAATTGGGGACTCTGGCACCCTCAGTTCCGGATGCATGTATTGTTTGGCATTCCTCGGATAGGCATTCAGCTCTTTCTGTAGACGAGCATTGTTAGTTCGTTGACGCTCAGCCTCGGCGGCAGCGTCTTCCTTCTCGGTTTTCAACGCCCCCATCTGATTTTGGAGGACTTCCAACTGACGAGCCAGCTCTTCAGGTGTGGCCATGGCTTGGTTCTCTCGGCGTCTATGGTGCAGGGAACGTTCAGGTTCTGAATAATAACTAGTGTTGTCAAATTCAAGCCTTCGACGTCCTATAGGCATTCGCTGAGAAAACAGACTAAGAAAACAGAAATTAAAAACAAAAACGGGGTCGGGCTATTCCCAGACCCATAGATAAACAAACAAACTCATTGCTTCCCCGGCAACGACGCCAATTTGTTGACGGGCCTTTACTCCGGACAACAAATAAATTTATAAGTCAAGACCCCGTTGAGTATAGGGGAGTCAGGATCGTTCCCCGAGAAGCAAGGTTTGTTTATCTATCAACTACTATTAATGAAAATCAAACAAAAACAAGCAAAAACACTCACGATCAGCCTCGTTAACGATGTTGTCAGGGTCGTTAACGACGTTGTCAAGGTCATTAATGAACCACCGCAAACAACTAACCAACACTAACAAACTAAACAAATTCGGTACCGAGGCTACGAACTCAGTAACAAATATACCTAGGAGAATTCAAATAAAAACAAGATCTAGGACAAGGGTTACCACAACATAGTCATGCATATAAACTCGTAAGAAGATAAATATCATGCCTTTAAATAGATAAATTCATCAACTTTCATTGACTAGCAAGTAAATTAATCTACTTTCATAAACTAATTCACTCAATCGCTTGTTTTGGATCTAAAGCTTGAAACTTTCGCATTCAAACAATATCAACCTTCAAGTTTATAACTTTCTCTCTCAATCAAATTAAAAACTCAAATTACCTTGACTTTCATCTAGGTATAAACACAACAAGCAATCTCAAAAACAGATAAAAGGCTTTCAACACATCATCTTACTCATCAAACCATGCATAACTATGCCAGGTTTCAACCCCGACCCTAGATAAGAAAACTACTCACTACTCATAACTAAGAAGCAAATAAATTCAACAAGAAGAAACATTGAGAAAAAAACAACTACTTTAAATTAATAAGAAAATATTGTCTTATAGAATCCAGAAGAAACCGAAAAATACAAAACACCGAATCAAAAACCCATGATCAACGACCCCGGTAACTCTCTTCCACCGAGATCTGATCTCGACCTCCGACTCTTCTCTCTCTCTCTCTCTCTCTCTCTCTCTCTCTCTCTCTCTCTCTTGGTTCTTCCTTCTTCTCTACTCCAACTCTACTCTACTTGCTTGCTCCCCCCTTTTTCTAGGCTAGATAGAAGGGTATTTATACTAATAAGGCTAAAAAAATAAAAAGGCTAGAAGATAAAAACTTTCCTAAAAGATAGAAATCTACTCTAAAAAGATAGAAATAAAATCTAGAAGGATATCATAACCTACAATAAATAATATATTAACCCTAAAACTCATTAAAAACACTTTACCGACACGGAATAAATTCTCGCACAGGATCAGTAGGACATCACTAAGATTCCTCATAAAACCTATCTCGTAACCTCGTTAACGAGCCCACACAGCTTCGTTAACGAGCCTGGGCTTGGCTTCTTCAACACTTCTTCTGCAAAAACTTAGACTTCGACTTCCTGATCTCGTATTCCTCCGTCCTTCACCATAGCACTCCAATTTTAGCTCCAAAAAGCACAGTTTCCTTGCTAAAACCTACAAAAATACACAAAACGGAGTAGCTTCCATACTTTTCACAAAATATGCAAACTTATCCAAAAACACACAAAACTAGCCCTAAACTTATCAAAACTCCTAATAAATTAAGAAAACCTACTAAAAACTATATCAAAAACACGAACATCAGCAACTAACATAGAAGTCAGTTGCATTCATCAGTTGTTGCATGCAAGAGCTTCTGTTAATCCAGCTGATTCCAGAAGCAAAGCCTTTACTTGCTATGGGTTCACATCCTGCCCTTCCTTGTATTGTTGTAGGATTCAAAACATGAATGTCATAATATTAAGGCAAATGCAAGGGATTACACGTAGTATGATGGAGATAATGATCCATTGTTAACATCAATGGCAATAATGGTGGCCTTTTTCTTGAATTGAGTACCTTACTGCAGAGATGTCTTTATCAGCAGGTTTACAATTTGTTCTAGTTTCATATGAGTCTATACACTTATTTGATTGATGGACTTGATTAGGAACTCTTATGTCTATCTAATGTTCTTTCACATGATTCAGGCCAAAGTGAAAGAAATTTAATATGCTGGACTTTTGAAGATTAGGAACTCTTATTCGGTTTTTGCTTTGGATGTTATGTTTAAGTGTGCTGAACTATAGTTTTATAGATGTTGATTACCTCTAATTGATGCACTCTTTGTTGATGTTGGTTCTTACAACAATTGATGGTGGGGTTAACTATTTTTTCAATAGAGTAATATGCCTAAATGGTAGACTAATTTGTATACTTCATTGTGCTGATTTAAGTCAATGTGTTGTTGCTCAAAGACAATCTAATTTATCTTCTATTGCAACTAGACTGTAAGTTGATTGGAATGCATAAATGGGTTGCCATTTATAAAAAAATTTAAAGCTACATCAGTAGGGGGTTAAGTGAATGCAGCCATTCATGTTTGAAATGGAGACTTTGGTTAGAATATAAGCTTAAGTCTAAACATTCAGTGCACTGTGTATTGCAAATGAAATACAGTTGACCTCAAAAGGTGTGAATTCATTTAAAAATCTGGTTCCAGTTTGAGATAGAAGATTTTGATGGATGTTGGTGCCATTTTGAGTGTTGACAACCTTGTGAAGGAAGCTGCAATGATGATTCAATTGATGCTAAAACTTCCCCTAAGGTTGCATCAACAACATATGCAAATGGAAGGCTTTCCTAGGAGGTCTGTGGTTAACAAATTAATTACAGGCTTCTCCGAGAGCTTAGATCCTCAATTGCTTCAGAAAGCTTAACAAGTGTACAATTCTCCATTTGCACCAAAACTGAATTTCAATTTCTTGATGGAAATTACCTCCATCACCAGTGTATCTGTTGTTGAGTGTTGAACAGGCTAGGCAAAAGAGGACTGTGGCTGGTGTTTTTTTATAGGCTTGCCTTACGCTCATGAAGCGTGCGCTTCATGATGCGTAAGGCTCATGAGAAAAAAAAGGGGTGGCTTTCGCTCGTCCCCCATTTCGAACTGTAGACATATTCCTCAAACGTGTGTACCTGGACCAAGTGTGCCGCATTGGCTATCGATATATATAGGATATAATTTAATTTTAAACTAACACAGTTTGGAGTCGGTTTGGTCCGGAATTAAATTAAACCAACCGGTTCACCTATTTTTAGGGTTCGAATAACAAAATTAAAACCGGTTCCTAAGATATTGTACTTTTATTAAATTCTGGAAGCTATAATAGATGATTTTCTGTATATTTTATTATGTGAACCCTTATTAATCATTTTAAACCTTTAATATAATCGAACCGGCCTCAAAAATAAACTGGAAAAATAAAAAATGGTCCGGTTCTTGAAATTTCATGTTGTAATTGTTAGTGTCGTAATTTATGGTATCATTACGATTTATGGGTACGTTTTAGGGTTTAGGGTAGGTTAGGTTAGGTTTAGGGTAGGGTTAAGGTTTATGTTAGTTTTTATAATTTAATAGCCTTCCAAACACTAACCCGACATCATGTCAAGTACTTTGTTATGTTTCTTGACAAGGTTTTAGGGTTTTGTGATATGGTTAATCTTATTGTTAGGGTTTAAGGTTTAGGGTTTTAGGTTTAGGGTTTAGGGTTTAGGTTTAGGGTTTAGGGTTTAGGGTATGGTTACTTGTACAGTTTAAAACCTTCTAAAACCTAACCCAACATCCTTACAAGTACTATATTAGGGCGAGGGAGAGTTTTTAGGGTTTGGGAGAGTGTAATGATACGTGATCGCCTCGGATTACTCCTCGGTGACCAAGTATTTAACCACACAGGATCCCGATCTTGCCAGTAGTTCGATTTCCAACCTGATTTGCCTTCAAAGCTAATAACTTGATGAACAAGAAACTCGAAATATGAACAAGGAACGAATCTGATTCAAAGAGTTAATATAATCAAAAGGATAGTTCAATTGAATTGGCTCCAACGCTAAATTCAATTGATAAACTAGTTGATCTTTAATAACCAAACTAGAACTAACAAGTTGATCAAATTAACAATCCAAATCTGAATTGAAAGAAAATAAATTAGTGATGATGATCGTAGAGGTTGAATGCTTGAACAATAGTTACTTTAATGACCCATAAACTAGATAAACCAATAGGGGTTTATCTAATTCAGGCTGATTTCTCATTAATGGAATTGCAAAGTATAAATAGAAGAATACAAAGCTAATACTTGGGGAGCAAGCAAGAGCATGGTCGGCCCTAAGGAGGGTAGAATAGACCTTTTTATGCTTCCCAAGATATAATAAAATATCTATAATAAATCTATCTAGATCTCTCTTAAATAAAATAAATCATGGCTGATTTATTTATTTAAGGAAAATATCCTAACAAACTTAAAAGATAATAAAGATAATAAACTAAGACAATTCATCCATCTAACAAACTCCTATGGCCGAAATTATTGATAAACATAATATCTAGCTAAAGATAGAATTAAAGTTAAAGATAAGATTCCCGTAAGATTTGAACAACTCTCAGTAAAATCCATTTTTCGGCCTTTTACTGTTGGATTCTAGATTTGATGTGAACTACAAAGTTGTAGAACTTTAAATTATTTTTCCAACGAGTACTTAACCGACTTGAGATAAATTTTCTAGCCCAAGTTATGACCAGTTTACTGAGCACTGTTTTCTATTTGACGGGTTTCTTAACTTTCCGAACTTTGAAGACTTCATCCTTTTCCTTGGTGGTCTTGGACGCCATTGATGAATATCTTCAACAAATAAGATCAAGTCCTTGAATTTATTCTTGAACTTGAATGCTCGAGACCTTGGGAAAGGTCTTGGTTTTGGCCTCTTAAACACCTTCTTTGCAAGCATCTTCTTCATGGTTCTTTGATCGCTATCATTGATACAGTGTTAGGGTTTAGGAACCGGTTTAGGGTTTAGGCTTTACAATTTACGTTTACATGATTAGAATGAACATAGTGTATGGTTCAAGTGTTAAATACATGGGGTGAAGTTGTTGTTTTTAATATGGTTTATTTCTAAACCCTAAACCCTAAACCTAAACCCTAAACCCTAAACCCTAACCCAAACCTAAATTACCCTAAACCTAAGCCAAACCTAACCATCTACCAAAACAAAAATATAACATAAACTTTAACCCTAAACCCTATCCCAAACCTAAATTATCCTAAACCTAACATAACCCTAAACGCTAACAATAAGATTAACCATATCACAAAACCCTAAATCCTTATGAAGAAACATAACAAAGTACTTGACATGATGTCGGGTTAGTGTTTGGAAGGCTATTAAACTATAAAAACTAACATAAATCTTAAACCTACCCTAACCCTAAGATAACCTACCGTAAACCCTAAATTGGACGCATAAATCGTATCCATACCATAAATTATGGCACTATCAATTACAACATGTAAATTCAAGAACTGGAACAATTTGAATTTTTCCAGTTTATTTTGAGGCCGGTTCGGTTATAATAAAATTTTAATATGATTAATAAGGGTTCACATAATATATTATCCATAAAATCATATATTATAGCTCCCAAAAATTATTTAAAGTACAATTTCTTAGGAACCGGATGTAATTTTGTTATTCGAACCCTAAAAATAGGTGAACCGGTCGGATTAATTTAATTCCGGACCAAACCGACTCGAAACTACGTTAGTTTAAAATAAAACTATATCCTACATATATCGATATCCAATGCGGCACACTTGGTCCAGGTACACGCATTTGATGAGTGGGTCTACAGTTCAAAACGGGGGACGAGCGAAAGTCACCCCTTTTTTTCCCATAAGCCGTACGCATCATGAAGTGCACGCTTCATGATGCGTAAGGCATTTTACATGACTTGCTTTTAGGCTTGCGCTTCATGAAGCGCACGCTTCATGAAGCGTAAGTTCTCTGTTCCAGCATCCAGAAAATCTTCCGCGGGCGGTTGTAGATAACTCTTCATCAGCCATGATCCTATATTTACAGAAATGATCTGCGATTTCCGTAAGTTGCCTTTATTTTGCTTGGTTTTGACGCACAATTTCCCCGCTAAAATCAAACCATGGCCAATCAATTCCACGCTTCTTATAAAAACTTCTACATACCTCTCCAAAACCAGTTGCCTTCCACGCTTCTTCATATCTGCTATATCTCCATCAATGGCATATCCTATTGAAGATGATTTTCGCAAGCACTTGGCGGATGTACAAGAGATCCGTCTGTTCATTCGGGAGCTAATCAACAGCAAGGAAGTAGGCTTGAAGAATGTCGGGAAACACCTTGCCCAACTCGATTACCTCACAATGCTAGAGAGAATTTTCAAGGATGAGATGGAACTGCAAGAAATTGCTCTCTTCAATGCCGAAGCAAGGGCCAACGACAACCCTGAGATTGACGTCCCGTCATACACTGATTTACGCCTAGTAAAGCACGAGGAAGAGGATGATGGTTTCGATCCAAACAATCCAATCATCATAGACTACATTATGTCTTAGGCTATATTATGTCTTAGTACTCTATTTTAGAATATATTATGTCTTAGTACTCTGTGTTAGACTAGATAGTTTATGCACTTGTTGGGTTCTCATATGAATTGTTGCAAAAACTTTCAAATTGATCACATGTTTGTCTATTATATTGCCCTCTATTGAATGTTTGTCTATTCTTGCTGAAAATATGCCAGAGTTGTTGGATTTTGACAAGGACCCTAAAACATAAAAAACAATAATACTTGAATGCACATCAGCACAATTACCTAAACTCTTGCTATACAGAAACAAGGTAATCTGTATATATAGGATTGGGATGTGCATACTGATCCAATTGTTGTTCACATCAGAAACTTACTGTTGCCACTGGTTGCTGCAAATGTTTGAACTGTGGGTTTTGGGGCTTTGCGCTTCATGAAGCGCAAGTGTTACAATTTCGGCTTTTGCTTTGCCTTCGTTTGCCGTATTCTGGGTGACTTGCGCATCATGAAGCGTGCGCTTCATGATGCGTAAGGCTTATGAGAAAAAGGAGGTGGCTTTCGCACATCCCCAGTTTTGAACGATTGACCCACTTCTCAAACGCGTGTACCTGGACCAAGTGTGCCGCATTGGCTATCGATATATGTAGGATATAATTTTATTTTAAACTAACGCAGTTTCGAGTCAGTTTGGTCCGGAATTATATTAAATCGGCCGGTTCACTTACTTTTAGGGTTCGAATAACGTGGCTTTCGCACGTCCCCAAAATTTATTAAAAGTACAATCTCTTAACCGGTAACCGGTTCCTAACCGGTTCCTAAGAGATTGTACTTTTAATAAATTTTGGGAGCTATATGTATATTTTATTATGTGAACCCTTATTACTCATATTAAAACTTTAATATAATCGAACCGGCCTCAAAATAAACTGGAAAAATAAAAATTATTCCGGTTCTTGAAATTTCATGTTATAACTGTTAGTACCATAATTGATGGTAATGTTACGATTTATGGGTAGGTTTAGGGTTTATGTTAGTTTTTATAGTTTAATAGCCTTCCAAACACTAACCCGACATCATGTTTGTAATTATATGATCCAATTCAAAGCCATTAACAATTTTACAAGCACAAAACCATATTTAGCATAAGAAGCAAACACTAATCCCAAAACTGCATTACAAATAAGACTAATACGGTTCTAACTAATTACATATATCATCAACTTCAAACAGCAACATTTGGTTCGAGATTATGGCTAATCCGCTTCTCGCGCCATTTTGCCATTCTCTGTCTAAACGGCTCATCACACCCATTGACGCTAGGTTGATGGCTTCTTGTCCAATCTCTCGGCGGAGGAGGAAGTGGGGAGTCGTCGCTCAACCAGACCTGCAAATTAAACACATAATATATTACCGAGTAAAAAAGTATAAACGCTAATTTATTTCATGATAATAATGTATGACTCACAGGTATGAAGTGATCTCTGTTTCCCACGAGCGCTATGGCATATATCTTCGATGGAGGGTACCGTTTGTCCCCTCTCGCCTGCATCGGCAAGCATATATGCGATCCATCCCACGATAACAAAACAACTGCAACCTGATGTATTGTGGCAAAGATCAAACCGGCTATGGGCATCTCCATCGAATATCTTGGAGCGCAAGGGCTAACCACATAGAGCATAGTATCCAACATCTCATCAATAGGAGATTTGTTCCAAATAGGTTCATATACATCTCTGTTCCTCCTCAATTCGGATGTCAACTCCAACCGAACTCTACGGTACTCGCTCTGTAGTTGTCCCAACAACACGGCGAGTGATCGATAACCGCAATGCCCATCTGCCATTACATCCTGCACCTGATCAATGTAAGGAAATATGAAGTCGTTAACATTTTCAATTCCAAAGTTGAAATCCAACCACATCATGTCGCCCCTCTCTTCATGTGTACTTGTCCCCGTCGCAACTTTTATCGGGGCCTTGTTGGTTGAGCCCTTTGGCCTTCCACGCTTTTTGCTGGGCAATGAGGTCTTTACTTGGCTCTCCTTTTTCTTCTGTTGCTTCTCCTTTTCATATGTCTCCATCCAATGCTCAAGCAAAGTATTGTTCCTCTTTGTTGACCACTTAGTGGACCCCTTTGGTCGTCCCCTCTTCATAGCATCTATTTGCTCAATCAAAGACGACTCTTTTTCCAGCACATTGTCTACAAACGACTCTGTGATCGAGTACACATGGTCATATGTCAATTCACCCCGACGCTTCCTCTCCACCATATCTTCCCATCTGATCTCGGTAAGTGTTTTTGACTCTTTGTCTTCTATGGGCATGCGCATCGGATCAACTCCCTGCCATACCACTTGATTCCAAAATGGGTGTATGTCACCTGGCGGGATCGGCCGCTTAGTGAGAATGGCTTGGGCAATCGTATGACGGCAAGGAAGACCCATGCACTCCCGTACCCAAAAATCAGCGCACTCTTTCTCTAATTTTCCTTCTGCGGTGTCCCTGTTCAGGTCGTAGTACATATTCAACAACTTCATAATGCACAAAGTTGACACTTTGTAAAATAGGCGCATGAATATGTCCTAACTCGACTAGGGACACTATTCAACTCAGTTGGAATCTTGCTATGTGACATCTCCAGATCCCCCCTTATATCATTAACTTGGGACTGAATGTGATTGTGGATCCTTCCGATCACTGTGTTGAAGCCTCCTCGAGAACTGTCAAGTATTTTTTTAAGCACGATGTGCATTCCCTCCGCCCTATGTCATACATATTAGTATTATGTACATTACAAATGTGTAAATCACATAATTTGAACAACGAAAAATATATAACATTAAAACGTGTGTACCTGTTTGTTGTTCTCGTTTCGAAGTAGGTACAGTGATCGGTCCATGCTCTAACTATCGACTTCTTGTAAGGCCTAAGCCACGACCTCTCAACATACTTCATCAGCCCTGGCCAATGCTCTTTGACTCTTCTAAGCCTATCCTCGTATTATGCCTCCGTTGTCGACATGAATATGCCCCAACATCTATTAGCAAACCTTTTTGCCGTTTCTTGGTCCTTTAGGATACCTACAGCATATGCTAATATGTTGCCCTTAACATGCACCCAACATAGAAGATGTTTGACCTCCTCTCCAAACACAACGTCCTTTGCATTAATGATTGCCCTCTCTCAATCTGTGACCATCGCATTTGGCATCGCTTCCACTTCTTGAAACAAACGCCTCAAATGCTTCAACACCCATGTATAACTAGTTGTGTCTTCTCTTGAGAGAAATGCAAAACCGATGTTGAAAGATCTGTTAGTGCATGTAAACCCAACCATTTGCAGCAAAGCCATGTCATACCTATCAATACATGAAACAATTATACAACTTTACAAAAAACAATATTTGCCTTAATATATAGAAAAAAACTTAACAGATTGTACTTGTTGGTCTTATATGTGTTGTCCATAATGGCGACATACGGAAACAACTTCAGTAGATGCAGCGACATGGGGTGCACAAAGAAGAGGATATCAATATAATCTGAACCACCTATCTTATTCGGAAATACTCTATATTCGTTTCTTTGTAGAAAATGCAGTGCATATTGGGTGTTTGTCAGATTTGCACTATCCTCTTTCAAATACCGTGCCCTCAAATTTGAAACTTGTTTCCTTGATGTCACATTTCCAAGATAAATATTTCTCAACCGCTCCACTATACGAGCAGGTGGCACATATATATAGCTCAATTCCTTCACAAGCAATCTTTGTGCTTCCGTCATTCGGCCTGAAAATGAATTGCCAATCAAACTAGTGGGGAGGTCGTTGTTGTGAACTCCGCACACCACCGTTAATGCCCACTTCCCGATCGTTCACTTCTAACGCCAAGCAACTCGAATTTGCATTTGCACTTTGTGTACAGGGTTCGCACCTGAGGCGGTGTAACAGTAGGGATGAAATCACCCTTCTTCCCAGGTCTATACATACCATGCCTATGACATGCTAGCTTGACCAAATTTTCATTTGACGTTTTTATAGGCAACGCCATATATCTTTCACGCCCAACTTGCCTAGCCCAGGCTATCATTTCATCTCGACTATTCCACACCCCATCATGATGAAAGTCAGCAGAAAAATCTCTCCCGTTTACCTATTTATAAATTAAAATTACTTTCAATTAAACTGCAAATACACACAGTATGTTTTTAACAATATCATATTTTTTACTATTATTTTCCATTCAACATATCAATAATATTATTTCTAAACATATATAATCAGTACAAATGTATAAGATTAATAATTTAATTTTTTTTATAATTTACAAATACAAATAACGATACCTTCACATTTCTTAATATAAAACTATAAATCCAATTTATATTTAAAAAAACTTACCTCGACTATTTCGTTTTCTTCTTCATCAACATCTATTTCTCCTCCTCCTTCTTCTTCAAAAGATGATGCCAATTCTTCAGAAGATGATGATGATGATTCCGCTTCATACGGTTCATCTGAAAAAGGCGATTCCGTCGATGAATTTTCTTCATATGATCTATTGGATGCCATTGTATTTTCTGAAACTTGTGTTTTTTAACTCATTAACTTTGTGATATATGAATATATATAGGGCTTCAATGTTTGATATGTAATCTATCTTATGACATAAAGATATAAATAAGAGTATGGATTTAATTTTTTTTCCAAATTTACGTGAACAAACCTAATATCACGGCGGCGTTGGCGTAGCGGGAAAAAAATCCGCAAACCCTTGCGCTTCACGAAGCGTACGCTTCGTGAAGCGCATGCCCAGGGTATCACCCTCGCAGAGGGCACCCTTTGGGTCATACGCTTCATGAAGCGTACGCTTCATGAAGCGTAAAAATACCTTGTGCGCGGGTCTTTTTTTTCCTGTGCATAAGGAATCGCCCTACATTAATTCAGTTATTTATATTCATTATTGTAAACTTTATATACATGACCATGATCTGTATCGATTGTATACATGATATTGAATATATTATTCATGGTTTTATATGTCTATATTCCTGGTTTTAGATATGAGCACTTATGAAATCTAATTCATGTATTAACATTATATACATGGTTTTGTACATATATATACATGGTTTTGTTTTTCTGTATACAATATTTTATATTTACGATGATGGATTGCGATTTATGTAATAATGTGGTAGAACTACAAATACATGGTTTTGAGTATATATATATATATGGTAGTGACTTTTTTATGTACATGACTTTACATTCCGTCTCCCTTGTTTTTGGATTCATTTAGACAAATAATGACAAAGCAACATCGTTGTACATGCATTAAATTAAAAACTTTACAAGGTCATATACAATGAACAACACTGATTTCCAATGTATTTTCCTTAACAAGCTCATTGTTTTCATCGGTTGCCTTTTTAACAATTTCTTTCCAACCTTGTTGCAGCCTTAGAGAAATCTCAACTTCTCCCCCTTTGTTACATCCAATCAGCCAACATGATTTGGACTCTCATGGCATCATCTTTCCACACTAGTCATAAATCCAAGAATCTGCACATGTATAAAGGTTGTTGCGAACAATATAGCATGTATACACAAACAATATACCTTGAATACAATTGAACGCAACACAAATACACATTAATATACATCATGTGATACACCAATTACATAATAATTTATCATGAATACATACATTGAATTAATGTTTTCAACAAATTAAAATCATGTATGTATACGGTTGTATACTTATATTATATGGATATCGTGCTTGAATTCATGATGTATACATCTTACAAGTCAATGTTTTCAACAGTTAAAAATCATGTATACGCATCAATGCAAAACATATTACACATATATTATGATTGGATTCATGTATACAAATATCAAATTCATGTTTTCGAAGGTTAACATCATGTATACCCATCAATGGAAAACAATTTATACATACATCATGCTTAAATTCACGTATATAGACATCTTGTTTATGTTTTCACATTTTCAAATTATGTATATTCATCAACGGAAAACTTATATTATGCAACAATCATACGACGATAACAAAATCTAAAAAACAAATAACTACAAACACGAACCAAAAGGTCAAAAATTAGTCATACACAAAAACACTTGAAACGATTTTGAAACAAAATCAAGCATAAATCTTCATGGAATTGAAAAAAAAAACTCGACTTCAATCAAACAATGGTTAAATCTAGTATAAACTACCAATCCTAACTTGAATATAGTTTCATAAATCATTAGAAATTAAGAATCAATAGCACAATAGAATAATTACCAGATCTGAACCGATATTCGACTGCATAAGCGTCGGAGAAGAAGCCAGATCTAAACCGATGACTAATTATAGAGTGTAAAGTAGACATGAAGTAGCAGGATTATTGCCCACAGAAGACGAGCGAAGATGATGATCGGAGAAGAACAGATCAAATAAAGTCTTGCCGGCGAAAGAATGAAAAAACTTTTTTGGAATTTTGAGAACGTATTGTGAAATCAGAAATAAAAGATATGGTTTTGTATTTGTTTTTTTTAAAGAAAAAACAAAAATAAATCTCAACCTTCCTAAAATTGCGGTAGTGCTTTTAATCTAGTGTATTGCACCTACACACTGAAATTACTAATTAATCTAAACCGTATATTCAATATAGATCTTACGGCTCAGATTCCGTCATTGTGTATCACTGAAAACACTAGTATTACTAGAGCCTAATACTATATATATATATATATCATTTCATTTGAGATGTCGAGTGTAGCCAAAGTAAGGTACCATGCTCCCTACCTTTCCTTCAAGGATCACAGAATGGGCATATCTAATCTGAACAGGATATGCACTTGTCATTCTTAGTGGTTGAGATTATTTACTCAAGTCTTGTTGGCAAAGTTACTTTAATCACCATGATGATCTTTGCACCCCCACAAGATTCAATTCAATACCCTACTAAAGTACTAATTGATTGTACTTGTAGTAATTGGGCATATTGAAGCTTGTGGGGACGCAGAACGTTGATCAGAGTAAATTGGTCAGTCTCATTTGTGCTAGAGTTTGTACTGCCCTGTCAGATTGAAGCTCTTGTTTTCACCCTGCAAATGAATGTCAATCAAGTGTTTCCGATGACACTTTTATAATGAATGTTGGAGTTGTTAGTCTAATTTCTACAGAGTTGGTATGACGTGGAATCCATTGGGAATGTTTAAATTAGGTCTGACTTGTGCTTGATAACCGTGGAGAATAAGTTGAGCATTTGGATGCACCAAACCAAGAAAAAACACAAGGCCAAGATCAATTGTGTTTGCTTTTCATCTGGATACTCTTATGACATACAAAGTCACAAACCCTAATGAATCCCTTGGAATAAAGTAATAATATATGTTTAAATTAGTTGTTTCATCAGTGAAGACTGGGTTAGACTGGAGAGTAAAATAACCAACGAAGCATTATTGGGTTTCAGTAAGGAATTCTTGATTCAATAATTTTAAAAATACATACCCAAAACAATTCAAATTGTAATTACTTAAATTTCAATTCTTATACTTCAACTTGACTTATAGCTACATTTAAACTAACCCCAAACTACCAAAACTACAAACGACTTAAGGATGAAGACTGCCAAACCCAAACTTACATATCTAAAAATATTTAAAAATTAAATTAGGACAAATTGAAGGAATTGATATCAGCATAAATTGATGAAATACAAAAATGAAAGGCACATGGGAGGGATAATACACAGGCACATTTAGTTTGAGAGACCTACAAGTATAATTTTTCAAAACTAACTGACTTGGTACTAGGAATAGGACTGAATAATGGCGCATGGTAGGGCCCCGTTGTTGATTTCCCTGGTTTCAACCTACTTGTCCACCTCTCCTCCATCACTTTCCCTTTACACTTTCTTCTAACCAGAAAAAAAAAATCCTCTTGCTGTCTTTGCTATACTTTATCCAACTTATGTTATATATAATGGTGATCAATCATACATTTTCATCAATATATATTTCCTCACTTGAACATCTTTTCTCCTTTCTTTTCATCTTGTTTGTATTTACTGAAAAGGTAGCAAGTTTGATCATTTTAAATTTTTTCAATAATGGGGATATTTGGAAAACATGGGATTGTGTACAAGCCAATTGACGAGGTTGATGTTGGACCTCTTAGTGATCAGAGCTACATTACCTTTCTTGTCAAAGCTTTCCATTCAATTCGTACTTGTTCCTCATGAGTTCTTAAATTCTATCAACTGGTTCTTACATATATATTTTTTGAAAATTACACTAGTGATTCAATCTTGTTCTTTTTTCTTTTGCTCTCCCTTGCCAGCTCCTCGCATGACTGGATTTATTGTCAAAATTTTTGCCTAGATACTGACTGCAATGTCGGATTCTAGGTAATATACTTGTCCATATACTGAAGAAAAACAACTTGATCTTTCAGGTACATTTTTCTCTCCAATTTATTTTTGTCTTCATGTTAAATCAAATTGAACTCAAGCTTGTTTTCCATCTGCTAGCTAGCTTTGAAGTTTTCATTTCAATGTCGTACATTTTGTTTTTGGCCAGACAACTGCTCATGGTGACTTGGTCCAATTCTGTACAATTTATTAAGTCCAAATTTTTTCATGTAGAAAATAAAATAATGCTTCATCTGATTTTGCTGATAAATTGGTCATTAGTTACATATGAGCCTACTCTCTTCAATATTGTGTCCTGATATCAGCTTCTGCAGCTTGTTTCTGATGCAGAGATACAAGAGCCACCTTTGTATGTTCCACTGAATGTTCATCAAGGTAGGTGTGTTCCTCTAATGTGATTATTTGAGTGGCTATTGTATTTTGATGTCAATTTACACAAACAACTGATTTCAATGTTAAACTGTTGCAGAAGCAGGAGAGGAACATTAGGTGTGTGAGGTCTGATCTGGCACCAGCTAATATGCTAGAAATCCTAGCGTACCAAAAATTACACGAACCAAGAAACCGGGATGGGAAAATGGGAGAAGGAGAGACAGAGGATTAGGGCAGAAGAGTTTATTTCTTGGATAATTCTCAACTTTAGCTTACATGGGTTTATATAAGCTATGCCCCACGGGTTCAATAAAAGCGACTCAGGAAAGAACCCGAAAGAAGAGAAGGGAGTAAAACTCCTGTTTAAAAAATAACAATAATTAAAATAGATAACAAACTAAATAAATTAATCTCTAAATCTGATCGGGACACGCCGTTCCCGAACCGATCTCCGTATGGCCTGTGTCTGTGCCGTATCATTCTCTCCCCCGTTGAGATTCGGCTTGTCCTCAAGCCGCAAATCCGGAAAGGACAACTTGAGCTGGTCCCAAGGCTCCCAAGACACGTCTTCCTCTGTCCCATATAATAAGCCATTCGGTGCGAGGAGACCCATTGACCATAACCTGGCGCTCGGCTACCGCTCGGAAAGGCCGCAAAAGAGGCCGGTCATATAAGAACTCGGTAGGGAACGCTGGCTGAATGGGTGCGGATGATGTGGGGACATAGGGTCGAAGCAAAGAGACATGGAAGACGTCATGGATTTTCGCACCAACCGGTAGAGCCAAACGATACGCCACCGGTCCAATCTTCTCCAAGACCGTGAACGGGCCGTAAAAGCGCCGGCCTAGTTTTGTGGACAACGACCGGGAAACTGAATGTTGGCGATAGGGATGTAGTTTCAGCAGAACCTGATCGCCGACCTCGAATTGAAGGTCCCGACGGTGAGCATTCGTTTGTGCGGTCATGCGTTGTTGCACTTTAAGCAGGTTGTCACGAATGAGACCCAAAACTTGTTCCCGTTCTTGGATGGTAGCTAAAGCTGTTGATGTGGTGCTAGAGGACCGAGTAGGGTGGCACAAAGGTGGTGGTTCGCGCCCATATAGCGCCTTGAAAGGCGAAATTTGTAGGCCCTCGTGAAAAGAACAATTGAGGGCCAATTCCGCCCATGGCAAGAACTCCGACCAATGCTTTGGACGCCCGTGCGTAAAAGCCCACGAATATTGCTCGAGGTTGCGGTTCTTCACCTCGGTTTGGCCATCTGTTTGTGGGTGATACGCGGTGCTATGACGTAATGTGGTGCCACTTAACCGATGCAACTCCTTCCAAAAAGCACTAGTAAAAATGACGTCACGATCGGATAGGATAGACGATGGAATTCCGTGATGCTTGACCACAATTTCAACAAATAATGCAACGACGGTTGGAGCATCATACGAAGGACCCAAAGTACCAAAGTGAGCGTACTTAGACAACCGATCAACGACAACCAAGATGGTCGTACGTCCATGTGATGGAGGAAAGCTCGTAATAAAATCCATCGTGACCTCGTCCCACACTTGTTGTGGAATTGGCAGTGGCTGTAATAATCTTGCTGGCTTCTGCGTACTCTATTTTGTAGACTGACAGATTATGCAAGCATCCACAAATGTAAGAACTTCTTTGCGCATCCCGGGCCAATAGAAGACCTCGGCTATGCGACGGAACGTCCGATCAACCCCTGGGTGACCCGCACTCGGAGAAGAATGGAACTCCTATAACACCTCGGTTTTGAGGCGGGATTTCTTGCTCAATACCAGCCTATGCTCGTAATAAATCAGCCCTTGATGAACTCGAAAAGGGGACGGTAATGCAGACTTAGCGGCCAATGCGTGCAAAGCAACTAAATCCGGTAATGTCTCGTTTTCCTGAAGCACTCGAGACAACAACTCTGGCATGGGTGAAGAGAAGGTTAAGAATTGCTTAAGGGCTACCTCGTCATCAAGCATACAACGAGAAAGAGCATCATCGACTCTATTGCTCTCGCCTGTCTTGTATTCAATCCAAAACTTGTAACCCATGAGTTTCCGGATGAAGAATTGTTGATCCGGGGTTTGAATAACTTGAGACAATAGTTCCTTAAGGCTCTTCTGATTGGTCCGTATCAAAAATTCACGACCTAAAAGATATTGACGTCATTTCTACACTACGGATACAATAGCAAAAAGTTACTGATGATAAGCTGAAGATCCTCTGCGACGCACCCCTAAGATCTTACTGAAGAACGCAATCGGTTTCTCCCGCTGAAGCAATACCGCTCCAATTCCCGCATCTGACGCATCAGTTTCTAGGACAAACTGTAGAGTAAAATCCGGCAGTTGCAAGATCAACGGACGCATCATGGTCTCCTTGAGACGCTGAAAGGCCTGGTCTACCGTCGGGGTCCATAAAAATTTATCTTTCTGAAGTAATGCACTCAGTGGTGCAGCCAAAGTAGCACAGTTGTGAATGAATTTCCTGTAATACCCTGTCAACCCCAGGAATCCACGTAATAGCTTGACGGAGTGGGGAACTGGCCATTCAGACATGGTCGCAAGTTTGGCCGGATCGGCTCTGAGTTGACCTGCTGACACAATATGACCTAAGTACTCCACCTGAGGTGTGCCGAAGGAACATTTAGAGCTCTTGACAAAAATTGATTGTCCTTGAGGACCTGTAAGACAACATCAAGATGTCGAGCATGGTCTTCCAGAGAAGCACTATAAAAAAGAATATCGTCAAAGAAGACAATCACAAACTGCCGCAGATATTGAGCAAAAATCTGATTCATAGCAGCCTTGTAATAACTGTGATTTTTGAGGATATTTTTGAATTTTTCTCGGATATTCTTTTAACCTTTTTGTTCGTTTTAACGCTAAATCCAATATTTTTGTTGGAGATCAAATCCTAGAAAATTCTTGGTGTTATCCTAAAATCACAAAGAAATGATTTTAAGGATCGGTGTGAATTCTAGGATTTTTCAATGGAAAAAGAATATTTATTGGATAAGCCGTCTTTTTAATTATGTACTGGAAAGGATTTAAAATACGAAACGGAAGCCTTAAAAATTGAAGGTAGCAAGATAAAATCATGGAAAATTGGTTTTATTGGTCTACATAATTTACGGGACGTTTTATATTTAGTAAGTTTTTCCATCCGAGGTACATAATTTTACCGCTTTAACACGAGTCCCGTTCCGAGACGGGTTGTGATTTTAAACCGCCTTCTCTGCCTTTTCTTAATAGGTAAGGATTGGGAGAGATAGACACAAAGTAAAAGGGGGCCTCGAATTCATTTGTGAAAGGATAACCAAGAGAGGAGTTTGAGAGCCAGTTTTGGACGGAAGACGGGTCGGGAGCTCCTTCACCGTCGGCCACCATCTTCTTCCTCTAGCTCCTTCTCCACCTCATCTCTTCTTCTTCCTTTCCATGTTGCAGCTGCTAGCAGGATCCAGAACCAGCGAAGAATCAAGGCGGAACGACGACGTACTCGGGAGGAAAGAGCTTGTCACCGTCGATCATCTTTTAGCCATGCCAAGCGATGTCGCCCACGATCGGTAGCTTGTCCGACCACCACCCACCGCAAGGGCCGCTGTCGGGCAACGCCCAGCCACCCTCGGACTCGGGGATCGAGCCATGATCGAGCCAAACGAGCCACGGGCTCGAGTGAAGATATATACGATCGAAATTAATTAGCGGGTTGATTGCGGAGCCACCATAAGGGCCTTTTGGTTCCGCTTTGATAATTAAATTTATGGTTTTTATAATCTTGACGTTGATACGGTCTCACAGGTTCAAACCGCTCGAGAAACGGACGTCAGGATCTTCAGTTATAGCGAATACAAGTTTCGGATACCGATTGGCAGGTAAAGGACTTCAGTTAATTACTCGGGATTCATTGTTAATCTGTTTGATTCGAGATTTGGTAACCTTTAAGAACTGTTGCTAATGAACAATTTCTATTTAGAAAATTATTTCAAAAGTAAAGCGGATAATTAGTTATAATTCCGCCAAGATGGCTCCTTGAAGCATGATAACTAAGGATTTATTATATATCGATATTCGGAAATTATATCGTTTATCGTTTAGGATGTTGTAGGAGTTGAGAATACAACTAAGAAGTGTTTATGTGAGCTCTTTGTTGAGAAATCCTTTTGTTATATTTGTCAGAAGGATGGTAAAGATTACTGTTGGAATTGCTAAGGACGTTGAGCACGCCTTATAAGGCAAGTGGGCGGTTCTCTCTTGCATTATGGTTATTAAATGAGGAATTGAATCACATTTAATATTTGTGTTGGGAACAACTTGTGTGCTTAATAAAATATGATAGGTTGTTATATTTGTTAGAAATAATGACTATGTTGTTTATTCAGTTTCGCGTTAGAACTGGATTTAGGTCCGTTATGTGTGACCTTGTATGTTGTCTCATGATGAGACATTATTGTGAAGTAAGTTAGTTTTTCAGGGGTAGGAGCCGAGTCTCCGATGACCTCTTTATAACACAGTCTATGTTGGGAGGTTTAGCTCGTTATTATCATATCCAAACATTCGGGTCATGACTCATACCTCACTCAACGCTGGAGGAGGTGTTTATGCACTCTAGCTAAGTGCAAATTGGTATTAGGTGTTCGTCAATGATCATGGATTTCATCCCTCATCTTGACGTCTCCATGTACATGTGGATTCTCGGCGGTTTCAGTCGATTAAAAGTTACCAACATGTTTGTAAAAAGTTAAGTAATATAAGATAAGTGCGTTAGGCACATTAATGTACCCGGATGGTTAGTCTATTCGATAACCATTCTTGCTTCCGGTTATGAATGATTCTTAATCAAACTTTGATTAACTTAATCTGAATAGTCGATGGAGGCTTTTCAAAATGTTATGTGATTAATATGAGTTCCCAACAATTGTTTATGCTTCTTAAAAGAAATCACAAGCGGTGGTGTTCTCTTTCTTGATTATGCGAGTCTCCTTCTTATTCTCTATAAGACTGCTAACTGTTAGATCATAATCCGAGTCTAATCAAATTTGGATGCCAATATGTTTAGTTAGAACCATAAGAACCAAGTTAGATTCTCCGCTTGCTAGTCTATCATTAGACTAACCCGTCCATCTTCTTTTCTTTTATATGGTCGGTTGGTGTTTACCGTTGGTTTATGACACATCAGGTTCTTCTTGGAAGTTGATTCAAGAGGCGGATTCAGATGTTTGAAGCTCCAGAAGTTGAAGAAAGTTTTCCAATGGCTATACTTGAGTGAAGATCATGATTGAACTACTTCAAAGTGAAGTTGAGTTTCAGAAATAAGAACTCAAGGAAGACTTGATGAAGATTTTGTTTAAATAGAAGGTTGTTCTATTTATTTATTCTTTCAAGTTAAGGTTTGTATAAGACCTTTTACGTGTTTTTCCGCTGTAATATTTAACTTAAGTTTGTTAGGTTTTCAAATGGTTCCATTTACCTTGTTTTTAGTTTGTTCAGTCAGTTTAAAGCCTTGGGTAGCTTCTGTTTAGTCTTAATCGGGGTTACTGGCGGTAATACCTCCAGGGTAGGAAGGGAGTGTTACAAGCCTGAAATATAGACGGCGCATTCGTCAGGCCGAAAGGCATAATTAAGAACTCGAAGTGGCCATCATGAGTACGGAATGCCGTCTTGTAGATATCAGAAGTATGCATCCGGATCTGATGGTAACCGGAGCGCAAATCAAGCTTTGTAAAGAGCACTGCACTGCCTAACTCGTCGAAAAGCTCTTTAGTAGTAGGGATAGGAAATTTTTCGGCCATTGTAGCAGTATTCAAAGCTTTGTAATCAATACAAAATCGGAAATTGTCGTCTTTCTTCTTTACAAGCAGAGCAGGTGATGAGATGGGCTAGTATTGTGCCTGATGATACCCTGCTAAATCATTTCCTGAACCTGTCTCTCAATTTCTGATTTCTGAAAATACGGATAACGGTACGGGCGGACATTGATCGGTTTAGAGCCAGGTTGTAAGTGAATTTTGTGGTCCAAAGGCCACTGAGGTGGTAGACCACTAGGAAGGCGGAATATTGCCTCGTGCTTATGAAAGGCGTCTCGAATCATCGGCGGAAGAGTCGCCAGAAATTCAGCTCCGGCGGTCACGGTCGATGAACCGTCGTTGTCTAGAAGTTGCACCACTTCGAAAAATTCAGCTACATAGTCAGTGCTACAAAGAGATTGAAAAGCATGAAGAGATAACTGTTTCGGAGAAAGTCGATATCCCTGTAATAACACAGTGGTGTTGTTCCACAAAAATTCCATCGTGAGCTTGGCGTAGTCATGAGAAACCTTCCCTAGTGTTTGTAACCATGGAACACCGAGGACCGCCTGAGGCCCATGGACCTGTAGAACATAAAGATCAATTGGGAAAACATGACCTTGCAGACAAATAGAAGTGGCGGCACACTGATAGGAGCATAACAGATAAGCGTCGTTGCCCACATAAACTCGGAAAGGCGAAACGTCAAATATAGGCAGATGCAACTTCTCAACAACCTCGGGGTGAATAAAATTATGGGTGCTCCCCCCCATCAATGAGAACATGCACCTTGGCTTCCCGAATAGAGCCAGTAAGTTTCAAGGACTTCAGGCTTGGCATACCCTCCATAGAATTTATACTAGAAATATCGCCGGTTACAGCGAGTTCGGTATCCCCATCAGGACTCGTCTCCTCCTCGTCCTCCGAGTCGTCACAACCCAGAAGAGCCAAAAACATGTGCTTGCAACGATGGCCCCGAGTGTACCGCTCGTCGCAATTATAACATAAACCCTTTTTAGATCGCTCTTCACGTTCATCAAGCGTAAGTTTTTTAATCAGAAGGGTAGAGAAGTTACCATTCGGAATAGGGTTCGTGTGGTTCGCTGGTGTAGAAGAGGGGCCCGTGTTCGCGGCTGTTATGGCCGAGGGGCCCGCATTCGTGGCCGATGAGGCCGTGATCTGTGGTTGATTTGGTGTCCAGCGCCGATTGCCATATTGAGCGGACACGGTGTCCTCGTAAGTTGCTGCTAACTCTCGAGCCATAGCGAAGGCTTGGGCAAGAGACGTTGGGTTCCGCAGATTCAGCTCACACCAAATAGGTTGTTTCAAGCCACCCTTAAAGAAAGAGATTAGCGTTGGCTGAGATTAGCGTTGGTCGTGATCTGTACGTTGTTGTAGCCGAGACAAGAGACTGACATAGTTCTCATAATATTGAGGATCAAAACGTTGACGAACATTTTGAAGAAACTGAGTCCAAGTGGCGCCTACATTATTCTGCTGATAATAACGGAACCAATCTAACGCCGGATAATCAATGAGGAGACCTACGAGATTCAAGCGATCATGGTCAGCAGTATGAAAATAGTTATAATAAGCTTGAACTTTAAAGAGCCATCCTTGTGGATCGGATCCATCGAATCGCGGCGCATCAATTCTGATTCGAGGTAGGGTCTCGTGGCCAGGCGGGGCACGGATAACCACGCCTTGGTTGTCTGGAGGGGGGGCTATTGGACCGGCTTGAAGCACACCCGGGAGTACGGTCGGCTGTTGGGCGGGTAACCCTAATGCGCGCTCCGGCTGGATCTGGAGTAACCCGTCACCGAGCGGTTGGGCCGGGGCGATCTGCTGGTGTGGTGCGGCCTGAAGCAGGTTCAAGGGCGGTGCATTCGCATTGTGTGGTGGCAGTCCTTGCCCTAGCGGTTGTAGGTTTGCGCCGGTAGCCGGTGTCGGGCGGCCGTGCACGATCTCTTGATATGGGCGAACCTGGTTCAACTGAAGTTGTCGAAGACTCGACTGCACACCTTCCATGAGTTGTTCCATTGTGGTGTTGATGCGATTTTGTGATTCCGTCAGGGTTGCCGTTAGGCGCTCCTGCGAAGTGTTAAAGAGGTCAAGGGTCGCGGCCAACGAAGATGCAATATCGTCTTCCGTTGATCCCATAGGTAAGAGTACGGGATGAAAGCACTAGTTGATATGCTAGAAATCCTAGCGTAACAAAAATTATACGGACCAAGAAACCGGGAAGGGGAAAGGGGAGAAGGAGAGATAGAGGATTAGGGCAGAAGAGTTTATTTCTTGGATAATTCTCAACTTTAGCTTACAAGGGTTTATATAAGCTATGCCTTACGGGTTCAATAAAAACGACTCAGGAAAGAACCCGAAAGAAAACCTGAGAAGGGAGTAAAACTCCCGTTTAAAAAATTACAATAATTAAAATAGATAACAAACTAAATAAATTAATCTCTAAATTTGATCGGGACACGCCGTCCCGAACCGATCTCCGTATGGCTTGTGTGTCTGTGCCGTATCACCAGCTAAAGGAGCTCAAGAAGGTGTAGAGTGCATCTCTCCTTGGGAGCTTAACACGAAGCCAAGTTTCTTCAAGCGCTGGACAATACTTGATTATTCCAGAGCTTATAGATCTGGAGGACTAACTACTCCCATGGTATTATGCGCTTTTTGTAATTATATTCTTCACTCAATCATATAACATAGTGGAGTGTTTGAGTAGGCTGTGGAATGGTTCATTGCAGCTGCTGATAAATCCTGTGATGCATCATGCTACATGGCTTTCTTCATTAACTATGACAAAAGAGATATCTTACAGCAAGCAGCCGAGTCTACCCTCCGATATAAATTATAATAGAGGTAAATTACATTACCTTATAATTCTAAAATCAGAAAGTTGTTTGATCACTCTGTTTTTTCTCCTTCACAGGTGAGTCAATCTCACTCCTGGATGAGATTCCCATAGCCATCAAAGATGAAATAGACTGCAAGCCATATCCAACTACAGGCAATAAATCTACCCTATCAAAAAGTAAATCACCATTTGCTTGTTTTTCTGTAAGAAGCTTTAATTTTCAAAATTCTGTGTTTTAGGTGGTACGAGATGGCTGCATAAATCCAGGTCGTGCACTGGTGACGCATGCTGCGTCAAGTATCTGAAAATGTGTGGGGCAATACTTACTTATTGGTAAGACCAACATGCATGAGCTTGGAGGTGGGACTAGTGGCATAAATCCTCATTACGGGTATAAACCAAGTGGTTCAATTTCAATATAATATTAACTGTGATGATTACGTACATATAACACAAGCAGGATCTCCGGGGGTTCATCTAGCGGATCTGCTGCAGTAGTGAGCGCTGGGTTGTGCCCTGTTGCCCTTGGTGTTGATGAGCTCTTTGCGGTGTTATCGGTTTCAAGCCAACGTTTGGTCGTGTGTCCAATTCTGGGTAATTTAAGAATCCAAGTCTTGCTGTACTCAATATTGTGAATGTGTCTGTCATTTCCCAAAATGAACTTGTTATGACTAGCAGCGTTCTTCCCCTGAATTGCACTTTCTATATATGGCTCCTTCAACAGCAAGGATTACATCAAAGCCCAGAAAAGCAGGTACTTGAGATTTAATTTCCGTTTGATTGGGTCTCAGGAGTAGACAGATGGAATTCCACAAAATGATTTTCTCCAAGGCAGACTTGATTGTTACACCAACCACTGGGACACATTCATTCATTCTCACAAGATAGCTAGCTAGAGTATTAAAGATGATGCTTTGCTTGATCAGGGGTCAGGGTAACTGCATATGAACTCAAGGATGATGCTGTTGCAGTTGGTGAACTTGACTACATCAACGGAGGTAACTCACCCGAGGGCGGGCTAGGTTACTTTTTAATTGTGTGTACGTAACCGACCACATGCATCAGCTGCACTGGTGAGATACATCATTGCAGGGAACTTCCTTGGTCTGCCTGCTGTGTCGGTTCCAGTAAGGTTCATTCATTAATCCCTTCTTCACCCTTACATATATAGCCGCTATTAGCTATTGCTACTTATATGCATATATAGCCGCTATTAGCTATTGCTACTTATATGCATCAATGCGACTGACTTAACTGCTCTACGTACGTGTATCGTGTATCGTGTATCGATCATAGGTTGGCTATGACAAAGATGGTCTGCCTATCGGCGGCCTCCAGTTCATTGGGAAGCCGTGGTCTGAGGCCGTGCTATTGCAAGCAGCTTTCGTTATGCAGGTAACCGCTAGATTAGATACATAACCAACTACCAATCATATATAATATGGTATTATGTATTTATATTCATCTAAATTCTAAGTTGCTCCATTTAATTTGCCCCCAGTCCCTGTGCATTTCCGACTGCAAGAAGCCGCAGGTGTTCTATGATTTGCTCGGTTAGAGGCCAGCCAAGTGTTGTTAATCTTCGTACGTCGGTTTGCGAGTGATTCATGTACTATTATTTCAAGTTAGAGACTGTCAAATAGGGGCCTCTCTCCATTGGATATCAAAAATATTGTGGAGTTATGATATGGATTGAGAATGTAAATAAATGCGAAATTCTTCTTTTTTTTTTATGCTATAAAAATGCGAAAATCTATGCATATCGTTCACATCGAACCAGGTCAATATTCATCACCATAAGACTGGAAAACAAAGATGTAAAAAAAACATTCTTTATCAATAATAAGGTCCTACCGGGAGTCGAACCCAGGTCGCTGGATTCAAAGTCCAGAGTGCTAACCACTACACCATAGAACCCACGTGTATAATTTAACAATATGTTTTTATTTGTACTTAATAAAAACGTAAGTTTCGTCAAATTTTCATGCTCTTTTTATTCTTTACCGGCCGGGGATATAGACAATAACGGAGGTTCAAGTACATTTAAATAAATTTAATAGGCCTTCACTAAAAATAAATAAATATAATTTACACTCTCATTAAAAATTCTCTCTAGGTTCTAGAGAGAGAAGAACAAATCTGTCGAGAAAGGCGCCGTCGAAGAGGCTCTACCCAAAAGGTTTAAATTGTACTTATTACATAAATTTCCATCAATTCAATTTCAATCATCTCTTAGGATTATATCCTAATTTGTAATCTTTGGTTTTTACAAATTGATAACGTATGTGTTTAATTTGATTCTAAAGAAGACAAATCCCCATATTGTGATGTGTGGTTTGAGAAGATATGGCTCTCTGGAATTTCATTTATATGAAAGATTTTCTCTTGTATTTGTGAAAGATAAACTTCATCAGACCATCTCTCTCTTTCATAATTTGCCTCTTGCTCTCCTTCGATTCTGTCAGTAGCCTTTTCTGATTATTCTATTGTTTGACTATTTGTAATATCCGCTAAATTCTAAATAAAATAAAATAGGTATTTATTCCAATAAATTTTTTTCTCTAAAATAGAGAATTTAATAAACTTTATACTTTCATATTATATTATGAAAGGTTACTACAATGGCAATCTATCTATAACTATATATTAAAGTTGTTCCTTTTCGAGCCACCAGAACGATTCTGACCCCACCTCATATTTATAAAATTAATTTTTATTTCTAATATTTTAACTTTACCCTATTATATTCTTCTTTAAATATTTAAATCTATCTTTAACATCAAACAAATATCTATTTAGTGTAACAATATCTTTTTAAAACTTTCTTATATAAATATTTAAAACTACAGATAACAAATTTAAAATATTTTTAAATAAGTATAAATATCTTTTACCTTTTAGCATGTTTTCTTTTACGAAATTATTTATAGGTATATTTTTTCTTTTATAATAAAAAAAATTATTAATAAATATTTATAATGTTTATAAATAAAAAATTGGTAATATCTGTAACTATATATTAAATTTGTACCTTTTCGAGTCACCAGAACGATTCTAGCCCCACCTTATATTTAGAAAATTAAATTTTTATTTCTATTATTATAACTTATGAAATTCTTTTTAACTATTTAAATTTATCTCTAACATCAAAAAAAATCTATTTAGTATAACAATATTTTTTGAAAGCTTTCTTATACAAGTATTTAAAATTAAAGATAAAGTATTTGAATATTTAAAAATAAATATAAATATTTTATCATATATTTTTTGACGAATTTATTTATAGAAATATAATGATTTTCTTTTATAAAAAATTAATGAATAAATAGTTAAATTTTTAAAAATTAATAAAAATGGATAATAAAATATTTAATAGATATTGAAATATTTGATAAACTCTAAATTTACGTACATGAAAAGTAATAAAATAGGAAGAATATAATATTTGATTAAAAAATTATATAAACATTCTACGAACAATAAATTACTTATATTAAAGTTATATTATATTTTTATTTATTTATTAATATCCTATTTATAATATTTATAAAATATCGAATCTTCGTCGTACATGGTACGACGGGTAAAACTAGTTAAGAATTTATTTAAATATATTATGCAAGTTGGATGTCTATTTAAGTATTTTTCTCTTAAAAAGAGAGGTTAATTATTTTTATAATTGTCTTAATAAATTATAAAAATGTTATAATGTAGTATCCGCAATATTCCAAGGTTTTAAAACCATTATAATACGATTTATAATCCTTTTTCTCTATAACAAGAGAATTTAAATAATTTAAATAAATAAATTCAAGAATATATTATAAAGGATTATGAGGGAATAAAAGCATTTAAATAAAAATAATGCTTTAGTAATATTTGAATCTACTATATATATAAAAGCAATAAGGATTAGAGTCACTACGTTGCGCCACCTCATCTTTTTCCATGTGTCGTTCCGATAATACGCCACCTTAGATTTTGCCATATGTCATCTTTTCCTAAAGCCATGCCATTATATTTTTACATGTCATATGCCACATCATATTATATTAATCCTCATCATTTACATGTCATATTTAACCATAATTATAAATAATAAATAATCTAAATCTAAATACATTAATAAAAATTCATCTTTATAAGTTCTTTCAATATATGTTGCTAATGTTTCATTGTCCTTCTCCATCAAGAATCTACAGCTCATATATCCTTGTTCATCATGGTCCTTACAATTGATTTTTGATTTCTCTACATTGAAATTCCTATTGATTGATTTATTGATCTTCTTCACGGATCGATTTGTTACTATTCTCCATCTCATCTTCCTTTTATAGTTTGTCGTTGCTCTCCATTGCCCTTTCATTCTCCTTCTCTATCAATAAAAACATTTCATGACTCATTCTCCTTTGTCCTTTTATTCTCCGCCCCCCTCAAGCACGAAACTAAACAATAGTTGATGGTGACATCGACAGATTTATTATCTGCACCACCAATATCATCGCCACCGTCGTTGGCACTGCCTCCCTGCTCCATCCCCATATACCGTCGTGAATTGTATGTAAGATAATCAAAGATAATCTTCAATTGAAATTAGTATAATAAATCATAACTATAACCTAAAGTAGAGGTTACAAAAATTATTAAATGACACATGTCGCTTTTAGATTGGACCGCAACACCATCTTAAAAAAAATAATCTTTTTTTTTAGATATGATAAATTATTATCCATGTTTTTAGAATATAGGATAGAAAGTTCAATTATTAAACAATCTTTTATTTTTTGATATGATAAATAGGAAGATCATTATGATATTTTTTTTATTCAATCATACAAATTCTAGAATATTTATTTAATTTTGAGATATATATTTAAAATATTTTATTATTAATATTTTATTTAAGAAAAATCCGTACAAGGTACGGGAATACATACTAGTTATAAGTAAATCACATGGGTGGATTTTATAAAAATAAGATCATATCTTTTTTCTATTTATATAAACATTATATAAAATTATATTTTTTTCATTAATCGTATCCTTATTGTCTCCAACAATAAGATAATCTTCAACAACACAATCTTTTTCTTACCTTAAAATTTCTTTGATCTTTCTCTATTTATATAAAAGTTATATAAAATTATATCGTTTTACTTATATGAGTTCTATTAATTTCAATTTTTTATTATGATTAATCTTATAATTAATTTTTTCAATTAACATTAATATAATATATTTAAAAAATTAACTTGAATAATAAATGAAACAAAATAATAGATTTTGATATGAAGTGAGTTATTTTGGATAGAATTGTTTTGATTTTCAATGCAAGGATTACGTTTAAGATTTTCACTTAAATAATGCAAGGGAATTTTTAGTTTTTTTTTTGGCAATTGAATTGCAAAAAAAATATCGTTGATTTTTAGTTTTGAAAAGATTTTTTTCCTACGTGTCTAATATATATTCTTTCCTATTTTGATATACAAAGATAGTTATTTTTTAAATGAAATATTATATCTAATTTGATATTCTACTCTAACAATTATCTCTTATATAAATACGGTTTTTAATTTTAATTTCTAAATGAGATATTTATATATTAGTCATTTAGATATTTAGAGTCAAAAAGATAATTTGATATTCTTTGTGAATAATAACTATGATTAAAATTCAGCTCAAAAAAACTATGATGAAAATTTGTTTCCGAAAATTCTACAAATATCTTTAACAAAATATCACTTCTCCCTATTAATTTTTTTTTTTTAATATTCCCTATTAGAAATTTTAACAAGAATTAGTTTCAAATTTAAAAAAACTCTAACTCTACCGTTAACACTAGATAACTCTAACCTTAACACATTATTGTAGTGATTTTTTAAGCTTAACCAGAATTTATCGAAACTAAATATAAATAAATCTAACTTTAATTCTAGATTATTTAATAGAATTTAAAAAAAATCTTACCTTAAAAATATAATCTTGAATCTTATGTGTTGACCTTAACAAAATTTGTAACCTTAATAAAATTAGATACAACTTATGTTTTAAGGATTTTTCAAAATAACTCTAGATAATCTTGATGGGATTTTTTTTTAAGAGGATTTCTATACCTAACAAGATAATATTGACACTTAACCTTACAAAATTAGTTACGATTTTTTTTTCAAGGATTTTTCAAGATTATCTAGATACTATTTAAGTAATTATTGCCTCCACTGATATTTTGTATCAATTAATTAATAATTTTTTTACATAATTGTATCAAATATAAAATATTGATAAAGTTAAATTTTTTTATTAAAATTTGTTTCAAACTTATACTCTATCAATTTGTTAAGCCATTGGATATTCATATTTATTATTGTATTCAATTCACTAAAAATATTGATTTTAGTGCAATTTTACTATTAAATTTTAATAGAATTTTCAAAATTCAAAATTGATTCCGTTTAAAAAACACTTATAATTGTAGAGGATTTCTGAATATATGGGTTTGAATTTTAAATTAATTCATCATAGCCTATAATTAACTTAATTTGCTTATGTCAACTCAAAATTACCTTAATATACAAAATACTCTATCTTAAATTTTGAGCAAAATTATTCTTTGTAGACTTTCCAAAAGTACTACTTATAGTCATATATCTTATGAACTTTCTTTAAAATTGAAGATCGGGGTTATAAGATTTTTTTTAGTAAGGGTATTTTGGGAAAAAATGAAAATTTTGTTCAAATTTACAAAACCGTTTTCTATTTTTTTATGGAAATATTTTTATCAACAGAGATATTTTATCTCGAGATTCTATTATGAAATAACTTGTTCAAACTACTTAAAAAAATAAAGACTTGGTTTCAAACTATAAAATTTTTGATTTCATATTTTAATCATTTTTTCATCAAAGGTATTTTTATATAAATGAAGATTTGGTTTAAACTATAGAATCTTTTTGTATCCTTTCATGGAAGTATTTCTATCTTTAGTGATGTTTTATAGAAATATTTTATTCCTAAACAATTATTAGAATCATAAAAATTATATACTTAGAAGATATCTATCAAAAATATTTTTACCAATAGCGATAATTTATACTAGAATTACTAATAACGATAATTTATGGTTCAAAGTTTAAAAATATGTTGTTTGAACCAAGTCTTTTTATTGATCAAACCTTTTCAATCGATTTTTCAAACTATTTTTTATTAGATAAGAATTTTAGCTATTTAGTCACCTCTTTTTCTATTGATGAAAAGAATTTGTGTATAATATTGGATATATAGTTATGGAAGATGAATGTATGAAATCAGAACGTAAAATAATTATTTTTCATATAAAATGTAATTAAAATTTCTAAGAAAATCCGCGCAGGGCACGGGAAACTACGCTAGTTTTATTAAATAAAAAAGTGTAACAAGCAAAAAGTTAAGTACAAATGCAATTTAAGTAAAAAGGAGTCAAGAGCCAGAACTCGAACCCGAGACCTCTTGTACCTCCTCTCACACGCCCACACACATAAACCGCTAGGCTATTGTAACTCATCAATGCTTAAACCCACCCTTTTAATTTTATACTAGCCTAGTCTTCTTCTTCCCCAAAGCTGATATGACATAGAACCATTGCATGTCCAAAGCTTCTCCTCCTCCTTCACTCTTCCTTGCAAGACCCTCCATAGTGCATCATCAAGAGTCATCACTCAAACAAACACACTTCTCACCAATGGAGAGCAATCCCTTTCTCCCTCTATGGCCAATTTCAATAGCCATGGATCACTACCTTGCCCTCTCTTGCCTATATAAAGGGGCTGATTTCCTCACAAATTTCACACATCCATTCTCTCTTCCTCTCTAGCAATTTGTTCTAGTTGAATCCTCCAAAAATTAGCCACAAAATCTCCCTCTAATTGCTGAATTTTTCCCACAAAACTCCATTAAAATCCCTCCAAGCTTCACCGGACCACCATCGGGTCACCACTGAGCACCTCCGAGCCACCCTTGGTCCGCCTGTGCGCTGCCACTGCCCAGCCGAGCCACCACCAGCCTGTTGCCGGTCTACCCTGGTGTGTCGCCCTCCTCCCCTGGCTTCCTTTGTTGTACGTACAATCAGTAGAGAAAAGTCCAATTTTAATTAATTTAATTCCCCTTTTAATTTAATTAATTTGTGTTTATAAATTATTTACCTTATGCTGATTTTTACTAGAATAAATTAACTTATTAAAAATCCTACAAGATCTTGTTAGTTGGTTAAGGTAAAAATCAAATAGGTAACTAGAAAAAGTTTCTACCTTGTTTATGTGCTTAATAATTAAATAAATCCCTAGATATGTTTTGTTATTAAATAAAAATAATACTTATTTTAAAAGTACTTTTATATAAATTATCATTGATATAAAATATGGAGCACTTAATTGTTAAAGGCTATCTTATAAGAAGGATATATAAGTTATGGAAAAAGAAAAGGGATATTATAATATGTTATATCTTATGTATAGTGGATTTAAAAAATATTATAATATTATAGACATAAGATTTATTTAATAATGATGGTAGTTATGATAATAATATTTTATTTATATAATTAATGTAATAAGTTGTTAATTATGCTAGTTTGTTAAAAGTTATCTTGCATAAAAAGATATAGAGTATAGAGAAGATAAGATTATGATCTAAGTTATAAATTAAATAAATTATATTCTCTTGGTTATAAAATAATATTCTAAAGACATGATTCTATTTTTATAAACCAAAGAGTTATGGAAAAAATTATTTTTAGGATAATAAGATTATTTTATCATTACATCATATTTATGAAAAGCATATTATATAAATTTGACTAGAAATCCCTTTTTATGGAAAGTACAAAAAAGGGGCATCTACTAATATTTTTATCTCTATTTAATATTACATGTATCTTAAATGAGGATTTAATGAGAAAATATTATAATAAGGTCATGTTATAAAAAGATATTATTATGATCTTAGATATAAATAAATAAATTATATACTCCTAGTTATAAGATAATGTTATAAGGCATGTCTCTATCTCATAAACTAAAGATATATGGGTAAACTATTTTTATTATGATATTATTAAATCTTGTACTTGGATATTACCACATAAGTATTGTATAGATTGCTACTTAAGGAAAGTTCTAGAAAAAGCCTTATTATCTTCTAAGTATATTTATATAATATTGTATGTCTTTTATGAAAAGAATAAAAAGAGAAGGATTTAATAATGAGAATATATTATAAGGATTTCAAAAGATCTTATGATAAGGTGGATATTAACATAATAATGAGAGAAATAAAAGATATTTAATGAGAAGGGTATTTTAGACTTTTCACATCCTAAGAAGGGTTTTATAAAACGAATATTTCATATAGTTATGAAAACTATATCTTAATAAATTATAAAGACATTTTCCTTGCTTGGTTATAATGAAAGAATAATAAGTTAAATTAAAAAGGAATATTTTTAATAATATAAATCATGTCATGACTTGATCATTAAAGATTATAGTAAATAAAATTAAAATAAGGATTTTATAAGGAATAAAAGGATATTACAAATTTAAAATAATGATAAAAAATATTATTATTTTATTCATCTCCACCTAAATTATCTATTACTAATAACTAAAGCTGGAGCAATTTCTGCCACCACATTGCGCCACATCACCCCTTTATTAAAATAATAATTTTAAATAGTTAATTATACAAAAAATTATCTCCAATTAAGCATAAAAATAAAATAATATTTGTAAACATTTATCTCCAAATAAACATAAAAAAATATTAGCAGATTTGATCAATATAGATAAAAAAGAACATTATATTTATTATATTTGTGAAAGATAAATTAAAAAAAAAAAATAAGGAAAAAATGTACAGTTGATCACATATATATCTTTAAAACAAAAATATTTATATAAATGATAATATCTTGAAATATGGATTATGTGTTTACATAATTAATATTTCTAAACAAAGATAAAATAAATCTGTCACAATATTTTCCTACCTTATATTAAAATAGCTAATTAAATTAGATTTTTAAAATAGTGATATTAAAAATAAATTTTTTTTTTAATTTGTGATAACTTGAACAATATAGATAAAAAAATATTAAAAATTGACGAATACAATCTTACCTTATCATATGTAAAGGAAATATACATAAGGAAATATTTTTATCTTATCATTTATGCCAATAATAAGAAATATTTTTTTTATCTTTTTACTTCCACATATCAATTAAATATATTAGTTTTTACTTCATTTTTATATAATTTTTTATTCTTATAAGATAATAGCATAAAAGTGTTATATTAATTGATTTTTCGTAATTTTATTATTTTTATTTGTCTTCTTTCTTAAAATAAGAATATAAAATTTATTAATTTAATTTATCATTTTTTCTAAATCTATTTAATTACGAAAGTTATAATAAAATTATGTATCTAATAGAAAAGGTTAAATAATTAGTTCTATCCTAAAATTGTAATATCTCTCAAATAGTAATTTTATATTTCTTAAAAGAATTTTGTGTAATTTTTATACTCAAATTTTGTGTAATAATTTTGAAAAAATATATTATTTATTCATATCATTCCAATTTTTCCTATTAAATTTTTCTTATTTATTTAAATCTATCATTCACACCAAATTATCACAACATATTTAAAATAAAAAAATAACGATTTCTTCTGAAGAATTCTTTATACAAATGTTTAAAATATAAAGTTAAATATTAAAAATATTAAAAAATAAGGATAAATATCTTTTATCTTTTAGCATGATATTTTTTTACCAATTTCTTTATAAATAGATGTTGATTTTATTTATAATAAAAAATTAATGACAATTTCTCTATAGATATATGTCGATTTTTAAATGAAAAAATACAAACAATATAATTTTTAATAATATTTAGTGTTGTAGAAATATTAAAATATTTAATATTCTACAAAATTTACATACATGAAAAGTAATAAAAAAATATAGATAGTATATTATTTAAAGATATCTAATTAGTTTATTTAGCCACTAGAATAATTTTGGCACCACCATAAATTAAATTAATTATGTTCTACCTATTTTTCATAAATAATTTATATTTTTTCTTTCATATAAATTATATCTTATTTATTAAAATAATTTTCATATTTTCATATTTCATATTTTAAAAGTATATATCTTTTTTGTTTTATTTCATACATATTTTTAAATTAAACCTATTTTTTAAATATTGTTAAGGAAAAAGAAAAATTATAAATTATTTTATCTAATAATCTATCTTTATTCTCAACTTTAAACTTAGTAATTTAAATTTTATATTATATTTTTCTTTATGAATATTATATTTATAATATATCTAAAAATGTTGTGTCATAGTCATGCATGGAACGACGGACGGGTACAACTAGTTAGTATACTATTTTAGAAATTATTCTCTTATAATAAGGATGTAAGAGATTTGCAAAATCTTAAAAGAATTTAAAGAAAATCTACTATATATATAAAAACAATAAGGTTTGGAGTCACCATATTGCGCCACCTCAGTTTTTGACACATGACATCCTATTATTAATCAACATAGGATTTTGCAACATGTCATTTAATCCTTGCTCCAAAAAATTATATATTAATTATTCTTTCCACTTCATATTACACATGGCAAATTTTTTCCACTTAATTAAAATTTATTTATTTCCCAATATCTTAACTAAAAAAAAATTAACTAATGGTTGAATTTTTTCCTTATAAGCCAATAAAATATATATGCTTAATCTTTTTAACATTTTAGTTGTTTCTTTCTCTCCCTTATATTAAAAGATAAATATACTCAATTACATATATTATTATTATTATTTTTCAAAATCTTATCTCTTCCATATTTTCAAAATATATCTTTTTTGCTTTATTTTCTTCAATTTTTATCCCATTCTTTTAAACCAATGTAAATTATTTTACCTTAATAATCTATGTTTATTCTCAATTTTAAACTTAATAATCTAAATTTAGTTTGTTTTATTTGATTTTTAAAAACAAAATAATTTTTATACATATTACAAACAACAAATTACTTACATTAAATTATGTATTGTATTTTTATTTATTAATATCTTTTTTACAGTATATCTAAAAAATATCGAGTCATAGTCGTGCATGGCACGACGGGGACAACTAGTTCTTATTAAAGCTCGTTCGTATATAGGTCGAGCTCCCGTTTCGTTTTTTGGACAACGTTTTCGTTCATTCGTTAATACGCAATCGTACAAGAAAAGGCAAGTGGAATTTCTCCTTGTAGCCTTAACAATTTGTTTCGTGAAATTTCTCGATGTTGGGAACAACTTGTTTCCTAATTGTAAAACGAACCTAGGAATATCGATTGCTAGAAATAATGACCTCATTGTTATCGTTATTCCGTTATTTAAATATTTGATAGGACTATTATGCTAGTCTTGTTTGTGACCTTAATTGTTTACGATCTCTTTTCGAGATCGGTTTGGATGAAATAGTGAGGGGTGCGGGCCTAATCCGACACCTCTATATAACCAACTAAATTTGTATTGCCACCATGCCTAAATTACGACTTGTCGATCATGATCCACGTCCGCTCCTACACATCGGAGGGACGTATGCACCCTAGCTAAGTGCCGAAACTTTGGTCCTGTCAGTGGTCCGGGCCGGTACAAGGCCCCCCACGCTCTTAAAACACGTTAACGTAAATGAAAGTTTTCATCACAATACAAGATAAGTGCCCAAGCACATTTAAAAGAAATCAAGACCGGATCGGTCTTAAATGATCGGTCCGGCTCTCGGTTCGCAAGGGCGCGAGAGGTTTTCAAAAACTTGTATGAATTAATAACGTTCCCAACATACTTCCTACTCTAAAAGAAGTCTACAATCTCGTAGTTCTTCTCTCGATTAACGAGCTATCTCCTCTCGAGATATACTCTTCTCCGTCCCGTTAAGCCCCACATAAATATCTACACCTCAAAAAAACATCCGTTGATATCTCCCTCAACTATTACAAATTACCAAATTACCCTTGGGAAGTTCCGTTTCCGCTTGCTTAGACTAATTCCCCTATTTCCGCATTTTTGCTTGGTATTTCTCGCCCTTCTCGACAAATGCCAGATTGTAGGAATGTACACCAAAGTGTTGAAGACGAAGTCTAGAAGGTTCGAGAAGCGTTAGGCGATAATCGAAGGTCAAGGCAAGACGGCGTGGAAGGAAGGAAGGAATTCTCATAAGAGCGAGGCATTCCGAAGATAGTGCACCAGCTCTTTTTTTTTTTAAACCAAGCAAATCATCACCATATGAGTTGTCTTAGGAAAACATACTTGTATTTTTAATTACGTCTTTTCAACCCTTTCTAAATGGGCTTTACTTTCCGCTGCTACATCATTTGTAAAACGACTCTCAGTGTAATGAACGAAAATTCTTATCAATAAATAAAATTCCGCTTTTAGTCAATTTCATCTTCAATTAAAGAACCAAGTCTCATTCGTGAGCATCTGTTTATTTATATAACGTTTATGTAAATTTCGGCATTTCTATAAGTTTTAACATCATTATAAAGTCTAGGGTGACTTTGGACGGTAAAATCCGAGGTCACTGGAGGTAATACCCAATGTTGCAAAATAGGAGTGTTTCACTATTCTTTGAAATTAAGATAAACTTTTGATGACTTCTATTGTTTATCCTTTTCTAATTATTCTATTGCTTGACTATTCTGTGTTTGCTTTTTAATGATGTCAAAAGAGGGAATAGGTTAGGGTTTGATAAAAAGGGAGAAGTCAATATTGAATGACATACATGCTATTCAACTTTTGGAGTGGTAAGTCAATAGCAAGCTACAACTTTTTACCCCGATCAAGTGAGAACTTGGAAGGGAGTGATTTTTTACTTAGTTAACAAAGGTCGTTGAGTAAGGGTTTTCACTATAAGAAGATTTGTGTCAAGTAAATCTTTTGTGCTAAGATTAATTTGTGTTGCGTATGCATATAGGTGGAAGACTTTGACTAAGTCGACGACGTTGAAGTACTAATTAACGATCCTACAATTTCCATTATATAGATGAGGTGAAAATAATGACTTGAAAAAATCATATTTATTAAGAAAATCATAACAATTAAGATATTATAATATACATTAAGCATGAATAATTTTTTTTGGATGTATACTATGCACATTCATTGACAAAAAAAAAATTCTTATAAACATAGATAGATAGATAGATACGTATAATATGTATATGTATGCTTGCAATGAAATTATAAAATGTATGGGCATTAATTGTGAAAGTGTACATACTTTATAGTTTTATAGGAGATAGAAGATACATCCTTGTTAATTAATTTGGAGTACTTATAGGTACCAATAAAAATACATATATTTAAAAGCGTTGATAGTTTGTTGATGACATTATTCTATAATTAGTCGGCAAGCATCAGTTGGATGAACGCAGAGATATGAAATTTCCCCTAATTAACTAGTTAAGTTAAAATGGAGAAACTGTGAATATATAATGAAGTGTTAGCAGTTGTGGTCTTTCTTGGTACGTTTGGCCATCTCTTCGTCATCTTTGCTCTGTAAATGAGGTCCATCAACCTCTACAGCTGTTACTGATTCGCTTGTTAAGCCCTCCTTGGTGGATTCCCATGCATTTTGTGCTACTTGCTTTGCTTGCTCTGCTACTCCTCCTCCTCCTCCTCCTTCATTATTACCCTTGTCAAATACCTAAACGAACACACAAAGTCCTAATCGATCAATCAACACATTTTTCCATCTCCGAAAAGACATACTGTAATAATTAATTAAACTTTGGATTAAAAAGATCGATAAACGATGGAGACATTTTCAACAGTATTCTTCAAATCCTCTCCAGCCTTTAAGGTGTCATTAACTCCTCGTTTTACAGCATCTGTAACCCCTTGTCCATTACCACCCTATTTATATACAGTATACAACAAGAAAATCAGATATATTTTATGACAATATTAATTTTTACATAGATAATGAAAAATGCTAAGGTAATAAAAAAACACAACACAGAGATTAAACAACATAATTAAATGCTCACTTGAATGTGTCTTGCTTGGAAGGACAAAGGGGCCAAATTGCATCTTCTGCTCAATGCAGGGCCAAATTTCAACAAGGTAGAGCTTGCCATTTTTTGTAACTTGTGGATTCCTTTTTCTTTCAATGAAATTGATAAAGAATCTTCCAAAGACTTGGAAATGCTCATGTCATTTTCTTATAGAATAAACAATCTTCCACTTGAGGTTTCCATTTTTTTACTCGATAAAAATGTGTGGAGAGGGAGTTTTCTTCAGGCAATATGCGGCCCACACACAATTCAAGGCCGAAAATTAAGTTTAACTCCGTCATTATAGGTCTAAAAATGATGTAGTTTTTTTACTACAGCTCAACCTCACCTTTAATTTACCTATGTCTAATTTATAGAGATTTTCAATTACAGTATTATTTTTTATCAATAGTTTAGGTCCCACTATTTTAATATGAACTACTTATTAATTCTAAAATCTAGATATTACAATTTTTAATAATTAAACTAATTATTTATTGATGTAAATTCAAAAATTGTTTATTTAGAAAAAAAATTAAACAATTCAACTAGTTTGTTCTAAAAGGGGAAGCTAAAACATTTCAATATTCATGAGCAAAATTGACCCTAAATAGTGGCGCACATTTGGTAATTAAGGAAAATGCTAGTATTCCCGTCTTTTTTTTTTTGAAAATGAGCTACCAGCTTATTATAAGGCAAACATTAGGCCACCCCTACATTACAAGGCCAACCTAAATCATCACTGCGGATGATCTTGAAAAATGAAAGTACTAAAGGTTGAAGACGAAACAATAGTCTGAACCTTTCTAAAGAAACTTCTTGGGAACACACATCCCGGCATGAGGAATCAATGGCGAGACGAAGATGAGGGATATTGACATGCCTTCTAGCTAAGAAGTCCGCGGCCGAATTAGCCTCCCTAAAACAATGGAAAAAAACTACCCCAGGAACCCCCGAAACCAAATTTCGGATATCTTGAATAATTGTGTATATCTCCCATGACACTTTCCACGTATTTTTTAAAGAATTAATAAGAACCAAATTATCCCCTTCAATAATTAATTTAGTAATAGATAAACTTCGTACGAATTTTAACCCTTCAAGAAGTGCAATCGCTTCTGCTTTTAAAACAGACATTGGTTGCAGAGAGACCCTATCGCATCCAAGAATAGAGCTTGCATGATCCCTAAGAATAAAACTTGCAAAAGTAGCAGAATTTTTCTGTTTGGAAGCATCAAAATTAAGCTTGACCCATAAAGGAGGAGGTTTAATCCAAGAAATACCATTTTTCCTTTTCGGCCTGTGAACACATTTTTTTCTGGGTTTGAAATTAGCCGAATCCCATTGAAGAAACTGTGGTAAAGCCACATCACAAGGCATTCGATTTGGAATTATCCTGGAAGGGTTAAAAATAAGAGAATTTCTATGACTCCAGATGAGCCACCATAAGAAACACAAAATTTCTTTATTCTTATTTAGATTTAATGTTGAAATGAGATTTTCATAAAAACTTCCCGAGGAAATGAGATCGAAAGCACAACACATATTGCTTTCCAGGCCTACAAACATTTTTTTTGTAAATGCACAATGGAAAAAAAGATGATTCAAATTTTCGTTTTCAGCATCACACATAGAGCAACAATTAGGAACACAATTATAAAAACGATTTGATCTATCAGTAGTAGGAAGACAATCCGAACAAGCTTTCCATATAAAATTTTGTATTTTAGGAGGTATATTCAACTTCCAAATCCAAGAGAAACCAACGAAATCCAAGTTTCGGTGTTCATTTATTAGAGTCGAAGCCGAATGAACCGAAAAGCAGCCATCAGGCGAAGGCAACCAAATCATACGATCTTCAAAATTTGAGCTTGGAATCCGGATCAATTTAATCTTGTCAATTATCTCAAGAGGCAAAATATTTGTCAGAGCCTGTATATCCCAAGTTTTAGAAGGAGTAATGAACGATGCAACCTTTAAGGCCGGATTGTGGTTGTCAAAATAGCATAGGAGGTTTGTATTCCCAACCCAATTGTCAGACCAAAAGTTAATAGACGAACCATTTCTGACAATCCATTGAATACCTTTAAAGAAATTCTCCCTAATGTGCAGCATACGGCCAAATTGCCAAGAGCAAGATTTCTTCTGAAATTGAATTAGATCTTGAGTACCTAAATATTTTTCTCTGATTATCCTTACCCAAATATTGTTAGGTTCCACTAGAATTTTCCAGAGCAATTTCATTTGAAGTGAAATATTCATATTTTGAGCCATACGAAGGCCAACACCCCCATTCTCTTTGGGAGAACAAATCTTATCCCAACTACAAAGAGGATGATGATTAGGAGTAAATTTATTCCAAAAGAAAGATTTATTAATCTTGTCAATCTCATCCCAAACTCCTTTCGGAAGCAGAAAACTTTGCATCAAATAGCTAACCTGACCTAATAAATTTGATTGGATTAATACTGTCCTACCAGCTTGGGAAATTGAATTCGCTTTCCATTTTGATAATTGTGATTTCAATTTCATTGTTGTTTCCACGAACATCGAATTCTGGACTCTACCCTTAAGGATAGGAATACCCAAATATTTTTCCATAGATGAAGTAACGTGTATATTTAAAATACTTGCCAGAGAATGAACAGTGGGCCTAGTAATATTTGCAGACGTTTGGAAGGAGCTCTTATGGAAATTAATAGAGAGACCCGAAATGCGTGAAAATGAAGAAAGGAAATCTCTAATAAATAACATATTTGTCTGGGATGCATCTGCAAAAATTATAGTATCATCCGCAAAGCTTAGGAAGGGGATCCTGGTCCCATTTTTAACTAGCTGAATACCTACATGTGGATTTGATCGTAAGGACTCATTATGTAATGATCTCGCAAGATATTCCATTGCTATTACAAAAATGAAAGGGGAAAGTGGATCGCCCTGGCGGATTCCACAAGAAGGGAAAAATTCCGGTCCCGGCTCATTGTTAACAAGAATTGAAGATGAGGTAGTAGAAATACAAGTCATAACTAAGTTAACCCAGTGGCTACAGAAACCAAATTTAAGGAGAATCTGCCTAATGAAGTCCCAATCAAGTTTATCATATGCCTTTTCCATATCAATTTTAACAGCCATCCATGCTTTTGATTTCGATTTGTTTTTATGGAAAGAGTGGAAAATCTGATGTGCTATAAGAATGTTGTCTTGAATTAATCTTCCTTTGACAAACGCTCCCTGCAGAGGGTGAATAATTCTTTGTAAAATATCGGAAATTCGATTTGCTAGGATTTTTGTTATTACTTTGTAGATTGTATTGCAGAGGCTTATAGCTCTGAAATGTCCTATTTTCTGGGGGTTGTCTACTTTCGGAATTAGAGTAATAAAGGTTTTCTTAATAGATCGTAACATATGTCCTGAGTGAAAGAAAGCATTATTCGCTAAGATGACAGATGAACCAACAGTTGACCAATAATGTTGAAAAAACTCAGCAGTATACCCATCAGGACCCGGTGTTTTGTCCGCAGGCATATCAAAGATGGCAGTTTTAATTTCAGTTGCAGATGGGAATTTACAAAGTTCTAAGTTTTCCTGCGGAGTTACAAGTTCAGGAATACAATCCAAATCTTGTACGTTCAAAGTACAAACTCGATTTTTCTGAAACCTGGAACGCATTTCTTCAAATATTTGTTTTGAAATCATCTCGTGATCATAAAGTATCGTGCCAGTGCTAGTTTCAAAACTTAAAATACGTTGTTTATAAGATTTTATTTTGGATACCGATTGGAAATACTTGGTATTTTTATCAATGTTTTGCAGATGTTTAACTTTTGCACGTTGCTTCCAAAAATCATTTTGGAATTGAAGAAGCATATTATATTTATTCAAGTGTCTCTGCAATTTTGCGATGATGCCGACATTTGCCGGATCAAATAAAAGATCATTCTGTAATGATTGTAATTGGCGTTCTGATATTTTAAGTTGTTCATAATTATTATTGATATATTGTTTTGCCCATACCTTTGAATACTTCTTTAGGAGTTGCATTTTCATGAAGATCCGAAACATAGCTGAACCATCAAGACTGTAACGCCAAACTTTTGTAACTAACTTTTCATAGGCTGGATTTTGCAGCCATGCATTTTCAAACCTGAAAGGAAACTTACGAAAAAATCTCTCTTTAGAGAGACTAAAAGTAATAAGACAGTGGTCCGAAGTCGTGAAAGGGTGATGATGAACAATAATGTTTGGGAATGTTTGCAGTAAAGATTGTTGGATAAGGATCCTATCCAGTTTTTCAAAGGTATTTACCGCGGCGCAAGAACTCCTGCGCCAAGTGAAAGGAAAATCCGAGCAAGACGCCTCACACAAATCAAAATCAGCTTTAAATTTCAAAAGTCTCAAAAATCTTGATTGTGATGGAACCAAGCCACCAAATCTCTCCGAACTCTCACATATTTCATTCATATCACCGACTAAAATAAAAGGCAGATTTGCGGTTTCTACTATTTGGGCCAAAGAATTCCAAAAGCAGTCCTTTAGTTCATCCCGAGAAGGTGCATAAATAAATATAATTAAGAAATTAAGATTGTTGTTTCCATATTTAAGTATAATTACATTTGTAAATTTAATAAAAAGCTGACATGATTTGGTAAAAGAGTTTTGACAAATTAGTAACCAAAGTCCACCTTTAGTGCCAATACTAGGGCAACTAATGTTATCTTGAAAACCACATTTTCTCAGCAAGCTTATCGGAGGTTCAAGTTCAGTCTTAGTTTCAGCAAGGCAAAGGAAATTTAATTTATTTGACTTTCTAATAAATCCAATTTCTTCCCAGAAATTAGATCTCCGCACACCCCTTACATTCCAATAGGCGATACTCATAAAAAACCTTGTGAAAAACACACACTTTTAGATTGAAAATAATAACTTTTGTTATATAAAATCATCCATACAACATTTCTATAGATAGAACCTAACAACATATACCAAGTAGTGTAAAAAGAGGTCTCATTTAAATACAACAATATCATTTTTTTCCAAATACAAACCATGTTAGCCATAAATAGGAATAATATTTCTGTATTAAGTACACAAGGAGTCAAAATAACATAGTAACGCCACTGGTGCCTCAAATCAACAAGAGGCATGCCCACAGCAAGCAAGCAGCCCCAAAACCTGAGATACACACCAATATCACCACAAGAGAGGTAACTGTAGTAAGTTAGAGATTTTAGAAGATAAAAGCATAAAATTTTGTGCTTCTGAATCATGCATGAAATACGCAAACCAGGACAAGACAACCTGTAGGTTAACTTCAGATATTTCAACATGGAACTTAGTGTAAGAAACCAAGAGGGATAGAGAAACACGTGAGTGCCCAATTTAAATCTTAACACTTTCAGAACATGCGTAACTGCAGAATTTCCAGCATAATGTTCATCACCAAGTGTATAAAAATTCTTATTCAGTCGGAATAACAATATCTCAACTAAGTCTACCAGCTCAGGCGAGGGCAAACAAAGGAGTATTTGTACTGAAAGAACAGCCAGAAGGATAGAAAGTATCATAGAAGTTGCACACCAATATTTCAATGTCATTTTCTTATACTGAAGCTGATAAACAGCCACCTCAAGGGAATATGAAATGGGAAGAAATTGCACTAAATTCAACACTTCATACCAAAAGCGATGTGATAGACAGTAGTATTTGTAGATGATAGTCAATGTTGTTGTAGGATAAGTTTCAGGGTCAGATTTCATGCCTCCCCTAATCAACAACATGAAGAAGAACTCAACCAAAGGTGTGAGAACCAGGTCACACACCCACAGGAACTCTTGCAACAGGCCAAAAATCAGTGCAGTAAAGTTTGAACCAGGTCACACACCCACAGGAACTCTTCCTTGGCTGGATATTATTGAGGGGACACTTATCAAAGGAATGATCAGGCTCCCCACAACAACCACACCCAGGAGAAACAGACTCATACCACACCTTCAAGGTTATCTCAGAATTATCATATGCCAAAACCTTAAGGCTACCCTTAAGAGGGATCGAGACATCAATGTTAACTAGGACTCTACAGAACTTCATTTTGTTTTTGGAGTTATAAACCTCATCAAGTCTGATGAAGTCTCCAATAAGGTTATCTCTTAGGATAAGGTCAATGGCAGAGGGGGTGAGCAGATAGTAAGGCAGGGATGGAATTTGTGCCCAAACATCAGCCCTAATGACCTCATCATTTGAGGGATTGAATTCAGGAAAGAAAGGGTAAATAACCACCAATTTTCCTTGAACATGAAAAGGCCTTTTACTAAAAACCAAGTCCCTGGATTCCCTATTGGCAAATTTGAAAAGAAGCCAGAAATTAGAGAATTCCTGAAACAACATTTCTCCCTTAGCCAACTCTTTCCAAGCCTCTTTCATTTTTCCAATAATAAGAGTGGTAGAGACAAGTTCTTCAATCATTTTCAGAAGGATAGTGTAATGCATTAGTTCATGCAAGTACTTTTGCACAGAAGGTCTATCAATAGGATTTGGTAGAGGTAACCCCCCAGGGATTATGTTAGTCTGGAGGATATTGTTTGAAGGGGTAAACACCATATCAGGAGTTAGAGGAGCCTGCTCATCAGAAGAGTGAGACAGAACCTCATGAGCAGACAGGGGTCCAGATGAACTAACAACAGGGGTAGCAGGAATAACAGGGGTTGTGTTATTTTCAGAGAAAAGAACCTCCACAGGAATAGCCTCAACTTCCATGGAAGAAGGAAGGGCAGGCAGAACATGGAAGTTGACAAGAGCATCCTGATAAGAAAAGGAATCAGACATGGTTTGGGAATTCTTATTGTGCTCGAGGAAATGGACCCTTTGGAAAACTGAAAGTGATAGGAGATGATTGTTGAGGAGAGGGAGGGGTCCTTTAAATAGAACAAACCGAGTGATAAAGAAGCCTAGAGAAGAAGAAGATAAATGATGAGATGAATTTAATGAACTAAGAGAATATGAGAATAATATTAAATGAATTAACAGATAGCAAATTGTTAAAGTAGAGAGGATATAGAATCTGGGGCTGCAGATGTAGATATTTGAATCATAAATGAGTGAATAAGTAAACTTTGAACAGTAACTTCTAATAATGAGAACATTTAATGCAAGAGATTTAGGAAGAGGAAATGGTTGCACCTCTAAATGAACCATTAGAAAGCTGCCAACATATTTGATATGACTATTAAGATTTAAAACCAAATGGTAGTGCACATTAATAATTACTAAAGTAACTAGCAAGCAGGTTAAGCAAAGAAATTTGCGTAGCCTGAGAACATAATAGTCAACAGGATACCAAAGACAATAAATACCAACTTGAGAAATGCACCCTTTAAACTTAGCTCTGTTATGTATCATTTTTAATGTTCCAAAAAAACACTCAAAAGAGGAACATAAGAGAACCCAGGCAGAAAAAATATTGAAATACTCAAAACAAATTATATTTAGATTGTGATGTAATAATATTAGAGAATTAAGGTGTGCATGAAGGAAATAATTTAACAACAGGATGGTGAACAGTAAATTATAAAATTGGCCATCATGGAATATAATGATATGAGAGTGTGGTAATGCATTTTTTCTCAGAGGATGTTCATTTAAACAATGAAGCATCCAATTATCCTCATAGAAAAGGGTTAATTCCTCAATCAGTAGGAAGACCCAAGCTACAACTATACCCACAGGATACAGGAGCCAAGGCCAAACCCCAACTGAAAGAGGAATAAGTTTGTGGGCAATAATTTTAATGCAAATCTGAGACAATGAAGGTAACAACTCCTCAACCACAACATAACTTAATAAAAGCCATGAAGATGGGAGCACTTGCTGCCAATTCATGACCAAATATGGATCATTAACAAGAACCGAAATCATCCCAAGGCCAACCAAGCTAAAATTGATTATTTGTAGCCCCTTGTTGGAGGAAGGTGAAAATGAGACACCAGAAAAATTTAAGGCCACAAGAAAGAAAATAGCAGATATTTTGACACCATTCATACTCGAGAGCTTTTGAATTGAAATGATCATAAAAAATTGCACATTGTAGCACATAAGCATTAATACAGGAAGCCAAATCCAAAAACTAGGGTTTAGAGATAAGTCACCTGAGATATGAAATTCAATCCTCAAAATCCAAAAAGGCCAATGAAGAACAGTGCAATTACCATGATCAATTGTAGGAATAAATTGGATGAATATTCCACAACACAAGAACTGCACCCAACTCACACCAAGGATGAGGATAAGCGAGCAAGCACATTTATAATTAACAAATAAAATCAGAATACGAGAGAATCCACGATTCAAAATTATATAAAGATCCAATTTCATTATACTTGTGAGATAAGGGTTCATAAAGGTTTCAGGATAATAATGTTCATTCCCTAAAGGCAACCGCAAGGATAAGTTCTCAATCCTGATGGAAATAAATCCCACACAAGAGAGAAGATATCCCAGCCGAAGCCAGCAGAGAAAAGTTTGTAAAAACAACAACACCAAACCAAATAAAATGAGAGAAAAGGAGAAAGAAATAGCATAACCTGTAGATACCGAGTTCAAGAGTAGAAAAGGAACGAGCAAGTCGTTCCCAACCAAAGAAGCCAAAGATCCGCACGCCACAGAGTCGCAAATCTCTCAAATAAAGAGAGATCCCAAGCCCACAATGACAACCACCAACAGGCAAATCAATAGAGCACCATCAGAGCAAAAGTCACAGGTAGATCCCACAGAGGAAAGACACAACAACAGGCCAACCAAAAGAGATCCCGTCGAGAGATACCAAGGTAAGTTTCAGATCGGCACCAGGACCGACTAGGGTTAAGGGAAACCAAGATAATCTCAGATCCATAGCACAGATCAAGAGAATCCAGAAATCCAAAAGTTTTACAGAAAAGGAGGAAAACATGAACGAAACATCTACGAATCAGGGGGGATACTGTACAAATAGCACCAGAATCACATAGGTAGAGACGGATTTACAAAAGGGGAAGAAGACGAACATGCGAGGAATCAAAGAGGATGGAAGAAAAAACCCCAAAGGGGTTAGCTAGGGCCGGCGAAGGCAAGGGAAAGAGTGGAAAAGAAAAGGGCGCGTCACAGCGCGTTCTCTTTGTTTTATTGATTGAATTAGCTTAACAATTTGAAGTTTTGAACAAATTTCTACAATTCAGTATTCTCGTCTTTGAAAACGAGAATTAATCTCGCGTCCTACGTGGACTAGGTCCCACCACCCAACTTCTGTTTTATTTTTATTTTTTCCTCCGTCTGTTTTTCCAATTTAGAGAGCTTTCTTTTTCCATAAAATTTTCCTCCGTCTCGTACTCTTGTAGGGTATGTTTATTTGGTGGGATTTGATGGGAATTTTAGGGAGGGAAATGGTGGGAATCATTTTTCTTTTGTTTGGTTGTAATTTTATGTGAGAATTGATGGGAATTCATTAGAAAATTTGGAGTAAAATGATGGGAAATTGAATTCCACCAAATTGATGGAATTTGATGGGAAACAAGAGATGCATGTTTAAAATAAGAAAAAAGAAAATAAAATTTACCCACATTTTCTCATCAAAACCCACCTCTATTCAAACAAATAAATCATAAAAATCCACTACATTCGCACCTTTTATTTTCTTATCATTTCCTTTCTCATATTTTCTCACCCTTTCTTTTCTAATCAATTCTCAATTGCCAAATAGGCTGGTAGTCTTGTGTGTGTAAACCAGTAGAAAATTTTTGGCTTTCTCCTTCAAGCGAATACGACCCAAAATCCAGATCTGGAGAAGAACTTGACCTCCGCCGCCATCAGTCCACTTGAGAAGCCCATCGTCGGCCGCCACCGCCGCCAGCCCCGCCACAAGATCTGCCCTCCTCCGTCCACGCCCGCGCCATATTTGGTGAGTCTTCTCCCCATTTCAAACCCTAAATGGTGACACACTCTTGCTTTATCTAGATCTTGTTAGGGTTTAGACAAATTCTGATATATCAAACTCCCAATCTTGTTGATGTGAGAAACCCCCAATTTCAAATCCCCAAGTCTGATACACTTTTGCTTTGATTTCTTAGCTATGTTTGAAGCACTGAACTGAGACTTGAAAAGATTTCATGAGAGGAACCAATGAATAATCTAATTTCATGAGTTAGGAACAAATAAATAATCTGGTTTCATGAGTTAGGAACAAATGAATAATCTGATTTCATGAGAACTACTACTATATTTATGTGTATGTTTTTTTTTGAAGCCTTCATCTTCAGTCTTTTGTTCCTATACTGGGATGAATAATCTAAGTTGCATTTTTGAAGCTTACCTGATTTGTGCTAATAAACAAGCAACATGTCATTGATTAATTATTTCATTTCTTTGCCTAACTTTGCTAATTAAGTCTAATGGACTATATATATGAACATGATTGATGTGTTTAGTTTATATACGTGTTTTTATCATGATTGATGTGTTTATGTAGAAGAAGTTACATTTTGATTGACTACAATTTATGCAGGTTGTGGATTATGGAGTTCACAAGGTTTGTGAGTACAACAATGTTGGAGTATTGACTCTCACTCTTATTACATGTATGCAAAGAAGTTGGGTGCTTACATTTATTAGGCTTCTGGTGAAGGGATCATATTTATTGCTAAATGTAAATTATTCGTCTATGCAAAGAAAAATGCATAAGCTTGGACAAAACCCATCTGAATTTTTGTGACAAAGTTCTTGAGCTGGCTTTACATTAAACTTAGTTCTTAGTCAGATGTCAACAGAACTGTCTGGAGAAATATGTCTTCTGCTGGTTGATGTACAGGTTACTACACATAATTGACTATGCTGATCATATTACATTCCACCACCCACCTCTTGCAATGCTCTACACCGATGAGTAAATAGCAAGAATGGTTTTGGAGGTAGTATTGCTTATGCTCTATTATGCAGTTACTATTTGTTACTTGTAATTTTGTTTCTGTCTGTTTTGAGATTATTTTCATGTCTCTTATTTTCCTCTACAGAGATTGATTTGAGTATTATTACTTGTGATGCGGAAACGTTATGAAGACATTTCTATGCTTGGGCAACGCCAATCAGAAGAGAATAGGGCAGATTGTTGTATTCTTCATAATTTTGTTATATCATGTATTTGCCATTTTTGTGAGTGAAATAGGCTACATTACTTTTTAAATAAGCAGACTTTTTTGTGCAATTTTTGTTGTAGGCAGCTTTTGTAGTTGACATTACTTGTTATATCAATTGTACTTTCTGAAAGAATTGGAAGAATGAATATTAGAATCATCCTGGAAATGAATATTAGAATCATTCTGGAAATTCCAAGTTCATATCTTTGCTTACTTATCTTTCTCAATATCTTGTTTACTTGGGTAGATTGTTGGAGGTTTGGACACTCAGCAGAATGGAATGCTATTAGAGTTTATAAACTAGTCATGTATGGGCTAGTTATCCCCTGCTTGATTTTGGCTTTCAAAGCAAACAATTTTGAGCATAAGCAATATCCGCTTGATCATCAACAACATTAATTTAGGCCTTCTATACTTGTATTGATTCGGTAATGTGGTACTTTGTAATTGACTAACTTTCCATGTCAAGATTTGAAAGCATATAGTGATTTGTACACTCCCATATCTTGAGCAATTTCAGCCAACAACACATCAATACTCAAACGATGATTTCTATATTCTACTACAGGTTAGAAAGCTACCATCCCAGATTCACAAAATCAGAGGCTCTAAATACAATATGACTATTCGAAGTATAACTTGTATAATATCTGCTCCACTTCTATAATATCTGCTCCTTCCACAAAAAAAATAGTCTCTTTTATCTTCAACAAGATCACGAATGAACGAGAATGATAGACACCAGTGATAGCGGATCTTAAAAAAAACTGTCAACATTAGAAGAGGATCACTTACACATCTCCATTCTCTGCTTTTGATGTTGATCTAGAACAAACTATAGATCTCAAACAACATATGCCTTTGTTCTTCTAAACTCAAACAACCTATGCTATCATGTGTGTGCTTCCCAACATACTCCAACCCTAGACTTTAGCCGCCTGCTAAATTCCACATCTTCACATCCTTTACAATTAGGGGGGCGTTTGTGCAACAGACCTTGGGATGGAAGCTCATACATAAATGCTACCATTAACGAGAGCTCATATATCTATAGGATTTCAATGGGAGTGTATCACCATTTTAGGGTTTAAAATTGGGGAGAAGACTCGCCAAAAATGGCGGGGGCGTGGATGGAGGAGGGCAGATCTGGCGGCGGCGTGATCGGAGGGCGGGGGTGGCGGCGGTGGCAGCCGACGATGAGCTCCTCAGGTGGGCTGGTGGTGGCGGCGGTCGAGTTCTTCTCCAAATCTGATTTTTGACTCGTATTTGCTTGGAGGAGAAAGCCCAAGTCTTCTACAAACCGACGGAGGAAAATAGGAGTGTGTGGGGAGAGGAAAATAAAAATAAAACAGAAGTTGGGTGGTGGACCTAGTCCACGTAGGGCGCGAGATTAATTCTCATTTTCAAAGGCGAGAATACTAGCATTTTCCGGTAATTAATTATTGAGATTATGTCTTTATTCTATTTCGTACAAGATCACGTGAACCATGGCCAAATTTTTCGTTGTTGAGAAACGATCTCTTTTTATGGGTGATTCTACATTTAGAAAAATGTCTGTATCATTTAATATCAAGAATAGAAAATAGCAAATAATAGACTACTTACTAGAGCTGTCAATGGGTCGGGCTATGGGTTGGTGGAGCACTTCCACCACCCGACCCGCAAGTTAAAACACCCCATCCGACCCACCCGTCACCCGTGAAATGCTCTACTCATCACCCAAACCATCCGTCACCTGCTGGTTATATGGGTGACCCGTTCACCCGTATAACCATTGTATTTTATGTCTATAAATAAATTATCATACATAAACTAAAACAAATATTCATAATCCATACATAAACAAAAACAAATCCCATAAAGCAATAAATATCAAAATGAAGTCAAAGATGGGTTACAAATGAGCTTATTTATGAAAGGCTCGAAATAAGTTATATGGGTGACTTCAAAGGCCCATACATATTAGAAATTATGGACTGAAATGGGTTATATGGGTAGTTTGAGTGAAACGTGTGATGGGTCGGGTTATTGGGTGATAAAATCTCACCCTTACCCGAGCCATAACCCGTTTCACCCGTCACTCGAATCACACATCACCCGCTTTGATTGGGTTTTCACCCGTTTATTTCGAGTGGGTTAAACGGGTGAGTCGATCATCAATGGGTAATTAACAGCCCTACTGTTTACCCTCTCTCTTTATATAAGCAAAAAGACATAAGCAACCTACGACATATTACATCTTACAAATGTACTTCGACGCTAGAAGGCTATGCATGTGCTTCACACGGGTCAATAATTTTTACTTAAATACTAGTTATACCCGTCGTGTCATGCACGACATGACTTGGATTTTTAGAATTAATGTTACACATATTATCAATATGATACAATAAATAAAGAAAAAAAATTAATATATTAATATTAGTTTTAATATAAGTAGATATGACCATGTTTTTTTTCAAATAATGATACATAGAAGAAATAAATTTTATACTCACATACGTTAAATATTTTATTTTTAAAATCAAACAAAAAACTTAAAAATTACATATGATATAAAATCACAAAAACAATCATGACTTATTTATAAATATTGTTTAAAGAATAAAATTCATATATTAGGGATAATGATTATTGAAATAAATTTTTACCTGTCAAAAAACCTAATGTATTCATTTTTGAAATATTAAAAATGTATAGACATGATATTAAATATTTATTTATTTTTAGAATTTTTTTAATTAGAGAGATAAAATAAAAAGAAAATAAGAAAGATATATATTGTTATTGTCTATATAAGTGATAAATAAAAAGAAAAAATAAAAATTAATTTAATGTAAAAGATAAAATAATTTATTTATTGAAAAATTTGACATATATTTTATCCAAATTTAATTTAGCCAAGTAATCATGAATAGATAAGATAAGTTTTATCATTTTTTAATCAAAATTCAATTTAAAAAAATCTTGTACATAATAAATGGATAAAAATACATAGGTGATGTAAATTTTAACATCTTATTTTTTTAATCCTTCCCGCTTGCAGTTGATCCGGGTTTACTTACCCTCATCCGTCAGGATGTTCTAGGGCGATCACTGGGTTGTTAGTGGTCACCCTAATTACTTTCTTTATCAAAAAAAATCTCGTATTTTTTTAATTTTTTTATTATCAAAATTTGATTTAATTTTTTTTATATAAACAAATATATATATATACATAAAGATATTGTAATTTTTATTTTTGTTTAAATAAATTTCGAATTCCTAATTTTTTATAAATAAATAGATAGAGAAAAATTTAATTGGAAAAGATAAAGTAATATGAATAAAAGTTTTATTTTTTAAATTATATAATTAGAGTTTGGTTCAAATGAAACAAACTTTTATCTTGAAACGTGAAACATGCACTACAAACTAGGAAAAATGCATTGTAAAATACATAAAGTGCAATATGAAAGTGCATTATAAAAAGTAAGAAAAGTGCAAATCCGAAAAAGTGCAATTCGAACTAGGAAAAGTGCAATACGAACTAGGAAAAGTGCATTCGTTTTAGGATACGGGTTCGTTTTAGGGATAAGAATTTGTTTCATTTGAACCAAACTCTATATAATTATAGGTCCTAAAATTAATTATAGTTGAAAAATCTTATCATAAATATTCTCTAAGATAATTGAGCAAAATAAAGATATTAGAAAAAAAAAATTAAAAGTACGAATAATAGAAAAGTTGAAATAATATGACTAATTTTTTTTAAGTATGAGGTGGGTCCAAATCAACGTGGTGGCTCGAAAACGGTCAGCTTTTATAATATATATTGATTGATTGATTAATGATTTGGTTGTGTTGGATATTGTAACACCCCGACTTAAAGTCGGGACATTACTAGGTAGTTTGACACTAACGGGTCCTACCTGAACTGGTTGACAACTAGATTACATGGACCTTGCAACTCGGGCACGACAAAAAAAAAACTATTTTAAAACATCCAACTATCGTTCAACAAGCCACATTTTAAATAATGTCATGCATGAATCCCAAATGTCTAGCCAAACCACACTCAAAACCAGAGATCCGCTAAAATCAACCCAAGAGTGCAACATCCAAAACAAATAACAAAGCTGCATAAAACTTTCAACCCACTCTAAGCCTAGTAACACGCGTCAACGATCTGCTGCAGCATCTGGCCTAGGCTCCAACACGGGACCTGTGTGAGTACCTAGAACTGAAAAATAAAGTCCCCGAGGGGTCAGCTACTACCCTAGGCAAGCTAGATAACACGTGGTAATAGTAAGACGTTTGAAAACCATAAATAACTAACAACTTAACCTTTAACAAGTTAATTAAATAAAACACAATAGGTCAACACACAACTCAGAAATCTCGATAACGGGGAAAGAAAAGGAAATGAAACATCCCCACAATCAAACTAACAAGCACAAAAGTAAAGCATTTGTAATATTAACCAACACTTCGACACTCAACAAATAAAGGGAGATACAACGAAACAAACAATTCATCAACCTGGATTTCTTTTTTGTTGGATTTCAGTCGAGGAAAAGAAATGAAAGGTAGAACGTAGCAAAAATTCACAAGGTCGAAAACCAACTAAGTAATCACACACACGCACACAACAAAACCATTCACAATCCTATTGGGAAATGCCATTCTCCCTTCCACCACCCCATTCCCATCTACGACGCTAACTCCCTGCGCCCGAGTGTAGAGGCAAGCCCTCCCACTTTTCATATACGTCATCCTTCCAACCCCTGGTCAAGCCTCCACTGGAGCACTCGCCAAAAACAAGCAATCAAATTTTTTTCGAAGGGGCCTGGCCGACACACGACCATGGTTAGACGCCTCTTCACCACCGACAATCATCGCACATGATCGTGCCGGTTACGCTGTCAGCACAGACAAAACGATACCAATTTTTTTACGAGAAAACATTTAAAATGGAAAGCACGCCACATCATACAATAAAACGTTTCGCAAGGAAAACATATATTCGGGACTAGTTCTCAAAACCAATCTCACAATCACGACATGAAACCTAACAAGACTAGAATAGAGCTGAGCAAGTCGAGAACGACTTACCTGGAAGACGGGTTCTCACATAAAGCAGACTACTTAAGCAACCGAGCAAAAGCACACCCTAACCAAAGACAATAAAAATTATTTAAAATCTCAACGCCCCTTGAAACAAGATTTAACGAATTAAGATTCGCCATTGATAAACTACCCAATAAGAAACTAGGTGAAGCCCCCTTTAAATTACCCATTACAAAACCGAGCTTAATCAATTGGAGCATCCTCTTAGTTAAATAGCATCCACGTCTCATAGTCTAAACTAACTAGCCTAATTAACTTCACTTCATCTAACCATTTTCTTCTAACACTAACCGAATAGAACCTGAAGTCAGATCCAAACTAAAGCTTAACATGTATTTTCCTTTTACATATATATACATATAGTAATATAACATACGTACATGATAACTTAAGTAGCCCATCTCCTCCTAATTAATCCTAATGATATTTAAATTAAAAGAATTAGCCCCAAGATCTAACCAGAAGACACAAAACAGACTACCACTAACTTCAAAATAAACGTTCACTGAGGCTCAAATTAATCAAGCATATATATATATAAATGGAGCTATTAATCATGAACATCCTGAACACCACTTTTCAACACAAATACTCAAATCTCAAGTGCACTTTGGCAATAAAACGAAGCCCCTCAGTTAATTAAACTGAGCTTAACCCACCCGTTACAAATGTACAAAACCAGAATTCCATAAAACCAACCAATGCAATATATATCACAAGGGTCGATTCACACTAAAAAAAATAGCATCGGACCTTTCAAAAATAGGGTCGTCGACCGTTTGGGCGGAGATTAGGATCCTCGATTCAAGCTTGAGATCGGCGATGCTTAGCGATTGGATTCCGACGACCTTGAGTTCGGCGACACCATCGCGTTATATCTTCTCAAGTCGGAGGTGACTCACATATTTACACGATTCGAACTCAAGGATCGAGCCTTGTTGCAACCTAATGTGCGATTCGAGGTCCTGGTTCGTGGCCAGACCGACGATGAACAGAGACGAGCCTGGTGAGTTGTGGAGGACGAGATCCGCTACAGCTGGTGAGCACATGAACCAGCAGAGGCAACTTGACCGGTATCAAGCAAGACAAGTCACTGACGGTGATCCAAAACGAGCCGATGCGAACTGGTGACGATGAGATCCAGTAGCGTTGCGGCCGGTCAAGTGTGTTCGAGCTCGGATCGCCGGCGGACAGAGACAAGTCGAACAGAGGAGGTGCGATGATGGGGTCGACGATGGTGTGCTTGGAGCGCTATTCCTTGGACTGAGCTTCCCGATGACACACCACATAGAAAAGAGGGAAAACAGACTCGGTGAGGGCGGGGGACGACATTGGATGGGGACGCCCCGATCGACGCTGCTCCATTTCTGTCTTGCTCAAACTCGAGAAACGCGTTAACAAGTTAGGGAGGAGGCATAAATTAGGGTAAGATGGGAAAAGATAAGAGGGGTAGAAATTGGGCTCAAAAGAAACGGGTTCGGGTTTACTAGTTTCCCTATTTTTGGGCTTTTTGGCCCAACCAACAAGGAAAGGTGAATTTGAATTAAAAGACCGAAATTGAGACGGAGGAATTATTTATCGAATTTTTCGGAAACCCGAGTGTTACATTATACCCCCCTTAAGAAAGTTTCGTCCCAAAACTTTTGTAGTTATTGTAGAAACTAACCAAAGTTCCCGAGGTTGCACAACATCTCCCCCTTGAAGAGGTTCGTCCTCGAACCCCAAATTGTTGACAACAACCTAAACATAACATTGGGAAGAAAAACGCATTTCAAAGTACTATAACCATGAAGGAAGACAACTAATCCATACACATGTCAAAACACAATCAAGAAACCAACACACACTCTTATTACCACTAAGTAATAACAAACGTCACACCTACTTCTGAGGGACATCTAAACTCTACTCTCAAAGGTCTCTAGTACCTCGTGTACGGTTCGGGATAGTTCTCTCTCATCCTATCCCCAGTCTCCCAAGTGGCTTCCTCAGCTCCTCTCTGAGCCCACTTGATCAACACCAACTGAATCTCCTTGTTCTACAACTTCTTCATTTGCTTTTCCAATATCACTATTGGCTGGTCGGGCTCGACTTCCAACTCCTCATAGTTGAGTCTGTGACTAGGATCCGAAACATATTATCTCAGTTGTGATACGTGAAAGACAAGGTGAACTCCATCTAAGGCGAGTGGTAGAGCCCGTCTGTAGGCTACCTCGCCCACTCTCTCCAGTATCTCAACTTCCCCTTCACCACAAATCTCCTCACACCATAAGTAGGCAACACTCTCAACCTGACATGTGCCCTTATCTCAAACTTTAGCGGTCGATGTCACTTGTCTGCGTAGGATTTCTGACGACTCTGTGCAGTTAGCATATGCTCTCGGATCAAGGCCACCTTTCCGATCGTCTCTTCGATCATCTATGACCTCTCTCCCACAATATCTGATGGGTCATCCCAACACAAAGGTGTCCTGCACCTTCGGCCATACAAAGCCTTATATAGAGCCATCGGAATCGAGAAGTGTCAACTGTTTTTGCAGGCAAACTCTACCAGTGCTAAGTGATCGGACCAATGACCTCCTCGATCAAGAATACAAGACCACATCATATCCTATAGAGTTTGAATTGTCGTCTTGGATTGGCCATCTGACTGCGGGTGGTAAGCAGTCGTGAAGTACAATCTCATTCCGAGTGCCGCTTGCATTTGTTGCCAAAATCTGGATATGAAACGCTCATCACGATTAGACACAAACATCTTGGGCACACCATGCAGTCTAATTATCTAATTTATGCACACCTCTACCAGCTTGTTCATTGGCCAAGTTTCCCAAAAAGGCAAGAAGCGAGCAGTATTTGTCAACAATTCCACTACAACCCAAATGGCATCATGACCTCTGATGATCTGCAACCCAGAGACGAAACCATAGAAACATCCTCCCACTTCAACTTTGGAATAGGAAGTGATTGAAGCATCCAACCATTAACACTATTGCAATTCTTTTTACATCTTACTCGCTCCGGGGTGAATCGAGTACAATGTAACATGGGTCTCTTGCAATAACTCTTGTCTGAATTCTGCATCTCGAGTTACACAAATTCGGCCATGCAGTTTTAAAATATCATTTGCTTTCTCTGAAAAATCAGATGCCTCTTCACCGCTCAACTTCTGCCGCAAATCCTGAATCATCGGACATAACTTCTATTTCAGCCTCACTTCTTCAAGCAGAGTCGGTTGACACTCCATGATACTCAACTTACCCTAGTAATGATGGATCTGCACCTCAATTTCGTACCTCATCAACTCCTTTTGCAACTCTGACTCAACAATCAATTGATTCAACATACATTCTTGAGAGGCCTTCTTACTAAGGCATCGATGACTACGTTCGCCTTCCCTGGGTGGTAAAGGATCTCCAAGTCATAGTTCTTCAGTAACTCAAACCATCTCCGTTATCTCATATTCAGTTCTCTCTGAGTGAAGATGTACTTAAGACTCTTATGATTTGTCAACACCTTGCAAGTACTCTCATACAGGTAATGACGCCAAAACTTCAAGGCATGCACCACCGCTACCAACTCCAAATCATGAGTAGGGTAATTCTGCTTGTTCGGTTTAAACTGCCTCGAGGCATCAACAATCACCCTATCCCTCTACATCAACACACATCCCAAGCCTACTTTAGAGGCATCACTGTAGATCAAAAAGTCTTCATTCCCCTGAGGGAGGACAAGTATAGGAGCCGAAGTCAACCTCCTCTTCAGCTCAGCGAAGTTCCTTTGACATGCCTCATTCCACTCAAAACGAGGGGTCTTCTTTAGCAAGTTGGTAAGTGGTTGGGCTATACGGGAGAACCCTTCCACGAACCTCCGGTAGTACCCCGCTAAACCTAGGAAACTTTGCACCTCCTTCACGTTACTTGAGGGTTCCCACTCTTTTACTGTAACACCCCCTTCCTATCTTGGAGGTATTACCGCCAATAACCCCGATTAAGACTAAACCGAAGCTACCCAAGGCTTTAAACTGACTGAAACAACTAAAACAAGGTAAATGAAACCATTTAAAACCTAACAAAGTTAAGTAAAACTTTACAGCGGAAAAGAGAATAAAAGGTCTTATACAAACCTTAACTTAAAAAAAATTAGTAAATAAATAGAACAACCTTCTATTTAAACAAAATCTTCATCAAGTCTTCCTTGATTTCTTAATTCTGAAACTCAGCTTCGCTTTGAAGTAGTTCAACCATGATCTTCACTCAAGTATAGCCATTGGAAACCTTTCTTCAACTTTTGGAGCTTCAAACTTTTGAATCCGCCTCTTGAATCAACTTCCAAGAAGAACCTGATGTGTCGTAAACCACCGGTGGACACCAGCCGACCATATAAAAGAAAAGAAGATGGACGGGTTAGTCTAATGATAGACTAGAAAGCGGAGAATCTAACTTGGTTCTTATGGTTGTAACTAAACATATTGGCATTCAAATCCGATTAAACTCGGATTATGATCCAACAGTTAGCAGTCTTATAGGGAATAAGAAGGAGACTTGCATAATCAAGAGAGAGAACACCACCGCTTGTGGTTTCCTTTACGAAACATGAACAATTGTTGGGAACTCATATTAATCACATAACATTTTGAAAAGCCTCCATCGACTAATCAGATTGACTTAATCAACGTTTGATTAAGAGTCATTCGTAACCGGAAGTAAGAATGGTTATCAAATAGCCCAACCATTCGGGTATATTAATGTGCCTAACACACTTATCTTATATTACTTTCAAACTTTTCACAACAAGTTGACATCTTTTAGTCGGCTCGAACTACTGACGATGGAACACAATACTATCGAGGTCAGAGGGCATGGTTCATCCTTGAACAACGAATAGTACGAGTCCCAATGATGGAGAGATTAGAGGGCCTGTTTCATCCATAATCTTCTACAAACACATATTAATTCGAACTACTGCCGATGGAACACAATACTATCGAGGTCAGAGGGCCTGTTTCATCCTTGAACAATGAATAACACGGGTCCCAATGATGGAGAGATTATAGGGCCTGTTTCATCCATAATCCACTACCAACACATATTGAATGGAACACAATACTATCGAGGTCGGAGGGCATATTTCATCCTTGAACAACGAATAGTACGAGTCCCAATGATGGAGAGATTGGAGTGTCTGTTTCATCCATAATCCACTACCAACACATATTGATAAATGCACTTAGCTAGAGTGCATAGTCACCCCTCAAGCGTAGAGCGGTACATGGTCATGTCCTAAGTATTAGGGGATCAATATTGATACTGCCTAATACGAGTTTTAAAGAGACGTTTCCGAGACTAAGCTCACATCCCTGAACTAAGTTAATCCATATCAATGTCTCAGCATGAGACAACTAAACATACAAGGTCACATACAACAGACCTAAATCCAGTTCTAGCGCGAAACTGAATGAATAACAATATGGTCATTATTTCAAACAAAACAACAACCTATCATATTTTATTAATCATACAAGTTATTCCCAACGCAAATATTAAATGGTATTCAATTCCTCATTTAATAACAATAACGCAAGAGAGAATCGTCCACTTGCCTTAGAAGTCGTGCTCAATGTCCTTAGCAATTCAACAGTAATCTTTATCATCCTTCTGACAAATATAACAAAAGGATTTCTCAGCAACGAGCTTACAAAAACACTTCTTAGTTGTATTCTCAATTCCTACAACTTCCTAATCGATAAACGATTTAATTTCCGAATATCGATATATAATAAATCCTTAGTTATCATGCTTTAAGGAGCCATCTTGGCGGAATTATAACTAATTATCCGCTTCACTTTTGAAACAATTTTCTAAATAAAAATTGTTCATTAACAACAATTCTTAAAGGTGACTAAATCTCGGATCAAACGGATTAACAACGAATCCCGAGTAATTATCCGAAGTCCTTTACCTGCCAATCGGTGTCAAAACTTGTATTCGCTATAACGGAAGATCCAGACGTCCGTTTCCCGAGCGGTTTGAACCAGTGAGACCGTATCAACGTCAAGATTATAAAAACCATAAATTTAATTAGCAAAGTAGAACCTAAAGGCCCTTACAGTGGCTCCGCAATCAACCCGCTAATTAATTTCGATCGTATATACCTTCACTCGAGCCCATGGCTCGTTTGGCTCGATGGTGGCTCGATCCCCGAGCCCAAGGGTGGCTGGACGTTGACCGGAGGTACGGTGGCCCTTGCGATGGGTGGTGGTCGGACAAGCTACCGATCGTCGGCGACGTCGCTTGGCGAGGCGAAAAGATGACCGGCGGTGACAAGCTCTTTCCTCCCGAGTACGTCGTCGTTCCGCCTTGATTCTTCGCTGGTTCTGGCTCCTCCTAGAAGCAGCAGCGAGCCCAACGTTACAGCAAGGAAGAAGATGGGATGAATGTGAAGATGGAGGTGGAAGGGGAAGACGTGGACGAGGAGCAACCGGCGGTGAAACTGAATTCTTTCTCCCTAGTTCGTCTCGACCGGATTCTTCTCGCACTCCCAACAATTTGGAGCCCCTTTTACTTTGTGTCTATCTCTCCCAATCCTTCCCTATTAAGACAAGGCAGAGAAGGCTGTTTAAAATCACAACCCGTCTCGGAACGGGACTCGCGTTAAAGCGGTAAAATTATGTACCTCGGATGGAAAAACTTACTAAATATAAAACGTCCCGTAAATTATGTAGACCAATATAACCAATTTTCCATGATTTTATCTTGCTACCTTCAATTTTTAAGGCTTCCGTTTCGTATTTTAAATCCTTCCCGGTACATAATTAAAAAGACGGCTTATCCAATAAATATTCTTTTTCCATTGAAAAATCCTAGAATTAATACCGATCCTGAAAAACATTTCTTTGTGATTTTAGGATATCACCAAGAATTTTCTAGGATTTAATCTCCAACAAAAATATTGGATTAAGCGTTAAAACGAACAAAAAGGTTAAAAGGATATCCAAGAAAAATTCAAAAATATCCTCAAAAACCACAGCTATTACATTTACAACCTTGATTTTCACAGGTTCCACCATAACTCTCTTAGCGAACACCACCTGTCCCAAAAAGGTGACTTTCGATAGCCAGAACTCACACTTGGATAGCTTAGCAAACAGTTGATGCTACCTCAACACTTTCAACACTTGCCTAAGGTGTTCTGCATGCTCCTCTTCATTACGGAAGTAAATCAGGATGTCATCAATAAATACCACCACAAATTTGCCCAAGAAATCTATAAACACTCGGTTCATCAACTCCATGAACACTGCAGGTGCATTGGTTAATCCGAACGGCATCGCCACAAACTCATAATGACCATATTTGGTTTGGAAAGCCGTCTTTGGAATGTCTTCCTCTCGAATCCTTAGCTGATGATACCCTGACCTCAGATCCACCTTTGAAAACGTCGTAGCCTCTTGTAACTAATCCAACAGATCATCAAAGCGAGGCGGTGGGTACTTGTTCTTGATGGTGACTCGGTTCAATTCTCGATAATCGATACACCAACGAAAGGGTCCATCTTTCTTATTTACAAACAAAACTGGGGCTCCCTAAGGTGAGACATTCGGACGTACATATCCCCTTCTCTAACAGCTCTTCTAATTGAGCCCTCAATTCTTGCATTCCCGTCGGAGTCGTACGGTACGAAGCCTTGAGATCAATCTCTTCCCTAGCTCTAGATCAATACTGAAGTCAATCTCTCTCTATATCCAACACACCCCTCACTAAGCAACTTGGCGGCCTTCACAAAACTAGTCACTGGTTCCGGCTCTACCTGCTCCAACTTTTGACTCACCGGTACAATCCTGTCACTCGTGGTCACTATGTTTGTACCCCTTTGTGTATCCAGCACCGCTCTGAAGCGTCTTATCCAATCCATTCCCAAAATCACATCGTCATCCATGGACAACTGCACTACTACAAAATCTGTATACAGAACTCTACCCCTTATTCTTATAGGGCATTGTAGCACTCTCTACTTCCACTCAACTTATTGTCATCGAGTAATCCCACTACAAAAGGATATCCCTTTTATACAAGTCAACCCTAATCTAACCCAATAGGCAGAGGACACGAAGAGTGTGTGGCACCCGTGTCAAAAGAGTATGGACAGGTTCAGACTGAATCCAAAACGTACTTGTAGCTGTCAGCGTAAGTAAGACATCAACCCTGCCTATCTTGAATACTCGAGGCTAGTTAGTCCTTAGGGTATTGGCTCCTGTACCCCGTCCTTTGTTCGAGCCTGATACTCCTTAGTTCACCGTCTCTAGTGAAGATCCTTGAGAGGGTACATCAACCCTACAATATTGTCGTACAAGGTCGGGCTTCTCGTAGATGAAGTAGTTTCGAACTGGCTCCGATCACTGACTCTTAATGTGATCAGTGTCTCCACATTTGAAGAACTCCTTCCGATCCCTAGTAAACTGGCTCCTTTGAAACTCGTCCTGACGACCCTGTGACTGAGAATCGGATCGGTTTCGCTGAAACGAACCCATTTTACTGTCCCTTTTCGAACATAACATTCATCTGACGGTCCTGGCTCATTTCCTACCAATCTTAAGCACTCTGTTGTAGCGAACTCTGCACCAGATTCATCTTCTTCTCCTCTAGCGCCTGATTAGAATTCCAACGTCGACGCCACAATACTCATCCATTGCTCTACTCCAGTACCCGAGGCCCCAGTGAAGCTTGGCACCCCAACCTTCTCAACTCCGCGAGTCACTTGTCCGGATGGCTCATCTCTCAGTGGCTCTACCACACGATCAATTATCTCCAGCCTCTGTACTTCTGGTATCCCTCCTAATTGAGCAACTTTAACAGTACTCTGATCTGGTGCCCTCATCTTAGTCCTTTGACGCCCAACATTAGTATTCTGATCATGTAAAACTCTAGTGATAACCATTAGCTTGGGGTCTCCCTCTAACGACAGACACGCTAGCATCCTGATGGTCGTCAACAGCCAGGTACCCACTCTCAGCAACTTCTTTTGGTAAACATTCTGACGCTTCCCTGGCTCAGCAACAAAGGGAGTCTCTCCTCTACTCCTATCACGTCCTCTACCACGACTTCTCCCACGGTCTTTTTTCTACTAGCAACACCAATTCTGACTTTGGTTTGTGGGGTCATCATTTCAAAAAGTCTCACGGTCAACACTTTAAACTTGGCTAAAAGTTAAGGATTTACTTACCATTATACGTGAGGTTCTTTGGCGGAGGGCAGCGAAGTTGCATCGTGTCATCTACCCCATATATGCAGCATGACTACCCCATTTAAAACTTTTCAGAAAACACCGGCCGGTTTTTGTTTTTAGATGGACTTCGTGTACACTTGTTGTTCGGTTCCATGTGCCATGTTGCCAACCTGGCTCTGATACCAATCTATAACACTCCGACTTAACGTCGGGCCATTACTAGGTAGTTTGACCCTAACGGGTCCTACCTGAACTGGTTGACAACTAGATTACCTGGACCTTACAACTCGGGCACGACAAAAAAAACTATTTTAAAGCATCCAACTATCGTTCAACAAACCACATTTTTAATAATGTCATGCATGAACCCCAAATGTCTAGCCAAACCACACTCAACACTAGAAATCTGCTAAAATCAACCCAAGAGTACAACATCCAAAACAAATAACAAAGCTACATAAAACTTTCAACCCACTCCGAGCCTAGTGACACGTGTCAACGATCGGCTATAGCATCTGGCCTAGGCTCCAACACGAGACGTATGTGAGTACCTAGAATTGAAAAATAAAGTCCCCGAGGGGTCAGCTACTACCCTAGGCAAGCTAGATAACACGCGGCAATAGTAAGACGTTTGAAAACCATAAATAACTAACAGCTTAACCTTTAACAAGTTAATTAAACAAAACACAATAGGTCAACATACAACTCAGAAATCTCGATAACGGGGGAAAGAAAAGGAAACGAAACATCCCCACAATCAAACTAACAAGCACAAAAGTAAAGCATTTGTAATAATAACCAACACTTCGACACTCAACAAATAAAGGGAGATACAATGAAATAAACAATTCATCAAGCGTAGCAAGAATTCACAAGGTCGAAAACCAACTAAGTAATCACACACACGCACACAACAAAACCATTCACAATCCTATTGGGAAATGCCATTCTCCCTTCCACCACCGCATTCCCATCTACGACGCTAACTCCCTGCGCCCAAGTGTAGAGGCAGGCCCTCCCACTTTTCATATACGTCATCCTTCCAACCCCTGGTCAAGCCTCCACTGGAGCACTTGTCAAAAACAAGCAATCACATTTTTTTTGAAGGGGCCCGACCGACACACGACCATGGTTAGAGGCCTCTTCACCACCGACAATCATCGCACATGATCGTGTCGGTTACGCTGCCAGCACAGAGAAAACAATACCATTTCTTTTACGAGAAACATTTAAAATGGAAAGCACGCCACATCATACAATAAAACGTTTCGCAAGGAAAACATATATTCTGGACTAGTTCCCAAAACCAATCTCACAATCATGGCATGAAACCTAACAAGACTAGAATAGAGCCGAGCAAGTCGAGAACGACTTACCTGGAAGACGGGTTCTCACAGAAAGCAGACTAATTAAGCAATCGAGCAAAAGCACACCCTAACCAAAGACAATAAAAATTATTTAAAATCTCAACGCCCCTTGAAACAAGATTTAACGAATTAAGACTCGCCATTGATAAACTACCCAATAAGAAACTAGGTGAAGCCCCCTTTAAATTACCCATTACAAAACCGAGCTTAATCAATTGGAGCATCCTCTTAGTTAAATAGCATCCACGTCTCATAGTCTAAACTAACTAGCCTAATTAACTTCACTTCATCTAACCATTTTCTTCTAACACTAACCGAATAGAACTTGAGGTCAGATCCAAACTAAAGCTTAACATGTATTTTCCTTGTACATATATATATATATATATATATAGTAATCTATAACATACGTACATGATAACTTAAGTAGCCCATCTCCTCCTAATTAATCCTAATGCTATTTAAATTAAAAGAATTAGCTCCAAGATCTAACCAGAAGACACAAAACAGACTACCACTAACTTCAAAATAAACGTTCACTGAGGCTCAAATTAATCAAGCATATATATATAAATGGAGCTATTAATCATGAACATCCTTAACACCACTTTTCAACACAAATACTCAAATCTCATGTGCACTTTGGCAATAAAACGAAGCCCCTCAGTTAATTAAACTGAGCTTAACCCACCCGTTACAAATGTGCAAAACCAGAATTCCATAAAACCAACCAATGCAATATATATCACAAGGGTCGATTCACACTAAAAAAAATAGCATCGGACCTTTCAAAAATAGGGTCGTCGACCGTTTGGGCGGAGATTAGGATCCTCGATTCAAGCTTGAGATCGGCGATGCTTAGCGATTGGATTCCGACGACCTTGATTTCGGCAACACCATCGCGTTATATCTTCTCAAGTCGGAGGTGACTCACATATTTACACGATTCGAACTCAAGGATCGAGCCTTGTTGCAACCTAATGTGCGATTCGAGGTCCTGGTTCGTGGCCAGACCGACGATGAACCGAGACGAGCCTGGTGAGTTGTGGAGGACGAGATCCGCTACAACTGGTGAGCACATGAACAGCAGAGGCAAATTGACCGGTGTCAAGCAAACCAAGTCACTGACGGCGATCCAAAACGAGCCGATGCGAACTGGTGACGATGAGATCCGGTAGCGCTGCGGCCGGTCACGTGGGTTCAAGCTCGGATCGCCGGCGGACAGAGACAAGTCGAACAGAGAAGGTGCGATGATGGGGTCGACGATGGTGTGCTTGGAGCGCTATTCCTTGGACTGAGCTTCCCGATGACACACCACATAGAAAAGAGGGAAAACAGACTCGGCGAGGGCGGGGGACGACATTGGATGGGGACGCCTCGATCGACGCTGCTCCATTTCTGTCTTGCTCAAACTCGAGCAGCGCGTTAACAAGTTAGGGAGGAGGCATAAATTAGGGTAAGATGGGAAAAGATAAGAGGGGTGGAATTTGGGCTCAAAAGAAACGGGTTCGGGTTTACTAGTTTCCCTATTTTTGGGCTTTTTGGCCCAACCTACAAGGAAAGGTGAATTTTGAATTAAAAGACAGAAATCGAGACGGAGGAATTATTTATCGGATTTTTCGGAAACCGGAGTGTTACAGATATTATGTTTCAACAATATTTTATCACGGTTAAAGCACTTGAAATAGCAATAGTATCTATAATAGTCTTAGTTCTCATGCCCTGCACGGGGTTTTACAGAATTATAGAATTATTTATTTATATATTTTAAATTTTGATTAAAATGATATAGGTAAAGATATTTTTTTTAAAAAAAACTATACATATTTAGAAAAATATGAGCATAATATCTAAACCTAGCATATGCATTCTATCTAAAAGTAAAATAAATATCATATTATTTGTATAATATATAGCAAAAAATATATCTTAATAATCTTCCTATTTTTCATATCCAAAAAATATTATTTTTATAAAGTAATGGTTATTTTGTCAAAGATTAGTTATGATTATGATGTGTACTATTGAAGTTATAAGGCTCTTTTGGGCATCATGAAATATGATAGAGATTTTTTTTAATACAATTTTTCTAACATACGTCCCAAGAGCCTAAACATGATTATATATTTTGAAATTGTATTTATTTATGTTTAATTATTTTTTCAGTAGGATTTTTTAATTTCCTATTAGAGTTTTAGTTCCCATAAGTAGTATTCTTAAGAATATGACCCAAGGATATAGGATAGCAAAATCATTTTTAATATATACAAAAAGTGAGTTTGTGTATGTTTGAGATAGGAAACAAAAGGCGGTGCAAACAATAAGAAGGGGAAAAGAAATAAGTAAAATAGAAAGATTTTGGGTCGAGTGGAATAAGAAAAAAAAACGCAGGTAGGTTCCGCCCAATCAAGAGTAAAAGGAATAAAAAAAATAGAACTTTGGGTATTAATTATAAAATTGATTCCAGAAAGGAAACATTAGATTGACAAAATGTGCTAAAGTTACCATAATAGAATCCGGGCATTATATATATATACTCCGATCCCCCTTCAATAAGGTTTGTCTCGAAACTTAAGAAAGAACAAAGTATTAGAATTATTTCGAGGTTTTATAGTTTATATGCTAACGTAGTATAAAAATTCATAATGGTTGTATGGTTGAATATTTTTAAGTGTATGCTCGTATCTTTGCACGAGTAAATAATTTATTTAAATTCTCTTTGTGTGTTTACGTATATGGTTTTTCAAATAATACATTTCAACAATGAAGCTCTTAAAGTTGTATTTTAAAAAAAATATAATGTCACATGTGTTTACACTTTACAATTGGCACCTAATTAGTGTTATGCTATTTTACTGATATGAATTAACTGTGAATTGTAAAAAGTATAAAGAAGATATTAATTGTGGAAGACAAAGAGACTATGGTGTATTATCTCAATTAAAATATATGTTTATTTAAATTTGAATTTCAATGGTGCAAAAATATATGAACGTGATAACATGTGTTCATAACACCTTTTGTCTTGATTAATCCCCACTTTTGTGCATAAAACATACAATTGCATGATCATTTTAGCATGATTATGGTTGTTTGTTCGGATAATTGCTCTTGTTTGCTTTTGGTTTTGTAGGTGCAATAATTATTCTAGGATCAAATGGACTTCAATTCAAGCAAAGAAGAACCCAAGGGATTCAACTAGAAGATTTAAGGGAGAAGAATGAGTTACACAAGCCATACAATTTACGGAAATTATATTAAATACTAACTCTCGGGTTTCGTACAATCAAACGATTTTCGTACGTAAACTATTCCTCATCCCCGCCCTTCAACTGATTGTTTTTGTAATCCTCTTTACAAATAAAGTTTTTTGGACCCTATACTGTAAATAGCGCGATCTCACTCGGAGATCAAACACACCGAATCTAGGTACAAGAAAAGATCCTAACCCGGAGAGGTTTTTCGATCCCTTATTTCGATCCTCATCCATCCTATTAATAGCAAATTGATTCTAGACTTTTGCTCAGTTGATCGATGTGGTAGGGTGTGAGCTGCCTGCTTATGATAGTTATCTTCGATGTGGGATGGCATTTTAATTTAGAGATTTTCCACTTGAGGTAATCATTAGCTTCTCATGCACATAAGTGAGTATTCATTGTGTTGGTATGTTTAAAGGCTTACGTGGATTGCATGCAATTATATTAGTTTTTTGGGCTTTTAGCGAGTGATTAGCCATCAACGAATTTGATCTTCAGCTTTGAAGATGCACACACTCACCCACTAAAGTAGGCCAATCCAATTATGCTAGGACGCGTATACACAACATGGCGTGTTATCGCTTTTTTTTTTCTTATATTTGTAACTTTTGCCCTTAACTATTTTAGCAATTATTTTGCGCACCATCAGAGATGACCCTTATCCTTAAGAATCGAGTCTCGGATACTTGTTGATACAGTCATTGTAGAACTCCCACGTAGCTTGGTCTGCAGGTAGTCCCTTCCATTGTAACAGAATATATCTTAGTGGTGACGCCATTGTCTTCTTTCACCATTTTGCGATCAAGAATTGCCTCTAGTTCCTTTAACTCTCCTAGATCAAGTAAATACTAAGGTAAAGTCTGTGAGCTTACAGTAGAAGGGTTGGGGGCATAGCTTAAGTTGGCTCACATGGAAAGTATTATGCATACTTGCATTGGTTGATGATGTCCGCCTTTTTAGTCATGTTTTTAGGGTGTGTTTTAGTATCTTTTGAGTCTTTTTCTTTAGTTTTGTGTTTTGTTTTGAGTCGTTTGTGTAGGTTTTCGTATTTTCTTGAGATATGGAGTCTACATAAGCTTTGGTGGTGTTTTGTAGGTTTTTAGAAGCTTTTTGGAGCAATTTTTGAAGAAAGGAGCAAAACCGGTGAAGATAGCACTCAAGCATAAAGAGAAGATGAAGATTAAGTGTTCAAGTAAAATCATTGAAGATCAAGTTAGAGCTTGTAAAGAGATAGAGAAATTTGTTACAAAAACATAGGAAAAAGAATCGAGCCAAACAGAGTTGTAACGAATCTTCTACGCAAGTTTTACTCAAGGGTCGTTAACGACCCTGTCAAGGTCGTTAACGAGGCAGCGAGAGCAGCAGAGATCCAAGTCGGTGCTATTTATAGGCTTCTATCTTGTTTCCTTTTTTATGTTATTAGATAGATAGAAGGGATATATTTTATTAGAAGATATTATTTCCTTATAGTTAGATTTAAGATAGATTTATTTCCTTAGAGATAGATTTAAGATAGAATAGTTTCTCTATAAATACTCTTGTCTACCCTTTGTTATTGACTACACAATCAATTGCCTTGGAGGGAAAGTAAGAGGGGGAAGAGATGAGTTTTTGTGGGGAAGAACTATCGTTTGGATTCGGTTGTAAGCTTTCTTTTTTAATTTAATTTGGATGTTTTCAATTATTATGAATTGTGAGTAGTCTCTCTCTCTAAGGTTGGGGTTAAACCCAACAATGGTTGTGCATGCTTGTTTGTGATCATGTCTTGATTGTTGTTATTGCATGAATCTATTCTCTTGCTCTTAATCCTTGAAACGAAAGTTGAAAGGAATTTCTCATTCATAGTTGAAGCGAAGGCAAAACCTGGAATCAGAATAGTCAATTTAGGGTTTTAAAGCGAAAGCAGATCTATCCTAGTTAAAGTAGAAGAGATTAGATAGTAAGTTTATTGATTTAGCGAAAGTTGATTGATTTAGCGAAAGTTGATTGATTTACTTGTTCTAGTTAACGAAAGTTAGCGACTTTGTGTGATAAAAGCATGATCTTTATGTTTCATAGCATTAGCATTGCATGATTATTGTTGTGGTGATACCTTTACCTTAGAATCTCTCTCTTACTTGATAAAAACCCTACCTTTATTGATTGCTTGCGTGAGAAGTAACAAAACTTGATACTGACTATCTCCTGTGGACGAACCTGACTCTGCTATACTCAGCGGGGTCTTGATTATAAATTTATTTGTTGTCAAGAAACCCTCTCAACAAATTGGCGTCGTTGCCGGGGAGATTTCAATAGTGCCAAGTTTTGTTCTTTTTACGTTTTTTGGGACTCCGCCGGGTCGGTACCGACCCTGCTGGGCAACCCAGTTTCTGTGTTTTTTTTGTTTAGTTTATAGGCCACTGTCGAGTCGTTACCGACCCTACCCAGGCTCGGTAACGACCCTGTCGACAGGTAGTTGTTTCTTTCTTTTTAGTTTCTGTTTTACGGGATCACTCCAGGCTCGTTAACGACCCCCCAGGTTCATTACTGACCCTGTCCGAGACCCCGTTTTTGCTTTTTGATTTCGTTTTTGTTTTTGTTTTTGTTTTTGCTTACAGTGTATGCCAGCTGAAGGTCGTCAAACAAACAAAGCCATGGCTACACATGAAGAACTAGCTAGGCAGATTGCTGAACTCAGTTTAGAGATAGAGGAGATCCAGAGAGAACGGGAAATCATAGCTGCTGAGGCATATGAAGAGGATAATTACATGTGGGGCCCATATAGGAACCAAGGTGATACTTTTTATGCATGGAGGAATTACAATCAGTCCACCTGGGGCAATTATGCATATGACCAATGGAGCCAACCTCCTCAACAAGAATAAAGGGTTCCTCCTTATCAACCTCCGGACTATCAGGAGACACCATCATGGGCTCAAGAAATTAAAGAGGGCATCAATGGATTGGATAAAAGATGGGGAGAGTTCGATATCTGGAAGAAGAGTGTTGATTCCCAACTAGGAGACCTTGCTGCACGGATTCCAAGACCACAAGGGCAACTCCCGGGTCGTACCGAAGAGAACCCTAGAGGCCAAATAGCAGCAGTACACCTTAGAAGCGGGAAGACACTACCGGAGAGAGTTCAAGCTGAAGAGAAGGAGGAACAAGATCTCGCCAGCCAGCTCGTTAACGAGCCAGCGAGAGCTAGTACCGAGCCAACAAACCAGAATGACGAGGCTCCGAGGGTACCTGACGATCCTACCCCAGGTAAGTTCTCTAAACCGAGCCTTCCTCTCAATCCCAGGGTAGTAAACGACCCCACCAGGGTCGGTAACGACCTGCCGAGGACATCAATCGACCCTAGTGTCGACCCAGTACTCTCACCTCTCGAGCCTAACTTGGTTCCGAGAATGGTGAAATCTCTTCCATTTCCTACTAAGAGATCTATGGACTCTACTGAGAGTAGGTTCAAGCGTTTCGTGAAGATTCTTCAGGGCATTAATATTTCCATCCCATTCGCTGACGCCCTAAGCGAAATGCCGGCTTACACAAAAATTTTGAAAGATATTCTTAGCAGGAAAAGGTCCATTACAGAGCTGCAGGATGAAGTCAGATCAATAGCTCTACCAGAAAAGCTTGGAGACCCAGGGAGATTTGCCATCACGATTGGCATAGGCGACCACAAATTTAAAGCTTTATGTGATTTGGGAGCCAGTGCTAGTTTGCTTCCTCTTTCCATCTGGTTAAAAGCTAACATGGGACCACTAGAGCCTGTCAAGATGAAACTCTACATGGCGGATGGATCTTCTGTAAAAGCAACTGGAGTCGTTGACGATGTTCCTGTACGAGTTGGAAAATTCTTTGTCCCAAACGACTTCATTGTTCTAGATATGCCTGAAGACCCTGCGGTGCCAATTATTCTAGGCAGACCATTCTTAGCCACCGCGGGAGCACGTGTAGATGTCAAAAAAGGACTCCTCACGTTTGATATTGGGGAGGAGAGGGTTGAGTTTCAATTCAATTCTCCCATAAGTGAAGTGGCTAGTTGTAGTACTGAGGAGCCTACCGATCCACCATGGCTCGGTAACGACCCCTCTCTGAGTACAGAAAAGAGCAAATTCGATGGAGACACGGCTATAGAGGAGCCTACCGACCTACCCTAGGTCGGTAACGACCCATTCTTGAAGAAGTACGAGGTGGGAAGTGGATCAGGGCATGACATCGAGGAACTTCCAGATCTAGCAGGGTCGTTAATGACCCACACCACCTCGGTAACGAGCCACTTCCCGAATGACCCTGGTAAGTTTTCTTGTTCTTATCCAATCAATTCTGGCCATGATCCTTTCTCTTATCCTAGTTCTATATTACATCCTACTGTTAGTCCTATGAAGGAGTCAAAACCTCCTTGGTTTTCGGATTATACTAACCCTATTGTAGGATTACCGAGCATTCTGATTGATGATAGAGGGCCAAATATCTTGGAGAATGCTATTTCATCTAAGTATGGGGTCCCTCTTGATCCCAACATATTTGGATGGAAACCGCCTTGATCTGCCAAGGTAAGTTCGTCGGGCTAACGACATTAAAAGTAGCGCTTACGGGAGGCAACCCGCTTTTAAGTTTTTGTTTTTATTTTCCTTTCTTAGATCTTTTTGCTAGCTTTCTTTTGACTTGTTTTTAGGTTAGATTAGTGTAGTAGGATAGAAGTTTTTCTAAAGTGACTCAGGTACAAAAAAGAAGAAGTGCTAAGAAGAAGAAAATCAAGAAGATTCGGTGTACAAGCACGCAGGCTCGGTAACGACCCCCGCAGGTTCGGTACCGACCTCCTCTATAAAACCGAATAAAATTTCCGCAATGCTCCTCAAGTGATCAATGGTTTCAAATAGCTTCATTTTTATTTTGTGAGTTCCTTTTTCCTTATTCTCTTTATTTTTTCTGTCTTTGCTTTAAACAGTGAGGACATTGTTTGGTTTAAGTATGGGGTATGGGAAAAGGAAACTCAGTTTTGTGTCAGTTTTTTGTTTTTATTTTTGTTTTTAGGATTGATAATATTCCACTTAGATGTCCTATGATATGCTTTAACTTGCTTGATCATGTAATTCCATAGCATGTTTGGAGAGCTTTGCCTGAATCATGCTGAAATTTGTTTTTATGTGGATATTTAGCATGTGATGAAATTGAGCACATATGATCTTTGGTAGAAGTGACTGAAATCCAACAAAAATTGCTACCTTGCGAGTTATTTTTAGTCTTATAGGGAGAACATCAAAAATCCCTCTTCTTTTCTTGTGTGATTTACTCTCCTTATGCATATTATCTCTTGTCATTGCATGGTTATCTATTACTTGAGACCTATATGAGATATTAGTTCATTGCATGTAAGTCATATGATGGAGAACTTATTTTCATAAGCCCTATTAATCCATATCCACCCTTATCATTATCCTCTTTTTGACAGCCAATTTGAGCCTTAAGCCTTTTATTTTTAGCTCCACAAAATAATTCCCTAGCCGATATAAGCTTGACCCTATCCGGGGATTAGGACTTAGTGTTGGTTATGGTGATGGTTTTGTTGAGTGAGATGTTTTGGTTCAAGTGTGGGGTAATTTGGGTTGGGTAAAGTGATAGTATCTTGCAGTTTGTTATGTAAAAGGAGTTTGGTTCCCTGAATGCACTTACAAAGGAAGTGAAAAAGGAAGAAAAATGATGAGCAGAATTTACATTGTTACCGACTCTGCAGGTTCGGTACCGAGCCCCCGCGGAAAGAAAAAAAAAAGAAAAGAAAAGAAAGGACTTGAGAAATCCAAAGTGAAGAGTTGAAAAGTGAAAATGTGCATGAGCCAAATTTCTTAAGTGTTTGTAAGCAAGATTTGTTGAGATAAAAGGGTAAGTGAGAATAAGTGCATAAAGAAGAGTGAGTTTGGTATATGTTTATATGAAAAGTTTTGGTGAAGTGTGAGTTTTTAGGAGTCCTTGATTCCCGGATATTATTAGCACCACATAGCCAAAATATTTCCACGCCCTATTGTTATTACCAAGCCCCATTACAACCCGGCCGAATGGAAGCTTCTATGAAGTTTTTCATTGAGCCTAAGTTCTCTTGATGATTTTTATATGTTTTGACATCTCGGGTGGAGAGTTTGGTGATATAAGTAACAATGACTATGTTGATTTTTGCATATTGGATTGAGTTGAGAGTTGTTATTTTAAGCCCAAACACATGAGAGTTGAGAGAAACACATTATACCTTGTGAGGTTGGATTTTTAGTTGTTTTTGCTTGAGGTTGCTTATATATGTGTGATGATGTTAGATTCACTTGTCTATCTATTTCTACTTGTGCTTATGATGTTGTTTTTTGATAAGGGCATGGACTTGATATATGTGTTTATGGTTTTGGTTCTTGTCTAAGTGATTGCTTGAGGACAAGCAAGTCTAAGTATGGGGTATTTTGATGTCCGCCCTTTTAGTCATGTTTTTAGGGTGTGTTTTAGTATCTTTTGAGTCTTTTTCTTTAGTTTTGTGTTTTGTTTTGAGTCGTTTGTGTAGGTTTTCGTATTTTCTTGAGATATGGAGTCTACATAAGCTTTGGTGGTGTTTTGTAGGTTTTTAGAAGCCTTTTGGAGCAATTTTTGAAGAAAGGAGCAAAACCGGTGAAGATAGCACTCAAGCATAAAGAGAAGATGAAGATTAAGTGTTCAAGTAAAATCATTGAAGATCAAGTTAGAGCTTGGAAAGAGATAGAGAAATTTGTTACAAGAACATAGGAAAAAGAATCGAGCCAACGGAGTTGTAACGAATCTTCTACGCAAGTTTTACTCAAGGGTCGTTAACGACCCTGTCAAGGTCGTTAACGAGGCAGCGAGAGCAGCAGAGATCCGAGTCGGTGCTATTTATAGGCTTCTATCTTGTTTCCTTTTTTATGTTATTAGATAGATAGAAGGGATATATTTTATTAGAAGATATTATTTCCTTATAGTTAGATTTAAGATAGATTTATTTCCTTAGAGATAGATTTAAGATAGAATAGTTTCTCTATAAATACTCTTGTCTACCCTTTGTTATTGACTACACAATCAATTGCCTTGGAGGGCAAGTAAGAGGGGGAAGAGACGAGTTTTTGTGGGGAAGAACTATCGTTTGGATTCGGTTGTAAGCTTTCTTTTTTAATTTAATTTGGATGTTTTCAATTATTATGAATTGTGAGTAGTCTCTCTCTCTAAGGTTGGGGTTAAACCCAACAATGGTTGTGCATGCTTGTTTGTGATCATGTCTTGATTGTTTTTATTGCATGAATCTATTCTCTTGCTCTTAATCCTTGAAACGAAAGTTGAAAGGAATTTCTCATTCATAGTTGAAGCAAAGGCAAAACCTTGAATCAGAATAGTCAATTTAGGGTTTTAAAGCGAAAGCAGATCTATCCTAGTTGAAGTAGAAGAGATTAGATAGTAAGTTTATTGATTTAGCGAAAGTTGATTGATTTACTTGCTCTAGTTAACGAAAGTTAGCGACTTTGTGTGATAAAAGCATGATCTTTATGTTTCATAGCGTTAGCATTGCATGATTATTGTTGTGGTGATACCTTTACCTTAGAATCTCTCTCTTACTTGATAAAAACCCTACCTTTATTGATTGCTTGCGTGAGAAGTAACAAAACTTGATACTGACTATCTCCTGTGGACGAACCTGACTCTGCTATACTCAGCGGGGTCTTGATTATAAATTTATTTGTTGTCAAAAAACCCTCTCAACAGCCGACAACTGGAGTTTGTATGCAATAGATCCAACTCGATCGATAACAAGGAAGGGGCCATAAAATTTGGGGCTTAGTTTGTGTGGCATGCGATTCTTGAGAGAATTTTGTCGATATGGTTGAAGTTTCAAGAGGACATAATCTCCAATCTTGAAACTTCTATTCGATCGATGATTATTAACATATTGTTGTATTTTGTTTTGTGCTCGCAAGAGATGAAACTTCAACATATTGATCACTTCCTCTCTCTCTCTTCTACAAACTTTTGTATACTAACATGAATTTTCTCTCCCCCATGGAGGTAAGGTAAGTGTATAGTAGTGGTTGACCACAAACAATCTCATAAGGGTGGCTTGGATAGAAATTTGAAATATGGTATTATACCACCACTCAGCAAGTGGCAATCACTTGATCCAATCCAAGTATGGGGTGCTTCAGAAGTCATGCACCTAATGTAGGTTTCAAGTTTTATTGGTAATTTCTATTCGATCGTCAATTTGTGGGTGGTAGGCTATGGAAAGAGCAAGATCAACCCCACAGACTTTAAATACTTCTCTCTAGACTTCACTAGTGAAAATATGATCCCTATCACTCACTATGGAGTTAGGTATTCCATGTAGTCTAAAGATATTATCAAGGAATAAATGGGCTATATTAGTGGTTGTGTAGGGGTGAGATAAGGCAAGGAAGTGGGCATATTTGCTATGTTTGGCAACTACACCACTAGTATGGTATGTTTGTGATTGGATGGTGGATGGCCCTCCATAAAATCTAGGATAATATCTTTCCATACACCTTGTGGGATTAGTAAGGGTTGTAGGAGTCCTTGGTTTGCAACTTGGTCATACTTATTCTTTTGATAGCCAACATAGTTTTGTAATTCTTTGCTCATCCCTTTCCAATAAAAAAGTGACTTAACTCTATGGAGAGTTTTATCCTTGCTAGAGTGACCCCCAATGGTTAAGTCATGTTACTATTTAAAGATAGTGCTCTTATTCATGAGATTGCACAATTGAGAAAGCAAGTGGGTGAGATGAACATGTCAAAAGCAAGCCCGACTGAACCGTTAACTCCAAAGGTTGTTTGCCAAATGTATGGTGTACCCAACCATACCGATCTTACTTTTCAACTTTATATGGCCCAACCTCTGGAGGTTCCTACTAAAGAAGCTAGTTATGTTAAAGATGGCTATCGTGCTCCATATTCAAACCCGAAGAATGATCCTTATTCGCCCACCTACAATCCAGGGTGGAGGAATCATCTAAATCTGAGGTATGGAAATAATGCTTCTTCAACATCTCAACCTCAATTTCAAAATCCAGCTGCATATCAAGCTCCTTATGGGGCTAGAGATGGCCCTCCTGGTTTGCAAGGCAATTTTTTGGGCTATCAAGCTAGCCCCCCCCCCCCCCCCCCCCCCCCGTTCCACCAATGGCTCCTAAGAAATCTCGATTGCTATGGAGAATATGATGGTTTAGATGTAGGAGTTTTCTAATAAGGTGCAAGCACTTGCAAAAGGACAAAAGATGGTGGAGACTAAAGTGGATCAAAATGAAGCCAATGCTCATAGGCCTTTGTGTCCTCTACCGGGCCACCTCGAAGAGAATCCAAAAGGTAAAATTCTAGCGGTCAGTTTGAGGAATGAAAAGGAACTTCAATCTAACGAGACATCTTCTAATCCCACCAAGGAGAAATTGGTTCCATATGTTCCACCACCAAAGCTTCAAGATCCAGATTTAGAGGTGTCACTCGAATCTCATGTGCATGGAAAAGTTGCATCTAAGTTTTTCTTTGGGAGAGCTAGAAGTCTCAATGCAAAAGTTGAAGCCATTACCCTCTACTTTGTGGTATATGAAGGCCATAATTTATGAGGACCGAGCACAAGTTGAATTCAAGCCAGGGAATCAAGTGCTTCTTACTAATCATAAGTCAAATATGTTCCCTAGAAGCAAGAGTACAAGAAGAACGAGACTATACCTCCTACACCGAGTTCTTAGAGATGATTTTTGTAACACCCCTATTTTGCAAAGATAGGTGTTACCGCCAGTGACCTCGGATTTTACCATCCAAAGCCACCCAAGGCTTTATAAAGTATTTAAGTTAAATAAAATGCGGAAATTTAATGATAATACATGTTATAAAAAGGTGCTCAAACTGAGACTTTAAATATTGACATTACATCTTAAATTGTTTCAAAATAATATGTTAGAGTTTAAGCAGCGGAATTAAGAAAACCTTGTTCTTGCAAATCGTAGTGAATCCAAAATATGAGAGAAATATCTTCGAGAAGACTTGACCTTCCTTCCTTCAACTTTCTTGATTCTTCGTCTTTAAACCTTCGAGTGAATTTTCCTAGAGTTTTGCATTTGTCGCGAAGGGCGAGAAATACCAGGCAAAATGCGAAAAACAAACGGAATTAGTCTAAGGAGACTAAGCAAGTGAGAACGGAAATTCTCAAGGGTAGAATGGTAATTTTATTAGCTCATCAAGGAGATTAAGGGAAGAAGTAATTGAAAGTTATAATCACTTTGTGGAGCTTAAAAGGACGGAATTTATTTAATCTCGAAGAGAGATGAACTTGGATCTAAAGAGTAGGAATCTACGAGATTGTAGTTCCTATTAGAGTACAATTAATATTGGAAATTTTTCATTTACACAAAAAGTTTCTATAATACCTCTCGCGCCCTTTTCGGACCGAGAGTCGGGTCGGTCTTACACGTGGTGCTAAACCGGCCCGGTTTTAATTCATTTTAATGTGCACTAGCACTTATCTTTATTACGTGTCAAAATGTTTCGTATTATTTATAAATTTTAAGGGTGTGGAGGTTGTGAAGGAGCCGAGTCCACTTAAAGGAAATGAAGGAATTCCAGGCCTCTTTCATCTTGAGTGTTCAGGCCTCTTTCATCCTGAGTGTGCAAGCCTCTTTCATCCTGATTGTGCAAGCCTCTTTCATCCAGAGGATATCGGGCCTCTTTCATCCCAAGTATATAGGCATCTAGCTAGTGCATAATATAATACCGCCTACGCTAATCCATAACGAATCTGGAAAAGAGATTCAAACAAACAAGGCCACAAATCATCGGTCCTAAAGTCCAGTACTAGCGTGGTACAAATAATAATAACAATATGTCGTTAATTCTAAGCAAATGAATAAACGTAAGTTCATTCATTTTAACAAACAAGTAGTTCCCAACATAGGAGAATTTCCTTAACGGAAACGAAATATATATATGAGTTTAAATAAGTGCTTCTCGGGAGGCAACCTGTGCCTTTTAATCTATGAGTTTCGTTCTCCCTCTTGTTTAATTTCTATATTGGGGACAATATAGGGTTTAAGTATGAGGTATGGCGTATTCACTTTAGTTAGTTTTGCATTGTATGTTTATTTTTCTTGCATGTTTTGTTTTGTTTAATATAAAAAATAAGGGAAAAAAAGAGTCTTAAGATGATTCGGCGATATATATCCTTACTTGAAAATTGATCACAATAATTAGATATTTGTTATGATGCTAAGTTTTCAAATTTCTCTAAAATGCATTGATTTTTCTTGGATGAATTGTGTAGCATGGAGTCATTGATGAGATTTTAGCTTGAATAGGTCCCTAGACAAAAGCCTTGTGAGATTTTTGGCCTAATGGACTTCATAAATGTGTCCTCTTATATTCTTTGTGTGTGATTCTTGCTTTGATTACTTAATCTCTAGAACTTGCGTTATAACCATTTTCAAGGCCACATATATGACTTTTGTGCATGACATAGAAATGATAGAGGCGTTTGTTTTGTTAGCCATAATTCCTTGACTACCTTTACATATAATTTCCTATGTTTCAAGCCATGTTCTAGCCTTTTCATGACTTATTTTTGAAGCTCCACAAAGCATTCTGAGCCTAATTTTAGCCTTTTACCCATCCAGGGATTATGATTTCTGTGGAAGTGTGCTAAGTGTGAGTTGAGCTTAAAAAAGTCGTATGTTTTTGGTTTTGGAATGATTGTTGGAAATGAAGCAAGTGGTTACAAGAAAAAAAATGAAAAAAAGAAAAGAAATGAAAGAAGAAGAAAAAAGAGTTTAAATAAATGAAGTTGTTAATGGAGTTGAAGTTTTATGGTGAGAAAGTAGTGAAGAAAAAATCTTAAGCTTGGTGTGTTGTTTGATTCGGTTAATTTCCTCTTTCCCGGATTTAGCACCACAAGACCAAAAATTCCCTACCTTTTTCTCTTACCTTGGCCCCATTACAACCTAATAAAAGTCCTCTTGATTTATGCCATGTGCATTGTCCCAAGTGGTGGAGATTTAGGACTCTAATGCAAGCATATGGTAGATTGTTTTCAAAAAGATTTAATCGTTATTGATTACCCCTAAACACATTGAGAGTGAGTGAAAGACATTATCCTTGTGAGGTTTAGGGACTAAGAAGGGCTTTTCTTGTTGATAATAATGATTATGCTATGATGGCACTTGTCTTTGATCTTTCAATTAGCATGATCATTAGGGTTTGAACAAGTTGAGACAATTATTTCTTTCTTGCACTTGTGGTTGATTTTTGAGTTTTGCTTGGGGACAAGCAAAGTCTAAGTATAAGGTATTTTGATGTCGTCTAGTTTTGAGTAGTTTGCATGAGCATTTAGGATTAGATTTCTTCTTTTCTAACTTAGGTTTTGGTCTTTTTGTATTGATTTTCATATTATTTGTGGTATGGAGATCTACACAAGTTTGTTTTGCTTTTATAGGTCTTTTGTTGGTGTTTTGGAGTCAAATGGAGAAGAAGACAAGAGGACAAGATCTTAGTGAACCTTTAAGACCACAATTGACACTAAGGAATGACGATTTGAGGATTCCAAGAGCTTTCAAGAGTAGTGGATGAGCTATTACAAGTCAAAATACAAGATAAGGAGTGAAGGAAGAGGTTAGAAGCATCATCGCGGGTCGTGGAGGCCATCACGAGCCAAAAAAAGAAGAGACAAAGCAAGAATTTGCTCTCAGATGGTCTGTCACGGGTGTGCACGCTGGGATTTATGGGCTTTCTTACTCTTTTTTAGGCCCGATTTGGTTTTATTTTTGGGATATCTTTTGGCATAAGTTTAAAGACAACTAAGACTACTTGGGGCTTAAGTTAAAACATTATTAGACCATCCACAATGGTGGATTCTTAAAATAAAATAATAATACTTCTTTTAGGATAGTGGTCTCAGATTAAGAATTCAACTTTTGGGTTTGAAATAAGAGTCTACAAAAAGCCGGCTTTAAACTCACAAGGAAAGATGCATGTGCATGTGGCACCCTGTGAGCCATTAGATCAGATCAACGACCAACATTTTTTGTCACTTTCTATATGTACATACACCCTTTAAAACGATTTTATTTGTTAAAAAAATATTTTAAATATCTTTGTTTTGTTTTTATCTACCAATAGATACCCACTTGGCATATGTTTTGTTAAAAAAAAATAATATATGTATAAGAAATACAATATGGGATTCACATCATAATGTATTTTAATATAAAAATAAAATATATTAATATCGTATTATTATTTAGTATCCAAAGTGAAATGGTGTAATTGAATAAATAAATATAAAAATAAAATAATATATTTTAAAGAATGAAATGGGAATGTGGGTTGTGGGGATAAAGTAAAAGTGGGCTTTAAAATGAGATTTAGGAGTGAGAAAATTAAAATAGGGAGTTAAGAATTTATTTTTGGGTTCACCATTGCGGATGGTCTTATTTGCATTATTATTATATTCTATTTTCTAGTAGAGAGAAGAGAGAATCTCTAGGATTTTTAGTTTTACGCTCTTTCAAGTTGGGATTTTTGCACTCTTGGATCTACTTTCTTTCTTTCAATTGAATCTTTGGTAAATTTCTCTTTCAATTATTGTTCTTATTTCTATTCCATGTTTAATTTTATTGATTTGATTATGAATTTCAATATGCTAGGCGAAACTCTTTAGTTCTAGGGTTTGGTTGATCCAAACAATGTGAAGCGGATTAAAATCAATATCTTTTGCTTGAATTGAGTTGGAAACTAATATGATTTAATTCTAGGGGCTTAATCTAATAGGTTTAAACCTGTTAGAGTCTTGTTTAGGTTGCACATCGAGAGGTGGTGGTCTAAGTGAGTCAACAAAATAGAGAGAACACGTCGAGAGATGGTTCAATTTATTTGGAAAAACTAGGAATGAACTTGAGATTAGTTTCTCATGTGGTTAATTGTCATAGAACTTCTAGATGTTTGAGTCAACTTTGATGCATCACGAGAGTGGGACAAGTTTGGTTTACCATCTAGATTTCTAAGTGTTTAAAGGGTTTCTATCGATTTTGTTTCGTCACGAGAGTGGGTTCTTAATTTGATAGAAGTACATTAAATTAAACTTTGAGAGAATTTAATTTATAACATTAGACAATAGTCTTCATAACAAAATATCCAACTCAGTTTAGGTAAAAGTGAGATTCAAACTCCCTGGATCGAAGTAGTGGGGATTCCTTGCCTTAGAACTTTGCTTTCTCATATTTTTTCATTCTCATATTTTACTTGTTTTAATTGATTTTAATAGTTAGAATTACACAAAACAATCACTATTTTTGACTTAGGAATTAGTTCATAGAATTAGCTAAAGCAGATATAATCAAGCTCTCTTGTCCCGCGTGCGTTTTTCACCTTTGTGACCTCTTTCTCTAATTCATATATAGCTAGCGCAACTTTTCCTGGACAATGCTTTTTGGGGGAAAGTAGATCCCCGCGTAGATATAATCCTTCATTGACACCCTGTCAGTAACAAATGCTGCGATATCGTCGAGTCGGATACCTCAGTCAGTTCAGATGGGGGCTCAGTTCCCGGAACAATACGATCCCTATAGGGTATCAGACCTGGACATGGAGTTTGTTGAACAACTATTGTTGTAGATTATAGCGTGCCCCGAGTAGTTGTCAGAGCACCTGGGAAAGACTCCGATGATTTCACTTCTCCCAGTCGTCGCTAACACAATCAACTCTTCTCCCCACTTCCAAGAGAGGCAACACCATGTCGAAGGAACTCGGTTGCAACCGAAGAAAAAAGAGCTCTAGGTCCCACTGCTGGGGCCGGGGTTGCTTCGGTCCCGAAGTCTTTTTCGAAGTCTACTACTACAATAGATCTCCTATTCTTGCGAGTGTGTGGGAAACCATCACATCAATGTCATCAAAGAAGTTGTGGTGAGCTTGGCTCAATATTAAGTGTAATAATCAGTGTTCTAAAAAACTCTAGGCGGACTGATATGGACCCGGTGTGGACCGCGTATCGAAAACCCTTGTTGGTCAAGGGGTTTGAGCCTAATCTGATGTGGAATCCGACTCGGAATAAACGCGATTGGTAGTCGCGGACCTTGTTGGGCAAGGCTTGAATCGAATCCCGGTGTGGGACTTGACTCGGATAGAGCGCTTGGTAGGCGCGTTAGAGAGCTAAGGAAAATTAGGGTAAATTACTTTTCTGATTGATTGATTGATTGATAGCAGCCTAACAACCTAAGGATATTTATAATAACCCTGATATCTAAATAATACGAAAAGATAAAATCAAATCTGATATAATAAAAAGATAATCTTCCTAAAAAGATAAAATCAAATCTGGAAAGATAATATTCTAATTATCCTAATTAACCTAATAACCCTAATTTCGGATAATATTCTAGCGTATCAATTACTCTCCCGGTGAGAATCGACTCGTCCTCGAGGCGGAAATCAGGAGGAGGCTGCGGAAGCGTCAATCAGGTCCTTCAAGGTCGAACACAAATGGGTCGAACTGCGGTGGTGTGGAAGGAACCCCGGCGAGCACGTGCTGGTGCATATCCGGTGGCGACTGGCCTGGTGGCGACGACAGCATGGTTTGTTGTTGGGGTGACGCGCCAGGAACGGCGACCGAATGAAGGGCGGCGGCCTGCTGGTTTGCGTGCACAGTAGCGGTGGCGAGGTTGGTGGTAGACATGGCGGTTCAAGATGAAAGCACCAATTGGTACGGACCCGGTGTGGACCGCGTATCAAAAATCCTTGTTGGTCAAGGGGTTTGAGCCTAATCCGATGTGGACTCCGACTCGGGATAAACGCGATTGGTAGTCGCGGACCTTGTTGGGCAAGGCTTGAATCAAATCCCGGTGTGGGACTTGACTCAGATAGAGCGCTTGGTAGGCACGTTAGAGAGCTAAGGAAAATTAGGGTAAATTACTTTTCTGATTGATTGATTGATAGCAGCCTAACAACCTAAGGGTATTTATAATAACCCTGATATCTAAATAATACAAAAAGATAAAATCAAATCTGATATTATAAAAAGATAATCTTCCTAAAAAGATAAAATCAAAGCTGGAAAGATAATATTCTAATTATCCTAATTAACCTAATAACCCTAATTTCGGATAATATTCTAGCGTATCACGGACCCTAGGCAGAGAGGGACCGCCTAGCGCCTAGGCGACCTAAACAGGCACTTAGACGGGCTAGCACCTTCTAACGCCTAGGCGGGGCCTAGATGGAGCTAGGCGGGGATTTTTAGAACAATGGTAATAATTTTGATCTTGTGATTCTTGATAGGGCATTAGCTGCAAAATTTTCTTTCCCCTTCTTGTACTCAATCTCAAAGTTGTACCCCATGAGTTTAGACAACCACATTTGATGGAATAGTGTGGAAATGTTTTGCTCAAGTAGATACTTAAGGCTTTTATGATCAGTTTTAATCTTGAAGGGGTGGTGAGCTAGATGCCTAGGTAGGAACTCCGAGTTTGAATCACATTCACAACTACCATGAGTTCCTTCTCATACACTAATTGGGCTTGATGTTGAGGCCCCAAAGCTCTACTAATAAAATAGATAGGATTCTTGTCTTGCATAATCACAACATTAATGTTGGTACCAGAGGCATTAATTTCAACAACAAAACACTTATTGAAGTCAGGTAAAGCTAACACAAGTGTTGTAGTCAATGCTTATTTCAATTCAACAAAGGTAAAAAAAGCTTCTTTTGACCATTCAAAACCATCTTTCCTGAGCAAAGCAATCAAAGGTTGTGCAATTAGACTATAGTTTCTTATAAACCTCCTATAGTAGTTGGATAATCCCAAAAAACTTCTCAACTACTTCTGGTTGGTTGGGACTAGCCATTATTACACTACTTGGATTTTTGTAGGATCATTGCTAACCCCTTGTTGTGCTATAAAGTGACCAAGAATTTGATTTTGGTTACACAAAAGTGCATTTGGTTGGCTTTAGGAACAATCTATGATATCTAAGAATCGAAAAGACATGATGGAGGTGGCTCAAGTGATCTGATCAAGTCTTGTTATACACAAGTATACCATCAAAGAAGACCAAAACAAATCTCCTTGCCAATGATCTGAATACTTGATTCATTAAGCCTTGGAAAGTGCATGGTGCATTAGTAAGGCCGAAAGGCATAATTAAGTATTCATATTGGAATGAATGGGTTTTGAAGGCAACCTTGTAAACATCATTAGTATCCATCCTTAATTGGTGGAACCTTGCCCTTAATCCAACTTTTAGAAGTATTTAGATCCACCTAAATCATCAACTAGATCCTCAAGTAATGAGATTGGATACTTATCCTTGATAGTCTGTGGATTCATCCCTTTGTAATCGACACACAATCTTCAACTCCCATCCTTTTTCCTTACTAAGGTGACAAGTGATGCATAAAGGCTCGAACTGTCCTATATAATCCCCTTATTCAAACATTTCTTGCACCATCTTCTCAAAAATATCATTCAAGAAGGTAGCATACAAGTATAATCTTTTATTTAAGGGAATGGCATTTGGTAGAAGGGGTATTTTGTGGTCATATCCAAGTCTAAAAGGGGGAAGGTCTATTGGTTCCTCAAGCAAGTCAGCAAAAGCAAAAAGGAGCTTTTGAAGTCCACATCAGAAGCTGAATCACTTCCATTGGTATGGATGCTAAAAATTGGATCTTAAGAGTTTCTAGTACCTCAGCTGCATCAGAATCTATAATTTCACAAGCTTGTAATAAATCTATATAAGGGTTCCTTAACATGATTCTGTTGAGGCTACTTCCTTTTACAACCTTGCAAGCAGAATTACTAATTCCTCTTATGACATGCTTCACACCATGCATGTAGTGTATACTCCATTCTCATCTGCACAAATCCCAAAGGATTAGGCCCATAGTAGTCAACCACTAAATGCCAAGCACAAGATCAAAACACTCTAATGGGTTGGTTCTCACCTTGGTACTAAAATGGCCTTGTAATTTTTAGTTGAAAGGGGAGCACTTAAAGTTGGACACCATCTTCTAGCCATTAGCAACATAGACTAGCATAGTTTTGATTGGTTCCAATTTACATCCAAATTCTTTACCTATTGTCATGTACTCATGTCAATGAAGTTATGTGTGCTCCCAACGTTAATAAGAATATGGATCTTCCTTTTCTCATGCTCACCCACCACTCCCATATAATTGAAGTTGGAAGAACCACTAATGGCATTCACAAAAATATGAGGACAAGGATTCTCAGTATCTACCACCAAAGTTTCTTCCACATCATCATTCTGATCCCAGACTTTATCAGAACAATCCTCCTCATACTCCATCATATTAAACTGAGATCTCTTACCATTGTTAACTCGCCTACAGTTATGCCCAAGGACATAGTTGTCATCACAAAACACGCACAATCCCTTATTTCTTCTTTCTTGCATCTCCGCATATGTATATTTTTTAGGAGCTTTCTCAACAAAGATTTTTGTATTATGCATGGGAAGGGCTAGTCGAGTTGTGGTTGGTTTTGTTACTGTGGGATTTGGTAATAGATGTTGGGATTGGGAGTTTTGATTTTGGTATGGGGTTTTTAGAGGCATTTGGGATTATTTTGAGACTTGTAGTATTTTTGTGAGGCTGAAGTTAAAGAGGATTCATGGACCTTGGCAATTCTTGCAACTTCCTCTAAGCTATTAGCATTGTATTGCCTGACATATAATTGGAGGTGAGGGTTTAGGTTAGCTAAGAAAATGCTAAGTGCATGTTGGGTTGGCAAGTAGAGTTTGATGAGGGCACTTTCAATTTTTTCCAAAAATTCTTCCTGATAATCATTTTATTGTTTCAAACTAACAAGTTCTGCCAAATGATTATCGAAGAGCATACCAAACCTAGCTTACACAACAATAACGTAATCTGGCCAGAGAGGATATTGATTATACCTGCTTTAGATGAATTTGTGATGCCATTGTAAAGCCTTCCCTTCTAGATGGAATGAAGCGAGCCTCACTTTCATTTTAGGTGCGGTTTTGTCAAGCATGAAGAACTGCTTGCATCTGTAAATCCACCCCATAAGCATCGAGTCATCAAAGTTTGGGAAATCAACCTTAGCGTTCCTCGAACATAGTCCACCGGGGTAACTAGGTTGCCAAGGTTCACGCCCTGTTGGAGATGAATCGAAGTAATCGTCCCCAAATCCGGTGGATCTGGTGGTCGTGCATGAGAATCAGACACCGATGTTGACGAGCCTCCGATTCATGTGATCCGATCAACATTGGTGGTGGATTTTCTTTCTGAGCTATGATTAGGATAGCTTCCTTCATCTCTTTCATGCTGATGAGGTATTTTCATGTTTATTTATGCTTTTACTTATGTGCCAAGTAACCAAATATGGGGGTTTTAATGATTGGAATTCTAATCTAATATGAGAAGTTGAAAACTATCTAAGAATGCAAATATGATTGAGTATGACAAATATGAGAAAAGCGTGCTCAACTAGTTAAATCCATCATAGATATGCTTATTGATCATTGATTCTCTTGATTCTCAATTCCCTTGAATAATCTACCGTGGATTATTATCCAAAACTTTATATTTAGTTGAAAGAGCTAATAGTCTGAACAACCCTAATCATCTAACAACCTAGAACAACGTCTAGATTCAATTAAACGACATCTTTAAGTTCAAAGTATCGATAGAAACAAATACTCAACGCAAACAGCTAATCAAGTTATATGTGGTTTATTCCCTCTACAACTGAATAGCCCGAACGGGTATAAACAATTATAGTTGCTACTTTATCTAATCAATCCCGAACGAGACTTGATCAGATTAGTTGTAAATTAACCTAGAAATTCTATTAGGTAGCTATCTAACAAAACCCTAGAATAATTCTGATTCAATTAAGCACAGGGAATAAAACCTATTCAAGTTGTTGAGAATTAATCAAACCTCACAATATTATGCAATCTATGATTTCAATAACTAGCCAAACACAAAGAAATTTAGTAATGCATAATTGAAATTAAGAAAAACTTACAAAGGTTTCAAAGTCTGCCTCCAAAGAGAAAAACTCTAGCCTCCAAAAGTTGATCAAAAGTTATGACAATGATTGAGAGAGAAAACTAAAAACAAGGTTTAAATATTCCCACAAAGATATCCAAATATCAAATTATCCCGAAATTACATCAAACTAGTCGAAAAATACATAACCAAGGCCCAACTCTGAGCCCATTTCGTCGACCCAATACTCTCGCAACGAAATAAAGAGGCGCGGTCTCCCTAGCATGCCGCGGCCGCACCACCTCCATCATCAGCCCACGCCACCAAGATCTGAGGCGTGTCTCCCCGATGCTTCATTCCGTTGGACTTTAGTTCTTCACTCCTACTTCTTCAATCTTCATTGCAACACCTCCTAGCTTCCTTTCGCTCGTCCACCACCACCATGATCAATCAAAATCTCGCCCCGTTGTTGCTCCTGAACTAAAAACCTGCAAAACCGAGCAAACCAGCGCATAATACCCGACAATACAAAAACCTAAAAACTACATAAAAACCAACCTAAAACTAACTAAAACATATATAAAACATGCATCCAAACTAATCCTATATGCAAGCTATCACATGCTCATCTACAACTCCTCAAACTTGCCTCGATTTTCCTCTTGCGATGTCATGAGAGTGGCACTAAGCTTCTCAAGAATCAAATTGTTTCGTTCTCTCTTGCATGCTAGCTCTTGAAGTGTTTCTTTGCATGTTTCAACTATGGTGCCAAGATCTTGCTCTGATATCAATGATACAGTATAATAAATTCCCAACTAGAAACTCAGTGAGAGTTCGAAATTGGGGAAATCTAACCCTACCCTAGAAATCAACTACTTAAGGAAAGAGTTATTCGAAGGAGATAGAAATCGGTGAAAGTTGGGATAAGAAAGAGAGCATTAGAAATATGAAATTCAAATATTTTCATTCATAACTAATGCCTTCTTCATATGTATATAGCTTTAAATGACTCATTCTCGTAGAAAACGTCTTTTGAAAATACAACTATTAATAAGTAGAAACCCAGTTTCTTAATAAAGCTACTAAAATATCCAAACCCGATGAATTGAACCGGATAAATTATAAAACAAGGAATTCATGTCACACTTGCCAAATTATTACCTGATTAAAAGAAAAAAAGGCTTTTTACTTCTTTTACCCCTTCTCCGTCGTTAGTGGCGGAGAGAGAGGGGCGGCCGCCCCCACCGGCGGCCGGAGGTGCATGGCTTTGTACGGATCCGCCCCCAGGGCTGGGGCAGGGGCGGGGGCGGAGAATAAGATAGGTGAGAGGGTGTTGGTGTGGGTGGAGTGCAAAGACAAGGGGTGAAGTTTGATGGCGTCGGAAATCGAAAACGTCGGCTTATCCGATCAAGTTTGAATGAATTTGGGGGAAGAAGGGATTTTTAATTAAAAAAGAAATTGGGCTTATCTTGGTAAATTGGGCTTAACAAATAAGTTGAGGCCTATTACATTATAGACTTTTTAACTGGAAAAAAATGTCAATTTCATATCCCTTTAGATAAATTTACAATGCCATTTTCATATCCTTTTCCATCCTATGCAAACAATTACTTGTACGAAAATGTCAATTTCATATTATATGGATAGAAAGGAGAAAATCCCTTTCTATCCATATAATATGGGACGGAGGGAGTATTTTTTTAGGAAAAGTACACTTCTCCTCCCATCTTCACCTCTTCTTAATTCACTTCCTTTCTATGCAAAAATTTTATATTGTGATTTTCTCCTTCCATTTTCACCTCCTCTTTAATCTTTAATATTAATTTATTTAAATTGATGAAGCTTACTAAATTAAAATGTCATTTGGCGTAAGTCCAAAAAAAACATGCCCCTTTAAAAAATTTACGAAAATGCCATTTTCATATTCCTTTAAAACCATGCCCCCTTTAATTTTTTTTTACATAAATGGCATTTTCATATTCCTTTAAATCCAAAATAAAAATGTCCCTTTAGATAAATTTACAATGCCATTTTCATATCCCTTTCCATCCTTTGCAAACCAATACTTGTACGGAAATGTCAATTTCATATCCCTTTCTATCCTATTCAAACTAATATTTTTCTAGGAACAATACACTTCTTAATGACATAAGATTGCGAGGCTTTTAATCTTAATAATTCACTTCCTTTCTATACATCAATTTAAATCGTGATTTTCTCCTCTCATCTTCACCTCTTCTTAATTCACTTCCTTTCTATGCATAAATTTTATATTGTGATTTTCCCCTTCCATCTTCACCTTTTCTTTAATCTTTAATCTTTAATATTAATATATTTAAATCGATGAAGCTTGAATTCATATCTATGTTACTAGATAAAACCACCTTTATTAAATTATACCTTTAATAATTGTAATTTTCACCCTCTTTTTGATTTTTAATTTGCCTTTTTTCTTTTTCATTTTCCACACTATCTCCAACCTTATTGATTTCGTATGATTAGTTTCTAGCTAACAAACTATATTATTTAACAGTAGATACAAAATGAAACACCCACATGACAAATAAATTCTAAGTGTATACAAAGTAAGGTTGCTTTGTATTATAAAATTAGTGGAAAAAAATGTAAAGGCTGCTTAAAATTAAAAAAAAAATTAAGGGTTGCATATGCCTAACAAAAAAGAAAAATAAAGTGTTTCATAGCCTTAAAGTGTAACAGAACCACCTTTAAAAAAGGGGTTGCAAAGCCTAACAAAGACAAAAAGAATAAAATAAATGTGATGCATTAAGCTGAGCCGAGCTTAAAAAAAAATAAAACTTATCATAGCCTAAAATATACAAAAACATACAATTATTTAGAACTATACTAGTGTAAGGGCCTATACCCTATACGGGTTATATTAAAATATAAATAAAATAAATAAATAGTTAAATAGTAGAAACTTTTAGGACGAGCGCTTATCTAATATTTTAGAACAAAAAATTATAATAATTATTTTTTTAGGAAGCGTTTATTATTATCAAAATAATATAATTTAAATTTAATCTTTATTATCAAAATTAAATAAAGATAATTATTTGTCAATATCTTATGATAAACTGTAAAAGTTAATTATTTTTGTCAAAATTTAATTTAATCATTTAATTGTCAATCTTGTAAGACATAATGTAAATTTCTATCTTTTTTTTTTATCGAATTTCTATTTTAATAAAATATTTTCCATAAATAATAAAAGGCAAAGATAATGTAAATATTTATTTAATCCTAAGTGTAATTTAGATTCATATCATTTTTTATAAAAATTATATTTAAAAAAATTATTTTACCAAAATTTGATTTAAGCAATTTTTTTTTCAATTTTTTTAATCAAAATTCATTTTTTAAAGAAGTTTTACATAAATAGATAATTTTCAATATCTTACAAGATAATGTAAATTTCTATCTTTTATAAATCAAAATTCACCTTTTAAAGAAATTTCACCTAAATAGATCATTGTCAATCTTATAAGATATAATATAAATTTCTATATTTTTAAAAAATTTCCAAATCCAAATCCATCAGAATATTTTATATGGATATAAATAATAATTTTATCATATGTGAAGTCTACAATTATTTTTTTAACCAATAAAAAAATACCTAATTAAAATTCAACCAATCATATTGATTTTTAAAAAGAATTTTTGATCCAATCCAAATCCAAATCTTCTAGGATATTTTATATGGATATTGATATGTTTTTTTTGGTAGTTGGTATTATCGATATGTTAACACTATGGTCTTTCCAAGGATACTAGTTGATTTACCCGTGCCCTACACGAGATTTTTTAATAGTTGTTTGATATACTTATTATAAATAAGTACTTATTTTAAGTGAATATTAATAATTATTTTCAAATAAATAAAATATAACTTAATGTTAATAACTTCATATAATTTAACATCCAAATACTAAATAAAATAACCAATAAGAAAATATATTTGAAATAACTATAAGACTAAAATAAGAAAAATATGTTCGAAATAATGTTTGAGAAAGAAAATTAATATTGTAATATTGCAGTGATTTGCATTGGATATGCAAACAACTTAATTTTTCTCTTCGTGCTTCAAAGTTTTTTAGAACTGGAAGTGAAAAGTTGATCTTTTGTAAGTTTGTCTCCATTATCATCATATATGATGAGCTTTCATTTGAACACTTAAAAGGAGTAAGTGGTTCATTCGACGATACATTGTAGCATAGTTTAGGCTCAAATGCGGTTTGTGACCTAGTTAAGGTGATGACAAATAGGATAGATGGATTCGACTTTAATTATAATATATTGATATTAACTAATAAGAAAATATTTGCATAATTTATATTATAAAAATTTTAACAGAATTTTTTTATATAAAAAAAATTCTACATGATGACATTATTGAAAAAAATTCTATATAATATATATTGAAACAATCATTTTTAGAATAAAAATTCAAAAAAAAAAATTTATGTAATTATTTAATATAAATTGAGCCTGAAATACAGTTATTTAATATATATTGATCTTACAAAGTTATGTGCATGTTAGATATTGTTTTATGAAATTATTTCATATAAATTGATCTTAAAAATACAATAATTTAAAAATTACTTTAGAAAATTGATCTAAATAAATATTTAAAAATAAAAATTGAACTACTCGTTAAGAAAATATATATAATTATTGAATAAGAAGAAAAAATAACCATGAAATTTTAGGGATATATTTGCATGGAAGAGAATACAAAAAATTTATTCCTTTTATATAATTATTTAATCTAAATTTATTTTTAAATATAATTATTTAATATTGATTGATCGTAAAAAGTTACATAGATGTAAGCTAATTAAGAAAGATATAACAATGATTTTATACACGTTGATCTTAAAGAATTAATACCTTTTATAAAAATATATTTTTATAGATACTCCTATTAGAAAAGGTAAGTATAATATGACAAATCACCAATAAGTAAAGTGACCTAATTAAATAGTATTTGAAAATTATAATTTGCTTAGGTTGCATTGTTAAATGATTGACACGTAGGATTGAGTGATTCGACTTTAGTAATAGTACTAGTTAATATTCCCGTACCTCGTACGGGTTTTTCTTAAATAAGATATTAATAATAAAATATTTTCAAACATATTTATTATCCTAGAAAAATAATCATGTAAATGCTTAAATATAAATTTTTGTGCGTAAAAAATAAGGCAATTATCATATAACTAATCAAGATCTTTTCATATAAGGTAACAAATGATTGGATTATAATAATGATCTTCGTATCTATCATATCCAAAAATAAAAGATTATTTAATAATAAAATTTTCCATCCTATATTCTAAAAATATGGATAAGAATTTATCATATCTAAAAATATAAGATTATTTTTTAAAATAAAAAGTGGTGTGGTCCAATCTAAAAGTTTAATAATTTTTTTAACCTCTCCTTTCGGTTATACTAGTATGTATTCCCGTACCTTGTACGGGTTTTTCTTAAATAAAATATTAATAATAAAATATTTTCAAATATATTTATTATTAGAGAAAATAATCATGTAAATGCTTAAATATAAATTTTTGTTATTATGTAAATGCTTAAATATAAATTTTTGTTATTATCTGCGTAAAAAAGATAAGGCAATTATTATATAACTAATCAAGATCTTTTCATATAAAGTAACAAATGATTGGATTATAATAATAACCAAATTGGTAAGGAGATTGCTAGCAATATACGGTTACAAATATAACTATTTAATTAAGATATCTTAGTTAAAAAACGATTCTATCTAAAAATAAAATAAATATTCTAGAATTTATATAATAGCATAAATCATATCCTAATGATCTTCCTATCTATCATATTTAAAAAGAAAAGATTGTTTAATAATGAAATTTTCTATCCTATATTCTAAAAACATGGCTAAGAATTGATCATATCCAAAAATAAAAAATTATTTTTAAAAAAAGGTGATGTAGTGCAATCAAAAAGCGACATCATGTGTCATTTAATAATTTTTTTAACCTCCATTTTACGTTATAGTTATGAATGATGATAGATTTATATTTAGTGGATATATTTTTTGTTCTATTATTAAATTAATTTTTTTCATTAAGGATGGAAGAAAAGAAGAATCCATATTTAATAAATAGATGATACGTGATTTTTTTTTTGAATTTTCCAATAAGGATGGAAAAATCTATCTAATTTAAGTGTGGATATACTATAATTTATATTTGGTGGATATTTTTTTAATTATTAAATTAATTTTTTTTCAATAAAGATGAACAAAAAAATAATAATACATATTTATCCATATTTGATAAGTATATGATACGTGATTTTTTTTAATTCTCCAATAAGGAAGAAAAAAATCTATAACGTTGATATACTATAATCTATCCATAGTTATATAATTAGATTATAGTATAATTTTTTTTGGTAATAAACGATTTGCCTTGGAGGCTTAAACCCACGTGACCAGTGAAATCAAACACGCTTAAACCCATCTATACTAATACATTATAAAGCAGAAATCAAGTCTGTGTAAAAATTTACGCCACGTGGCATACCTTTAATAAAATAATGGAAAAGCTTTTTTCAACCTAAAAAACTAAATAATAATTCTAAAAAGCCCCCTTCATATTAATGGAAAAGCTTTTTCAACTTAAAAAAACTAAATAATAATTCTAAAAAGCCCCCTTCATATTATACTCTACTAATAATTCTAGAAATCACGATTTATCTTAACAACTTTATAAAACAGATAATGGATAGATAATGTATGTGTAGATTGTTTCATATAGTATCATATACTAAAAAAATAAAATTTAATTAATATACACATATTTTTAAAAAATTTATTTAAATAATAAACATTACTAAATAAAAAAATCTATAACTATATATTAAAGCTATACTTTTTCGGGCTCACCAGAACGATACTGGCCCAACCTCATATTTAAAAAATTAATCTTTATTCCTAATATTTTAACCTTTTTCTATTAAATTTTTCTTTAACTATTTAAATCTATCTTTGACATCAAACAAATATAATATTTAATGTTATCTAATCTTTACTTTATCGAACCACAAAATGAGTTTGGCCACACCTTAAATCAAAATAAATTATTTTTTATTTATTTTCTATAAATAAATTATTTTTATCTTTATCTTTCATATTTTATTATATCTTATTAATTAATTTAATTATTGTTTTATTTAAATCTTATCTCTTCCATATTCTAATATATAAATCTTTTTTAATTAATACGTTATCTTTTTTTAAAATTAAGTACATATGAAATATCATCAATGAAAAGGAGAAATGTAAAATATTATTTTAGCTTAATAAATTTTTTATTCTTAACATTAAACTTAATAACTTATATTTATTTTATTTTATTTGATTCCAATAAAAATCTTACATTGTACAGATAATAAATTACTTACATTAAATTTTATATTATATTTATATTTAATATCTATAAAATGTCAAACCATAGTCGTACATAGTACGACGGGTACAACTAGTTCCATTGTTAAGTACCGCTTTGCCTATGGTACCGCTTAGACTTACTGAAATCAAACACGCTTAAACTTAATCAAATATTTAAATTTTGTTTCTACCAAAAAAAATATTTAAATTTTGACCAATTTTTTTTAAAAGAATAAAATATTTAATTTGTTAAGTACCAAAATCCATTCCATTGTAATTAATTAATTCTTCCAAAAATAGATCCAAAATAAATTAAAAAAACTCGATATTATATATAATATAATATATAAAAATATAAAAACTCAATAATTGTATACTTAGTGTTATTTTTCTTTGTAAGTTGTTGAAATATATGTTACGTGAATTTTTTTTGAATTCTCCAATAAGGATGGAAAAAATTCCTATCTAATCTAAATGTGGATATATTTGGTGGATAAAATTTTTATTTTATTATTAAATTAACTTTTTCCAATAAAGATGAACAGAAAAAAAATCCATTTTGATAAATATATGATATGTGAATTTTTTTTGAATTCTCAAGGATGAAAAAAAATCTATCCAATCTAAATGTCAATATAATATAGATAATAAATATAATGTCTCTTTCCTTATCTTTTTATGTCTCTTTGGGGATTACTAGTTATACCCGTCGTGTCTTGCACGACTACATGAATTTAATACTTAATTTATTTAATGAATATGATTTTAATTTAATATAGAAAAACTTATTTATTAGTAAAAAATAAATAAAATTTTACAATTAATGTCATGTGAAACGGGACCAAAATTATTAAGTTGAGCCCACTATAACTTTGATGGCTTAATGATAATTTATTTATGGATAAATATAAATAAAAATTATTTGAATTAGAATCATTTAATTTTAAAAATCTTTTACAAAAAATATAAAAAAGGTAAAAATACTATAAATTCTTGTAATTTTTTTTATCAAATTCAATTCCTTAAAAAAATTTGAATAAAAATTAAAAGTATACTTAATAAGAAACAATGAAATAATATAAATAAAGAATGAATTTTCTAATGATAAGAAAATCATTTATATTTACATAAATAATTCAAAAAGAAAATTAAGGAAAAGATAACGTTATTTTTTTTTTTATCAAAAGTCAAATTAGGCAAGTAATTATCTAGATTGAAAGTTCTATTTTTTATCAAAAATTTTTTTAGATAAATCTTTTACATAAATAGATTAAAAATAAAGATAAAATATTTTTTTAATTTTAAATAAAATTCGAATTTAATTTTTTCATATAAATAGATAGAAATTTAATTGGAAAAACTAAATTAGTATATCTATCTTAATATACAATATCTAATGTTCTATAATTTATTTTAATTTCAGATAAAAATCTTTTCGATGCATGCTAATTCCTAATATATAATAGATAACATCTTTATTTTAGATAGAATCTTTTCTAGATTAATTTATCCTATTTCTATATTATCCTAAAATAATATCAACATATATGAATTTTCAAATTAAAAAAATCTTATGTGGCGAAATCCTAGGTGGCTTTAACATGAGAACGACACGTAGGAAAATCCTAGGTGGCGCAATGTGGTGACTTTATTCCTTGCGTCTTTTATATATATACATAGATTTTTTGCATAATTATTTTTCATAATTTTATATTTTAATTAATTATAAAAAATATTATTTTAATAAAGGGGTGATGTGGCGCAATATGGTGACAAAAATTGTTTCGGCTTTAGTTATTAGTAATAGATAGATAGATAGTTATATATCCTGGTGCACATGTTCTCCTTCTTCTGACTCTCCGACTACGCATATTCTTCTCCTTCAGCGCGAATTTCGGCGACGCGATTTTGGGCGAGCGAGCACAATTGTTTCATTCTCTCCTCTGCTATTTGGGGCGAGCCACGAGGGAGTGCTTTCATCCCAGTATCCCACTATTCTTGTTGATTAGGGTAAAGCAAGGTATGTTTCGAAGTGTAATTTTATCAATTTACTTGTTCAATTATCAATCCCTCTCTAGCGTGGCACTAAGATTATCAACAACTTTAAAGGCAAGTACTTTTCATTGAAAGCTGGAAGGGAGTTGGAGAATAAAGACGATTTAAATCATGAAGATTGTTCGTAGAGACTTCGTTCGCAATGGACCTGGTAGTGTTAAGGTAAAGCGGTGAACAACCCATATTGAGATTTCCCAAATTTGATGTTGATTGGGTGAATTTCCTTCCTATTTTTCGTTAATGATGGATTAAATGGGTGCCCAGATGGTTCCTGATGAAGCTGATGATCTGTGGATTGCTTTCAATTTGATAGCGGAGGGAGATTATGTGCTAGCTACCACTGTCAGGTATCATTTTTACCCCTTACGCCCAATTTCGAATTAGACCTAGAGAGATGGGTTTTCCTTTTATTCTCCTTCCGGCGGTTGCTTGGTGATTGGAGAATAAAATTAGGTCTTGATAGTCTGAAAACGTCAATGCAAAGCTCTTATTCGACATTTTTAACTATTAAGTTATAAAATAGTTGTTTCTTTGCTTGAATTGATTTTTTTTTCTAAACTATAAAGTATAAACTATTCAGATAAAGTTACTTATGGTCAGAAACATCCATAAAAGCTTGGTGTTTACCTCTGGGTTAATTAGTAAAATTAATAACAATCATTAAGCTAAAGCGATGTTAATAAACAAAGTTGGTAGTAGTCCTTTTGGCTCTTCTAGAACTAGAACACTGTTTAGGATTTTGGGTTGTAATTTAGGAAGCCAATATATCAACTTCCTTTTAGATGATTTCTTATTGTAAAAGTTCCTTGCAATAAGTTACGTTATGTTAGCCCTCTGTTCAAGGGTTTCAGTTGTCATTGGTGTACGATCGTGTTTGAAAAGAAAAACCAAGTGACCTTTCTTAAACCTACACCACTGACGATTGTTTATTTTGATAGATTACAGCAGATGCAATTCATTTTTAGGAACATAATGATGTGTCTGTTACTATTTTAAACAATGAACCCTGTTGTTGTGCAAACTTCCTCCTCTATTTCCATTTAATTGTTATTGGATTTTACTGCTTATAACTATCGTGTTAGGATGGTGTAGCGACTAGTGAATGTTTATTTTTTTAAGTTCATGTTTTGGATTTTGTTTTGCAGGAAGGTTTTAAGGGAAGCAGCTTCAGGGGGGAGAGATGCAGAACGTATAAAACTCAGGCTAGAAATTAATGTGGAGGTAACTGATAGCAATCATTTGTTTTTTGGATCTGTTCTTGCATTGTTAAAAAGTTCTTAGTTGTCTGATTGTTGGAAACTTAAATTAGGATTTACTGTAGTAGAGCAATTTTATCGATGATGCAAACCCGGCTTCTAAAATGCACAAGGACTCTCTCAGAGGCCAAACTTGTGTATCTATTCATTTAATTATGATTATACTTTGAGGGCATTCATGGCATACAAGTTATTTTAATTAACATAGGGCCTGAGATCTGTCAATAATTCATTCTTTTTGAGTACTCTGTTGTGCTGAGACTTGTCTTTCCAAATGTCTCCCAGAATGTGGAATATGACAAAGAAGGGGCCGTCTTGCGCATACGTGGAAAGAATGTCTTGGAAAATGAGCATGTGAAGGTACGCTCTCTATAAACTTGTGTGTATCCAACTTTTATGATGTAATTTTCTTCAACTTGAAACTAAGAAATAACTAGTGGTTGATTTTTCTTTCAAGATTGGGGCCTTTCATACACTGGAACTTGAGCTTCATCGGCCTTTCGTATTGAGGAAGGTAGGTTTCCTTGCCAAGTGTTTACAATCTGCTTTAGTAGGTTCTAAAGATTTTTCCTGTGTTTGCATGTTATGCGATTGAATTTACTTTCATACTTTATGTGGATTATAATGACTGCAGGACATATGGGATTCATTAGCATTGGATATGCTCCATCAGGCAGCAGGTATTCTTTAATGTCTTTCTCCTCTGTGTTTGAATGTGATAAGAACCTGCATGCGCTTTTCCTTGAAGCATAGCTATCTTTTATTATGGCCTTTAAACCTCGTTCAGACCTAGGCTTCAGTGTCAGATATAAACGTGGGTTCCATATTTACTTGGAAGTCAAAAAGTATTAGACAGAAAAAAAACTAGCTCTTGTAAATTTTAACTATGCAAGGTTTTTAAGCCATGGTTGTGTGCATTTTTAACAAAACACCTAAGAGTTACCTGGTGGTTAAAAGTCTGGAAACCCGCAGTTTTGAGTTTCTAGATTAAATTTCGGAAAGATTCTATGGGCCTTCTCTATCTTAATTTGGATTAATATTCTGTATCATTCAGATCCTACTGCCAGTGCTGATCTAGCAGTAATATTGATGCAAGAAGGTCTAGCGCACATCTTCCTTGTGGGTAGAAGGTATATGCTAAATGCCAATAATATTTGAATCTTTTGTTTTACCTGTGAACCCAATGACAAGTTGCTGCCTATTGTTATAATGATTGAATACCATGATTATATATGTTATTATGCTGGTAGCAAAATGTGAGAAAGGAAAGCTGGAGTAATTTTCTGATATAATTCCAAAGGTAGAAACCCGTATTTGTACAAGAAGTTAAGGCATGGAAACTTTTCTTGTAAGCTAACTAGTACACAAGTCAAAAGGCTATAAACTGAAAAGTAAGAGCTATAAATGGCTACCAACTACACCTAGGAGCTACAGTTGCTAACAACTACACCTAGGAAAGCTAACATAATAAATTCATATAAAGGAGCTATAAACTAACTAGCTAACACAAAATGCTAAATTATGGGCTTTGCTAATGCGAGAACAATAGTATTTCTTTCTTCCCAAGTCATGGGATCTAGTAGCAATATTGCTGGCAGCATGTTCTCTCCTTTCCATTTACTTTGCTTCTAAGTGCCTCTTACATAAATATGCATTTGCATCTATTCCTTTTTACATGACAGTGTGACAACTACTCGATCTCGGATAGAAGTTTCAATTCCTCGGAAACATGGGCCTGGTATTGCTGGATATGAGTCAGTATGTCTATTTCCTGTTTCATAAATTATCAATATCAAAATATCTGGTTTCTCCTATTGAAGGAACACTGTTTCATTTACTCAGTCTAAATTATGGATTTAAATGTTTGTGCAGGCCTTAAATAAGTTCTTTGAGAACGTTTTACAGGTAGGATAACACGTAGGTCTTCAGAGTCTATTCTCATTCACTTGTTTAGCCTTACTAAGATTTCTATGCTTGTTGTTCAGGCTTTTCTGAAGCATGTTGATTTTAAGGTTGTTCGATGTGCTGTGATTGCAAGTCCAGGATTCACTAAAGTGAGTTGGAAACCTGTGACTGTGTTTTGAATTCACTGTAATGTTATCTTTGCCAGTAGGTACATTTATGGTTCTTATGCATGTAGTTTTGATTGATTGTGTTTGTTTTTTATAATAAAAAAGTTGTGATGCAGCCAACATCATTACCAAAATTCATTCTTCATTACATAGCATAGGACTTGGATCATATGATCCCTGGGGAAGAAGTATAGCTGACTGTTGCATATGCTTACTGCAGGACCAGTTCCATAAGCATCTGATGCTGGAAGCTGAAAAAAGACAGCTGCGGCCTATCATTGAGAACAAATCTCGCATCGTTCTTGTGCATACAACATCTGGCTACAAGTATGACAATTTATCATGTTTACTAGTATCTTGAGCAGCTGAAATTTAATGTTTTGTATATGTCTCTCATTTATTATAATTTCTATAATATTCGTGGCAGTATGACTATGTGTCTTTGATATAGGTGTTGCTAATGAAATCTCATTTATAATCCTATGGTTTCTGTCACATAATATAGATAACTATTAAGCTTCCTACCTGAAGTCCATGGTTTTCAGTGGTTTTAACAGCTTTGGTGGGGATGTTGAATTTATGTCTAGAAGTCCATGGTTTTCAGTGGTTTTAACAGCTTTGGTGGGGGCTGTTGAACTTATGAGTATCCTTGTTTTTGATGGTTGTCTTGCTTCTGCTAGCTTATATGTAAGATTTGAACAGGCATAGCTTGAAGGAAGTACTTGATGCACCAAACGTGATGAATATGATCAAAGATACAAAAGCAGCTCAAGAGGTATTGTTACTTGGTGAACTCTCTGATGTTTAGACTTGCTTCTTCCCTTTCCTTTCTCAAAGTTATTAAATCATTGTTGCTCATACAGATACGCCTACACACACAAAAATGAATGGTTGTGACGCTTACTCTTCATTCTTTCTTGTTTTAGGTACGTGCTCTCAAAGAATTCTTCAACATGCTATCTAATGTAAGGTTCTATTCTTGATATGTATATATCTCGTGTACTATCCTTCTAATGTTTGGAATCCTTGATGCCTATTGTATGATAATGACTTTTCCTCTTGGTGGTAATTATGTTTCCTTGTAATGCAGGATCCTGCTCGTGCGTGCTATGGACCTAAGCATGTGGAATTCGCTCACGAACGAATGGCAATTCAAACACTCCTCGTCACTGACGAGTTGTTCAGGTATTCTTTGATACAGAATTACCTCCTCGATTGCCCGATGATGACAATTCAGTCTTGTTGAGGTCTCGATGTTGACAATTATTTCTCTTTGCGTTTAAACCCACGAAGTAACACTCTTATAACTCGGTTTTGGAGAGGACCAAACTGAATATAACAATCATGAAATTGCAATGAAACCCTCACTTTAATTGGAAAACTTCCAACTAGAACACGAAGACGAGAACAAACACGAGTAAGTTTTTGGAGCAAAATTGAGATTAAACTTAAGTTACTTAACCAAGTTTAACTCTCAATTCAATCTGATTTTTTTATTAAATAAAGAGTGTTTAAATAGACAAAATGGTTCCTAAGATTGTTTGAACAAAAAGCAACTTATTCTAAACTAAAAGATAACTACAAACTAGTATAAGATAAAATTTCAGCATAGATAGCTTTCATACATATTCCAGCTGTCCTATGATTTTATTATCCAAAATATAAATGAAATAGAAACTAAACTTAAAATATAAAATCCATAAGCTAATTATAATATTAAAATAAAATATAAGATAATCTAAAGCTAGCTAAATATGGAAAGTCCATTATTCCCATAGGATCTTGCACATGCCTCGGTATGGATTTTGATCTTCTTCTTGTTGGAATCACAACTCGACGTGAACTATGAAGTTGTACATCTTTGAGTTACCTTTCCAACACATCTTGAATGAACTTGAGGTCAATTTTGCAGTCACAGTTATGACCCGATTTACCAGGGCCATAATTCAACGTGAAGACAAACTTCCGAAATTTCTATTCAAGATTCCATTGACTTCATTCTCTTCCTTGGTGGTCATGGTCTATGTCCATGGAAGAATTTAAATGTCTTCCTTTGGTTGTCATCATTCTTCTCATGAAGATTGTGCTAACTAGATTTATTTGACAGGAAACAGTCCCCTTGTGAAGAGATATGGTTTTGGATCTGAATAAGAACTTTCTTATTAGGATTTTGTAGGTCTTTTTCGGCTGTATCCACATCACTTGTTACTGACAAAGCCTGTAAAATATGTACTGTTTTCAAACAGGAGTGCTGATATTACGACCAGAAAGAGATACGTGAATTTAGTCAGCTCAGTGAAGCATTCAGGGGGAAACGCATATATCTTCTCATCCATGCACGTATCAGGGGAACGTAAGACTCGATTTTTATGTCATTGGGCTTGAATCTTGGCTAGTAAGCTACATTTTGCTGATAATTTCCATGGTATTGCAGAACTGGCACAATTAACTGGCATTGCTGCGATTCTACGGTTTCCGCTTCCTGATCTTGAAGATCTGGAGATGTGATATCTACGGCTGGATTGAAGGTCCGAATTCAGATTCATTATGAAGAAGGTGGTCTTGTATTTGTATTTTGATATCTATGGCGAAAGTGTTGTACATGATAAATCAAGAGACTTGTATGATATTTGTTAAAGACATTGTTATGTAACAATACAACAGTTAAATTGTTATTATCTATAAATTTAGTGATAAAGGGTTTTGATGATATTTAATAAGCAGTGGATCCACATAAACCCGAGTGTACTCCATCCAGCTGTCCAGCAAACAAAGGTTAATTGAAGACAGAAGATGAAAGTTATTCCTTTATTTCCCGTTAAGTTATCAGGATTCCAGCATTGTCTCTGTCTCTCTCTCTCACGATCTTTCTGGTCTGTAAAGTTTCAATGTCAGTTCAAAGAATCCGAATCCAGCTTTCCGCCATGGTAATATAAAATAAAAATCCCAGCACGTACCTGATCGAAGTTCCTGAGGATGTCAATTTTACGACTAGCTCCCCCCTGTCCGGAAAACTCCATTATATACAACAGCTCCCTTTGCGAATGCTCGCCTGGGTATTTCTTGAGTTGGGAAGCCAGATCGTGTACTCGGTTTAATATCTCGCCTTCTGAGTGGGCTGTTAACTCTGGCGTTGATTATTCCATCTCCCTCCCAACAACAACCATCTTCTCCTTCGATCAAATCAAGAAGTTGACGCAGTCACAGGCTGTGTTCTTGGAGGCGACTGTTGTCCTGCTCCTCTCGTGGTTGCTGTTTTGCGGTCTTGTGAGGCTCGGAAAATGGGGAGATGGAAGGACGGTTTGGTTCAGGGTTCGCTGGTGGATTAGTCGGTTGGATGTCTGCTTTGCTACCCGGCATTGGCTGGTAAGGTTTTTCTTCCTCAATGCTTGCTTCAACCTTCATTCAGCAGCATGCTTGATCAGTGTTAGAATGTCCATCCCACATTTCAAAGTTGGGACTTAACTGGACTAGTATATAATTCAGCGGATTACTCCTCTTATTGCCAATTGGTTTAAGGATGGAACCCCATCGGGCTTAGAAACCAAACATGCCATTTTTGCAGGATGACCGGGATGTACTTAGAAAGCGGAAAACGGAACTTGGAGGAACATTCTCCATGGCCAGCTGCATACTATTCATCGGCTTGTTAGCAGCGTGAGTGTATTACGATTTTTGCTTTTGTCAACGGATAAGGCCCTTGCACTCGATCACTGAGGCCGCCCTTTTGTTTTGGTTCTCGATCAGGCTCCTTTACCAAATCCTATCAAAGAGAAACATCGAGGTCCACAATGTGAGGGCCGCAAACGCACCTGACCTGGTGTCTTTTGTCAATGACTTGGAGTTCAACATAACTGCCATCTCCAGCATGACTTGCTCCCATCTGCGTGGCCTGGGTACTTTACTCGTGGCCAACCCAGGCTGCCTTGGCTTCAGACCAGTGCACCTCTCAAAGTTTGCAAACTATTCGTGTCTCAACACGAGCACTGGGCCAATGATTAGACTCCAGTGTAGCAACTGCCCTCTCACCTGGGACAACGTCTACATCTCATGGCATTTTGTCGATATCCCCAGCAATCCTGCGAGTGCAGTCGGTTTCCAGTTCAACCTTACAGCTACGAACGTGGCTCACCGACGACATGTCAGTACAGTCGGTGGGAGGGTGAATAATGCAAGTGATGTCGATAATCATCAGCCGCCCATCACATTCAGAGGAGCGAATACAAATATATTGCACTTCAATTTATTTCCTAGAATATACCGTAACTTTCATGGTCTGAAACTTGTGCAACCTCTATTCCATGAGTTTGTTCCCGATTCCTTCATCGGTGATACAATGGATCTCCAGTCATCACTCGAGAGTCCGACTGATGGGCTCGTCAACACTACATTGCTCATCAATTTTCTGTCCGATTATGTAGTTGAGATTGATAATCAGAGTGTTCTTGGTCCAGGTTGGTCTGAATCTTTTGTTTGTTTGTTTGTTTTCTTAATCAGACAGAGTCTTATTCCTTTTTTTTTTTTTCTGTCAAGTACAGTGAGCTTTCTTGCAGATCTTGGTGGGCTTTACTGCGTTAGCCTTGGGATCTTTTACTACCTCTTGGTGCAAGTATGTATTTGTTTGATTATTCGTATATACAACAGGAAACTATTTGATTAATGTTTTGTTGTATGAATGAAATAGTGTGAGTACAGGATTAAAAGGCTGCGTAACGAAGACCAGGTTTTCGTAAATATTAGAAGGAGATGCAAAGCCCAGGATCACTGGGACAAAGTAAGCTTTCTTCTCGATCCCATGTAGATTTTCTTCTCTCATGTATAACTCAATATACTAATCGCTCATCTCGATCATTACTAGTTGAGGAAATATGTCTTGTTTACTTGGGGCCGTAATGCATTGCAAGAAATTTATATTGCTGGTAAAGAGGGAACATCATGCGGTGGCTTTGTGACCAAGTCCTTTAGAAAGAAAGGATCCTTGCATAAAAGTAGGCAATGGGAGATCAACTTGCATACAATCAAGCCCGACATACCAATGGTCCTCAAAGAAATGGCACGACCTGTGAAATTAGAGAATTCTAAGAACTTCATAGTGGGTGATCATCGAGTTTATATGAGTACAGACGACAACCTTCCACCACCAACACCTTTACCTGGTTTGTACTCCATTAATCATCTAGCATGGCCTCTTTTCCGATTGATTAATTTATTGGAATATATTCATCCCACATCGGAAATCTCACAAGAGAAATAAGTCAGTATATATACCCTTGGGATACTCCTCCTATCGCCAATTGGTTCTAGGATGGAACCCCATCGAGCTTGTGTACTGGGCTTAAATATGCACGTGGTCCATGAAGTTTCACATGGTGACCCACGGAATTTGACATAATAGTTGTTTTTATGGTGTTTTCCATGGACAGATTTCAAGGATGATGAGGCTAACGTCATTTCAGACATCCAAAGGAGCCTTCGAAGCCTATACGAATACAATATGGTGTTGAGGGATAAATTGGTGGCGACTCAGTCTATGCTTGAGGCTTTAACATGTCGTTCTATGAGTCTCAACTCATCCTTGCAGCAAGGACCTGAAGAAGATGGTACCACAATCGAACATGCAATTGGAATGGGGGGAAACTGCAGAGAATGAGTGCCTTTACTGCCTTCTTAGGAAAATTTCATGCTGCAAGCGTTGATTTGGCCTCAAATCCCCTTCATTAGCATTCCCACACGTCGTGATATTCGACCAGAAACAAAGAAGTAGGGTACTTCGAATTATTTAATATGTTAATACAATGTCCAGTTGATGCAACCAAAACTAACCCGCAAGCGAACGAGGTCAATTATAGTACTTCAAGTGTCGATTCCACAAGGACCTGTGTAATATCGATCGAAATTCTACTAGTAAATAAGGCCAATTATATAAGGAATTGGGAAAATCTAAATCTAAGAAAACCAGTAATAATAAATTGAAGGATAAAATCTATGACATAGATGTGTCTAAGGTTAAAAATCACCACAACAATGTTCTAATAAATAAAATTATACTCTACCTGAATTTATTTGAAAGACCAACCATCTTTTAGTAAACACTAACTCCTCTCGGGTGATAAGTGTTTGTACCTAAACTCGACTAGCAGTCACTCTCGCACAAAGCTAATTTAGATCCTTAAAGCTCTTAGAGTTTAGGGAAAAATAAAGTCAACATCCTCTCTCGCGCTCCACTGAACTTACTCCAACCCTAAAACAACTACGATAGTTAAGAAATCACACAAGAGAAATTAAGTCGCTCTCACGCAAATAATTCTCAAGTCCAATCCTAGGGATCTTGATAGCTTGCATATAGGTAGTGTTTAGGATGCTTGTTTCCATTTCGTTTGCTTTGTTTTTAGGTAGTTTTAGTTAGTTTCTTTAAGTTTTTAGAATGTCTAGGAGTTTTGGGTTTTTACACATGTTCTATGTTGTTTTACAGGTCTTAAAATGAACAAGTGTGAAAGGAATGAAAACCGGGGGAACAACGCTTGAATTCGGACCATTCATTGGAGTTGCTGGTTCGACACCTCTGTCTTGTAAGGGTTCGTTCGGGAGCTATAGTGATCTGATAAAGTTGAGTTTGGCATCCTTGGAAATCTAATTCAAAGAGCTACAATTCATGTCCCTATTCTGATTCCAAATTCCAACTCGAAGGAGGTCAAAACAGCCCCCAAAGTGTCAGCTGAATTCTGAATCGAGTTGTTGGTAGCGCCCGCCGCCCTTGACAGCCACGAGTTCCCTTACTGCGCCACGTGTTTTGTTTCTATCAGTCCTATCGTTTCTAGCTTTATTCCGAGATATTGTATGGATAGACTTTTGGAGACCTAGTTTGTTTTATTAGGTATTAGAGCCAGTTGCTAACTCAGTACAAATTATCGGCTTGCTTGAAGGGGTAGCTCGAGATGTTGATGACCGGGATGTTGAAAATGAAGAGAGTGCTGAGGTTGATGAGGAAGGTAATGATGATGACCGTGAACTTGTGCAAGAGTTGAGTGCTCGTGAAGTTGTCGAGGAAGGAGGGGTTGGTGAGGTTCTTGGGCTAGAATTAGTTACGGTGGAAGTTAACTATGCGGAGAACTTGGCTATGCTCATTCCCTTCCCATTGAGAAGGAAGTAGGCATAGCCCCAAAAGCCGACTTGAAGAGTAAGAAAGGGAAAGGAAGAGATGGCAAATTGAAGGGGGGGCCCAAAGAATGACAATGATGGGTGGAGTGTAGTGAGGAAAAAGGGGAAGTCCAAGTTAAGAACTTCAAAGAATGCGACCTATGAAGATGAGGGTTGTAGTAGCCCTTTCGATGGTGATTATGATTAGCTCCCAATTTGGTTTTTGGAATGTTAGAGGGCTTAATGACCAAGTTAAGTGTTAGATGGCCTCTAACATTTGCTTTGCTCAACATCTCGGGTGGCTTGCACTTTTGGAAACCAAGGTGGATAAAGGGAGGGAAGAAGTCATTGAGAAGATGTTGCCTCGAGGTTGGAAGCATGTTACAAATAGTGGAGTCATTAATCCTGGGCGTATGTGGTTGTTGTGGGATCAGGGGATGTTCGTAATCTCGGTGGAATTTGTCTCAGACCAACTCATGCATGCAAAGGCCACATCGGTGGATGGTAAGCTCGAATCCTTTATCTCGGTTATTTATGGTGCTAATACTATTCGGGAAAGGGAGCCTACTTGGGAGTTCTTGAGGGAGTTTGCCGAATCTTGTGAGGAGCCGTGGGTGGTCATGGGTGACCTTAATTGTTTGTTGGACCCGGATGACAAGTGTAATGCTAGTAGGGAGGTTGTTAATGATTATGAGGAGCTCTTGAATGTGGTCACGGATTGTGGGGTGGCCGATTTAGAATACTCGGGGTTTCGGTACACTTGGAACAACTCGAGGAAAGGAGTTTCTAGGATTTTGTGTAAGTTGGACCGGGTGATGGTTAATGATGCTTGGAGAGATCGGTTCCCTTTAGCCAAAGCACACTTTGGGGATCCCATGCTCTCGAATCACTCCCCGGGGGTGGTCTCGATGTTTGATGATTAGAGGCCATTGAAAGTATCTTTCAAGTTCAAGAACTTTTGGGTTAAGAAAGAGGGCTTCAAGGAGAGTGTTGTACGCTTGGAATGGAGAAGTGAGAGGGTCCAAGAAATTTGCTCTTGTTTCAAAGTTGAAAAAGCTCAAAAGAGTGCTTAGGAGTTGGACTAAAACCTCGATGACTGAGTTGGAGAGGAAGGTCAAAGAGGGTTTGGAGAGGGTGGCTATCTTGCAAAGGGAATTTCATGATAGGCTGTTTGATGAAGCTCTTCATGGGGAGGTGGACTTAGCCACAAAAGGGTTGAGGGAAGCGTTGGAAGAAAGAGCGAGTTTTGTAAAACAACAAGCTAAGATCAAGTGGGTGAAGTTTGGAGAGGAAACCTCTTCCCTTTTCTGTCGTTCGGTGAAGGAGAGGAGGGCACGGAAAAATATTCTCTACCTCACCCTTCCAGATGGCTCGGTAGTAGAAGAGAGGGAGACCATAAAGACTCATATTGTGGACTTTTGTAAGTCCTTGCTAGGGGGAGAGGGATCCGAGGGAGGAGGTTTTCTTTGTACCCAATGGTGGCCGAGTGGTGGATGATGGGGAACATATCTATCTACTTGAGATTCGGACCAAGGACGATGTGAAGAGGAATGTTTGGAGCATAGGGGATGAGAGATCACCGAGTCTGGATGGGTTTAGTAGCAAGTTCTACAAGGAATGTTGGGATATTGTGGGGCCGAGTATGGTGGAGGCGGTCCGAGAGTTCTTTGTGAGGGACTCCTTGCTCAAGCAACAAAATGCCACCCTTATTAGCTTGTTGCCCAAGGTGGATAACCCGACTTTTGTGAGCGACTTTAGGCAGATCTCCCTTTGCAAAGTTACTGTCAAGGTGATCTCAAAGATTTTGGTGGAGAGGTTAAAAGGGGTGGTGGAAGACGTGGTATGCTCAAGGGGCCTTTGTTCCGGGAAGGTCGATTACACATAACCATGCCTTAGCCCAAGAGCTCTTATGCCGCTATGACCAAAAGGGGATTCACTGAGATGCTTGATGAAGATTGATTTGCACAAGGCCTATGATTGTGTGTCTTGGTCCTTCCTTGAAAAAACACTTGTGTACTTCAACCTCCCTCTTCCTTTGGTGAGATGGGTGATAGAATATGTGACTTCAACCTCTTTCTCGATCCTCATTAATGGAGAGATTGAGGGGTACTTTAAAGGGGGGAGAGAGTTGCGCCAAGGAGATCTGTTGTCTCCCTACCTCTTTCTGCTAGTCTTGGAGATGTTAAGTAGGAGGTTAGGGGAGGCTTGTCAAGACATTGAGTTTAATTTTCATCCTGGTTACGAAGAAATGAGGATGTGTCATGTGGCTTTTGCGGATGATTTGCTTGTGTTTTGTAGAGCGGATGTGTACTCGGTGGGGGTCTTGAGGCACACATTGGAAGACTTTGGGAGAGAATCCGGATTAATGGTGAGCCCTAACAAAAGCCTCTTCTTTTGTGGGGGTTTGATGGAAGGGGAAAAGGAGAGAGTGGTGGAGGCTCTTGGTTTTGAAAAGGGTGTGTGGCCACTTAGGCCTCCCCCTAAATTACAAGAAGTCTCCCGTGGGAGACTTTGGACCGATCCTAAAGACCATCTCTTCCTAAATTTCCGGATGGTTGGCGAGGAAGCTTTCTTATGCGAGGAGGATACAACTCATCAAAGCGGTGACCTTTGGAGTGTGGACTTTTTGGTGTCAATCTACATTGATCCCTTAAAGTGTCTCTTCGAAGATTGAGGGGTTGAGTCAGTGTTTCCTTTGGGCGGGGAAAGAAGGTTCTAGGAGGAGCCCGATTGCATGGAATGCCCTAGCCGCCCCTTATGAAGAAGGGGGGCTAGGATTTAAGGAGCTTTTAGCATGGAATAAGGCTAACCTTGTTAAGCTTGGGTTGGATATTCACTTTGGTAGAACTAATGTTTGGACAAGGTGGTTCAATAACAATCTAAGTGATGGCAAGCCTTTCTTGAATGCCGTGGCAAGGAAGAGGGCACCGTGGGTGTGGAGGTGCATTCTTAGAGCTCAGGATGATATTTTGATGGGAATGGGGATACCCCGCTAAGTTGGAGAGGAGGTGGAGGCCGAATTGAGTGTGCTCCTTAAGTCTAATGGGAAGTACGCCACAAATGTACTCGATGACTTTCTTAGAGAGAAGAAGCCTACATTGGCTTGGGGGCTTGTGGAGGGGAAGCTTTTACAATAAGAGATGGAGCTTCCAAACGTGGATGGCCGGACTTGACCGAATGACTTTGAGGGCGAAGTTGTATGCTTGGGGGATCTCGGCGGAAGACACTTGTGTGCTTTGCAAACAAGGGAGGGAGGATAATGAGCATCTATGGTTCAATTGCCCGATAACTAGCGAGATAGCCAACCGAGTGTTTTCTTGGTTGAACATTGGGGTAAGGAAGAGCTCCATGGAGGTTTGGTTGATTTGGTTCCAAGAGTCAAGAGCCAAGGAAGCGGTCTCCTACAAGGTACGACTTTTAGCCTTCACGTGCTTGATCTACTTCATATGAAGAATGAGGAATGATATGATCTATGAGGGGGCGGAGCCCGATGGAACAAGTTATTTCTTGCGCATCCTCGAGGCATGTAGAATGAGGGTGGCTTGAAAAATAGACCTTAATGGGAAGGATGGGAGGCGATGGAGGGGGTTCTTGAGGCTCTAAGAAGTTGGAGGAGTAGATGTGGGTGCTGTGGTTGATTTTTGTAGCTTCATTTTGTAATTTTACTACCAAGTTGCACCTTGGTTAGAAAGATTTTGTGGGTAGTGTTATGTCATGTATTCAAAAATGAGTTTTTTGCTTGCTCTTGGTGTTATTTGGGTTCTAACCATGAGCTTGTTCATGGTAGTGACTTTAGTGAGACTTCTCTTGTGAAGTCTTGCTCATGTATATTCTTTATCTCCCTTCTATATATTTACCAATTCGAGAGTTGCTCTAATCTATCTAATTCTCATTCTCATACTTTTCATCCTAAGTTTTACATATTTTCTATGGAGAACTAAGCATCTTTACTTAGTCAGACAATTAAAGCATCGTTTTGATTAAAGTTGTGAGATTTCTAATTTCTTATCTATTGCTTGGGTTTAATCTTATCTCTTGCTTGAATTTTTATGATTTATTTCAACAGTTTCTAGCCTGATCAACTAGGGTTTGTTGTTATTGAATCTATTGCTAGATCTAGAGTGTTACTGGTTGAGCATCTCTAGTTCATAATAGCAAATGCATGATTGTAATTGTTACAATTTATAAATTCAAGTCTACGGACAATTTATTTCTATACATAGAGTTTGTTTCATAAAGTTCAAGTTTATGACGTTGCACAAATGGGGGAGGAATGTTGGTGATTTGTGACAGTCATCAATCCATTTGGTGTGAGTCATGAATGGATAAGTGTGGGAATTACTAAGGGTATCGCTTAGGCTTGGGGCGTGCGGGAGGCACGCCTAGTGATCGGCCCAATAGTATTTCTAAGGGTTTGAAAGAGTTAGAGGAATCATGGGTGGATCGGTGTTGGCATCGATGCAAGGGCGCTAGAGGCGCGCCTTGATCGGTTGAACCGTTTTTGAGGTTCTCGGCCTAGGGATGGCCATGGCACGAGGGCGTGTTGAACCTCAAATGCGCCGAGCATCGTGCGTCGGCATGGCATGCCGAGATGCTCCGGAGAGCATGCGCCGAGTGCCAAGGCACCGACGCTGGTTCGCCGCTGCACTGATGCAAGCGCGCGTCTAATACGGCAAACCGTAGTCGCGCCTATGGGGCTGTTTTGCATTGATTTGCATGTTTAGCCGATTTCATATGATTGATTGGTTATGTTATGATTCCTATAGTGAGAAATGAAGCTCAAGGACTATGTGGCAAAATTTGAGAGCTAACCAAAGCTTGGACCACTGATTTTAAGCTAGCTCTAGTTATGAGCTGGTTTTGAGTTTTAGCTCGGTTTGAGCTAAGGCGTTGACCTTTTGGATTCGCGGAAGCATCACTAAGCTTCGTGGGAACGTTGTCTACAAATTTTGTTTTGGGAGTGATGGCTTGGCAAGCTAGCTCGAAGCTAGTTCACCCATGGTGTTGGGTCGCGCGCGTCTTGGTCTGCATGCGTCTTGGGCCGCGCGCGTCTTGGGCCGCGTGGTCCTTGGGCCGCGCGCGTCTTGGGCCTATTTTGGGCCTTGCCTTGAGTTTTGGAGATGGATGGATTTTAATTTTGAAAAGTTGATAAGGGAAGTTACAAAAGTGGTTACAACTAACTCCCTACTTTTCCTCCTTGTTTTCCTCCTTATTTTTACCAACAAATTAACTTCCTTTTTCTCTTTCTATAACCGCCACTCCTCTTGGCCTATAAAAGGGAGTGGACGCCTCTTTTGTTCGGGTTGTTCGCAAGAGAGAGTTCGTGAGTTCAAAGCAAATCACGAGATTTTTGTTTGAGTGTTCCACATCAAATTACAAATACTTATCAAAAGAACGACGTGCGTATATATGCAATGATGATACATGCTTGCCATATGTTTATTGTATAGAAATGTTTTATCTCACAACGTTATTGTGGCTGAACCCTTGGCATTTAATAGGGGCAATAAACGTTGAATGAAAGAGGGATCTCATCCCGTGACTCGTTGCCTTTATCAAGTCATGCTTGTTTATGCTTATAAGTTTTTTTCTTGTGTACTAACATAAACTAACAATTCGACGGTGATTACCCTTGTGGTCTACACCCAACGAGATTACCTTCGGGTCTACTCACGAGATTACCCTTCGGGGTCTACAAGAATCGAATCTAACCTTCAACTAACAACATATACTAAAACTAACAAGGCGTGGGGTATAGTGGAATCAATAGAGGAGGGTGTAGTTTGGAAATTAGGGTTAGGGTTTGGCATATTAGGGTTAGGGTTTGGCACGGGAGAGAGGGCGAGTGCCGGCGCGTGAGGGCTCGAGGAAGTTAGGGAAGTCGCTGGTTGGGGAGAAAACGAAACTGGAGGAGAAGTAGGCCAAATGTAGACACCATCAATGCAAAATGTATAGTTCAACTAATTAAGTTGATTAGTGTTGTGCCCGTATTATATACACGCGAGAATAAGACCGAAACATGATATGTTGTAACTTTTTACTGGTAGAAATAATAGGTTGAAACCAGTGGCGTAGCCAGGGATTTGTGCTAGTGGCGGCTTAGTAAATTTTGTTCGCTATAGAAAAAAAAATTGTTTTTTCTTATTAAATAAAAAGAAAAAATATATATTTTTCAGTATATAAAAAAAATTCAACACGTTACGCACGTAACTTGGAACAATTAATGGATCGGGATTAGAACTAGAACCAATATTCTTTGAATCCCCAATAGGTAGAAACAATCTCTTCATTTTTAGAACAATTAAAGAACATGAACATCAAATTCTAAATTCATAAATCATAACAGAAGGTCCTCCATCAACAAATTTGATAAATTCAACACACATAAACAATTTGAAATCTTTCAATTTAGCACAAAAAATTACATCAATCATCAACTCATCAGACAAGCACAAAAACCCTAGAATATGATTTTAGGGCTAACACAAATTCATCAAATCTAGTATGGGGGCTAACACAAGTCTAAAATTCAGCACACACACTCACACACAATTCATTAAATCATCAAATCATTAAACCATACAATTTAATTTGAAATCTCAATTGATATCATGATTTTCCTGATAAGCAAAACAAGTGAAATTAGAAGCAAGACAAGTGCAAAAGTATCGCAGTAAGTGTAGAACAAATCTTAATTGAAATTAGAAGCAGGACAAGTGAAATTCAACCCACATTAAGAATAAAAATAGGGTAAATTAGAATTTAGAAGAAACCCTGAGGTTGTTGGGGAGTCCGACTGTCGGCGAGCGTTCGAGCAGAGGAGGACCGAAGGTTGCTGGATGGACCGCTTGCATTCTGCACTGATGTTCGTTCACTCGTTCGAGCCTTTAAGGACTTTTGTTGTGTGACTTGCGTCGTTCACTAGTTCAGTTGAGCGCCGTTCAGCTCTCTCGTTTCAGGAGAGGTGTGCCGCGTGCTTGAGGTGCTTCTAATCTTAAAAACAAAGTGTTTTGTATATTTAAAAAAAAATCCCAGTGGGGGCTACACAGATACACCCCTAGTTGTAACATGTATTGTAACTTGTAATACCATGTATAGTAACATTATTACATGAGTAGGCCATCAAAAAAGCATACAAACATATATGTGAAGACTAATTGCTAAAAATCGTTCCGCCTTTTTGTAACACCCCTATTTAAAATCGGGAATGTCACACGCCAGTGACCTTGGATTTGAAGTCTGAAGCTACCCTAGGCTTGAATCTAAACAATTAATACAATTAATTATAATAAATAAAAGAAATTAAAACATAATATTGGATAAAAGTGAGATAGAATTTTTTTTTCTTTTATTGAACTTCTCCTATAAAGGAGTATAAAACCTTAAAACGGAAGATTCGTGAAATGTTGTATTTGAAATTACATCAAGACAGTAACTCTTTGGCCTATACATTATCTAGGAAATAAAACCTCGACACGTTTAACATAAACTCGAAAATATAGTTGACCTTGTAACTTTTGACAAAATATCCAAGTGCAACTCTTCCCATCTTCGGCATACTTCTCATAACCTGAATGGAAAGATCGACTGATGTGTCGCAACGAGAAATACGGTTGACACCAACCGACCATGCAAGGAAAATAAATTGTCGGGTTCGTCTTATTACAGACTAAGTAAGTGGGTTTTCTAAGGTGATTCCTATTTAGGAAAAGAGTGTAGTTACGGGTATCGGAATCCGAATTAAAGTCGGTCGAAACCCAATAGCTACATCCTTCCAAGAAAACGTTATGAATTTTCAAAGGAGGAAAGAAGAGACCACCACAAAGGTGACGCCTAAGACTTTAATGCATATATGTTGGGAACGTTGTTACACACAGATCGTTATAGTCAGTTCATTAAACCCTCGTTGACCCCGCGCACCTCAACCAACCTCACCCATACGTGTTGTGCGAATTTAGATTGGAACCAAATGACAACCAAATCCGAGAGCGAGGACGGTTTCCCATTTATACCGACCATCCTATCCATATTAATTGTCGCCAACGGGCAGCTATTTCATCTCTATGAGTTTTAATGATCACAATATAGTTTCACTTGGAATTAAGCATACTTTTTAAGTAAGACAGAATTTGGGTTATGATCCCACGAAAATACTCAAAGGTTGGGTTGCGAACCCAGACTAACACGAGCTACGAGCCATCACCCCTAATCGAGCGAGCGGGTATTGACCATGGTCTTACAAGTATAGCATCGGCTCAAGATTAAGGTCGAATGAATCAACGCGTATAACATAAAGTATGCAAATACAAGCCTACTCATCTAGACACACATATCACAAGGCAACTGCCCTACATTTCATCTAGCGTAACCTAAGTACGATTAGAAATAACATGTCCATAAATCTAGAACAATATAAATCCTAGATTGATTTTAATTCATACAAGAGTTCCCAATATATATTAAACACATCATGATGTAAATCATGCTTTTAAACGAATGCGGAAAAAGGAACCGAGTTCACTTGCCTTGGAAAGATGATCACTCGATATTACGACTCGGAATTGTTCCATGAAATACCTAAGAGACCGAGGAGAGTCGGTCGGGCCGGGTCGGGCCCGTGACCGCGTCCATCATTTGCCCTTCACACGTAGCAGCATCCCAAAAACAAAGGCAACTTCAACGGACTTGGTCTCGATGGTCCGAAAACATATTAAGGCATGGTTGGTATCCCTAGAACCGTATCGAAATCTAGTTTACAGTGGTCCAAACGGATTGTAAAAATGTTGCGAAATGAAGGAGATATTCAAGTTTTACTAAGGGTATGTCGTACAGATTTTCAGGGTTCAACTTGAGTATTCGATCGATTTTTTGATCACATTAGAGGACTAATTCGGACGTGTAAATATAGGTTTTGTATGAATTTTGTGTAGAATATGGATCTGATTTCGTATCTAATTTTTGTTGAGTGTAGAATGCGAAAGAGCCCAAAAACCGAGCCTTGCTCTGTTTTGTTTCGAACTCGACTACCCGGGTTTTAATCAAAATTATGGGGTTTCAAACGGTATTTTAACGAGATGATTTGTGAAGGAAAAGTGTAGATGACAATTAGAACTACAATGTGGGTTTTTATAGGGCTCAAATCGATTTTAAACGCATCAAGAATCAACCCAACGGTCACCTGCACATGAATGGTGTTCTTTATGACTTGTTCTTATCCAATCCCTTCAATTTCCCAAGATTAATGGCAGGATAAATCCAATTAATTGCGTACTGATCATCCTCTTATCCATCCACGGCTTATCCAATACCTATTAACTTTGGACTCACCTTCATTTGATTGAATTAAAGCAACAACAACCCACCTAGCCATTTTAGGTCAAACGAACGAACAGAATTTTGACCCCTAAAACTGTATTGTTTTGAACAATTGATTGAGGGGTTTTGATTGCTCATGTCATGAGATTTCTGGAACATCTTTCAGATCGAAAATCCGTTAAGAAACGAAGAAGTTATGATCAATTAATGTTTTGGGTTGAATGTTGAAGACAACCTCCCAAGTTCTTCAACCCACTTTTAAAAATTTGCCCAAACTACCCTCTAGTTTTGCAAAAGTGATAAAAATACCCTTCCACCTTGACGTGTGGACTTTACTCAATTAAATCCCATACGACCTTTAAATAATTTATTTGATAAAATTTCATATTAAAAGCATTTATATAAATTTTAGAAATATTATTATCATGCTTCTTCATAAGTTTATCGCTTATAATTATTCTCTTATAATTTTAAATAATAAATAAGACTTATATTATTCATGGTTACATTTTATCATATTATAATTATAATAATCATAAAACCATAATTCTTATGGTTAATAATTAATATTTATAATAGGAGACAACAATTTTTGTAACCTTTAATATGGTCTTAAACATATAAACGAATCTTATAACATTTATAATGTTATAAGATTATAACTTTAAGAAATAACTTAAGGAAATATTTTATCATATTAAAGGAAAATGTAAAAATTACATTTTTACCCCCTTAAAAATAGTTTCGTCCCCTAAATTAGCTTAAACTCAACTAGGAAGTTCCTACGAAATATGAGGGTCATTACAATTGTACCCTCTTAAAGGAGTTTCGTCCGCGAAACTAGATCTAGATTAATTAAGAATAAGATCATTTCCGCTTTTAACCTTATGGCTAACTTCAACCAGAACTACAATTTACAAGATCGAATCTTGTTTGAATTGCTGATTCACTAAGTAACATGAAGGGAAAAAAAAACCATGACGCAAACAGCGAATTCGAGTACTATATAAGGATTTAGCATTGGATTGATATTTGAATTATTGTGTTTTATTCACACAATATGCTCTACAAACGAATATGGTATGTTTCAATGGACATCCAATAAATGTGAAAGGCATAGAAGAAAACCATAGGCCAGGCGAGACAACTGAAGACATAGAACTTATAAATAAGGACTAAGGCTGTAATGGTAAGAAGAGTTTGTCAATATCGGCATCGGCCTATCAACAAATTGAACTTTTAAGAAAAGAAAGGAAACATGATTAATCAGGTCAAGAATTAGTTCAATAAAAAAATTTGGTTGGTGAAAATACCCTTCATAAATTATGGAATCAATCAGTCAAGTAAAAGCAATTGGCTTGAATTTCAAACTATTATAGACTAAAACGGTTCAAAAAAAAATATAAAGTATATTTTCCTCAAAGTCCATCAACAACATTTATAACTTGCAAGAGAATCATTACAAAACCTCTATACTTAAGCGCACACCAAAGTTGGGAATATTATGTCTTTGAAACTCGAACACGTTTAACAACAATTATGTGATTTGATATATTACGTAAAATATTTATCAAATAAACTTAGGCAAACAATTAACAAAACATATGGTGAATTATCACACCACAGGAAAATAAGTCCATTTATGAATATTGATTTGACTTGATTACACAAAACGTAATTTTTTTAAAAATTCTTTAATCAAAATCTTTATACACTTCAATCCCCAAACTTTGACTTATAAAATAAGCAATTCAACTTTAGAAAATTCATTTTATCTAATCGAACCTTAAGGAATTAGGTGATTACATTCCACCATGTGATCAGGATGGGGAACCAAGCCAACCTAACCTTTTACTGCATTTTGACAAGAATAAGACATGTCATCTTGCCTTACCTTGTGACCAGGATGGAACACAAAACACATTCTTACTCACCACCATGAAAACCGTAGAAACAATTTAGTTTATGAAAAATCATAAAAACCGAAGAAAAATATCATGTAACAACTTTATGAAGATGAGCCAAAGGTAGCGAGGTTAAACTTTTTCGACCATCAATGTTAATGCTTAAAACATTTTGAACTTAAAAAGAAATTTATAAAAAACGTCGAACATCTGTATTTTAAACTTGAAAATATTGAAACAAGATTAATTACTTCATAAAAACTAACAATCTTTCTTCAAAATTGAAGTAGGATGTGATTTCCCACGTCCTTAAGTAGGTATAGGTTTCAACCCATAACTTGAGGTAAATTTCGACTAAAAAAATGTCGTATTTCTAAACTTAGAAAAATTTCATCTACAAAGCTTTCTGGTTGTACTTTCACCTTTATTAAGAAAAGAGTTTTAGTCTTTAGAAATTTCAAACGAGCCACTTCTATAAAAATTATCAAACTTATAACTTCGAATAATTAAAATCAAAAGTTAGCCCCAAATTCATCTTTAAAAGAAAACACCATATTGGACATTCAAAATTTAAAGAAACAACAAGTAAGGAATTTTTCTTTTATGCAAACTATTAAGAAAATCATTATCTTCGAACTTAGTTCAATACAATGTCTAAACAAAAATGTATCCATAGAGGAGTTTCTTTATTTCATAAAACTCCTTGGAAAAACTTCACCTATGTAATAATTAATTGAAAGGGAAAAACTTGGACCGGTCTAAATAACAAGGCATAAGATGGTTCAATCACTTGACAACCATCACATCGATAAGACTTAAGATCGTCTGAACAAGGAAGATAACAATATCTATCCTGATAATATGCATCTAAGATAATAGAATCTGAAGGTACATGATTAACATTCAAGGAGATCATAGATTCAATTGGTGTCTCCGAATGACACGAACTTCGGATGTAGGCAAAGTGAGAGAAGCACAAGTCGATAAACTAGTATCGGCTTTAGAGTGATAAGATGCCTTATGTCCGGATCCACATGAGAAGTATCGTAGTTGAGCTTGTAGTGGTTTGAAAACGACACTATTGGTTTTTCAATGAACCAACATACTTATTCTTGATCATCATGATCTACAAAATTAAACTCCATGGTTTAAACTTATTTTAAACTCGAAATTGACAATAGAATCAAAGCTGTATTTTCAAAAGAGAAATCATTAAAAATTCCTTATAACCAAAACAAAACTTAAACCTTATATTTCGTAAATCATTCAAATCGCTCTACCAAACTTAGGCATTGAAACACATTTAAACATTTAACAAAATTTCGTGAGCAAAAGCTATTCAAAACACTTTTGCGGAAAACATTAGTGAAAATAATTTTGAAGATTCTCCAACCTAATAATAGGCGAAGGATCCTAAAACCATGGCTCTGATACCATAATTGTAAAATCCCAATTTCACATCGGGAATGTAACACGCCAGTGACCTCGGATTTGAAGTCCGAAGCCACCCTAGGCTTGAATCCGAACAATTAATACAATTAATTATAATAAATAAAAGAAATCGAAACATAATATTGGATAAAAGAGAGATAATTTTTTCTTTTAGAGAACTTCTCCTATAAAGGAGTATAAAACCTTACAACGGAAGATTCATGAAATGGTGTATTTGAAATTACATCAAGACAGTAACTCTTGCACCTATACATTATCTAGGAAATAAAGCCCTAGACACGTTTAACATACACTTGAAAATATAGTTGACCTTGTAACTTTTGACAAAATATCCTACTGCAACTCTTCCCATGTTCATCATACTTCTCATAACCTGAATGGAAAGATCGGTTGATGTGCCGCAATGAGAAATACGGTTGACACCAGCCGACCATGCAAGGAAAATAAACGGTTAGGTTAGTCTTGTGACAGACTAAGCAAGTGAGTTTTCTAAGGTGGTTCCTATTTAGTAAAAGAGTGTAGTTACGGGTATTGGAGTCCGAATTAAAACCGGTCGATACCCAATAGCTACATCCTTCTACGAAAACATTATGAATTTTCGAAGGAGGAAAGAATAGACTGTAACACCCCCTTTTTATATAGGGATATTACAGCCAGTGACCCCGAGATTAAACTCTCGAAGTCACCCAAGGCTTATAGTAATTACAGAACTTAACCAAAAACTTTAAAATGCGGAAGATATATTATAACAAATGCGGAAGTCGAATACAAAAGTTGAATCAACTTGAACGGATACAAAATTGAAATGGAAGGGTCCCACAAGTCGGAACCTCAACCCTTAAAATTATTCTAACTTTTTCCAAACTAACCACCTTTACTCTAGTTGCTCCTCAAACTTGCTCCTTGTGTTCCTCGACGTACAACTCCACTCCTGATGTGTCGCGACGAGAAATGCGATGGACACCAGCCGACCATGCAAGGAAAATAAACGGTCGGTTAGTCTTGTGACAGACTAAGCAAATGGGGTTTTGGAAGGTGGTTTGGATTTTAGGAAGGGACGAGTTGGGGTGTTGGGTACCGAATGAAAGCCGGTCTCATCCTCGAACCTCGAACCTCCTAGGAAAATTATGATTTGAAGAAACGGAATGAGAACGTCACCCAAGGGTGAGTCCCGGTTTCGAAAGATAATTTTACTTATGTTGGGAACTTGGATTTCACACAATTTGTCAAGTGGGTGATTAAACCCCTCGTTGATCACGTTTCCCTCTACCAACCTCACTGCATACGTGTTGTACGAATTTAGATTGGAGCCAGAGAATTACAGAATCCGAGAGTAAGGATGGCATTCCATTTTGTACTAGCCTTCCTATCATTTTAATTGTCACCATCGGGCGCCTATTTAATCTCTACAGATTTTTAAAATCACAATATCTTTCCACTTGGAATTAAGCATACTTTTTATGTTAGACAAAATGTGGGTTACGGCCCCACAAAAATACTCAAAGGTTGGGTGGTGAACCCAGACTAACACGAGCTACGTGCCATCACCCCTCATCGAGTGAGCGGGTATTGACCATGGTCTTAAAGGTAGAGCAACTGCTCAAGATTAAAGTCGAATGAATCGACGCGTATAACATAAAGTATGCAAACACAAGCCTACTCATCTAGGCACACATATCACAAGGCAACGACCCTACAGTCCATCTAGCGTAACCTAAGTACGACTAGAAATAACATGTCATTAAATCTAGAACAATATAAATCCTAGATTCATTTTAATTCATACAAGAGTTCCCAACAAAGTCATAAAACAATTTAAAACACATGAAAGCATATAACGATATGTAACATGCTTGATAAAACGAGTAATGCATAAACGATTTTATATGGGAATCGAACCCAAACCACTTGCCTTGAGTGTTTGATGATTCGAGGTAGATTGCGTAGCGAGATTAGGGTGACGTTGAACGCCTTGTTCCTAAGCATACGCTTAAGTTAGCATAAGTATAATATACAACCTTAGACTATCATGATTCTAAATAATTCATGAATCATGATTCATCTATTATAACCCTGAATTCATTATCCTATAAGCTATGTTAATTGTTATAACATTTATCTTATAAAGTTATTATTCAACTTTCTTATGTAAACCAACATATTATAAAATAACTTGTTAATCCTAAATTATTTTTTAGGAATTAGAATATCTCAAACTAATATATAAACTTAGTATATTCGAAAAAAGTATTTAAGGACCAATTTTATTTTATTTTACGAATTTACTTTATAATAGTCTAAGTCATGTTAATTTCTTAAAATAACTTATAGTTTTCAAAAATTCATGAAATTTTACCCAAGGTATATAATGACTAGATATAGTCAGGAATCGGTCAGATTTTATATTTTCATAAACCCAATTATTTTATAAAATTCACTCTTTAATTCGAAATAGTCCCTTTTTTATAAAATACATAGATCATGAATAAGTACCTTAAAACTATATGATAAAACATCTTAAAATACATATAAAATAAGTCCCCTTTTTAGTTTCTCAAACCAATTTAGTCTCGGTTCGGATTAATCTAACTCGAAATATATTTATTATTTATAAAAATAATATATTGTACAAAAACCATATATTATAGACTCATAAAATCATAAAAATAATAAAATTTAAGGAACCGGTTTAAATTTATTTTTAGTAGCACTAAAAGTATGTGAACTGGTCACTTTTAGATAAAATAAATAAATAGTGAACCGGGTTCAGACAAACCCGTCTTCTTCCTTCGCCAGCTTCTTAATTCGAACTAATTTCAAACTGGTTTTTTTTCTTTCCATTTTAGCAAGTAAATTTGTGTTCCTTTTACAAATTAATCACCTAAATCAAGTTCCTTATGAAAAATAGGACGGATTGAGAACTTACAAACTGAAATTTGGTTGAGTTTGGTAAAATCGAAAACTCCGGTGACCCTCGAAAATTCCGGCGATTCAAAGCAATTCCCGAACGAAACCGACCCAGAAAACACTCTTAAACTTGCTCTAGTTTCTAAATTGGATGCTTCATTGATTTGTACTGGATCCATTGAAAAAAATTCGACCATCCTTTATATAGCAAGGATAGACAACCCTTCACTTTACCAAAACCGAACCAAAATTAACTTCCCCTCCTTGATTCCGGATTAATGCTCAAGCATACTAATCGATTAAAATCCCTCAGGTACAACTTACCATTACTTTAGGATAATGATGAATTTGAACAGTCGTCTGTCCATTGTAGCTCAGGTTAATAAATAAAACCTTCTTATAAAATAACATTCACTTATTAAAATAATTTTATAAAGAGTAAGTAATATTTTTTCCCAAAATCATAATCACCCAAAAAAATAGATTCTTTTGTACTTTTAATTTTAATTGATAAATAAGAGTATAAGACACATATTAATACATTTTTTTATCATATTACAATAATAAGAAAATTATAATTATTATGGTTTATAATTAATATTTATAGTATGAGGAATAATTTTTGTAACCTTTAAATATGGTCTTGAACTTATAAACAACTTGTAACATTTAAAATGTCATAAAGTAATAATCTCATGAAAATAAAATATGAAAATATTTTATTATCTTAAATGAAAAATGTAAAATAAAATTACATTTTTACCCTTATAAAAAGGAGGGATATTACAATATTACATCACAAAGGTGACGCCTCGGACTTTAATGCAGATATGTTGGGAATGTTGTTACACACAGATCGTTATAGTCAGTTCATTAAACCCTCGTTGACCTCGCGCACCTCAACCAACCTCACCGCATACGTGTTGTGCGAATTCAGAGTGGAACCAAATGACAACGAAATTCGAGAGCGAAGACGGTTTTCCATTTTGTATCGAGCATCCTATCCATATTAATTGTCGCCAACGGGCGCCTATTTCATCTATATGAGTTTTAATGATCACATTATCGTTCCACTCGGAATTAAGCATACTTTTTAAGTAAGACAGAATGTGGGTTACGGCTGCACGAAATACTCAAAGGTTGGGTGGCGAACCCAGACTAACACGAGCTACGTGCCATCACCCCACATCGAGCGAGCGGTTATTGACCATGGTCTTACAAGTAGAGCATCGACTCAAGATTAATGTCGAATGAATCAACGCGTATAACATAAAGTACGCAAATACAAGCCTACTCATCTAGGCACACATATCACGAGGCAATGCCCTACATTTCATCTAGCGTAACCTAAGTACAACTAGGAATAACATGTCATTAAATCTAGAACAATATAAATCCTAGATTGATTTTAATTCATACAAGAGTTCCCAACATATATTAAAAACATCATGATGTAAATCATGCTTTTAAACGAATGCGGAAAAAGGAACTGAGTTCACTTGCCTTGGAAGGACGATCACTCGAGATTACGACACGGACTTGTTCCATGAAATACCTAAGAGACCGAGGAGAGTCAGTCGGGCAGGGTCGGGCCCGCAACCGCGTCCATCATTTGCCCTTCACACGCAGAAGCATCTCAAAAACAGAGGCAACTTCAACGGACTCATTCTCGATGGCCAGACAACGGATTGAGGCATGGTTGGTATCCCTAGAACCGTATCGAAGTCTGGTTTACAGTGGTCTAAACGGATCATAAAAATGTTGAGAAACGAAGGATCTATACGAGTTTTACTAAGGGTATGTTGTGCAGATTTTCTAGGCACAACTTGAGTATTCGATCGAGTTTTTGAACACATTAGACGATGAATTCGGACGTGTAAATATAGGTTTTTGTATTCAATTTTATGTATAATATGGATCTAGTTTTAGATCTAATTTTCGTTGAGTGTAGAATGAGAAAAAGTCCAAAAACCGAGCCTTGCTCTGTTTTGTTTCGAACTCGACTACCCGAGTTTCAATCAAAATTTTAGGGTTTCAAACGGTGTTTTGACTAGATGATTTGTGAAGGAAAAGTGTAGATGACAATCAAATCGATCTCAAACACATTTGGAATCAGCCCAACGGCCACCTCCACATCAATGGTGTTCTGTATGACTTCTTCTTATCCAATCCCTTCAGTTTCCCAAGATTAATGGCAGGATAAATCCAATTAATTATCTACTAATCATCCTCTTATCCATCCACGACTTATACAATACCTATTAACTTCGAACTCACATTCATTTGATTGAATAAAAGCAACAACAACCCACCTAACAATTTTAGGTCAAAATGAACGAACATAATTTCGACCCCCAAAATTGTATTGTTTTGAACAATTGATTGAGGGGTTTGATTGCTCATGTCATGAGATTTCTGGAACATCTTTCGGATCTAAAATCCCTTAAGAAACCAAGAAGTTATGATCAATTAAAGTTTTGGGTTGAAGAACCTGACATATTATTATCATACTTCTTAGTTTTATCGCTTATAATTATTCTCTTATAATTTTAAATAATAAATAAGACTTATATTATTCATGTTTACATTTTGTCATATTATAATTATAATAATCATAAAACCATAGTTCTTATGGTTCATAATTAATATTTATAATACGAGAAAATAATTTATGTAACCTTTAATATGGTCTTAAACTTATAAACCAATCTTATAACATTTATAATGTTATAAGTTACACTTTTCCAATTGCTAAAAATCAAATATGCTATTAAATAAAAAAATAAACATATAAGTGAAGACTAAAGGCAAAAATTAATTAGCTACTTAGATATACAAATTTCGTGGATTTAAATCATATGAAAATGGGGCTTATCATGAAAAAGTAGAAATGAATCTGGACCATCCGATTAAAACACTAGAAATGAATTTAAGTCGTCCGGATAAAAAATAAAAAAAATTAATAAAAAACTTTACTTTATTTTTTAAGTCTTTTTACGTATGTAGAATGATATAAATCGAGTATGAACATAAGACCATAAAACGTGAACATGCAATGCTATTATGTGAACGTACTTATATTATATGTGAACGTATACTAAATTTTCTAAAGTTAAAATGTGGTTATATGTGAACAGTCCTTATAATAATGTGAACATGCGTATAAAATATGTGAACAAAATATAAATTGTCAAGCTTTGTGTTTTTGGCAAAAAACGAGCGAAAAAATAAACTAAAAAATTTAACTTTTTTTTTTAATTTTTAGTTATTAACTTTTTGTCAATTTTTTAAGTCGTTTAATGCATGTATGATGATTTAATCAAACATGAACACATGACCATAAAACATGAACAAACAGTACTAATATGTGAACACACATGTAATATATGTGAACGTATTATAAAATCTCTGAACTGAAAGGTGATAATATGTGAACATGTCTTATAATAGTGTTAACATATACATAAAATAGGTAAACGTAACATAAAAGACAATTGTCATGTTTTTTAGCAAAAACAAGTGAAAATTAGAAAATAAGAAAATAAAAAAAAGTTATTTTTTATTTTTTATCAAAATTACCATTTTGCCCTTATTTCATTTAATCTTAGCTATTCATTTCTCAAATCCAAAGGTCCTCATTTGTTTTTAGTTTTCATGATAAGACTCATTTACATGTGAATCAAACATTAGATTTCGTTATCCTATAAAATATGTTTGTAATCATTAATGTAAGCGAGATTTGGGAAACTAGCCTATAAACAGGATGCTAATTGCCATTAAGTTGAATTATTTGTTTTAATTACATATGGTAACCCTCTATTTCCCCTACTTTCTACTCATTATGAGTTGACTCAGTTAATCAAGTTGACTTAGTTATTGACCAACTATTATCAAAAGGGTTTTTGATGACACTTGAGGATAAAAAATTGTCATCAAATATCTTTTTGTCATCAAATGCCTTGATGACACTTTTTTAATGACAAAAAGTATCATCAAAGGCCTTGATGACAAAAAAGGGTCATCAAAGGCAAAATTTGTGATGTCACTATTTTTGTCACAAGCAAAATTTGTGTCATCAACGACCTTGATGATACTTGTTTGGTGAAAAAAACGTCATCAAAGGCAAAAAGTGTGTCATCAATGACATTGATGACACTTTTTTGATGACAAAAACTGTCATCAAAGACAAAACGTGTGTCATCAATGGCCTTGATGATTCAAAAAACTGTCATCAAAGGCAAAAATTGTCATCAAATGCTTTGATGACACTTTCTTATGACAAAAAATATCATCAAAAACCTTGTTGACAACTTTTTTGTTGATAATTATTGTGATCAAAGGCAAAAAGTATCATCAAAGACCTTGATGACACTTTTTATCGTCATCAAAGGCTTTGATGATAAAAAGTGTTAAAAAAAATTCTTGATGAGAAACAAGTGTCATAAAATAGTCTTGATGACAAATAAGTGTTATCAAAGGGTCTTGATGACATTTATTTGTTTCTCATCAAGGTGACGACAAACAACCGTGATAAACAATTGTCATCAAAGGCTTTAAAAGACAATTGATGACACTCAACCTCATAAAAACAACCCTCATCACTATGTAAGAAAAACATCACTTGTCATTGATGAAACCCGAAATAACCGCTACGCTACGAGGTTGATGTACAACTTTGAGAATCACACCTAGACCTCCTACAAGGTTCCGAGATCGCACCTAAATGTTGCGAGGTCGATTCTAGGGCGAGGTAGTTTTGAGGGTATGATGTAGAGTCTTGTGAGTTTCTGTAGTGAGGTTTTAGGCGTGAACGAGGTCCCTGCGCGACTTTGGGGTCTTTTTGTGGGTTCCTCCTGTCTGTAGCGAGGTCTTTTGACGATGTTCCTATCACGTCGATCTTTAACAAGCAAGAGAGTTCTTGAGTTCAAGTGGTTTTTCGACCCCTTCTTCCTACGACGTTCTTCTCTATATATAGAGAATTGGGGGGGCGAGTGTGGCCAATGTTCGATGTGGGATGCCCGAAATAAGGGTTTTTGATTGGTCCACGAGTGAGGTCACTTGTGATTGGTTTGGGAGTGGGGTCGTTGGTGATTGGTTCGGGAGTGAGGTCGCTTGTGATTGGTTCGAGCGGGCGGGTGTATTAGTAGAGTCGGTGACGGGGTCGAGACCTCGTCCCGGAATGTTGAGAGACCTCGTCCCGGAATGTTGAGAGACCTCGCATCCGTCGGGAGTTCTGTTTTTAAATAATCGGCCATGGACGTGGGTCCCTAAATTGCCTATGGGGGTCCCTCTAGGCCCACTTTTTGTTTTTACTGTTTTGGACATCATCACAACCCCATGGCCTGGGGGCCTCGCCCCGAGGGCCGTAGGGCATAAGTTCCCTGGATCTGCGAGATGCGGGGTGTTTTTAGAGGTTATGAAGTTCTCGAGGTTGGGAGGGCGCTTTGCGAGGTGTGAGGCTCTGTACTTACGTGTTCTTCTTGTTCTGCGCGGATGAAGATTCTTGGGCCTTTTCGCCATACCTTGCTTAGTGGGCCGTCCAAGTGAGACAGGCTCAAAAAGCCTTTCGGTTGTGGGGGAGGCTCAAATCTGCTCTTTATAAGGGCGTATCTCACACGCCTCCCCCTCATCTTCTCTTTCCAACATTTTCGCTCCTTCTCTCTCTTTATCTCTTCGGTTTCTTCTGAGCGGTTTCTTCAGACGGTTTCCGACGAGCTTTTTGCCATTCGCCAGTTGCGCCACCGCCTCTCGTTTGCTGACCTTAAACAAGTAAGTTCTTGATCTTCTTCCTCCTGTCTTTTGGTATTTTTTTGCCTTTGATTCATTCTTTGTTCGCTTTTTGCCCCGTGTTTTGTAAGGGCGACGGTGTGTCGCCCGGTGTTTCGTGCCGGTGTCACGGTGGCGAAGCGGCGGTGGCAGGGTTGTGTGTGTTTTTTGGGGTTTGCCCTTTTCATTTTTCTTTGTTCTTTCCTTGTTTCGTTTTGCATCTGGGTGGGTGTTGGTGATTCCTGGGTGCTTCTTTGTTGGCGGCGCGGCGGTGTTGGGGGTGGTTCTTGCTCTGTAGTGCCCTCGTTTCCTCTTGGTTTTTCTTCTCCTCCCCCTTTTTTTTCGTTCTGCTTTTCTTTTTTGTGTTACGCTTCGGGGGGCGGTGTTGCGGCGGTGAGACGGTGGTGAGGGGCGATCTCCGCCGTGAGGGTACCGCTGGGTTTTTGGTTTTATTGCTTTTCTCTCTTTTTTTTTGGGGTGGCGGTTAAACTTCCGCTTCTCCGCCCACCACTTTTCGAATTTCGAAAACCCTCAGGAGCCCAAACGTCATGATGTTTGATTGACGGGACGTTTGGGCTTCCACCGCTGGCTTCCACCGTTGGTTGGCCTTCTTTCTCTTTCCTTTCTTTTGGCGTTTCAAATTCTTCTTTGTCGTCCTATCCTGTCAGAGTAGCTCGTAGGATGCCACGTGGCCTTTTCCTCTACGACCTCGCGTTGCTTTGTCCCCCGAGGTTGCGATCTCGTGCTTTTTCCTTTTCGAGGTTATGACCTCGTGCTCTTTTCTTTTCGAGGTTATGATCTTTGTGCTTTGATCTCGGGCTCGACCTCGTTCTTCCTTCTTTCACGGGGTCATGATCTCGTGTTTTTCTCTTTGGTTGCCTTGCCCTTAGTGTCTTACTGACCTTTTCTTTTCCAGGTGCTAGCTTTTCGCGGCCTGGACGTTGTTTTTTTCATGCCTAGGAGAGCCTCTGCGAGCCCACCGCCCGGCTTTGTCTTTAATTTTCAAGAGAATTTCTATCAGGAGGTCTCCGAATCTGTAGGAAGTGTAGAGCCTAGTGACTCTCAGAACCCAAGTTCCCCTTCATTGGTCTTCAGCGAGCCCTCATCCAGCGACTCCGCTGTTTCGATCAATTCGTACTTCCCCCGTCTGCGCATATATTTTGGTGTTGAAATGGCTTCCTCTTCCTCTCCTGATGTGATCGCCGCCGAGGTCGAGGCGAGGTTGGACGCGGCAATTGCCTCAGCCTCGGCTGCGTATGTGCCATCGAGCTTCCCCGAGGCCTATATTACCGACGCCGTGTCCGGCACTCCTGTCGTCCTCGAAGAACGGATTCCAATGAGCCCAAGCACTCCCGAGGCCTATCTGTCCGAGGGGGTGGTCACCGATCTGAAGCTGGACGACCTCGCGGACATAGCTAAGGACTTCCCCTGGCCCGAGGGAGTCGAGCTGGCACTGCCAGAGGAGGAGGGGCGAGCCCTGGCGTCCTATGAGGGGTGTGCGGTCGTGCACCTCGTCAGTCTCCAAGCGGGCTTTAGGCTGCCCTTGGCCCAGCACATCGTTGATTTCTTGTGGGCCATGGGCGTCTGTCCCGCCCAGTTGCTCCCGAATGCCTGGCGGTTGTTGTGTGCCTACACAATTCGAAGCCGTGAGCTTTTGGTCGAGCCGAACCTCAACGATTTGTCGGCGTTAGTCTTGGCGAGGAGAGAACCTCGAAGTTCCTTGGTTAACCTCAGCACGCCGAATGTCAAAATCATCACGACCCAGTCGAACGTCGGGACGTGGAAACCTAAATGGTTTTTGGTCCGAGATCTTAGCGGGAGATACCTCAATTTCCCTGTGGCACCGGGTAACTACGAGATATGCGTGTGTCCATACAAGGTCGCTGAGTTCCAGGCACTCAAGGCTCGGTACGCCACAGCGTACAAGGCGCCATACGAGCATTACCTTTCTTAGGACCGGCTTGAGCGGGCCGGGCTGCGCCTTAGTTTCCCTCCTCGCGAGGGTGGAGAGGGTATTTTATTATTATTATTTCTCTGATTGCTTTCTTTTTTCTCGTAAGGTTACGAGGTTATAAACCTCGTTACATTGTTTTCTGACCTCGTCTTAACCTGCTTTTTCTTTTTTACCCCTTCTTTCTTGACAGTGGATTTTCTGCACGCTCTTACCGCGACGTCGAAGGGGAAGCAGCCTTTGACCTCTAGTTCCAAAACCCCTGCTCCCCGGGTTCTCAAGGGGATTTCAATTAACGAGCCGAGCTCGCAAGCGAGGACAGGCACAACGCAGCCGGGACCTGTTCCGTCGACGGCCGCGGCAGGGGGAGCCCTGCCCAAGGGGAACGTCGCGAGGGCGTCGCAGTGGGATGTCGCGGGGCCGCCCCAAGGGGAAAAAAGGCCTGAGATGGTTCCGTCGAAAGGGGACACCGCGAAGATGCCCTCCCATCCACCTCGGGCGTCTGACGACAAGGTCGGGCGGAAAAGGAAGGAAGCGGGGTCTTCCCCCATGGAGAAGAAGAAGAAACCCCGGTCGGGCGACCATCAACGAGGCTCGCGGGATCTGGAACTCATCCCTGCCTTTGACTTCGAGGGGCGAAGTCGCGGGGACGCAGGCCCCCATCCTGCCAGGTTTCACTGCCCTAGACCTATCAGAGGGGCCCCGTTGGAGTGGGCCCGGGGGAGATTACAAGGAGGAGGTCGCGTGGGCCAACAACCTCACCGAGGCGGCGCTTAACGACGAGGCCGCTCGGTACTCGGCCATGGTAAGCTTTTCCGTTTTTGTGTGTTTGATTCCTGTCTCTTTCTTGTTTCTCTTCTCACCCTCCTGTGAATTTGCAGCACACCTTTTTGATAATTACAACCGGAGTCGTATCGCCCTCGCCCACTCGAGGATGGATAAGATGGAAGCAGCGCTTCGAAGCCGCAGCGAGGTGTGCGAGCGACAGGCCAAGGAGCTGGCCGAGGTCGCTGAAAGGTCCAAGGCCGCGGCCCAGAAGCGGGTCGAGGCCGCGGAGGCCGCGGCGAGAAAGGAGGTAAAGGCGGCGAAGGACGAGGTAAAAAGGGCGAAGGAAGAGGCCTCTGTTATGCGGGGCGAGGTTGAGGGGCTTCGGGGCAAGCTCTTCGCTGAACATGAATTCTTCAAGGCGAAGTGGCGGAGTTTCTGAGGGCCGAGGAGGAAATCCGGCACCTCGAGGGGCGTATTGTTGAGCTCAACGAGGAGGTTGTTAACGCGTGTCCTAGGTATGTGGACTCGGAGGAGTACAAGGCGGAACTGGTGGAGAGGGTGAGGAAAATGTTCCACCAGGCGGTCCGCATGGGCGTTAAACAGGCGGTGGGCAAGTATGGGCACCTCGACCCCCAGATTGTCTTCTTCAACCCCAACTATAATGAAACCATGGGGGAGCTGGGGTCGGAGGATCCCGAGGGTGAATGCGAGTTCTTCCTCAACGAGGACGGGACCGTGTCCAGCACCGCGCTCCCCGAGGTGGAGCTTTCTGGAGAGAAACCAGAGTTGACCTCCACGGGACCTCAGCCCGTGACCGAAGCGCCCGCGCCTCTTGCCTCCTCCGCCCCTGCTGAAGCCTCCGCTACCCCTGCTGAAACCTCCAAGGGCGGAACCATTGATCTTACCGATCCTGAGGCTGAAAGCTCGAAGAAATGAAGACCTCTTCATTTTTTTTGGTGGCCTCACGGGGTTTGTAATTAAAACATCTCTTTCCTTGTGGTTTTTTTTTGGGGGATGACCCTACGGGGTCTGTAATCAAAACATCCTCTTCTCTATGCCTTGTGTTACTTTCTTTTCCTATGCTTGTTCGTTTGTTTGTTTTAGACTTTTCTTGCGTACCGTCCAACCCCATGGTTCGAGTGTCACATCTTTTGTGGGGCTCGGATCTCACCGGGCGTTGTAGTCTTGCAACGAAGTCGTGAGCCTCTGTTCGGACCTCGTTGTTCTGGAAGTTCGTTCCAACCTAAAAATAACCGTCCGCGAATCCTGGCGTCTTAGGGGGTCCACGAACCTCGTTCGTATCCCAAGCGGGAAGCGAGGGGTGGAACTTTTTTCAAACGAGATTCTCCAACCCCAAGCGGGAAGCGAGGGGTGGGACTTCTTTCAAACGAGATTCTCCAACCCCAAGCGGGAAGCGAGGGGTGGAAATTTTTTCAAACGAGATTCTCCAACTCCAAGCGGGAAGCGAGGGGTGGAACTTCTTTCAAACGAGATTCCCCAACCCCAAGCGGGAAGCGAGGGGTGGACCTTTTCAACGAGATTCTCCAACCCCAAGCGTGAAGCGAGGGGTGGAACTTTTTTCAAACGAGATTCTTCAGCCCCAAGCGGGAAGCGAGGGGTGGAACTTCTTTCAAACGAGATTCCCCAACCCCAAGCGGGAAGCGAGGGGTGGGACTTCTTTCAAACGAGATTCTTCAACCCCAAGCGGGAAGAGAGGGGTGGAACTTCTTTCAAACGAGATTCCCCAACCCCAAGCGGGAAGCGAGGGGTGGACCTTTTCAACGAGATTCTCCAACCCCAAGCGGGAAACGAAGGGTGGAATTTTTTTCAAACGAGATTCCCCAACCCCAAACGGGAAGCGAGGGGTGGACCTTTTCAACGAGATTCTCCAACCCCAAGCGGGAAGCGAGGGGTGGAATTTTTTTCAAACGAGATTCTCCAACCCCAAGCGGGAAGCGAGGGGTGGACATTTTCAACGAGATTCTCCAACCCCAAGCGGGAAGCGAGGGGTGGAATTTTTTTCAAACGAGATTCTCCAACCCCAAGCGGGAAGCGAGGGGTGTAACTTTTTTCAAACGAGATTCTCCAACCCTAAGCGGGAAGCGAGGGGTGGACCTTTTCAACGAGATTCTCCAACCCCAAGCGGGAAGCGAGGGGTGGAATTTTTTTCAAACGAGATTCTCCAACCCCAAGCGGGAAGCGAGGGGTGGACATTTTCAACGAGATTCTCCAACCCCAAGCGGGAAGCGAGGGGTGGAACTTTTTTCAAACGAGATTCTCCAACCCTAAGCGGGAAGCGAGGGGTGGACCTTTTCAATGATATTCTCCAACCCCAAGCGGGAAGCGAGGGGTGGGACTCTTTTTTTTTTCAAACGAGATTCTCCAACCCCAAGCGGGAAGCGAGGGGTGGAACTTTTCAGGGAGGGAGCGTTTTTTCTTTTAGAAAAGCCTGCAATCCTTTATTTGCTACCTGTGAGGAACAACGAGGTTTCGAGTTTTTACACGTAATATCTTTTGAGTCGCGCGACGTTCCACGTTTTGCTCAGTGTGCGCCCCTCATCGTCCCTGAGCTTGAAAGCCCCGGGCGCGACTTCTTCTCCGAGGATGTAGGGTCCTTCCCAGTTGCGAGGTCTGACCTTCTTGAGTCGCACGACTTCTTCTCCAATTTTCCCCCTTCGGTGCGTCTTAGCACGAGGTTTCTCGTGGCCAAGATGCGAGGTCTGACCTTCTTGTAGTGATACACGGCGACACGTCGCTTGTATTCTCTAGAGCGCAGGTCCGCTACCTCGCGGATTTCATCTTGGAATTGCAGTTCGACCTTGAGGTTTGGCTCGTTTTCTTTTTCGTCGAAGTTGTACACCCTTGCTGATGGAATTAGGGTTTCTACGGGAACGAGGGCTTCCGCCCCGTAGGTAAGAGCGAAGGGGGTCTCGCCCGTTGCGCGGCGCGAGGTCGTGCGATACGTCCAGAGGACGAGTGGGAGTAATTCGGCCCAGCGGCCCTGTGCCATGCCCAGGCGCTTATTGAGGTCTGTCAAGATGCGGGCATTAACGTTTTCTACCTGGCCATTGGACTGGGGATGAGCCACGGAGGAAAATTTGAGGTCGATGCCCAGCTCAGAGCAGAAAGTTCGAGTTTCTTCGCAGTCGAATTGGGGGCCATGGTCGGTCATGATTGTCATGGGGAAACCGAAACGGCAGACGAGGTTCTTCCATAGGAATTCGCAGACCTTTGCCCCGGTGATTTTTGCCATTGCCTGTGCTTCGATCCACTTCGTGAAGTAGTCCACGATGACCAAAATGTATTGCACTTGGCTAGCAGCTTTAGGAAAAGGGCCTAGAATGTCCATTCCCCACATTGCGAATGGGCACGGCGCGTGAATGCTGCGGAGGGGAGCCGTCGGGGTGTGCTGGACGTTCCCGTGTTTCTGGCATCCGACGCATTTTTGGACGTAAGCTCTTACGTCTTGTCGGAGAGTGGGCCAGAAGTACCCCAAATGGACGATTTTGTGTGCCAAAGATCTCCACCCCGGGTGTCCTCCACAAACTCCCTCGTGGGCCTCGCAGAGGACGTGGTCCGTGGTCTCGGGCGGTATGCACAACAGGTTGGGTTCAGCGTAGCCCCGACGATAAAGTTGGTCGCCGACGACGCAGTAGCGGCCAGCCTGCATTTTTAGTTTTCTGGCCAGCGCGGGGTCCTCTGGGAGGATGCCGCTTTGTATGTACCTCGTTACCGGGAACCTCCAGTCCTCGGTCCTTATGGACATGACCTCGCTATCGACGCTTCGTGAGAGCTTTCTCTCCACCATTACGCGGTTCCCCACATCCAAGGGAAGCGCGGAGCCTAACCTGGAGAGGGCATCCGCCTTTGTGTTTGAGGTCCGCGGGATTGACTCCACCGCGAAGGTCTCTAGGCATGAAACCAAGGCCTTGACTTTTGCTCGATAGGTGGGCAGAAAACCTGTCCTGGTGTCGTATTGGCCATTGAGTTGTCGTGCCACCAATTCGGAATCTGTGTAGACCCTGATTTTGTGGGCTCCGTTAAGTAGCGCCATCTCGATCCCGGCGATCATGGCCTCATACTCAGCATCGTTGTTGGTGGCATCAAAGGCAAAGTTGAGAGCATACTCCGTCTCGATTGAGGGGACAACGAGGAACACCCCGGCCCCGCCACCGGCGTCACATCGTAAGCCATCAACGAACACTTTCCATTCGTCCGAGCTTGTGTCTGTCTCGGGGAAGGTGACCTCCACCATAAAGTCGGCGAGGGCTTGTCCCTTCATCACGGTTCTCGGAAGATAATTGATGTCGAACTCGGAGAGCTCGACGGCCCACTTGGTCATACGTCCGGAGAGAGCGGGCTGATGCAGAATTTGACGAAGTGGGAGGTCCGAGAGAACCTGGATGGGATGTGCGTGGAAGTATGGGCGTAGGCGCCTTGCGGCGGTCACTACAGCCAGCGTCATCTTCTCTGCCGGGGAGTATCTCTGCTCCGCAGGCTGGAGCACGCGACTCACAAAGTATATCGGGTGCATGGCCTCTATTGTGAGCACTGCGCTGATGGTCTCGGGACTCACCGCCACATATAGTTGCAAGTCTTCGCCCGCAAGTGGAGGTGAAAAGGTGGGGAGTTTGGTGAGGAAGATCTTTAACTCGGAGAAGGCTGTCTCGAGTATCTCGTCCCAGACGAACTTGTCATTCTTTTTAAGGGCGGCAAAGAATGGGAGGGACTTGTCTGCCAGGCGGGAGCAAAACCGCCCCAAGTAATTTACAGCGCCGTTGAGTCTTTGTACCTCGGTACGAGATCGGGGAGACCTCATTGCGAGGATAGATTCTATTTTGGCGGGGTTGACGTCGATCCCGCGTTCGCTGATCATGAATCCAAAAAACTTCCCCGAGGATACGCCAAAAACGCACTTCTCGGGGTTCAGGCTGAGCTGGTGGTGTCCGAGGGTGGTGAAAACCTCGGCGAGGTCAGCCAGGTGCTCCTCGGGGCCCTTGCTCCGTACCACGATGTCGTCAACATAGGCGGATACGTTCCTGTCCAGGTGGTCTTTGAAAACCCGATCGACGAGGCTTTGGAATGTGGCCCCGGCGTTCTTGAGGCCAAACTGCATGACCTTATAACAGTATGTCCCCCGCTAGGTGATAAAGGATGTCTCCTCCTCGTCACGAGGATTCATCGAGATCTGGTTGTACCCCGAGTAGGCATCGAGGAAACTCAAGACCTCGTGCCCAGCAGTCGAATCTACAAGTGCATCGATCGAGGGCAGAGGGTAGTTGTCTTTCGGGCATGCCTTGTTGAGGTCCTTGAAGTCTACACACATCCGCCACTTGTCGCTGGCCTTTTTGACCAACACGACATTGGACAACCATTTCGGATACTGGACTTCGCATATGAAATCTGCGCCAGCAGCTTGGCCACCTCTTCATTTGCGGCGGTTGCCCTTTCTTCGTTCATTTTTCTTCGACGCTGCACCACAGGACGAATGGCGACGTCGATGTTCAAGGAGTGTTGGGCCAGGATCCGAGGCACACCTCGAAGATCTTTTGCAGTCCATGCGAACACGTCGCGGGACCCAGCAAGCAGGGCCTCCAGTGACGCTGCTGCATCCCCAGTGAGGCAACCCCCGAGGTAGATCTTTTCTGATTTGTTTTCGAAGGGGGTAATCACCCTTCTTTCTGTCTCGGGAGTGGGTATTGTGAAATCCCGGACCTCGAGGTCTGCTTCACCCGAAGTCTCTACCATGAACACAGAGCATTTTTGCTTAGCCGAGGTCATGTAGCAGACGCGGCCCTCTTCTTGGTTGCCCTTCACTTCTCCGACACCTACGCTGGTGGGGAACTTCATTTTCAGGTGGTAGATGGAGACCACCGCCTGGAATTTCATCAAGGATACTCTCCCGATGCTTGCATTGTAGGCCGAGGGCAGGTGCACCACCGTAAACTCTATTACCTCGGTTCTCGTTGTCGAGCCAGTACCGAGGGTCATCCACAGGTCTATGAGACCAGCGACATCGACCTCGTTTCCCGAGAAGGAGGTGAGCTTCCCAGCGTAGGGCCTCAAGGATGTCGCGGAGATCCCTAGCTGCTCGAAAGCGCCAAAATACATGATGTCCACGGAGGAACCCGTGTCCACCAGTATTCGCTTCACTATCTTCGAGCCCAATTGAGCGTGTATCACCAGGGGGTCGGAGTGGGGCATATGGAGTCCTTCGGCGTCTTCTGTCGTGAAGTCCATACCCACGTGGGACCGTGAGGTTTGTGTCACGCTGTATACCGAGGGCTCATGGTGACTTGCCCTCGCGTATCTTTTTCTTTCCGCCTGGCTCGAACCCGCCAGCGAGGGTCCACCCGAGATGGTGTTGATGTACCCATCAGGCGTCGCGGCTTGTCCGGAGCGCGACTGCCTCGCCGGAGCTTGTTGCTCTGTGTTGCTTGGTCGGGACCGGGTTGCTTCCTGCTGCACGAGGTTGGCCCCCGACGCGGGGTTGGCGCGCTTTTTCTCGTTTGGGTTGTAGGCGGGGCCACCTTTGCCTCTGTAACCTCGTGGCTTCCCGCCGAAGCAGCTCCAACCTCCACCGCCACGGTTGTCGTAGCGGTTGTTGTTTCTATTGTCGTTGTTGCCTCTGTTATTGTTGTTGCTTTTGTTGTTGTTGTTGCTTTTGTAATCGACATGCCGGTCGTAAGTTTGCGTCATGTACGCGTCCCTCGCGGTCGGCGCGGCCACTTTAGCTTTTCCCTTAGCCTCGGTCACGATTTCCTTGTCGGTCCTCGGTCGCGATCTCTGGCTGGCAGCGTCCTCGGCGTAGACCTGTGCCGTGATCCGAGCACACAGGCTCTCATATGTGGTCGGATTTTTGAGAAAAATGCGACATTTGAAATCCCCCTGGCGAAGGTTGCCCATGAGGATGTCGCGTACCGAGGCCTCGTCGATTTGCGCGATCTCAGCGACCGCGGTGGTGAACCTTGTAAAAAAGGTACCCAGCTTCTCGTTCTCTCCCTGCTCAATGCCACGGAGATCGCGCATGTTCTTCTTGCGCTTTCTTGAGCCGTTGAAGTGCCCGACAAAGGACTCGCATAGCTGGGAAAACGAGGCTATCCAGAGTGGTCGGGAAGATTCGACAAAAAATGGCGTCATTGTAAGAGTTGACGTTCATCTGGACGGCGTAGTGTTTTATGTGGTCCTCGGGATCGGCCGTGCTGTCGTAGAGTCCCATTTGCGGCCAATGGAAACCTTTGGGCATGTGTGCCTCTTGGATATCGGGCACGAACGGATTCTTGTACCCACTCTCGACGGATGGGCGAGCAGACTTCGATTTTGACCTTGCCAGAGGGCGTGGCGCGCTTGCCGCTGTTTCGGACAACTCCATGTCACGCCTCTCTGCACGTCGCGAACGGGATCGTGAGATCTGCATCGGATCTCGGGAGGGTCTCTCCGTGGTAGATCCGTTCGTGGGCGCCTCCTGACCCGGCATATAGCCCGGAACATATGCGGGCATGTACTCGGAGTGAGGTTGCCCCTGGGAGGGGATCGGGACATATGGGGGAGCTTGGCCCTGTTGGTACTGCCTGTACCCCGGGTAGGGATACTGGTTGAAAGGAGCGCCACCCTATTCATACCCCTGGAACGGGTATGGGTTTTGTGGGACGTTGTACGTCCAGCCTGGCGGGACCACAAAAGGGTATCCTGACGGACCTGCCGTCGTCCATGGAGGGGTCTCAGCCATATTGTCGGGATGTTGGGGGAAGAAATTGTTTGGACAAGCCATTTTGAGGGGGTTTTAGGAATCAAGGTTTGCACTAAAATGGGAAGCTGCTTAGGATGAAGAGGTTCCCACAGACGGCTCCAGTGATGAAACCCGAAATAACCGCTACGCTACGAGGTTGATGTACAACTTTGAGAATCACACCTAGACCTCCTACAAGGTTCCGAGATCGCACCTAAATGTTGCGAGGTCGATTCTAGGGCGAGGTAGTTTTGAGGGTATGATGTAGAGTCTTGTGAGTTTCTGTAGTGAGGTTTTAGGCGTGAACGAGGTCCCTACGCGACTTTGGGGTCTTTTTGTGGGTTCCTCCTGTCTGTAGCGAGGTCTTTTGACGATGTTCCTATCACGTCGGTCTTTAACAAGCAAGAGAGTTCTTGAGTTCAAGTGGTTTTTCGACCCCTTCTTCCTACGAGGTTCTTCTCTATTTATAGAGAATTGGGGGGCCGAGTTTAGGCCAATGTTCGATGTGGGATGCCCGAAATAAGGGTTTTTGATTGGTCCACGAGTGAGGTCACTTGTGATTGGTTTGGGAGTGGGGTCGTTGGTGATTGGTTCGGGAGTGAGGTCGCTTGTGATTGGTTCGAGTGGGCGGGTGTATTAGTAGAGTCGGTGACGGGGTCGAGACCTCGTCCCGGAATGTTGAGAGACCTCATCCCGGAATGTTGAGAGACCTCGCATCCGTCGGGAGTTCTGTTTTTAAATAATCGGGCATGGACGTGGGTCCCTAAATTGCCTATGGGGGTCCCTCTGGGCCCACTTTTTGCTTTTACTGTTTTGGACATCATCAGTCATCACCACGTAAACACATGTTATCAAAAGATCATTACATAGCCTATGTGGGATTTGTACCCGACCACATCATTGTTTTTAATCAAAATACTCTACCATTTAAGCTAACAGGCTAACGCTCCGTTCGACAATTCAGTACTCATCAGTGTTGATGTTGATGCTGATACTGATACTGATACTTATGGTGGTTGGTGATGATCTTGGATGCTGATATGAGTTGCTTATTTTTCAAATAATCTGGGATGTATTCGGCACACTGAATTGCTGATATTATAAGGAATGAGTGTAAAATTACTAAAAACGGCTTGGCTAAAATATGTATGGATTTATATATTTTATAAATTAATTTATTTTATATTAATTATTTCATATGTATGAATTTATGAAATTTTATATCATTAGCTATACCGATTTTATATCATTGGCTAAAATATCATTTTCACCCATTTTGGGTGAATATCAAATTGGGAGAAAATATGAAATTCGGTAAAATATCAAATTAGGTGAAAATTATCAAATTGGGTGAAAATATCAAATATCAAATTTGGTGAAAATATCAAATTGGGTGAAAATATCAAATATCAAATTGGGTGAAAAATATCAAACTGGGTGAAAATATCAAATATTAAATTGGTTGAAAATTATCAAATTGGGTAAAAATATCAAATTGGGTTATATTTTGAGGGTATGGGTTAGGAAAAATCAAATGGAATGGGGCCCACCTCACTTATATTTTGGTAGATAAGTTTTCTTATTTGAAATAAGGCGGGGTTGTGCTAATTATTTTTTCAACAAATAAGTGTTGGAAATAAGTACAACGATGCTTATTTTTTCAGGTAAGCAATTGGGTACTTATAAGCACCCAGATAAGTATTACCGAACGGACCATAAACAAATCATATAGTAAAAGTAGATCAAATTCATATTATTTTTGATGTTGTGATGAATGTTCTTGTTGTTGATTTCAGTGCAAGGCAATCCGGACGCTTGATCGAAAGGCAAACTTCAAGGAAAGGTGGAACTCGGTGGTTGAACTTCTCATGGGATCACAAAGGAAAATCTTCCTCTTCCGGACACAGAATTGGATGATTTCAAATCCCAAAGTTAGATCTACGAGTCATCTTTAATCCATGAAAATTTTGGTCAAAATCGTTTCTGGTTCGAAAGTTATGGCTCTTTTATGGAAAGGTTGTATGAACCACTGGGATGGAATTTCGGTTTGTTTTGATGGATTGAACTTGATCAAGAGATTCAAGGATATTACTCACCCCAAATATAATGAACTAAGAGTGAAAATCCCTTGGATATGACTCACCAATGGATTAAAACTCAAGCCTTTATTGATGTGACTCACAATCAAGAAGAAAACCTAGATTGAACGTAGAAAACTAAGGAGACAAGGCTTTGGCATGTTTTTCTTCAAATCATGTCTAAGGGAACAAAAAGTGGCATCTAACTCCATATAGCCTAAGCCACATAGACGCCTCACACATAGAGCATAAAGCTTTGAAATTTAAAAAAAAAACAAGGAAAATTACATAAAGTGCCCAAAGTTAACTTAAGCACCAAAGAAGGCTCATGGTGCCGGTGGAGAGGCCATCAAGAGACTCCAAGCCTCACAGGCATATTTGGTCGGCTCTCCAAGGATCATTAGGCTTGATTTGACGTCATGATGAAGTGCACGAGCTTTGCAACGGGTGATTCGACCCAAAATTGACAAAGCTTTGGCCTTGGACCTTTGCACCGTGCCAGAAGCATTTAATGAGGGGCTGGCTCTCGGGGCTTGGATGAGTTAGGACACCTTTCATCGGAATTCTTGGTGTCGTTGGTCCTCATTTGAGGAGTGTAGGGACCTCCCAAAATATTATCCGAGGGAACTTGAGAAGTACCCGATGGACTTGGTGTAACACCCCCTTCCTACCCTGGAGGTATTACCGCCAGTAACCCCGATTAAGACTAAACCGAAGCTACCCAAGACATTAAACTGACTGAACAAACTAAAAACAAGGTAAATGAAACCATTTAAAACTTAATAAAATTAAGTAAAACTTTACAACGGAAAAGTGAATAAAAGGTCTTATACAAGCCTTAACTTAAAAAAAAATTAGTAAATAAATAGAACAACCTTCTATTTAAACAAAATCTTCATCAACTCTTCCTTAAGTTCTTATTTCTGAAACTCAGCTTCGTTTTGAAGTAGTTCAACCATGATCTTCACTCAAGTATAGCCATTGGAAACATTTCTTCAACTTTTGGAGCTTCAAACTTCTGAATCCGCATCTTGAATCAACTTCCAAGAAGGACACCACAACTTGTGGTTCCTTTACGAAACATGAATAATTGTTGGGAACTCATAATAATCACATAACATTTTGAAAAGCCTCCATTGACTAATCAGATTGACTTAATCAAAGTTTGATTAAGAATCATTCATAACCGAAAGCATCATAACCGGAAGCAAGAATGGTTATCGAATAGAATAACCATTCGAGTACATTAATGTGCCTAATGCACTTATCTTATATTACTTAACTTCTTACAAACATGTTGGTAACTTTTAATCGACTGAAACCGCCGAGAATCCACATGTACATGGAGACATCAAGATGAGAGGGATGAAATCCATGATCATTGACGAACACCGAGTACCAATTTGCACTTAGCTAGAGTGCACAAACACATCCTCCAGCATTGAGTGAGGTATGAGTCATGACCCGAATGTTGGGATATGATAGCAAGCTAAACCTCCCAACATAGAATGTGTTATAAAGAGGTCAACGGAGACTCGACTCCTACCCCTGAAAAATTAACTTACTTCACAATAATGTCTCAGCATGAGACAACATACAAGGTCACGCATAACGGACCTAAATCCAGTTCTAGCACGAAACTGAATAAAACAACATGGTCATTATTTCAAACAAATATAACAACCTATCATATTTTATTCAGCACACAAGTTGTTCCCAACACAAATATTAAATGGGATTCAATTCCTCATTTAATAACCACAATGCAAGAGAGAGCCGTCCACTTGCCTTAGAAGGCGTGCTCAACATCTTTGGCAATTCCAACAGTAATCTTTATCATCCTTTTGCCAAATATAGCAAAAGGATTTCTCAACAACGAGCTCACGGAACACTTCTTATTTGTATACTCAAATCCTACAACTTCCTAATCGATAAACGATTTAATTTCCGAATATCGATATATAACAAATCCTTAGTTATCATGCTTTAAGGAGCCATCTTGGCGGAATTATAACTAATTATCCGCTTCACTTTTGAAATAGTTTTCTAAATAAAAATTGTTCATGAATAACAGTTCTTAAAGGTTACCAAATTTCGGATCAAACGGATTATCAACGAATCCCAAGTAATTAACCGAAGTCCTTTACCTGCCAATCGGTATCCGAAACTTGTATTCGCTATAACTGAAGATCCGGACGTCCGTTTCCCGAGCGGTTTGAACCTGTGGTACCGTATCAACGTCAAGATTATAAAAACCATAAATTTAATTAGCAACGTGGAACCGAAAGGCCCTTACCGTGGCTCCGCAACTAACCCGCTAATTAATTTCGATCGTATATACCTTCACTCGAGCCCATGGCTCGTTTGGCTCGATAGTGGCTCGATCCCCAAGCTCGAGGGTGGCTGGGCGTTGCCCGGTGGTGACCCTTGCGGTGGGTGGTGGTCGGAGTAGCTAGCGAACGCCGGCGACGTCGCAGCGTGGCAAAGAAGAGACCGGCGGTGTTGAAGCCGATCTTTCTTCCCGAGCCTAGCGTTTCGTCCTGGTTTCTCTCATGGTTCTAGCTGCAGCAAGACCCACAAAAATGGAAGAAGGGAAAGGGGAAAAAGATGGTGAAGTGAAGGTGAAGATGGAGGTGGAAGACAAGGGAGCAGCCGGCGGTGCAACTGAATTTTTTTCTCCCGAGGCCGTCGTTCTCGAACTCGCTCCATCCTCATCCTCTGTTTTCGTTTCTTTTGAGACAAGCAATTAGAGCTTATCTTTCAATCCCAAGCCGTCGTTCCTTCCTAATTAAGCATAGAAGAGATAAGTTTTAAAACTCAAAACCCGTCTCAGAACGGGACTCGCGTTAAAGCGGTAAAATTTTGTACCTCGGGTGGAAAAACATACTAAACGGAAAACGTCCCGTAAATTATGTAGACCAATAAAACCAATTTTCCATGATTTTATCACGCTACCTTCAATTTTTAAGGCTTCCGTTTCGTATTTACAATCCTTTACAATACATAATTAAAAAGACGTCTGATCCAATAAATATTCTTTTTCCACCGAAAAATCCTAGACTTCACACCGATCCATAAAATCATTTCTTTCTGATTTTAGGATATCACTTTAAATTTTCTAGGATTTAATCTCCAACAAAAATATTGGATTAAGCATTAAAACGAACAAAGAGGTTTAAAGGATATCCGAGAAAAATTCAAAAATATCCTTAAAAACTGCAGTTATTACATTAGTACTCCCTTAACAATGGTTTCGTCCTCAAAACCAAGGAGAGCTCAGATCATAGGGAAGGATAGCATAAGCACACATACACATAACCACTACAAACTTATACAGTAGTTTGTAATACCCCCTTAAAATAAACATGCTGTTATTTCTGCACCAGGCACAAAATAACCATTGTTTAGTTACCAAACTTTTTCTTTACAACATTCACTAACTTTGGAAAATGACTCAGCATTTCCTGTCTGGTTTCTGAAGTCTTTTCTTTACCTCCATAATTAGGCCAAGGTAACCTAACCAAAGGTATTTTCTCATTCACGATTCAAACTAGCCTTCCTTCATAGGTGTCATCTGGTTAAATATCCATATCATTATTGTGGAGTACACTAAGATACATTAAACGCATACTATCTTAGAAGAATCACAAGCATGATATTATAGATAGAATGCACTGAAGGTGGCAATGCCAACTGATAAACAAGCTTACCAGTATCTCAAAAGATCCAACATAGCGAGCATTTACGTTGTCTCGCATTCCCCAACGGAATATGCCTTTCAAAGCGGATACCAGAACAAAAATGTTGTTCTTTACAATAAACTTAGCATGCTCTCTCTTTAGCACAACTCACAACTGTTGTTGCTTTTGAACAGTTAGCACCCTTGATCGTGTTAGTGCGATATCAGTTGTTGTTCTCTTGGCCAAATCTGGCCCATGAAGAACCTTGTCAGCATTGTCATTCCAACAAATTGACAACCAACACTTCCATCCTTACAAAGCCTCAAAAAGAGTCATTTTCTTTATCGTGGTATCACAATTCTTGTATGTGAAGTCACTCAAACTCAAACTACCATTCCAACTCGGGTGGAATCCAGAATACATGTCCTCGGGAGTTTGAATTCGTTACTTTGCATTGTTCATCACTTTGATGAGGGAGACCAACGCTAAGATTCAATTCAATCCACAAAGTTGATGTCACTCCTTTTAAAACTTTGGCATGAACCATCCATCTCAGTCAGAGATAATAGTCTTTGGAGTTTTATGAAGATGAAAAACTTCATGCATGAACACCTCAGCTAAGTTCTGTACTCTTTAATGCATCTTAAATGAATTAGAAAGAACACTCTAGATGAGTTTCTTAACAACCTCCATATTGCATTTTTCTTTCATTAAGTCTTGAACAACTAATGACAAGAATCCATTGTAGCATCTTCCCACTTCCATTCTGAAACATGAAGAGACTATAACATTTCATCTGGTCTTCTATGCTCAATCAAAACTTCCAAACAAACCAAACACATCAAAACAACTTGGGGACATTTCGCTTCATGTCAGTCCATCAAAAGTTTTATCTTAAATCCTTATACATTTACTTGTTCCAGACAGAACTACTTAAGCAAATAACTATGCTTCCTTTGAATTAAGCTTTCGAAGCTCATCAACAATCGACACACATGAACAGTTTTGAAACTAAACAATCCATAATCTTGAATAACAAATCCCGGTGTCTTACCTTCTTGATCTTCTCCATTGATCTTAAATAATATTACTTTCCCATACTACTTTTCCTTGATCTAATCAACAGATTTTGAATAAAATCCTAGGGTATTCACACAACCTTGTTGTCACCCAAACTAAACCTTTAGTCCTTCTCGAATTAGTTTTTTTTTACAAGGATTACTTAAAATCCTTACTCAATTTTGTTTTTGAGATAAAATCTCAGTATTACTTTAAGAATATGATATTTATCCAACACATGACAAGATAATAACCTATCTTGTCAATCCTTTACATCCTTTTTCCAACCAAACTCAGCTTGAGCATACTGACATTCAAAAGTAGTTATCTCTCTCAACTACTTCAAACTACACTCTTACGCATTACTATACCAACATATTGGACAATAATACCTTTAGTCCAATAATTTCCAACAAAATTGTCTCCATTGACAACTATTAGTCTTTACCATCGAAGTACTATTAAAACTTCATGTGACGACTTGACTTGTTGGGCAATCTAGCTCTTAGGATTAAAAACATATCCTCATGTGTCCACTCTTTATATCCAACAACTTCAGGCTGAGATTGAAAATCAATACTAATTTACATATCCCAACTCCAGACTCGTTGGAGTTCTGCTTAAAGTCCTCACTTGACTATCTTATCTCAAAGAGATTTAAGTTCTCAAGACAACATGAAAACAAATAACAACTAATGGAGAAATTACTAGTACATCCTTTATTCCAAAGAAAGGATTACTACAATATCATTCCTTAGAAAGGGTACCATTCTAGGAGTCCATATCAACTTACTTTCAAAGTCAATTCCGCTAAAAAGGAAATGACTTTCTTAGGTCATGACGTCAACCAAGATGAACTACTAGCAAACTGCTTAGAGAATTTCAATAATCGTTGACTGAAAACAATCCCAAACTTTTAGAGAAGTACGAAGTTACTCCATGCTCTTCAGAGACCAACATAGATTTGTAAAGAATCTTACCAAATTTCTTTACTTATAATCGAACTGTTTTGGGAAGTTTGACCATACTCCTTAAATGGTATAGGATACCAAGGATATACTAACTCAAAGGAGTTTTACAAGATACTAGATATTGAAATTGCTATAATGCAAAAGAAAGCTTGCATCTTTTCATCTCAATCAACTACACTTGCAAAACTCATATAATTGCAAAACTTATATGATTGCCAAAACATACTAGAAACTATTCTTTAAAACCTAAAGAATTATGTGATCTTATTCCACCATGTGATCAGGATGGGGAGATAAAATAAACATAACCCTTTATTGCATTCTCATAGGAATAAGACATGTAATCTTGCCTTACCATGTGATCAAGATGGAAGACAAAATACATTCTTACTCACCACCATGAAAACCGTAGAAAATTTTATTCATGAATTCCGTATGTCAAATCAACATTTCTTTAAAAATTCATACCTATAATTCTACAAACTCGTAAGATTTTTCTCAAAAGAGAAAATCACAAAACAATTTCAAATATCCCTTAAATCATAACATCTTGACATGAACTCGACATAGGTTACTAACATACTTCCTTTAACTTTGAATACTGTTGAAATAAAGATTAGTTACTCTCTTGACGAATTGGGCGCGTTAGCCAATGCATCATATAAAGTGCTGACCTTATTTTCATGATGCTACGGACGCTTTGCCCAAGTTCTGTGTTGACATTTGTACATTAGCTGGCCTTACCAACTTGACCAAAGTTTCAAATCAAAACTGAGTCTCAAAGAAGCTAAGATACTCCAACTCACTTCTGAGCCCAACATTTCCTTTCGAATGTGACACTTCATTTCCTCCTCAAGGTAGAACTTGATGACATACCTTGACTTTTCTTAATTAGGCATACTACTAGACTTTTCTATAATCCATAGTATTGAGTAATCTCTGCCTGAGTTAACTCAGTCTTCTTAACCCAACTTAACTTCGCAAGTTCACTAAAAGAGTTGATCGCTCATAACCACTTACTTGCAATCCTTAGTAAAGATGTGGTTTCAACCACTTCTTACCCATAGAAGATTGTTCGAAGGTCGTTCTCAACTTGTATGTCTCCCTTGACATACTACTTTAAAGTTATGCAGATATAATCCATTGACAAAATTTAATACTTCAGTTCATCCATTCACAAAACAATAAGCCTTCTGCAAGCTAATAGTCATTTAAATCCCGATATCCAAAAGTGAACTATCAAACTCTTTTGACGATTTTAAGGACTTTCAATCCTTTTACAACTTAATCTTCTCAATATAAAAAGTGAACTTTCAAACTTTGCATCTAGTTCAAAACATTCAATCCATATACCTCTCTCTATATATAATGAAAGTCCTTTAATTTCCAATTTCTTTTAACAGAAGAATGCACATGGCCACACAAGATATTCTTAGGCTTATCCCAATTCAACATTGGTAAACAAACTAATCCATCATTCTCTTGTCTTCTTACTTAACCATAAGGAGAAGACATATACCTTTTATTATCTCAAGTTCAAACCACATTACAAAGGAAGAACTTGTGGTTAGGAGACTTGCCGACAACTTAACAGTTTCACCAGTACTACCTTAGGCACCAGATTTGACTGATAGAAAATCTTCAAAACCCAAGCACAACTGAAATTATTTTTCAGCGATAAAGGCTAAGCCTTATTAACCACAATATTGAATGATTGATATTTTTCTCCCAACTATTTAAAATATCACAAACGAACATACCAAAATCATTCCTTGAATGATCTTCTCAAAACTGAACTTTATCATTTCCATCCTTGAAGAAACATAAGTCAATACCATTGGCAATTTAGAACATCTTACTACTGATTCCATTACTAGTCAATTATAGACCTCAACTCTCTTCTCATTATCCCGAGTTGGGTATCATACACGAAATTCCCATTACATGTCACATAGATTAATCATTTGGATATCAACAACTCATGTAATCAATTAACACTTGTACTAAGTAGTTAATTGAACATATACACATCATCGATGAACTACTTCTTGTTCAATACAATTTGACCAATTAACCTTATCCACAACAACCTTGGTGATTAACCACTTGTCCACAACTTAAACTGAACCAACATTCTTTCTTTCTTTCTTACTACAATCACAAGAAATCCGCATTCCATTTAGGAATCTCAATCCTCTTAACTCAAAGGATAAAAACATATATGAACATCCGAGTTTGAATACTCTCAGATTCCAAATTGAACTACATCTTCCAATAGTTTAACAATTCAATTGATCCAACACTTGAGCACCTCAAAGCTCTTTAACTTCCAACTAGCAAAGAAAAGTATAGAATATCCATAAATCTATACTATAGATTCACAAACACAATTGTTGAAGAAAGTTTCCAAAGGTAATCCTTTTCTATTCACGATTCTTTTACATCACTTCATGATACATACTGATCTTTTAGAATCACTCAAGACTTATAAGATTCTACAAATCTTAACATTGAGAAGTAGAAGTTCCAACTCCAAACTTCTATTGATACTCGAATTTTAAAATTCAGAACTTCCTACAAGAATATACTCGTGAAAGCTCTTACTCTTATGAATTCAATGTCAAAGAAACTCACTTTAAAATTTCATTTTTAAAGACAACACTTGAACTTTCACATTTCAAGAAAAAGAATTAACAGTTTCTTTCACATAACTTTGAATCATGAACTTTCTAATAAAAAATTCTTAACTTGAATCTTCCATCATACGAGCTTAAAATAGGAAACCTTCAAAATAGAAAATCTTTATGAAATAGAATACTTAACTTCAAAATCTCACAAGAAGTTTCCTAATATGGAAGAAACGACGAGGGTACACCCAATTCAGACTCTCAAGAGAGAATAGGAATTTATTGAGAACTTGGTCAAGAACCGATTCAACTTTAGGAATCTTCACCTAATCTTACTTTGGATCCTTCTCGGAATCCATTCCCATCTCCAGGGAATCAAATGTCCACTATAGGACCTTTTTTACATAAACCATTACAAACTTATTACCTCATGTTCTCCAATTCCCTTTCCTCTTTCTATCTCTTCACGAGTCTGACCTCCAATCTTAACCATTTTCCGTAAATGGTTCTAAGATAACACCAATATAGAATTCTCCATAATTCTATATGGAAGAATGAAAGTCTTAAGAAAGACTAGGAACTTTTAGCTCTGATACCACTTCTTTAACACCCCCTTCCTACCCTGGATGTATTACCGCCAGTAACCCCGATTAAGACTAAACCGAAGCTACCCAAGGCTTTAAACTGACTGAACAAACTAAAAACAAGGTAAATGAAACCATTTAAAACTTAACAAAATTAAGTAAAACTTTACAGCGGAAAAGTGAATAAAAGGTCTTATACAAGCCTTAACTTAAAAAGAATTAGTAAATAAATAGAACAACCTTCTATTTAAACAAAATCTTCATCAAGTCTTCCTTAAGTTCTTATTTCTGAAACTCAGCTTCGATTTGAAGTAGTTCAACCATGATCTTCACTCAAGTATAGCCATTGGAAACCTTAATGCAAGAGAGAGCCGTCCACTTGCCTTAGAAGGCGTGCTCAACATCTTTGGCAATTCCAACAGTAATCTTTATCATCCTTCTGCCAAATATAACAAAAGGATTTTCTCAACAATGAGCTCACGGAACACTTCTTAGTTTTATACTCAAATCCTACAACTTCCTAATCGATAAACGATTTAATTTTCGAATATCGATATATAACAAATCCTTAGTTATCATGCTTTAAGGAGCCATCTTGGCGGAATTATAACTAATTATCCGCTTCACTTTTGAAACAATTTTCTAAATAAAAATAGTTCATTAACAACAGTTCTTAAAGGTTACCAAATTTCGGATCAAACGGATTAATAATGAATCCCGAGTAATTAACCGAAGTCCTTTACCTGCCAATCGGTATCCGAAACTTGTATTCGCTATAACTGAAGATCCGGACGTCCGGTTCCCGAGAGGTTTGAATTTGTAGGACCGTATCAACGTCAAGATTGTAAAAACTATAAATTTAATTAGCAAAGCGGAACCGAAAGGCCATTACCGTGGCTCGGAATCCATTCCCATCTCCAAGGAATCAAATGTCCACTATAGGACCTTTTTCACATAAACCATTACAAACTTATTACCTCATGTTCTCCAATTCCCTTTCCTCTTTCTATCTCTTCACGAGTCTGACCTCCAATATTAACCATTTTCCGTAAATGGTTCTAAGATAACACCAATATAGAATTCTCCATAATTCTATATGGAAGAATGAAAGTCTTAAGAAAGACTAGGAACTTTTAGCTCTGATACCACTTCTGTAACACCCCCTTCCTACCCTCGATGTATTACCGCCAGTAACCCCGATTAAGACTAAACCGAAGCTACCCAAGGCTTTAAACTGACTGAACAAACTAAAAACAAGGTAAATGAAACCATTTAAAACTTAACAAAATTAAGTAAAACTTTACAGCGGAAAAGTGAATAAAAGGTCTTATACAAGCCTTAACTTAAAAAGAATTAGTAAATAAATAGAACAACCTTCTATTTAAACAAAATCTTCATCAAGTCTTCCTTAAGTTCTTATTTCTGAAACTCAGCTTCGATTTGAAGTAGTTCAACCATGATCTTCACTCAAGTATAGCCATTGGAAACCTTAATGCAAGAGAGAGCCGTCCACTTGCCTTAGAAGGCGTGCTCAACATCTTTGGCAATTCCAACAGTAATCTTTATCATCCTTCTGCCAAATATAACAAAAGGATTTTCTCAACAATGAGCTCACGGAACACTTCTTAGTTTTATACTCAAATCCTACAACTTCCTAATCGATAAACGATTTAATTTTCGAATATCGATATATAACAAATCCTTAGTTATCATGCTTTAAGGAGCCATCTTGGCGGAATTATAACTAATTATCCGCTTCACTTTTGAAACAATTTTCTAAATAAAAATAGTTCATTAACAACAGTTCTTAAAGGTTACCAAATTTCGGATCAAACGGATTAATAATGAATCCCGAGTAATTAACCGAAGTCCTTTACCTGCCAATCGGTATCCGAAACTTGTATTCGCTATAACTGAAGATCCGGACGTCCGGTTCCCGAGAAGTTTGAATTTGTAGGACCGTATCAACGTCAAGATTGTAAAAACTATAAATTTAATTAGCAAAGCGGAACCGAAAGGCCATTACCGTGGCTCGGAATCCATTCCCATCTCCAAGGAATCAAATGTCCACTATAGGACCTTTTTCACATAAACCATTACAAACTTATTACCTCATGTTCTCCAATTCCCTTTCCTCTTTCTATCTCTTCACGAGTCTGACCTCCAATATTAACCATTTTCCGTAAATGGTTCTAAGATAACACCAATATAGAATTCTCCATAATTCTATATGGAAGAATGAAAGTCTTAAGAAAGACTAGGAACTTTTAGCTCTGATACCACTTCTGTAACACCCCCTTCCTACCCTGGATGTATTACCGCTAGTAACCCCGATTAAGACTAAACCGAAGCTACCCAAGGCTTTAAACTGACTGAACAAACTAAAAACAAGGTAAATGAAACCATTTAAAACTTAACAAAATTAAGTAAAACTTTACAGCGAAAAAGTGAATAAAAGGTCTTATACAAGCCTTAACTTAAAAAGAATTAGTAAATAAATAGAACAACCTTCTATTTAAACAAAATCTTCATCAAGTCTTCCTTAAGTTCTTATTTCTGAAACTCAGCTTCATTTTGAAGTAGTTCAACCATGATCTTCACTCAAGTATAGCCATTGGAAACCTTAATGCAAGAGAGAGCCGTCCACTTGCCTTAGAAGGCGTGCTCAACATCTTTGGCAATTCCAACAGTAATCTTTATCATCCTTCTGCCAAATATAACAAAAGGATTTCTCAAAAACGAGCTCACGGAACACTTCTTAGTTTTATACTCAAATCCTACAACTTCCTAATCGATAAACGATTTAATTTTCGAATATCGATATATAACAAATCCTTAGTTATCATGCTTTAAGGAGCCATCTTGGCGGAATTATAACTAATTATCCGCTTCACTTTTGAAACAATTTTCTAAATAAAAATAGTTCATTAACAACATTTCTTAAAGGTTACCAAATTTCGGATCAAACGGATTAACAACGAATCCCGAGTAATTAACTGAAGTCCTTTACCCGGCAATCGGTATCCGAAACTTGTATTCGCTATAACTGAAGATCCGGACGTTCGGTTCCCGAGAGGTTTGAATTTGTAGGACCGTATCAACGTCAAGATTGTAAAAACTATAAATTTAATTAGCAAAGCGGAACCGAAAGGCCATTACCGTGGCTCGGAATCCATTCCCATCTCCAAGGAATCAAATGTCCACTATAGGACCTTTTTCACATAAACCATTACAAACTTATTACCTCATGTTCTCCAATTCCCTTTCCTCTTTCTATCTCTTCACGAGTCTGACCTCCAATATTAACCATTTTCCGTAAATGGTTCTAAGATAACACCAATATAGAATTCTCCATAATTCTATATGGAAGAATGAAAGTCTTAAGAAAGACTAGGAACTTTTAGCTCTGATACCACTTCTGTAACACCCCCTTCCTACCCTGGATGTATTACCGCCAGTAACCCCGATTAAGACTAAACCGAAGCTACCCAAGGCTTTAAACTGACTGAACAAACTAAAAACAAGGTAAATGAAACCATTTAAAACTTAACAAAATTAAGTAAAACTTTACAGCGAAAAAGTGAATAAAAGGTCTTATACAAGCCTTAACTTAAAAAGAATTAGTAAATAAATAGAACAACCTTCTATTTAAACAAAATCTTCATCAAGTCTTCCTTAAGTTCTTATTTCTGAAACTCAGCTTCATTTTGAAGTAGTTCAACCATGATCTTCACTCAAGTATAGCCATTGGAAACCTTAATGCAAGAGAGAGCCGTCCACTTGCCTTAGAAGGCGTGCTCAACATCTTTGGCAATTCCAACAGTAATCTTTATCATCCTTCTGCCAAATATAACAAAAGGATTTCTCAAAAACGAGCTCACGGAACACTTATTAGTTTTATACTCAAATCCTACAACTTCCTAATCGATAAACGATTTAATTTTCGAATATCGATATATAACAAATCCTTAGTTATCATGCTTTAAGGAGCCATCTTGGCGGAATTATAACTAATTATCCGCTTCACTTTTGAAACAATTTTCTAAATAAAAATAGTTCATTAACAACATTTCTTAAAGGTTACCAAATTTCGGATCAAACGGATTAACAACGAATCCCGAGTAATTAACTGAAGTCCTTTACCCGGCAATCGGTATCCGAAACTTGTATTCGCTATAACTGAAGATCCAGACGTCCGGTTCCCGAGCGGTTTGAACCCGTGGGACCGTATCAACGTCAAGATTATAAAAACAATAAATTTAATTAGCAAAGTGGAACCGAAAGGCCATTAACGTGGCTCCGCAACTAACCCGCTAATTAATTTCGATCGTATATACCTTCACTCGTTTGGCTCGATAGTGGTTCGATCCTCGAGCTCGAGGGTGGTTGGGCGTTTCCCGGTGGCGACCCTTGCGGTGGGTGGTGGTCGGAGTAGCTAGCGAACGCCGGCGACATCGCAGCGAGGCAAAGAAGAGACCGGCGGTGTTGAAGCCGATCTTTCTTCCCGAGCCTAGTGTTCCGTCCTGGTTTCTCTCATGGTTCTAGCTGCAGCAACAGCCACAAAAATGGAAGAAGGGAAAGGGGAAGAAGATGGTGAAGTGAAGGTGAAGATGGAGGTGGAAGACGAGGGAGCAGCCGACGGTGCAATTGAATTTTTTTCTCCCGAGGCTGTCGTTCTCGAACTCGCTCCATCCTCATCCGCTGTTTTCGTTTTTTTTAAGACAAGAAATTCGAGCCTATCTTTCAATCCCAATCCGTCGTTCCTTCCTAATTAAGTATAGAAGAGATAAGTTTTAAAACTCAAAACCCGTCTCGGAACGGGGCTCGCGTTAAAGCGGTAAAATTATATACCTCGGGTGGAAAAACTTACTAAACAGAAAACGTCCCATAAATTATGTAGACTAATAAAACCTGATACGATCGTCCTAGGTTGATTCACGGTGCGAGCGCTTAACTCCCGTAAACGATAGCCTCGAAGAAGTCGTAGACCTTGCAACTCGAGCTTTGCAGGATATGGTCGTAGCCGAGTGATTCCGGATCGGTGACGAGCGGATACAGGTCGGTGCCGAGCGGATTCTGGTCGAGGCCGAGCGAACTCGAAGAGATGATGATGGGACGTTGAACGTTTGGATGGGAGAATTGAAGGGGATATGGACTCTCAATGACGGATATGACTCACCGTCGTTTGAAAGAACTAGGGGCTTGGATATTACACACCAAGTGTTCTTGAAAGATCGATATAACTCACAATCGAATCAAGAACAAGACCTTCAAAGAGATGATTCTTTGCATCCAGCAAAAGGAAGTTTTTTATCAATTCAAAGGTAATCAAAACAACACACGAAAGGCCCTTTTAAACCCAAGACCGATCCACTTCTAGAGTATTAAACCGAGCATTAAAACCCGAGCAATAAAAGACGTACTAAAAACGCATTAAAAGATGTCTATTCACGTTCGCCAACAACCTTTGGCATTCAAAAGCAAGCTCGGTAATGAGCTGGATAGGGGCGGTGCCGAGCGACTCCGGGGTTGGTGTCGAGCGAGGCAAGCTCGGGGACGAGCAGCGTGGCGAGAGCTTCCTTGATTTGACGTTGTAGAGTCTTCGCCATGGACCGAGTAATTCGCATCACCGGCGGTTCCTCTTGCTCTTGCTTCTCGTGCTCTTGCTTCTCGTCCATGATGTTTTGATTACGGTTTGACATGGTGAGATCTTGATGGGACGGATTCACATCATCCTCCCCCCCCCCCCCCCCTTCGAAAGGATTCGACCTCGAATCTGGCATGTAATCGTCATCATCGGAATTGCCCACCAAGTAAGGTCGAAGATCAGCAATGTTGAACACATCATGGACACCCATCTCCGGTGGTAGCTCCAACCGATAAGCATTATCGTTGATCTTCCCAAGTACTTGAAATGGCCCCTCCGCTCGTGGCTTCAACTTGGAGTTTCGACGTGAGGGAAACCGTTCCTTGCGGAGGTGCACCCACACCAAGTCACCGGGTTCTAAAAAGCAACTCTTTGCGTCCCTTGTTATGATGGCGCTCATATTGTGTCGAGCGTTTCTCGAGCTGCCTCCTCGTGTCCTCGTGCAACCGCTTCACATAGTCCGCTAAATCCTTTCCTTCCTGGCTAAAACCATCAACAATAGGGTGAGCAATAAGGTCTAACGGAGTGAGAGGATTCTTACCATAAGCGACTTCGAAAGGTGTCTTTTTGGTCGCCGAATGGGTAGTCCGGTTATGGGCGAACTCTATGTATGGAAGACAATCTTCCCACCTGCGGAGGTTAGCTCGCAAACAACACGAAGCAAGGTGCCAAGCAACCTATTCACTACTTCGGTTTGCCCATCCGTTTGCGGGTGACAAGTAGTGGAATAAAGTAGCTTGGTGCCTAACTTGGCCCACAAAGTCCTCCAAAAGTGGCTAAGGAATTTTACATCCCTATCCGACACTATAGTTTTGGGAAGACCATGGAGACGCACAACATGGTTGAAAAACAATGACGCCACGTTCGTAGCATCGTCGGTTTTGTGACACGCAATGAAATTTGCCATCTTACTAAACCGATCAACGACTACGAGAATGGAATCCCTTCCCCTTTTAGTCCTAGGAAGACCTAACACAAAATCCATGGATAAGTCTTCCCAAGGTTGTTAGGGAATGGGCAACGGAGTATACAATCCTTGGGGCCTCGTTTTAGATTTAGCTCGTGCACAAGTATCACAAGAGGCACAAAATTTCTCGACGTCCCTAAGCATTCGCGGCCAATAGAAGTGTTCCTTCAAGGCTTGCAAAGTCTTAGCAATGCCGAAATGGCCCATAAGGCCACCACCGTGTGCTTCTTGCACTAATAGGCGTCGAATGGATCCCCCAGGGATGCATAACTTAGCACCCTTCATAAGATAACCGTCATGAAGGAAGAATTGATCTTTGCTTCTAACGGTACTACATTCCCCATAGATATCCTTGAAGTCAAGGTCTACCGAATATAGTTCCTTAATGAAAGCAAAGCCCAACATCCTAGCATCCATAGTGGAAATTAGGGCGTATCTTCGGAATAAAGCATCTGCCACAATATTGTCCTTTCCCTTTTTGTGTTTGATTACGTAAGGGAAAGTCTCAATAAATTCAACCCACTTAGCATGAAGTTTATTCAATTTATTTTGACCTTTGAGGAACCTAAGTGCCTCATGGTCGGAATGAATAACAAATTCCCTACGGAGGAGATAGTGAGACCATACCTTAAGCACCCTTACCAAAGCGAGTAGCTCCTTGTCATAAGTTGGGTACTTGAGCTCGGCATCATTCAACTTCTCACTATAATATGCAATCAGCCTCCCTCCTTGCATGAGTACGCCTCCAAGTCCCACTCCCGAAGCATCACATTCAATCTCGAAAGTCTTGGAAAAATCGGGAAGAACTAGAAGAGGTGCATGCGTGAACTTGTCCTTGAGAGTAATGAAGGCTCGCTCTTGCTTTGGACCCCATTGGAAAACCACCTTCTTCTTAGTAAGTTCGGTGAGAGGCGTGGCTAACGAGCTGAAATCTCCGACGAAGCGTCGGTAGAAACCAGCCAGCCAAGGAAGCTCCTCACTTGCGTCATGGTACGGGCCATTCCTCAATTGCCTTCACTTTCTCCTTGTCCACTTGAAGCCCTTCTTTGCTCACTACAAAACCAAGAAACACCACATTATCCGAGCAAAAATGGCATTTCTTAAAATTAGCATAAAGCTTCTCTTTCCTCAAAACTTCTAGAACCATGCGGACATGTCTAGTATGCTCTTGCAAGCTATGGCTATAGATCAATATATCATCAAAATACACTACCACAAACTTGCCTAAAAAAGCTCTTAAAACATGGTTCATTAATCTCATGAATGTGCTAGGCGCATTAGTAAGGCCAAATGGCATAACCAACCATTCATAGAGACCGTACTTGGTCTTGAATGCGGTTTTCCATTCATCACCTTCCTTCATGCGAATTTGGTAATAACCACTTTTGAGATCCACTTTGGAAAATATGCATGACCCATGGAGCTCATCCAACATATCATCAAGTCTAGGAATAGGATGCCTATACTTGACGGTAATGTTGTTGATAGCCCTACAATCCACACACATTCTCCACGTTCCATCTTTCTTAGGAACTAAGATGACGGGAACGGAACATGGACTCAAACTCTCACGCACATAACCCTTAGAAAGAAGCTCTACAACCTGTTTTGGAAGCTCCTCAACCTCGGTTGGATTGGCTCGGTAGGCTGGCTTGTTGGGAATGGAAGTGCCACGCACGAAGTCGATATGGTGCTCAATCCCTCGGATTGGAGGCAGTCCCTCCGGCATCTCTTCGGGAAACACATCATCAAACATCTTCAACAACAAAGAAATGGGAGAAGGTAATTGCTCTATATCTTGTTCATTAAGCAGTACATCCTTAAATAACAAAAGAATGCAAGTAGTACTCCCTTTCACAGACTTCCGAGTTTCTCTGGCCTTGGCTAGAAGGAGATGGCTCGGCGGTGTGGTCGGTGTCGACCCACTGGCGGTCGGTGTCGACCCACTGGCCCGCTTGGCTTCTTTAGCAGCTTCACGTCGTTGCTTCCTCGCAATATGGTCGGCCATGATCTCGTGTGGCGCCATGGACATCAAGGTGATTCTCTTACCATTGAGATGGAAAGAGTACTCGTTTGTGACGCCTTGGTGAATCACGCCATGGTCATATTGCCACGGGCGACCAAGTAAGAAATGACACGCCATCATTGGAACCACATCACATATCACCTCATCAGAGTACCCCCTATAGAAAACTTGATACAAGCTTGTTCATTCACCTCAAGAGGTGTGTTAGAGTTCAACCAACATAATGTATAGGGTAATACATGAGGAGTAGTTTTAAGGGCAAACCGAGGAACCACTTCTTGATCTATGATATTGCAACAAGATCCATCATCAATTATAAGAGTACAAAGTTTACCTTGAATGAGGCATCTTGTATGGAAAATGGTCTCCCTTTGGTTGGATGGCACCAGAGCGTCATTGGCAAGAAGGGAATGCTTGACCACGAAGCACTCCCCATGGGTCTCGGCCATAACTTGCAATTCCGCCACCTCTCCATCACCATCTTGTGGCTCCTCATTCTCAGCCTCCTCATCCGACTCATACTCCCCAATGGTGTTGAGTAGAACTTGGCGCTTTGAAGGGCAATCCCGAGCTATGTGTCCACGCCCTAAGCACTTGAAACACTTGATCTCACTCGTTCGTTGCTCGCCTTCACTCCTTCCTCCTTGTGGAGTCCGAGATGGTTCACGCCGTGTAGGCACATTTTCGACATCGGGCTTGGCTTCGGGACGCCGAATTGGTTGGCTAGAAGCGCCCCCACCTTGAGTATTCCACGGCTTGGAAGGAGATGGGTAACTTCTCCGTTGAGGCAGATTTTGATAAATGTGATTGGTGTAGTGCAAAACCTCCTCAATCGTAGTGCCCCTAACAAAATGATGCGTACTCACAATAGATTTAAGGTCAGCATTTAAACCGTTAATGAACTTAGAGATAACGTACCCCTCGGGAAACCGTAGGCCAGATCTATAAACCAGATCTTGAGCTCTTTATAGTACTCATCCGACGTCTTGGTTCCTTGCTTCAATTGCTCTAGCCTAGCATGCAATCGAGCGGTGAAGTCCTCGGGTACAAAACGATGCCTTAGGGCAGCCTTTAACTCCTTCCAAGTATCGATAGCCGGATAACCATTGTATGCTCTTTCTTCCCTGTCCTCAATCCACCAATGGTAAGCAAAATCAATAAACTTAATGGTGGCAATGGCTACCTTTTGGGCGTCCGAATATTGATAGAAGTCAAAGACTTGCTCCGTCTTATGCTCCCACTCCAAGTAAACTTCGGCATCGGTAGAACCTCCAAAAGGTTGTACTTCCAGCTTCACGTTAGGCCCTCTTCCATAACCTTGGTCCAATTCTTGACCTTGGTATCCCCGCATGGGTTGTGGAAGTTGCCTAACCGCTTGATGATTCACCCGCCCTGCGCCTCGTCCTCCAGCGGGACGCCTTGGTTGCCATGGGGCCATCGGGGCTCTTGGTTGGAAATCCCCAACATACTCTTGACCTGTAACATTAGCGGGGCCCGAAGGCAAAGGCATAGTAGTGTATGGAGAATACGGAAAAGAATGGAAAGATTGCATACCTGACTCTTCGCGGTTGGTGCTCGGAAGAGTGTGGTCGGCACCGAGCTAGGCAGGGTCGGCACCGAGCTAGGCAGGGTCGGCACCGAGCTAGGCTTGGTCGGTACCGAGCTCCCGTATGTCACTTGGCCCGAGCCCGTTCCTTCTTAGTAGCTTGCTTGAATTCCTCCAAGGCTTCCCAGTTGCATTGCCCCCATCCTAGCCTCCATTGAAAGCTTGAAGGCTTCCATCTCCCGTTGTTGTTGTCGCACTCTTTCCTCGTTCTCCGTTTTGAGCCCTTGAATGACTCCAAACAAATCTTCCATGGTAATAGCGGTGGAAGTCACCTCTTCCTTGACAAGTCCCTTGTTTTTGTTGTTAGAGTCGTCCATGTTGTTCCTAGAGCACAAAACTCAACACACACAACTAGGAAAACGTGTCAATGGATCCCACACACGCAAGGGTCCTTAAACCGATCCTTAAGCAATAAAAATTGGTCGTTAGAAGGGTCGGTAAGGTCTTTAACAAGGTAAGCAAGAAAATATCAAACAAGTAATCTTACAAGAAGACTCGACACACTACAAGAAGTGAAACACAAAAAGATAAAGGAAAGGTACTTGATTTTTTTTTTAACAATTCATAAACGAAGCAAGTGATGTAGGTGTCGCCCTTGTGTTGCCTTACTTTTTCTCGGTCACTCCTCTTGTTTTACCGGTGACCGGATCTTCCTAAGAACAACCACTTTTTTCGCAAGGGTTGAGCAAGGAGGTGTTGGGTTCAATACCAAGATCTCCCTCCTAACGTCTTGACACTTTGAAGGAGGATGGGCGAACCAATTCTTCTCCTACTACACCCTAATTTTCGAACAAGCAAGTTACTTTTTTTTTTATATAAACTTTCTCGTTCCCTTAATCCTTTAAGCCTTTTCGTGATTTACACACAACTTTTCGTGTGCCAAGCGCAATTAAAATCGAATTAAAGGCTAAGAACTCAAGGGTTGGAATTGGAAAAGGCACAAATCGGTTCAGATTTTGAGCTCTCAACGCAGGCATACAAAGACGGAAGGAAACCAATTTCTATATGCTTAACAATCGAGTTTTTAGGAGTCAAACCTCGCGTGGCTCTGATACCACATGATACGATCGTCCTAGGTTGATTCACGGTGCGAGCGCTTAACTCCCGTAAACGACAGCCTCGAAGAAGTCGTAGACCTTGCAACTCGAGCTTTGCAGGATATGGTCGTAGCCGAGTGATTCCGGATCGGTGACGAGCGGATACAGGTCGGTGCCAAGCGGATTCTGGTCGAGGCCGAGCGAACTCGAAGAGATGATGATGGGACGTTGAACGTTTGGATGGGAGAATTGAAGGGGATATGGACTCTCAATGACGGATATGACTCACGGTCGTTTGAAAGAACTAGGGGCTTGGATATTACACACCAAGTGTTCTTGAAAGATCGATATAACTCACAATCGAATCAAGAACAAGACCTTCAAAGAGATGATTCTTTGCATCCAACAAAAGGAAGTTTTTTATCAATTCAAAGGTAATCAAAACAACACACGAAAGGCCCTTTTAAACCCAAGGCCGATCCACTTCTAGAGTATTAAACCGAGCATTAAAACCCGAGCAATAAAAGACGTACTAAAAACGCATTAAAAGATGTCTATTCACATTCGCCAACAACCTTTGGCATTCAAAAGCAAGCTCGGTAACGAGCTGGATCGGGGCGGTGCCGAGCGACTCCGGGGTTGGTGTCGAGCGAGGCAAGCTCGGGGACGAGCAGCGTGGCGAGAGCTTCCTTGATTTGACATTGTAGAGTCTTCGCCATGGACCGAGTAATTCGCATCACCGGCGGTTCCTCTTGCTCTTGCTTCTCGTGCTCTTGCTTCTCGTCCATGATATTTTGATTACGGTTTGACTCGGTGAGATCTTGATGGGACAGATTCACATCATCCAATTTTCCATGATTTTATCACACTACCTTCAATTTTTAAGGCTTCCGTTTCGTATTTACAATTCTTTACAGTACATAATTAAAAAGACGGCTTATCCAATAAATATTCTTTTTCCACCGAAAAATCCTAGACTTCACACCGATCCATAAAATCATTTCTTTTTGATTTTAGGATATCACTTTAAATTTTCTAGGATTTAATTTCCAACAAAAATATTGGATTAAGCATTAAAACGAACAAAGAGGTTAAAAGGATATCTGAGAAAAATTCAAAAATATCCTTAAAAACCGTAGTTATTACACTTGGCTCCAAAGCTTCACTTGGTGCATCAAGGCAAGGCGCCATGGCGCTGGAATTGGGGCTGCTCGGCTCCGGTGCAAGCACCACTTGCTCATGGTCCATGTCATTCTCCTCTTGGTATTGTTCATGATGTGGTAGAATCACATCATCCTCTCCCTTTTGAAAAGGGTTCGACCTCGAACATAGATTCTCGTGCTTTGAGGTTGGTGTACATAAAATTCAACTTTTACCGTTGGTGGGAAACTCTTGATATTTACAATTGCTAATCTCTTTTTTTTTTGGAATTTGTCATCTTCAAATTTCTTGGGATTTGGGTTTCAATTTTTTTTACGAAATGTGGGGATGATTTTAGGGTTTCATGAATTGATGTATTATTTAAAGTTAAATCATGTGTGTATTTTATGTAATTTGATTTTTAGTTTTCATTTAATATAAAAACAACTCTTTCGCTTTTTTTTATTTTGTTTCTCCTAATTTTGTTTAATTTTTCCAACCTTCTAATAAACTATCACATTATGTAACTGTGTTCACATTTAATTTCTTGTAAAACTTATTCTTTTAAAATTTTGTGTCCAATTTGTAAAATTAATACATATGACCGAGGTATATCATTTTCACGATATGATCGATATGTTGGTTGGAGGTGGATATAGGAGGGGAACCATATTATTCGACGTGCAAAGCACGCCACAATCACCTAGTTGATGTAAAAATGGTAGTTGGGATATTAAATTACTGTTTTATATTTGTCATATTTATGGATAGAAAATTAATATTAAAAATATATTATTAAAAATATACTTATATATAGAAAAGTTATATGAAAATGATTTTATATTTATCATATTTATGGATTAAAAAACTTATCTTTTTTACTCTAATATATTAAATTAGTATTTTTTATGTGTCATACATATGGATTGAATTATTGTATTATTTCTTTTTATTTGTTAAATTTGGATTAAATTGATATATGTAAAGATATTTCTAAAAAACTATACCTATCTTATCTACAAAAAACTATCATTTTAAAAAAATAATTATTTAAAATTGATACAAGAAATGATATTTTAAAAAAAAATATATGTATCTTATCTAAAGTTATTTCTTATCCAAAAATAAAACTAATATATTGATTGATTTTTTTTGTTTGATATATAAATATAACTAATTAAAAAATATAAATATATTTTCAACAATCAAATTAATTTAAAAAAGATGGATAATGTGGTTTAATGTAGGGCGTTTATATATTAATTTAACCTCCGTTTTAGTATATACTATATAGTAATGATGATGATTTTTTTTAGTATTTCACGTCAGCATTTACAAGAGTACAAGACTGACGTACATGCGTTTTACTGGATAAATATTTTGTGTTTAAAAGAAAAAAATATATAGTTTAAGAGTTTATTTAAAACCTCTAAAATACATATATCACAAGAGCACTAGCCCTCTTTTCCGACCAAAAAAAACCTCTAAAATAGAAAGAGATGATCGACAAAAATGTAAAAGTTCAAGAGTCTTAGGCCCCGTTTGGTTGCAATTCATGGAAATGTAAACGGAATGCAAATGAATGTAGTCTATTTTAATGTCATGATACTTTGACAAAAAAAAATCAACTTATTTATTGTAAAAAGGAGCTTGCTCCACCTCAATTATTCCTCCACCATCTTAGTGGGTAATAAAATGGTGGAATCACTTCCTTCTATCTCACTTTTACAATGAACAAGTTGTTGGATGGTTTTTTTTATAAATATATTATGATAATGATTTTTTTATATAGTTGTTGGATGAATTTTTTTTTTCCGTTTACGGTCACGAAAAATCAAACAGGCCTTAATATATTATTCCATTCTACCTCTTGAAATGTGTAACTCACTTCTTACTAGCTCTTATATTTTTTTCCCATTTTATTTCATCCATTATCGCCGTGTCAAAAACCCTAATTCGTCGATTCAGTTTCAGCCTCGCAATCTCTCACCTGTTTCTCTCTCCTCCCTACCCCCATCACGAACCTTTCGAAATCTCTGTTTGAACGTGATCTCTCCTTCGATCCATCCTCCGACCCCTCTGCATAATCAGGTTTGTTCTTCTCTTCTCTTTCTTCTGTACCTCTTTCCTTTCAACCTTATTCTTCCCCGTTCTTGTTCTCTCTCTTTTTTTTCGGTTTCGAATTGCCGCCATTTTGCGAGATTCATTTGTTTTTTGCTGGAATTTTAAATTTCGTGTATGGTGTAATGATCTTTAGTGACATCGATTGTTTTTGTTTTTTCCATTCGTGAAGGTTTATGCCACTTTTCCATGTGAATGTAGGCCTAGTCCAAAATTTATGCCATTATAAAGCTAGGTTTTCCTGAATTTCCTGAATGCGTCAAGGTGTCGAATCATTACCCCAAATTTTCATTTGTGTCGAGCGATTTTGTGTTTCATTGTGTGCTTGTCACCTTCTTTTAATGTCAGATAAATTGTCAACTGTGAGTGTGGCTGTATTGATTGGACCACCTTCTTAGTAGAAATTAGCCTCAATTGAAGTAGTACCGAGGGATTCGTATCTGTTTACTGAATCTTGTCCTGCTTTGTTATTGAGTTTATGATTCTTTAATCAGTTGTGAGATAAAAGTAGATTGTGCTTGCCTGAATGCTGCTGACCGTGGAAGTAGAAATAAATCTCCCTTCATATGGAGGATTTGCCTGATTTTGCTTTTGTATCCTGTGACTGTTTTGGACGTATTGCTTCCCCTTTATAATTCTTTCTTTTTTTTTCGGTGTGTTGAAAATATCATGTAATCTTTTTGGAGGTAAAAGTTGCTAGTATGATTGTCAATTACCTGTGTGGTTAGTCAATTGCCTATAGAAATGTTGGAGATTTGCAGTGAATTATTCGTTTTGTATGTTACTTTTTCTTCTGCTTGTAGCAGTCATTGTTCAAGGATTCAATGCTGGCTGTGGAAAGTTTTTTGTTCTATATACAATTAATGATATGATCACTGAAGAGGCTTTTGTTCTATATACCTGTACAGTTGAATCTGTTGTGATAAAAATGTCTTCATCTTCCAAGTCTAAATCAAAAGACAAAAGGGCTGGAACGGAACAGAAAGTTTCTTCAAAGGCCTCTGGGACTGTAAATGGAATGTCTGGTATCTCAGCAAGTGCATACAATCCTGTTCTGGGGACCTTCCTTACCCTAGACTCACCCATACCCTCTTTGACCTCCCTCCATGTAAACAGCCGGTTCCGCAACATAGATGAAACAGATGAGAACAGTGGGAGTACCCATGGAAGTGGTGGAGATTATGATTCTGCATCCAACAATGATAGCCATTCTGTGGAGTCAGAAGAACTTAAAGAAAAAGCATCTGGTGCTTCAGTCAGGCAAGAGGTAATACCAGGTGCTGACAATGAAAAACGGGAAAGGATTCGTCAGAGAAATGAGAGAAAACATCAGCGCCAAAAGGAGAAGCGTGCCCAGGAATTACATGAACGGTGTAGTGGCTATTTGATGTCCAGAAAGCTGGAGGCTCTTGCTCAAAAGCTTGTTGCCATGGGATTATCTGCAGAACGATCAACCATGGCCCTCATTCTCAATAAAGGCAAAATGGAGGAAGCAGTTTCATGGTTGTTTGAAGGTGGTGAAGAAGCAAATAAAATTAATGATCAGAATCTGGACACAGGGGCTAATCTGAAAATTGATATATGTGAAGAGCTTGCCAGGATTGCAGAAATGGAGGTCAGGTTTAAATGTTCAAAACAGGATGTTGAAAGAGCAGTAGTTGCCTGTGAAGGTAATCTTGAAAAGGCAGAAGAGACCTTGCAAGAACAGAAGCAGGATCCTCCTGCTTTGCCCTCAAAAACAGAGGACACCGGGGATCCTTACAATGGTAAGATCTCATTAGCTACCAGCCAGAACCCTGTGAGGCTACAACAAAGGCCTAGTCCAGCCACTGCAATTCAACCAAGGAATGATGAAAAAGAGTTAAACTACACCAAAGCAGGTGTCACAGCAGGGCAAACTCCAAAAATTCTGAATAAAAATGCGCAGCCAATAAAGATTCAGCCAAAGATAGAATGGACGAGACCACAACAAATGACAATACTAGCTGCCGAGAAAAGGTGGCCTGTTGGTGCATCAGCAGCCCCTTCAGTTTCCTACTCCCTGGCATCACCGTTGCAGGCATCATCTCCACCTACCAAGATAGCTGGCAGCGAATATAGGAATGTCCATCTAGGAACAACAGTACCAGAACAGTTGGTTATGATGCAGAGGCCACAGTCTATTAATACGAGCATTTCTTCTTCTTCACCCCCCAATTGGTACCCTTCAAGTTCAGTCCCATTTGTTTCTACTGCAAAAAGTGTCGGCCTCAATGATGGAATAACCTCAAATCATCAGTTGTACCAGCAACAGCAAAATCATCATCAACAGTTGGACTTGCATGGGGGGAGCAGGGCCCACCAACAAGCCTTGTGGAAAAGAGCGGGTTCATCACCGACGCTTGCTGTGGCTTCCTCACTCGGGCTTTTCTCTGGAATGGGGTCAACATGCTCATCTGGGTCAACCTCTCCGGTGGATTGGCACACAGGTGGCTCCATGTTTTTATGTGATTACAACAACATTGATTGGAGCTTGGATAGGACTTTCCTTCCCTCTATGTCTAATAAGCCTACAAATGGGTTTTGGCAGAGCAGCGGCCTAAGTAATGTGTATGATTCAAATGCTATGAGACCGCCTTCCTCTAATGGGAATGGTGTCTCCATTGCAGGGTTCCAGAATAGTGGGTCAGGTAAAGTTGACAAGTCATCATCTGCTGGGTCTAGTGAATGGACGTCCCCATTTGAAGGGAATGATCTTTTTAGTTCACATAGGCAGTTTGTTTCTTCTCCCTCGCGATGATGGGAGAGTTTTCTGGTTAATAAAAAGAATATGAATGCAATGGAAAAAAAAAACCCAGAGATGTGCTTGAAATTTCAATGTCGGTGTTGTCTCTTGTGATGTTGCTCTCAATGGATGGATGTCCTTGGTTCGCCTCTGTGAAAGAAGCATTCTCAGGATATCCATCTTTTCCTTTTTACATTGGTACACGATTAGACATTACCTGCTCCATATTCAAACTCAAATTTAACACACATAAAGAAAAACTTGTCTTTGATAGCACATTAGGTCATGCTACATTATAATTTCACTCATAACTTGACCATCTCAAAGATGTATTAACAATAATACATTATAATTTCACTCATAACTTGAACATCTCAAAGATGTATTAACAATAAATGTAAGATAAGCAAATGGATCAACCCTTGCCAATGTGAAAAGAGTAGCCAAACACTCAAAAGAGCGAAAACATAAGATTAAAAGCTCAATTGGGGAGCATATGAACGGGCCCACATTATCTAATATGAACGGGCACCAGCAGATACCAAAAATTTTCAGAGCTGCTGAGCTCCATTGTTTTGATCTTGTTGTTTGGGGTCTGGGGAGCCAACTCTAAGCAGGAAACCAAGAAGATGGTTCTCTCCTGTTCAGCTCCTCCTTTACTTGCAACAACTTTCCCTCCCACCAAACAGCCCCATATTTCTTCCCAAAGAAACGTTGTTGTCAGCTCTTTCCTATTCCCTCTTGCTCGCCGGCACTTGTCAATCGTGAAATGTTCCGCCCGAAAGCCGGCGGCGGCGGAACAGAAGCAACGATATGAGTTTGAGAGGCTGTTCTCAAATCTAAAGCAAGCCACTCTTAAAAGAGAACCTGGTAAATTTCTTTTTCTCCCGAATTAATACCACAAGAATCTTATAGTTAACGTAAATTCCAAGTTAGGGTTTTCCTTGACAGGTAGTCTTACCAGCGCAGTGTTTCTTGTAGCCGGCACGACGGTAAGCAGTATTGTCATCAATCAACATGTTCAATTTCAATTTCATTTAGATTCTTCAGTTTTCAATTCCTTGATCATGTGAGTTGTACTCTGTACGCCCACTTGCATTTCAGATTTCCTTTTAAAGATCCCTAGTTTTGGTGTTGAATGTTTCAGGTTGGTGCAGGAATCCTAGCAATTCCTGCTGTCACACAGGAATCCGGTTTTTTGGCTTCTGCTGTGGCATGCATTGCTTGCTGGGTTTACATGGTAATTAATACTCTAGTAATCTTGTTAGTTGCATCTTCATAAATACAGGCTCTCTTGTGTACTTGTTATCATTAAAGAGCAACATCGATCAATACTCTTGGCTTGGGTATAACTGGATCAAGCTGTTAGCTGATTACATCATCATTGACCCAGTGAGGCTCCGCTATATCGGAATCTGGGGGGTCAAGATGGGGTACCCCTACCCAAGGGAAAGGGGGTACGCCCGATAGACCCGAGAAAAACTGAAATTCAGCTATGTGACAATAATAACTGAATTTAGTTAGAATGCACCAAAATTGATATAGGGACTAAATCCATCTCAAAGGCAGTGTAGCCAATGAGATTATGGATGTAATGAGCACGAGGATGTCTGAGCTGGACTACATCTAAATTTTTTGCCTAATAATAGAATGCCTATTTCTCTCTGCTCTACTGTCAACTGGTTGTTAGTGATGTAGCGTTTACATATTCTGAGCTGGACAGGTTGCAACTGGCTTACTTATTGCTGAGGTGAACATCAACACAATGTGTGAACTTGGTTCTGGTGGTGTCTCCTTGGTAATTAATTGTGTTTCTGAACTAGTTTACTTGCAGTAATATAGAGAATAAAGTCAATTTTGATATTTTCCTCATGTACTCAATCAAGGATGTGCCTTAAACAATTTAGCTGTTCTTTGATTTTTTTTAGGTGTCAATGGCTAGGAGAACTCTTGGTCCACTCGGAGTCCAGATTGCCTGGTAAATTAATATTTTTTGTTTTGTGGTCCTCTGCCATGGATCATGTGTATAGACTGTAGAGAGATGGAATCTGTATTTCATGAGATAAAAGTCGGGTAAAATTTTGGAAAATGATACTCTCTTCTGCTTCTACAAGATGGACATAGCCTAAACTAAAATACTTGTCAAGGTATATTAGACTTCATATGTGTTTACAGTTTACCAAGATCGAGGATGATAAAATGTATACCCTTTTTAGTTGCATGCTGGAGAGGCTATTATACTTTTATACTTGGTTGGAGTTTCTCTAATTCTATCTATTGTGTCTGCTGCAGCTGGTCGTACATTTTTATTCACTATGCCCTTCTTGTAGCCTATGTTGCTCGCTCTTCAGATATCATCACGAACTACCTTGGTATTCCACTGTATGATTTTTTTTCATGTGACTTATGCATGATGTACATTGTAGGCAAGATGGTCCACCACAAACTTCACATCCCAAATTCTCTCTGAGTTTCTATGCCTTGATAGACTTTCCTGTTCGATGTGTTGCTTCAACTTGATTTGGTTGCTTATAGTCTAAGTTGAACAGATATTTTGGTCTTTTGATACTTGAAAATGTTTTGACAGATGGGAAAGTGCGGCCTTGTTTTCACTCACATTGGGAGGAATCTGTTACTTTTGTAGGTGAGTAGAGGATCCTCGCTGAACTAATCTTGTTAATGCGATGTCTCCTTTGTAGTCCAAGATAAACCTATTTGATAACGTAACTTGGTTTGTGCAGCCAGCGAGTTCTTGGTGCCATCAATGGTGCTCTAGTAATTGGAATCATTGCTTCTTTCACAGCTCTAGTGGTAAAATTTCACCGAAAGAGATATTGATACAAAATCCATTTCCATGTCCCAATACTTGTACTGGAGGGCTTACAAACTGTTTTGTCCAGGTGGTTGCAAGCGGGGGTCTCCATGGGGAAGCTCTCTTGAAAGCCAACTTTGCAGCTGTGCCTCTAAGCTTACCAATCATAGCTTTATCGTTCGTCTACCAGGTGGTTATCTTGCTTGCATGCAGGCTTTGATTGATTCGCTTGTAGTGAATGAGTGCGTTAAAGTGTTTCCTAACCCTTGAGTTTCAGAATGTTGTGCCTGTCCTTTGCACTAATTTGGAGGGAAACCCATCAAAAGTAAGGTGAAAATCTCATCGCAATACCTAAATCCATCAACAGTGTATTTATATTTAGTATATGCATTATGCATATCATATCATGGGTGGCAGGAGTGCTATCGTTCTAGGAACGGTCATCCCCTTGATCCTGTTTCTAGTCTGGAACGCTGTCATCCTTGGTACAATCGCGGATCCAAACACAATAGCAGAGAAGACGGTGGATCCATTACAACAACTTCGAGCCAGTAATGGACTAGTTGGAGTAAGTTCTTTTATAAACTCCACTTAGCCTCCCTCAGTGAAACAAACTTGATCAATTATATGTATGGATGAATGTGTAGCCAATAGTGGAGACCTTTTCCCTCCTAGCAATTGCCACATCATACATCGGATTTGTTCTCGGACTGGCAGATTTCCTAGCGGACTGTAACCTCTCTCTCTCTCTCTATCTATAACTAGCAATAAAGATTAATATAGATGGATACTACAGATGCTAAATCCTTTTCATTCACACAGTATTGAATCTGCCAGCAGGGCAGAGCAAGCCTTTGCCTTATCTGCTGACGTTGTTCCCGCCATTAATGTTGGCACTCTTGGACCCGGAAATCTTTTTCAAGGCTTTGGATTTTGCAGGAACATATGGAGGTTAGAACTTGTTCATTTAGCATAAATCCCCATCAGTATTTTCACAAGTGAATTTTAGGTAAAATGGTTTGACTTCGACTAGAGCCATATTACCTAAAATGGTTTGACTTCGACTAGAGCCATATTTTAGAGCATCTGAATAAGATTTTTCAAATGTTGGTTGTTCGTGTAGTGCTGGTGTTATTTGGGATTCTTCCAGCAGCAATGGCATGGTCAGACAGGTTCTCAACTTCACCCCAACTCCCAAAACTGCCAGAACTAGTCCCCGGTGGGAAGCTAACGCTCTGCCTTGTACTTGGTGGCGCCAGTTGGGTCATTCTCTCTCAGCTGCTTGAGAGTTTCGGACATCCGTGAACAGAGAAACAGAGTTTTTATAATTAAAAAATAGATAATGATTTACTGTGTGATGGAGATGCTCTTTCAAGAATGAGTGCATTTTATGACCATTTTTAGGCTTCTAAGTTTCTAACACGCAAGATTTTCAGAATGACTAATCCTGGATCTCATCCATGCCTGTACAGGCTATTCTGCGACTTGAATGTATTTTATAAATAATTTGATAACAAAACCATGGGAAAGTAATACAATATGTGATGATCCACATGTAGTACATTCAACGCCAGATTACCACCACCCTCCTCTCATGAAGAGTAGTAAACATAAGGTAAAAAAATCAAGCATGAAATTAAAATTAAAAAACAAAACAAGGCTAAGATAAGCCTACCAAGATAATTTAGATTTTGTTGAAGGCCACAATGTCACAACTCTGGACATAATCGCTAATTGGCTCAATGGTTAGACGCTCCTCAATCAAGGTGTCCACTGAAACGAGGTCGTCAATAATGGTCAACATGATCTGCAACTTTTTGATACCATACCCAACCGGAACCAGTTTTGCTGCATCAGATTAAGGAAATCAGATTAAGTTTTATAGTTATGTTCATGGAATTAGTAGATTATGAAAAGTGAGCAAGACATACATGCTCCCCAGAATAGGCCTTCCATTTGTACACTGCGTACTGCCTCTTCCAGCTTCTTCATATCTGTCTCGTCATCCCATGGTTTGATATCCATAAGTACAGAGGACTTTCCGCCTAACCCCACAGATCAATGCCAAAAAAGACACCCAATTAGCAGAAAATCTTTCTGAAAGGCACCCATCAAGTATGATTAGTGCGAGGAAGTACTAAAGGTCAGATACCTTAGCAAAGTGCTAATCACCTTAGCTAAACATGGTTAAACATCACACACACACACATATATATATATATATAAACCTAATTCCCGAGGGCAAAACAGGAATTTTACTCTCTTTCTTCTTAGAGGATGCCTTTTTGGATGCTTCCCTCTCCTCTGCTGCCTTTTTCTCTTCCTCAGTCTCATCACCAAAGAGATCCAAATCATCATCATCATCACCAGCAGGAATAGCCTGACAAATTTAACATATAAAAAAATGAAAATCACAACTATAAAGAACATAAATTATGCACATCATCATTTTTTTAGATAAGAAGCACCTACACTACAGCTCCCAAAAATATTATTGTACAAAAAAAACATCAAATTTATAAATCCACTTCTATCAATCATTGATGCCCCAAAAAGTACAAGACAAGTTAACATGTATGTCCTGTATCTAAGGATATAAGCGAGCTACAGCCGTCAAATCAAATCTTGTGAAGTTAAATTGGCCATAGGATGCATACACGCAGCCAGTCACCTATCCTGGCAAATTTAAAACCAAACCTTGCAGTGCTACAAGATTAAAATAGGAATTTAGTTTCTAATCAAATATCCTCTCCTCTCCTCTCAGATAACAAAAGCAAACTAAACCTGTACTCTGCCCAAGAAATAACAAAGAGATGAATCATCCATTACTGCAGGATCAACATCCATTCCATACATGGGTGCATCAGATACTATTCTAATTCATCAACTGTGTCTGACCAAATTTCCTAACTCATTAACCGTTACTAAAGCAGCACATCAAAGCAAATTATTACCTCTGAGGGAACTGATGCTGGAGCTTCAGCTTGAGCAGCACCACAGGCAATTCTCACTCTTGCAGCTTGACCTGGAAAGCTGCAAAAAATCCAACAATCCACCAATGGAAATATTAATGGTATATTTTGATCTTGATCCATCTAGCATATTGAAAGATATAAAATGCACCAAGTGACGACCGTAAGAAAATCTTGTTTACAAACCTTGAAGCCAAGTGCTTAGAAACACATTCGTACCACTTGTTGGCATTGGGGTAAGAGCTGTCAGGCTTCTCCAACACAGCGGCATAAACCTTCACATCATCCTTAGTGAATGCATCTCTACAGCCATATAGAAATTTCAATCATTTAATAGAACCAATAACTTAATCCCAAAATTGCCCCTAATTCCGACATTAACTATTGAAAAACAATCCAGCTACGCAAAATATCAGATTTTAGCTTGTTACTACTCTCTGTTCAAACTTTCCAACATTTACAAATTACTGATAGCAGGAAAGCATTAACTATTGATCAAGATAAAAGTTAATTAGCACTGAATTCATACGAAACAAGATATCAAATCTCTAACACAAGCGCAAGGATTACTTAATTAATCCAATTATGCTGTTGGTGGAATTGCAAATTGATCGATCTGCGATGGTAAGTTCCTCCACCACAAACTCCTGATCAATTCCAGTTTTCCATGTTCTGATTTGTGTATTTGCCATGTATTTTACAAGAAAGTGACCCAACAGTCACAAACTACTAATAGCATAAAAGCAGTATAATAGGCTCCTACTACAATTTGTGTAGCCTAATTTCATAGCTTAAAAACCCGAACAAAACTTAAAAAACTGAGCAAGACTGAGAGTCAGCGAGAAACATACCCTGAAATGTAAGATTTACCGGCGAGAAATTCGTCGAGAGACTTGAGTCCGGCTTCGGAGTGAAGATCGGAAAAGGTGACCGCCATTAGTCAAGAGTAGAAGCAAGGGGGAGAAAAAATAAACAAACCGTGAGGCGAAGATCCGGATTGCAGAGAGGAGAGGAAGCGGAGACTTAAAGAGTACACTAAATACTCCTACAGTCCTACGTACGAGTAAAAACCCTAGACAGTCGAATATTCCTTTTTTAGGGCATGTTATACACTACACCATAAAATTACATTTAATTTATTAAAAATTACAAAATTCGTTTAAATATACTTTTTCTTCCTTTTTCTTGTTTTCTATTGTTTGCGAACCTAATCTATGTATATATCTATATCTATATCTATATCTATACTAATACAAAAGCATACATAATTTTGTATCAGGGCCGTCCATTTTTATAAAATGAGATGATTTTGCTAAAACTATCGTGCGGTTGTTATTAGTTCATAACTTTTAATCACGACCATCCAATTTTATAAATACTATCGTGCGGCTGTTATTAATTCATTATTCATTATTTCTCAAGAGTAATTTTGTTATTTTAATGTTTCTCGAAATTCGTGCAAAATCCGATCCCTCAAGAATAATTTTGTTGTTTTAATGTTCCTCAAAATTCGTGTCGGTATTGCTTAGCTCTTAAGTATTCTCGGGATATATATTCTTGGAAAAGCGTGATCGAATTATGTGAACGGGTAATCTTGACATGTCTTGAAAAATGTGTCCAATTTACTTCGCTCGTAAGCAAGCTCAGATAAGTTTGTTTCTTAGTTGTGAAGAAATCTGGTATACGTAATAAAACAAGTTTTAAGACATTGGATGGTGTGAAGTCACTTAAATTAATACCAAAAGGTTTTGCTTAGCTCTTAAGTAATCTCGGGATATATATTCTTGGAAAAGCGTGATCGACTTATGTGATATTTGGATGTGAACGAGTAATCTTGACATGTCTCGAAAAACGTGTCCAAGTTACTTCGCTCGTAAACAAGCTCGGATAAGTTTGTTTCTTAGTTGTGAAGAAATCTCGTATACGTAATAAAACAAGTTTTAAGACATTGGATGGCGTGAAGTCACTTAAATTAATACCAAAAAGTTTTGCTTAGCTCTTAAGAAATCTCAGGATATATATTCTTGGAAAAGCGTGATCGACTTATGTGATTTTTGGATGTGAACGAGTAATCTTGACATGTCTCGAAAAACGTGTCCAAGTTACTTCGCTCGTAAGCTCGGATAAGTTTGTTTCTTAGTTGTGAAGAAATCTCGTATACGTAATAAAACAAGTTTTAATACATTGGATGGGGTGAAGTCAAGTAAATTAATATCAAATAAACCATGCCCCTTTAAATAAATTTGCGTAAATGCCATTTCCATTCCTTTTCCAGATAAATCATGCCCCTTTAAATAAATTTACGAAAATGTCATTTCCATATCTCTATACTAATGAAGTCTCCGTCTTATAATCGCCGCGCAACGCGCGACCTAATTGCTAGTATATAAAAGACGCAAGGAATAAGGCCACCACGTTGCGCCACCTAAGATATTCCTATGTGTCGTTTTCACGTTAAGCCACCTAGGATTTCGCCACACAGAATTTTTTATTTTGAAAATTTATATATGTTGATATTATTTTAGGATAATATAGAAATATGATAAATTAATCTAGGAAAGATTCTATCTAAAATAAAGTTGTTATCTATTATATATTAGGAATTAGGGTAGATCTAAAAGATTTTATCTAATATTAAAATAAATTATAGAACATTATATATTATATATTAAAATAAATATACTAATTTATTTTTTCCAATTAACTATTTATATGAAAAAAATTAAATTCGAATTTTATTTCAAATTAAAGAAAATTATTTTATCTTTATTTTTTATCTATTTATATAAAAGATTATCTTAAATAAAATTTTGATAAAAAATAGAATTTTCAATCTAGATAATTACTTGCCTAAATTGACTTTTGATAAAAAAAAATTTGTTATCTTTTCCTTAATTTTCTTTTAAAAAATTCATTCTTTATTTATATTTTTTCATCATTTATTATTAAGTATGTTTTTTATTTTTATAAAATGATGTAATTTATAAAAAAAAATCTTTAAGATTGTGTCTCATAGTTTATCAACATATAGATAAAAAAATTATATACTTGAAGTCGAGTCTTGTTAAATAATTAAAAAAATATTATGCATAAAATTAATATAAAAAATATTAAATCAATTTATTATCAACATATAGATAAAAAACATTACAAACTTAGATCTCAAATCTTGTTACAAGATAAAAAAATCTACACATAAAAAATATCAACATATAGATCAAGTTATTATCTTATAAAAAAATTGGATATATAGAAAGAATGATACAAGTAATTATAATATTTATTATTTAAAAAATGTAACATTATTTTATTCAAAAATGTCACGTGACGCAATTTTTTCAACATACATGATTTCTGCTTTATAATACAATAGGTTGATTTCTTAATACTGTTATTTCTTAACAAATGTAGAGTGACAATGAAAGAAGCTCTGAAGACGAGTGACGTAATCGAGATTCCATGATATAAATTGCACACAAAGTTTTTATGTGCAAAAAAGCAACGCACGCAAGATTATTGTGTAGATATTATAAATGCACACCAAATAATCGCGTACAATATCTATACTCCCCCATATAATAAGTGTGCATCAGCAAACTGCACACACTTTTAGCTTACAAAATTTGTAAATACAGTGTGCAAAATGGAGAGGCCCATCCATTAACAAATTTAGATTAAGTTTTTCATTTGGTGTGGGATCATAATATTTATGACTCAATAAATTTGGATGATATCGATTTTTGCAATGACGGAGGTGAAGACTTGGACTCTAATGATGATAAAAGCCTTGATATGGATCCTTTCCAGATTATTCAGAGTTTTTTTAGAATAAATGAAACTTTTAACACCCGTGTTGAAGCTATAAAGTTGGTTAGAAGTGTTGGGAAGAAGCAGTGGCGGACCTAGGAATTGTTAAAAGGGGGGCGAGTTTAGTAAACAAAATTTATAAACTTGGCGATGTTTAATATATGGTTCGAATATAACTATAAGTACATACAAAGATAGCAACTAAAAGTTCATTAACAAAATTAGATAAGCATGAATTCATTACAACACCTACGACTCTACAAACGCCAAAGGAGGTAAATCTATCTTACGAGTTTTCATATTTTGAAAATGTTGCATGATATATTCATTATCAATGCTTCTAAAAACCACTTTCTCCACATAGCACACTAGGTATCCAAAAGCACAATCAAACCCTAAACTCAAGCAAAACCACGTAGGATGGGCTTGTCTAGGAATGTCGTGAGGGCGGCTTAAGGTTAAGCACGAAAGTGTGATGTTATGATCAATATAATGCAAGTCAAAAGACATTCCACACTTGAACAAATCAGATTCAAATAGCCAAGAAAAGAGGTGAAATGGAGGGAAACCGAAAACTAGCCCAAACGACACAAAGAAGTTGTTTCCCTTAAAACTCAGCTTCATTTTGAAGTAGTTCAACCATGATCTTCACTCAAGTATAGCCATTGGAAACCTTTCTTCAACTTTAGGAGCTTCAAACTTCTGAATCCGCATCTTGAATCAACTTCCAAGAAGAACCTGATGGGTTAGTCTAATGATAGACTAGCAAGCGGAGAATCTAACTTGATTCTTATGGTTATGACTAAACATATTGGCATCCAAATCCGATTAGACTCCGATTATGATCCAACAGTTAGCAGTCTTATAGAGAATAAGAAGGAGACTTGCATAATCAAGAGAGAGAACACCACCGCTTGTGGTTTCCTTTACGAAACATGAACAATTGTTGGGAACTCATATTAATCACATAACATTTTGAAAAGCCTCCATCGACTAATCAGATTGACTTAATCAACGTTTGATTAAGAATCATTCATAGCCGGAAGTAAGAATAGTTATCAAATAGCCCAACCATTCGGGTATATTAATGTGCCTAACACACTTATCTTATATTACTTTCAAACTTTTCACAAACAAGTTGACATCTTTTAATCGACTCGAACTATTGCCGATGGAACACAATACTATCGAGGTCAGAGGGCATGTTTCATCAATGAACAACGAATAGTACTGGTCCCAATGATGGAGAGATTAGAGGGCCTGTTTCATCCATAATCTTCTACCAACACATATTAATTCGAACTACTTCTGATGGAACACAATACTATCGAGGTCAGAGGGCCTGTTTCAACCTTGAACAACGAATAGCACGGGTCCCAATGATGGAGAGATTAGAGGGCATGTTTCATCCATAATCCACTACCAACACATATTGAATGGAACACAATACTATCGAGGTCAGAGGGCATATTTCATCCTTGAACAACGAATAGTACGGGTCCCAATGATGGAGAGATTAGAGGCCTGTTTCATCCATAATCCTCTACCAACACATATTAATAAATGCACTTAGCTAGAGTGCATAGTCACCCCTCAAGCGTAGAGCGGCCATGGTAATGACCTAAGTGTTAGGGGATCAATATTGATACTGCCTAATACGAGTTTTAAAGAGATGCTTTCGAGACTAAGCTCATCCCTGAACTAAGTTAATCCATATCAATGTCTCAGCATGAGACAACTAAACATACAAGGTCACATACAACGGACCTAAATCCAATTCTAGCGCGAAACTGAATGAATAACAATATGGTCATTATTTCTAACAAAACAACAACCTATCATATTTTATTAATCATATAAGTTGTTCCCAACGCAAATATTAAATGGGATTCAATTCCTCATTTAATAACAATAACGCAAGAGAGAATCATCCACTTGCCTTTGAAGGCGTGCTCAACGTCCTTAGCGATTCAACAGTAATCTTTATCGCCCTTCTGTCAAATATAACAAAAGATTTCTCAACAACGAGCTCATGAATACACTTTTTAGTTGTATTCTCAACTCCTACAACTTCCTAATCGATAAACGATTTGATTTCCGAATATCGATTCATAAATAAATCCTTAGTTATCATGCTTTGAGGAGCCATCTTGGCGGAATTATAACTAATTATCCGCTTCACTTTTGAAACAATTTTCTAAATAAATTTGTTCATTAGCAACAGTTCTTAAAGGTGACCAAATCTCAAATCAAACGGATTAACAACGAATCCCGATTAATTATCCGAAGTCCTTTACCTGCCAATCGGTATCAAAACTTGTATTCGCTATAACTGAAGATCCTGACGTTCGTTTCTCGAGTGGTTTGAACCTGTGAGACCATATCAATGTCAAGATTATAAAAACCATAAATTTAATTAGCAAAGAGGAACTGAAAGGTCCTTACGGTGGCTCCGTAATCAACCCGCTAATTAATTTCGATCGTAAATACCTTCACTCGAGCCCATGGCTCGTTTAGCTCGATAGTGGCTCGATCCCCAAGCTCGAGGGTGGCTAAGCATTGCCCGGAAGTAACCCTCGTGATGGGTGGTGGTCAGAGCAGAGGTGATCGCCGCCGACGACGTTTGGTGAGGCAACGAAGACAACCGACGGTGTGAATTCTTTCTCCCAAGCCATTCGCTCCGCCTGATTCTTTCATGGTTCTGGTTTTTTTGCCTCAGCTCGAGTCCAAGGAGAGGAGGAAGATGAGGCGCAGGGGCTGGTGGAGGAAGCAAGGCGAGGCAGAGAGGGCGGGGGAAGAGGGTGTAATCGGCGGTGGAGAATTCAGCTCCCCAAGTCCGTCGTTCATCCTCATTCTCGTACCCTCTGATTCTAACCAAAAAAAATAAACGCAGAACCTATCCAAAGAAAGACATCAGCTTTCCTTCCCCACTAAGAATTGGAAGTCGGTCTAATGGAATTTTTCTGTCTCAGAACGGAACTCGCGTTAAAGCGGTAAAATTATGTACCTAGGGTGGAAAAACTTACTAAACGAAAAACGTCCTGTAAATTATGTAGACCAATAAAACCAATTTTCTTTGATTTTATCTTGCTACCTTCAATTTTTAAGGCTTCCGTTTCGTATTTTAAATCCCTTACAATACATAATTTAAAAGACGGCTTATCCAATAAATATTCTTTTTCCACTGAAAAATCCTAGAATTCACACCGATCCATAAAATCATTTCTTTGTGATTTTAGGATATCACCAAGAATTTTCTAGGATTTAATCTCCAATAAAAATATTGGATTAAGCGTTAAAACGGACAAAAAGGTTAAAAAGATATCCGATAAAAATTCAAAAATATCCTCAAAAACCATAGTTATTACATCTTCGAATCACCTTGTTATGATTTTTTATTATTTTTTTAAAGGCTACTAGCCTTATGTGTCAAACTAGGGCGATTTAAGTTCAGTTTGGGTTTGCTTGTGGTTCGGTCGAATGGAGTCTTGGTCCAGCAGGTGTGGCCATGATTTTAGCAAGGAATATCAACCATTATTAACATATTTTGAAATGAGGTTAATTGCTCCAAAGATGGCTAATCAAATCCCTTAAAACAAGAAGTTAAACATGACAAGTATAGTTAAATTTGGCCGATTGATTGAAGGCTGAGTTGGCCTTGATTGAGGCCAAAATTTTGGGGATTTCTATGACTGAAATGGAGGGTGATTATCGGCCAAAAATCTTCCCAAAAAACAGCAACAAAGTCAACAAGAAGATCAAGCAATATTGGCCATCATAATGAAGAGCAAAGGCAAGCAATTCGAATTGAACAAATGACATGGTTTAAATGTGGATCTACGAGAGTTTTAGAGTGACTAACAAGTGGCTTTGATACCAATTGATAACTCCAAGAATCTTCCCTGTAAGCCTTCCCGAGATCCACACGAACAAACGCCGAAGAGGAGATCTAGGTGCGCCCTTGCGGTGGTAGTTGCAGCGGCGGTGTGAGTGCGCTGGTGCGCCGGGGTTCAAGCCTTGGCACTAGGAAGGTGTGCCAATGGAACGACCAGATTCTTGTGAAGACTCGACAGGACACTAGGGTGCCAAATTCAATTGGTTCGAATCTAAAACATCGTCGTTGGATCGAGATCTAGACTAGGACGTAGAGATGGACACGGGCCGGGCTGGGTCGGGCCACCACCGGGCCGGGCCGGAGAAGTAGGGCCCGGGACCGGCCCGGTATTGTACCGGGCTGGAGCGGGCCGGGCCCCGGGCCGGGCCGGGCTGATATATATAAGCTCGGTCCTTTATTTTTTATTTTTTTAATACATAAATTATCCGGGCCGGGCTGGGCTGGTCCGGGCCCGACCGGGCCGGGCTGGTCCGGGCCCGACCGGGCCGGGCCACAATTCCCCAACCCAGGCCAGCCCATGGCCCGGGCGGGTTTGGCCCGCGGGCTGGCCGGGCCGTGCCAATTTGGCCCAGATGGGCGGGCTGGGCTGGTGCGGGCCGGGCCGGCCCGCACCTTTGGCCATGACTACTAGGACGGTGTTGTTGGAGTTAGTATGATTGAATGACAATTTGCAAGAACAAGAGAGAATGAGAGGTGTGAGATTCAAACAGAGTAAAGGCTAATGGAAAGATTAATCTCAATTTCCAATTAACTAAAACCGATTCATCAAACAACATAGAGGGCCTTATATAGGCAACTCTTGAAAACTAAACTTGGATTAGCATCGGTAAGCATACCATCATCCACATGTCTTCTACAAGATAAATAAAACATATAATATAATAAAGTTATGCAACATAAATAATAATAAAATAGATAGACACCGATGTGGCTTGGCTAGGCCAAGAGGGTCGTGTCGTGGCACGAGCGCACCAAGAGAGCGCCATGGCCTAGGGCGTCTCGAAGTCATTGGAGCTCGACTTGGGTTAGGGTTGGATGCCATCATTGTTTGCGTACAGAATACACTTGCTCTCCCTGTATTTGTGTGTACTGGAAAATCTCAAATGATCTTACGTTATTCCTAATTGTCTTCAAGCAACATCAACTAAACATTTAAATGTATTTTATATGAAAATATTAGATGATCTTAGTTTGTTAAAAATTATAACGTAAATTAGTTGGACAAATTTACATACCGGGAAAAATTCTAACTATATCCATGAGATCAAATCTCTACTGAAAGAATTTTAATATTTACTATTTATTTTTTTAATTGGAAAATATTAGATCACATTCTAAACTAAATTATTAGGATAAAATCTAACGTGATAATACATAGAATTGAAATGATAACAAACTTAATTTGATTTGATAGGACAAACAACAAAAGATTTTGATAGATGCACAATATTATATTCTACGAATAATTACTAAGATATTTAGCATATTATATATTTAGAATAAATGAGCACAACTTATGTAGCTAAAACAATGAGTTGCCATAGGAAGATATCAGATATTTATAATAAATTAGCAGCAACTTATGAAGCTAAACAACTCTTTTACCAAAAATATGATATCTTGTATGTAAAAGTTTGATGGAAAACATGAAGAAAGGTTATAATTTTGTCATAAAATATCGGTGTAACACCCGTCTTTAATCCGGGGTGCTACTCGGTAGTAGACCTCATCGGGTACTACCTAGTCTAATTTGACAACGAGTTCACTTGAATTTTGCAACTCGGGCACGACGAGAAAACATAAATAAAACATCCAACCTGTATTTATAAAATCCAAGTACAGAAAACATGCATGAACCCAAACCACATAACTTACAACACCACCTGCAAATATTTGTTTAACATCTCACCACCATTTCCTTATAAAAACCACACATTATACAAAAAGATAGAAAAATGAGAATCCTTAAAAACTCGCAATTGAACCCAAACCTAATGACACGGCCTTCAACGACTCGTATCATTATTTTGTCGAGGTTCTATTATGGGTTTCTTGCTCCTAATCCTTAGCTGGATCTGGAAAGCAAATCCCCAAAGGGTTAGCTAATATTTTCAATATGCATTAAATAGTAAACACAATATGCAATAGCAAAATCAATTTATCAAATTACACATTAAGCATTGTATTAGAATAGTTCACATATAGTATATTCACAACAACAAACAGCCGCACAACAATACTTATAACCATAAAATGCACATAATAATAATACTTAAAGCCATAGAACGCATAATAATATATCAGTTTCCTTTAGTATCACTTCACTCATCTTTCGCATCAATAATAGTTCAATCTCAACTCTTCAATTCTCATTCAGCAACATCCTTTCATCTCTACATCAGGTCAACCACATTCCACATCAGCTCTTAACTATCAATATAAATTTTATAGTAATAAAAATATCCTCCAATCAACTCGGGGTCTGTGAACGACGACATCAACTCGACCATTTATCCGAATCACTAGGTGCACGGCGGCATAAACTCTATCGAGAGTTTGAACCATCTATCACCCATAATATTCCTTCTTACCCCTGGTCAAGCCTCCACTAGAGCACTTGTCAAAATATTTTATTATGATTTTGAAGGGACCCACCTTAACATACAACTACGCCAAGGGATGTTTCCGCCTTTCTGACTATCCCATGGTCATAGTGTATCGGTTGGTGTCAATGTTTAGAAAAGCGATTAACATACATAATTATAATCATTTACTAGTATACATTTCAAAATATCGATTGTTTTTGTAACATCCCTGACCAAAGTGCATATGTCATTTGCATTCATATAATGTCAATAGCTATAATTTCAATAGCATATGCATAGCATATTGACATGATATATAGTGAATTTTTAAAAGTAATATTTATTTTCAAATTAAGTTTATTATATTTTAAAAAGTTTTTAATTAAAAGTTAATAAATAATTATTTCAGGGTAAAGTTTGTAGTAAAGGAGTTTTGAGGGTGAAAAACGTAATTTTCCTTAATTTTTGCCGACTTCAACGAGATATATATATACATATTCTCTTGTATTAGTCAATGTTAAGGAAACATCAGAGAAAGAAAAAGATAGAGAGTACGAAAGAAAGAAGAGACAGAAAAATTAGTTTGGTACTGTCGAATCTTGTTTTGTTCTTTTGGTGCAAGATCTCTTCTAACGGGTTTTAATTTTAAAATGCAAGCGTGGTTTGGTAACTTTTAATTAGTTAATGGTTTATTTGGATTTCAGTGATTTTTTCAGATCTAGATCTACATTTGATTTTGATTTGAAAATCAGTCAATTTATAGTTCTCAGAGGGTGTTTTCGATATTGGATTTATATTCAGAAAAAGATTTTGGAGTAATTTTAGGGTTTCATTTTGTAATGTTTTTTGGAGACCCTTGATCAAGTTTTACAAAAAGGTTTGAACTAGAAAAATGTTCTTTCATATATATAGTTTATTATTGTCAAGTTTTAAAGGATTTGGAATTATGCACAAAAAGTTATAACGCATACTGACATTTTATTGCATTTAGGGTTAGAGTTTATAAGAATAAATAGCCTAACTTGGATTGGGCTACATACAGAAGCACAAGTAATAGATCGTGGTCAGAGTCAAAGGGGAGAAATATAGTATCTATCCTAAACAGGTGAGTATATACCGGAGATTCAACCCTATGTGTGCAGCATGTGCTATTTGGATATATGTGAGCATAGACTGGAGATTAAACCCTATGTGTTATATGTGCTATATGGATATATGTGATATATGTGTTATATGTGCTATATGGATATATGTGTTATATGAATTATATGGATATATGTGTTATATGTGATAGCTCTGAAATTTCTAGAGTTATTTGCACATAAAGTATGTTAGCAGATGACATATGATATATGATTACAGGATGCACTTTATTGCATAGCATATTGCAATAAGATTAAAAGGACCTGTGACTGTCTTGCCCTGAATTTGTATACAGAGGAGACCTAAGGGTCATAATGAAGCCTAAGATGCTTAAGAGATGGTATATATGAGCAAATGAGGCCTAAGATGCCTAACAGACGGTAAAGGAAAAAAGTCGTATATAGAAAAAAGTCGGTATATGGAAATCCGGGGCAGATTCAGGCTTGCACAGTTCCCAGAATAATAAATCGGATACATCAGCATTTGCACTTGCATAGTAAATTCATATATGATATATATATATACATAATATGTATGTATATGTACATGGACTAAATGTTTGACTCTATGTGAAATAATTCATTATATTCATAAGTATGTGACTCACGTAAATCGCAAAATAATTTTTCAGGTTCAGCCAGTTTTGCTGACGTGTGTCTCTGTTAGAGGTCACATTCCTACAGGTCGGCCGGCTGAAGCTCAATGCAACCTTCTCCTCCTCATTTTGCATCTTTGACATTTGTGTTGTAATATAAGTTAGAGTGACATATGTTTTTGTATAACGACATAGAACAGTGTGTGTGTGTGTGTGTGTAACATCCCCTTACTTACCTTGGAGGTATTACCGCCAGTAACCCCGATTAGGACTAAACTAGACTTACCCAAGACTTTAACTTGACAGAACTCACTAGAACAAGGTAAATGAAACCATTTAAAACCTAACAAAAGTAAGTAAAACTTTACAGCGGAAAAGAGAATAAAAGGTCTTATACAAGCCTTAACTTAAAAAGAATTAGTAAATAAATAGAACAACCTTCTATTTAAACAAAATCTTTATCAAGTCTTTCTTAAGTCTTATTTCTGAAACTCAACTTTGCTTGAAGTAGTTCAACCATGATCTTCACTCAAGTATAGCCATTGGAAACCTTTCTTCAACTTTTGGAGCTTCAACTTCTGAATCCGCCTCATGAATCAACTTCCAAGAAGAACCTTAGAAGCCGTGCTCAACGTCCTTAGCAATTCCAACAGTAATCTTTATCATCCTTCTGCCAATCGGTATCAAAACTTGTATTCGCTATAACTGAAGATCCTGACGTCCGTTTCTCGAGCGGTTTGAACCTTCACTCGAGCCCATGGCTCGTTTGGCTCGATAGTGGCTCGATCCCCAAGACAAAGGGTGGTCGAGTATTGGCCGGAGGTAGCCCTTGCGGTGGGTGGTGGTCGGAGGAGTTGACGGTCGCCGGCGGCATCACACGCGAGGCAAAGAAGACAGCCGACAATGAGTTCTTTCCTCCCGAGTCCGTCGTCGTCCCGCCATGATTCTCGTTGGTTCTGGTTCCTCTCATGATTCTGGTTCTGCAGCAGCAAGAACCCATCAAAAAATGAAGAAGGGAAGGCTGAGGAGCTGGTGGTGAGCTGGGCAGAGAAGACTTTCGCCGGCGGTGAAGAATTCAGCTCTTCAAGTCCGTCGACGTCCTGATTCTTCCTCTAATTCAAGCTGCTGCTGCATAGTGGGGCAGCAGGTGAGCTGGACAGAGGAGGCGGAAGACGGGGCAGAGAAGATTGCCGGTGGTGAAGGTGAGTCGTTCTCCTAGTCTGTCGTCGTTCCATCCAAAACTTTCTGGTTTCCTTTGATAAAGCAGAATGATATGCCGGTGGAGAAATAATTCATTTTTCCCAAGCCCGTCGTTCCAACCTAATCCTCTTATCTCTTTGGTTCCTTCAGTATTAAGGCAAGAAAAAGGTGGCTTTTAAAAACAAAACCCGTCTCGGAACGGGACTCGCGTTAAAGCGGTAAAATTATGTACATCGGGTGAAAAAACTTACTAAATGAGAAACGTCCCGTAATTTATGTGGACCAATAAAATCAATTTTCCATGATTTTATCACGCTACCTTCAATTTTTAAGGCTTCCGTTTCGTATTTTAAATACTTTCTGGTACATAATTAAAAAGACGGCATATCCAATAAATATTCTTTTTCCACTGAAAAATCCTAAAATTCACACCGATCCATAAAATCATTTCTTTGTGATTTAAGGATATCACCAAGAATTTTCTAGGATTTAATCTCCAACAAAATATTGGATTAAGCGTTAAAACGAACAAAAAGGTTAAAAAGGATATCCGAGAAAAATTCAAAAATATCCTTAAAAACCACAGTTATTACATTAGTACCCCTTAAAAATGGTTTCGTCCTCGAAACCAAGGAGAACTCAGATCATAAGGAAGGATAGCATAAGCATACATACATACAACCATTACAAACCTATACAGAAGTTTGTAGTACCCCCTTAAAAAAATGCTGTTACTTCTGTACTAGGCACAAAACAACCATTGCTTAGTTATCAAACTTCTTATTTACAACATTCATGAACTTTGGAAAATGACTCAGCATTTCTTGCCTAATTTCTCAAGTCTTTTCTTTATCTCCAAATTTTTATTCCAAGGTAACCTACTCAAAGGTATTCTTCCTATTCACGAAGACATTACGGATAGAATGCACTGAAGGTGGCAATACCAACTATTAATCAAGTTTACCAGTTCTTTCTAGTATCTTGAAAAAATCCAACATGGCGAGCATTTACGTTATCTCGCTTTCCCCAGCGGAATATGCCTTTCAAGGCGGGATACCAGAACAAAAACGTTGTTCTTTACAATGAACTTAACATGCTCTCGCTTTAGCACAACACACAACTGTTGTTGCTTTTGAGCAGTTAGCACCCTTGAACGTGTTAGTGCGATATCAGTTGTTGTTCTCTTGGCCAAATCTGGCCCATGAAGAACTTTGTCAGTATTGTCATTCCAACAAATTGACAACCAACACTTCCGGCCTTAGAAAGCCTCAAAAAGAGTCATTTTCTTTATCGTGAACTCAAAATTCTTGTATGTGAAGTCACTCAAACTCAAATTACCATTTCAACTTGTGTGGAATCCAGAATACATATCCTCGGGAGTTTGAATTTGGTTCGTTGCATTGTTCATCACTTTTTTGAGGAAAGCCAACACTAAAATTCAATTCAATCCACAAAGCTTGATGTTACTTCTTTCCAAAACTTTGGCATGACCCATCCATCTCAATCAGAGATAATAGTCTTTGGAGTTTTATGAAGATGAAAAACTTCATACATGAACACCTCAGCTAACTTATGTACTCTTTAAGTCATCTTAATTGCATTAAAAAGAACACTCTAGGTGAGTTTCTTAACAACCTCCATATTGCATTTTTCTTTCATTAAGTCTTGAACAACTAATGACAAGAATCCATTGTAACATCTTCCCATTTCTATCCTGAAACAGGAAGAGATTATAACATTTCATCTGGTCTTCTATGCTCAATCAGGACTTCCAAACAAACCAAACATATCAAAACGAACTTGGTGACATTTCGCTTCATGTCAATCCATCAAAAGTTTTATCTTAAATCCTTATACATTTACTTGTTCCAAGATGAACCAATTAAGCAAATAAATATGATTCCTTTGAAATAAGCTTTCAAAGCTCAACAACAACAGATACACATGAACAGTTTTGAAACCAACCAATCCATAATTTTGAATAACAAATCCCGGTGTCTTACCTTCTTGATCTTCTCCATTGATCTTAAATAATATTACTTTCCCATAATACTTTTCCTTGATCTGGTCAACAGATTTTGAATAAAATCCTAGGAGTATTCACACAACCTTGTTATCATCCAAACTAAACCTTTATTCCTTCTCAAATTATTTTCTTTACAAGGATTACTTAAAATCTTTACTCAATTTTCCTTTTTGAGATAAAATCTCAGTATTACTTTAACCAAGAATATGAAACTTATCCAACACATGACAAGATAATAACCTATCTTGTCAATCCTTTACACCCTTTTCTCAACCAAAACTTAGCTTGGGCATACTGACATTCAAAAGTAGTTATCTTACTCAACCACTTCAAACTAAACTCTTATGCATTACTATACCAACATATTGGACAATAATACCTTTAGTCCAATAATTTCCAATAAAATTGTCTCCATTGACAATTTTCAGTCTTTTTCATCAAAGAACTGTTTAGACTTCTCTTAACATTCTGACTTGTTGAGCAATTTAACTCTTAGGATTAAAAACTTATCCTCACGTGCCCACTCTCTATATCCAACAACTTATCAGGCTGAGATTGAATATTAATACTAATTTACATATCCAAACTCCAGACCCATTGGAGTTCTGCTTAAAGTCCTCACTTGACTATCTTATCTCAAAAAGATTTAAGTTTTCAAGACAATATGAAAACAAATAACAACTAATGGAGAAATTACTAGTACATCCTTTACTCCAAAGAAAGGATTACTATAATATCATTCCTTAGAAAGGGTTCCATCCCAGGAGTCCATATCAACTTACTTTCAAGGACAATTCTGTTAAAAAGGCAATGACTTTCTTAGGTCATGACGTCATCCAAGATGAACTACTAGCAAACTGCTTAGAGAATTCCAATAATCATTGACTGAAAACAATCCCAAAATTTTAGAGAAGTACGGAGTTACTCCATGCTCTTTAGAGAGCAACACAGATTTGTAAAGAATCTTACCAAATTTCTTTACTTATAATCGAATTGTTTTGGGAAGTTTGACCATACTCCTTAAATGGTATAAGATACCAAGGACGTACTAACTCAAAAGATTTTTACAAAGTAGTTGATATAGCAATTGGCTATACAAGAAAACTCTCGTCCTTGAATCTCAATAACTTCACTTGAGAGAAAGTTATATGATTACCAACTCATACTAAAAACCATTCGTTAAGTCTTTTCTCATTATCCCAAGTTGGGTATCATACAACGAAACTCCAATAACGTTGTCACATAGGTTAATCATCGGAATATCAACAACCCATGTAATCAATTAACACTTGTGCCAAGTAGTTAATTGAACATAAACACATTACTGATGAACTTTTACCTGTTCAATCCATTTTGACCAATCAACCTTATTCACAACAACCTTGATGATTAACCACTTGTTCACAACTTAAACTGAACCAACATTCTCCCTTTCTTTCTTACTATAACCATAAGAAATTCCCGTTCCATTTAGGATTCTCAATCCTCTTAACTCAAAGGATAGCAACATATATGATAATCCGAGTTGGAACACTACCAGGTTAAAAATTGAATTGCATTTTCCAATAGATTAACAATTCAATCGATCCAACACTTAAGCACTTCAAAGCTCTTTAACTTCCCACTGGACAAAGAAAATATAGAATATCCATGATTCTATACTACAGAGTCACAAACACAATTGTTGAAGAAAGTTTCCAAATGTAGTCCTTTTCTTTTCAAGATATTCTTTTACATCATTTTATGATCCATACTGATCTTTTAGGATCACTCAAGACTTGTAAGATTTTCCCAATCTTAACATTAAGAAGTAGAGGTTCCAACTCCAAACTTCTATTGATACTCGAATTTCAAAATTCAGAAATTCCTATAAGAATATACTCGTGAAAACTCTTAATCTTATGACTTCAATGTCAAAGAAACTCACTTTAAAATTTCCTTTTTAAAGACAACATTTGAACTTTCACATATCAAGAAAAGAAATTAACAATTTCTTTCACATACTTGAATCATGACGTTTTTAAACAAAAATTCTTAACTTCAAAATCTCACAAGAAGTTTCCTAATATAGAAGAAGCGACGAGGGTACACCTAATTCAGACTCTCAAGAAAGAATAGGAATTTATTGAGAACTTGGTCTCGAACCGATTCAACATTAGGAATCTTCACCTAATCTTACTTTGGATCCTTCTCGGAATAAATTCCCATCTCCAGGGAATCAAATGTCCACCATATGACCTTTTTCATAAGTCATTACAAACTTGTTACCATGTGTTCTCCAATTCCCTTTCCTCCTTCTATCTCTTCACGAGTCTGGCTTCCAATCTTAACCACTTTCCATAAATGGTTATAAGATAACATCCATATAGAATTCTCCATAATTCTATATAGAAGATGAAAATCTTAAGCAAGACATAGGAACTTTTAGCTCTGATACCACTTCTGTAACACTCCCTTACTTACCCTGGAGGTATTACCGCCAGTAACCCCCGATTAGGACTAAACTAGAGTTACCCAAGCTTTAACCTGACAGAACTCACTAGAACAAGGTAAATGAAACCATTTAAAACCTAACAAAATTAAGTAAAACTTTACAACGGAAAAGAGAATAAAAGGTCTAATACAGACCTTAACTTAAAAAGAATTAGTAAATAAATAGAACAACCTTCTATTTAAACAAATAGAACAACCACGAGTCAGATTGTGCATGCAAGCAAGCACGAGGGGCGGATTTCACGTTTAGACTTTCACCCGTTTGGAACGTTTGGACTAGGCCCATGGTTGGATTATTGGGCCAGATATGTTTTTACGTTACTTTGATGGGCTTAATTCCCCTCTTCCCAATTTCAAGAGCACAAACTTATATATTCATATATCCATGCAAGTTGGCTTTTGAAACATACTCATACAAATGCATGAAAGCCTACGTGGTTAGTTAACTTAAAACTCTCATCAATTGCATGGATACTCTTTTTAGCCACGTAAGCGTAACGCAACATTCTTATCACATTTCTCTCTTACCAATTTGACCTTGATTATCTAGCGATTATTTCGCGCACCATCAACGGCTAAATATGATGTATACACAGATATGAATGCATACAATTTCGATACGCATTCGTTCATTTTTTATATACAAACAATAGACTTTTGATGCACAAACAATAATTCATTTATGCACAAAATCACAGTGTTGATGAACAATCTGGACGCGTGTCATACTTTTGATTTTTATGAACAAAATCACGGTGTTGATGAACATATTACATACAATTTTGATACAAATTTGTCCATTTTTTATGTGTTAATGAACAAATCCATAGTGTTGATAAACAATCTAGGCGCACGTCCTATTTTTTTTTTTTTTAAATACGCGAATTATTCGCTAAAAATTCGCTCATGCCGTTTTTTCCCTTTTAAAGTGAAATGATCAGCGCCTTTGATTTTTCTTCATCCAACGACTCTTGTTATTTCTTATTTCGCACCTGGACCCATATTATAAAGATAAAGATGTTCTGAAATCGTAGCACTTGTGAGAATCTATTGCATCAAGCGATCTATCGGACCTAAACTCTAATAGTCTAATCTCCGATTCAATCTCTCTTAGCGTTGTTGTGTGTGAGGTGATGAAAAATGTAAAGAACCAAAGACAGCGTGCAGAAATATATAGAACGCAGTTTTTGGTAGCTACCCAAAACGGCATATGGTGCGCAAAGGTTCAATAACGAATACACCAGCAATTTGGCAAAAAGCATTTTAATAACATCAATTGTTGAGATACAATCAACTTTTTGCCTCTGCCAAGCTCTAGAGCTGAAGAAGATTCAATCATACAGTCCCCTGATCTTGGAATTGTTCACCAATCACCGGTAACATTTGCTCACTGATGCAAGAGAGAACTTGTGACCAAATGGATCACCAGTCTCAATCCAAGCGCTAGCTAGAAAACATTTTCCACCAACGAACGCGAGTTCAATGCATCCCTGTGAAAATAAAGGTGTCATGAAGACGAAGCAGGACCAGTACTCTGATTCGATTCACCGTCCACTTGTTCATATTCAGTGTTGAGATCGTCATCAAGAATCGCCCCCACATCGGCTGTAATGGACTGATCCTTGCTGAAGAGGGTTCGATTCCCAACCCAAAAAGAATCAAACAGAAAGTCGGGTCTCATGTCCTCCAACTGAGTCAGGCCATCTTTTTGGTCCCTAAAATATTCTGCTGAAATCAAATCAACCGCTTCTTGTGTACATTTGAATCCTGCACAAGGCAAATGTTAGATAGTTAGCTTGTTGTAACAAAGCACACAACAAGAAACTTGTAAATTAAGGATGCATTTAGCACATCATTACTATTCTCACCCTGCATGGCTTCAGCTGACTGGGGCTGCTGTTCTGAACAAGTACCACTGATAGGAGGAGGATTATAATCTATAAAAACTGATGCCACTGATTGACTAAGTGGAGACAAGGGATCAAGAAAACCTTCCCATTTTGTTTCATTCAGATTCAAATTCTGGGATGACGATTCAATCGAGTGGTTCTTTGAGTTGTTGAGAGACTGCGACTCATAAACTATTGCCTCCAACAGGCCACTGCTGCGTGGTGATTGGATAAGGGTATCAACAGACTCAAGTGAAGGCAGAGGGGAACAAGGTGCCCTGCTACTACCTACTACTACTTGAGATGCTGCTGAATATTGGAGTGAAGGGAGCTCCAGCTTCGTAGCCACTGAAATGGGCTCAGAAGAAGAGTGGTTGTTGCCATTCATAAGGGCATGACTGCCATTTACTAGCTCAGGATTGTAAGAAGAAGTTGACCAGAGAGGTTGACCCCTGTAAGGATCACCACCATTATTCTGATCAAATGATGAGAAGCCCTCATTGGGAAAAGGAGTATTTGTTTCCCGAAGGCGCTTTTGAGGAGGAATGATATTAGGGAAAATGAAACCATAGTTATTATGTGATAAACTCATATTGTTATTTTCAAGGATGCAGCCAGCGGGAAGATCAAGCAGTGACGGAGTTCCCTTGAACTCAATGGCAGGAATTTCAAATTGATTTGTTTGAGAGGTCTCACAAAAGTTCTTCTCCCCAGAAGACCCTGCATCCTCACTCTCATTCATAGCCTGCATACAAATTTCTGGTGGATAAATTGGGAGGCCTGCACGTTGCAGCCTCTTAATTCTTGTATTCCAATAGTTCTTTATTTCATTATCTGTACGTCCAGGCAGCTGAAGAACACACGAGAGAATAAGGATATAATCAGACAGAAATGACACTTTATAAATTTAAAAGCAATTCAAAAATAACTGCCAGCAGACAGCAACATATAAATTGGTACATTTCAAGTTCACAAACACATACTGATACATAATGCATTCTTCCGGAAAATGAAAATGTACAATAAAAATTATTGATGATGCATAGACAAGAAAGTAGAACATTTATATCATGTTTTTTTGGAATAAAACGTTGTATATACATTTATATATTGTTCATTGGAATAAGTTGTTCGTACGAATTGACAAATTATCCCCAAAACTCACCCTAAGCAGAAGATCGTCCTCGAATGATAAGACATCTTCAACAGGAAAGCCCAAATCAAGACCAAGTGCAGCAAGCAAATTTTCAAAGGGAATAGTACAGAAAGCCTAATAATCACTTGGAAGTTTCAAAATACAAGCTACAATTCAGGTATCTGCAGTTAACTTTATCCTACAGAAACAGAATATATTTTGTTTGCAATATGATTTTGATGACAATTTCCCCCCTTCTTTGCTAAATGACAGTTGTTAGCTGCCAGTGAGGCTTCTCAATATCATGAGACATTTGTAGGCTGTTATCATTTGTTAATGATTTTCATTTAGCTCGAATGTTATAGCCTCTCATCTACAATTCCTACTACTGGTTTACTGGACACAATCCTAAGTAGCTTGTCCGGATATTTAAGGAGATATAATTTAGCAGAATTGAATTGAATTGAAATATAAAATATAGGTTTTGATTAAAAATGAGGTTTTTATGTCAGTAATAGCTATTCTCATCACTGAGTTGCTAGTGCTACTTGGTAGCATATAGCATAAGATAATTCGTGCCATAGTACAATAAATAGTTAGAACAATGTTGGCTGATGGACAGCTTGACATTACATTAATAACATGTTGAAAACATAGACAATATACACTACCCAATTCAAGAGCTAGATGTTTGCAGCATAGTCAACCCTGCAAGCCCAGTCAGGGAAACACAATGATGCAGGATTGGGCATGATGACATAAAGCATGCAAACATACTTTTAGGCTGAAGTTTACTAAGGAATTTACTTAGCCGGGATGTGGCAATCTCCCGTCTGCAATTCGTGATGGGATGAACAAACCTGCCTCTAACCTTCTCGGTGCAGCTCATTAAGCCATTCAGGAAAAAAAAAACAATTCTTACAGCTTGTCCAGAAATTTAGTAGATAAATTGAAATGGAAGTATATATTGAGTGTAAAAATGAGGTTTTCATGTATATCAAAAAGAAGCGGTTCTTGTATTTAATTTTGAGTATTTGTTAAATTGTACTGAACATTTGATAAGATATTAATCATGAATACATATTTTCATAAATAGATTTCTTCTTTCTTATGGAATATAATGCTAATTTAATTGAATTTATTTTCTTATTTCTATAGATTTCATCAACAACAACAACATCTACGCAGGTGGAACCCGGTATGAGCGGGATCTGGGGGTCGAGATGTACGCACCCTTAACCCAACTCGAAGTCGGGAGGGTATTTAAGGTGGGCCCAAAGCAAAAGTGAAAAAGGCGAGAAAAAAGAAAAAAAAACTATAGAAGAGTAGAAAGCGAGGGCGAAAAAGTACGCAAGAAAACCCAGATAACAATAACAAAGAACTAAAACAAAAAAGAGGAAAAGAGCAGGGCACTCTGTCCAGGTCTTCACTACTACTGCTCTTATTTCTATAGATTTATGAGAGGATATATTTCATAGTATAGCTAAACAAAAACTCTTATCTAATCCAAACTAGACATTTTTAGGGGTTATCTTTCTCATCAGTCAGGGTAGTATATCTTAAAGATAATCTGTTTAATAACACAATAAATCTAACACAATGTTGATTGATGGACAACATGTTGTTCTGCACATAACATGCGCAATACAAAATGAATGTATTTCAAGAGCTAAAAAACAGCATTAGTCAATCATCTAAACTCAGTCATAGATATACTCAATGAGTTGGTGATGCATATACAATTTGAATAGAATGAAAAAAAATGTTTGAATTGGGACAGAGACTTGTTGAAAACATGCTATAACACACATTCATATTTTTAGTAATCAAAAGATAAACACTCATAGCATTCAAAATAAGTCCATTTTTCTTACTTTTAATTGATATTATATATAGGATGTCATGATATCATCTATAATTAGCACATAATATACCGAAAATACAATTGATCAAAGCATCAATAGCCCATAGATGATAACTAAGAGGTGTGCCAACAAATTTTTGATATGTAAGACGCATGTTCTAGTCTTTTTTGGAATATGCTATCACGTCTTAAATATGTCATTCACCAATCACAGCCACAACAACCCTATGTGGGGGGCTTTTATATGCAAATAAAACTTTGGAGTGTGTTTAGGGCTAGCTACACTAAGTGTTTAAAAGCACTTTTTGTTAAAAAGCATTGCTTTTTGGCCTTAATTTTCACGTATTTCAATTTTTTTTGCGTATTTCAAAACAAAAAAAGCATCGCTTTTTGACACAAAGTACTTTTAATCACTTATTTGATAGTTTAACGCACACTATTAGATATTTAGATACCCACCTAAAAAATTTCCTATAGCGATTAAATTTTAAAGAGTATTTATTTCCCATCTTAACTGGCTTATTGACTTTTAATAACTACGCTGACATTGACAACAGCTCAAGGCAAAATGTAGTGATACTAAAGGATTCTATGTTAAATCCACATCATTGTCCAGTAAAGTTGAGCAGGATCTAGGGGTCAAGATGGGGGCAACCATAGAGTCAACATGTCAAGAGGATGCACCCGAAAGACCCAAGGAAAACTGAAATTCAACTATGTGACAATAACAACTGAATGTAGTTACAATGCACCAAAATTGATATAGGGGCTATATCCATCTCAAAGGCACTATATAAAAGTCAAGGAGCATGAGGATGCATCCCAGGATTATATGTTAAATCCATAGTATATAACGTTAAGGGAACCGAAAAAACATAGTCAGCAAAATTTTGCTAGGATATGGATGCCAAAATGATGGGTTCAACCACAAAAGTGATTCTCATGCCATCAGCAATAAAAACCTAGCACTAAAAGGTATCTCTACATCAGCAGTAAACCAAGATAAACACTTCATAACAGATATGATCCATTGTGAGCAATAGTGATTGTAAAACATGCATTACCTCTGCGGCCATACGAGCCCACTTGTTTCCCATCTTTGCATGGAGTTCAACAATACGACTTTCTTCCTCAGGAGTGAATGCACCCTTTTTCAGATCTGGTCTCAAGTGATTTGCCCATCTCAAACGGCAGCTCTTTCCACATCGTGACAATCCTGAGTACTTCTGAACAGCATTCCAGTTCCCTTCTCCATGTTTGTTCACATAATCCATCAAAATAGCATCCTCTGCAGCTGTCCATGGACCTTTCTTCAAAAGAATACGGGAACAAGAGTCTTCAGCATTGCTATCACCTGAAGAGGTCCCTTTGAGAGATCTTGTTGTTTTTCTAGTCTCGGTCTCACTTGATGAGTCACTCATGTCGCTCACCTGCCTGAATTTAATTCTCAAATGTCAGTATCAATCAATCAAAAAATTATTATATCAAACACAAAACAGCTAAACATTAAGTTCACAAATATATGTAAATAAATGAGAGATCAATCATGGACACATTGGGAAACATCCAAGTTAAATTTGGCGACCTACAAAGTAGCCCCATTGATTTACTCAGATAAATAGTCAACTAACAACATAAAAGAACCCCGATCTTAACATCCGATGAGAAAAAGAAGAGAGCTGAAGAAATTAAGACAAAAGCCAAAACTGAATGGAAAATTGCTTAGAGGACAGGAGAAATCAAACAACGCACTAAAATATTCGACCTGTTGACCGAAGAATTGGTCAAATTGAACCCCTAAAACCCGGAATTCTCGGCACACGATATCACAATTGGAACTTGACCAGACTGAATAACACTGGAGAAAAAGGAAAACATCTCCTACTCAGCGAAAACAACCGCACGTTTGCGGAACACAATAATAATGAAAAGGATGAGAAACGCAGAAACGGAATTCAATGGCGAATACTCAGAAGAGAATCAGACACCTAATACTACTACTACTAACACTTCCAATCTATTCACATAAATGCGAGATTGCTGCAAGGGGAAATAAAGGTCAGATCTGAAACGCAAATTATCGCACCATCAAAGGCGACAAGATGGAATAATCCATTCGAGTTCCAAAAAAATAGTATAATCCACAGGAGAAAAAAAAAAGATAAAAAAATACCTACCCGTAGTCAATCGAAATGGAAGACATCGAGAGATTTCCACTACATTATGAGAAAGAAACCACAGTGAGAGAGTGAGAAAAGCGTTGAGGGATCAAAGAGGAGAGTGAAAATAGGGGGAAAGAGAGGAGGGGTTTGGCGTTGCTTTTCTTCGTCTTTCTTTTGGATTTTACTCCCCCACCCGTTTTTCAATTATTAAATATTAACCTTGATATAAATTATAGAAAAAAAATATACTATTATATATCTACTAAATATATATATTATTTTTCTGGAATATTGTATGTGTTTTTTTTTATATGTAAGAAATAGGATCCCTAAGGGGGCGTCCTAGAACATCTTGCGCATGAGAACACGAGGTTTTTTATTATCCACGAGGTTTTTTATTGCAATCTCTAGCAACATAGTGTAGAGAGGTATTATTGAATTGTTATAGAGATACCATAATATCTGATATTAGCATCTCAATTTTCCACTGACATTTTTTGGTTCCTTTAAGTTCATTTATAACTGTCATGCTATCTCCTTCAATTTTAAGATTAGTAATTCCAATTGTTCTAACTGCTCTAATTCCATCGCCTAAAGCTAACGTTTCTACTTGTAATACTGAATTGGGTCCATACGTTTTTGTTCCCACACATATATGCTGAGGATTATGATCTCTAATCACATAATTTATTGAAGCAGAGGTTGTGTTATATTTTGAACCATCAACATTTAATTTATAATAATTTAGGGTCGATTTCTGCTAACTCATCACTTTTTTCTTTTTTGTATTCGGTTTTCTCATTGTCTGTTTTTCAAGTTCTTCATCCTCATTTCAGTTTTTAGCAATTTCCCACTGGCTGATTTGATTTTTAGTATATTGTTCTAAATTTTGGATGAAGTCGTTGGGAGTTTGTTGAGAAAAACAATCCATTGTGTTGGTGCCATACAAACCACCAACTGATTGCTAGTTCTCTGAGATCTGTTTGGACTAATTGACCGAATAGATCATTGAAGATCGTAGTTATGGTTTTATCCGTTGTGTCATACTTTCTCAAGGTTGTCGCTACCTTATCATTGATTTTTTGTACAATGTTTTGCGTGTGTGGGCAACCTATTAGAAAGTGTTGAATATCTTCATATGTACAATGGCACATAACACACCAGAGGGTGGCGATTCCTTTTTTGGAAGAGTCTAGTTTTTGAGGGGAGACCATTTTGAGATATCTTCCAAAGAAAGTTTTTGACTTTTGGGTAAGTATCTAATTTCCAAATCCATTAATTAGGGTATAGATTTTGTCGTTGAGTTCCGGAAATAAGTTCCATCACTGATGCGGTCGAAAACCAACCATTTTTACTCGGTGCCCAATAAAGTCGGTATCTAATATGTTTTTCAGGGATTGGTGTTGTAATGATCCGATTAACTATGTCATGAGGTAAAACACTTTCCAATTTATCATAGCACCATTCTCTATTAGGATTAATAAAATCATCCACCACCATGGACACGTTGATATCATCATGATTTAGGGCAAACTGATCAAGCGTACCCTGAGTTAGCCATTTATCAGTCCAGAATTTGACAGTTCTACCATCACTAACTTGCCAAATAAGTCCTTTATGAACTCATGTCTTGGATTCATTAACCTTGTCCATTTCCATGATGTATTTGCTTGCTTTTTGTATGTTAACAAGCGCGTGTTTTTCATATATTTTTCGTTCATAAGTTTTACCCAAATATTATTGGGTTTTTCTATTAATTTCCATAATAATTTCATCTGCATAGCCTTTTTCATGTGTTCGATTTTCCTTATTCTTAGTCCTCCGTAGCTCTCTGGCTTACACTCCTTATCCCAACCAATGAGAGGTTTGTGATTGATGTCCGTGTTCCATAGGAAAGTTCTATTTATTTGGTCTAGTTTCGCGTGCATATGGCTCGGAGCATGAAACTCTGCAAAAGGTAGTTTGGTTTTGTAGCTAGGTTTGGTTGAATAAGCACAGCTTGACCTTCTAGGGAGAGGGAGTTAGCCTTCCACATTGTTAGTTGTTCTTTTGTTCTACCCACTGTTTCCTTAAAGGTATCCCGATTCACTCTTCCATTAATGATCGGGAAACCAAGGTACTTTTCAAGGTTTGTCATATTGTTATTCCTAAAATTTGTTGTGCTCTGATTTTTTTGCTGATTATCAACATTCCTCGAAGTTTGGAATGCTGACTTATGATAGTTTACTCGCTGCCCTGAAATGGCACAATACTCTTCAATAATTTTCTTTGTCAAATCACATGCTTTTTGGTTTTCCATGGAGAAAATTATAATGTCGTCTACAAAAGCAAGAAAAGGGACTTTAGTTCCACCACGAGCTAATTGAAATCCTATAGAATTTTTAACGGTATTACTCTTTTCTTGTAGTTTTCTAGCCAGTAATTTCGTTCCTAGGATAAAAAGGAAAGGTGATAAAGGATCTCCTTGGCGAATAACTCGTTCTGGGGTAAATAGGCCAGTGGGACTATTATTGACCAAAATAGAGAAAGAAACAGTTTGCACGCATTCTTTAATCCAGCCTACAAATTTCATATCAAAACCGAATTCTTCCAAAACTACAAATAAGAAGTCACAATCGACTCTGTCGTAAGCTTTCTCCATATCTAATTTAATAGCAAGCTAACCTTCTTTCCCTTTCTTCCCTTTAAAGGAACGGAAAACCTCATGAGCTATTAAGAAATTATCTTGTATTGAACTCTTGGCAACAAAAGCTCCTTGCAAAAGGTGGATCAATTTCTCCATTACTCCTTGCAAAAGGTGGATCAATTTCTCCATTACTTGTTTAATTCGTTCTATGATGATTTTGATTATTACCTTCTACATTGTGGAACATAGACTAATCGGGCGATAATGGTTTGTGGTGCTTGGGTTCTCTTTTTTCGGTATTAAAGTAATAAAGGTGTGATTGGTTTGTTTAAGAATTTAACCTGAATGGAAGAAACTTTTGACCACTTTCGTCACCATTGGCCCTACGATATCCTAATATTTCTTATAAAATCATGCAGACGTACCATCAGGACTTGGAGATTTGTCCGAATTAATTTGGAATAAAGCATTTTTAATTTCTTCATTAGAATCCAGATTAGTTAATTCTCTATCATCTTCTTATGTAATTTCTTTATTAATTAGTCTTAGATATTCATGGAGGATTGTTTTTTTAATTTGTTCTTTCTTTTATCTAGCTTTAAAGTCTTTTCTTATCTCTTCTGTGATATTTTCTTCTCCTATAATTTGCATTCCTTCCAACGAGGTGATTTCCTTTATTATTTTCCGGTTTCTTCTTCCACTAGCAAATTTATGAAAGTATCCTGCATTTGTATCGGTGAACTTTATAAGTTTTGTTTTGGCCCGTTGTTTCCAGTATGTCTTTTAGAAGTTAAGGATATTCTCTTTTTTGTTTATGAGTCGTATTAGTTTCTTAATTATCCTTTTCTTCTTGAGCTAGTAGGATTCGTTGTTGGATTTCCATTAGTTCGTTCTCGATTTTTTGCAGTTGTTCAAAGGTGTTTCCAAATATACTTTTGTTCCATTTTTTTGCAAGGGCTTTGAAGAGTTGTATTTTCCTTGCTAATTGGAACATGTTTGACCCTTCAAAGAAAACCCGCCAGGCTGGTTTAACTTCATTTCGAAAATCCTTTCTATGCATCCACATTTTTTCAAATTTGAATGGTTGTGCTTTTGATATAGCTCCATTGTTTAGTGTTATAGCAATTGTACTGTGATCAGAGGACGTGAAGACATAGTTTTTTTAGTTGCAATATCAGGGAACCATTGGCATATTTGATTGCTCACTAGTGTTCTATCTAGTTTTTCATAAATGCTATCAATCTCAGTTTTATTTTTCGCCATGTAAATTTGTTACATATTACCGGGATGTCGAAAAGGTCACATTCGTTTTTAAATTTTCTTAATCTTTCAAATATATTCTTATCCGGTTTTGCACCACCTTTTTTTTCACTTGCATCTTAGATTTCGTTCAAATCTCCCATAATAATGGTTGGAAGGCCAATCAGATTAATCGTGAGTGTTAATTGTTGCCAGAATTATTCCTTTTCATTTTCTTGAGGTGGAGCGTAAACCATAAAAATGGAAATGGTATATTTAAGAGCTACATATCTAAGCTCATGTTTAATGATTTCTATACGTTCATTTATAAACCGATACTCTTTCCATAGGACACAAATACCACATGCTCTGCCATTAGCAGAGGACCAAATAATATTATCAAAACCTGTTCCACTTCAAATTTGGTCCGAGGAAATACTATAAGTTTTAGTTTCAACTATTGCCATAATCTGTACTCTCTTTAGTTTACAAAAAGAGTCAATTTCACGCTAGAAGGACTTAAGTCCCAGCCCTCGACAATTCCGTAAACTAATTTTCATTTATAAAAATTTCCATGTTTAGTATTATGGCCACACACCATTTTTCTAATATATCCAGAACTACTAAATGATATATATTAAAAAAGACTAAGGTATCATACATTTCTTTAAACCTCAAAGTACATTTGAAACGTTGCCATGAGGAGCTAGTACAACATCTATGGTAGCTTTGAGGTTCTTGTTTTTATCTTGGAATACACAAATGTCGATATTCAGTTGTAATTTTTACTTGTTTCCTCCAAGCATGTCTACAATCTCAAATATGAATTGTGTTGCATCCATGTTGTTATTAATTTAAGGAAACAAATAGTGAACATTAACTTGTATTCATACTTTAGATTCCTAATCATGGTAAATATCTTATAGCTTTTAGTTAGGCTAAGCTTTCTAAATTCATACTCAAACCAGAAAAAGACATAAAAATTAAATCTACACCCGGTGTTCCTAATCTTATTCATCATGAGCTTAATGCAATTCAAATGGTCTAAATTATATAACTTAAGACACATGTGATCAATTATTGTTTCAGGTTTTGCTATTCCAAGGCCATCAGGTTCATCACCATTTTTTAAATCATCATTTGGCCAACACTTTCCTTTAGGATTAGTTCTCCAAATTCCAAACAACCTTCTTAGAGGCCAGTGCATCTTACAGCTAACTTTACTAAGAGTATTATTGATCCACCCGAATTCTCCTAGTTCACTATTGATTGATTGATTAAGGCATGATAGTCAACAAATAATTGGATTTCACCAGATTCATCACATTGAACTTCACAAAGTTAGTGGATTTCTTTATGCACTTATCTTGTGCTCCAGTACTTAGATCACTCTTAGTCCTCCTATATTTATCATTTTGCTTGTTAGTTTTATTTTCTAGTCTATTCATACTCAATTTTACCTCCTTGCTTCTAATTATATATCTAGTTTTTCCCCTTCTTCTCTCTTTTAAATCTTGTTGTCTCCCTTCCTTGATATAATCACCACTCTCCTAGGACAATTCTTTCTTTGTTCCCTTTGTTTCTAGTCACAAAACTAGATTGCATATTTAGAATGCTAGCATAAGCAAAACTTTCCTCTATATCAGTCTTATTTTGTCTATTCTCACATAAGTAAGCAAGGCCAAAATTAATAATTTGCATCCATATACAAACACGGTAGATTTCAAAGTATACAATCCAAATATCATCAAGAACTGCATATAACTTATCTTGGTAACAAATTACAATCTTACATACTCTCGTCTTAGTCATGAGAAGACCACCAAGCCTTCTCACTTTAAGCTTCCATATACCGCATGCCAAAATAAAAGGTGGTAAGCTTATCACATCAATAATTTTTAAGCTAAGATAAACAACCATAAATTGAGTTTTCTCATGCATAACATACATCCTTGGAGTTCTCCATTTCACATGGCTACAACCCATAACATTCACAATTTGACACCTAACAACACACTTGGATGCAAGATAGGACATAAACAACTAAGACATGGAAGGTGTTATCGTCACAGTTTCATATTTTCCTTTTTCATTGTTAGCTCCAAATGAACTACCATTTGTCTTGTTCAATTAGTGATGTCCGCCTTTTTAGTCATGTTTTAAGGTGTGTTTTTGTTTCTTTGAGTCTTTTTTCTTTAGTTTTGTGTTTTGTTTTGAGTCATTTGTGTAGGTTTTCATATTTTCTTAAGATATGGAGTCTACATAAGCTTTGGTGGTGTTTTATAGGTTTTTAGAGCTGTTTTGGAGCACTTTTGAAGAAAAGAGAAAAACCGAAGAGAAGCACTTAAGGAAAAGATCAAGGAATGAAGTTCATAAAGTTATTGAAGATCAAGTTCAAGCTTGGAAAGTTATAGAGAAATTCGTTACAAGAACATAGTAAAAAGAATCGAGTCAAACGGAGTTGTAAAGAAGCCGCTACACAAGTTTTACTCAAGGCTGATTTTAGTGCTAAACAAGGTCGTGCTCGACCCATTTAGAAGAACAAGCCTCAGGACCGACCCTCCGAGGGTCGTGCACGACCCATTTGGTGAATAATGCTCTCAGGACCGACCCTATGAGGGTCGTGCACGACCCATTTGGGTCGTGCCTAGCGCCGACCTTCTCTTTATTCCGAGATCTTAAGGATTTATTCTATCTTTGTATTTTAGGAAGGTTGTTTTATCTTGTTTCCTAGTTGAATTAGGACTCCTTTTCTTCTATAAAAGGAGGTTAAACCCTTTGTTTCATGAAGCCAACCAACACCGGTCTAGGGCCTGAGGGGCACGTTAAAGGAGGAGGAGGAGGAAGAGAGAGAGAGAGAGAGAGAGAGAGAGAGGAGAGAGAGAGAGAGAGAGAGAGAGAGAGAGAGAGAGAGAGAAGTTGGTAGGAGAGGATAGAGAGTAGAGATTGATATTGCTTGAAGAACAAGTTTGTTTTGAATTCAAAGTTGTAAGCTTTTCCTTTTTAATTCAGTTTAGTTTTTCAATTATTATGCTTAGTGAGTAGTTTTCCTCTCTAAGGTTGGGGTTGAACCCAACAATGGTTATGCATGCTATTCTCTTGATCATGATTTGATTATTTTTATTGCATGAATCCATTTTCTTGCTCTTAATCCTTGAAGCAAAAGTGGATTGGAATTTCTCATTCATAGTTGAAGAGAAAGTGGAAACTTTGAATCAGAATAGTCAAATTAGGGTTTGAAGCGAAAGTGGATCTATCCTAGTTGAAGTAGAAGAGATTAGATAGTAAGTTTATTAATTGAATGAATATTAGTTGATTCACTTGCTCTAGTTAACAAAAGTTAGCGCCTTTATGTGATAAAAGCATGATCTTTATGTTTCATAAGTGTTAGCATTGTCTAAAAACGTGAATTCATAATTTGAATGCTTAATGATCATATCTATTTATCTTGTGCTTAATTCCTTTGCGAAAGTTGAGGCATATAGTCTTGCAATTAACTCAAAAGCGAAAGTGTAAGGCTGATTGTTTGATTAGTTCTAATAGGTTTATTTACGAAAGTTGATATTCCTAGGTTGAAGGATAGATAGAAAGTTGTTTAATTTGCGAAGGTCGATTGAATAACTTGAATTGTTTGCGAAAGTCGACTCTTCTATGATCTAAATTGCATGATAGTTGTGAGTTCTCGTTGGAAGCATGCATGATTATTGTTGTGGTGATACCTTTACCTTAGAATTCCTCTATCTCTTGCAAATTCCTTAGATTTAATTGGTTGCTTTCGCTCTAAGTAACAAAACCTAGCACTGACTATCTCCTGTGGACGAACCTGACTCCCCTGTACTCAGCGGGGTCTTGATATAAATTTATTTGTTCAAGAAACCCTTCAACAAATAGACATCACTATTTCTGGTCTCTTTAACCATAGTGAGTCTAGGTTCATCAAAAGGTTTCTTGTTTTTGTTAGCCCTAGAGGGACAAGCTTCAATTTTATTTTTCAGGGCACTACTATTTCGGGTCTCCTCGACCATAGTAGGCATTTGTTCAATGATGTTCAAAACATCAGTTTCCCTAGCTTCGAGAAAATCTGTCCTAGCACTGCTACTTTTGGTTTCCTCAACCATAGCAGGCCTTGTTTTAGATTGTTCAGAGTTGGTCATGTTGTTGGGTTGTCAAAAGAGGATTTCACATCAGAACATATTACATTCCTGAAAGAGCTCTTACCTTTGTTCGTGATATTACGATTTTCTACCCAGAGAAACTCAGAGAGAAGCACCCAAAAGGTGCAACAAATCTGAAGTATACTTCCATAGAGAATTTGAGTGCAATAGGACAACAAAGAAATGTGGGCACAATGTAGGGTTCCCGGGGGATTCGATTTATAGACAATAAACAAGCACATATTCAATTGATCATATATTCTAATATAGAGAAGAGAATAGATGAACATGGTACACCTGTAGTATCAAAGGAGGAAGAAATTGGTTGCCTCCCTCGCCCGGTTTGGTCTCTCGCTGCTCCACCGAGAGAAATCCTAATAGCCATCCTTCCATAGAATTCGCTCCCCAATCCCTCTATGTTGTATTTCCTTAGTTTTCCCCTTTTCTTTCGAACACAGTAACTCCCAAATCCAAATCTCAAGCCGATCCTAGACGACAGGTTCATACTGACTAAGCCTAGCCATCCTCTTCTTAGTTTCTTCGATTTACGCTTGGATTTTCCATAATTGAGCCACTTTTTGAGTTTGATTTTCTTTCTGGAGAATATACCCTTCGTCGATTTTTCGAGCCATACGATGAAGTTGTGGGAAAGGATCATCGAGCTGAGGCTAAGGAGACAAATGAAGGTGTCCGAGAATCAGTTTTGTTTCATGCTTGGGAGATCATCTATGGAGGACATTCATCTGTTGAGGAGACTTTTAGAGGCGTACAGAGAGAGAAGGAGGTACATACATATGGTATTCATTGACCTAGAAAAAGCTTACGACAAAGTGCCGAGAAAGTTGGTTTGGGGGAGTCTGGCAACCAAAGAAGTGTCCGACATGTTTATCAGGATTATCAAAGATATGTACGAGGGCTCAATGACCAGTCTTTACACCCCAAGAGGAGACACTGAGTACTTTATGGTGGAAGAAGGTCTACACCAGGGCTCAACCTTGAGCCCCTTCCTATTCACGCTGGTGTTGGATTTTTTGACAAGGGAAATTCAGGGAGACATTCCTTGGTGTTTGTTGTTCGCGGACGATATTGTCCTGGTGGACGAGACTAGAGACGGAGTTAGTAGCAGGCTTGAGATGTGGAGGGAGAAGATGGAATCTAAAGGGTTCAAACTAAGCAGAACCAAGACAAAATACGTGGAGTTCAAGTTCGGGCAGGGAGTAGATGACAGTGGAGAATTTCGTTTAGGGGAAGATATCGTTACGAAGAAAGAGAGTTTCAGATACCTGGGTTCAGTGTTGTAGAGTGATGGAGGCATCGACGAGGATATTACGCATCAGATTCAGAGAGGTTGGCAAAAGTGGAGGGCAACTTCAGGGGTTCTTTGCGATAAGAAGGTACTGTTAAAGCTTAAGGGTCAGTTCTTGTTGGGACGTTGTTGGGACCTCTGGTTCTAAGCAACGGATCAACGATTCACTCCTCTTTAAGTTTTGATAATGACAAACACCATAGGGAACTAATGTGGCTTGTTCAAGTATTTCTAAGGAACACAGGTACAGCAAAGAACCCCTATGAATGACAAAGCCACTGCTAGCCACAATGAAGAGTTTCCATCAAGGGAACTCTGAAGAGGAAAGTTCCCATGAAGTGGGAACTCCCAGAAACAAACAAGAAGACACAAGCTTACAACGATGAAGAGTTTCCATCAAGGGAACTCTGAAGAAGTCAGTTCCCATGAAATGGGAACTCACATGTGAAGACAACGACCGTTCAGCGCAGATCGCGGGATCCTGTCTCAGACAGACAGAGGGAACAGTCTGAGGATCAGACTGTCACGCTTCATCCAACGGTCCGATTGATTCAAGAAGTTGACCTAGTTCAAACCAAAGTCACATGTGAAGAAAGTACAACTTGGGCATCAAGCAAAGGGCATTTTGGACACAAACGAAAGATGCTACTGCCCAAGACAAATGGACTATAAAGCCAAATGAATAGTACTCGGTCTGAGTACTTCTCCCAGAACTTACAAAACACCCACATCTGAGAAAAGAAAGAAAAGGAAGAGAAGTCCCCGCCGGCGAGTGTGTGATCTCGACGACGGTGAAGCTGAAGTTCCCTGGAGCAAGGGAACTGAGAAGTCAGCGTAAGGTTTGAGTTACTTGTGTTTTGCTGTTGTGAGCTTAGGAACTCAGTTGAGAGGATTTACTAGTGTTGCTAGAGTTAGGAAGAACTTGTAGGAACAGAGAAGTGTAAATCCGGCCGTGTAACTAAGGAACAAAGCAATCAATATAAGTAAGTCATTCAAAATCCTCCAAGCGGAGGTAGAGGTTTACCCATACAACTAGTTGGTTGTAGTGGGGTTCCTCTATAAAGAAACTGTCCCCTTAACTGTTTTTATTACTTGCGATTATTTACTTCCGCTGCCTTGGGAACAGCTTAATTGCCAGTTCCCAAGCTCACTGCTAACCGATTACGATCCAACAATTGGTATCAGAGCTAGCGCTCTAGATTTGTGTTAGCATCGCAGGTGTCAAAATGGCTCAGGAACTTACTCAGGTGGGGAACAATACCAGCAAGCCGCCAAGGCTTATAACAGGAAGATTTGAAAGCTGGCAACGAGACATGAAAGATTGGATGCGTGGCCAAGACTACCAAGCCTGGTGCGTCATCGAAAGGGGGAACTTCGAAATCGATCCAGCTATTGTCAATGACCTCTCAAAGTGGGGTCCCAACGAGTACAAGTGCATGGAGGCAAATTACAAAGCCAAATAGTACCTAAAGAGGTCCATGTGCGTACAAGATTGTGACAGGGTTGCAAACCTTGACACAGCCAAGGAAATGTGGGAAGCCATCCAACAAATGCACGTTGGGAACTCAGATCTCAGAGAAGATCTTTAAATGAACGCAAAGAGGGAGTTCTACAACTTCCAAATGGAGATGGGAGAGTCCGTCGATAGCTACCAATCCCGGTTTGAAGGACTTTGCACTAAGATGGAAGGATTGGGGATCACAAAAGAAGAAATCACCCACAAAATGAAGGTCCAACAACTCTTCAATGGATTGACTGGAGAATGGGCAAACGAGAGAACGATGTTTAAGGAAAACCCAGAAAATCGAACACTTATGCTTCATCAAATGTTTGGAAAGCTAGTGGGACATGAGAAGAGGAAGATCGATGATAAGGAACAAACTCGAGCTCATCGAGGGATCGCACTCAAGATCGAAAAGATGCTCAAATCAACCCAAGAACAACATGAAGACTCTGAAGAAGAAGAGGATGAAGAGCTAGTTCTTGTAACAAAGGCTCTTCGAAATTTCTCTTAAGGAAAGTCTCAACGGAACAGTGGGAACTGGGGAAAGGGACAGAGTTCCCAAAGAAAGCCCACAGAGAAGGATCTCTCAGAAGTGACTTGCTACAAATGCAACAGGAAAGGACATTTTGCGAAGGAATGTCCACAAGGAACTGAAGGCAGAAAGCAAGGAAAGAAGGCTTACATCGCTACTTGGAGCGATGATGAAGACGAAGATCCTGAAGCATGGGCACTCCCGGACATGTGTGGCATGGCCATAGGAGAAACCACTGGGGAACAACCCAGTGAGGTAACCACTGAAACTGTTCTTGATTCCTTGAGTAATTATGAAAAACCTGAATTGTTGAAAATCCTTTCAAGTCTTGTTAAAGATAACATAAAACTGCAAAACAAGTTAGAAAAACAGGAACACATAAATTCTCAATTAGTTGGTCTTGAGCCCTGTCCCAACTGCATATCCCTTCTAGAAAAACTTAAGTCCCATGTGTCTCACATCGTAGATCTAGAAAGAGAAATCAAAACTTTAGAGAAAGATGAGAACACCCTCCTGCAAAACCTGAGTAAGACTCCCGAACACCCTGAAGTCTCTAGTTACCAAATCAAGTTTGTCCCAGCCAGACATGGCATAGGATACAAAGGTGAGTGCTCCAAGAACAGAAAGTCACCCCTGAGCGAACATGAGATCCATGAGTGTAGGGCCTTAGAACTCCAGTGCGAGAAACAGAAAAATGCTCATCTCGAGGAGAAAATCAGGGTCCTAGAGAGTGGAAACAATGGTGAGAAAGACTACTATACTGGGAACTCTGGACATAGAATCTATGTCAAAATTGCTAAGGGAAATGGGTCTCGAGTGTACAACAAAGAAACCATGGATAGGAACCGTATCCAGAGACCACACCCAAAATACTACCTGGGAGAATACTACAAGACATGTTGGCACTGTGGTGCTCATGGGCACTACAAGGATGCATGTCCCAAGAAGAGAGCCCAAATCCCTAAAAGCCATGAGTTCCCAAATAGACAAAAACGTCATGCTCATCACTAAAGGAACTCCAACTCTCAAAATTCCAAAGACATCAACATTTCTGACTATATCTTAAATGAAAATGTTTTCCCTTGCAAGGGACCTGGCAAGAGTCATCTTGCCTGGGTCTCAAAACACTAACTTTTCCTTGTAGGTGGCTGTGAGAGGGAACAGTACATGGTTCATAGATAGTGGATGCTCGAACCATATGACAGGGAACAAGGATATCCTCATCTCACTCCACACTCATGCCGAAGGAGGCCACGTCTCATTTGGCAACAAGAACAAGGGAGAAGTTATTGGAAAAGGAGAAGTGTTGCTCAATAGATCTATTAAGGTTAGCAACGTAAATCTGGTAAAGGATCTGGGATACAATCTGCTGAGTGTCTCCCAGATGTGTGATCAAGGGAACAACATCGTCACTTTCGACTCAGATGAATGTCTCGTCATCAACAAGAAGACCAACAAAGTAATTCTGAGAGGAAGAAGATACAACAATGTGTATGTGGTGGACACCAACTTTGAACCACCAATGAAGCTGTGCCTTGCGAGTTCCCAAGATGACACGGAACTCTGGCATCGAAGACTGGGACATGCTGGTGTAAATCAAATCCTGAAGCTTTATCTACAGGATCTGGTCATTGGTCTTCCACGGATCAATCTCGAAGGAGTCAAAATGTGTGAAGCATGTGTTCGAGGGAAACAGACCAGAACCTCCTTCAAACCGAAGAAGGTGGTAAGCACAACCAGGTCCCTGGAGTTGATTCACATGGATCTCTGTGGTCCCATGAGAACAGCCAGCTACGGTGGAAAAAGGTACATGTATGTCTTAATTGATGATTTTTCAAGATTCACCTGGGTTGTTTTCTTGAAGGCAAAATCACAAGCGTTTGAAGAATTTGAGCCCTTCATCAAAAGAATAGAAGTAAGCTTGGGGCTGAAACTGAAAGCAATCAGATCTGATCACGGAACTGAGTTTCAAAACTCGGAGTTCCTAAACTTCTGTGAGCAAAATGGGATCTCTCACAACTTTTCAGCTCCTCGCACTCCTCAGCAAAATGGAGTGGTCGAGAGAAAGAACAGAACTCTGGAAGATATGGCTAGAACCATGATGATCGAAAGTGGAGTTCCTGAGTACTTCTGGACTGAAGCAATCTCCACAGCTACATACATCCTGAATCGAGCCATGACAAGGCCCCTGATCAACAAGACTTCCTATGAGCTCATCAAAGGGAGAAAACCAAACATCTCACACTTGAGAACATTTGGTTGCACATGCTTTGTTCACAACAACGGAAAAGACAATCTTGGCAAATTCGACCCCAGAAGCGACGAAGGGATCTTCCTGGGATACTCATCACAAAGCAAGGCTTACAGGGTCTACAATAAAAGAACCAAGAAGATAGAGGAAAGCATTCATGTCGTCTTCAATGAAAAGTCTGTAAAGATGGGAACCGAGTCCCAAGGGAAGGGAACTCTGTTCAAGCTAGTCAGACATGAAGACGATGATGATGACGAGGATGAGCCAAGGAAAAGGGATGAAGACTATCCAAGTGCAAGCCATATCCCACAACCAGGGAACAACGACGAAGGTCCAACCCTCACTGATCAAACCTCCCTTGAGGCTCCCTCCTCAGAAGAACTACAAGAAACCTCCAACTCTCTCGAGGTCCCCTCTTCAGGGAACAACTCTGCTGTCCCCCAAGACAATACACTGCCAGAATCAAGTATTCAAGGGGAACAAAGAGGGAACCTGCCAGAAATCTCTGAAGAAACATCAAATGAAGAAGCTGAAGATGAGAGTTCCCATGACAAAGAAACACCAACTGAGGATAATACACATGCAAAGGAACTCACTCATGCAAGAACCTTTCAGCAAAGGAAGGACCACCCCCTTGAGAACATCATCTCCCCTCTTGATAAAGGTGTTCTAACTCGCTCCTCTCTCAATAATTTTTGTGCTTTTAACGCGTTTGTTTCAATGGTGGAACCCAAAAATATCAAAGAAGCATTAAAGGACCCGGATTGGATTCAAGCCATGCAAGAGGAACTCCACCAATTCGAGAGAAACAAAGTTTGGAAGCTAGTTCCTAGGCCCAAAAACAAGAACATCATAGGAACCCGATGGGTTTTTAGGAACAAGCTCGATGATACTGGAGCTGTAGCAAGGAACAAGGCTAGGTTAGTAGCACAAGGATACAGGCAAGAGGAAGGGATTGACTACGATGAGACCTTCGCACCAGTTGCCAGGATAGAGGCAATCAGACTTCTCATCGCCTATGCTGCTCACAAGGGATTCAAACTTTATCAAATGGATGTGAAAACAGCCTTCCTAAACGGACATCTCAAGGAAGAAGTGTATGTGGCCCAACCTCCAAGATTCGAAGATGAGAAAATGCCCAACCATGTCTATTTCCTGGAGAGGGCCCTTTACGGACTCAAACAAGCTCCCCGAGCCTGGTATGACAGGTTTGCTCAATTCCTCTTGTCCCATGGATACCTTCGAGGTTCCATAGACAAGACTTTGTTTTTAAAGAAAGAGTCTAAAGACATTTTGATTGTGCAAGTATATGTTGATGACATTGTTTTTGGAGCAACTAACGAAACTCTTGTAGAAAAATTTAAGGACCTCATGAGCAGTGAGTTTGAAATGAGTCTCATTGGGGAACTCACGTTCTTCTTGGGACTTCAAATATCCCAAACAAAGGAGGGAACAAAGATCCATCAACAGAAATACATCAAGGAAATGCTCGTGAAGTATGGGATGGAACATTCAAAGCCCATTGACACTCCCATCTCACCAATTCAAGGCTAAATGCAGATGAAACAGGTATCAGTGTGGACCAAAGGAACTATCGAGGTATGATCGGGTCCCTTCTCTACTTAACCGCTAGTAGACCTGATATCATGTTCTCCGTATGTCTTTGTGCTCGTTTTCAAGCTAACCCTAAGGAATCACACCTGAAAGAGGTGAAGAGAATTTTCAGGTATCTCAAAGGGAACAATAACTTGTGCCTTTGGTATCCAAGGAAAAGTTCCCTTGAGCTTATTGCATACACAGATGCTGACTTTGCAGGGCACTTGGTTGACAGAAAGAGCACTTCAGGAATGGCCCAGTTCCTAGGATCCTGCTTAGTTTCGTGGGGATCTAAAAAGCAAAACTCAGTTGCACTCTCCACAGCTGAAGCTGAATATGTGGCTGCCGCATCATGCTGTTCCCAGGTTCTATGGCTTAAGTCACAACTCCAGGATTACGGTATGTCTTTTGGCCCAGTTCCCATACTCTGTGATAACACTAGTGCCATAAACATTTCCAAAAATCCTGTGCATCATTCTAGAACTAAGCATATTGATATAAGACATCACTTTCTACGTGACAATGTTGAGAATGGGAACATTTCGATGGAACACTGTAGAACTGAAGAGCAAATTGCAGATATTCTTACCAAAGCTTTAGACAGACGTCCCTACCAGCGTTTTCGAATGCTTCTAGGGATGATAACACTAAACTAAACAAGTCCCTGTTTATCTCTCTCCCAATGCCTGACTAGTTTATCTAAAATTGCATGATAAGGAACTTGGATTCATTGCTTTCACTATGCCATGATTACTAGTCTAGAGAAAAATGTGTACAAAGGAACTCTATTTCTTTTGGCCCAAAATGATCAACCAGAGTTCCCTTTATCCCTCATTACAAGCCACCATGACGGTTGATCATATGACCCACCTTAAGCTAGGGACCAGACAAATGCTTCTCATGAGCCAAAACATTTCCTTTATCGAGTTGCAAATCGTCTGGTTCCCTTTGAGTTCCCTAGCCCCACAAAAAGATGAGTGTGAAGTTCTCTCAACCACTTCAATCTCCCTGACCTTGAAAGGATCATGGGAACTGCTGCATCTACAAAGGGAACACTGACTAATCTTCAAAGAAAAACCGTCACTTGGGAAGCGGACTTTCGTGTCAGAAGCTCTGAAGCGTTACAGGCCAAGTATTCAAAATTTGAAAAGGACTTCCCAAGAGATTGTGACGCGTGTCCAGAAGCGTGCTTGAGAAGTTGAAACGGCGCCCCACGTTCATTGGGCAACGGTTATCGAGATTATTCCACTTCCCCTTCTACCCTTCACCTCCTCTCTCCTTTAAAACCCCTCTTTGCCATTTTTAGGTCCTTTACTCCATCTTTCATCCCTGTCATTCGTCTTCCCCAAATCCCTTTCACTCTCTTTTCAAGAAACCTCCAAAACCTCCCAAATTCTTACAAAAATGGCCCCTCAACACACATTCGCACAAATCAAAGAGTGGGTACTTGCCAATCCTCGCACTCTCTTCATCACTCAACTGAACGAGATCGAGCAAGAACAGGACCCAACCATGAAAGATGTCCTCATTCAAGGGCTATACAATCAAGTAAGCCCCTTCTTGCCCCCTCCTCCTCCTCAGGTTGATGAAACCGTCTCCTGGACCTCTTCCTCCTCCGAATCTCTTCCTCTTCCACCTCCAACCACCAACACCTCCTCCGGAGTTGTCATCGTTGACAACTTCGGAGATGCTCGCCCCTCCATCAATGAAAAACCCCATAAATCCAAACATCGCCACTCATCCAAACATCGCCACTCATCCAAACATCGCCACTCATCAAAAGATCCCTCAAAATCCAAAACATCCAAACACTCCCACGACCCCTCCAAATCCAAAAAGCGTAAACACTCTGAGGCCTCTGCATTCTCGGAGCCCAGAAAGAAGGCTTTCTTCCGCTTTGAGGACTACCTGAACTGCTCCAAGGAGAGTTCTTGTGCTCCCAAACCTCCCTACCTTTTTCCTTCCGACGATGGGAACTCCGAACCCCAGAGTCTACTTCCCTCTTCCTCCTCCATCCCTCCTCCTCAAATCAAGGGACCTGTTCCCGCCACGATGGGAACTCCAACATCCCAACCTCCTTCACTTCCTCCCGTTCCCATCACTACGGGATCTCCAACTCCATCTTCACCTCACAAAACGCCTTCTTCTTCCTCCCCAAAACACATTTCCACCAAACCCATCTCCACTCAACTCACAACCCCTATTCCTTCTTCTCCTCTCCCCTCTTCCATCACGTCTCCCACCACCACCAAACTCCCCTCTCCCTCACCATCCAAAAGTACCGTCGCCCTCTCCTCAGACGACGACGATCTTCCTCTTTCTGTGGTCATCGGCAAAATGACCAAGGACCCTCCTCCGATCATCATGGGAACTTTGGAGGAGGAAGCCCAACTCAAGGACATCGCGGAAGAACTCAACAGGGGTCCCTCTGAGCACACAGTCTCCCAAGGGACAAAGTCCCCAGAAAAGGTTGCTCCTCAAGAGCCAACAGAGACAAGGGACCTCGCACCAGCTGGAGGTGCTGAGGCAACAACAAGTCATCCTGGAGATGACGCGGAGGGCTCGGATTCGAGCTCCTCCGAGGAAGAAGGGACCTCCCATGATGAGGTCGAAGAAGAAGAAGAAGCTCCAGTTTCAAAGGAGCCAGCACGCATCCCTACACCTGGACACCAAATGGTGGTGTCCGCGAGTTCCCCACCACCTAGGGACCGCGTGCTCATGATCGAAGCGGCTGCACCCCCTTAGCAGAAAGGACCTCGCACGGTCTCTAGGGGGAACAAATCCAAAAACAAGTCCAAAAAGGGGAAGGGGACCACCAAGCATCATGTCAGTGAGCGCCGAAAGCTTCTCCATCACCTCATAGTTTCCCAAGAGGCGCTGACTGAAAATGGTCTGGAGGAACTATGGGAGCTGATAAAGGCCCAGGGCTGGGAGAGACTCTGCCAAGAAACTGTGAGCGTAGATCCCTCACAAGTGCGTCAATTCTACAACAACTTCACTATCACCAACGACGGCACTCAGGGAACTCTCTCCCACGAAGGCGACGAGTTCATTTTTACAACGTCTACGATCCGCCTTCAACTCCAGGTCCCTGGTCAAGGGCTTAGCGAGTTGCCCAGCAAGCTCTGGGGCGACTTCAACAGCGCCGAGGTGTACAACACAATTTTTGAGGGTCGGGTTCCCTCTAAGGTCCACTCGACGCATCATCTGTCCTTGGTTGCCAAGCTCGCTCACCAATTCATTATCAACGTGGTGGTCCCCCGCCAAGAAAAGCGTCTGGTCGTCAACATCCCCGATGCCATCATCCTCTACCACTTCCTCCTCAAGAAGCCCATAAATCTTCCCCGAATTATCCTTGGGCACATGGAAAAGTGCATGGCCTCCAAGTCCCATTCCCTCCCCTACTCCGGGCTGATCAAGAAGCTCCTACAAAAAGAGGGTCTCTACGATGCCTCTAAAGAAGAAATCGAGCTTGGAAGGGAACTGGACATTACAGTTGCCCAGAAGATGAGGCACTCGGAGCCTGTAGAGGAGGCGGCTCCCCTAGAGTCTGGTACACAAGAGGGGAACTCTCCAGTGTTGCTCCGCATCGCCAACACCCTCGATCAGATTGCTAGGGACCAGGCCGTATTGGCCAGAGGGCAAGAAAAACTTACACAAGTCCTTACGCGCCTTTGTGACGCCTTGTTCCCTCAGAGCCCATGATCTCTCCCTTCTTGTTCCCTTAATCCAAAAATGACCACACAATTGTACTTGGGTTCCCATTGTACATATTCTCTTAAGTAATGAAATGGTCTTTATTTTGATTGCGTGTTCCATTCTTTCCTAATAATGCTTTGCTTGATTTTCGATGATGTCAAAAGGGGGAAAGATAAAAAATGTGAGATGAGTTCAAAGTTTAAGTCATCACAGACCACGCATAAGCTAAGGGGGAACAATTGCATAAAAAGCCTAATAGGAACTATGTGTCTCACCAGAAGTGGCTCCCTAAATCTAAATGTCTCACTAAGAGTGATTTCCCAAAATCATACTTAGGAACTCATCAGCATATCATTCATTGAAATATTTGCATTTTTTTGTGATGGGTTTGTCATCATCAAAAAGGGGGAAATTGTTGGGACGTTGTTGGGACCTGGTTCTAAGCAACGGATCAACGATTCACTCCTCTTTAAGTTTTGATAATGACAAACACCATAGGGAACTAATGTGGCTTGTTCAAGTATTTCTAAGGAACACAGGTACAGCAAAGAACCCCTATGAATGACAAAGCCACTGCTAGCCACAATGAAGAGTTTCCATCAAGGGAACTCTGAAGAGGAAAGTTCCCATGAAGTGGGAACTCCCAGAAACAAACAAGAAGACACAAGCTTACAACGATGAAGAGTTTCCATCAAGGGAACTCTGAAGAAGTCAGTTCCCATGAAATGGGAACTCACATGTGAAGACAACGACCGTTCAGCGCAGATCGCGGGATCCTGTCTCAGACAGCCAGAGGGAACAGTCTGAGGATCAGACTGTCACGCTTCATCCAACGGTCCGATTGATTCAAGAACTTGACCTAGTTCAAACCAAAGTCACATGTGAAGAAAGTACAACTTGGGCATCAAGCAAAGGGCATTTTGGACACAAACGAAAGATGCTACTGCCCAATACAAATGGACTATAAAGCCAAATGAATAATACTCGGTCTGAGTACTTCTCCCAGAACTTACAAAACACCCACATCTGAGAAAAGAAAGAAAAGGAAGAGAAGTCCCCGCCGGCGAGTGTGTGATCTCGACGACGGTGAAGCTGAAGTTCCCTGGAGCAAGGGAACTGAGAAGTCAGCGTAAGGTTTGAGTTACTTGTGTTTTGCTGTTGTGAGCTTAGGAACTCAGTTGAGAGGATTTACTAGTGTTGCTAGAGTTAGGAAGAACTTGTAGGAATAGAGAAGTGTAAATCCGGCTGTGTAACTAAGGAACAAAGCAATCAATATAAGTAAGTCATTCAAAATCCTCCAAGCGGAGGTAGAGGTTTACCCATACAACTAGTTGGTTGTAGTGGGGTTCCTCTATAAAGGAACTGTCCCCTTAACTGTTTTTATTACTTGCGATTATTTACTTCCGCTGCCTTGGGAACAGCTTAATTGCCAGTTCCCAAGCTCACTGCTAACCGATTACGATCCAACAGTTCTATAGGACAGTTATCAGGTCGGCCGTTCTGTATGGGACAGAGTGCTGGCCAATCACAAGGGTACATGAGCAGAGAGTGATGGTAGCGGAGATGAGGATGCTGAGATGGATGTGTGGTCACACGTTATGGGACAAGATCAGAAATGAGGAGATCAGGAGCAAGATGGGGGTTGCCAGTATAGGGGATAAGTTGAGAGAATCCAAACTACGATGGTTCGGACATGTGCAGAGGCGGGGTACAAGGGATCCAGTCCGTAGGTGTGAAAGTTTGGACCTTGGAGAGTTTCGGACAAGTAGGGGACGACCTAAGAAATGCTGGAGGGACAACATTAAGCAAGACATGGATCAGCTGGGGATCTCAGCAGTGTTAGTAGTATGTAGGGACAGATGGAGGGAGAAGATTAAGGTGGCGGGCAGTTAGTTGCCAAGACAAATGGTCTCATGTGCTTTGTTTTGTTTTGTTTGTTGTTTTCGTTTTAGTGTTTTGTTAGTGTGTTTTGTTGTGTGTGTCCTTTTCTTTGTTTCCGTTGAGTTGGTGTGTTGTGGTGAGTTGCTTGGTTTGGGTGTTGATAGTGGTATTGTTCTCTCAGGATTTCTGGTTGGTGGTCCTACCCGGGCCTTTCAGGGCACTCCCCCTCGACTTTAAGCCAGGGGTGTTCCTATCCTGACCCCCAGATTCCGCTGAAGCGGAGTACACTGGGTTATTGTTGTTGTCGATTTTTTGAGCCAATCGCCATTTTCAGAACTTCGGGTCTTAATCGGACGCCCAAAGGCAGTAGCATGATCAAAGACACTTTTAGTGTAGATTTGGTGGAGGATTTAGGCAGATTAAGAGGAAGATTTGTGCTTGATTTGGGGTTCTAGGGTATGTTGTTTGGTGTTTCGTTCTGAGAAAGAGGGCAAGGTTTAGAAGGGTCATTGTTTAGGAGTGAAGTCTAATATTGTATGTGTACTTTGAAGCTTCGGGAGTGTTTTTTGGGAAATTTCTTTTGGTGTCTTCCAATTTTTGACAATCTTTTTGACGTTCAAAAAAAAATTATTCATTTTTTGACAATTTTATTCATTTTAATACTCCTTTACTTGATATATATATTTTTTAGTAACCTAAAGTCACTTAATAACTCATTTCCATCCAATTTTTAATTATTTATGTTAAAAAATTTACTTTTTTTTATTAATCTTTGTCGGTATCTTCTTTTTTCACCCCAAAAATCATTTTCTCCCCTCAAATGCTTCTCTTCCATGGAAATCCATGTGAAGCAAATACTACATTCCCTTTCTATTTACAAAAACAAAAATGATGCGATTTCTCTATGAAAAAACAAAAATGATTGACAAAATTAATTAAGTAGAGCAGAAACCATTACTTGCACCAAGGTTAAAAAAAATGAAAAGGAGATGCGAAGTGTGTATATATATACACACAACATAAAAAGCAAATTAAAATCTTGAATTGCTCATTACTTCAATTTATAATAAACAGTAAAGATATCTACCTAATCACATCAAAATTAAACGAAATCATACAAATCAAAAGTGGCTTCTTTGGTCTCCTGACTCTCCTCGACAGAAAGAACGAGACCGAAGACAAGCATCGTGTAATATTCGGGTTCGTTTTTTTCTTTCTTCTCCGTCGGAACAATGATCTTCTTGTTGGAGAAGCAATGAAATTAATTAATTAATTTGGCAACTAAACCCTATATTTCTCCTAGGAAACTTTAGCCACTATTCTTATACGTAAATTTTTCTATCAAAAATTTAATCTTATCAAGTTAACAAACCCATATCTTCTACCCATAATTTTAATCTTATCAAATCAACAGACCCCATATCTTCTACCCATAATTTTCTATCTTTCGCGATCCGATCTCGGACCTCCGTCACTGAACGACTTATAATCCGAGGTCCTTTCCGATTTGTTTTTCTCATTCGAGTATCACAACAAACAACTTCTGGTTCTTCACGTTCCATAGCCATAGTGCTCACGCCGAAAACCGACTTCCTTGCCCGACTTCCTTGCCCTCTCTTTAAGCCACTAAATCAATTGGGTTCAGGCAACTTCGCGCTTCCAGGGCTCGTCAACTCGCCTATTTTCCGGTAAGCTCCGAGACAAGTCGTTCCCCTGTTCAACTTTCCCAGCAACATTATGGTTCTATTTTCTTTCTCTTCGTTGTTTCCCTTTTATTCTCCGACCAATCTCGTCGACTCGCCTTCAGGATAAGGCGCCACTGGGAGAGGCCAACAACATCGCCGGAATTCGCCGCCGTCGTCAATCGCCGTTCGAGACGACCACCAGTGAGTTCTTTTCCTCTGTTTTCATTGTTGTTGTTCTTGGGTCGGGTACTAGTTTAAGTTGGGGTCGGAGTGCGTCATTAGCCAGAATTGGGAACGACAGGGAGGTGAGTGATCATGGCCACCGATGGGAGTGGTGGGGCGAAGCTACTTCGGAATGCCGGTGGGGCGCGAACAGGGCAACTGAGGCTTCTCGTCCCTGCTTTCCTTCGATGTTGCCGGACGGGGAGGAAAAGCGCATCCAAGCGAGAATATGGACCAGTCGAAGGAGGCGAACCAGTCGAACGAGGAGCTCGAAGTCTGTAGCGTGAGGAAGAAGAAGAGGTTGACCGAAATTTGGTCAAAAGGAAAGGGGGTGGGGCCCGGTTGAAAAGTCAAAAGGGGAGGCTTTGTTAAATATTTGTACCTTGCGTTTGATCAGTAGAGGAGACAATCAAGTTAGTTATTGGATTAAAACATGGGTTGGGCCATTCTTGTTTAATTTTGGGCTGTTGGGTAACAGTGGCATGCTTGGAGTGAGATTTTGTTTAAACGTGGGTTGGTGCTATTTCTGTAGAGTCAAGTTAGTATTAATTGAATTAAGCTAATGCTATACTGGTAATTATTATAGGTTAATAGTATGTATTGAACAGTAGTGTATATTAGTATTTCGTGTAGTTCATCCTTAGCATGGCAATTGTTATATAATAATCTATCTATATGTGCGAATATAATGTAGTGAAAAATAATAATAATAATAATAATAATAAATAGCATGGTTAGCATATTCTAAGGAAATTCTTGTAATAGAAGTCGGTTATTTTTAGGGAATTAAAAGTGGCTCGTTCGTTGGGGTTAGTTGGTTCGGTTCATACTTAATGTAATCTTTCCCTTATAATTCTTTAGGGAATCGTTTCCGTTTGGGGTCTTAACTTTTTTCTCCATCAAAGAATCCCTATCTTCGAGGTAAGTCGTTTTTGACTTGTTCGGTTCTTGTCTATCCTGTTAGATTGCATACCGTTATTGTAAGGCGGATTTTGGGAACTAGTCCCGAATACCTTTTTAAATTGTTTTGAACTTCTTGAATTGTTGTGTGTAAAACGGTTTTGGACGCATTTTATCGGCAATATATTTTTGGAACGTTTTCTCTGTGTTGGTACCGTTTCCGACACGGCCCATCGTAGCTGGCGTGGAGGAAGAGTTGTCTATGTATGACCCGTGTGACAGGGAAACCGTGCCCCTTCAAAACAAAAATCATTATCTATGCATTTTGGCAAGTGCTCCAGTGGAGGCTTAGCCGGGGTTAGAAGGGAGATTGTGAAGTGGAGTGAGAGGGCCTGCCTCAGCACTCGGCGTGGCGATGAGCGCCTTGGAAGTCGGATTGTGAGATGGAGGAATTGCGTTGTTATAAGGTTTTGTTTGTAAATGTGTATGTGACTATGTGGGACTGATTATGACTAATTTAGGTATTGGCCTTTAAAGTTATGATTGCGATTGTGGACTTGGATGCTGACTCTAGAAATGCTTTTAAAAACGTCTTGCAATTTCCGTATTCTTTCTAACTTGATAGATTAGTAGCTGACCCTTCGGGGAATATTTTTCAGTTCCAAGTATGAACCAGGGAACCGTGCAGGAACCAAGTCCAGATGGCGTGCGGAGCGGTGAAGAGCGCGTGTCATAGTAGGGTCGGGTTTACCTTAGTTTAATTATGACTTTCTAGGATGTTGGTTTTACTATTATGATGGAGTTAGTATTATTACCTGTCTTTTGTTTTCCTAGAATAATTTATTGTTAGTAGTGATTCGTCGGATTTGGATATTTATGTTTTTCGGGAATACATGTATACCTACGTTTTCTAAGTTTTTATAAAATGAATGGTTGGATGTTTTTATTAAGTTTTCTCGTCGTGCCCACGTTGCAAGATCCTATAGTGTAGTTGTCAACCTACTTAAATAGTACCTAGTAAGGTCTATTTCTAAGTAGCGTCCTGTCGGAAGTCGGGGTGTTACACATCGACTTCTCATCGACGTTGTAGCCAGCGAATTACCAATTGTCGAGGTCCCGTGTGATCATCGGAGACTTCCACAATTGTGTCGCTGAAGACAGGACCGACGTTGTAGACGCATGGCATTGCGAACGGAAACATTCTTTAGCGGTCCACGGATGTCGGTGTTCTGAAGGTCGATCCCGACTTCCTTGACTTCCACTCTCATCACACCTCCTCTGCCCACTGATTCTTTCGATATTCGATGGAGATGAATTCAAATTGGATTAAAATCCACCCTGTACCCACAACTTCATATTACTTTAGTTCGTTACAAAGGGGTAAATGTGGGGATCTGATGGAGGTACTATTGAGGAGAGAGAAAAACTAAGGAAATTGTAGATTTTCGTAGAAGAGAAGCATCTAAAGGGAGAGAATGAGTTTTGGGTGAAAAAAGAAGATGTCGATCAAAGATTAATAAAAAAAAGAGTAATTTTTAACGAAAATCAATAAAAATTGGATGGAAAGGCGTTTTTAGGTTACAGAAAAGCATTTGTATAAAGTAGAGGGGTAACAAAAGGAATAAGTTTTTTTTTTGGATACCAAAAGGAAAAGTAAAAAACTAGAGGGTACCAAAAGAAATTGCCCTTTTTATGAACAAAGCAATGCAAACATTAGGTTACTTGTTTATTACATGGTCAACCTAAATTATTTAAATGGATGATTTTAAGAAAGTCAAACAAAAAGGGTTGTTGATGTAAAAGGAAATTAAAATTTGGAAAAGAAAGGTCTTTAATCCCTAGAGTAGAATGGATACTTGAAACAGCTTGACAAAGTAGAGGAACATTACCATGTCTTCTAGCAAGCAAATCTGCAACATTATTGCATTCCCTGTAACAAAAAAAAAAAGTGGAATCTATTGAGCAAGATTTGAAATATCAGATATAATAGAATCGATTTCCTAAGGAACTTTTCAAACTTGTTTTATAGAATCGGTAACAATTAAATTATCACCTTCAATAATAAGATTATAAATATTCATGGAGATGGTTGTTGTGACTCCTTCAAGTAAAGAAAGAGCTTCAACTTTTAAAATAGACATAGGAGGTAGAGAAGTTCTACTCAACTGTAGAATAATACTATTACAGTCCCGAATAATGAAACTGGAAAAAGTTGAAGAGTTTCCTTGTTTAAAGGCATCAAAGTTCAGTTTAAGCCAATTAGCAAGTGGCTTAATCCAAACACCATTCGCTTTACGTTTTCATTGCGATTTTTTCAGTAACTAAATTGGTAGAAGTCCACTGAATATGTTGGTTAAAAGCCAATTCATAATGTAAAAGGTTATTGATTAAACAAGAAGGATTAAAAATCAAAGTATTTTTATGATCCCAAATATACCACCAAAAAAGCTAATAATATCACTATGAGAATTAAAATTTATTGTTGCAATTAAATTGTCATTAAAGTTTCTTGTTGTACCTAGTTGGAAAGAACGATGAATTGTAATTTCTAGCTATGCAATCATCTTTTGTGTAAAATTACAATGAAAAAATAAATGGTTCAAAGTTTCATTTTCAATATCACACTAGGAAAAAAGTGTGTGGAACACAATTAAAGAATCTATTTAATCTTTAGTTGTTGCAAACACCTAACACATGATTTTCAGAGGAAATTTTTGATTTTAGGCATAAGTTTTGTTTTCCAAATCCAAGTGTAACCATAGGTAGAGGGACAATTTTGAGAGGAATCAAATAAGGCAGAAGCAAACTTAGTAGAAAAGCAACCATCCAAAGAGGGAAGCAAGATTAGTTTGTCATCAAGATCAAATAAAGGGATATGAATAGAAGTAATCAGATTAACGATAGAATGTGGTAAGAGAAGAGTAAGAGCAATTGAGTCCCACGGTTTTTGAGATGTAATAAAAGTTGAAACCTTTAAATTGGGATTAAGATTATCAAAATAGTGTAACAAATCTAAGTCTCCAATCCATTTATTAGTCCAACCATCCATTTAAGTCCTCGAAAATATTGTCTCTAATATTTAACAATCGCCCAAATTGCCAAGATGTATTTTTCTTTTGATATTGAAACAAGGTCTAGGAGCCCAAGTGTTTGTCTTTTGTAATTTGAACTCACCCACAAGTTATCCGGTTTAGTCAAGTGTTTCCAGAATAATTTCATTTGTAAGGAAGTATTTGCATTTGTTGCAGTCTAAAGACCAAGACCGCCTTAATCTTTTGAAAAACAAATTTTCTCCCAATTGAGAAAACGATGAGCATTAGATGCAAATTTATTCCAAAAAATGATTTATTTACTTTGTCAATTTCTTCCCAAATACTCTTAGGTAAAAGGAACCTTTGCATAAGATAATTAATTTGACCAAGCAAATTAGATTGAATCAAAACAACCTGACCTACTTAAGAAATAGAGTTGCTTTCCATTGATATAATTGCTTTTTTAACTTAATAATAAAGTTATGAACATTGCATTTTGAACATGTCCTTTTAAAATAGGAATACCTAGATATTTTTCAATGGTGATGGTAATCTGAATATTAATAACAATAGCTAATGACAAAGCAACATGTTTTGAAATATTTGTTGATGTTTGAAAGACACTCTTGTGATAATTAATCAAAAGGCTTGAAATTTGTGTAAATTAATCAAGAATTCTTTTAATATAATTCATATTAGAGTGGTTTGCATCAGCAAAAATAAGAGTATCATCAACAAAGCTAAGAAAATGTAAACATGTACCGTTCTTAATTAATTGGATACCTATACGTTGAGGAATTTGACATGACTTTTGGTGTAAAGTTTGAGCAAGGTATTCCATGGCATTAACAAAAATAAAAGGAGTGATTGGATCCCCTTGCCTTAAACCACAACGAGGAAAAAGTTCAAACCTTACCTCATTATTAATAAGGACAAAGGTAGAGGTAGTCATGATACAAGTCATAACTAAATTAACCCAATAGAATGAAAACCAAATTTCAAAAGAATAAGTTTAATGAAGTTCCAATCAAGCTTATCATACGCTTTCTCCATGTCAAGATGGAAATCCATCCAAACATGCTTACCTTTTTTCTTTTTATGGAAAGAATGGAAAATTTCAAGTACTAAAAAGATATTATCCTGAATTAGATGACCTTTTAGAAAAGCACCTAGCTTGTAAGAGATTAATTAATTTTGTTATAATAGTTGACAAACAATTGGCTAATATTTTTGTTATGATTTTATGAATAGTATTACAAAGGCTAATAGGCCTGAAATGGTTAATTGTAATAGGAGATTGAACTTCAGGGATTAGGGCAATTAAAAGACTTATTTATTGCAGTTAGCATATGACTAGAGTGAAAGCAAACATTTATTGCTAAAACAACAAAAGAACTAACAATGAACCAATAATGTTGGAAGAAATTAATAGGAAATCCATCTAGAACCAGTGTTTTTATCAAGTGTAAGATCAAAAACAACATTTTTAATTTCAGAGGAAGACAACAAACTTCAAAATTAAAATTATAATCAGGAGAAACTAGTTGGGGAATATATTCAAGTCCTCTTGAGAATATAACTAGCTAACAGAGTTCTAAGTAAACTGCTGCTTTAATTCATTTGTAATATTTTGAAAAATAAGTTCTTGATTAACAATAGTTATACCTTGGTGAGTTTGGAAAGAAGAAATTCGTTGCCTATAAGGATGAATTTTGGAAATTGATTGGAAGCATTTTTTTCCCTATTCATATTTTGGAGGTGAGTAATGTTAGCTCTTTGTTTCCAAAATTTATGATGGAAATCTAAAAGAATGTTATATTTATTTAAATGTCTTTGTACTTTTGAGATTATAGATACATTAAGCGGATCCAATAATAAATCATTCAAAAGAGTTTGTAACTATGCCTCCGAAATCTTCAACTGTTCCTAATATATTATTGTTCATATGATGTTTAGCCCATACTTTGGAATATTTTTTAAGAATTTGCATTTTCATAAAAAGACGACACATAAAAGATCCAAAAATATGGTATTTCCAAACTTTTTAACTAAAACGAGTATTCAGGTTTAGAAAACCAAGCATTTTCAAAATGGAAAGAGAATTTAAGATAAGGAGTTAGATTACCTAAAGAAAAGGAAATGAGGCAATGATTCGAAGTAGTAAAAGGGTGATCGTGAACAACCAAAGATGGATAAGAAGGAGCTAAGGAGTGGTGAATTAAAAGAAGATCTAGTTTTTCGAAAATATTATTAGAGGCGGTTGTATCTTTTCCCCAAGTGAAAGAAAAACCCGATGTTTCAGCATTAATTAAACAAAAATCATTGAAAATCAAGTAAATGATTAAAGTGAGTAAGAGTAGGACAACAACTTCCCAATTTATTAGAAGGAGTCTTGATTTCATTTAAATCCCCAATTAAGAAAAGGGGTAAATTACTATATGAAATGATAATGGATAAATTATATGAGAACATATCTTTATCAGTTTCTCGAGAAGGTGCATAAACAAAAAATCAAAAGGTATTGAAGCTGTTTGTAGGAGTATTTCATGGCGATAAGATTGGTTTGAATGCAATAAATTTGAAAATGGCGAGTAATAGAATTATGGCAAAGAAGAACCCATAGACCACCTTTTCAACAATAGACTGACAAAAGATGACCTCATGGAAACCACACATACGAATACTACCAAGATTAGGTTCAATATTAGTTTTTGTCTCTGCTAAACAAAACATGGTTAATTTATTGTGTTTTCTAATAAACCCAATTTCCTCCAAAAAAATTAGGCTTACGGATTCCTCAAATGTTCCAATAAGCAATATTCATATAAAAAAGTTTATGCAATGGTAATAAAAAGTTGAAGAAGAGAATGTGGATGTAAAGGTCCCAAAAAAAAAGATATAAAAAGCAAAAGAAAAGAAGAAAAACAAAAACAAAACGCAAGAGTCTAACAATAAACTTATAAACATAATATTTACATTGGCATTTAAAATTACAAAGTCCAAAGTAATATTCATACAAAAGTTGAAACAAAGTTGTAGTGGGTTGATCACTAGAAAAGAGCAAAAGAGAAACAACAATGGAGGCCCTAAGGAAGCAGCCAATACCCACTAAACACACAAGCAACATCACATCTAAACAAGTTGAAAAAACATAAAATATAAAGCATAAGTATAGTGGTTTTTACAAGAGGAAGTAAGGACCAATTTTACTTCCATGATTGATTTTCATTTAAGGGTCCTAAATTGTGTGTGCCTAAGGGCTCTATTTGACATTTGCTTGTGCAAGAGGCTCATGCTGGTGGTCTCATGAGGCACTTTGGAGTCATGAAAAAGTTGCATGTTCTTAGGGAGCATTTCTTTTGGCCTTGCATGCTTAAGTTGGTTGAGAAATTTTATGCCTCGTGTTTCACATGCTTGCGTGTAGTGATGGCCATTAGTGCGGGCCAGCCCAGCCCAGCCCGGCCCAACCCGCAATTGTGGGCCAAAATGGCCCGGCCCGACCAACCCGCGGGCCAGACGGGCCCAACCCGCCTGGGCCATGGGCCGGGCCCGGGTTGGGGATATGTGGCCCAGCCCGGTCGGGCCCGGGCCAGCCCGGCCCAGCCCGGAAATTTAATAAAGGACCGGGCCTATATATATCAGCCCGGCCCGGCCCGGGGCCCGGCCCGCTCCAGCCGGTACAATACCGGGCCGGTCCCGGGCCCTACTTCTCCGGCCCGGCCCGGTGGTGGCCCGGCCCGGGCCCGGGCCAGCCCGGCCCATGTCCATGCCTACTTGCGTGCTAAGTCGAGGGTGCAACTGCTCGGTATATACACTCCCCTTCCTATTCCCCATGTTCTTTGGGAAGACATTTCCATGGACTTCATATTAGGATTACCTCGTTCTAAGAGAGGGAAGGACTCCATCTTTGTTGTGGTAGATAGATTTTCAAAAATGGCATATTTCATTGCATGCCATCAAACTGATGTAGCATCTCATGTGGCTAGTCTTTTCGTTGATAATATTGTGAGATTGCATGGAATCCCTAAAACTGTAGTTTCTAATTGTGATGTCAAGTTCTTGAGCTACTTTTTCAAGACTCATTGTTCTAAGCTAGGCACAAAGTTGATTTTTCCACCACATGTCATCCTCAAACGGATGTACAAACTGAGGTCTTAAATTGTACACTTGACTCTCTTTTGCGTTCTCTTTTTTCCACTAAATTCTGCAAGTGGGAAGAGTGTCTTCCATTCATAGAATTTTCATACAACTATTCGGTGCATTCAACCACCAAGAAGGCTTGTTTTGAGGTAGTTTATGGGTGCAAGCCCATCACCCTCTTAATCTCATGACATATGCTACCAAGGACCGGGAGAGATGTGAAGGGCTTGATCATGATGCTAGGATCATGAAGCTTCATGAGGATACACGCCTTCAATTCGAGAAATGAACAATGCAATATGCACGCCAAGCGAACAAGGGGTGCAAAGAGCTCATTTTCGAGCCTGATGATTTAGTTTGGGTGCATTTGAGGAAGGAGTGTTTCCCCACTCTTCGTTATTCCAAACTCAAGCCAAGGGGAGATGGTCCATTTTAGGTTTTGGAGAGCATAAATGACAACTCATATAAGCTTGAGCTTCCACCGAATTATGGCGTTCATGAGGTATTTAACGTAGCCGATCTTGTCTCTTTCTTTCTTTACATTTTTGATGACTTTAAGGATCAAGGTTCAAGGTCGAACCCCCTTTTCAAGAGAGGAAGGATGATGTGATTCTTTCACATCATTAGCAAGAGGACCAACCAGGAACCGACGCTGAAGCCGAGGATGGTGCCGAAGTTGCGGGCGCGCCGAGTGCGCCTGATGCTCCGGTGCCGAGAGAGGTGGTGAAATTTTTGTCGAGCACTTCTGAAGTTTCATTGAGATATCTTTTGGAGGACCTTTTACTCACAAAATGGGGAACATTGAAGCCAAGAATGCCTATGAAAGGTGTGTGGAGCCATCCAAGTGTCGAGAGCCTCCTTTTGATGATATCGTCGCGGCGCCAAGGGCCAAGTCCGACACTCTTCAATATTTATGTTGAATTACCTGGTCCAAAGCTAACGCCTTACAAGAAGACCTTAGAGATGGTCTTTTGATCAGGCCGCGCCGACGCTGTGATTCTCGTTGTGTTCTTATCTTGAAGGCCAAGTTCGTTTGGTTGTTTTTATGAGATGTAAGGGTATTTTTGCAACTTTCTGAATCCTTGGGTTACTTTTAAAAATAATGCTTGTTTGTGGGTTTTCGAGTGCCTTGTTATGTTTTCCTTTGCTCCTTAGACAAGATTTATGAACAGATTCCAACCTTTATCTCTCTTTGAAACACGTTTTCAGCTTTGTTTTTAAAACAAAATCAGATTTGGTTCTTTGGATTGTGAGTCATATCAATCCCAAAGCTGAAGGTAGATCGTGATGAGTCATATCCTCGATTGTCTTCCAAGTTCGTGTGGGATCAAACGTGTCTCATATCCTTTGCTCTACTCCTCTATATCCAGTCTTCACCATCAATATTCATCACTTCCACCCACACAATTTCGTCTACAACATCCATCAAAAACCGATCTCAAAAGCCCTTCAAAGACGCCAATAAGAGGATCCAAAATCCTCCATCAAGTTTTCTTGGATTGCGTCCTGGATTACCTTGCACTGAAGCTTGAATCCTAGTCTCACATCATTGCTCCTTATGGAGAAATAAATTGGGGGGTGTAAATTAAAGTCAACAATCGTTAAAGACAAGTTCTTTTTCAGTCAATCAAGTAATTATATTAATGAGATCACGAACTTACAAAGGCAAATATAAGTCATTAGGAAACACTTTCAAGTGACGAACTTCTATCCTTCACTCTATCCTTCAACCACGATCATGACTTAGTAGATCTTGACTCACACAACCTCAAAGTGTACATAACTCTTCAAGGTGTCTCATTTTCTCCTGAAACGTCTGTTGAAATTGTTTCTTTTATTATATTTCAAAAATTAATAATCAATATTTTAAACTTAAATTTCATATTCAAATGTACATATTGAATTTTCGACTATCATACATCAACTTTGCCTTCCCATGGTTTCATAAATATAGATCTTAACCTAATTTCATAAATATGTTCTCTTTTCAAAACATGATTTTCAAATATCGAGTTTATGTTTTCAAATTTCACTTATCAAACTAAACTAAATCCATATTTGGAACTAAATATTTATAGCACATATGAACATTCTTAATCTAAAACCAAAATATATAGTCAACCATAAACCATCAACATAAATATATTATAATTCGATACAACAATATCTATATTCTATAAATAGATATAAATCTTATAAATCTCGGTATGAAATTACGTACCAATAGACCTGTCTTGCACCACCAATATTTTCTAAAGTCCTTTCCCGTGTCAATCGGAGTGAATTTCCCACTTGAATTGATATAGTGGGACCCACCAGTGCTCCACCGCCATCCAGCTCCACTCGTACATCCGGACCTCCACCACCCTCTGAATCCACACCCAATCCATGGACATTCGATCGTCCACCACCTCCAACGCGACCTCCAACATCTCCCTCGTTACCACCGATGGCTCGACCTACACCACCACCATCTTGACCTACAAACACATTACGATATGTCAATCTTCTTTTCCTTTTGTAGGATCAACATGATTATTCAATGAAAACTAAAACTTCAAAAAATAAAAAAAATAAAAATCAAGAACATGATATAAATCCTAAGAGTCTTTTAGTTTTCAGTGGGTTTCCAACAGGAGATGGCAAACAAGAATCGCACAGATATTAGATTTCAAATATTACTGGCATAGGTGTTACAATTTGAGAAGCATTCAGATATTAGATTTTAAACCAAAAAAGCATATTGATGGAATGAAAATTTGAGAAGTACTTTAATATACTATGAACTTATAATGAAGGCCTAGACTCATCTATTATGCTAATCACATACAATACCCTCAAGAATAGCCAAACTCCACTCACCTAATCACCTTTTTAAGTAGGAAAAATTAAAGGTTGGTAGCCTCGCACATCTATTGGAAAATGTTATGTTTGGACATGAATCTATTTGGCTTGAGCAAAAAGACAAATTATACTATCAAGTCACTATTCATGAAACAATGAAACAAGCTTAACAACAAAAATCCGTCTATATTCAAACTTGGCAAAAAGTATAAGAATGCTCTTCGTCTAAATACAGGTTGCAGAGAAACAAATGCAGGGCTACACCTGGAAAAGCTATACTTCTAAGAAAAGATTGATTGGAATTTAAGTTTAGTTTCCCCTCTTTTTGTATCTAGCTAGCTAGTTGTTGAAAGTAAGCCTTTTGAACACGCTTGCATGATCTGTAAATGCCTTTAACCTATTTCTATACATCTAATTCTCTAAACATGCAGGGCTGCACTTGAGCCCAAAAGATTACTACTATGGCTTGTCAAAGGAGAACTTGTACCACTCACAAATTGAATTAATTTTTTGAAACCTGATAAAGTGATTTGATGAAATACTGATATGGATGTTAGTTGTCAAAGAGCATAAGCATCCTAATCTGATTATACATGCAAAAAGAAATAAGGAGACGTATTCTAGGGTTAGATTAGATAACCATTGTTAAATGGATATGACGCCACCATTTCTTGCTACACAACTAGAAATACTACCTTGTGCCAACTTTTAAGACATATGCCCATGAAATGGAAATAGCATGCTTAATCCTAGATGGCGAGCCATTTCTCAGCTACTCAAGAAATCAAACTTGCACTGAGTAAATTAGATGACACCTAAAAGGTTCACACTTCAAATCTGTAGCAGAAAGCAGGCATAAGGATCATAGGAATTTCAACTAATGTTAGTTTATGCACCTTATGAGAACAAAGCTAGATAACAAGGCCCTAAAAATGCATTGAAATAACATATTCTTAAAGCTCTGATCCAATCAGATGTTCATTGCAACATGTGTAGGATATAAGCATCACAATGCACAAGAATTTCATGTATTATATATAAGCATCAGAATTCACAAGAACTTTGTATATTTCACTAAAGATCTTATCAAGACAAGCCAGACAACAAGATTTTATCCGAACTTCTTTGAATGTAGGAGAATACTTGATTGGGAGACTTGCAGAGTACTAAAGATGAGAATCAAAACCAACAACCATATAACAATAAGGCTCTATCAAAGATGAGCATCAACAACAAGCATTGTATACATAGTAGTTGGCCATTAGGCTTTCTACAAATTTATAATTTTGCAATTGACAATCATTATCAAAGATGAGCATCAAAATCAAGCATTTATAATTTTGCAATTGACAAATTTATAGTCGGGAGAACCACCATCAATAAGAAAAATTCAAAAATCCAAATTTAAGTTTTTGTGTTACATAGAAACCGCCATGATGGCGCCATCGACGTACTTACTTGATTGCACTATCGTCACCGGAGAACCGCCCTCGGCGTCACCTTGCTGGGCAATAGAAGAGGCGGGTTTTTTGCGGTGATGCCATTGAACTAGAACCGCACCAGGTTTATCACTACCTTCTTTGGCCATTTTTTAAGAGCTTAACCATTGGGTTATCGGAAATGGGGGTTATCGGCGGCGAATTGCTTTCGTCCGACTTTGGTTACAAAGAAGAATGAGGAAGTGAAGAAACGTATCTAATAGCTTGCATTCAGGTAGTGTTAGGATGCATATTCATGTTTGTTTTTCATGGGTTTTAGCTTAGTTCTAGGTTCTTGTATTTTCGGGTAGTTGCACTTGTTTTGCTTGATTTCGCAAGTTATTAGGTGATGTAGCAAGGTGGGACATGATCCGAGCTGGCCATGGTGGTGCATTAGAGCACATGAATGAAGATTATAAGAGGTGTGCAAGTGAAGGTTTTAAGAGCCAAGTCCGAAAGGAATGAGTTGAAGACAAGAACGTGACTCAGTAGACGAGCGCATGCTCGAAGGTGATCAAGCGTGGTCACGCACCTCTGTAGGGAGCCCGCTCCATGACCTTTAACATGGACAAGTTGAGCCGGTTATTTGGGCTTCGAGATAGGCTCAAGTTATGTAATGTCCGACGAGTTTGATGTATTTTTTGGGATATTTGATCTTAGGTGGTCTTGGGGTATTTAAACCTTGTGTTTGACTTTTCTTTCATAAACTTTGGGCTTGTAACTTTGGAGACTGGGTTTTCTAGAGAGGTTTCTCAAGAGCTCTTTGAAACAAATTTGTAAGTTTTCTTCAATACAGTTATGAATTGCTAAATCTCTTGTATTTGGCTAGTTAATTGAAGTTGTGATTTGCATAAGTTGTGAGATTTGATTGATTCCCAATAACCTTGACTAGCTTGATTTCTCTATCCTTAATTGAATCTAAACTAGGACTTTGTTAGATTGATCACCTAATTGAATTTCTAGTTATAACAAAATCTTATTAATTGCCGGTCGGTGTTAATTTGATCAAGACTAGAACTGTACTCAACTTAAGACGGGTTGGACTAGTTGGTTAAAGAAGAGATTCAATCACAATTACTCTAGATGACTGGTTGCTCTAGAAAATTGTTTCTTTTGACATTTGAATCGTAAAGCTAGTGTCAAATTGAATCTAGGAGGTCTCCTAGGTTACTTGGTGATTAGGGTTCTTAGATCCAGTTGGACTATGAACTAAAGCTGAAGTTTGAATAAAAAATCCATAATAGATTAGTTAAGGTGTAAAAGTGAATCAAGAGAATCAATTATCAAGCAATATCATGATGGATTTAACTAGTTGAACACGCTTTTCTAATATTGTTACAATCATCCTTGCATTCATATTTAGCTTTAATTTGCATCTTAGAATAGATAATCAATCATAAAACCCCCCATAATTTGGTTATTTGGAACGCAAGTAAAACACTTGTACACGAGTCTATGTGAGATCGACCCCTTGCTTACCATTCTACTCGGTTTGGTTCAGTTAGGTTCTTTGATAAGTAAACGATTGAAAAATACCTCATCAAATTTGGCGTCGCTGTCGGGGACTCGTTGCTATTTGTATTCTAATTTGTGTGTTATTTTTGGTATTGTGAACCTATCGTATGGTTCATAACACTCGTGCTACTAATCATGGCTTTGCTTGAATGTAGACAATTGCAAGATGAACACTTCCATTACTATTTTTCTAGATTTTAAGATCATGTGTTCGAACTTGATATTTTGGGATTACGATACAGTGATGCAGAGGTAAACATGGGAGTTATCCATGGTATGAATCTTGAGACAAGGGGGTTGACATACTACATGGGCAATGAGAGGCTTTTATATATGGGACTTGAGGAATGCTAGGATTTCTTTTGTTTCATGAGCCATCAAAGCTTATTGGTTGAATCATCTTCCCAACCACCCCAGCCGGTTGATACGTCTCTGGAGGATATAATCTGGGATCTCTCCATGGGGGCAGATGCTATATTCAAGGAGCACTGCGAGTCATGTTCTTCAAGGGATTTCACCATGGGGGAGGATGCTTCACTCATGTGGAGTCAATTGTTTGAGGGTTTTGTGGTTTTGGAAAAAGACTATTTTTTGACCATGATGACTTCTTTGTTGATGAAGTAGACAACCATGAGGGATAAAATCAACATGATACATCTGTTAAGGCTCCCGTTGTCATGGTGTGCTCTATGCTAGGCCTTGAAATCCCATATTTTAGTTTCCCTATCTTCTCACATCCGGAGCTGATGGAGTTGCAAGATGAGGAACCAAGTCTACAACACAAGGTGGAAGATAAAAAAATATATGGAGTTCATCTTGGATAAAAGTGGTATTGCTACCAAGTGCTTTGATTCATATTGTAAGTATTTTCTAAAGCCACCACTTGTGTTGAATTTATTTGAGCATATGCCATGTCATGCCAACTGGGCACACATGTTTGATAAATTAAAATGGTCTTTGAAAGCTATATTATGCATCTTTAATTTATCATTGTGTTACTTATGTTTTTCAGAGATGTGTGCACAAGGATTTGACAGGTTGTTAAGGGTATTGACAATGTCTAATCTTGTCAACTCATGCTCATGGTCAAGCTAATGACATTAAACAAGCACTTCTTGGGAGGCAACCCAAGTATTAGAGTAGATTTAATTTTCAGTTATATCTTTTGCTTTTTAGGTAGTTTTTGGTTGTGTTTAGATGCCCCAAGTTCAAAATCAGTATTCTGAAGAATGCAATGAAGCACGGGAAAGAGAAGAATGAGGCACGACCACGTAGGTCTGGTCCCAAGCCCACATAATTCCAACAAAGAGTTCCAAAATTGAGACGCGGGCATATACCGAGGAGGCGCGACCGCGTCTGTTGTAGCGCGACCGCGCAATCATGATAACGCGACCACGCCATTAGAGGATGATCCCGCGCTGATGGGACTTGAACCGAGTTCCGTTCTGAAGTCTTAACCACCACCACCACCATTGTCGGATTACCAACACTACCCAGATAGTTAGATCTTTTGTGAGTATTTCTCTTTCCCTTTCTTTTACTTTACTTTGAGGACAAAGTAAGTTTTAAGTATGTGGAAGGGAATTACTTGTTTGCATTCGTGTAGTTGCATTAGATTAGGCATTTTTAATTTATGTTTTGCATTGATTAAAAATCTTGAAAAATGAAAACAAATCAGAATATTTATAAAAATACAAAAAAATTGCATTTTAGGTTCTTATTTCCCCATTGTTTAATACCTCTTGTTTTTCTATGCTTCGATGAAATCCCAACCCATGGTTTACATGATATGCTGAAATTTGTATGACATGAGCATGATCTTTGGTTACATACTTTGACTATAGGATTGAGCATGCATAATAGCTTGAGTTTTTTTTATTTATTTTGATGTTTTAGACACAATTACCTTGTGAGATTATTTGGCCTTTTAATTGTTGAAATTGTTCTATATTTTCTTGAATGCATCATTATGAATTACTAGCTCTAGAACTTGCGTTATGACTCTTTTTCAAGACTGCTTTACATGATTAAATGGATGACATTAAAATGATTGAGGCATGTTTCTTATTTAGCCTATTATTTCCCTTCCTACCTTACAAGATCCATATTTTGACACCCATTTTTTTTAGCTTTAAAGCCAATTTTTTATAAGCTCCACAAAATAATCCCTAGCCTAATAAGCTTGACCCATCCTGTATATAGAACTTTAGGTTGTTTTGTTTTGTATGAGTTTTGAATAAGTATGGGGGAATTTGAAAGAAGAGGTGGAAGAAAGGAATACAACTCTAGTGTGAAAATTTGAAAAAATGAAGGTGAAAGAAATATGTTTCTAAGAAAAGGAGGAAACTTTTGAGCTTGAAAGAGTGAAATCTTCATAAGTATAAGAAGAAGAGTTGGAAAAAAGAGGGTAAAAGTGAGAAAAAAGAAGAAGAATGAAACAAAGAGCTTAACTGGATGTAAGGAGCTGGTGAAGCAAGTTTGGAAGTGTTATGAAAAGTGAAATGTGTTGATTTTGGGTTTAGGATTAGTTCTTTATCCCGGATTTAGCACCACAAGACTAAATATGATCCCTTCCAAATTCTCTTTAGTCTTTACCTTGGCCCCATTTACAACCCTTAAAAAGTCCTCATGATTTTTGTTATGTGTTTGGTCCATAGCGGTGGAGAATTAGGACGTTGATGCAAGCCTATGGTAGCCTAGTTTTACTCTATGCTTAAATAAAATGTATGCTAGGACTTATTGGTTAAGTTGTGATTGTAAGCTGACTTGCTCTATGGATTATGAGATGAATGTGTGATTGTAATGTTGTGGTGTGATTTGGATTTAGGTCTTGCTTGAGGGCAAGCAAGGCTTAAGCATGGGGGGAATTTGATAACTTGCATTTAGGTAGTGTTTAGGATGCATATTTATGTTTGTTTTGCATGGGTTTTAGCATAGCTCTAGGCTCTAGTGTTTTCGAGTGGTTGCGCTTGTTTTGCTCGATTTTGTAGGTTATTAGGCGATGGAGCAAGGCGGGACGTGATCCGAGCCGGCCATTGTGGTGCATTAGAGGACATGAATGAAGATAAGAAGAGGTGTGTAAGTGAAGATTTTAAGAGCCAAGGCCGAAACGAACAAGTTGAAGGCAAGAACGTGACTCAGCAAACGAGCGCGAGCTCGAAGGTGATCAAGCATGGTCGCACACCGCCGGAGGGAACTCACGCCATGACCTTTTACACGGAGAAGTTGGGCCTGTTATTTAGGCTTCGAGATGGGCTTAAGTTATGTAATGTCCGACAAGTTTGATGTATTTTTGGGGATATTTGATTTTAGGTGGTCTTGGGGTATTTAAACCTTGTGTTTGACTTTTCTTTCATAACTTTTGGATTTGGAACTTTGGAGACTAGGGTTTTCTAGAGAGGTTTCTTAAGAGATCTTTGAACCAAATTTGTAAGTTTTCTTTAATACAATTATGAATTGCTAAATCTCTTGTGTTTGTTTAGTTAAATGAAGTTATGATCTGCATAAGTTGTGAGATTTGATTGATTCCCAATAACCTTGACTAGGTTGATTTCTCTATGCTTAATTGAATCTAAACTAAGGTTTTGTTAGATTGATTCCCAATAACCTCTACCGGTCGGTGTTAATTTGATCAAGAGTAGAACTTTAATCAACTTAGATCGGTTAGACTATTTGGTTAAAGAAGAGAATTCAATCACAATTACTCTAGATGACTGGTTTCTCTAGATAATTGATTCTATTGACACTTAAATCGTAAAGTTGTTGTCAAGTTGAATCTGAGAGGTCTCCTAGGTGAAGTGATGTAGTTTGGATTACAAATCAGCAATAGATTAGTTAAGGTGTAAAGGGAATTAAGATAATCAATGATCAACAAAGCAATATCATGATAGATTTAACTAGTTGAACACGCTTTTCTCATATTGTTTTAATCATCCTTGCATTCATTTTAGCGTTAATTTGCATCTTATAATAGATAATCAATCATAAAACCCCATAATTTGGTTACTTGGCATGCAAGTAACACACTCAATTTGGTTAAGTTAGGTTCTTTATAGGTAAAGGACTGAAAAATACCTCATTACTATCGCTCCTTGTTGCGAGTTTTTACGCTTCATAAAGCGTAACTATTCGCGAAGAATCCCGCTTCATGAAGCGACAAACTTTCCAACGGATCACGTCTTCCTTTTCAGGTATCCATTTGCGTAGCGCATCATGAAGCGCCGCGCTTCATGATGCTCAATATTTCATGGGCGCCCGGAAAAAAATTTGTTCCTAAAGATTTTCCGATAAGTTAATGCCATTTTATCAATTTTACTTTGGCACTTTCCTAATTCTTACGTGACAAAGTAAGTCACTTTTACTATTTATAATATAACCCTTGGTTGATATTTTACATCTTATGACAAATCTTTTGTATGGCTCAAAATCCAAAACTTTATCTTTTGGTGTTTTGTTAAGTATAACCAATTCAAGGATGTAAACCTCTTATATAGATTTACCGGTACTATCCCAAGGTTAATACATGGACATCTTGCTTTGCGAAAACATATCCATCACATCCCAAGGGCCTCATAGAATTTATGAATTAGAAAGGTATAATCTCATTTTTCTTTTTTAGGGAACTAGGTTTATCATGCAAGATTATTTACTAGTGAACTAAAATATAAATAAGCATGCAATAATAAACATATGCATATTTAAAGCATACACTCAATGCAATAAATAAATGTGATCCTAATATGACCCCTAAATACCCCCAATAACTATTTTTAAGGATTATTCTTATGTCTTGGATCAAAGATCGTGAACTCTTCTTTGGATCTCTATCCTTGAATCTTCATATGGTCTTCTTTTCTTGTATTATATTATGTAAATTTAAATCTAATTTTCTTGAAAATAAGTTACAAAAATACATAACGATATACAAATCGTGTACATGCAAAAATAATAACAATGAACATATCATATTTTCTATCTTGTCATGCCAGTTACCTCATGTAATAATAATAATATCATATAAAGAGACTGATTGTGGGGCATGATTGTGGGGCTCGAAGGAAGGGAGTTGAGCATCGAGGATTTGCTTGAATCATGGTGTATGGAGGGTCGTTTCAAGGTCACCAAAGCTTATGAGGTCCTTCGCCCTCGGAAACCGGTGGTGCCGTGGAATAGAGGGGTGTGGTCACGCCGAAGCACATGTTTATCCTATGGTTCGCGAACCTCGGGAAGCTATCCACCTATGATCGTCTCCTTTTCTTGGATGTGAAGCCGGGTTGTCGCCTTTGTGGTGCTGAGTTAGAGACACATGAGCATCTCTTCTTTGAATGCCCTTACTCGAGTGGCATTTGGAGGGAGATCCGAACCCACTTTTTGATCACTACCGGTGCTCGCTCGCTTAGGTGCGCCTTGGATTGGATGCATCGGCGCGCCCGCGGCCGCAGCTGCCTTGCGCGCGCCAGGATCTTCGCGCTCTCCGCTACGGTTTACTACTTGTGGCATGCCCGAAATGCTTGTATTTTTTATGGTAACCTCATTTGCCCCGAGGTGATTGTTAGATTGATTATTACTCATGTATTCCGGTTGCTTTATGATATTTATCCCATCACTATGGTGAAGAAGTTGTAGATCACATGTTCGGTTGCGTAGTTTGGATGGCTTGCATGTTATTCTATTTGCGCGTGTTTTAGCATAGTTAGGAAGGCCTGCGTGCTTGTCCTTTTATACTTGTTTGTACTTGATTATCTACCATTTAAGGGTCATATTTAATACGAATTTACCGTTACACCAAAAAAATGATATAAAGAGACTTTTTGGATTACCCACGATAATGCATTTTCTTGCATTATAATGAATAATTTGATACAAAATTGCATTAAATCCGGCATTATAATGCAAGAAATGCATTATCCTAGGTAATCCAAAAATGCCCTAAATAATTAAGAGACAAGTAATAAATTAATCAAATTAACATGAATAATAGACTATTAATCAAATTAATAGATTTTTAGGATTAGATTAATTAAAATGTAATAAAATAATTAATTTAATCTTCTTGTTATTTTTATTCAAAATATTAATAATAAGATATATGGAAGTAATATTTAATAGCAACTATTACCATGTATAATTGGATAAAAATTATAGTCTTAGATATAAGATATCTATCATATATAATTAAGGTAGTTAAGAACTAACAACCCTAATCCACCTCTTATGATAGCCTAGTGTTGTCCCTAGAGCTGTCAAAAGCTGACCTAACTCGCTAACCCGACCCAAACTGTCCGATAATTTTAGGGTCAAGACCCAAAAATTTGAACTCAAAACCCGAAATCAACCGAACCCGATAAAACTCGAAACCCATTGGGTTGACCGATTTAGTATATTTATAGAATTTTTTAATTTTATTTTGAAAATTATAATGTATTTTATCATTAAAATAAATGAAAATAATATATTTTAATTAAATATTATTATTTAGTTAAAATTTAATTTTAATAATCATAAAAAAAGATATTTTAGACTCGTTGGTCAGCCCGAGCCGACTGAAAACCAGCTACAACCCGACCCGATTAACCCATGACCCATGATGAAGCCAAACCCGAACCTACCTGACCCAACCCGACCCGATTGACATGTCTAGCTGCCCCTCACCACGGGCCTGCGACCTTTCGGCCACCATAGCCATGCCTGCCATCTATTGATGGTCCTACCCTCACTTCCACAAATTTTTTTAGAAATTAAAAAAAAATTGATGATCGTAAGACTAAGAAGGCGTGTTTTCATAAAATTTAATTTTTGAAAATTAATGCATGAATCAAATTAGTACAAAAATTATCAACTTTACGCATAAAAATGAATCAAGTTCTTAATTTCTAGGTTTTGAATCAAGTTCTACTCTTGCATTAATTTGTAGGGTTTAAACTCAAATATTTTATCAATTTTACAAGAACTCCTATCTCTTGCATAAATTCATACAAATGTATATTAAGAGACAATTTTTTTTGAGTATATGTTTTGGCTAAAGTTCACAACTTTATGCATCCAATCAATTAAAATCATAGTTTTAATTGTATAAATTAATTTGTTCATCAATTTTACACTAAATTGAATCAAATTCAACAAGATATATGCATGATCAAATAATTTTATGCAAGAGGCTGTGATGGCACTGTTGGGTTTATATGCTTTGAGCGGAATTTCAAAAAACAGTTTTGTAACATCTAACTTAGGCATGCTTTGAGCGTACCTTGTTGGTCCACATGAGCACCGGTACTAGATCGCCTTTCCTTTACCTTTGCTTGCTAGAACGAATGAACAACATCACCAATGACTTCTCCTTATGGCCAGCCGAACCACACACAAGAGAGATTATTTTGCATAGAATTTTCTTTTTATATCCCTTATTTTAATATATGGTTAAACAAAAATATTTTACCATTCCTTAAAGATATATATTATCAAATAATAATACCTATTAATATTACTTGATCAATGTCATTCCTAACATGTGTAATGTGTGTATGTAGGGTTGTGCAAACATAGACCGGATCGGAATTTTATAGTCCGGTCCAAGACCTAGACCGAGATGGTTCGATCCACGCTGCAAATTTTTTGAGATTCCCGATCCAAAACCGGGATCGTACTAGAGGATCGTATGACCGGTTTAATTATAAGATTAGGATAATTTCTAATATTTATTAATTCTTTGACTTGGGTTTGCAATTGTTCCAAGAGATTTGCTTTGATCTTAAGGAAAATTAGTGACTCAGTTTAGCTCTTCAATGAATAAATCAAGTTCTCAGCCTAATTGAACGAGTAGAAAATAATTAACTATTGTAATTGTTTACAAAACGATACAATTAAGAGAGTGTATTTTGATTGAAGTATTTTGGTAGGTAATTGACTAATTAATTATAATTAGCTTGTTAGATAATTTAATAAAGAGAGGAAAAAATAACGTCGTTGCTAGACTAATGATCAAAAATAAGTAATCCGGTCTACAATTGGGATCAAACCGTAATTGTTCAGTCCACGGTCCATAAATTTTTAGAATTACAGTGCACCGGTCTAGACCGGTGCACTTTATACACATAGGGTTGTGCAACCAGACCGTATATACCCAGTTCGGTGCGGTTGTAGAGCTCTATGCGTAAGTGGGCCAAAATCGCAGACTCGCTATGTGACACCCTTATACTCTATGACGTATGCTTAGTAATAACTTATTTCTTATATCAACAGATAATTCACATATAACAACTATCCACATAAGCAAAAAGCAGAAAGTAACAACCATAAAAGGTATATAGGTAGTTACTTCTTATGCTAATACATCTATTACTCTAACTTCTATTACAACTCATATGTCTAAGATGCAAAATGAGGAGGAGAAGGTTGCATTGAGCTTCAGCCGACCGACCTGTATGAATGTGACCTCTACAAGAGACAAACACCAATATGTTCTAGCTGAGCCTAAAAAATTATTTTGCGATTTACGTGAGTTGCATACTCAGTGAATATAAACCATCATCAATTATTTCACATAGTGTCAAAGATTTAGTCCATGCACATATACATACATAATATACATATGTCATATAGGAATTTACTTTGCAAATGCAAATGCTGATGTTTCCGATTTATTATTCTGTGAACTATTCAAGCCTGAATCTGCCCCGGGTTTACTATATATGGACTCTTATGGTCTCTTTAGCAAAGAAATCTGAAGATCTCTTGAATATTGACTCTTATCGTCCCTTTAGCAAAGAAATCCGAAGATCTCCTGATTGACCCGTAGGTCCTATATGATCCGAAGATCCTGTATGATCCGAAGATCCTGTATGACCCGTAGTTCGCTTTAACAAAGAAATCCGAAGATTTCCTAAATTACAGTTCAGGGCAAGACAGTCACAGGTCCTTTTAATCTCATTGCAATATGCTATGCAATCAAATGCATCCTATAATCATATATCATATGCCATCTGTTATCATACTTTCTGTGCAAACAACTCTAGAAATTTCAGAGCTATCACATATATCCATATAATCCATGTAGCACATATATCCATATAGCTCATATAGCACATATATCCATAAAGCACATATATCCGTATGGCACATATAGCACATAGGGTTGAATCTCCGGTCTATACTCACCTGTTTAGGATAGATACTATATTTCTCCCCCTTGTTCTTGAACACTATCTATGATCAGTTTTCCAAATCAAACTTGTACTTTGAGATTAAAACCCAATAGAAGAGGTCTCGTACCAGATCCAACAAAAAACAACCAAAATCACACCTCCACTTTTATTAAATCTCAAACTTCGAACTCTCTGCGTTTTTTTTCCTTTCTGTTCTTATCTTCATTCTTAATGTTGAAGAAATTTCACACACATGTATATATGCCGAGAAGAGTCGTCAAAACAATTAGAAAATTACGCTTTTCACCCTTAAATCTCCTTTACTACAAACTTTACCCTAAAATAATTAATAATTAACTTTTTCTTAAATTTTTTTTAAATATAATAAACTTAATTAGAAAATAAATATTATTTTTGAAAATGCATTATATATCATGCCCATATGCCATACATATGCTACTAATATTATATGAATGCAAAATGACGTATGCACTTTGGTCGGGGATGTTACACGCTATGGGTCTTGGATTTGTTTTCATATAGCCTGTATAGTGTGTGACCTTATAGGACCCGAATAAAGTAGCAATGCGCTAAATCTATTTTATCCTAAGTCATAATTGGCTTATAGCAAACCACTAATGCTACCTATATTATCGAATAATAATATTCATTATTAATCCTATTATATCATTAAAAAGGAGACAAATCCTTCAGACATAAGTATAAGTAAACCATCATATTCTTACGAAAATCCATATCTGGAGCAACAAGTATAAATATAGCTAAATCTATACAAGGTGGGTGCATAAGTACACATGCAGAAAAGAAACAAACTATATAACTAACTCTGTGTACATAGCTAATATGCATCAACTAATGATTCCAAGTGCATTGAAGAAGCACACCTTCTTCTACATGTATTGAATATTGATAGTTTTTGGATTGGATGGATCAGTGAGCAACAATGAACTCGTGAGGAAACCCCTGATCGTCTGAGTTTGATGGCAACACAATCTCATCATCAAAGGTGAAATTGTACCTTTCCCCTATAGCTCTCAAGAACTGCAGGACTTCAAACATGGTGGGTCTCTCTTTGGGCATTGAGGAAACACAGTTACAAGCAACCCTCAAGAACTGATTAAGCGCATTATCAACTCCTTGCCCAAGCAAGGACTTATCAATAGCAGAGGACACTTGACTCGTACTAGAAAAATGTAAGATCCACTCTGCCAAGCTTCCCATGAAACTTTCTGGGGCATTCTCAACACGGGTAGGCCTCTTCCCCGTGATCAGCTCTAAAAGTACTCAAGTGGGTATCCACAAGATTCATCAGCGTTGCAAGACCGAAATCCGACAATCTAGGCTCAAAGTCCTCACACAGCAAAACACATTTGGAGCTTATGTTTCTGTGTATTATTCTTGGGTTACAGTTGTGGTGAAGCCAAGTCAAGCCCTTTGCTATTCCAATGCCAATTTTAAGCCTTAGAGGCCACTCCACATGATGCTTAGCAGCCTCAGGGTCCGTCGAGTGAAGCAGATCAAAGAGGTTTCCATTCGCCACGTATTCATACACTAGAAACCTCTCTTTCTTGGCCATGCAAAATCCTAATAGGGAAAGGAGGTTTTTGTGTTTGACACTGCCAAGAGTGTTCATCTCGGATAAGAACTCCTTTTTCTGAGCGCTGTGAGTCGTTCAACCTCTTCACCTGTGCTGATGATGTTTGTATTATTGAAACTGTTGGTGGCATTCATTAGGTCACTCAAATTCATGTTCGAAACCTTGTAATCAAACATTGAGACCTGGATATGAACCAAAACTCCTGTTAATTTAGTCGATTCACCTAATTGAAAATGCACATATTGAGTATATTTAAAATAAATTATCTCTATTGACTCGCTAATTTGGCTCCAAATGAGGTTTGTATTCGACAAAATTGTTGTAAGACTAAGGAAGACAATTAGTAATTGTTTTGGTCAGATTTCAACCAACGACAATCACAAATGGGAAATTTATCATGTGAGGGTGGTCTTAGCGGTAAACACGAATTTGAACGGAGCAATTTGATTGTATTCAGGTTTTCCAAGTATTTCGATTGCTCGAGATTACAACTGGGTGTTCTCTTGTTTTTTCTACATCTCATCCCCCTAGTCTATATATTACAATTGGAATTAACTCCCGGTATTTCATCCCACGATCGTCTCCATCGTCTCCCCCGTTCGAGCACCCTCCACAAAACAGTTTCCCTCTGGCGCAACCGGCGATCCCCACTTCCTGGGTTCTTCTGGGTTGATTGGGCTGCGTGGCCTCGCTTTGGACTGGTGGGCTTGACCGAAGAATGGGCTTGGTGAATTCCGGGCCCAACAATAGCCCCAAAAGATCGAGTGGATTTTCAAATCCGCCAGATCTTTTTTACTGTTGGCGTCCGAGATCTTCGACGTTGCAGATCTTTCACGTGTAGAGTCAGGATCTTGTAACGCGTATCCAGGCCGCAGATGAAGAGACGGGCAACCACTATATTTACAACACTCGTTTGGAGTAAATCATCATTCACTGCTTCCGAATTGATCCCTCCCGAGGTATGAAATAATTACCCTCTCCTCTTCCTACTTTCTTCTTTGTTCTTCTAGTTTCTTCTCAGTCTTTCAATGGCAAGAGAAAGAGCGGTCTCTAAACATGGCTTCATGCCCTCTGGTATACTTCAAGAGTGCGATAGGGTAGTAAACACGATGAACCTGGAGGAAATGAACCAAACCGTATTAGAGGGGGGATTTCCCGGGGGGTGGTTGCTTTGTGTCCCGATGTCGAGCACTCAGACTGGGTTCGTCCTGGCTGGGTTGGTTTTTTTGAGTTCCCCTTCACCATATCCTGTCGCTTTCCTTTCCCTCCCTTAGTTCAGGAATTCTTGGTCCGGTTTAAACTCTCCCTTGCACAACTACTTCCTTCTACCTGGAAGATTCTCTTCTGGGTGAGTCGGATGGCTGAGGTCGTCGGCGTGGACTTTACGATTTCAGACCTGCTTCAGGCCTACCGTATCACCACGGTCAGGAATGGACATTTCATATTACATCCCGGACTGCTTGCCGACCTCTCGTCCTGAATACCAAGGTGAATGGAAAGGGCTAGGCCAACCGTTTTTTTCTTTGTTGAGATTGCATCCTTAACCCTTAAAGTTGCCTGTTTCTGAATGACAAATGGAACTCTACTAGTAAGAATTTCTGTTCCTCTTTTGTGTTGATCTGCGAAGCAACTTAACGCCTATTCATCCCCTTTGTTTCTATTTTTCAGGCATCTCGGACAACGTCGAGCCGCCAAGTAACTCGGAAAGGGTGTTGTTGAAGCTTTTCAAGCTTACTTCTGCGCAGAGAACGTTCGGGGCGTCTATTGCTGAGCCTTCGGACGAATCTTCGGAAAGTGAAGACAGCGCAACTCCATCGGACTCAGAAGGAAATAGCAAGAGAATCCACCTCCCCCTTGTCAAGATGTCTGCAGCTCGAACTTCAACCAATGCTTCTGGTCCCTCCCTAGGTAAGTGTACCTTCAGTCATTGTGTTTATGTGATGACCCTTATAGTTTCGTGACTGGCTCAACCCTCTTGTCCCTAGAAACTCGGGCACATAAGTCGGGCTCCACTTTTTCTGCTTCAGATTTGATCCTTAGGAAGACCCGTTCCAGTGATTCGAAACCTCCCACTACCCCCGTAGTCAAGAAGGAACTATCGGATGCCCCCAGATCTTCCCGCAAGCGTCCGGCCCCAAGCGATGATGATTCCCTTGAGCTTCTGGATGATGCATCCTCTGATTGGCAGTCCCTTCAACAGTATCGGGATCCTAACTTTAAAAAACACTAAGCTCCCGCTTCTGCTCACGCCATGGCGACCGAGGTAGGCTTGGGAGCTTGGAAGGTAATGAACCTTCCGCCCTGGTTGTCCAATTATCACTTCCTTTGATCTTTTAGGGTTTTCTACTGACCTTTAATTGTTGGATGCAACTCTTCCAAGAGGCCGACTTGTATATCGACGAGATGGACAAGGAATTGGCTGAGCAAGAGCGGTGGAAGCAGTAGATTGCCAAGTATCGTGAAGACATAGCCAAGGCTCGAGAGCAGTCTGCTTCTCGGGCCAAGGCTTTGGCTGCTCAGGAGGAGGCTGCGAAGGTGCAGGTTGCGGAGCTGGAGCAGGCGATTGCTGCCTTGGAGGTAAAGATTACGGAACTCAAAAATAGGGCTGCGAACTTTGATACGGCCCCGGTCGGGAAGGCATATGCTGAGGAGATCGTGGCCTTTTTTAGTATGCTGTCGCGGTTGGAGACCTTAAGGGAATTTGAGGATGGTAAGCTCTCTGTAGGGGATGCGAACAAGTTCAACGAACAATTCTTGAGCTCTTTCCCTGGTGGTCTGCCCTCGGCTCGTATTGCCGTCCTGATGGGTTCCCCATCGACTCCAACGGTGCAAGCAAATCTGGAAGACGCGATTAGGGTGCTGGACGGCGAGCAGACGGAGGAGAACGCTGCTTCGGGAGGCCCTGCATAATCTCTCATTGGATGTCAAGGATTTTGGCGGCTCAGGCCGTTTTTAAAATTTTTTAAGCCTTTCGGTTTTTTCTCGGATAATTCTAGAGGATAAGTAGTACCTCACGTGTGTGCCGTTTATCGGGTGTTTGTGAGGGTTTCTGGATGGTGGCGAGGCCACAAATACATTGTTCCATCTTTTGCCCCCCGTCAAGGGGCGGGGTTTTTATTTTGATTACAATCCTGCTTATTTTGTGCATGTTTATTGCTTCTGTTTTTGCTTTTGCTAGCGTCTTTGCAGGTGTTTTTCTATCGCGTGTCGACTGGTGTTTGAGCAGCCCCTGCAAAAGGCTGGTCATCAAAAGAGGTGCATAGTTATGTCTTTGAGGGTGAGGAAAACTCTCACCGGTGTTATGGGTGACTTGAGGGTTATCCCCAAGCCCCTGCCAGTTAAGAAGATTACCTACCTGGGAGGCGCGCAAAGGACGATGTCCGTCGATTTCCCGCAGTGCCCTGATGCTGTCCGTCGAGAATCTGGCATTTGCTGGTAGAGCTGGCGACTTGGGGGTGGATCAGCGACGCCGACTGGCGAGATTTTGGGAAGCGACCTTTTGTTTGTGTTTAGGGCTGGCGGCTCTGCCGGATAGCTGGCGTCGAGGAGATAACTTCCTGTGCGATGTAATAGTTTGTAAACGACCTTTTTGGAAATAATTAAAGAGACGTTTTTAGCGTATTTGTGACTTTTGAGCGTTCGTACCATTTTATTCTTTTTTTATTTTCTTTTTAATGTCCGGTAAGCTGAAGTTTTTCCTTTCTGGAGATGTCTGTCGGGAATAAGTTCTCAGAAGTGCCTTTTTTCTGAAGAAAACGTAACACAAACATTTTGAGCTGAGACGTTTATTTGAGTTAGTTTTTAAAAGAATCTATACCGTGGCTCGAGTCTTACTTTCGTTTTCGGCCATTCCTGACGACTTGTGTATCCTCTAGAAATGGTATCTCCGTAAGTGCGTAGCGTTCCAACTACGCGGGACGGATTTCCCATCTCTAGACTCTAGTAGGTAAGCCCCTTGTTCGGTGATGCCGACTATCTTGTAAGGTCCTTCCCAGGCGGGGGCAAGCAGCAAAGGCTCTGATCCGCACATTCTTGTTGTAACTGCGTGCCACCTATTGTTGGTGCATGGCCAGACGCAACTGCTCTCTCTCTCTCTCTCTCTCTCTCTCTCTCTCTCTCTCAGCTCTTCTAGAGTGTCGAGATCAGTTGCCAACTCAGAGGCGTTTGGGTCTGGTGTTTGTATCCGTATCGTGCGGTTGGCACGGTGATTTCAGCAGGGATCACCGCCTCACACCGTATACCAAGGAGAACGACGACTGTTCGGTGGCAACTTTTGGGGTAGTCCTGTTAGCCCACAATACGTAGGGCAGTTCGTCGGCCCAGTGTCCCTTAGCTTTGACCAGCCGCTTCTTCAGATTATTGATGATGACCATATTACTGGATTCTGCGTGTCCGTTGGCCTGTGGATAACGGGGAGTGGAAGTCACCAAGTCTGTGTTCCATTGCCGACAGTAATCTCGGGTTTTCTTGCCAATAAACTGTGACCCGTTATCACAGATGATCTCCGAGGGTATCCCAAAGCGGGAAATGATATGCTTCTTGATGAATGCCACCACTTGGGATTGCTTGATCTCCTTATATGCTTCCGCTTTGATCTATTTGGAGAAATAGTCGATAACTACTAGGAAGAATACTCGCTGGCCAGAAGATGGCGGCAGTTTCCCCACAATATCCATTCCCCACCTCATGAACGACCATGGGGTCAACGTCGGGTGTAATGGTTCTGGCGGCTGGTGAGAGAGGTTGGAGCGTGTTTCTGGCAGGCTTCACACTTCTGAGAATATTCCGCTGCGTCTTGGTGCATGGTAGGCTAATAATATCCCAAGTTGAGGGCTTTGTTAGAAAGTCTACGCCCCCCAAAGTGATTCCCGTTCTCACCTTCGTGAAGTTCTCTGAGTATCCTGGGCACTTCTGCTTTCGTTATGTAGCGAAGCCAGGTTCCCACTGCGGATTGTTTGAATAGGATGCCGTCTTTTACATTGTAGCGGGTGGCTCTCATTCGGAGTGCTCTCACCTCGGATTTTTCTACTGGAAGTTGTCCGCGATCGAGCCATCGCAGGTATGGTTGTGTCCAATATTCCTCTTCCGGGGAAGCGCCCGAAGCGTCAGCTACCGGATTTTCGCCATCGGGCGTCTCCATCCTTTCAGGATTCTTGCTGTCGAGGGTCTCTAACCTTCCAGGATTCTCGATGTCGAGAATCTCTGACCGTTCTAGATTCTTGTTGTTGGGCATCTCCTAGGGGGTGTACTTCTTTTCCTTTGGCTAGCGATGGTATACTCTGGGTTCCCTGCTCCATTGAATTAGTTTCTCGTGCGATTGCTGGGGATAGTACATGCACCAGGGGAATCGATGTTAACTCCTCGGGATTTAAGGCGGATGACAGGTTGGCTAGAGCGTCGGCCTGCGCGTTTTCCTCTCTGGGACCTGCTGGATGGTGAAGATCTCAAACTCACGTATGATTCGCTTGACCTTTTCTACGTATGCCGCCATTCTGGCATCCCTGGAGACGAAAGTCCCTAGGATTTGATTCACGATCAGTAACGAGTCGCACTTTACTTTTATTTCCATGATGGCCAGGTCTCGGGCGACCGTTAGCCCCAGTATCAATGCCTCATACTCCGACTCGTTTTGGTGGCTTTGAAGACGCACCCAACTGCCTGTGCTATCCTGTCCCCCTGGGGGATTTCAATACTACCCCGATCCCTGTTCCTCAGTTGTTAGAAGCTTAGTCAGTGTGTAGAGTCCAAACTCCGGAATTCACAATTTCTGTTACGAAGGCCTCATGCTGTATGGCTTCTTCTTCTAGCGTAGGGCTGAAATTAGCCACAAAGTCTTCCAGCGCCTGGGCTCAGATCGTCGTTTTCGGCTCATATGTGATATCGAACCCGCTCAAATGTATTGCCCACTTGGCCATTCGCCCGGTGATCTTCGACTTCCTCAATATGGTCTTCAACGGGTAATTCGTGCGAACAATGATTGTATGGAACTCAAAATATGGCCTCAGCTTCGTGGAATCCAAGACTAGGGCGAGAACCAGCTTCTCCAAAGATGAGAACCGTGTCTCAGCTGCGAGCAGAGTATGGCTAATGTAGTACACTGGCAACTGGTCACCCTCGTCCTTGCGCACCAGTACGCCGTTGATGGCGGCCTCGGTTACCGTCAGATATAGGAAGAGATTCTCGCCTTCCTCTGGTTTGGACAATAGCACCGAGTTGGACAAATACTGTTTGAGCTGCTGGAAGGCTGTTTCATGGGTTGGAGCCCACTCGAATTTTTTGTTTTTCTGTAGGACATCGTAGAACAGGCGACATCTATTGGATGATTTTGAGATGAAGCGATTTAATGCGGCCACTCTTCTTGTCAACTTTTGCACATCTTTTACACATTTGGGCGACCCTCCAATCTCCCATCTTGAATCTGATTGGGACTGGCCTCGATCCCGCGCTGGGTAAGCATGAACCCAAGGAAACGACCAGAGGTTACCCCGAACGCACACTTTGCCGGGTTGAGCTTCATATGATAGCTGTCCAAGATCTGGAAAGCTTCCTCTAGATGCTGAATATGGTGGATGGCCTGCTTTGATTTGACGAGCTTGTCGTCGATGTACACCTCCATAGTCCTGCCTATTTGTTGTTGAAACATACGGTTGACCAATCGCTGGTAGGTAGCCCCGGCGTTTTTGAGTCCGAATCGCATCACCCAATAGCAGTACGTTCCTTGGCTGGTGATGAACGACGTCTTTTCCTAATCTTTTGGATACATCTGGATCTGATTATAGCCGCTAAAGGCATCCATGAAAGTGAGCATCTCATGGCCAGCGGTGGCATCTACCATGACGTCTATATGTGGTAGAGGAAAAGAGTCTTTTGGGCAGGCTTTGTTGAGGTCCGTGAAGTCAATGCAATCTCGACATTTCCCGTTCTTCTTGCTTATGACCACGACTTTTGGGCAGGTATTTTACCTCCCTAATTTTCCCTGTCCAGAGCAAATTCTGTACCTCCTCGTCGACGATCAGATTCCTCTCGGGAGCAAACTTCCTCCTTTTTTGTTTTATTGGTGTATGGTGGGGATCCACGTTTAACCGGTGCGTGATAATCGTGGGGTCGATCCCCACCATGTCTTCATGTGACCATGCAAAACTACTACTGTGTTTCCTAAGAAACTGATCAGTTTCGTCTTCCTTTCAGGAGCAAGGTCCTTTCTGACTCTTATAGTCTGTTGAGGTTTCTGGCTGTCGAGGATGACTTCCTCGATTCTGTCGGCCTCGGGGTCCCGTATTGGTGTGGGCCCCTTGGCCCTCTGTAATTGCTATGTAGTGTGGGCGACAATGGCCTTCAGGAGGGATTTGTAGCATTCCCTGGACAACCGCTGGTCACCTTTGATTTTCCTGATCCCCCACGGGGATGAGGAACATTATGGTCTGGTGGTAGGATGAGGGGACCGCCTTCATATCGTGGATTCAAGGTCGGCCCAGAATGATGTTTTAGCAGGATGGGCAATCGAGCACGAAGAATCTGACTTGCAGGTTAATCCCCTTGGCGTAGGTGAGGAGGGTTATCTCTCCAAGGGTGTGAGCAATCTCTCCGCTAAAACCCACTAGTGCTACCAACTTCCTGAGGATATTCTCTTCCTTCAATCCCATCTCCTTGAGGGCGTCGAGCGTTATCATGTTGGTGGAACTCCCGGTGTCGATGAGGATCCTCCTCATTAGCACATTCCCTACTGACAATGATATGACCAATCCGTTGTGGTAGGGGCCTACCAAACCAACCGAGTCTGAATTGCTGAAAGTAATTCTGCTCCATGGATGTCCGTCACGGTTGCGGATACTCGCTATCAACGGTCCTTCCGGGTGTCCCTGTGCGTGGCATTTTGCTGCCGAATAAGTGACACCGCATATATTCGAGTCGCCGCTGATAACATTGACAACTTTGGTGTACTCTGGGGAGGACAGGATGTCCATGGGATCCGATTCTGGCTAGCGGAAATACTTGGGTTCGCGGAGATTTTAGACACCAGGCCTCTCGAATGAAGGTAAGCCAGTTCTTTCCTGAGGGCGAAGCATTCATCAGTCTCGTGCCCATAATCTTCATGGAAGTCGCACCACTTCGCCTTGTCCCTTTTCGGGTAAGGATTTTCTGCCTTCTTGGGCCACCTGATTCGATCCCCGAATTTCTCCAAGCCTTTGACGATCTCCGAGTTCCCTAAGCCAAGATTGTACTCGTGGACTTTCGGTCGCTGGGCAGCGTCTTTCTTCCCGCTCGACTGCTTGATGATAGCGGTGTGCACCCCGATGCCTCTGATCGGTTTTTTAGATACGGCTGCCCCCGACGCACTTTTTGCTGGTCAGAAAAAACTTACCCATCGACCCGATCTAAGACTGATGCGGCCCGTGTGGGGATCTCGTCCTCCTCTAAACAGATGTGTGCTAGATCTTTCACTTGGACGTCTTCGAAGCTATGGCATGGGTACTTTGTGAGTTCCCGGTAAAGCTCGCTGTCCGGGAGCAGACCTCTTCGGAAAGCTTCTATAGAAGAGGGTACGTCGCAGAGTGGGATCGCCACCTTCTCCCGGTTGAACTGATTCAGAAAGGTTCGCAGGGGCTCCCCGGATCTTTGGGCTACTCGATACAAGTCGTTAGATTGCTTCATTAGCTTCCTGCTGCTGGCGAATTGCACCCTGAATGCATCCACCAGCCCTGCAAAGGACCCTATGCTTCTCCTAGGGAGGTTGATGAACCAGGTCAGGGCTGCGCCGGACAGAGCGATACCGAACCCCTTGCACATGATTACCTCCCTGGACTCTCGCGGGATGGAACTGCTCATCAACCCGTGTTCTCGACATCGCGGCACGGAGAGTCGCGGTCGCGGCTCGGTGATTTGCGAACACATAATTAAACATCATAGTATCCCATTCAAATAAAATTACTTTATCCGTTTCATGATATTTGGGAACGCATAATTAAACATCATAAATCCCCGAATTTCTCCAAGCCTTTCACGATCTTCGCGTTCTCGAAGCCAAGATTGCACTCGTGGACTTTCGGCCGCTGGGCAGTGTAAGGCCCCAAGCCTAAGAAAAACTATCTCATGCCAACCCGAGGACTTTCCGGGAGGTCACCCATCCTGGTACTACTCTCGCCCGTGCATGCTTAACTTCTGAGTTCTTTGTCCTCACTCGAACACAGAAAAGGAAGAGCTCTTGTTGACATGGGGAGCACCTCAATTCCTATAAATTATCGAGGTGTTACAATCTCCTCCACTTAAGCACTTGACGTCCTCGTCAAGGCCTAAAGACCGCCCTCTAGGTCGAGAGCCCGCCCTCCGGGCCAAGCCAACTCGTAACCTAGAGTCGGCTCTGATACAATTTTGTCAGCCCCAAGCCTTTTGAAGCGCTATCTCATGCCAACCCGAGCACTTCCCTGGAGGTCACCCATCCTGGTACTACTCTCGCCCGTGCATGCTTAACTTCTGAGTTCTTTGTCCTCACTCGAACACAGAAAAGGAAGAGCTCTTGTTGACATGGGGAGCACCTCAATTCCTATAAATTATCGAGGTGTTACAATCTCCCCCACTTAAGCACTTGACGTCCTCGTCAAGGCCTAAAGACCGCCCTCTAGTTCGAGAGCCCGCCCTCCGGGCCAAGCCAACTCGTAACCTAGAGTCGGCTCTGATACAATTTTGTAAGGCCCCAAGCCTTTAAAAGCGCTATCTCATGCCAACCCGAGCACTTCCTAGGAGGTCACCCATCCTGGTACTACTCTCGCCCGTGCATGCTTAACTTTTGAGTTCCTTGTCCTCACTCGAACACAGAAAAGGAAGAGCTCTTGTTGACATGGGGAGCACCTCAATTCCTATAAATTATCGAGGTGTTACATGCAATGTCTTTCTTCCCGCTCGACTGCTTGATGACAGTAGTGTGCACCCCGATGCCTCTGATCGGTTTTTTAGATACGGCTGCCCCCGACACACTTTTTGCTGGTCAGAAGAAACTTTCCCCTCGACCCGATCTAAGACTGATGCGGCCCGTGTGGGGATCTCGTCCTTCTCTAACCAGATGTGTGCTAGAGCTTTCACCTGGACGTCTTCGAAGCTATGGCACGGGTACTTTGTGAGTTCCCGGTAAAGCTCACTGTCCAGGAGCAGACCTCTCCGGAAAGCTTCTATAGAAGAGGGTACGTCGCAGAGTGGGATCTCCACCTTCTCCCACTTGAACTGATTCAGAAAGGCTCCCAGGGGCACCCCCGATCTTTGGGCTACTCGATACAAGTCGTTAGATTGCTTCATTAGCTTCCTGCTGTTGGCGAATTGCACCCTGAAAGCATCCACCAGTCTTGCAAAGGACCCTATGCTTCTCCTAGGGAGGTTGATGAACCAGGTCAGGGTTGCGCCAAATAGAGCTGTACCGAACCCCTTGCACATGATTGCCTCCTTGGAGTCTCGCGGGATGGAACTGGTCATCAACCTGTGTTTTCATGATATTTTTCACTTTATCCAACCCGTGTTTGCAAATCACCGAGTTGCGACCGCGACTCGCCGCGCCGCGATCGCGGCCTGTCTAAGGTCGAAAAATTCCGAGAAAGGCGAGAACCTCTCGACTTTGCCAATATAGGCTCGGAACCAAACCAAATGTCCGTAGACAAACTTCAAGAAATCTCGGTAGGAGAGCATGAACCCGAGAAGAAGTTTTTCGTGGGCGCAAGCCTCTCGGGCGATGAACTTTTGGCTATCACGCATCTATTGCGAAGTAGTCGTGACGTCTTCGCTTGGAGTCCATATGATATGCCCGGAATAGACCCAACTCTTGCTTGACATATCCTGAACGTCTATCTTGACGCAAAGCCGATCGTACAACGAACAAGACGGTCCTCTATTCAGCACACCGAAGCCGTAATCGCCGAAGTAAAGAAATTGCAAGAGGCTAACACTATAAGAGAAGTGTGGTGCCCAACCTGGCTAGCAAATACCTTCGTAGTGAAGAAAAAGACGGGAGATTGGAGGGTTTGCATGGACTTTACTAATCTCAATAAAGCTTGTCCAAAAGATTTGTTCCCACTTCCAAAGATCGATCAACTAGTGGATGATAATGCAAGCTTTGAGCGCATGAGCTTTTTAGATGCATATCGGGGATACCATCTAATCCCGATGCATAAAGATGATCAAGAAAAGACGGTCTTTATCACCCCGCAGGGGATTTTCTGCTACAAAGTGATGCCTTTTGGATTGAAGAACGCTAGGGCAACCTTTCAGCGCTTAGTCACAAAGTTGTTTAGCCAAAAGATCGGGAAAACTGTTGAAGCATACATCAACGACATGGTTGTCAAGAGTAAATAGGGCTTCGACACATCTAGAAGACTTGCATGATGTTTTCGACATCCTCAGAGCGTCCAGATTGAAGCTTCACCCCGCAAAGTGCGCATTTGCGGTCGGGTCAGGCATGTTTCTAGGGCACCATGTTACTCGCCGAGGCATTGAGGCAAGTCCGGATCAAATTTGAGCCCTTGACACCATCACAAGCCTAAAGAATATCAATTAAGTGCAAAGATTAACCGGAATGGTCGCAGCCCTCAACTGGTTCATTAGTCGGTCCTCCGACAAATGCCAATCGTTTTTCAAAGCCTTAAAGAAGGGCCGATCTTTTGAATGGAGCCAAAAATGCGAAGGAGATTTGCAGAGGTTAACAGCTTATTTACAATCCCCTCCAATTTTGATTGTGCCTAATAAAGGAGACACCTTGAAGCTTTATTTAGCCATGTCTCCTCGAGCGGTTAGCGTAGTCTCGATCAAAGAGGAGGGCGGTCAAAGGCCTATTTACTATACTAGCAAGACGCTACTCGATGCAGAAACGAGATACTCGCCCATGCAACAATTGCTTTTGGCTTTGGTTACAACATCTCGCAAACTCAATCATTATTTCCAAGAGCATTCGATTCAAGTCATTACGGCCTATCCTATTCGAGCGCTCCTTTCTAGCTCGAATCTCGCAAGACGGGTTGCTAAATGGGTTGTAGAATTGGGGCAATATGATATCGAGTATATGCCTCGAACCACCATTAAAGCACAAGTGGTTGCCGATTTCATAGCCGAATTTGCCCAAGATCCAACGAACAAAACCGCGACCGCAGCCATGCCGGCTGTGATCGCGGCCGAAGAAACCACGATCACGGAAGTGCAATTCTCAACCGAGCGAAATCGTGGCCGCAGATCCTAAGACCGCGATCGCGGGTCCTCCCCAGCGTATGAAAATTCTGTGATGGATTCTCAAAATCGATGGCAGAAGTAATAACCAAGGATCCGGAGTTGGAATTGTGCTATCATCGCCTATAGGAGAAGTTTTACAATTAGCCGTTCATCTCGGTTTTGATGCCACTAACAATGAGGCTGAGTATGAAGCGTTAATACTCAGACTAGAGACATCAGCCAGTATTGGAATCGCCAGACTACTTGGCTTCTCTGATTCTCAGCTTATTATCAATCAAGTATTGGAGCACTATGAAGCTAAGGGAGCGAAGATGATTAAATACATGGAGAAAGCAAGGGCCATGATGAACGAGTTCAAGCATTGCGAGCTTGAGCAAAGATCGCGCGATCAAAAGAAATCCGCCGATGCTCTAGCAACTCTGGCTGCTTGTTCAGGAAATACGCTCAAGACATCAATCCAGTTGGAAGTTTCGGGTTGTCCAGCAATCGATGCCTCTAGCATGTCCGCATAGATCTCCTCGACAAAGGTTGCGGTCGATGACGATCTCGGATGGCACACGCCCTTGATTCCCTACTTGGATGAAAACGTCTTGCCTTCAGATGTCGCCGAAGCAAGAAAAATTTGCTTAAGGGCTCATAGATTTTGGCTATCGCCAGAAAAGATTTTATATCGTCGATCTTTCTTTGGGCCAAACCTGAGATGCGTACCCCCAAGCAAAGTTGAGCCATTATTGTATGAGATTCATGAAGGCATATGCAGAATGCACGTTTGAGGTCGCAGTTTGGCATTTCGGGCGCGATCCCAGGGATACTGGTGGCCCTACATGTAGAGAGACTCTAAACTATACGTAAAGAAGTGCGACAAGTGCCAAAGATTCGCCAAGATCTCACACATGCCGGCAGAAAACCTCCACTCTTTGACTAGTCCATGGCCATTTGCACAGTGGGGTCTTGATATCGTCGGCCCATTTCCCAAAGCACTTGGGAATGTGCGTTATCTCATCATTGCCATAGACTACTTCACTAAATGGGTGGAAGCAAAACCATTAGCGAACATCCATGATTTTGACACTCAGAAATTCGTCTGGGAACACATTATCACGCATTTCGGCATCCCTTTTGCTCTTTTCTCTGATAACGGGACTCAATTTAATAGTGAAAAATTCAAAGAGTATTGCAGAGGCTACGAATAAAATGGTCGTCGAAGGGTTGAAGAAACGCCTTGAAAAGGCCAAAGGAAGATGGGCCGAAGAGCTTCCAGTTGTCTTGTCGGCTTATCGGACCACCCCGCGTAGATCGACCGGGGAATCACCTTTTGCCTTGGCTTATGGCACGGAAGCAGTGATACGACTAGAGATCGGGTTACCGACATTGAGAAAAACATTGTTTGACCCCAATAGAAATAATCAAGCGCTCTCCGCCTACCTCGACTTCGCCGAAGAACGCAGAGATATTGCAGCCGTACGTCTTGCAACCTATCAAGGGGCAGCCGAAGGGGTTATCGCCCGACGTGTGAGATACCGTACCTTTCGAGTTGGTGACCTTGTACTTCGACGATTCATTGGAAGCGCACGAGACCCCGTAGAAGGCAAGCTTGGCCCAAATTGGGAAGGCCCATTTAGGGTGACAACAACATATGGGTGGGGAGCATATAAGTTGGAGAATCTTGACGGAAAGGAAGTGCCTCAGACTTGGAATGTCGCACACTTAAAAATGTTCTTTCATTGAAGAGAAAAACCGCGGTCGCCGGATCATCGACCGCGACCGCGGTCGCGGATTCCAGGCCGCGATCGCGGGTTCGCCGACAATCGCTTCTTTCGTGGATGTTGAGCTAAGGTTGGAGTCGCTAGGATGAACATCTTTTTTGTATTTTTCTTTTGTTTTCTTAAAATTAGAAGGCTTGACCAAGCACTTTTTTCAATATAAACGTTCTGTTCTCCCTAGTCTGGTTTTGTTTGTTCTAGAGATTCTACCTTAATCCTTGGCAAAGGACACGATTCGAAAAGATAGCATGCGCCCCATGATAATCGCTCATGGATGTACTAATATACGAATAGGGGACGTCAATCGCTAAATCCATATGGCCAATTTGATTAGAAACCCTCTGTACCCTACGTCGCCGAACATGGTAAGACATGTAAAGCGGTGTAGGTGGGGCATTTGTGAGCAGGTAAAACAAACATAATTACCATATTTATTTTCGCTATTAAAATGGTATTTCTTAAATTACTGCGCAGTTATTTTAGTTATTTTCCATATTATAAAATATATGGCGGTTATGCAACTTAATGGAAGATCTATCCTACAAATATGATAAGATTAAATTCGGAGAAGGTGGAAATATTCCTAGCTTGGGCTTTAAGCAACCCTAGGAAATAATTAAATAAGTCCCCCTGATCTCCTTCTTTTATTATAAATACACGCCCTAGCCGTGTAGGGAGAGACACATGTGCATATCGGTATATTCAGAAACTCTGGACAGGCTAATACTCGGTTTTTTTGTTTTTCTATTGTTCGGTTCATGATTTTAACTAACTGAAATCATGGTTAACCGAATTTCGGTTAACCGAAATCTCGGTTAACCGGGTTTGAACACCCCTAATACGGGGTATGGGTCAAAAAAATTGTCTGACCCACTTAGAAATTTTTTGTAAAATTAACCAAATAAATGTCATAGCGTTTATGGAGACAAAGACTGAGAATATCCCGGTAGAGACAAGCTGGAGAAAAGCTGGGTTGGACCATTTCATAATGTCACCAGCACACGGGAGATCTAGGGGTATTTGTGTCGTTTGGAAAGAGTTTCAACTATGTGATGTAACATTTGAAATTTGACATCAACATGACCGGCTCATTGCTTTTTATCATGCGATCAAATGCAAAATTATGAGTTAATGATTATTATCATTTATGCCCCCACCCAAGAGTGAATGAAAAGCATATCTTCTGGGAGGAACTCTATTCTTATATAAAAAAAATTGGATATACCCTTTATTATCATGGGTGATTTTAACGACATTTTGCTTAGCACTGACAAATTGGGAGGACATTAGCCAAATAGACAAAGATTTCATAGACTACAAAGCTTTATTAATGATTTTGATCTTGTTGATGTTCGTTCATGTGGAAACGAGTTCACCTAGAGAAAACAAAAAGTGGATATTGACACCACTTATGAAAAATTGGATAGAGTTCTGGTACCTCCACAAATTTTATAGTATTACCCAGAGTTAACCACGTACAATCATGATTTTTTCCTTTTTTCAGACCATTGTCAAATTTCCCTTATCTCACAAAAAATACAGTACAAAGGACGACTGTTTAAATTTGAAAAGATGTGGATGAAAAGGAAGGACTTTAAGAATGTTGTCAAATAAGCTTGGAGAGTTCACATGCCTGGGTGCTTCATGTTTAACTTGACAAGGAAAACTCGTCTGCTGAAAACTAAAACCAAAACCTGGAATTAATATATCTTTGGAAACATCTTCCGCCAGTTACAGAAAGTTGAAACACAACTAATTGATATATAGCGTCAAACTCAACATACTAGAGCACATGCAGAAATTCGATGTTAGTGTCAATTAATAAAAAAGAAAGAACAACTAATAAATTTCTGTAAAATGTACTGGGATCAAAGAGCTAAAATTAGACATAAAAAGAAAGCAGATACCACCTCTTCTTTTTTCCACAAAAGCGCTAAGGGAAGACGAAATGTCAAACGTCTAAACTCTATTCACTCTAATGATGGTACATTTATCATGGGAGAAGAAAATGTCAAAAAGGAAATAAAATTGAGTTTCAACGACGATTCCGCAGCGAGCATATAAACACAAACTTACATGAACAACAGTTATCATTAATTCAGCAGGAAATAACAGTACAAGAAAATGAAAAATTAACAAGACAAATGACAAACTCAAAAATTAAGCCGATTGTATTCAGCATTGGTAAGAACAAATCCGCGGGACTAGATGGGATGATTGCAGAATTTTATCAAAACTACTGGGAAATAGTTGGTCCTTCACTAGTAAAAGCAATAAAGCATTTTTTGCTGCTGGTGTCCTACTTACAGACATAAATCATACTTTCATTACTCTAATTCCAAAATGTGACAATCCGTCTACAATGAATCATTATCGACCAATAAATCTATGTTCCACGATCTATAAGATTATTGCCAAAATAATTGTAGAACGATTAAAATAAGGAGCCTTCGTTGCTAATCGTGCAATCCAGGATAATGCTCTTATAGAACATGAAGTCTTCCATTCCTTTCGACAAAGAAAAGGAAAAACAAGATGGGCCACAATTAAATTGGATATGGAAAAGGCTTATGATAAAGTTGATTGGAATTTCTTATTTCGAATTATAGAAAAATTCGGTTTTAGTCCTACCTTTATAAAATGGAATTAGGAGTGTGTAAAAACCGCCTCTTTTTAGCACTTGTCAACAATAATCCGACTGATGTTTTCACACTAGAAGAAGGATTATGACAAGGTGATCCTTTATCACCTCTACTATTTATCCTAGGGGCAGAGATCCTTGCGCGAAGACTGCAAAAAGGGTGTACGGATATAGCTCGTACAATTGGCTTCCTAGTTACCAGGGGTGAGGTAAATATCCCCTTTCTATCATTTGCAGACGATATCCTTATCTTTGCCCCTACTACGGTAAGTTGTTTAGTCGAGTGCGAACTACGAAAAAAAACTAGTAAATGGTGCGAGTGCACAGTTTGAAAGTAATGAAAGATTGGTACGTTATGCACATTAAAGTACCATAATGGTTAGTCCATTTGATAACCATTCTTGCTCCTGATTAAGAATGATTCTTAATCAAACTTTGATTAAGTTAAGTTGTTTAGTCGTTGAAGACGATGGTGAATGTTGAGTGGTTAGTATATGTTTCTACTAATCATTTATGCTTCTTAAAGAAACCACAAGCAGTGGTGTTCTCTCTCTTGATTATGCGAATCTCCTTCTTATTCTCTATAAGACTGCAAACCGTTGGATCATAATCCGAGTCTATTCGGATTTGGATGCCAATATGTTTAGTTACAACCATAAGAACCAAGTTAGATTCTCCGCTTGCTAGTCTATCATTAGACTAACCCGTCCATCTTCTTTTCTTTTATATGGTCGGCTGGTGTCCACCGTTGGTTTACGTCACATCAGGTATCTTGGAAGTTGATTCAAGAGGCGGATTTAGATGTTTGAAGCTCCAGAAGTTGAAGAAAGGTTTTCAATGGCTATACTTGAGTGAAGATCATGATTGAACTACTTCAAAGCGAAGCTGAGTTTCAGAAATAAGAACTCAAGGAAGACTTGATGAAGATTTTGTTTAAATAGAAGGTTGTTCTATTTATTTATTCTTTTAAGTTAAGGTTTGTATACGAACTTTTACATGTTTTTCTGCTGTAATATCCAACTTAAGTTTGTTAGGTTTTCAAATGGTTTCATTTACCTTGTTTTTAGTTTGTTCAGTCAGTTTAAAGCCTTGGGTAGCTTCGGTTTAGTCTTAATCGGGGTTACTGGCGGGAATACCTCCAGGGTAGGAAGGGGGGGTTACAGAAGTGGTATCAGAGCTAAAATTTCCTAAGTCTTGCTTAAGACTTTCCTCTTTTATATAGAGTTATGGATAATTCTATAATGGTGTTGTCTTAGAACCATTTATGAAAAGTGGTTAAGATTGGAGGTCAGACTCGTGAAGAGATAGAAGGAGAAAAGGGAATTGGAGAACATGAGGTAATAAGTTTGTCCTATGGTGGACATTTGATTCCCTGGAGATGGGAATGGATTCCGAGAAGGATCCATAGTAAGATCAGGTGAAGATTCCTGAAGTTGAACCGATTCTAGACCAAGTTCTCAATGAATTCCTATTCTCTCTTGAGAGTCTGAATTGGGTGTACCCTCATCATTTCTTCCATATTAGGAAACTTCTGGTGAGATTTTGAAGTTAAGTATTGTACTTCATAAAGACTTTCTATTTTGAAGGTTTCCTAATTTAAGCTCGTATGATGGAAGATTTCAAGTTATGAATTTTTGTTAGGGAGTTCATGATTCAAGGTTATGTGAAAGAAATTATTAATTCCTTTTCTTGAAATGTGAAAGTTCAAGTGTTGTCTTTAAAAAGGAAATTTTAAAGCGAGTTTCTTTGACATTGAATTCATAAGATTAAGAGTTTTCACGAGTATATTCTTATAGGAATTTCTGAATTTTGAAATTCGAGTATCAAGAGAAGTTTGGAGTTGGAACCTCTACTTCTAAGTATTAAGATTTGGAATTTCTTGTGAGTGTTGAGTGATTCTAAAGGATCAGTATGGATCATCAAGTGATGTAAGAGAATCCTGAATAGAGAGGGATTACCTTTGGAAACTTTCTTCAACAACTATGTTTGTGACTCTATAGTATAAAATCATGGATATTCTGTACTTTTCTTTGCCTAGAGGGAAGTTAAAGAGCTTTGATGTGCTCAAGTGTTGGATCAACTGAATTGTTAAACTATTGAAAGATGCAGTTCAATTTTGAATCTGAGAGTATTCAAACTCAGATGTTCATATATGTTGATATCCTTTGAGTTAAGAGGATTGAGAATCCTAAATGGAATGGGAATTTCTTATAGATTATAGTAAGAAAGAAAGGAAGAATGTTGGTTCAGTTCAAGTTGTGAACAAGTGGTTAATCATCAAGGTTGTTGTGAATAAGGTTGATTGGTTAAAAAGGATTGAACAAGAAGAAGTTCATCGATGATGTGTTTATGTTCAATTAACTACTTAGTACAAGTGTTAATTGATTACATGAGTTGTTGATATCCAAATGATTAACCTATGTGACACGTAATGGGAATTTCATTGTATGATACCCAACTCGGGATAATGAGAAGAGACTTGAGGTCTATAATGGACTAGAAATGGAATCAACATTGAGATGTTCTAAATTACCATTGGTATTGGCTTATTTATCTTCAAGGATGGAGATGATAAAGTTCAGTTTTGAGAAGATCATTCAAGGAATGATTTTGGTATGTTCGTTTGTGATATTTTAAATAGTTGGGAGAAAAATATCAATTATTCAATATTGTGGTTAATAAGGCTTAGTCCTTATCGCTGAAAAGTAATTTCAGTTGTGTAGGATTTTGAAGATTTTATATCAGTCAAATCTAATGTCTAAGGTGGTATTGGTGAAACTATTAAGTTTTCGGCAATTCTCCTAACCACAAGTTCTTCCTTTGCAATGTGGTTTGAACATGAGCTAATGAAAAGGTATATGCAATCTCCTTATGGTTAAGTAAGAAGACAAGGGAATGATGGAGATGTTTAGTTTGTTTACCAATGTTAAATTGGGATAGGTTCAAGAACATCTTGTTTGGCCATGTGCATCCATTCTTCTGCTAAAAGATATTGGAAATTAAAGGAATTTCCTTATATGTAGAGAGATATAAGGATTGAATGTTTTGAACTAGATGCAAAGTTTGAAAGTTCACTTTTTATATTGAGAGGATTAAGTTTTAAAGGGATGGAAAGTCCTTAAAATCATCAAAAGAGTTTGATAGTCACTCTTGGATATCGGAATTTAAATGACAATTAAGTTGCAGAAGGGATATTGTTCTGCAAATGGATGATCTCAAGCATTGAATTTTGGTAATATATCATTGTTACATCACTTTAAAGCGGGATGTCAAGGAGACATACAAGTTGAGAGCGACCTTGGAAGAAGTTGCCATGAGTATGAAGATGTTGGAATCATATTTTCCGTAAGGATTGCAAGTATATGGATTTGAGCGATCAACTCTTTATTGAACTTGTGAAATTAAGTTGGGTTGAGATTGAGTTAAATCAGGCAGAGATTACTCAATACTATAGATTATGAAAATGTCTAGTTGTATGTCTATTTAAGAAAAGTCAAGGTATGTCATCAGGTACTACCTTGAAGAAGAAAAGAAGTGTTATACTTCAAAATGGAAGTGATATGTCTAGAAACGAATTAGTTGTCTTTGCTCCTTTGAGACTCATCTTTGATTCTGAGAAAATTTCAAATATGAAATTTTAAGGCAATGTTAGTGGTTAAAACGATTTGAGAGTAAAAGTTTTTACGGTTTTCATGGTGGTGAGTAAGAATGCGATTTGTCTTCCATGTTGATCACATGGTAAGGCAAGATTACATGTCTTATTCCTATGAGAATGTAGTAAAGGATTACGTTTATTTTATCTCCCCATCCTGATCACATGGTGGAATAAGATCACATAATTCCTTTGGTTTTTAAAGAATAGTTTCTAGTATGATTTGGCAATCATGTAATTTTGCAATTATATGAGTTTTGCAAGTGTAGTTCGTTGATATGAAAAGATGCAAGCTTTCTTTTGCATTATAGCAATTGCTATATCTAGTATCTTGTAAAACTCCTTTGTGAAATATATACTTGGTACCCTATATCATTTAAGGAGTATGGTCAAACTTCCCAAAATAGTTCGATTATAAGTAAAGAAATTTGGTAAGATTCTTTACAAATCTGTGTTGGTCTCTAAAGAGCATGAAGTAACTTTGTACTTCTCTAAAAGTTTGGGATTGTTTTCAGTCAACAATTATTGGAATTCTCTAAGCAGTTTGCTAGTAGTTCATCTTGGTTGACGTCATGACCTAAGAAAGTCATTGCCTTTTTAGCGGAATTGTCCTTGAAAGTAAGTTGATATGGACTCCTGGAATGGAAACCTTTCTAAGGAATGATATTGTAGTAATCCTTTCTTTGGAGTAAAGGATGTACTAGTAATTACTCCATTAGTTGTATTTGTTTTCAGGTTGTCTTGAAAACTTAAATCTCTTTGAGATAAGATAGTCAAGTGAGAACTTTAAGCAGAACTCCAATGGGTCTGGAGTTTGAATATGCAAATTAGTATTGATATTCAATCTCAGTCTGATAAGTTGTTGGATATAGAGAGTGAACACGTGAGGATATGTTTTTAATCCTAAGAGTTAGGTTGCTCAACAAGTTAGAATGTTAAGTGAAGTCTAAACAGTTCTTTGATGAAAAAGACTGAAAATTGTCAATGGAGACAATTTTGTTGGAAATTATTGGACTAAAGATATTATTGTCGAATATGTTGGTATAGTAATGCATAAGAGTTTAGTTTGAAGTAGTTGAGAGAGATAACTACTTTGAATGTTAGTATGCTCAAGCTGAGTTCTGGTTGAGAAAATGATGTAAAGGATTGACAAGATAAGTTATTATCTTGTCATGTGTTGGATAAATTTCATATTCTTGGTTAAAGTAATACTGAGATTTTATCTCAAAAAGGACATTGAGTAAGGATTTAAAGTAATCCTTATAAAGAAACTAATTTGAGAAGGACTAAAGGTTTAGTTTGGATGACAACAAGGTTGTGTGAATTCCCTAGGATGTTATTCAAAATCTGTTGTTGATGAGCTTTGAAAGCTTAATTCACAGGAAGCATAGTTATTTGCTTAATTGGTTCATCCTGGAACAAGTAAATTTATAAGGATTAAGATAAAACTTTTGATGGACTGACATGAAGTGGAATGTCACCGAGTTGATTTTGATATGTTTGGTTTGTCTGGAAGTCCGGATTGAGCATAGAAGACCAGATGAAAGGTTATAGTCTCTTTCTGTTTCAGAATGAAAGTGGAAAGATGTTACAATGGATTCTTGTCATTAGTCGTTCAAGACTTAATGAAAGAAAAATGCAATATGGAGGTTGGTAAGAAACTCATCTAGAGTGTTCTTTTTAATGCAATTCAGCTGACTTAAAGAGTATAGAAGTTAGCTGAGGTGTTCAGGCATGAAGTTTTTTATCGTCATAAAACTCCAAAGACTACTATCTCTGAATGAGATGAATGGTTCATGCTAATGTTTTGAAAGGAGTAACATCAAGCTTTGTAGATTAAATTGAATTTTAGTATTGGCTTCACTCATCAAACTGATGAACAATGAAAATAAACAAATTCAAACTCTAAGGACATGTATTCTGGATTTCACACAAGTTGGAATGGTAGCTTGAGTTTGAGTGATTTCACATACAAGAATTGTGATCACACGATAAAGAAATGAATCTTTTAAGGCTTTGTAAGGTCGGAAGTGTTGGTTGTCAATTTGTTGGAATGACAATGCTGATAAGGTTCTTCATGGGCCAGACTTGGCCAAGAGAACAACAGTTGATATTGCACTAACATGTTCAAGGGTGCTAACTGCTCAAAAGCGACAACAATCGTGTGTTGTTTTAAAGCGAGAGCATGTTAAGTTCATTGTAAAGAACGACATTTCTGTTCTAGTATCCGCCTTGAAAGGAATATTCTGCTGGGGAATGCGAGACAACATAAATGCTCACTATGTTGGATCTGTTGAGATACTGGAAAGAACTGGTAAGCTTGTTTATCAGTTGGTATTGCCACCATCAGTGCATTCTATTTGTAATGTTTCCTTGATAGTATGTGTTCAATATATCTCATGTATTCAACAATAATGAGATGGATATTCAACCAAATGACACCTAGGAAGAAAGGTCAGGTTGAATAGTGAATAAGAAAAATACCTTTGGTTAGGCTACCTTGGCCTAAAAATGGAGGTGAAGAAAAGACTTGAGAAATTAGACAGGAAATGGTGAGCCATTTTCCAAAGTTAATGAACGTTGTAAAAGAAGAAGCTTGGCAACTAAGCAATGGTTGATTGTGCTTGGTGCAGAAGTAACTGTATGTTTTTTTAAGGGGGTACTACAAACTTTTGTATAGGTTTGTAGTGGTTGTATGTATGTATGGTTATGCTATCCTTCCTTGTGATCTGAGTTCTCCTTGGTTTCGAGGACGAAACCATTTTTAAGGGGGTACTAATGTAATAACTGCAGTTTTTAAGAATATTTTTGAATTTTTCTCGGGTATTCTTTTAACCTTTGTAGCCGTTTTAACGCTTAATCCAATATTTTTGTTGGAATTTAAATCCTAGAAAATTTATGGTGATATCCTAAAATCACAAAGAAATGATTTTATGGATCGGTGGGAATTCTAGGATTTTTCGGTGGAAAAAGAATATTTATTGGATAAGTCGTCTTTTTAATTATGTACCAGAAAGGATTTAAAATGTGAAACAGAAGCCTAAAAAATTTAAGGTAAGAAGATAAAATCATGGAAAATTGATTTTATTGGTCTACATAATTTACGGGACGTTTTTCGTTTAGTAAGTTTTTCCACCCGAGGTACATAATTTTACCGCTTTAACGCGAGTCCTGTTCCGAGACGGGTTTTGAGTTTTAAAACATATCTCTTTCACTAGCTTAATAAGGAAGGCACGAGAGAGGGATCAAGATGGAATTAAAGGCATATCTTCTTGCCTCGTTAGAGTCTATCCACTCATTTGCAAATGAAAAGAAGGAACGAGAGAAATCGGGGACGACGGACTCAGGAGCTACTCCACCGCAGGCCAACCTTCTCTGCCCCATCCACCACCAACTCCTCCGCCTCTCACCTTCTTCTTCCATGTGTGAGCTGGCTGCAAGGGGGGAGCTGGACCATCCGGGGAATCGGGTCGGAACGCCGGACTCGGGGAGAAAGCATTCCTTCACCGTCGGCTGTCTTCATGCTCGTCAAGCGACGTCGCCGGCGTTCAACAGCCCTCCGACCACCAACCACCATGGGAGCCGCTGTCGGGCAACTCCCAGACACCCTCGGGTTCGGGGATCGAGCCATGATCGAGCCAAACGAGCCATGGGCTCGATTGAAGGTATATACGATCAAAATTAATTAGCGGGTTGATTGCGGAGCCACCGTAAGGGCCTTTTGGTTCCGCTTTGCTAATTAAATTTATGGCTTTTATAATTTTGATGTTGAGACGGTTCCACAGGTTCAAACCGCTTGAGAAACGGACGTCCGGATCTTCCTTTATAGCGAAGACAAGTTTTGGATACCGATTGGCAGGTAAAGGACTTCGGATAATTACTCGGGATTCGTTGTTATTCCGTTTGATATGAGATTTGGTAACCTTTAAGAACTGTTGCTAATGAACAATTTTTATTTAGAAATTTGTTTCAAAAGTGAAGCAGATAATTAGTTATAATTCCGCCAAGATGGCTCCTTCAAGCATGATAACTAAGGATTCACTATATATCGATATTCGGAAATTAAATCATTTATCGATTAGGAAGTTGTAGGAGTTGAGAATACAACTAAGAGGTGTTTCTGTGAGCTCGTTGTTGAGAATCCTTTTGTTATATTTGTCAGAACGATGATAAAGATTAATGTATGAATTGCTAAGGACGTTGAGCACGCCTTATAAGGCAAGTGGACGATTCTCTCTTGCGTTATGGTTATTAATGAGGGATTGAATTCATTTTGATCTTCATGTTGGAAATAATTTGTACGTTGAATAAAGTTTGATAGGTTGTTATTTTGTTAGAAATAACGACCATGTCGTTATTGGGGGTTTTGCGCTAGAAGTGAACTTAGGACCGTTGTATGATTAGTTGTCTCATGCTGAGACATTGCTGTGAAATAAGATGGTAGAGATGGGAGTTTAGACTCCAAGACATCTCTTTAGTGGTCCTGTGCTGAAACACTGTTGCAAAATAGGTAGTCCAGGGGTAGGAGCCGAGTCTCCAATGACCTCTTTGTAACAAAATCTGTATTGGGGGACGTAGCTTGCTATCGTATCCCAATATTGGAGTCATGACTCATGTGACGCTACACGTTGAAGGAAGACAATGGTGCACTCTAGCTAAGTGCAATTGACACTCGGTTGTTGGCCGAGCATGTATAAATGATCATGGATGAAACAGGCCCTCTGATCTCGGTTGTTGGCCGAATCTCGGTTGTTGGCCGAGCATATATAAATGATCATGGATGAAACAGGCCCTCTGATCTCGGTTGTTGGCGGAACTACGAAAAAAAAACTATTAAATGGTGCGAGTGCACAGTTTGAAAGTAATGAAACATTGGTGCATTAGGCATATTAAAGTATCATAATGGTTAGTTCATTTGATAACCATTCTTGCTCCTGATTAAGAATGATTCTTAATCAAACTTTGATTAAGTTAAGTTGTTTAGTCGTTGAAGACGATGGTGAATGTTGAGTGGTTAGTATAAGTTTCTACTAATCATTTATGCTTCTTAAAGAAACCACAAGCAGTGGTGTTCTCTCTCTTGATTATGCGAATCTCCTTCTTATTCTCTATAAGACTGCAAACCGTTGGATCATAATCCGAGTCTATTCAGATTTGGATGCCAATATGTTTAGTTACAAGCATAAGAACCAAGTTAGATTCTCCGCTTGCTAGTCTATCATTAGACTAACCCGTCCATCTTCTTTTCTTTTTATATGGTCGGCTGTTGTCCACCGTTGGTTTACGACACATCAGGTATTTCTTGGAAGTTGATTCAAGTGGCGGATTTAGATGTTTGAAGCTCCAGAAGTTGAAGAAAGGTTTCCAATGGCTATACTTGAGTGAAGATCATGATTGAACTAGTTCAAAGCGAAGCTGAGTTTCAGAAATAAGAACTCAAGGCAGACTTGATGAAGATTTTGTTTAAATAGAAGGTTGTTCTATTTATTTATTCTTTTAAGTTAAGGTTTGTATAAGAACTTTTACGTGTTTTTCCGCTGTAATATTGAACTTAAGTTTGTTAGATTTTCAAATGGTTTCATTTACCTTGTTTTTAGTTTGTTCAGTCAGTTTAAAGCCTTGGGTAGCTTCGGTTTAGTCTTAATCGGGGTTATTGGCGGTAATACCTCCAGGGTAGGAAGAGGGTGTTACAACATTGAAGCCACTTCTAATTAAAACTGATAGCCAACTAGCTCTCTAGAAAGCAAATTCTTTATCCCAAATTGGTAGAAGCACCCTTATCAAGACAACTCTTGCTACAAAATCTTACTATACTAATATACTATGCAGAATTTATGCTTCCTGAAAATATGCTAAATGAACTTGATTTTATAAATCAAATTTTTTCTCTAGAATAAGTAGGAGATTATGTGCCCATGGTGGGATGGGACATGATTTGAAAATCAAAAAAGAAAGGAGGGTTAGGCTTAGGAAAAGCAAGTCACATTAATAAAGCATTGCAAATTAGACTCCTATGGAAGCTTTTAGAAGAACCGACGAATGTATTTGTTCGTATTGTAAAAGAAAAATACCTAAAAGGCAAGAACAATCTTTAGTACGTATGTATTGGAAATGTTTCATGGTAATGGAAGAAACTGATGCACATTAAAGAGGGTTGTACAAAGGGGTTATTATGGAAAATCGGAGATGGCAAGTCAATCATGTTCTGGGAAGACGCGTGGGTAAGCACACGACCACTACGAGAAGAATGTCCCACAGCCGCTGGTAACGAAAGTGATATTCTAGTATCAATTTCTTATAGATACTAACCGACAATGGAAGGAAAATGAAATGAGAAAATTCTTGCTAAACATTTGGGTTGAGCGGATTATGGCCATAACAATTCCAAAGAACCAAATTTAAAATAGATTATATTGGCACCCAAGTAAGAACAGTTGGTTTTCAACTCAATCAGCTTTTGCTTTTGTGTCAAATGAATTAAATATGAATGATTAGGAATTCGATTGGATATGGAAGCTTGACTTAATGCCAAAATTAAAATTGTTTATGGAAAATTTACATTAATGGGCTTCTGACTAAAGATCTCATTATACGTCGACATATATCTATCACCTCTGAATGTCCTTTATGCAATCATCAGGATGAGACGAATGAACATCTTCTGCTTAGTTGTCCGTTCACACTGCAAAAGCTACAATGCATTGACCCCCAATTTTCAGACATTTTAACAAAAGCACGAGAAACCTACATTTCTATGCCTCAAATCATCCAAATTTTAAAGACTAAGTTGTCGAAAAGGATCTTATGTCATTTGTTTACTGCCTGGTGGGGAATTTTGTTCTGGAGAAATCAAGTCATCTTTAATTGTGATCTTAACGGACCATGCATGAATGTTGAGGAACTCATTCAAAACCAGATTTTGTGGTGGAGCAAAACTAAAAATGTGAATGAAGAGGTAAATGTTTTACAGAAAGAACAAAAACCAAGGCAAAGGAAAACTAAACAAATGTGAGAGAAACCCCAGAATGGCTCTGTCAAGATAAACTTTCATGGGTCTACAAGGGATAATGGAAAATCAACAGTTGCATATATCATAAGAGACCAATTCGGGAATATTATAAGCATGAAAGCAAATAAAATGATTATTGGAATGTCGAACAAGTAGAAGCCATGAGATTATTCCATGATGTACAAGATACAATAGGAGGAAACTACCGAATGTAGAAATTGAAGGCGATAGTCTGCTAGTCATTAATGCGCTCAAGTGGAGTCGGTCGAGCCCTTGGACAATTGACATCATAATTGTAGACATTTTGGTTACTTTACAATCCTTTGAGGTGGTCATTACCAAACATGTACCTCGTGATTGTAATTCTATGGAAGATTTGATTGCAAAACTACACCACGATTGTAGCATCAATCAGATTTATAACCTTGGAGGGGTTCTAATCCTCGTCCGAAAGGATGCCCTAGGATGACTTAGTGTGCCTCATTTTCACCTACTCAAAAAAATAGTTGAGTGCAGATTGATTGGACTCAACTTGGCTAGAAGAGATGAGAAGGTAGTTGGATCGAGCAGTTTCGTAAACAAGTCATTTGGCTAATCCTTGGTTCCAATGTGTAAGTCTGGATTTTCCCTCTTTGAATTTTCTCCCAAATGGCGTGGCAATATATTTTGATATGTTTTGTACGTTCATGAAATACCATATTGGAGGCAATGTGGATAGCTGATTTTTTTATCACAATAGAGAGTGGCAAGATGTGGGTGGCAAACTTGGAGGTCGTTGAGTTGTGTGTGCAACCCAATTAACTCACAACATGTGCTAGCCATTGAGCGATACTCATCTTTGGTACTTGAACGAGATATGGTTCCTTGTTTCTTAGTCTTCCATGAGACGAGGGCGCTACCTAAGAAGATGATGTGACTTGTAGTGGAGTGACGTGTGTCTCGACATCGAGCCCAATCAGCTTTAGAATAGGATTTTAGATGCAGAATAGGAGAATGCCTTGTCCGGGGGTGCATTTGATGAAGTGGAGAACGTCATGAGCTGCATCAAGGTGGGGTTGTCGTGAGGAAGTCATGAATTGACTAAAAATGAATAACATACACTAGATTCGGTGGTGTTATGGTGAGGTATATGATACGGCCAACGAACCTTCAATATATGGAGGGATCAAAAGCAATTCATCGTCTTATTTAGCAAGGAAAAGATGTTGATCAAGTGGAATGATTGCGATCTTTGCTCTAAGGAATCTGGGATTGTACATGATTTTGTATACGTATTAGCATACAATGGTATATTTATTAGGTGGTAACGGGACTTGACTCCATGTTTTGTTGTCGTCGAGAGCCTTGATTTCTTTGGCCATGGCATCCTTCCATTGTAGACATCAATTGGCTGCGTAAAATTCCTTAGTTCTTTCTAAAACATAATGTTAGAAATAAAATATCTATTATTGTGTGATAGTTTGGCATAACATAAAACATTTTCTAATGGAAAAGGCTTACTTGAGATCATGTTATGAGAGGAAGAAGAAGAGGGTGTTGAATGAGATGGTAGATTTGCCTCAACATGAAAATCTCAGAGTAGACGAGATGATCTTCGTGTTACCATGGGTGGAATGGGCAGTGGTGGTGGAGTAGGATCCATTGGGAGGGCATTTTGAGGAGTGACATTTGGAGTAAACTCAATTGTGGGTGGTGATATAAAATTAGTTGGAGGGTTCTAAGATGTAGTGGGCAGGTCATCATAGATGATAGTTGTATGTTTGAAATTTGGAAGAGGAACGCCATGTGTTTGTGTGGAAATTTCAAAAATTGTAGAATAAGGAAACTCAATTTCATAAAAATAGAATGCCACAAGAAATAAACAATTTCTTGTTTATAAAATCATAGACTTTGTAGCCTTTTGTACCCAGTGGGTAGCCAAGAAAATACACTTGATAGAACGAGGTTCAAATTTCTTAGGTCAAAAAGGGTGTGTTGATGCAGAGCATCGACATCCAAAAACCCCTAAATGAGAATATATAGGCAGTTTGCAAAAAAGAATTTCAAAAGGGGTTTTATTTTGCAAGGAGCAACTTGGCATTCGATTTATTAAATAAGTGGCCACAAGAATTTCATTGCCCTAAAAAATTTCAGTAATGAGATTGAAAAAGAAGAGAACGAGCAACATTCAACAATTGTCTATGTTTGCGTTCAGTGGCATCATGTTTTGAGGCGTATTTATGCAACATTCAACAATTCCATGTGTTTGATGTAAAATGCCTTTGGACGAGTAAAAATCTAAGCACTGAAATTTGGTACCATTATCACTACGAACAATTTTAACTCATTTCTCAAATTGGTTTTTAATAAGCGTAAGAAATTGAATAACGAGAGGACACGCCTCAACTTTACTTTTCATAAGGTAAATCGGGTCAAATCAAGTTGAATCATTTCGGTCCGGGTGCTAAATTAATATGGCAAAGTCAGTTTTTCCAGTCAATTTCCATTGGGTTATTCGGTTTTTGGTCCAACTAGATTTTGGATAAGTTGGGTTTCGGGTTTAGGAAGATTTCGGGTGATTTGGGTTTTGGTCGTATTTCAAGTATGCTGAATTTCAATTAAGACCATATATTGAATGATAATTTTTATAGTTTAAATACTTGAGGGTCTAAATATTTAATGTAACATTTAAATTCAAAAACATAATTATAAAAAATATTCAATATTATTATTATTTTAAAAAACATTATGTAATGTAAATTCGGATGTTTGGATAATTTCGGGTCTGGCAAATTCAGATTTTGGAATGATTTCGGGTTAGATAAAATGGATTATTAGATGCTTTCGAAACGAGTAGCATTGGGTATCGGGTTGAATCGATCTAGTCCATTCGGATGTAATTGGTTTTAGATTAATATCGAGTTTGGATTTTTACCAATTTGGGTCAAACCAGTTTTGGGCATAGACATATTTGTTTTTTTCGGGTGTCAGTTGGGTTAGGATTCGAGTGGGCCATGTCAAGTTTCCACTCTAAGGAGTCCACTTATCCATCACCTTCATCTAGAGCCATCATCAACAATGACTCCTTCATCCATACTCCTTTTTGTATTAAATTATGGCACTTACTTAGTTGAAGGTTCCAGTGATTTGGTTGCTATTCTTGTTCCTTTTTTGTTTAGAGTTGCGTTGGGTTGCTAACCTTTCTTTAGAAGACATGGACGTGATCAACACCAAGCTGTCAGCCTGTCACCTTGGACGCAATGAGCAAACTCTCTAACTCAATGACACCAAGAGAGCTCGGAAGTCGAAACAAAGAAGAAATCACAAAGATCATTTAAGCCTTGGAAGTCAAATTGCAAGAGAAAATTAAGCAACAACTCAGTTGGGTTCAAACCAACAATAATTGTTAAGGAGATCAATATTCTCATGTTTCTCAAGATCATGATTGTCCTAGGGTGTTGCATGATATGTTGTAGTTTCTATAGCATAACTAGGACTTTTTAGTACTTTTTATATTGAGTTTGAGGTCTTTTTAGAGTTGTTGATTGAATATCAAGTATTGAAGACCGAGAGTTCAAGTTCGTGATTAGAGTTGAATTTTGACGATTTTACATTTTGCTGAAGAGTTCGTGATTAGGTCCCAAAACCGCGGTTTCCCAACTGAGAGTCATTGGATTCAAGGCCACGAGTGCGGATTACTTAGCGGAGATCGTGGTAGAGCACCTCCTCGGATGGCCAAGAAAGTCAAAACTGTGGGTTTGTCAGTGCACGCGCGCCGAAAATCTTCCGAGTTTATATTTAGTTTTTATTTCCTTATATTTTCCTTTTCGTGTTTTTAGTAGTTTTACTACTCTTGTTAGACTTTAGTTTTTTTTCTACCTTTATGTTTTGTCTTTCTCTCTCTTCCCTAGTTTTCAGAAGAATTCCTACGGAGAACTGAAACACCATAATTTCATTCTAGTTAAAGCGTTTTGATTCAAGTAAGTTGTAAGATTCTAAATTCAAGTTTATTCCTTTGGTTATTTCAAATTCTCTTGTGCTTCAAGATAATTGAATGTGTTGATTTCTTCTTGTTTGGCCAATTTGTTGAGATTTAATACACTTTATTTCTAGGATCTAAGTATTCTCGTATCAAAACCTAATCTTTGTAGCAACTCATTATTTTAAGACTCGCTGGATTAGAACAATTAAGAAAGAAAATTGATTGCATGCTAATTTTTTGAATCATTGGAATTCAATTGGATGTATCCTACATATCCTTGTTCTTACTATTAATATCACTATAATTCATGATCATTTCATGTTTGTTTTCGTATTAAGTATTTGCATGACTCATTGGCATGTCTATTATGTTTGATCAGGATATGAATAACCTATAAAGTGAATTGCTTGTTAAGAATCAATGATCAATGAACTTTAATATGATAATAAAGGTGGATACATGAATGGAATTGCTTTCCCTAATTGATTACAAGCTCAACCTTTACTTGCTTTCTTTGCTTATTTCATTTCCCTAGAAGTAGAATACCAATACAAAATCCACCTTTTTACTGTTTTGAGTAGATAAGAATACTAATGAGTGACTCTACTATCTTAATCCAGGCTCCATAGACACTTGGGCTAAGATGAAAGCAACATTCTTGGAGAAAGACTTCCCAGCCACCAAGCAGAATAACCTTAAGAAGAGCCTAAGCAATATTGAACAATAGGCTTGCAAAAGCGTGTATGACTACTATGAGAGCTTCAAGAGGTTGTATGCTAGTTGCCCATATCATGGGTATTCTAATTAAGATCCAGTACTCTATCTCTATGGTGGTTTGCTTGATGAAGAATGTCTGATGGTAAATGATGCCTATGGTGGGAGCATTATGAACAAAACACTAGCCACAACCCTTGAGCTCTTTTCTAAACTTTTTGATAGCACAAGGAAATTTAGTAAGAGTATTGGCTCTCGTGGATTTAATGTTATTAGCTCATCATCTTCTACTCTACAAGTTGTGGCAGAGTTAAAAGATATGATGAAGAGGTTCATGATGCAAGGAACCCTTCAACAATTGAAAGCATGTGGAATTTGTGCCGATACACTCACCCCTACTAATGCTTGTCCTCAACTCCAAGCGCCTCAGGTTGAGGTTAATGTTGTAGGAGGTTATGGAACTCCTCAACCTCTCTATAATCCTTATTCAAACACTTATAATCAAGGGTGGAAGGACCATCTTCCCTTCAAATACGAGAATCAGAATCAACCTCAATAGAATCAACAAGGAGGTCCACAACAGTTTTGGCAACTCTATGCCCCTAAACCTCCAGCACAAAACCAAAACTCATCTCTCTCTCAGCTAAGGAGATGTTCGCTAAGATTGCAACCACGGTTGACCAATTAGGACAGATTACACATGCTAGTCTCAAGAACATTGAAACTCAAATCAGTCAACTAGCAACTATTGGGAGTAGATTAGAGGCAAGGGAATCGGGAAAACTTCCTTCTCAAGCCATAAACTTGAGGGAGAATGTGAGTGTTATCACACTGACGAGCAGTAAGGAGATAACGAAAGGCGAACTGAGAATCTGTGGTTCATTAACTAAGAGTTTTAATATTTTGATCGAGAAAACAATGACCGCGGCCCACAAAATCGTGACCGTGGATCCATCAGTGAGAGCTACCTAGAAGAAAACCGCGGTTGCGGGTCGGAAATCTGCCACCGCGGTGACGGTGATCAACAAGTTCTCGGAAATCTCGAAGAACCGCAACCGAGGATTTGCTCCAAAAGTTGGCGATAGTTATGTACATCCTGATTTTCCTCATTTAGGCTCTCAAAAGTCGATCCCTCCATTCCCAAAGGCGCTTAAGGACACAAGGAAGCCCAAACAAGACAAAGAGATCTTCGAGATCTTCTCCAAATATGAGGTAAATATCCCTTTACATAATCTAGTTAAAAGTGTTCCTAGATTTGCTAATTATCTCGAGGAATTATGCACAATTAAAAGGAACTAAAAATTGAAAGGGAAGCAAAAGATTAAGGTCAATGAGCATTTCTCCGATGTATTTCAAAGGCGTATGCCTAAGAAGTGAAGCGACCCAAGCATGTTTAGCATTCCCTATGTTATAGGTGACACAAAAATTGATAAGACCTCACTAGGCCTAAGACCTTTGCATGAAACTAGAATTGTTGTGCAACTAGCTGATAGGTCCATTGTGTACCCAAAAGCGGTTGTTGAGGATGTGCTTGTCATAGTTGAAAATTTGATGTTTTCTGTTGATTTCTTTATTCTTGATATGGACCATGATGAGTATGTTGCCTTTATTTTGCTTGGTAGACCTTTTATGAAAACTACTTAGGCCAAAATTGGTGTGAATAAGGGAATTCTAGCTATGGAATTTCATGGGGAGAAATTTTAATAAAACATTGATAATGCTATGAAATACCCCCGAGATGATCATTCTTTGTGTTCCATTGATGTAATTGATCCCATGGTGCAATATGTGTTTGATTTTACTTGTGGTGATGAGTTACAATCTGTGTAAGAGAATGACATCGACCTTCCATGTTTAGATTATGTTTTGTCTGATAAGTATCATGAGATTTTGGTTAAATTAAATGCTTATCGTGAACCTTCTGTTGATGTATTGCCATAAGGCCTATACGACTAACTCTTCCAAGCGAGAATCTTCTACCCTCTCTAGTGCAAGCTCCGGAAATAGAGTTGAAGCAACTCATTGATCATCTTAAATATGATTTCCTTGGAGAGGGTGATACATTACTTGTTATTATTTCTAACAAACTCTCGAAGGAGCAAGAGGAGATATTGGTACAAGTACTTAAGGAGCACAAGACCGCTTTCGGATGGACCATTGCTCACATTAAAAGGATTAGTCCCTCTACATGTATACATAGGATCCTCTTGGAACATGATGACAAACCATCAAAACAACCAAAAAGAAGTCTAAACCCACCTATGATTGAGGTAGTAAAGAAGGAGGTGCTAAAGTTCCTACAAGAAGGTATGATTTACCCCATATCTAATGGTCAATGGGTTAGTCCTACCCAAGCTATGCCCAAAAGGGTGCTATTACTGTTATAGAGAACCAACAAGGTGAGTTGGTTCCTACTGGAGTTCAAACAGGTTGGAGAGTTTGTATTGATTACCGTAAGCTGAACAGGGTAACTAGAAAAGATCACTTTCCCTTTCTATTCATTGATCAAATGCTTGAGCGATTTCCTGGTCATTCCTATTATTGCTTTTAGATGGCTATTTAGGGTATTTATAGATTGCCATTGCACCGGAGGATTAGGATAAAACGATATTTACATGTCTTTTTGGCACTTTTGCATGCCTCATAATGCTAGTTGGATTGTGTAACGCACCTTGGACATTCCAATGGTATATGGTTACTATCTTATCTGAGTATATTGAGAATTTCATTGAAGTTTTTATGGAAGACTTTACTGTTCATGGTGATGACTTTAATACATACTTAATCTACTTATCACTACTCCTTTAGAGATGTGTAGAGACTAATTTAGTTCTTAATTCTAAGAAGTGTCATTTTATGGTTGAGCAAGGCATTGTTTTAGGTCATATTGTGTCGTCTAAGGGTATTGAGGTCGATAAGGCAAAGATTAATATCATTCAGTCCTTGCCTTATCCTACTAATTTTCGTGAAGTGCATTCATTTCTAACTATGAGAGTTTTCCATAAGGTTGAAGACGAAGGCTAGAAGGGTTGAGAAGAGTTATTCAAGGACGGAAGATCAAGGCAAGACGGCGTTGAAGGAAGAAAGAAATTTTCCTAGAGCAAAGAAGGTGCTGCACTAGCTCTTGCATTTTAAGCCAAGCAAATCATCATATGAGTTGCCTTGGGTTTTTAATACGTCTTTTTTTTAAACGACCATTTTATAATATGGGCTTTATATTCTGTTGGTAAATCCTTTGTAAAACAACTATCATTGTAATGAACGAATGTTCTTTTTATTGAATAAAAATTCTGCGTTTAGTTCATCGCTCCTTCAATTGTGTTTAATTATATAATTTAAAGCCTTGAGTGTCTTTGGACGATAGAAATCTGAGGTCATTGGCGGTAGTACTTGTTTTGGCAGGATAATCGTACTAACACGTTACCTGCTGAAAATAGGGAAATCCAAACCAAAAAGCAATCGTAACGCGTTATGAATTATGGGCAAGATGTAGGATCAAATAAAGAGTGGAAAACAAATAGTAAGCAAGTTGATATTCGTATATTGTGATTGTAGTTGCAAATAGATCTCCCCAAAATATCCTAGAATGCTCGAATGGAAGTGAAAGGATAAAACAAAGATGAGATTATGCTTCTAGCTTGAGTTCAGAGCGCCAGTGTTGATCGTCCCCTTATTTCCGCCTCAGCCTGGTTTTATACTCCTCTCCTCCATTCTGACCGTTGGTGGAGCGCCTAGCACATCCCGGAGATTTCGCCCTCGTCGTTAATTGCATAGCCGTTAGTGTTTGACCAAGAAGTCTGATATTTCCGCCTTGCTTTGATTGCTCCATCGTCTCCTCTTTCTAGCGGTTTAATTGGATCGTCGATGCTGGGCTTCGTAGCATTCCTTTTGGGCCGAATTTCGGAGGGCCCAACAATACCCCCATCAAAAACCCGGGAAAATTCCCGCCTCCACTTTCCTAGTGTTTTTGATTTAGTGTCTCGGAAGTTGTAGCAATTCAGAACACGTCCAATCAACCCCTATTTAAAGCGGTTATGATGATTTTCAAAGACTTCAATTGTGCTTCTCGGTGTCCAAGTACACTCTCCCCTTCTTTTGCTTCTTCGTCTTCAACTTCCTTTCTTTCCCAACTATGGCGTCCTCTGACTTACCTTCCCTCTACTACCTCGAATCTACCCTTCCTCCTTCTTTGACATCTTCTGGTTTCCTCACCTCCTATCACCGGAGGGATAGTACTTCCGAGGACCCCCATATTTTTGCTTTTTCTGCGGGTTTCCCTTCACATGCAGAGGTGTTTCTCCCTAACCCTGGCGTTCACGCGGATTTCTATGCCAACGATTGGGTGTGCTTGTATGAGTACCCTTTTCGTATCGGCCACCGTTTCCCATTTTCTCCTCTAGTTGTCGACTTTTTATCCACCCTCAATGTTTCTCCGGGGCAATTACTTCCTCAAGTTTGGAGACTTCTTCTCTCCATTGATCAATTATGCTCTTCTCATGGACTTCCCTTCAAAGCTGCCGACTTTTTCCTAAATTATCGTCTGTCCAAAGGCGGCCTAGGCCGTTTAACTTTGAAAACCATTACCAACAAATCTGACTTAGTTTTTAACATATCCAAATCTGATCGGGGCTGGGCTGATAAGTTTTTCTTTGTGAGATTGTCTTCTCTAGGGATCGATACATCTTTCCTGAGAAGTCGCTGGCAATCAACAGGTAGTGTTTCCCTTTTGAACTCGCTGGCTTCTTTTCAAGTCTAACTGCTAAGTGTTTCTTTGTGCAGAGTGCCTTGCTACTCCTCAACCCCGCAAAGTGTCATACCAAGTCATCTCCCATATCGAGGCTCTCTCATTGGAGGAAAGGTCCTACCCTGATTTAGTAAAGGCGTGTTTTGCAGAAACCTAAGAGACCGAGATGTCGAGTAAGTCTCTCTCTCTTCCCCTTTATAACTCCTACTTCTCTCGTTTTTTTTTAAACCTTGCCTTTCCCGTGATGTCAGGTTCGAGGACTACCCGTTCTACCACTGCGCTGACGACCATGGAACGAGTTGAAGCTCGGAAGAAGAGGAAGGCTGAATCAACTTCAACGACAGATACCGCGTTGACGGTCTCAAATCCTAAGAAGTCTTCTGAGGCTCGGGTTTCTTCTCCTAAGAAAAGAGCATGCTCGACCCTTTCTGATCTCCCAAAGACAATGATGTCCCTTGATATGGCTGCTGAAAAGTGTCTGAGTTCCTTGGCGCCTCTTCACGTGGGTTGTTCTTGTGGCAAGGAGGACCAATCTTCTTTCTCAGAATTTTTCGGTGAAATTCTGGCGGCACAGTGGCAGGTACATTTTCTCCAACTACTCTTATTCCATGTTTTACTTGTTACCTGACTTTTTTCTTTTCTTATGCAGGGCTTGCAACTTTCTCTTTCTGCCTTTGAAGCTTTCAAGGATCTCCCTGATCAATTGGCCCAGAGCAAGATCAGTCTTCAGCTCGAGAAGGACAGGAACACCATCTTAGGACATGAGAAGGCCGCTCTGGATAAGAAGGTTCGCGATTTGATGGATAATCTCGAGAGGATTTCTAAGGAGTCCAAAGAATGGGAAGAAACGTTCGTGGCCTCTTCCGGTAAAGAAGCTGCTTTGGCTAAAGAAATTGAAGACACTGTAGACTACTGGTCCTGCCGAGCTCGAGTGGAAATAATGGAGGAGTTCGCGGCGGGGAGGCATACTTCGTGGGATGCTGTGAAGGAAAGGGAATTGTTCGAGAGCTTGTTTTCTGACGAGGTGATAGCGGCTAAAAAGTCCACAGTCATTGATGACATTGCCTCCGTTGCTAAGGTGGTTGCCCAAGTGGAAAGGGACAACCAACCTAAAGAATGATCCCCTTTCGTTCTGTTGTGTTTTGTTGAATTTTGAACAATTTCTTACCCCCAACGTGTTGGGGTTCTTAAACTCTTGTTTTGTATGGCCACTTTATTCTAGGGCCCTATCGTGGACAAGTTCGCGCCCTGTGTTGGTTAATGGGGTTTTATTTTGATAATGTTTTATTAGTTGTTATTGTCTTGGATCTGTGTTTGATTTTTTGCATGTAAGCAGGTTCATCACCGAAGAAGAAAGATCAACGCGTTCCTGGGGAAGTCGATTTGTTTGACACATGTACTTGTAATTTTTGCAATAGATTCTTCGTTGTATAGCGCTTTTTATGTTAGATGCGAAGAGAGAAGAGTGTACTTGTCTGAAATGTAAACATTTGCAATAAATTCATGAATTGTGTTGTAAAATTACACTTGATCTAGAATTCTTGATGCATGTCTTCATCTCTTGCATCTTTTGACTAGTCGTTGTGTGCACAGCGTTGCCTGATCACAAGGCGAGGGCCTATGTTTTGGCCTGTAACATCACAAGGCGTCCCTTGTTAGTTTTTCGAAATCGTTGTTCTTGTGTATGTTCAAAGTTGTAATGATATAATGTAAAAGGAGAAAATTTATGAGAATTACCTTATCAAAACTCGTTGTGTTTCAAAAGTGGTACAACTTCAAGTTCATTACATTCCAACTTCTGGGGACCGTCTTCCCCTCTTGTGACGTCAACTCATAGGCTCCTTGTCCTACGATCTTCGTGATCTGATATGGTCCTTCCCAATTTGCTCCCAACTTGCCAGCATTTAATTCTTGCGTATTCTGAAAGACTCTTCTTAATACCCAATCTCCTATTTGGAATACTTTGGCGTTAACGCGTTTATTGTAACTCCGAGCTACCCCTTGTCTATATGCCGCCATCCGAATTGAAGCCTCATCTCGTAACTCGTCCACTGTATCCAAATGGTGCAACAGGTTGGATAGATTTGACTCCTCGGTGGTAAGTCCGTGTCGGACTGTAGGCAAAGTTACTTCTACTGGTAGTACGGCTTCACACCCATAGACCAAGGAAAAAGGTGTATGACCCGTTGCTGTCTTGGGAGTTGTTCGATCTGACCACAAGATAAGGGGTAATTCGTCTGCCCATTTCCCTTTTGCTTCTTTGAGCCGCTTTTTCAAGTTGTTAATAATCACCTTGTTACTTGCTTCTGCTTGCCCATTGGCCTAAGGGTAACAAGGCGTTGACATCACCAACTGTATGTTGTACTGCTGGCAAAATGATCTCGTCTTGTCACTGATGAATTGAGACACGTTGTCGTAGACTATGGTGGATGGTATTCCGAATCTGCTCAGAATGTTTCTCCTTATGAAGGAGATAACTTGGGTGTCTTTAACTTCTTTGAAAGCTTCGGCTTCAATCCATTTGGAGAAGTAGTCGGTCATCGCCAAGATGTAAACACGTTGCCCCGAAGCTGGAGGAAGTTTTCCCACAATGTCCATCCCCCATTTCATAAATGGCCATGGAGATGTTATAGGATGCAACAACTCACAAGGTTGGTGTGGTATAGGTCCATGACGCTGGCACGCGTCACACTTGCGAGCAAACTCCATTGCGTCTTTGTTCATGGTAGGCCAATAGTAACTCATCCTGCTCGCCTTCTTCGCCAAGTTGCGACCCCCCGTATGGTTTCCGCACTCTCCATCGTGTATGTCTTCTAACACTTTTTGTACTTCCTCTTCCTTTACGCATCGCGCGTGAACCCCCGACGACATCCATTTAAACAAAATGTTATTCTTAACAATGAAAGTGGAGGCTTTTACCTTAAGTCGTTGAGCTTCTTCCTTGTCTTCTGGCAAAACTCCATCTCGTAACCACTTCAGATAAGGGGTTACCCATGACTTGTCTTCATCAGGGCGTCGAATCTCCAACATGTCTGCCTCTTTGGTTATAGATGGTGCATCGAGATATACGAAAGGTATCTTGTCATACTCCCTTGGGTCGATTGCGGATCCGAGGTTGGCTAAGGTGTCTGCTTGCGTGTTAGCATCTCGAGGAACTTGTCTTATCTCGAAATGTTTGAAGTGCTTTACAATCTCTTGTACTTTCTCCAAATATGCCTTCATCTTTGAATCCCTGACAACATACGAGTTCGTAACTTGATTCACAATAAGTAACGAGTCACAGATTACCTCAATTTCTTGTACATTCAAATCTTTAGCAACAAGTAACCTTGCAATAAGCGCCTCATACTCCGCTTCGTTGTTAGTAGCCTTGAATGTACATCGAACAGCCTGGGCTATCCTATCCCGCTGTGGTGACTTCAGGACAACCCCCAATCCTACGCCAATCTGGTTCGACGCTCCATCCGTATGCATCAACCATTTGTCGTTCCCTGCTACGTGCATCACATCTTGATTTACATCTTCTGAAGTGGTAGGAGTGAAGTCAACCACAAAATCTGCCAACGCCTGAGATTTCATCGCTGTTCGGGGCTCGTAAGTAATGTCGTAACCATTTAAGTGGATCAACCATCTCGTTAGCCGACCTGACAATTCTGGCTTTGACATGATACTTTTCATCGGGTAATTAGTTCTCACGATTATAGAATGGCTTTCGAAATAAGGGCGCAATTTTATTGAAGCCGTTACCAAGGACAACACTAATTTTTCGATAGGGGAATACCTCGTTTCTGCGTCAAGCAAGGTTTTGCTTACATAATAGATGGGCAACTGGTCTCCATTTTCTTCCCGGATCAAGACTGCACTTACTACTACCTCTGTTACGGCCAAGTACACATATAAGTTCTCGCCCGGCTTGGGTTTGGAGAGTACCTGTGGATTAGACAAATAATTTTTCAATTCTTCAAAGGCTTTTTCATGTGCTTCTGTCCATTCGAACGACTTGTTCTTCTTTAGAATGTCGTAAAACAGTTTGTTCCTGTTCGAAGATCTTGATATGAACCGGTTTAATGCGGCTACTCGTCCTGTTAGTCTCTGGACATCCTTGACGCACTTGGGTGATTGCAACTCCATTATGGCCTTGACCTGTTCAGGACTCGCCTCGATCCCCCTCTACGTCACTATGTAGCCGAGGAATTTCCTGACGTTACTCCAAAAGAGCACTTGGTGGGGTTCAACTTCATCTTGTAGCTCCGAAGAATCTCGAACGCGTCTCTTAGGTGATTAACATGATCTTCCGCCTTCAGTGATTTGACCAACATATCGTCTATGTATACTTCCATCGTATCCCCCAGCTTTTCCTGAAACATCTTATTACCCAATCTCTGATAAGTAGCACCTGCGTTCTTTAACCCAAAGGGCATAACTTTATAACAATAAGTTCCTTGATTGGTTACGAATGTGGTTTTCTCTTGATCGTCAGGATGCATCATTATTTGGTGGTACCCGCTAAACGCATCCATGAAGGTCAAAAGTTCATGCCCTGCCGTTGCGTCCACCATTGCGTCTATATGAGGCAAAGGGAACGAATCTTTGGGGCATGCTTTGTTTAGATCGGTGAAATCTACGCAAACGCGCCATTTGCCATTTTTCTTTTTAACAACAACCACATTCGCAAGCCAATCAGGATATTGTACTTCTCTAATTTTTCCAGACTCATGTAAGGACTTTACCTCATCATTGATTACCTGATTTCGTTCGGGAGCGAACTTACGCCTTTTCTGTTTCACTGGTGGCACCTTTTTGTTGACATTCAAGGCATGGGTGATTACGCTAGGATCAATACCTACCATATCCTCGTTTGACCAGGCGAAACAATCTTTGTAGGACCATAGAATTTCCACTATTTGCTCACGTAAAGTCGGTTCCAGATCTGCTCCTATTTGGATTCTCTTGGATGGTTCTAATGGATCAAGGGCCACTTCTTGGAGTTCGGGCGTCTCCGGCTTGGCATAGCAAGTGGTCGTTCTACAGTCCTTTAATTGCTAATCTGACGCCTTCTTCCCTACTCCAGTCTGTGAGCTCTTTGAAGTCGTTGCCGTCATTGTTATGGAGTAACACTCCCTTGCCAGCTTCTGTTCCCCCTTAATCTCTTGAATCCCCCAAGGTGTTGGGAACTTCACACATTGGTGATAGGTGGAGGGGATAGCCCTCATCCCGTGTATCCATGGCCTGCCCAAGATGACATTAAAAGGTGAAGGGCAATCAAGTACTTGGAATTTTACCTGGTAGTTGACTCCTCCTGCAACGGTAGGTAGTGATATCTCCCCAAGCGTATTGCGTGATTCTCCATTGAAGCCTACCAAAGTTGTTGATTTTTTGGAAATATCGTCCATCCCGAAACCTAAGCTGTATAAGGCGTCCAACATGAGTAAATTAGTAGAGCTCCCATTATCAACTAAAATTCTTTTGACAAGAAAGTTAGCTATGGTTAAAGAGATTATTAAGCAATCGTGGTGAACTTCCTCTTCTTCGACATCGTCGAAGGTGATTGGCATCATGGCAAGACTTGTCCGTGATGGTGCTTTTGGGCACTCTCTTCTAGTATCCCTTGCGATCCGTTTGGCTGCGGAGTAGGTTATTCCACAGATCTCCGACCCCCCTGTGATGACATTGATTATTCCAGTGTGTTTCGGTGGGGGTGGTGGACTGGCTTTTTCCTTGTTACGTTCCAACTGCTCTTTTGCTTTCTCCGATATTAATTCTCTGAGATGCCCCCTTCGTAACAATTCGCTTACTTCTTTTCGTAACGCGATACACTCCTCGGTCCGGTGCCCATGATCGAAGTGGAAATCACACCATCTGGTCTTGTCTTTCTGATGCGCCGGTATGTTACTCTTTCGAGGCCATTTAACAGTGTCTCCCATGGTGTTGAGGGTTCGGACCACTTTAGTTGCATCTACACGAAAATTGTAGTGGGAGAGTTTCGCAGGCAGCCTAAGATTCTCGTATCTGTCACCTTGTCTAAACATTGTTTCATTAACGGTAGTCTAAGCATTAGGTGCAGTGGGATACGGACCGTATCTTGTGTCCCGCCTTCCTTGTCTCCGATCGGGTCGATGTGGGCTCGTTGTTTTCTCGGCAAAGAGGTCGTCTTCCTCTAATCGGACATGGGCTAAAGCTCTTACATGTAACTCATCAAAGTTGGAACAAGGATACTTAGTTAGTTCACGGTATAACTCAGGATTACATATTGATATGCCCCTCCGGAATGCCTCCACAGCCGTAGCGGCGTCACATCCTTCAATGGTCACCAATTCTTCATTGTAGCGACTAAGGAAAGCTTTCAGAGATTCTCCCGATCTTTGGACCAAGTGGTATAGATCACTTGATCGCTTTTTGGCGTGTCGACAGCTCGCGAACCTAACCCTGAATTTGTCAATCAACTCGGCAAAAGATGAGATACTTCCAAGAGGTAAGTGCGAATGCCAATTAAGAGCGGGTCCAGACAACGTGTTCCCGAACCAACGGCACATGACAATTTCTTTCATATCAAAAGGGATTGTACTAATATTCATAGCCTGTTTGAATGCGGCTATATGTTGATCGGGATCTGTCACCCCTTCGTATTTAGGCACGTCAGGGACGTGATATTTCCGGGAGATATCAACCCTTGCAATAGCAGGTACGAAGAGGGAGTCGGTGTACCTGTCTCTCCTCTCCATCGCAATCGGTTGAGGCGCCCCAAGGACCTGAGTAATTCGGTCCTCCAAGGCTCGGAGGCGTTCCCGCAATTGGGAAACCTCGGTATCTTCCCGTATTGCCCTTAAAGAATTACCTTTTACCTGATACCCGGTTACTGGTCTGACAACATCGGGTGTTACGAGATTCGGATCGTCCATGTCCAAGCGCCTAGCGACTCCTACCACATCGGTTCCGCGGGGACGGGTTGGAGCCGATTGTACCTGCGATCGAAGCAAGTTGCGTTCATTAGTTAAAGTCTCAATTTGTTTTTCGTATACCTCGGTGAATCTGGCATTGGCCTCTTTTTGGCTTTCCAAATCCTTTCGAAGAGCAATCATTGTTGATCGGAGCTCCACGATGATGTCGGCGTCGCCTCCTTCCGCTCCCCATTGCTCGGAAGTACTAGGATTGCCATTGGTGTCCCCAGAACCTTGCTCAACTCCATCACCATTCTCTGTTCCACCTATGTTTCCTGTTCCGACTACGTTTCCGGTTCCGTCTACGTTTCCGTCGCCTTGGTTGTTCGTTTCTTCATTGACCTCGTGATTGTCTAGATCCCCTACGTGGTTGTATGTAGTTTGGATTCCCTCCATGTGACGGATCTTGTTGTTGTTTTAGCGTGACTCCTTTTTTGGCTAGGCCCCACGGTGGGCGCCAATTGTTTTGGCAGGATAATCGTACTAACACGTTACCTGCTGAAAATAGGGAAATCCTAACCAAAAAGCAATCGTAACGCGTTATGAATTATGGGCAAGATGTAGGATCAGATAAAGAGTGGAAAACAAATAGTAAGCAAGTTGATATTCGTACATTGTGATTGTAGTTGCAAATAGACCTCCCCAAAATATCCTAGAATGCTCGAATGGAAGTGAAAGGATAAAACAAAGATGAGATTATGCTTCTAGCTTGAGTTCAGAGCGCCAGTGTTGATCGTCCCCTTATTTTCTCCTCAGCCTGGTTTTATACTCCTCTCCTCCATTCTAACCGTTGGTGGAGCGCCTAGCACATCCCGGAGATTTCGCCCTCGTCGTTAATTGCATAGCCGTTAGTGTTTGACCATGAAGTCCGAAATTTCCGCCTTGCTTTGATTGCTCCATCGTCTCCTCTTTCTAGCGGTTTAATTGGATCGTCGATGTTGGGCTTCGTAGCATTCCTTTTGGGCCGAATTTCGGAGGGCCCAACAGTACCCAGTGTTGCAAAGTAAGGCTGTTACACGGCGCCACTCCCCTACGAGTAATGCTCAAGTCTAACCCACGACAATGGGGGGCTTACTTTCTATTGTTGATTCCCACCATTCTGCTCACAACTTGACTCCGTTCGAGGTGGTCTACCGCCTTAATTCCAAAACGCCTTTAGACATGGTTCCAAGGCCACTCAAGAATGTGAGCATGTGGATGTCGCACACCGCGTCGAGCATGTCAAGCGTCTCCATGCAAAGACGTGAGACCATCTAGAGCGCCAACCTGCTCAATACGCTACACTGCCCAACACAATCGTGGGCGACGTCAGTTGATTTTCGAGCTCAAAGATCTAGTTTTGCTTCATCTGTGCAACGAGCGCTTTCCAAGCAACTTGGAATACCAAATTGCACTAGCGAGACGTCGGCCCTTTTCGAGTCCTTAGGCGTTTCAGAGACAACGCCTATATGATCGACCTCCCAGACTCCTACAATGGTGTTCAGGGCACTTCAACGTGTCTGAGATCTCCCCATATGTTGCGCCCGAGTTTGATGATGAGGAAGCGAGGACGCTTCCCACTCAGAGGGGGAGCGTGATGCAATACTAACCATGATCGACGCCGAGGAGGCCATGTTAGTGCATTCTGAGGGACCCTTGACGCGTGCCCGAGCTAAGGCCATTGGACGCGCCACGGCATCCATAGTATCTCGCGTTTCAACCAGCCATGGCACGCCCAATGCCGAGCTATGGATCCTCACCTTAGTCACCATGGGAGTAGTTGTGCCACACCCCAGACTCGGACCTGAACCCGTGTTGCCTATGTCGGCACATAGTGCCGACGCTGATGCACCCCCACACATGCCATAGGTGTGCCCGGTCTCCCGCGATGCATGCCCTAGGCACGCCCGGCCTCTCACGACGCATACCCTATGCGCGCCTCTCCTTTCTATGTTAGTTTGAAACATTCCTTTGATAGTATGACTTTAGTTAAATCGTTCTAATCTTAGAGATCTCTTTTAGTTGGTTTTCTAAAGATGTGGGCCGCACACTTAACCCAATCTCATACTAACCCTAGTTTCACTTTGCTTGGCTGCTGCCTTAATAAGGCTAATAGGATGCTTTGTTGAGTTCTTACGTCTTAATTGAATTGAATGAGCCTTATTGGATCGAGACACTCTCCTCCAAGGCCTTGGTGTCAACTTCCTAACCCTAAAAACTCCCTCTTCTAGACCGAGCCCCCTAATGTCGGTCCTATGCTCCTCTCGAGCCTTTCTAGTGCCAAGCTCAGCCACTCTTTCGACCTAGACTTGTTCTAGTCGATCCATGTAGCCGCTTCCGCCTTCTCTTCTACAAGATCGATCACGGGAGACCCATCGCAAGGCCAGCGATCCAAGCCTGGGGTACATCAAACCTCTTTTTTGAGGAACGATCGCATCAATTCTCTCAACGTTAAGCCACATTGTTAAATGATAATTTATTGAAGGCCTCTCAGAATATAAAGAACATGTTCTCCATCTAAATTAAAACTTTGTATTAAATTTAACATTACATGTATTTACACAAACAGTAAATATAGAATTCGTCAATATAAAAAGGAATATTAACGAAATAGAACGTCGGTAAACGTACTTAAGCCAGCTCAACGTATTTAAACGAGATTTTCTAGTCGTATTTATTACAATTCATTTCGAGAACAGGCAAAGGCAGCTAACGTGCAATCCATCAAATAAATCTAGTGTTCTACCAAAGGCAGTTTAACGCATAATACCTCATTACAAGCACGTCACATGGACTTATAGAGCATGCATCATCCCGAATGAAACAGCCTATATACAGCAAGAAGCTCCGTCTTCTTTTTTCCTCCTCCCCCAATTTCAACCTGGTTGCTCCTATTTAGCTTCCCAACAATCGATATTAATCGGGCCTGAGAGGAGATTCCATGAACAATCAAGTTTCCAAAGTTAAAATCTCCGGGCACTCGTAATAGATGTATGACGCTTACCTTCGTTGATTGCACATCTGGCAAACCAATGCTGACACGGCGTTTGCATATGTGCAACGGTCACATGACCAGTGGTCTGAATCATCCACCGCCCTGTTCGGTCCACTAGATCGGGATGTTGCTCCCTTTCCTCTTAAACTTCTTCCCTTGCTACTACTGCTGCTACTACCACCACCACCGCCCACGTTTTTCAAGCCTGGGTCTCTGCTGGGTGTACCATGGGAGTCCACATCTGATAGACCATTCTCTAGAGCTCGCACCAGGTTTTCAAAGTAGTTTCGGGTCACACTGTTGCCAAAAATAGTGATGTTACAGATGACCAAGACATGAGAACACTGAAGTTGAAAATGAGACAAATAATGTACCTGGTCAAACCCGCCAGCTTTGTACGGAATTCATTGAAGTCCTTTGACGGGCCTTCTGCAGTCAGGTACACTTGCAGCTCCTTCTCTGCACATTGATGAAGCCGCTCTAAACCGGCCTCAGCTTCACCTGCAGAGGAGAGAATCAGCAAGTGGAAGAATATATATACACACACATGCATGTTCATGCCAAGAAATTAGTACCCTGCAAGTATTCAAAAAATTGTCTCTTTGCATGTTCATGTTCAAGTAGATAGTAACCATATGCATAAGTCCACTTTAAAACTCGTCGGCATTCCACAATCTGCAAGCCACAAAAAGATGGCTTAAGGAACTGCATATATATATTGAAGAAAACACCCAACTAGTTTGGTATGAAAATTCACCTGTGACCATGCTTCTATTATAAATTTGAGCTGTGACTCAGGTTGACTTTGTATATCACTCAGCTTCTCCAACTGGGGGAACAGACAACCACCTCAATCTCCAGAATTTATAAGAGAAAATGAAGGCTGAGGATACCAAAAAATGAACTCATGCCAGCAAAGATAACAAATGTATAATGCTAATGCCGGAGAGAGAAAGCCAAGACAATTAAATATGTCAATCATCAAGATATACATAGAGTTCCTTGGCTAATTAAATTCTATAATCTATGTTCATGCAACTGAAAGAGGACCAGAGGACCTTTTCTTCATTCCTCTAGCCCCATACCACATACAATGTATGAAATCTCTTATACAATGAGAACATGATTCATGCAATGCAAATAGCCTTAATACGGAAGGTAGAGAATTAGGGAAGGAGAGGTGAACAAGAAGCAGCTCAATTTGTAATATCAGTCATTAATAAGCAAATAAATTATAGCAACTATGCGGATTGCTTACATGCACACTTTGCATCTGTTGAAGATCTGCAATTGCCTTTTGCCTAGACTGCAGGAGAAAAGGAAACGCATGAGACATATTTGAAAATAATCAATAAATGGACGGGTTAAAAAACATGGAACTGTGAGGCAGACACCAAAACTACACCAACAAGCTGTTGACAAAGGAGAGTTTAGTAAGGGATAAAAATTGTATAAATAAATGACAATTATGTCAAACTCGGAGGTAATACATACTGACTGGTTGGTTGCCCATCTTTCATAGTAATGAGTGTATCTCTCAAGTGAGTTCTTGGCCATCTCTCTTCGTTTCTCAGCATCGTCATACTAGAATCATCAGCAGAGATTCCTTATTTAATTAGATTTGTATGACATGTATGTGTATCATCAACTAACTAAGAGGCAAAGATCATCTTACGACTCCTTGCTGCTTTGCTGTTTCATATCTGTTGCATGCATAGAAGCCTCCGGTCCTCTCCCCATGATCAGACCAAGCACCAAGGCAAAGCCTGAATATTTGAATATAACATTTGTAAAATGCAGACCACCATTATATTTAGTGAAAGATGAGTAGAAATGGCAGAATAGAGGGGAATATAAATAACTCAGCAGGAACTTACCAGCAAAACTCAAATTTACAAGGTGGTGTACAAGTTATATGCATGCATCCTTGGTTCTTCTCAATTGGGCGCTTGCACTTTGGACATGGCTTGGAATTGGCCAGTATCCTGCCAGAAAACAATATTGATAATGATTCATAAGAAAAATCAGGCTTTACATATTGGCATAGCTCCAAACATAAGTTCCAAAAGTATTTAATATATATCTAACTGAACTTAGCCCGAATTGATTCGTAAGAAATCAGTTTGCATCATTTCTTATCCATTGTCAATCAAAGAGATGTTAAAGAGCCTAAAAACAATCAATGCACTATCAACTGGTAAAAAAAGATACAACGAAGCAGCCATTAGAATAACAAAAACAAAACATTTTTCTGTTTTCTACTAATCACAAGATTCCCTCTTTGACTCATTCATTCCAATGACTACCTAGTCATGCTTGAATAATTTTACTACCATTACTTATATCAGCTGATTGAAATCCAGCTAATAAGATGAAGGAGGGAACAACAACCTAAAAGTAGAAAAAATAAAATCTTTTTATACCAATTCATGTTTTCAGATTCTGCACTGTTCTTTAAAATCCACTTGGTCACAGTCCCACAGTCAACAGGTCGATGAGCTTCTTCTGTGCACTGGATATTTATAATCATATCACTTGTCATTTGTCAAGAAAGGAGGGGGCATCCAATGAAGACTAGAAGTTAGTGGAAACTTACATTCCAGCAAAAGCTATAAGAGCAACGGCATGTAACATCATAGCTGCCACTGCCAACAACAAAATCCACAGCATAATCACAGCCGGGAGCAGGACACCATTTAGCCTGCAAAAGCAATCACAGCCATAGGCAAGCAATTACAATCTAGTTTGTCTACTAGTGAATCACCAAAGCACAATTTTATGTAAATCTATGACGCCACTGATTTGTACTTGTCTATGATCATGATGGAATTGCTTCAATGGTTCTCTGCAATTACCTTCCGGTTGTCTTCGATATAAGATCTTAGAAAATAATGGGCATACTTCTTCCGATCATCTTCAGGAGCTAACAAATCTATCATATCTTCACCCACAACAGCACCACAAGATGGATCAGGACATCGCAACATTAAACATCCAGGTCCATCATTAATCGCAGTACTTATATAACCTGCAGATGGGAAATCCATACAAGGATGAGATTATATAATGAAGAATTTATATGTCTAGTCGGTTTGAGAAAAAATTGAGTCAAAGCTTCGAGGCTAAAAAACAAGGAGCCTCAAAATTATCTTTTCAACATTTCTTCTGAAAAATAATAATTTACTAAATAAATGCTGATAAGAATGGCTTGGTCAAGAGGAAGCAGATTACTTGCCCAGCAAGAACTACACAATGGATGTCCGCATGCTGCTGAATAGATATCAACCTTTGGAAAGGTGTCAAAACAGATGCCGCATGTCACCTGTCCAAGTTAAGCAATAAAAAAGTTCAAAAAACACCCAATACCAATGGCAATCCATCTCTCGTATGAAACATGTGCCAAAAACATACTAGCACTTACTTCTCTTGCATTGGAGAGGTCTACAACAGGTTTCTCCATCAAACCAACAGTCTTTCTAACCTTCTCTTCATCAGCAAACCATTCATCATGCACTTTGCTCACACTCCTACAAGACCAAATATCTAAAGGTCAATCAAAAGAAATAAAAGGCCACAATGCACCGGTAAATCATATGACAAAATAACATCTCATTATGCAAACAGTTTAACAGTTAGATGTTGCTTGTAGGAACAAATATGAACACCATCCAAACATAGACAAAATCAAGAGGAATAAATGAATGCATAATGACCATATTGATACAGATCCGGAAGCTTGATAGAGAAACTATGATAGAACTTACCAGTTATAGTGACGGAGAAGAATTCCAGCTTCAACCCTTGAAATAGAAAGCACAGTACATATCCTTGAGATATCTTCTTCTTGGCATTGACGAATATCAGCTTCACTTAAAGTAGTAAAGCTTGGCTGAAAGTAAACTCATATTAACATAAATAAAATAATAAAATCTAAAGAAAAGAGTCCTTTTCTTCATCTTTGATATGTACATATAAGAAGCTAGTATACTCTTAAGTTTTCGACTTGAAACAAGAATACTAAACATTAACCTACAACCTATGATCAACACCGCGTAATTGATGCTACTCCTGTTTTAATATGCTACTAATCAGCATTCGCAAAGAACACAGGCCTTGATTAACTGAAACTTTGTCCCTGAGCACTAGCAACCTAAGATCACATGCCTGTTAGAGCAACAAGCATCTGTGAGCAGATCATCTGTACTCGGTAATAAAACAGTATATAAACCCTATTAACTGAAGCACAAAAGAAATGACAAAATATTCTTAACAACGAGTCTGCCAATCTGATTCACCAAACTACAAGCTCGCTTGAAGACTATTCAAAACGTCGAACTCTATGCAGAAGTACTTCAAGCTTCCCTAATTTGCAAGTCAATTGGACACCTCGAGTAAACTTACCAGAAGTCCATTTCGAAAAAAAGATGAAATTTTTACAAGTACCTAAGCTATGCTTCCATTTTATGCGATCCTATCAAAAAGCTTTGATTGGCATAGGTTGATTAGAAAATTATACTTGCAGTAAAAAAAATACCGAATCATATTGAATTTGAAGCTAAAAAATACAGAAAAATGAGCACAAAGCAACCTATATATCGGCAAGGACCCAACCAAAATTTGACGAATTTCAGTTACAAAATCATTGAGAAACTCGATGATAAGAAGAAAAAATAAAAGGCACCTGGTGGCGGCGCAAAGTGAAATCATCGGAATCCTCGGAATCATTGTCGATGAACTCGTAATCGCCAACGGCGACACCATCAGAATCGACGGTGTCACCGCTGTAGAAGTCTTCTAGCGATTCGACATCGTTAGCATCATGCATGTCATTATCCGATTCCATTTGAAACAGCAGAATCAGGCAGCGAAGAAATCCGAAACCCTAGAAAATAGGTAGACTGCCTCCGAAGAATCTTCGATTGATCGGCTCTACTGCTATAAGTGTCAAAATAGGTCTTTATCTATCTAGACCAAAAAAAAAGGCAGATGAAAAAGACAAGGGAGATTGATGAGGAGAGTGCGATGGAATTCGGGAGATAGACAGGTTTGATTGTCAGCCTTTTTGATGGGGAGAACTGAGAAGGTGGGGGAGAGAGATGGTTGTGGGCTGAGCAGCGCGAGAAGGGTTCTTTACCTCCTTTTCTTTACTTGTGCGGATAAACGCGGTGAAAAGCCGAATTTCATCTACAAAGCTAGAACGTCGTCGGCTGGAGAGAGAAGACGTGCACAACCAATTCACGCCGGGATATAAACAAACTAGTTATACCGCCGTATCGATTATATGAATTTAATACTTAATTTATTGTATAAATAGTATTTTAATTTCATAAAAAATTAAAATAATTTATTTATTAGAAAAATCATTATCTAACTATATTTTTGACTTTAAATATCTAAATATTTCAATTAGAAATTAAATAAATATATATACATATTAAATTTAACCCTATAAAAGGAAAAAAATACAATATATCAACCAAATAATTAAAACCAAATCAGACTAATTAAAAATCATACATATAAGAGCTAATTATCTATTTATATACTCTTACTAAACTCGAATCTCTCTATCTTATTTGTCACACATCTAACTATGCCACATAGGAACTATGTCACATAGGAGCAAGTGCTCATCGCTCGACGGTTGAGCTTCTTGCCAATGTGTAAGAGGTCTCAGGTTCGAGCATCCAAGGCGGCGGTTTGCCCTTCTTTCTTAGAATTGGTTAGTAGACTAGTTCCCACCCGCTTACAGGTGCTCTAGGGTAATCCAAGTAGTTCTTGGGCTACCATAAAAAACTTACCAAATAATAAAAACCATGCCACATAACATAAGCATCTTAATTTTTAAATTTACTTTTTTACCCTTATTCTTTTTAATATTTACCATTCTTAAAATATATAATATAATAATATTATTGTTGCTATTAATATACAATTATCTACTACTTTTTTATGGACAAAATTTATATTTAATATAATTGTACATAATCATCTTTAATATGTATCGTTAGATATTACCTCATTAATTACTATTACTCACCATATCTAACTAATGAGTATGAAATACTTACCATATTCAATTAATGAGTATGAAAATATTATTCAGTTTTTTTTTAGTATTTATATACCTATATATTATATAATATTATCTCAATCAAAATTTAATCACATATCCTATTATAAATAAAGAAATATTTTTTAACATTCCCTACATATTATAGTAATTCTCACTTAAAAGTTTTATTGAGGAAATTATTTCGGTTCCTATCATAACTATAACCTAAAGAGGAGGTTAAAAAAATTATTAAACTAGTTAGATTAGAATATCAAATTAGATATAATATCCAATTTCAAAAATAACTATCTTTGTATATCAAAATAGGAAAGAATATATATTAACAGTTAGGCAAAAATCTATCTATCTATCTATTTATATCTATATCTACTATAAAGAAGAAAAAATGGGTCATCTATGACCAATTCATAATTAAGAAGAAGAATAAAAAAATAAAAAAATTACTTATTTAGTGAAAACTTTTCACATCCTTTAACCTACAACCTTTCTAATGTAAAAAGTCACATCATCTTTTTTCTTCCCGCAATTATGATCAATTAACAATTAGAGATGAAGAGTAAAAAATAGACAACTTTTCATATTCCTTGACCCCTAACTTTTCTAATATAAAAAGCTACTCCATCCTCTCAATATTTACACTCAAATATACACCTGCAATATCTCCTATATCCATACATGTTCATAACAAAGCAAAAGAATGATAGATTAGAGAAGAGCTTTGGAAGAGTTTACAAGAAGTTCAGAGTTATTATTGAGGACTAAGGAGGAGATGAATAGGTTAAGGCACATACAAAAATGTATCAAAGCAAGAGACATTTATTTTCAAAGGTGAATATTGATTTGGACAACTCTAATGTTTGGGAGTTTGTCCAAGACCAAATTCTTTGATTATATTTGTCTTTCTTCTTGGTTTGATGTGATATATATTTAGGGCCCGTTTGGTATCGATATCTTTGATATCAAATATCAGATATCGGTATCGGTATCGATATCAGATATGGGTATGAGATTTGATATCAATATATATTGTTTGGTATGCTGTAGATATCGATCATATCTTTTCTATACTGTTTGGTAAGATAAAGTTTGATATCAGTATCAATTTTTATTCTTATTAAAATCTCTACTAAATTTCTCAATTATAACATACAGCATAAACCATTAAAATTTTTTGAAGGTAAGGAAAAAAAATTAAGGGTTCTGTATACGGAAAAAAAGCAGGGTCTTGAGGGTGAAAGAAATGGGGGTAGATTAGAGCGTAGTGTGCTGTGTACTCGGCGATTAAGCTTCAATTTTCGGTTAAGCTTCAGAAATGGGAGGAGAGTAGGCTTCAATTTTCGATTTAGCCATTTTTCTTCCCGGAAGTGAAGGCGATTAAGGCGGAAGCATCAATGAGCCGTTAATTTTATGGAGTTGGATTTGGGTGAGTGAGAAGCGGATCCGAGAAGAATGAAATCGGACCAAAACAGTATTGGGACGGAGGCAGATCTGAGCGGTGTTGGGTCGACGTCAGAGTTGGCGGCGTTGGTTGATGCCGAAGTTGGGCGATGTTGGAACATGCCAGATCTGAGAGAAAGAAGTGAAGATGGCAGGAGAGAGGTGAAGAGGATGGGTTAGAAGAGTGTGGGTTAGATATGAGTGATGCCACTCCTAAAATCAGTATATCAAATGGGGGAGATATTGATATCGTGATATCAACTGATATCTTCTTGATACCCATATCAAGTTTTACCAAACACAAGGTATGGATATAATTTATGTTGATACCCATACCTGATATCAAGGTATGAATACCAAACGAGCCCTTAAGTATATTCATTTCTTCTTTCACAATTGTATATCTATATCTATCTATCTATATCTATATATCGTATAAAGGAGAAAATTTTAGCTCATCTATGACCAATTCCATAATTAAGTACATAGAAAAAAATACAAAAAACTTCTCTATTATCTATAAACAAAGAAGACATATATTTTTACAATGAATGCTCATATATTTAATGAGAAATTTTATTTAAAGACTTTGAAACGTCAACAAGCTCCCCCACTCTAATGACACCATTGGATCTAGAGAAACATTGTGCATCTTTTTACACCATAAATGTCTTCTATGACGTCCAGACAGATATTGTTGCTTCTGTATTTGAATGTGGTCTAAGCAATTTGTTCAAGGAAGACAACATTCACGAATATCACATTAACGGGCAGTTTGGGAAGGTACATGTTGTGAAACATGAGCTTCAAAACGAAGAGTTCATTTGCTCGTGCAATAAGTTCATCAATATCGGGATTCCATGCTGCCATATGTTTTTCGTATTCAAAAACATTGGGTTGAGGAAGGTGCCAGCTAAGTACATCAAGAATAGATGGACGAAGACATCAAATTTGACTCCTACTTTTGAGATAGAAGGTTCAATAGTTGAACAATGTGATGTGATGAATGAGAAGAAGTTGTTGATTACTGATTTATTAGGCGAGGTACATTCTTGCATTAATGCCATAGGGGACAACACCGAACAACTCAAAGAGCTGATATGTTTCTTGAAATTAAAAAAAGGAAACATATCTGAGCTTATTGGGAGGAGAATCATCTACATCAACAAGGCAGAGTTCAATCCAAACATTCTTGGGAAGCAGACCGAGTGTTATTGAGGTACACCCTCCTGAGCGAGCAATGACAAAAGGCAGGAAGAAAGAAGGGCGTATTATGGGAGGTAAAGAGAAGGCAATGAAGAAAGCAAACAAGGAGCAAAGGACTTGTGCAAAATGCAAGAAGCTTGGACACAACAGCAGGACATGCACCTATGTTCCCAATTAGATCTCTCATTAATCATTGATTTCCGATACATAATTGTTGCATTAGGGTTAAATGCATAGTATTCTTAATTGTCACATATCAATGAACAAATTTGGGTTTTGGATGAACAATTAGCAGTTAGTAATGAACAAATTTACTACGTAATGAACAAAATCCTTTCATTTTTCAATAAAAAATGTATGAACAAAACCTAATGTTTTGATGAACAAATCTAAGTCATGGATGAACAAATCCAAGTTATTGATGAACAAAATATAAACACCATTCTCAATCGATGATCAAATCGAATGTATGATGAACAAATCTAATGTGTTGATGAACAAATCGAATGTATCGATGAACAAATCTTAAGTGTTGTTGGAAAAAATTCATTCTCAATCGATGAACAAATCGAATGTGCGAATGAACAAATCGATGGTATCGATGAACAAATCTTATGGTTGTTACTTTCTGCTTTGTGCTTATGTGGATAGTTGCTATATGTGAATTATCTGTTGATATAAGAAATAAGTTATTACTAAGCATACATCATAGGGTATAAGGGTGTCACAGATGTAATGGGCACGCATACCTTATAGTGTGACTTTTAGTTTGCACGTTTGATCAACATCAAACCAGAGAATGAGATAGGTACCAACATTGATTTCAACACCACAGAAAAAAGTAGCACAAAAAACCTCATCACCAAGTTAAAAAATGAAGAACCCATTCGACAAAAACCCCTAATCATAAACTTCCAAACATAAAAAATCAGGTATTAAGAAAAATCAAGTTAAAAAGTTTGAAGCATGTGCCTATCAACCTCAGAACCAGTTCTAATCTGAGAAGAAACTACCAATGAAAGACATGAGCATCTCTAGGGCAGGCCGGTTAACATGTGGCAACAAGGAATTGGAGGACGGAAAAGATGGGGGGAAATGTCTATATTCTATTTTAACAACTCGAGTATGAACACCGGCGCTTGACACCTTCTGCTTATGATTGGAAAAAAATACACTTCTATGACCTCAAGCTACTTCTTATCCAATTTAATATCACAATGCACACACTACCTCTGCTTGTTGATATTGATAATTTGTAGTTTTGAATACAGTGAATACCATCACTATGCACAAATCTCCCATAAAGGATAGTTGTATCATCTTAAATCCATGTCCTCCTAGTGGCTCCTTCCCCTGCTTCCTGTAACATACAAGTAGATAAGCAAGTCATGAAAAAACAGATATGAACATGTTAATTCTCTTTTTTGTTGAGGCAGTTTTGTATAAAAGAAGAAAATGGAATGACCTCATCAAGGAAGGTTCTCCTCTTTCTAGATGGTCATCTCAATGACTTGAAAAATGTCATAGACAGTTTTTAGTTACCCATAATGAACTACAATTGTTCACAAAGGCATTAAAACTGATCAAGTCTTATTGGCAAAGAAAATGAGCATATCAATGTGGTAGTGATGAAGATAACAGATAAAACAAAGTTTGAAATGCATAAATCCGTATTAAGCAAACCAATGGACAAGTAAAAGCAATTCTTGAGTCTAACTTTCACTTCTAAATAACCTTGAAGGTCATAAATTAAAGCATATAAACATAGCACCTACTAAGGGGTTGCATCTAAAAAATAGATTTTATAAGCATCATCAACCAACAGCTTGAAATGGTTGACCAAATAAATTTAAGAAACAAATCCGTGTTTTAATCAATTGCCTAAAATCGACAAAATCGAAAAAAATGGAAATCAAAATCGAAAAAATCCAAGTAAGGATAAATCTAGTAAAAATCACTAAAATTGATGAATTGGTTGGGTCACCTACAAGGACACGTGCATGATAACGGTGATGAAGGACATCAAGGGATAAACGGCGTGGTTGATTGCCTAAACGGCAATGGTTCATTACTGGTGGTCGGGTAGGCAGGTTGGGCATTAGTCATGGTGAATTGTGATAGTTGCTAAATCCGAAAGAAGAAAGGGCTGAGAAGTTGGAAGAACAATGAAGGAAAAGGGATTAAAGAAGGGTGATATGAAAGAAGTTACCTTTTAGTCGAACTCCAAATGGATGAAATCCCACACACCAAGCCTCTTCAAATGCGCCTCGTGGCTAGAAAAGTTGAGAGCTTTGTTGAAAACAAAGGGCACGAAATTCGGGTTCTTCGCCAAAGCTTGAGACTTCTTCTCAAGATTAGCAAGCCTCTTACAGTGGCGATAAGGAACATTCTTCAGAACTCTCCTTCAGCCCCGCCGGGATGGGGATTGCTGGGAAGCGGTCATGGAAGGAAATCGTTGGGGAGAGGGAGAATGAATCATACCTTCCTGGTCTTCTTGTGGATCTTCCGGCTTCGGATGTTGGAGATCGTGATCTGCGCTTTCGGGTACGAGATTTGGGGGATCTGGATGTTTGGATTCTGGGCCTTAAGGACGAGGGATTTGGAGTGGATCGTCAGAATTAGCGAGCGGAGAGCTAGTGTTTTGGGTGGGTGGATTTTGCATTTGTTCAAGTTTGTCGTTCATAGAATTAGATCGCAGATCTAAATACTTCCATTCTACAATCTATTCTTTCCCGTTTTGCTTCAAAATAAATTTTCATAAGAGAGCAATCGGTGGAAGAATATTGGAAAAGTATTAGTTCGTCTCCTGGGCTTAGTAGAGAGTAATTCGGCGGTTTTCATGAGAGCGTGGAAGTTAAAATTCATGGGAGAAGACGAGAAGTTATTATCTGCAGTTTCCTGAAATTGGATGAAAAAAATAAAGGAAAAAAAGGCTTAATTAAAAGGACACGTGGCGAAAGGATAGGGCTTGAAGCCTAATTGCTTTAATTAGTTAGTTAGTATGATAGCAAAACTTGCAAATGTGTGAAAGAGGCAGACCGCAGACTTGTGGTAATATCGCCCTAGTACCATACACCGCCTCATTCATTACCTCATTTGTATCATATAGCCCAAAATCCTCTCATTCGAATCCCTAGTTCTTGTTGGGCCCAGATTTTAGGCAAAGAAGCGTCAGCTCATAGTCAGGAAATCTCCAACGCATCTAGAGCTACGGAAGATCTTCGGGTTTGGTTAAGTCGGTTGGAGGAAAGAGAATCCGAGATATATTTGTTACAAGATAAATTCCTCTTAAGATTGTATTTGTTATAAGATATGAATAAGCTAAGATTAGTTAGTTAGAGATAAAATCATATCTTTAATTAAGATAGAATATGCCCTAAGGAGCTATATAAATCGATGTAATCCTTAGGAGTGAGGCACGATTCATTCACATAATTTCTTACGATTTCTACATCAATAAGAAAAACACATTTTTGTTCATATTCTTCTTATTTCATTCGATCAAGGCCCGATCTTGGTCAAAGTTCTACCTTTGGTACATTTTGGCTCAAACAGTTCTCAGAATCCCTAATTTTCGCAGAAATGTTCTCTTGTTCGCTCTAGCTACTATGGCGGCGACACCATCAGTGCTGGCCGTTTCAGATAGCATCGTGCTGCCCCTCCGCCTCGTTTCCGATGCATTGCGAGATCTCCAGACCGACAACACTCTACTCAGCAACGATACCTTGATCATCACCCAGGCTTCGTCTCTGAGTCGCCTCCCGTTGGAGAACTCCTCTATCGATGTGTCGATTGCGATCGCTGAGAACTCCAATTTCCCTTCGCAGTCGTTGCTTACTGAGATCCATCGAGCGGCAAAGTCGGGGGGCAAGTAATCCTGGTCAACGTGGCGTCTCCAGATATTTCTGCCTCGCTCGAGAAGAAGCTTCTTGTTGCCGGATTCGCGGATCCAGCACCTCTCTCTTTCGATGCCAACCGGTTCGCGATTAGAGATAAGAAGCCGTCTTGGAATCTCAGCTCTTCCTAGGGTTCAAATCAGCGTCGACGAGGAGTCGGATCTGATCGACGAGGACAGCCTCCTAACGGAGGAGGACCTGGCGAAGCCGGCGTCGGCGTCGGCGGCCGGCGATTGCGAGGTCGGGAAGGCGAAGAAGGCATGCAAGAATTGCACATGTGGGAGGGCGGAGGAAGAAGAGAAGGCGGTGAAGTTGGGGATGACGGCGGAGCAGATCGCCAACCCAAATTCGGCGTGTGGAAGCTGCGGGCTGGGAGACGCCTTCCGTTGTGCTGCCTGTCCCTACAAGGGTCTCCCGCCTTTCAAGCTCGGGGAGAAGGTCACGTTGCCCTCTGACTTCCTCTTATTAGTTGATTTGTAGAAGATGAAAAAAGATGGAGAACTGAAGTAAAACAACTTTTAAACTATCTGTAGGTACAAATTTTTTGTTTTATGATTCTGGCACTATTGGATCATGCTGCTTTCTACTCCCTCCGTCTCATAATGTTTGTCCATTATTCTTCTTTGGACGTCCCACAAAGTTTGTCCATCTTTTTAAGTTTCCTCTTATATCAAACTTTTCTTACAATATTACCCATATCCAATTTCACCTTTTATCCACACTATCCAATCAAAAATATATCTTAATACCCTTTTTTGTCATTTCCTTTCTCTTTCTCTTTCTACCCATCTCTACCCATCACTATCACACACTCTCTCCTTTCCCCATTGGTTACTTTTTCTTACTTTTCTTCATCTTAGTATGTGTGCAATATTGCTATATGGACAAACGTTTTGGGACGGAGGGAGTATTTGATAACCAAATTATGGCATATCTCTGATGGTTTTGTTGTCACATCCATAGCAGCAATGGACAACATTGGACTTGGAATATGATGCTTGCTTTGATAAAGTGCTTCTTGCTTATGTTGTCACTGGAATGGAATCTCATCATCTCGCCACACGAAACCCTTTTCGTATCTAAATCAATCACATATTTTTTCACTAATTTTTATGATTTTGACCTACTTTTCATCTACCCCGTATTTGTGCTCACTATCCTCGGACCATAAGCACAATGGACCTGGCTGTGATTGTGAATGGCATAATGTTGCCAGGATCGACCCAAAAAAACTTGTCTGTCCTCGGGCAGTTGTAGAGAAGATTGTGGTTGTACGCTGCTGCAAATAAAGTGTCAGATTGTGAACTGAATCGTCATGGATATTTCTTTTGATCAAGGGCAGTAATGAGGGCTTTTTTTTATAATACAAGGCAAATATTAGGTTATTCGTAAATTACAAGACCAACTTAAATCATCATTGTGGATGATTATGAAGAATACTAAAACTATAGGACGTTGACTAGATGATTATGAAGAATACCAAAATAATAGGACGTTGACTAACATTTGAGCATACTGAAGAACTCTCATTAAGAAATGAAAAGTCTTACGAGGATTGAAGTAGTTGTTGAAGAAGAGGCATTGAGATGTTTCTTCTTGCTAAGAAATCAGCTGCATTATTTCATTTCATGTCACAATGAAAAACTTGAGCATGGAGCATGCGGAATAGAAGAAAGTAAAGCATTAAACTTGAGCATGTATAATAGAAGAAAGTAAAGCATTAATATCAAAGACTATAAAATGCATTTCCCAAGGAATTTTCCTGTTTTCTCTTATTTTGATGAGATATGTCATACCCTTGATTTTTCTTACCAAACCACTCTTTCTGGTTATTCCTTGGGTTTTGCTTTTGAATCCTTTTGTTATACGTTTCTATCCTAACTCCATAGTCTTTCTGAACATAATCTCCTTTACTATAATGAAAGCACACCATATAGTATTCACCAAGATAGTGTTTAGGATGGGGTTTTTGGAGAGTTCATTCCTTAGCACGTTCCTTGGAAGGAACTTTATGTTGGTTTCCTTGAGACTGTATTAGAAACATCTTATGAGCAGTTTTACTAGTGTGCCACTCCAGGTTCCTACTTATCCCACTTTCGAACCGTCTAGATGAATTACTTTATCTTTAGCAGATTGAAGTTCACTACATCTTTTCTTCTAAGCTACGGTAATTTGGAGGATATTTAGATTTATCTTTTGCATAGCCAAACACCAAACATAGCTGGGTTGAACCAACTTGAGTTCTTTTGTCAAGATCTTTTTTGGTTTCTTCCTTTTTGAGTTTAAGATCAAGCGAATTAGACCTAATTTAATTATTGGTTTCACTGAGAATTTTGACCTCATATTTTAAACTATTACATGCATTACAAGGAACAACGTTAGTAACAGTTGACTCTGATAATTTTTCTTCAAAATTAAGACATTTCTCATCAACAACTTCTAATTCATCTTGCATTTTCAAGTTTTCTTCAAAAAGCCTTTTAACAAGAGCAACAAGATCAGATTGTTTACATTATCAAGATCAGCAAGGAATTGTTCAGGAGTTACCTCTTGTTCGGCCTCTTCTGTCTTCAAAGTCATGGTGCAGATATTTGATTATGGCTCATTATCCGAGCCAAGATCCCATGCAGTGATGTAGGCCTTTTTCTTCTCATTCATAGACTCTTTACCTTTGGGACAAATTTTAGCATAGTGACCTTTTTTTATAGTTGAAGCAGGTAACGTCCTTGACTTCTCTTTTCTCATATTTTCCTCTCTCCTTGAGGATGCCTTGCTTCTTGCCTCTCTTATAGAGCGACCTCATTTCTTTGGTTATGAGAGCAACGTCTAAGTCCTTCTTGATCTCATCATCTTCTTTCCCAGTAGTGAAGTTCTCTATGGCCTTCTCCACTTTAAGAGCAATCTCTTTGTTGGAACTTGTAGCACCACTGGTGATGTTCTCGTAGCGCTCATAGTCAGTCAATTTTCTAAACATTTCATGGAGAGTGCAAGTTTTAGTGAGTAGATTTTTTCTAAGCAGACCTCCGGTAACCACATACTTAGGACCGAGACCATTAACAATTGCATAGATTTTCTCAAATTGAGTGTAGGAATCCCCGATACCAAGGTGAAAGATGCGGTTCACCAATGCCTCAAACCTATATTAGTATGAAGAAATGGTCTCTCTCCTTACTTCATCTAAAAGTGGAAGAAGTCCTTGGCCGCCTTCTGATGACTCTCCTTCAGGTTTGTACTCCCAATATGTATATGCTCAATAACCGCCCATGCATCCTTGGCTGTTTTGCAATTCACCACTTTGAGAAGATCTTCAAAAGCTAAGGCATGGTTCAGTTACATCTTTGCCTTGAAGTTCTTCTCCATTTCTATTAATTAAGTTGGACCCCACTCAAGTTTCTTATTTCCTAGCCTCTGGAACAACGTAGCCTCCATCTTCAATGACCAATTAAGCTTGGTAATCATTGCTCTTGATCCATGTTGCAAACAAGATTTTCTAGTGATCATATTCTTCAGCAATGAGCAATGGAGGCTTGTTGTTTCCAATCCTGACGTTGTGAGTGTTGATGGTACTCATTCTGTATTCCTGCACTAAGAACACAGTCTAGAGCAACCCGCTCTGATACCAATTGTTGGATCGTACTATGTTATTAACAAATCAGGGAACTAGCAATGTTCCCTGACAGCGGAAATAAACACAAACAAGACTTAGAGAGGAAAACTTTCTGCCCGACCAACAAGTCATAGAAAGAAAAACCTCTACCCCTGATCAGAGAATTTCAATAGAATACTTTGTATTAAGTTTCAATGGTTACAAGACAAGTCAAGTTTCCTGGTGACTAAGACACCCACCAAAGTTCAACCAACTAGACTTATTCTACCTTGTTGAGACGTTGTTAGGACCTCTGTTTCTAAACAACAGATCAACGATGCCATTCTCCGAGTTTTGATAATGACAAACACCATGAGGAACTAATGTGGTTTGTTCAAGAATTTCTAAGGAACGCAGGTACAGCCAAGAACTCTCATGAATGACCAAAAGCCACAGAAGCTCACAATGCAGAAATTCCCATCAAGGGAACTCTAAAGAGGAAAGTTCCCATGCAATGGGAACTCCCAGGAATGATCAAGAGAACACAAGCTTACAACGATGAAGAGTTTCCATCAAGGGAACTCTGAAGAAGACAGTTCCCACAGTTCCCATGACATGGGAACTCACATGTGAGGACAACGACCGTTCAGCGCGGATCGCGGGATTCTGTCTTGGACAGCCCGAAGGAACAGTCTGAGGATCAGACTGTCACGCTTGATCCAACGGTCCGATTGATTCAAGAAGTTGACCTAGTTCAAACCAAAGTCACATGTGAAGAAACTACAACTTGGGCATCAAGCAAAGGGCATTTTGGACACAATTGAAAGATGTGATTGCCCAAGGTCACCTGGACTATAAAGCCAAATGAATAGTACTCAGACTGAGTACTTCTCCCAGAACTAACAAAGACCCACACTAGAGAAAAGAAAGAAAAGGAAGAGAAGTCCCCACCGGCGAGTGTGCGATCTCGACGACGGTGAAGCCGAAGTTCCCAGAGGCAAGGGAACTGAGAAGTCGGTGTAAGGTTTGAGTTACTTGTATTTTGCTGTTGTGAGCTTAGGAACTCAGTTGAGAGGATTTACTAGTGTTGCTAGAGTTAGGAAGAACTCGTAGGAACAGAGAAGTGTGAATCCGGCTGTTGTAACTAAGGAACAAAGCAATCAATATAAGTAAGTCATTCAAAATCCTCCAAGCGGAGGTAGACGTTTACCCATACAACTAGTTGGTTGTAGTGGGGTTCCTCTATAAGGGAACTACGTTCTTTACTCCTTTTGATACTTGCACTTAATTTACTTCCGCTACCTTGGGAACAGCTTAACAGCCTGTTCCCAAGCTCTTTGCTAACGGTTTACGATCCAACAATTGGTATCAGAGCAGGTTTGCTCTAGATTTGTGTTAGCATCGTAGGTATCAAATGGCTCAAGAACTTACTCAGGTAGGGAACAACACTAGCAAGCCGCCGAGGCTTATTACAGGAAGATTCGAAAGCTGGCAACGCGACATGAAGGATTGGATGCGTGGCCAGGAATACCAAGCCTGGTGTGTTATCGAGAGAGGGAACTTTGAAACTGATCCAGCCATAGTCAACGACCTCTCAAAGTGGGGACCCAACGAATACAAGTGCATGGAAGCCAACTACAAGGCCAAACAATACCTGAAGAGGTCCATGTGCGTGCAAGACTGTGACAGGGTAGCAAATCTTGACACAACTAAGGAAATGTGGGAGCCCATCCAACAAATGCACGTTGGGAACTCAGATCTCCGAGAAGATCTTCAGATGAATGCAAAAAGGGAGTTCTACAACTTCCAAATGGAGATGGGAGAGTCTGTCAATAGCTACCAGTCCCGATTTGAAGGACTTTGCACCAAAATGGAAGGTTTGGGGATCACCAAAGAAGAAATCACCCATAAGATGAAGGTCCAACAGCTCTTCAACGGATTGACTGGAGAATGGGCAAACGAGAGAACAATGTTCAAGGAGAATCCGGAAAATAGAACACTCATGCTCCATCAATTGTTTGGAAAGCTAGTGGGACACGAGAAGAGAAAGATCGATGATAAGGAACAGACTCGAGCTCATCGAGGGATCGCACTCAAAATTGAGAAGATGCTCAAATCAACTCAGGAACAACACGAAGACTCCGAAGAAGAAGAGGATGAGGAGCTAGTTCTCGTAACAAAGGCTCTTTGGAACTTCTACAAAGGGAAGCTCCAAAGGAACAGTGGGAACTGGGGAAAAGGACAGAGTTCCCAAAGAAAACCCGCAGAGAAGGACCTCTCGGATGTCACATGTTACAAGTGCAACAAGAAAGGACACTTCGCTAAGGAATGCCCACAGGGAACTGACGGTCGGAAGCAAGGGAAAAAGGCCTACATCGCCACCTGGAGCGATGATGAGGACGAAGATCCCGAGTCATGGGCACTCCCAAACATGTGTGGAATGGCCATAGGAGAAACCACTGGGGAACAACCCAGTGAGGTAACCACTGAAACTGTTCTTGCTTCTTTGAATAACTATGAAAAAACTGAGCTGCTGAAAATTCTTTCAAGTCTTGTCAAAGATAATATAAAACTGCAAAACAAGTTGGAAAAACAAGAACACATAAATGCTCAATTAGTAGGTCTTGAACCCTGTCCCAACTGCATATCCCTTCTCGAAAAACTCAAGTCCCATGTGTCTCACATCGTAGATCTAGAAAATGAAATCAAAACTCTAGAGAAAGATGAAAACACCCTCTTACAAAACCTGAGTGAGACTCCCGAACATCTTGAAGCCTCTAGTTCCCAAATCAAGTTTGTCCCAACCAAACACGGCATAGGATACAAAACTGAGAGCTCAAAGAACGGGAAGTCACCCCTGAGTGAACATGAAATCCATGAGTGTAGGGCCTTAGAACTCCAATGTGAGAAAAAGAAAAATGCTCATCTCGAGGAGAAGATCAGGGTCCTAGAAAGTGGGAAAGGTGGTGAGAAAGATTATTACATTGGGAACACTGGACATAGACTTTGTGTCCAAATTGCTAAGGGAAACGGGTCACGGGTGTACAATAAGGAAACCATGGATAGGAACAGAATCCAGAGACCACACCCAAAATACTGCCTAGGAGAATACTATAAAACGTGCTGGAACTGTGGTGCTCATGGGCACTACAAGGAAGCATGTCCCAAGAAAAGAGCCCAAACCCTTAGAAACCGTGAGTTCCTAAACAAACAAAAACATCATGCTAATCACCAAAGGAACTCCAACTCTCAAATCACTCATGATATCAATATCGCTGACTATGTTTTGAATGGGAATATTTTCCCTTGCAAGGGACCTGGCAAGAGTCATCTTGCCTGGGTCTCAAAACACTAACTTTACATTGTAGGTGGTAGTGAGAGGGAACAATGCATGGTTCATAGATAGTAGATGCTCGAACCATATGACCGGAAACAAAGATATTCTCATCTCACTCCACACTCATGCCGAAGGAGGCCACGTCTCATTTGGCAATAAAAACAAGGGAGAAGTAATTGGAAAGGGAGAAGTGTTGCTAAATAGATCAATCAAAGTCAGCAATGTCAATTTGGTGAAAGATCTGGGATACAATCTCTTAAGTGTTGCCCAGATGTGTGATCAAGGGAACAACGTTGTCATCTTCGACTCAGAAGAATGCCTAGTTATCAACAAAAAGACCAACAAAGTGATTCTAAGAGGAAGAAGGCACAACAATGTGTATGTGGTAGATACAAAATTTGAACCACCAATGAAGATGTGTCTTGCGAGTTCCCACGATGATAAGGAACTCTGGCACCGAAGACTGGGACATGCAGGTGTCAATCAAATCCTGAAGGTCTACCTACAAGATCTGGTCATTGGTCTTCCACGAATCAATCTCGAAGGAGTCCAAATGTGTGAAGCATGCGTTCGAGGGAAACAGACTAGGAACTCCTTCAAACCCAAAAAGGTGGTGAGCACAACCAGGCCTTTAGAGCTAATTCACATGGGGGAACAAAGAGGGAACAAAGTCAGCAATGTCAATTTGGTGAAAGATCTGGGATACAATCTCCCTCGAGGTTCCCTCCTCAGAAGAACTACAAGACACCTCCAACTCTCTTGTTCCCCAAGACAATACCCTGCCGGAATCAAGTGTTCAGGGGGAACAAAGAGGGAACTTGCCAGGAATCTCTGAAGAAACACTCAATGAAGAAGCTGAAGATGAGTGTTCCCATGAAAAGGAAGCCTCTACTGAAGATGACACAAGTGCAAGGGAACCCACTCATACAAGAAACTTTCAACAAAGGAAGGACCACCCCATTGAGAACATCATCTCCCCTTATGATAAAGGTGTACAAACTCGTTCCTCTCTCAATAATTTTTGTGCTTTTAACGCGTTTGTTTCAATGGTGGAACCCAAAAATATTAAAGAAGCCTTGAAGGACCCAGATTGGATCCAAGCCATGCAAGAGGAGCTCCACCAATTCAAGAGGAACAAAGTTAGGAAGCTAGTTCCTAGACCCAAGAACAAGAACATCATAGGAACTCGATGGGTCTTTAGAAACTAGCTCGATGACACTGGAGCTATAGCAAGGAACAAGGCTAGACTGGTGGCACAAGGCTACATGCAAGAGGAAGGAATCGATTACGAAGAGACTTTCGCACCAGTCGCCAGGATCGAGGCCATCCGACTCTTAATTTCCTATGCTGCTCACAAGGGATTCAAGCTTTATCAAATGGATGTGAAAACAACCTTCCTCAATGGACATCTCAAGGAAGAAGTATATGTGGCCCAACCCCCAGGATTCGAAGATGAGAAGCTACCCAACCATGTCTATTTCGTGGAGAGGGCCCTCTACGGACTCAAACAAGCTCCCCGAGCTTGGTATGACAGGTTTGCTCAATTCCTCTTGTCCCATGGATACCTTCGAGGTTCCATAGACAAGACTTTGTTTTTAAAGAAAGAGTCTAAAGACATTTTGATTGTGCAAGTATATGTTGATGACATTGTTTTTGGAGCAACTAACGAAACTCTTGTAGAGAAATTTAAAGACCTCATGAGCAGTGAGTTTGAGATGAGTCTCATTGGGGAACTCACGTTCTTCTTGGGACTTCAAATATCTCAAACCAAGGAAGGAACAAAGATTCATCAACAGAAATACATCAAGGAAATGCTCGTGAAGTATGGGATGGAACACTCCAAGCCCATCGACACCCCCATCTCTCCAAATTCAAGGCTCAATGCGGATAAAACAGGTATAAGTGTGGACCAAAGGAACTATCGAGGTATGATTGGGTCCCTTCTCTACTTAACAGCTAGTAGACCTGATATCATGTTCTCCATATGCCTTTGTGCTCGTTTTCAAGCTAACCCTATGGAATCACACCTGAAAGAGGTGAAGAGGATTTTCAGGTATCTCAAAGGGAACGATAACTTGTGCCTTTGGTATCCAAGGAACAGTTCCCTTGAGCTCATTGCATACACAGATGCGGATTTTGCAGGGCACCTTGTGGATAGAAAGAGCACATCAGGAATGGCCCAGTTCCTAGGGTCATGCTTAGTTTCATGGGGATCTAAAAAGCAAAACTCAGTGGCACTCTCCACAACTGAAGCAGAATATGTGGCTGCCGCATCTTGTTGTTCCCAAGTTCTATGGCTTAAGTCACAACTCCAGGATTACGGTATGTCTTTTGGCCCAGTTCCCATACTTTGTGATAATACTAGTGCCATAAACATTTCCAAAAATCATGTGCATCATTCTAGGACTAAGCATATAGATATAAGGCATCACTTTCTACGTGATAATGTTGAAAGTGGGAACATCTTGATGGAACACTGTAGAACTGAAGAGCAAATTGCGGACATTCTCACCAAAGCTTTAGACAGAGGTCCCTACCAGCGTTTTCGAATGCTTCTAGGGATGATTACTCTAAACTAAACAAGTCCCTGTTTGTCTCTCCCTCAATGCCTGACTAGTTTCTCTAAGAATGCATGATAGGGAACTTGGATTTATTGCTTTCGCTATGCCATGATTACTAGTCTAAAGATAAATGTGTACAAGGGAACTTTATTTCTTTCGGCCCTACATGATCAACCAGAGTTCCCCTTATCCCACCTTACAAGCCACTATGACGGTTGATCATATAACCTACCCTAAGCTAGGGACCAGACAAACGCTTCTCATGAGCCAAAATGTTTACTCCTTTATCGAGTCGTAAATTGTCTGGTTCCCTTTGAGTTCCCTAGCCCCACAAAAGGATGAGTGTGAAGTTCCCTTAACCACTTCACTCTCCCTAACCTTGATAAGATCATGGGAACTGATACATACTAGCAAGGGAACGCTGACTCATCTACGAAGAAGAACCATCACTTGGGAAGCGGACTTTTGTGTCAGAAGCTCTGAAGCGTTAAGGGCCAAGTATTCAAATTTTGAAAGGACTTCCCTAGAGATCGTGACGCGTGTCAAGAGGCGTGCTACGGAAGTTGAAACGATGCCCCACGTTCATTGGGCAACGGTTATCGAGGTTTTCCCACTTCCCTTTCTACCCTTCGCCCCTTCTCTCCTTAAAACCCTCATTTGCCATTTTTGGGCTCTTATTCCGTCTTCAACCTCTGTCTTTCATCCTCTCCACATCCCTTTCACTCTCTTTTTCGAGAAACCTCCAAAACCTTCTCTCTTCCCCAAATTCTCCCAAAAATGGCCATACCACACACCTTCGCCCAGATTAAAGCCTGGGTTCTTGCAAATCCCAGAATTCTCTTCGTCTCGCTACTAAAAAAGATTGAGAAAGAGCAAGACCCAATCATGAAGGACGTCCTCATCCAAGGGCTCTACAACCAAGTAAGCCCTTTCTTGCCACCCCCTCCTCCGGCCGACGAAACCGTGGCCCGGACTTCCTCTTCCGCCACCTCCTCTAAATCCCTTCCTCCTCCCTCAACCACCAACACCTCCTCCGGCATTGTCATTGTTGACAGTTTCGGAGATGCTCGTCGCTCCATCAACGAGAAGCCTAGAAAATCCAAACACCACCATTCATCCAAAAAACGCCACTCATCCAAAGACCCCTCGAAATCCAAAAAATCCAAACATTCCAAAGATCCCTCCAAATCCAAAAAATGCAAACACACTGAGGTCTCTGAATTTTCGGAGCCCAAGAAGAAGCCCCATTTCAAATTCGAGGAGTACTTGAACTGCTCCAAGGAAAGTTCTTGTATGGCCAAACCCCCTTTCGTCTTCCACTCGGACTCTGGGACCTCCCAATCCCAGAGCCAACTCACTTCTTCTTCCCTCCCTCTTCCCATAAGTGAGGGACCTTCCAAACCTCTTCCCTCGAAACAAAAAACTCCTCCACCACCTCCTTCTGTTCCCACAACAAAGGGAACTCCACCTCCACCACTCCCCTTTGTTCCCACAACAACGGGAACTCCACCTCCATCTCACAAAACTCCTTCCCCTCCTTCCTCACCAAAACACACATCTATCTCTCCCACTCCTGCCTCGGGGACCTCTACTCCCCAGGTTACCAAATGCACTCCTCCTCCCCCTTCTACACAAATATCCACTCCTCTTTCCTCTTCTCTTCCCTCTTCCACCACATCCCCCACCACCACAAAACTCCCCACTCCTTCTCCATCCAAAACTGTCGTCGTCCTTACTTCGGACGACGATGACCTTCCCCTCTCCGTCGTCATCGGGAAAATGACCAAGGGCCCTCCTCCTCTCATCATGGGAACTGTCGAGGAGGAGGCCCAGCTCAAGGATGTCGAGGAAGAGCTCAACCGGGTCCCCACTGAAGCAACAACCGACCAAGGGACCAAGTCCCATGAAAAAGTGGCTCTTGCAGAGCCCACGGAGAAAAGGGACCCAGCACCAGCTGGTGGTGCAGGGGCAAGTACAAGTCATCCTGAAGATGACGCGGAGGGCTCAAGCTCGAGCTCTTCCGAGGAAGAAGGGACCTCAAATGATGAGGTCGAAGACGAAGAAGAGGCTCCAGCTGCTAAGAAGCAAGCCCATATCCCAACACCTGGACACCAAATGGTGGTGTCCACGGGTTCCCATCCTCCAAGGGAACGCGTGCTGATGATTGAAGCGGCTGCACCCCCTCAGCAGAAAGGACCTCGCACGGTCTCTAGGGGGAACACTTCTAAGAGCACCACAAAGAAGGGGAAGGGAACTTCATCAACAAGGTACCCTGTGGATGAACGCCGGAAGCTCCTCCCCCCTCTTATAATTTCTGAATAAGTGCTCAACAACAACGGCCTAGGGGAACTGTGGGACCTAATCAAGGCCCAGGGCTGGGAGAACCTTTGCAAGGAAGCTGTGAGTGTAGATCCCTCCCAAGTGCGTAAATTCTACAATAACTTCACCATAAACAATGACGACACTCAGGGAACTCTCTCCCACGAAGGCGACGAGTTTATATTTACTACGTCCACAATCCGCCTTCAACTCCAGGTCCCAGTTCAAGGACTCAAAGAGTTGCCCAACAAGCTCTGGGGCGACTTCAACAGCGCCGAGGTGTACAACACCATTTTTGAGGGCCCAGTTCCCACTAAAGTGCCTTCGACTCATCATTTATCCCTCGTCGCCAAGCTTGCTCATCAATTCATCATCAATATGGTGATCCCTCGCCAAGAGAAGTGTCTGGTCGTCAATATCCCCGATGCCATCCTCCTATATCACTTCCTCCTCAAGAAGCCCATCAACCTTCCCAGAATCATACTTGGGCATATGGAGAAGTGTCTGGCTTCCAAGTCCCATTCCCTTCCCTACTCTGGGCTGATCAAAAAGTTGCTGCAAAAAGAGGGTCTTTACGACGCCTCTAAGGAAGAAATTGTGCTTGGAAGGGAACTGGACATCTTAGTGGTCCAGCAGATGAGGCACTCTGAGCCTGTAGAGGAAACGGCTCAACTGGAATCTGGTGAAGATGGGAACTCTCAAGTTTTGCTCCGCATCGCCAACACCCTCGATCAGATTGCCAGGGACCAAGCAACATTGGCCAGGGGACAAGAAAACCTTACACAAGTCCTGATGCGTCTCTGTGATGCCCTGTTCCCACGAAGCCCATGATCTACCCTCTCCTTTTCCCTTAATCCAAAAATGATCACAAAAATTTACTTGAGTTCCCCTTGTACATATTTTCTCAAGTAATGACATGGCTTTTAATTTGAATGCGTGTTCCTTTTCTCCCTTCTAAATTGCATTGCTTGTTTTCGATGATGTCAAAAGGGGGAAAGACAAAAAATGTGAGATGAGTTAAAAGTTTAAGTTATCACAGAATATGCATAAGCTAAGGGGGAACCATTGCATAAAAAGCTAAGTAAGATCTAAGTGTCTCACCAAAAGTGGCTCCACAATCTAAGTGTTTCACTAGAAGTGACTCCCCAAAATCATACTTAGGAACTCATTCGCATATCATTTATTGAAATACTTGCATATTTTGTGATGGGTTTGTCATCATCAAAAAGGGGGAAATTGTTGGGACGTTGTTGGGACCTTTGGTTCTAAACAACAGATCAACGATGCCATTCTCCGAGTTTTGATAATGACAAGCACCATGAGGAACTAATGTGGTTTGTTCAAGTATTTCTAAGGAACGCAGGTACAACCAAGAACTCTCATGAATGACCAAAAGCCACAGAAGCTCACAATGCAGAAATTCCCATCAAGGGAACTCTAAAGAGGAAAGTTCCCATGCAATGGGAACTCCCAGGAATGATCAAGAGAACACAAGCTTACAACGATGAAGAGTTTCCATCAAGGGAACTCTGAAGAAGACAGTTCCCATGACATGGGAACTCACATGTGAGGACAACGACCGTTCAGCGCGGATCGCGGGATTCTGTCTTGGACAGCCCGAACGAACAGTCTGAGGATCAGACTGTCACGCTTGATCCAACGGTCCGATTGATTCAAGAAGTTGACCTAGTTCAAACCAAAGTCACATGTGAAGAAAGTACAACTTGGGCATCAAGCAAAGGGCATTTTGGACACAATTGAAAGATGCGATTGCCCAAGCTCACATGGACTATAAAGCCAAATGAATAGTACTCGGATTGAGTATTTCTCCCAGAACTAACAAACACCCACACCAGAGAAAAGAAAGAAAAGGAAGAGAAGTCCCCGCCGGCGAGTGTGCGATCTCGACGACGGTGAAGCCGAAGTTCCCAGAGGCAAGGGAACTGAGAAGTCGGTGTAAGGTTTGAGTTACTTGTATGTTGTTGTTGTGAGCTTAGAAAGTGTTGCTAGAGTTAGGAAGAACTCGTAGGAACAGAGAAGTGTGAATCCGGTTGTTGTAACTAAGGAACAAAGCAATCGATATAAGTAAGTCATTCAAAATCCTCCAAGCGGAGGTAGAGGTTTACCCATACAACTAGTTGGTTGTAGTGGGGTTCCTCTATAAGGGAACTGCGTTCTTTACTACTTTTGATACTTGCACTTAATTTACTTCCGCTGCCTTGGGAACAGCTTAACAGCCTGTTCCCAAGCTCTTTGCTAACGGGTTACGATCCAACATACCCTAATCGTAAACCCAAACAAAAGTAAACTACCAACCTGAGTACTCAATCAAATGTGGATTCTTCACTGGAAAAATTCACACACACTTATACACTTGAAAATGCTCTCTTCAAGTTCATCGTCAATCACACTTAAACCCTAGCTAAACCTAGCCTTTTATAGGATATTACCAAGTCTGATCTCAATCGCAATTCTTGCCTAATTTCACTAATATTCCACTCAGAAAATCCCACTAAAAATAAGAGTGAGTATTTTAACGATTATTCTTATCCTCAACCACTTCGATTCTTTCCAAAACCGAATGATATCGGATTTCCTAGATACGACCATCCGAGCTTGATCTGATCTCTTCCTTGATCTTCTCAATCAACCGAACAAAGCTGTTCGTATCTTCGTGGAAGATTGCTCGTAGAAGATCTGGTAACTTGCCATAAATAGAAAGTTGTATCTCTTCGAGATACTCTTTCTAGATCGTCACTCGTTCCCTCCATTATTCCTCACAATGTTCCTTCACTCTTGACAATGTACCTAGTTTCCTGAAATGCTAACATGGAGAAAAATATTATACCATCAAAGTTTGTCATTGTCAAAACTAAGAGAAACCATGGAACAATGAATGTTCCAACAGGTTTGGTAAAAATGATTTTGGAGAGTAGGGGAGTGTACAGTCCGGGGGAGGAACATAGTTTTGGATTTCCCATCAAAGTTCATAACTTAAGAAGGAGGGGTCATCAAGGCAATCCAAATCTGAAGAAGAAGGTTCTTTCCAAGAGGAGCTCTAATGATTCACCAATGGTCAAAGGGAAGGGAAGTGATACCAAGAGGTTCTTGCATTCTTGTACAATTTTTGTATATGTTTTTCATCATTAAAAAGGGAGACATAATTGGGAAACTAACTATTCCCTTAGGTTTTGATGATGAAAAATCTTGTGGATTTATGGTTTGCATTTGAATGTATTCCAACTGTGAAGCTTAAACATAAGAATGCTAAGATTAATCGCCAAGTCTTAAAGAATAGAGAAAACGAAGGAAATAGATCATTTGTGTTTTTTTGGTCTCAAGGAACAATGCAATGGCATGGGTTACTAGAAATGGAAGGCGAAAATGAGGGAGACGCGCGTGTGTGGCTTTTCAGTTACAAATGAGCTCACACCATTACAAACTGACCCACTTGCTTGAGTGATGTTGGGAAACTAACTATTTCCTTAGGTTTTGATGATGAAAAACCTTGTGAATTTTTTCGTTTGCATTTGAATGTATTTCAAGTGTGAAGCTTACGAAGAAGAATGTTAAGATCAAGCGCCAAGTCTTAATGAATAGAGAAAAAGAAGGAAAAATACATTATATGTGTTTGTTGGTCCCATGGGAACAATGCAAAGGCATGAGTTACTACAAATGGAATACTAAAACGAGGGAGATCCACATGTGTGGCTTCTGATATGTAAAAGGAAGTTTGATTTAATATGTTTGGGACGCAAGGAACTTTAGGCGGTCGAGCATAAGGAAGTTTTTACTTAGATTTTATTTTAGGGAACACTCTTGTTTGATAAAATATATGTGAATATATCATATTTTATATTTATGGAAAGAATTTTATTCTAGCCATATGTATATATATGGTATATATTATGTTAAAAATACATGATGATCACAATTGTTAGAATTTTTGAGAGTTTTGTGCAATCAAGAGGAGAAGAAGAACATGAGGGATAGCTTGAATAGTTGTGCATGTACAAATTAAGTTCATGCATCCAGTTCACTAGATCGACTTTTTAGAAGTCATCTGATGCTAAGTAAAAAGTGTTAGTCACTAGGAGTTGTGTACAATAGAAACATTTCGTTTGCATTTGTGTGTTTGATTCTATTAATAAAGTTGGTGAATTTAATTGAAATCTTATCTTGCAAAGTTACTTGCTTTTATTTATTTCACTTTCCAGTTCACTGATCCCTAAGGATCAGTGTCTATATTCTCATACACCGATCCAACAAGTACCATTACAAATGAGCTCACACCAAGGCTAATGGGAAGTTTGTTCTAAAACAACTCATAAAGGTCTACATTGTGTAACTTGTTATTCGGCCTAGGTAAAGATTGTCAATACTTGAGAGCTAGTAGCTGGCAATGATCCTTGGGTTGGAGATGAGAAGAAGTGTAGTAAAACTGAGTATTTAAGCCTCTAAAAGGATTACCGTATCAACAAATTATGGTTAGATTCTCTTATGGTCAAGAAGCAATGTCTACTTTTTAGATTTAAAGATACTCGTGAGGTCCATAAATTTTACTTCCCCACATGTATACCATGCCCGAGCTTCAAAAGTGACATCTTTATCCAAGCTAGTAACTCATTAAGACTGAGCCCTTCTTCTTCAAAAAGGTTTTGAGATCTTGGAATAGCCAACAAGGTTTTCTTACTTCCCACACAACCTACCCACATGAAGGATCTACACACAACCAAAATTCTCCTCATCACCTTTTTGTATCGCCATGGTTTGCGAAAAAGAAAGTATGCCCTCAATCATGGATTTAATTACTTAGACTCTTCCCGCGTAAGAGAGCTTACTTGCACCACATTTTTGTACAGTAACGGTGATTTTTGTATAAGAGGAGGGCTCCCCAAATCTAATCTTCCTTGAATATAAAGGCATATCTAAGTAGCATATAGGGAAAATCAAAGCCTTAATCCCTCGAGATGAGGAGAAGAGTACCTTTTATTGGTTTGAAATTCCACCAAAGAAGACTTTGCGCTTGCTTGAATTAGCTATGAGACCATATTCTCATCCAAAGGAGCTAAGGCGTTTTTTTTTACTCTAAGAGTAGGGTAGGAAGGGTTGGCTTATGAAAGATCAGTAAATCATTCTCAAAGGCAGTTTCATCAACTTCAAGTTCCTACATTAAGGCAAGAAACATATTTCCACCTTCTTACATGTTAAGGCCAACTTTCTACTTAATAACTCCATGATGAGCATAAAGAGAAAGGTTAAAAGGGGATCACCTTGTCTCAATCACCATTTTCCCATGAATATCCTTTAGGCTCTCCATTGACAATGATAGATTAGGAATCCTTCATATTATTTAGGCTAGAAAGGTGAAGTATTTGAGAGTATATATTTGGACAATCATTCACCTTTGGACACTTGGAGCATATATTTTTTGGAGATAAATTTGAGTTATAAATCACTCACTAACTCTTGAGCCACTTTTAGATTAGGTGTAATCAACCCTTCGAGTACAAAAGCTTCTTGGCTAACCGAGATAATCTTCTCCAACAAAGGCCATTTCTTGCTAACCAAAAATCTTGGAAATGGATCTCATGAACATGCTGCAACAAGAAATATGCCGATACTCTTTGACCAAAAATGAGTTATCAACACTAAGGATCAAACATGCAATGGTGGATTTTGTTTTCCTAAGAAGCATTCTTGAAGAAAAGAACTCTCTCATGGCTTCCATAACATCAATCTTGATAGCCACCCAACTATGCTTGAAGAACAAACCTCTAAAACTGCCTAGGCCTAGAGACTTGTTGTTACCTATGATAATGAAGGCATTCTTGATTGCAACATCTGATGGAGGTTGGCAAAGAAAAGTATGATCATTCGATGAAAGTAAGACAACCTCATAGCCTCTTAATTTAATAGGCGAGGTTGATCTCTTACTACCAAAAAGTGACACATAATACTCAACAATATCATCAAATATCTCTTCTTTATCCTCCAAAAGCCTCCCAAAGCATTTTTGAGAGCAAAGATAGCATTCCCGACCCTTATCTCTTTGTGTGCCTTTGAAGAACATAGATTAAAGTTTCATCTCCCATATTGAGCTAGTCCATCTTGTCCCTTTGATCCATGTAGCTAAGAAGTTGATCCATGCACAATTAGAGGCTCTATTTGGCTTCAAAGATGGATTGGTTTTGAACTTTATTGAAATTAGCTTGCAACACTCTCTTCAACCATAATCTACAAGATTAAATATCTTCCTCTTTATTATGACTTGAGATCATTATTAACACTCCTAAAGTTGCGCATAAGTCTAAATTGAGCCATGCTATCTACATTAGAATCTCGAGCTCTATTGTTCACCCTTGCATAATACTCCTCCTTTGTCTAATATCCTCATAATTCTAAGGGAACCTTCCTAACTATTGACCTTGAATATTAAGGATAAGGGAGTGGTCAGAGAAGATTGAAACTACGAAGAAGATTAGAATCTGGTTGGGGAGACAAAGAGATGGTCAATATTCAAGATTTGCACCCAAGTTTCCTCTATTAACTAAAGCTACGGAAAGGGTTGCTCTCTAACCTTTGAACCACACTAAATGTCATCCATACTTTCACCTCACAGTCGCTCGAAGAAAACAATCCAAATGGCTCTAAATAGAGCTAGAGAGAGGGGAATATTTTCTCTCACTAGGATACTTGTATGGCTCCTTTGGAGTTATTATAATTGATGGTTGGGTTGGGAAGAAGAAGACGTTGTCAACTGCCAAACCTCCCACCATAAAAAAAAATTACCTCCTTCTTTATATTATGTGTTTGAACAACAAAGCTTGCACATTCCAAAAATAACAAGACGAGGTTGCTCGAGGTCTTTCCAATTTGATACAAACAAAGGAGAGAGACAACAAAACATATTTAGGAGAGGGTCATGGAAATTGAATTGGATTGAGGAAGAAGTTGATGACATGGTTTTTATCTCTCGCCGTGATGTACAAAGATGAACTAAATTAGGAGATCGGAAAAAGTACTATGGGAAGGCACTTGATGTCACGATTGGTACTAAGGTAGGCAAGAGCGACGACCAAATCTGACACTACTTTGTTGTTGTGGAGCTTCTATTTCAGTCATTGATTTGGGGAGAAGGCAAGAAAGATGAGAGTTGGGGGGCAAGTGGAGAGAATAGCGGAGAAGAAGATATGAGTGATATCGGTCTAATTTAAGGTATATCAAATGATATCTTTTAATATATATACCTAGATATAACAAACACTAGATATGGGTCGTGGTATCCAAATATGCATACCAAATAGGCCCTTGCTTGTATAGTAGCAATATGGTGTTTTCTTTGTTGATTGTCCTTGTGGAGGTTATTGTAGTTTGATAGTTTTAAGCGGATATTAGTGCCTTTATTATCAAATTATCACAGAATAAAAAATTATGGCGTCCATTCTAGAAATTGAAAATTAAGCATCAATATTTTGAACTCTTATTGATGGTGGGCAAATAAATAGCGCACAAATAACATAAAATACTCGAGTTAAAAAGACATAGAAGTATACAACATGGATCTCAAAGAGAACTTTCTGTATAAATCCATATTATTACATTCCATCCAATTCCTTCCCGAAACCTCCCAAAGAAAATTCCGAATTGGATCCCAAATTGACGGGTTAATGTGAGCTTATCCATGCGGTTATGCACTCTTCAAATAGGAATCCATTTTCTGAAAGATTCTGGCTTTCGTGCTTTGATGGGTCTCTGAGATCCTTTCGATGACCTATGTTGTGTTGAAGGGATATCTATATGACAGAAAGTCTTGATGACAAATCAGCATGCCATACAACGTGTGGATCACGAAAGGTAAAGGCCAACAAGTCTAGATGACGAATCAGAAAGCCATATGGAGTGTGAATCACAAAGGGTGAAAGCCAGCAAGTCCAAATGACAAATCAGGAGACCATATGGTGTGTTGAGTTTGAAGAAATAAGGACCCCTAAGCTTGGATAAATGGCCAAAAGATAAGGCCACACTCCATCATGGCAGGGCAAAAAGTCGAAGACTATTAGAGAAAACATCACGCGTGGATGCACTACTTATCTACTTAGACGCAATCATGGAGACCTTTGGAGGAACCACAAGCTACTCTCGTAGGTTCTGTAGCACGCACGATCACTCCCTCCAATAGCATAACAACACCTTACTTGGTCCATAAAGACTGTGAGACTGTTGGAATGCAACCAAAGTCAACCACCAATCGCGAGACGACACATCATACACCCACTTGCCCACTTGCAAGGCTACAGATTCTACAAGGTGTGCCGTCCAATTATTAGGAGCGGACACGTCACCTACCCTATAAACCACCCCAGACTGAAACTTTCAAGAGCAGCTCGACCTTCAGGTCTTATAAATAGTGGAAAATAGTGAGAAAACAAAGGGTCGAAATACATCTCTTGCTCGATTCAAAACCACGTTATAAGAGAATCGAAGTATTGGTATCTTTAGAAGTGACGCGCTGATTACGAGAAAGGATCAAAAATAAATCCTCATGATCAAATAACAAGCAATTTGCGAATGTAATAAGCATAAAGAGAAGAAAAGTGAATGTAGCATAGATATTGAAGTGAGAATCAAAGTGTATTCATGAATGATTGCCAAACATCTTGCGGGAGTTTATTTTTGAGTGTTGGAAGCGCGAATAAAAAGTATATTCTCGTATTTCGCTATTGATTCATGCATGATTTTTAAACATCTTGTGAGTTTATTTCTGAGTGTTGGAAGCGCGAATAAAAAGGGCATAATACATAAACGGCCTCCTGTACTTGGGCCAATTGGTCACTTGGCCCCCTGTATTTTAGCCCTAACCGTTTGGCCCCTTATAGTTGCACATTGCGACCTATTGAACTCCTATTGAGCCACTTATCCCAGCTTTTTTTAGGAGTGTGGTGCACGCACGATGATGTGTTATATTGTATTGCCACAATGACGATGACATAATGTCATGGATGACATGGCGATGACATGATGTGTTATATTGTGTTGTCACAATGACATCCATGTCATCACCATTGTGGCAACATAATATAACACATCATCGCGCGTGCACTACACTCCTAAAAAAGCTGGGATAAGTGGCTCAATAGGGGTTCAATAGATCGCAATGTGCAACTATAGGGGGCCAAACGGTTAGGGCTAAAGTACAGGGGGCCAAGTGACCTACTGGCCCAAGTACAGGGGGCCGTTTATATATTCTGCCGAATAAAAAGTATATTCTCATATTTAGCGCATGCCACTTTCGGGTATCATCACTTACAAAATGATGAACTGTTTCTCATGAAACATTTATCTTGTCAAAAAGGAAATAAATTGTATGAAGTCTTGAAATGACTCCACATTAGCTAATAATTGAGAGGCTACTGGACCTCGCCTTGCACTGGCGTTCTCTTGCAGGATTTCAACAATCCTTTTAGCTCAAACATGAGACAATTCAACATTCTCATAAAGTCATAATCTGATTAATTAAGGCAAATCTGCATCAACTGAGTTTTTTTTTTTTTTCAACATCTGATGGTCACATACCACGGATGGTGGAAGCAAGGAATTCGTACCCAGATTGGGGTGAGCTACTAATCCATTAAGAGCAATTTTTCAACAAAGTTCTCTAGAATGTGAAAATTTAGCACGATTTGAGGTATCTTTGGGCTGCCTCCTCAGTCATCTGCCCTTCGTACACCTGCAAAACAAGTTGAAAAAAAAATATTTCAACCCTTTCACATCTAAGAAAGTGGTAAGAATATATGTTGTCTTTACCAATTTCTGATAGACCTTCCGGAATGAGTTACAGAACTTCTCTGCCTTTTCCGAACCAACCTAAAAGAGATGGACAAGAAGCTGATCAGCAGCAAAAATTAATGTCAAGGCCTAATGACCAAAGAGAATAATGCATGCATATCGCTTAAAGAGTAAAGGGCCGCATCTATTCGAACTTCACCACCCTCAGTCATATCGCTTAAAGAGAATAATGCATATCGCTTAAAATTATAATTGAAAAGGAGAAACGTGTGAATGAATATATGGTTACAGTAGTTTCAATGTCAGTGTGAAATGCCAAGTAGACATGACAGATTCAGAGAGTAATGAAACGAAGATACTAACCTTCTTCTCTGCAGCCAATCTCAACTTACCCCAAAAATCATCTGCAAAGATCATGTACAGGTTTAGTTATGTAGCCATTATCACATAAGAAAGTTGATATAGAATATTCATTAGAAAAAAGTACACATGTATGACATCATAGCTGCTTGAGCTTCCATAGGCAACTAGATGAGGGATTCAAAACATGCCCTAGAAAGTTTGAAAAAGGCCAGCAACAACATATGCTAATATCATGTGTCATTCCGCATCACATCACTAAGGTTCATACCTTTGGTCTCTGAGTCCTTTTCACCGTCTTCATTCCACCCTTCTTGCCATTGTTTAACCTGTAATGAACAAATCTCATATCAGAACACGACCCTTCAGCAGACATAGATCAATTAACAGAAATGCAAAGGATTCAGCACATCACCTCATCCTTTCCAGACTGAGAGATTGACTGACTTGATGAAGCTACAAGATCCACCTGTTTTCCATTAAAAAGTAAAACCAAAAAATTAGGAAAGTTGATGGCTGCAAAAAACATTCAGCCAGCAAAACAGAAAAATCCCAAAAAATCATCAATAAGAAGACAAATTAAACTTTACTTTTTTATATCTTGTCATGACGACAAATTCCAGCTGCAAATACATACCAAAGATAGTGGCACCAATATGTTCCTAAGCTTGCCCCACCCCTGTATTAAAAAAGGCTATGTATCTGCCTACACTTCATGAGAAGCAAACACTGAGACATAATATTATTTACTTGGTGGTTTACATATGGCCTGTTCATTTCTCACCTGGGGAGGAGGTAAAGTTGATAACTTGATTTTTCTCTTTAGTTTTGAAAGCCATAACAAGGCGTGTTGTTAAAATTGCCAGTTCACTACAGCAGAGAAGCTGCTTGTATCAGATTAGCCATCAAAAGACCAATAATTTTAATTTTATCGACATGCTAATCACAAAGAATCCCATTACAACCCTGAAACAACCGTAATATCCATAGAAACCCCTAAATTCCCCCAATGGCAAAAGTACGAGCTCATCCTAGGCCTAGAATGGCGATTCAAATTAAGGTCTCATTTATTTCTATACCCCTGGTATATGAAATGGGTTTAGGATTGAGTCAAACCCATATCAGTGTTTTCCAAATTCATTTGAGTTTATATCCAATCCAAAAACTAAGATATGAGTGATTCCTATTCTAACCCGATTTCCGGTATAGAAATCAAACGGGACCTAAGATTTATTTGACCTAAAGCCAGAATTTACAAAATAAAATTCAAAAAAAATGAGATTTAGATCTCAAAATTGAGGGAGGAAGAAAAAAGTACATGGTAATCGCGGGATCGAACGACAGGGAAGAGAGACAGAAGGCGCTGAAATTCGCTCTCATCCATTTCGCGAGCTGCTACCGAAAGAAGATCCTGGTCAATTATATTAAACAAGGACAAAAGTCGTTGAAGAAGATGAAGAAGAGAGAGATGGAGAGACCTGGCGAGTGAGAAAGCACCGAGCTTTGTGTTGAACAGTTGAGCAATCGTTCGATATTCGAGAGAGAACGAGCAAACAAAAGTCCAGGTCTCCACTCTCCGATCTATCTAATTTGCACCTTCTTTGATTCAGGCCCACACGAGTGTGACCGATGGATTTTTTTTTAGGGAAAATTGCATTTAACTACCTCTTATTTTATACTTGTTACATTTAACCACCCTTTATATATTTTTTTTGCAAATAACCACCCTTTATTTACAATTATATGGTATTTAACCACCCCTTAACAAAAGACGTTTCTTTTTCTGTTAAGTCTAATAGATTTACCTTTCTTTTTTTTTTTCACAAAGAAATCAATTCTCACTTCAAATGAAAAACAACCCATAGAACATTGTAGCCAGTAAAGTACATCATTTCTTCACAATTTCTCTATCACTCCTCCTTGCATTCAATGTGATAACCAAGAATCAAAAATCCTGAGATCCCCTTATGGTATCCTCCTATCCAGGACAAAGTAATTGAGAAAGGCATCAAGTTTAACCTATGAAAGAATTAGAAAAATTAGTACGACTCTTCAATCTCACCAAAGAACCACTTACAAGTAAAATTAGGGTTGTTGCATCTGTGCGCCCCAATTTTAACCCAGCAACAAATAACCTCAAATCCACAACATCATCTTATTCGTTGTTCTCCCTCCCCCTGCCAAACACAATCAAGCATGTTCTTCTCACTATGAATCCCAATGTCCTCATTAATCCTATCATCTAATTTGAAAGAGACCCCAATCTTTGCCATCTCATAATAATTAACCTCGTTATAAACCACAAAATCCGAAAGCCCCATTATAGCATTGAAATTGGATAGAGAAATGAAGCTACCATGGACTCGAGCCATGCGATTGTTCCCAAAGATGGATCTATCGTTATCGTCGTCCTCGGAGAAGAAATCGTCAAGCGTCCCCACGGGCCTCAGATTCTTACCCGTGAGAGATTACGATTCCGACGAGGCGCAAAGATTCTTGTCGGCGATGTCGAGTTTGGAAAGCATCTAAGTGTCGGATGTCAATCGATGAAGGAGGTCAGGAAAACAGTGTCATTTTCAACGGAGTGAAAGGAGAAGATGAGAAAAATCGTTGGGAAGCGGTGGTCCGCCAAAGGATCTGGACGACGATGTTGTGACCAAGCAACTGCAGCACATCTTCGCCAGAATTGTTTACTATGCCGTCAATGTCCATTACCTCTTCTCTCCCCTTTCTCTTTGTTCTTCATTCAACTGGTTCTCTCCCCTTTTTATTTTCACAATTGTTTTTTTTTAAATAAAATTACAAAGAAGGGCAAAAAGGTCATATACTCGATTTAACAAAAAGATTAACGTATTCCGTCCGAGGGTGGTTAAATACCACATAATTGCAAATAAAGGGTGGTTATTTGCAAAAAAAATATATAAAGGGTGGTTAAATGTAACAAGTGCGAAATAAGGGGTGGTTAAATGCAATTTTCCCTTTTTTTTAAGGAAAAAGATTAGGGCAGTCGTTGACAATGTTCCTAGAGCATTTGATGGATGAGGTTTCGAAAAACTATATTAAGTGTAAGTGGAAAGGAAGAGACACGGCGAAAAAAAACGTCAATATAGTTCGCCATCGAATTGCACCCCCAAACGACATGGGAAATACTCAAACAGCAGAACCGGGCAAGCAAGTAGTGAATATCCGCTCATAACATCTCGATCTCCTACGGACAGCGCCAGTCACCAAGAACGGCTTGGACCAGCTGCAAGTTGCCGCTTCAATTTGGATGTGGGAAATACCACATCGGGTGGCCTCAATAATTCACTGTCTTAAGGCGATGCTCTTGGATATCAGAATAGATTGTCAACCAATTAGTCCTCCTTCAAAATGGATGGGTTCGCCGCTACAATCCCTAAGGATAAACCCAAACGAAACCACACCATCAACATTGACCGCACCATCAAAATTAAGTTTAGTAACATTTGTTGTGGGCTTTTTCCACTTTGCGTATTTCCACATAAACTTAGTATTTTGGCCGCCAACTTGTGTTACATTGTCATCATTCTTGTTAGCATTGTGCCATTCCTTTATTTGGTTACGGATGAATTCATAGATGTTATCTTCGTGGTCTGTTTGTTTGGTGTCGCTTGTTTCAAAAACAACTTTGTTTCTAAAGAACTAGATGCTCCACCAAGAGCAAATAAGGTCCTCCAATTCAGCATTGGATGACATTGCCCTTATTTCATCAAGGATATGGTATGGTTTTTTCTAACCCTGGTTAATTTGGTTAACGATCTAGGCAATTTGAGGGTTGATTAGGTTAAGAGTATCTTTTGTGTGGGTGCATTCTTGAAGGATGTGGTTGATGTCCACATTGGGTTTATTACACGCTACAAACCCCTGTACAACCTGTATGTGGTTAGCAACAAGGCGACATTTCATGGGGAGCCTGTTCCGGGCTATCTTCCATATGAAGTTTATCATTTTTGGTGGAATATTTAGCTTACATATCCAATTTAGGTTAACTTGAGGTTCTCCCTTGTTCTTGCGGAGCCACTGCATGGTGGAATGAGTAGAGTACCACTCGTTCTTACTTGGTTGCCAGTACAACCTATCAAGAATTTTATTCAGCGTAGTAAGAGTTTAGGTCACATGTTGGATGTACTCAAGGTTAAGAACCTATCGAAGCTTGTCGAGGTCCCATGAATTATCCTCTAAGAGGAAGTCAACAACATGATCCTCCCAATTCGTGTAATTACTAGTGCTTTCTTTCGGAGTAAGACAACCGGAGCCAGTCTAGATGTCTTTCCAGAATCGAATGGTTTTGCCATCACCGACATGCCAAACTAGCCCCTTGATGAAGAGGGCTTTGAGACTCATCAGTTTGGATCATTGCCATGATGTATTATGTTTCTTTTGATAGTTAAGAAGTCCATTGGATTTTAGGTATTTTTCTATGACAATTCTAACCTAGAGGTTGTTTGGTTCGGCTAGAATTTTTCAAAGAAGCTTCATTTGGAGTGCTTGGTTCATGTCTTCTGCCTTGGCTATCCTGATGTCCTCCCTGGGAGGGTGGTTGATAGATCGAGTTCCAACTTATCAACGCCTTGGCAATCCCGATTTCTCCAATGGAATTAATATGATGGGAGGAGAAAAATTGAGAGGGTATTTAGAGATTTTTTTAATATGAAATCTCATTTTTTGGAGCTTTTTATTTGGGGTCCGAACTATAATCTAATTTATAGATCTAATTTGGCGCCCAACTCGACCGTTATGATAAGTTTGGTTTTGGCTATAATGGCGAATGCGCTTTGGTCAAAACAACAGAATGTGCTCTAGTCGTTATGCCCAATGCCACATTAGCCGTAACGACCTAATCGGGACGGGCACCTACCACTTTAAATACATGCAATGATCCTACTTAACAATATTTATTGTATATATATCCAATTCATTCAAGACAAATTCTTGAAACACTCCTAAACATCGCTTTCTTCTCTTAGTCTCCCATTGGCCATTACGGCCGGGCACAATTCCATAATTGTTTTATCTGAGTTTGTATTTAGAAAATCAATTGATAAAATAGATTTTATTAGATTAATAGTTCACACACTGATTACATGTCGCTTCATAGAATAACACTTAATTAAAGTACATATTTTAATAAAGTCGGATTTAAATTCAACACACGTGGGGACCCTCGTACAAGCATCTTGATAAAGCTAGCTAGCCAAGTTTTCAATATTAAACTCAAGATTAGTTTGTGTTATCGAACATGGACGCGTCAACCGTTACGACTATGGATGCATATGCAGTTATGGTTGAGCACGTCTTGGCCATAAATGGGTTGAATTTTGTCGTTGTCCTCAAGTGACTGCTCGACAACGGCATAGCCTAGAGGATCCAAATCCCATTTCGAAGCGATTCATACTAGATTTTGACCCTAAATGAACAATTGTGTCTCTATGAAGTTAATCTAAAAAAAAATTCAACTCTAATACAAATTCAATGATTTCAAGCACAAAATCTTTCAATTGAAATCTTAAATATCCTAAATCCTAGATATCAAGAATATGAACGAAAATCACATCAATTATGTATGAGTCTTATCAAATGCTTATAATATTCTATGCGACGATGAATGAAAAAAAGCAATGATTTTAACGCTAAATTTAAATTAATTTGAAGGATGTTTCTAATGGAAGAAGAGTTATTATAGATGGAGAAAGGAGGAAAAAATGGGAGTGACAATAGGGATAATTTTCAATAAAAGTTTATGTGTGTGCGCGCGCGTGTGTGTTTTGTATATGATAGACTTTTGGTAGGGCTTTTAGAGTGGATGCCAAATATAAAAACTCTTTTATTTATCGATAATTTTATATTGAATTGTGCATGTTATTTATAGGCTAAAGCATTTATCTTGAAGCTTGTCGTATGATGACGTCATTACAAAATAATAAAGGCTAAAATGGTTGTATAAACCTAATAGAGTCCATCAAGGTCCGTCACCAAATCACCATATCACGGCCCAATTACTTTACCCTAATTCTAGAATATTCGATACAAGTGAGTTTCTATTGAGGAGAAGGCTTATAATATAAAATGAGGAGTAAAGAGAGTCGTTGGGTCAAGAGAATATAGGGCATAGATTAAAAGTTGATTTTCTTTTGGGAAAGGGTTAAAAACAAATATGGTGGTATGGATTGTAAATAAGCTCAAATTAGTACCCTTGAGATACAAAGTTGCCCTTCCTTCCACATTTCAGATCTAAGCGACGGATCTGAGTGGTTGCTCTGATGGTTATTTGAAGGCGGTGTTGAAGTGATGGAATTCGAACTCTCGAGAACTCGCCATTGTCGTCAAGATGTCCAGTCACCAACTTTGAACACTTCTCCTTCATCACCCTTCCTACCAATCATCAGTATATTTATTTTTAGTGACATAGACTCCATCATTGAAGTGAAATATGTGAATACATGAGGCCACAAAATCCGAAGACATTGTCATAGTGAGAAGGAACCTATTACAACTGATTTGAATGGAAAAATTTAATTTGTCAATCGAATTAGTCGATTTTAGTTAATTTTCTGTTTGACGGGTAGTTTGAATTTTTTTTCCTCGATGCTTTTTGTGTGAGATTAAATGTGGGTTTTGTATTGTTCAAATTTGTGAAAGTGCATTCCAAATCATTAAAAGTGCATGGTTTAGTAAAGTGCATTTCAAGTTAGTCAACGTGCATGTCAAATTGGTAATAGTGCATTCCAAAATAGTAAATGTGAATGCCTTAAAAAAGTTGTTTGGCTAAAAGATCATGTACATTAGCCTATTTAGGATTCGAACCTACATCTTTGCTCATGAACACAAGCTCACTTACTTGAGCTAATAGTTAGAGTGTCATTTAAAATCAGTAAAAGTGCATTCGAAATTAGGTAGAATGAAGAGTAAAGTCTATAAAAAGTGTATGTCATGTCACTATTAAAATTGCATTCCGAAATAGGTAAAGTGCATTCTAAATCACTAAAAGAGATGTTCAATAAGTTAAATGCATTATAAAATAAGTAAAAGTACTTATCATGTGATAAGTAAAAGTGCATCCAAAATTAAGGAAAATTCATCCCAAATTAGTTAAAGGGCATTCTAAAATCAGTAAAAAGGCATGTCATATCTATATCAATAATAATACATATATAATTTTGTGGAGTTTGATTCAAATGAAACAAACTCTTATCCTAAAACGTGAAACAAATGCACTTTTTCTAGTTCGTAGTGCACTTTTCATACAAAAGTGCATTGTAAAATACTAAAAGTGCAATCTGAAGAGTGCACTATAAAAAATACGAAAAGTGCGTTGAAAACTACATAAAGTGCAAATCCGATAAAATGCACTCTGAAATAGAAAAAGTGCACTATGAACTAGAAAAAGTGCATCCGTTTCAGGATAAGAGTTTGTTTCAAGATAAGAGTTTGTTTTATTTGAAACAAACTCTAATTTTGTGTACATGAGCACACTTAATGCACTTGATGGTGATTCATTATCCATTTAATAAAAAATCTCTATATATATTTATCATTGCAAAATAATTATGATCACATTTAATACACTTAATCACACACAAATCTTATTTTAAAATATTAAAATAATAAATGCATTTGACTCTTATTTAAACTAATTACTACTAGAGTGCTAACCCGTCCGTTGGACGGGACAAAGTTTATGTCATGTTTTTTTAAATGTTCGAAGTTTTAGATATCATAATATATGATTAAGCATATTAATTAATTTCGCTATGAAATATTATAATTGACTGTATAAAAAACAATATAGTAAAAATATACATATATAAATTATTTGATCATTTAACCAATGCATACTATTTTAAGCTACATGAATTTCTGTTACGTTCTAATTTGTTAGTACGTCCAAGCATTAATTTCACTTTTTATACTTAAAATATTATCAATATTAGGTTTATTTTTTAAACTATTTTTTTAGATTTATATTAATATGATTCTCATGAATATAAAATTGTGAATAATCTATATATGTATTGTATGTTTCATTTACTTTCTAAAAGTCAAGTATTGTTCATTATGTTATTTTATTTTAAAATAAGGAAATTTGAAGCCATTAAATAAGGAATAGATAATTATAAGTATTTATTTAATTTTCTTCAAAAAAGCTTTTATATATTTGTTGTAATTTAATATTAGTAGAAATAATAATTATAAGAAAATGGAGTATTTATTGGAAATAGAGGGACAACTTTTATAGTTGTTAAGATAAGATGTATGAAATGTTATAACATGTCATTAATACGCTTATGACTATAAGACGTTACTATAAAGTCATAGTTAATACCTACATAAACTTCTTTGAGGATCCAAAGCTCCAAAAGAAATAAAATGAACCAACCTATAATTTATGTATTATTAAGAAAGTAATCCTTAACTTGTATAATTTGTACGTACATACTATGACCAAGCTTTCCAACGTACTCTTCTATTTCATCTAGCTTTCAATAAAAAAAAGATAGTAGATATTAGTTGGTTGAGTTATAATATTTGAATTGAGGTTAAGAATTATTTTACTTTATGTAATTGTAATAGTGACTAATAAAATTTATCAACAAAAAAATAAATAGTGATTTTTTTTGGTAGAAGGAGAGGAGGCACTCTCAAAAAAATAAATAGTGATTAATAAGAAATAGAGTCGCGTGCGAACGCTTGCGTGTGTGATAAATGCGAAAGTCCCCTGGCCATTCGATCGTATCACACGTACGGTTGAGATTGCTTCTATTTTTTTTTATAAAAAAACTGTAAAAAAAAACGAAACGCGCGACATGGAGCGTTTAGGAGACGCGCTTTTTATAAACTCCTTCGTCTTCTCTTCTCTCGCCATTTCTCTCTTACTCACTTTTTAGTTTTTACAGTTTCCGAAGCGGTTTTAGAAGCAGTTCAAGTGTGAATCGAAACTATTTCGTAGCGATTTCGAGCCTGATTCTTACCATTAACGACATTAGAAACCTCAATCCAGTTCTAGATGGAGAAGCAAAGTTCATCTCAAGAGAATCAAGGTTTTTATCTCTCGTTTTAAATTTACTGAAACCCTAGGTTTTTTCGTTTGTTATTTGTGTTTGTCGAGTGTATATATACTAAATGTTTGATCAATTGTGTGTTTTTTAGTTATTATTTGAGTTGTTTGAAGTTGATAGTGTCGATTTTGGTGTTTTGCGCTTTTCTGAATAAAAAAAATGCATGAATCGTCACTTGCTTTTTACTCGATTTTTGGTCCTACCACTTGAATAAAATACAAATTATGTGTTCATGTGCGTATTTGATGTTTTTATCCAGGTTTTTGATGTTGAGTTTTGCAATAGGTGATTGTGGATTTGTTAGTTGCATGGACTGATTTGGTATACGTAAGGGGGGGGGGGGGAGTGTTTAATGATATTGTGTTGACTTTTGTTCATTCATTTGTGCATATTTGTTCATTCAAACTAACATAGCATTTGTTCATCAGAAATTAGCATTTTTTCATAAGAAACCTGCATTTTGTTCGTCAGAAACTTACATTTGCTCATTAGTAAGTTGCATTTGTTCATCGGTAACTTGCATTTGTTCATCAGAAACTTGCATTTGTTCATCCAGGATCTATTAAACAACGTTCTACAAATTAGCATTTGTACATAAGAAACTTTTGCATTTGTTCATCAGTAAATTGCATTTGTTCATCAGTAAATTGCATTTGTTCATCATTAACTTGCATTTCTTCATCGAAAACTTGCATTTGTTTCATTAGTAACTTGCATTTGTTCATCCAGGATCTATTAAACAACGTTCTGCAAATTATAAACAAGTAAAACATCTAAGATTTGGTACAATGACAATCGGAGAAGATGAAATATGTGATATTCGAAGAGGTTTATATGTTGTGTTTGATATGTTGTTTTTTTGCTTTTAAAATAGATGGTTAAATATGTGTTTATACTGTCTTTTATCCCTTTTTTGTTATAGAAATAAGTAGCAAATCCGAAAGTGATGCCTCTTCCACTAGCGAAAAGAATGTCAGAAGAAAATCAATTGCTACAAAGCCGGTTTCAAAAGCAATTGCTACTGAAGTGCCTGTATTGAGGCAAAAGCCGATTATTGAGTCTTCCCCATCAAATAAGAGACGTCGGCTTGACAAGGGTAAAAAGGTTGCCTCTGATGAATCCTCCGATGATGTTTTGCTTATTGATATGATCCCTAGAAAGGGAGTGAGTATAAATGAACCATCTGAGAGGAAGATGGATTCTACTGTTAGTGAATTACAAGTTGTTGGGAAGAAGAGGAAAATTGATATTGTTGTCGGCAAATGACAAGGTGGTGGGAAAAAGTCAAAAGCGAAGGTGCCATTGAGAGAGTTGAAGTGTGGGCATTTGTCGTTGAGTCACATGAACTCTCCCAAGCTGCTTTGTGAAGTTATTGCTGGTTTTGAGGGGGGAGCAAGTTTACTGCTCTTAAAGAGATGGGTTTTGAGCACCTCATATAGTGGAATGTGACTGATCTACCGAGTAAGCTGTGCTACTATGTTGCTAGCTGTTTCGATCCTGCATCCTGTACATTAAAGATGGGTGATGGACCAGGTGTTAGGATAACACCTGAACTTGTGCAATTCTACCTTGGTCTACCTCGTGGTCCAAGGACAATTTCTGTCCCGAAGATTGTCAAGCATTCAGACTTGTACAATAGTTTTAGAGAAATGTTTGTGTTGCCTGAAATTGATGAGGTGACAGGGAAGAACAAATTGATGGAGTTTGAGAAGATCAAAATTGGGCTTTTGAGTATAGTGATCAAGGAGACTGATAACGGTGGTGCTTGGTTTAGGAGGAACTTCATTATATTGTTCTACACGCTCTGTATAGAGAGCATTCAAAATGGTGGTGTAAATTTAAAGTTTTTGGATCATTTGGTTGACTTGGATAAGATCAGTGAGTACGATTGGTGTTCTCATCTTGTGGAGAAGTTGGTTGAGAATGCTGATTCATGGAGGAAAACAAACAATGGTTTTTTCAAAGGATCTATCATATTGTTGTTGGTATGATTGTATAATTTATTCATTACTATCATTAATTTGTTCATTTATTTAGGCATATTTGTTCATTAATAAGAATAATTTGTTCATTAATTTGTTTCATGACAGATTGTATATTGTGATTGCATGCTGATCTACCATCGACCTGAAACCCCAAGAACCTTCCCCGTGATCATGCATTTCAACCATGAGTACTTTGTTCAGAGAGAGAGAGTTTCGAGGTTAACAAGGGTGGTTTTGGAAAAGGCTGGTTTCTAGGTTTGCCTGATTTTGTTTATCCCGGTGTTGATCATGGCAAGAATGAAGGGAAAGCCCCTGCTGCTGAACATTTTGAAGAACAAATTGATCTTGGCGATGGCAGTGATGTATGTGTTTTGATTTTTGCATGTTTTTCTCTTTTTTAAAATTTTTTTTTGCATAATGGTGATCTATATTTATTTGTTCATTAAAACTGGCATATCATTTGTTCATCTCAAACTAACATTTGTTCATCACAAACTGGCATTTTGTTCATCACAAACTAACATTTGTTCATCAGAAACTAGCATTTGTTCATCACAAACTAACATTTGTTCATATCATGTTGTGTCTTTATGTACTTATATTGATTACATCTTTTGCAGTCATTTCTGAAAGAACATCTTGATATGTCTATGGAGTTTGCATCATCTTTAAAAAAATATCTTGATCATGTGCAAAGAGCTACAATTGAAATTGCCAGCCATGGATTTTTCACCAAGATCAATGAAGCTTTTGAGAAGCTATTGGGGTTGAAGGTTGCTTCATCATCATCCCAATCTGGCACCCAAGAAGATGCTGAATCTCCAAGCCAAAATTCATTCTGGGAGGAAGCTACAAAGGTTTTGGATGAAATTGAGGCTGCAATGAAGGCAAAGAAGCATTTTGAGTTACCTTCTTTTGAACTGGGTGTGTTTCCACCTACTAGGGATGATGATTGGGCTGGTGTTGCAGATATCGGTAGGGAAAGCGTTTTGATGCAAGAAGATGAGGCCAGGAATGTTGATGCAACAAGGAAGAAGGAACTGAAGATTTCCTTTGTTTGTAAGGGATTAACTGATGAACAAATTAGAAAAAAGGCTGAGGAAGACCGTAGAAGGATTGAAGAGGAAGAGAGGTTGAAAAGGGATGAAGAGGACAAGAGGATAAGAGAAGAAGAAGAAAAGAGAAAACAAGAAGAGGAAGAGTTGGAAGCCATAAGGAGGGAGGATGCAGTAATACAAGAGGAGGAGAAGAGAAAGAAAGAGGAGGAAGAGAAGAGGAAAACAGAAGAGGAGGAGAAGAAGAAGCGTGAAGAGGAGGAAGAGAAAAAGAGAAAAGCATTTGAGGAGGAAGAGAAAAGGGAAAAACTAGCTGAGGAAGAGAAGAGGCGCCTAGAAGAGGTTAAGAGGTTGAAAGATGAGGAAGAGAAGAAGAGGAACAAGGAAGAGGAAGATAAGAAGAGAGAAGCAGAGGAGAAAGAGAAGAAGAGGATTGAGGAGTTTGAACAACAGAGAAGGCAGGAGGAGGTGAAGAAGAGGCAAGAGGAGAGGAAGAAGAGGAAAGAAGAAGAGGAAGAAGGAATATGCCGAGGCAAAAAAGAAGATTGATGAAGAGAAGAGAAAGGAAGAGGATAAAAAGAAGGAGAAACAGGAAAGAGATGCAGAAACAATGAGAATTGGTCCGGAGTTGAAGAAGAAACAAGAGGAGTTAGATAAGAAGAGGGAGGATGAATTAAACAAGAAATTTGAAGAGGAGATGAACAAGATTCAGGATGAGGTTTATTCATTGATATTTTTGATTTGTTCATTACAAAATAACATTTGTTCATCACAAACTAACATTTGTTCATCAGAAACTAGCATTTTGTTCATCACAAACTAACATTTGTTCATCATCATCACAAAACTAACATTTGTTCATTGGTTTTTTCGTAGGGGTTCATAAGTTATAGGTCATTTTTTCATTGATTTTGTATGTAGGCTGTGTCATGAATAATATGTGTGTTTACATTTGTAGATGAAGAATGAGGCGCAGGAGGTTGGTTCTAGTTCGATTGACACTCCCGTTGGTGTTAAACTTACTAGTGAGGATGTACTTGATAAAAGAATATCTAAGCCTTCTGATTATGTGAAGTCACCTTACATGGGAAGGAGTGTTGTTTTGACAGAAAAAGTATCTTATGCGGCCAAGAAATTATTCGATTGGCTTATTGAAGACATTTCTGATCAAAGAGGGTAACAATGCGTAGAATAGTATTTTTTTTACATATTGCTATTTTTATATCTTTCAAGTTGATTTTATTATTAAAATTGATCATTTTTTTTGTTTATATGTTTCTGATGTTTTGTAGTGTTGAAATCTTTAATATGATGCATGTATCCGCCATGAAAAAGGATTTTGTTTCAATGGCGGTAAAATCTGAAGTGGAATCAAATATCATTGGGTTTTGGAGTAGTTATCTCAATATTCAAGAGCAGTGGAAAAGCGACTCAAAACCCTTGAGGGTTTTTATGCATCCTGATGATTTGGTAAGGAAAAGATTTTTTATATTCATATTGCCTTATTTTCATGACTTTTAATATTCTCAATCTAATTTATACTTATATGTATTTTGCAAGCCTTTCCACTGAAAAAGGATTTTAGTGATGAGGATTCAAAAGTGTTTTTCATAAATGTCGTTCATGAAAGTCTTGAAAATTCAAGTGGATTAATGTGCACAAGATTGGCCTGGTATGACATTTTTTGTTCATTGATATTCTTTTATTTGTTCATCAGTGCTACTTATTAGTTAATAGGCATTAGTTATTTGTTCACTAGAAAGATTGACTCTTCACTATGTTGTTTTTAATCAATATAAGGTTTTTTCATGATTGTTTCCCTCTGCATTTGTTTACAGTTTGTGTTTCCTATTTGCATCACTTCACATTTCTATTGTATTGCGTTGAATGTGAGAGTGCCACGTTTCCACATAATTGATAACTCAATGGTGGATGTGCCCTTGGAAGCAAAGTATGAGCATGTACCTGCTAAATTGGTGAGTTTTATGTTTTTTTTGTAATAGTTTGTTTTTCATCATTGACATGTGTGTTTAATATTGAATGAGTTGTGTTTGTTTTATTGTTCTTATTTTTATAGAGAATGCTCTTTGTCGATCTTTTGAAGACGCTCAAGATGGATGCGAGAGCCACTTTGTTTGAGGATGTGGATAGGGTTCCATATGAACGTCTTGAGATGAAATGGAGAGATACCAGAAACAAGACCGATTGTGGAATTTTTATGATGCAGCACATGGAAATGTACTTCGGCAGCGGCTTGTCTGGTTGGGAATGTGGACTCAATAAACATGATCAGCATCAACTTGATGACTTGAGGATAATGTATTGTAATGAGTTGTTGTTGAGTCCATTGAATGAGCACAAGGCAACAGCTGAAAAGCTTGTTCAAGAATTTGTCCCGCGTAAACCGACAGTCGCATCTCGTGCTCCTCTTACAAGGAAGGCAAAGAATAAGAAGTGATGTACAATGATATGTGTTGGTTGGAAAACAATTTGGAATGGATTTGTGTTTTTTGTATGGTTTGTTTAGAATACAATTTATGGTGGTGTATGACTTGAATGGTGTAGACATTTGGTTTTCTTTTTATTTAGTTGTGCAATGTGAATGATGGTTATTGAACAGGTTCTTTTGTGTTATACATTTTGATTCAGAAAACATGATTTTATCGTAATTTGTTCATCGATACCTTCGATTTGTTCATCGACACATTCGATTTGTTCATCGATTGAAAATGAATTTTTTATTGAAGAATGAAATTGTGATTTTGTCATTATGATGGTTATTGAACAGGTTCTTTTTGTGTTAAGAGTGACATTTGATTCAGAAAAACATGTTTTATCGTAATTTTTCCATCAACACTTAAGATTTGTTCATCGATACATTCGATTTGTTCATCAACAACACATTAGATTTGTTCATCAATACATTCGATTTGTTCATCGATTGAGAATGGTGTTTATATTTTGTTCATCAATATCTTGGATTTGTTCATCCATGACTTAGATTTGTTCATCAAAACATTAGGTTTTGTTCATACAATTTTTATTGAAAATGAAAGGATTTTGTTCATTACATAGTAAATTTGTTCATTACTAACTGCTAATTGTTCATCCAAAACCCGAATTTTGTTCATTGACAATGCGACAATTAAGAATACTATGCATTTCAACCTAATGCAACAATTATGTATCAGAAATCAATGATTAATGAGATCTAATTGGGAACATAGGTGCATGTCCTGCTGTTGTGTCCAAGCTTCTTGCATTTTGCACAAGTCCTTTGCTCCTTGTTTGCTTTCTTCATTGCCTTCTCTTTACCTCCCATAATACGCCCTTCTTTCTTCCTGCCCTTTGTCATTGCTCATTCAGGAGGGTGTACCTCAATAACACTTGGTCTGCTTCCCAAGAATGTTTGGATTAAACTCTGCCTTGTTGATGTAGATGATTCTCCTCCCAATAAGCTCAGATATGTTTCCTTTTTTTCCTTCAAGAAACATATCAGCTCTTTGAGTTGTTCGGTGTTGTCCCCTATGGCATTAATGCAAGAATGTACCTCGCCCAATAAATCAGCAATCAACAACTTCTTCTCATTCATCACATCACATTGTTCAACTGTTGAACCTTCTATCTCAAAAGTAGGAGGCAAATTTGATGTCTTCGTCCATCTATTCTTGATGTACTTAGTTGGCACCTTCATCAACCCAATGTTTTTGAATACGAAAAACATATGGCAGCATGGAATCCCGATATTGATGAACTTATTGCACGAGCAAATGAACTGTTCGTTTTGAAGCTCATGTTTCACAACATGTACCTTCCCAAACTGCCCGTTGATGTGATACTCGTAAATGTTGTCTTTTTTGAACAAATTGCTTAGACCACATTCAAATACAGAAGAAATAATTTTTGCTTATTGTGCCTTTGGGAATCAATTGCACTCTCAAACTGCATCATGAAGATAATTAGAGAAGATGTGGGTCCAATGAAATGCGAGAAGATGAAGTTCTGGCTCTCAGAACTTGATGTTGTTCTAAGAAGTCCACCCATGTTTACATCATTGATGTACGCAGAGATCCATAAGTGACGTAGCTCAAACATCAACGGCAACCAAGTGTTTGATTCAAGTCCAAATTCAGCAATAATGGAATGCCAAGTTTCTTCAAAATCTTCCCGACTAATTTCATTGCTCCAAACAAGCTTGTTGAACTTGCTTCTGAATTGATCATTGTTATACACATCATTTGTAACCTTCGACGGTACCTTGAACATGATATGCCACATGCAGAAACGATGCACAACCTTTTCAAAAACCTTTTCAATTGCCACTCTTACTGCAGGATCTTGGTCAGTGAGAATGACAAATGGTTCATTGCCCCTCATTGCATCTTTGAATTTTTGGAATAGCCAGACATAAGATTCGATATCTTCTTTTAGAAGCAACCCAAAGGCAAAAGTAGTGCTCTTCGTGCTGTTGTCAACCCCTATGAATGGTACAAACACCATTTTGATACCTGAAGGCACAGAATTAAATTTGTTCATCAATATATGTGATTTTGTACATCAGTATGTATGATTTGTTCATCAAAAAATACGATTTGTTCATCAAAATAATTAAATTGTTCATTGTAAATTCCTGAAGGCAAGTATTAATTTTGTTCATCAGTATATACGATTTGTTCATCAAAGGAATTAATTGTTCATCAGAAATAAGCTTTTTCATACCTGTTTGATTTGTATGTTGCATCAATTGAGACAACATCTCCAAAATATAAGAAGTTCTTCCTTGCAATAGGATCACACCAGAATAATTTGATTAATTGATGTTGTTCATCAACATCATATTCAAAGAAAAACGCGTCACATCTTTCTTTTTTCTTGAACAAGTTGTCAATAACCATTTGAGCATCATACCCAATCATGAAGGAGTTCAGATCTCTTTTAAAATTCTTGAAATCAATTATTGTTGCACCAATTTTTGCATATGAACCAACAAACTCCTTGTAGACTTGGTATGACTTGCTTGTACCAATGTTTGCTCGTATGCAATTCATGATGAAATATTCATGGAAGGAGGTCAGTTTCCTATTGCTCTTTGCAAAGTGTTTTTGTCCATCTTCAAACATAATATGGATTTGACGCTCTTCAAATTCTTAACAACATATCTGTTTCTTCCAGAAAGTCTCATAGCCAGTTTAGCAATGCAACCACACCTTTTGGTTACTCTTTTTCTCTTTTTCATTGTTCCTTGTTGTCCTTCTTCCTCATGATTCTCTTCATCATCTTCTTCATCATTATCTTCAACATCTTCTTTGTCTTCTTCTTTTCGAGTTGAGTTTTTAAATCCATCCCGATTACACAACATGTCTTTCCAAACTGTAGTGTTAGTTTCATATGAAGACTTTGTAATTGTACCAGCACGTGCTTGGAAACCAGATGCATCTACGTATGCCTTGTAGAAATTTACTCCTTGTTCCCAGGTTTTAAACAACATCCCCTCTTTAGTGTAATAATCCTATTTTGCAACATTGGGTATTACCGCCAGTGACCTCGGATTTTACCGTCCAAAGTCACCCAAGGCTTTTAGAATGATATAGAATATAAAAATGCGGAATAACATAATTCATAAGTAGAAAGGCATGCTCCCGAAGGAGACTTAGTTCTTTACAAAATATCTTACATTGTCTTCAACTTTAAAATTTCTTGAAAGCAAATACCAAATCCATCATGTATTTGAGATAAAGTGATATAAAAACCAAAATGGAAATAAAAGTACATCTTGAGCGACCTTGACTTCCTCCACTTCCCTTCACTTCGCCTTGCTATAGTTTCCTGGATCTGACATAATTCGTGAGGGGCGATAGAATGCTAGGCAAACATGCGGAAAGAAGAATTAGTCTAGGAGACTAAGCAAGGGGGAATAGAACTTCCCGAGGGTAATTCGGTAATTTCAACTTATCGGTGAAAGAGAGAGAGACGGGTTGTGTTTATGATGATTTTGTTTATGTGGAGCTAAGATACGAAAGATAGCGGTAGCATATCCAAAGGGATAGCTTGGTGAGCAAGAGAAGTACTACTAGATTGTAGTCTTCTTTAGAATTGAAGGTATGTTGGGAACATTCATTTATTCAAACAAGTCAAACACCACTCGCGCCCTAAGCGGACCGAGGGCCGAATCGATCATTTGAGACCGGTCCGGTTTTGTCATCTTAATTGTGCTTTAGCACTTATCTTATTTAGTGGCAAAATACGTTCGATTTCATTTATGATTTAAAAGAGAATGTGGTGGGACATGGATAATCCGAGCCACCCGAGGGAAAACTCCGTTTCCCGGCACTTAGCTAGAGTGCGCTCATCCCTCCTTGCAATCGGAGCAGATGGGATCATGATCCCGAAAGTCGTACTTCAAACGCGTAGGCACTTACGACTTAGTGGGGTTATGCAGAGGCGTTGGCTATCCCACGCCCCTCACTAGTTCGACATTGATCTCGAAGTGAGATCGTAACAATCAAGATAATAACCACACTAGCGTAAATAATCCTAATCAAGGAATATATAAAGCAATCTATGCTAACAATAGTCGTTACTTCTAGCAATCGATATTTCCTAGGTTCATTTTTAGTTAAGCATACAAGTCATTCCCAACATCGAGAAATATCATATAGACGGATATAGAAGGGCACAAGGGGGAAATTCCACTTGCCTTAGCGTAACGAGTTCTAGCAACGAGCTTTGACGAAACTTAGGCGAGTTCCTACTACGAGCGAGGATTCCGACCTAATGATATGGAATTTATGGAAAGGCTCAAAACACGATTTTCTTTCTAGAGTTCGGATTACCTCTTATAATATTTTTATATGAGGGTTTGAGTTTCTAAATTATTATAATAATAATTTAGAAAATTATTTTCCTTAAAATAATAATATTGCTTTATTATTATTTTAGTTTTGTAATATCCTTATTATTCCGAAAAACCTTTATTAAACTAATTTATTAAAATAATCCTTGTTATTTATTTATGTTAGTTAAATTATTACTTTTAAATTTCCTATTATTCTTGGTGAACCTTAGAATATTATCTCCCTTAACTAGCATACTTTATTACTAATATCCTCTTAATAGAATTGTATTTACTTACATAATTCTTATTAAATAAAGTTGTCATGCTCATAGTTCCTCTACATGGAAGTTTCCAAAATTAGAAATTTCTATTTTCTTTATAAAGTAACTTACTAATATTACTATATATTACATTATCTTTATTTGTGTTAATCCTATAATCCTTTTTTTTATTATAGTGTTTATAAAATATCTTTGATCATATACTTTAATATCCTCATGTCTTGTAAAAATATATTCATCACTTATAGATATCCCACCTCATAATTATAATCTATTATTATAATATTTTAGTTTATAAAATAATATCTTCCTTATATATACAAAGATTTTCTTTCCATACAAGTCACTTTATGCTATAATAATATCCTAGAATATTTGTAATATCCTACCTAATATATTTGACTTAAAACTTAGGTCTTGTGACTAAACTCTACACTTAGAGATTATTAATATTTTTCCCGTAGATGATTCTAGTACTATTCCACTAATAATATTATATTTTCATGACATCAAAATCCAAGGTCAAACTATAGTCTATGTCATCAAGTTTTTGAACAATAATACTATTTTTATAAGTTCTCTCAACCATTCATTTTATTTATACTAAGACCTAAGTCACCAACATATGTTATACTAAAAATCACATATGTACATATTTCTAGAAGTCCTTATTTTGTAGTAGTTCTTACACTTAAAAGTATGCTAACTTCATATTTTTATTTAGTAAAGGATTTATTTCCTAAATCTATTTATTATGATCAACTTTATAAACATGATATATTCTATAGTTTAGTACATGCATAATAACTTCTAGAATTCTTATATGATCAAGATGACAATATAAATTATAATATTGTAAGCTATTATTATTTTATACAAACCTATTTATAATATGATTGGGCATGCAATAACTTTTATCTACTAGAGACTTTATTATTTATTTTTGTATAAAATTGATAATAGCAATTTACAATCCTATGTGTCCCATTTATTTTATAAAGATCTATCTATTTTATGAAAAACATGCTACCAATAAATTAATGCAATTTATCTATTTGTTCTAATTAGCTTAAGTTACTATGGTAAATAAGTTTGTTTCTAGTACCCAACTAACAAGATCTTTTTATTTAATATTTTTATTTCTTTTTGATTTCTAGCCTTTTATAAAATAAACTCACTAAATTATAAATACTTAAATTAAGTAAATAAAATAGGATTAGAATTTATACTTCTGTATTCTGTGTTTACAGAACACTGGAGAAGAGGCAGGGGAGGGGATCCGGCGGTCAGGCGGCGCGGCCAGGGGGCTCCGACGACTCCGGCGTGGCTCGGCGGCGCAGGGACGGCGCGCTGGTGGCTCTCCCGGTGGGGTTGGGCGGTCCGGCGACTTCAAAAGGGGGAGAAGGAGGAAGTTTGATGGTGTTTTGGTGGTGTTTTAATAGGGAATTAAACTTGCAAATGGGCTGATTTTTGTGCTGACTTAGAGAGCTCTTGCTAGTAGAGGGAAAAGAAGGTTGAATGTGTGCTTGGGAGAGATGAATAGGAACCTATTTATAGACATTTTAGTGGAGCCTTCAATCCATGACAATGGTGGATGCCCAATGAGGAGAGGGAGGATGCTATGAGATTGGTCAAGCTTGTGCTTTCTAGATGATGATGGAGGAGTGATGCATCAATTGAGTCAAACAAGCAAGAGGGGGGGGGGGGAGAAGGCATGCAATGGCCACTTTTCAAATCAACGTAAATCAATCAGACATTAGTCTGATGTTCAAATTGGAAGAGGAAACTTATTTGATATAAGATTAAAAGGTTGGGTTAAGTGAGCAAGAAATTGCAATTGGTCTAGCGGAAATTGGAGAGGGGCGTGTGAGGGTAGAATGCAAGAGATCTCGGGTTCAAATCCCGGCTTTTGCATTCTTTTTACACAGCTTGTAAATTGATTTTTAGGTCTTTATGTAATTTATTTTATGAAATATAATTAACCTCTAAAAGACATTATTTTTAGTTGATGTTCCTTCTATTAATTTCCTCACTTTATTAAGCTATACTCCTCAAGTTATTTTATTAAATTTTCATCTATTTCAACTTTTATTGATAACCTCTTTCGAAAGGGAATAATAGAAATTAATTCGATATTAAAAATCCTCCTTTTTAATTTAGAGAAAATAATAGATAATAAATATTATATTATAAAAGCTTGAAATATCGCGGATATTACATTTAGGTCTTAAATTGTCATCACAAAATGGTATGTAGTAATGTGTGTTTCCAGGCGAGATCACGATCTTTAATTCTTTTTTATCTTCTATTTTTCCTTTCATTATAGGGAAAAAAAACATGTAAATACGCAATTGTATACACTACACGTACAATTGATATTATTGAACAAATGCATGATAGATATGAACAAATCCGCGATATCTATGAACAAATGCTTGATATCTATGAACAAATTTTGTATTAATAAATGTGTAATATCAATGAACAAATCTGAGATATCTCTGAACTAATGTACAATATTCTCAAATAAATCATAGCAATGCCCCTCAAAACCATAAAATGGGAGTTTTCCTATTGATAATGCTTAAACATAAACAAATTTTGACGATATATGCAATGAAACTTTTCAAAATCGTGTTGTATTAGTTTTAATCAGGGAAAAAATCTGAACAAAGCTCCTTTTCGAAGATCGTAAATTGTTTGTGTTTAATCAGTGAAAAATTCATTTACTACCTGGTTCCATTAATCGTAATGAGTCAGATCTTCAAAATTGTAAATCTGAACAAAGCTCATTTTGAAGATCGTAAATCGTTGTGTTTCAATCCTGTTTAGAAGCTTTATTTTCGCAGAGGAAGAAAGAGCTTTTTTTGGTTTTGATTTGGAAAGAGAATAAAAAATTGCCTTTTCTTTCGGGTTAGCTTGGGCGACAAATACGTTTGGTAGCGTTTAGTTTACATGCGCGCTCTTTTTTTTATGAATTATTTGGACACGCTTCGCGCGTCCAAATAATTCATGCTAAATCGATGTTTTAGATGCGTTCTCTTTTTGCACCCTAGGGCCCATTCGCACGTGATCCGCTCTTGATTAATAAAAAGGTATTAGTAATGGAATGTAATAAAAGCTATGCATTGTATTGTGTATGTGAACTCAATATGTTACCCGTTTTATGGCGTTTGCAAGTGTAACCGTTGTTACGTTTGATATATGAATCTACTTTATATATAAAAGCAATAAGGTTTGGAGCCACCACATTGCGCCACATCAGCTTTGTCCACATGTCGCTTCTAGAATACACCACATCGGATTTTGCCACATGTTGTATTTTACTTAAGCCATGTCATGTAATTTTTGACACGTCATATGTCACATCGTATTATTTTCACCCAGTCACTTACACGTCATATTTAACTATAATGATAAAAAATTGCTTTCCTTATAAAAAATATTTTATATAAACAGATAATTATAGGCCTATATATTTTGATAAATCTATGCTTTTTTTAATCAAAATATTTCCTTATGAGAAGTTTGGTCAAAATACTTTACTTTTATTGCAACTCACAATTTAAAAATTTACCATAACAATTTATAAGCATTGTATATATTATTCTCATTATTTAAAAATTTACCTTAACATTTTATGAGCATTGTATATATTATTCTCATTATTTAAATTTAATAATCTAAATTTAATTTGTTTTTAATTCATTTTAAAAAACAAAATAATTTTTATACATATTATGATCAACAAATTACTTACATTAAATTTTATATTATATTTTTGTTTATTAATATCTTTTTTATAGTATATTTAAGAAAATATCGAGCCATAGTCGTGCATGGCACGACGGGGACAACTAGTATACTCTATAGTGTTAGGATTTTTTTGGATTGAATTAATTGGGGTAATGATGTTGAGTAATTTTCATAAAGTAATATCAAAAATATGATATTTTTCTCTACCAAAAAGCTTTATTGTGGGACTCCTCTAAAAGACTACATCAATTTATCAATTTCCTCGTGATATAATATAGAGAAATTTGCACTAAACCACCCGTTAAATATGCGAATTTACACTTAACCACTCGTTATACACGAATTTGTTTTAAACCACCCAAAACTTCAATTCCGTTAACAAATAGCCACCCATGGCGTTATTCCGTCAAAAATTTCGTTAGATCGTGTACAATTACTACTTTGCCCTCAAACTCGCTCTCCTTCCCCATTGTCTGCCTCTCCGTCATTATCTCTCGACGCTGTCATCACCACCACCAACCCTCTCAACACCTCCAACGAAATCTCCAAGCAAATCCGCGACTCCAAGCCCTTTCTCGCCTTCACCACCCCCGAATTGCTCCCCAAAATCTCCAGTTCCAATCCGACCCTGCCAATCGTCCTCATTACCGACCGCGAAAACCCTAAATCCTCATCCGAAATTGGAATTGTTGCCACTCTGTGGGATTTGATGGAGACCAGACCTAGCGAGAGCGGATTGAAGGAGAGAGTGACGCAAAATGACACCGTGTCGCTGCTTTACTCGTCGAGGACAACGGGAGCGAGCACGAAGTTCGAGATCCACGACCTCTTCTCGGCAATCTCCAAGTACGAGGTAAGCTACTTCTCGCTCGTTCCATCAATTCTGGTGGCGATGATAAGCAAGGCATTACGACGGAGTTAAGATCTTAAGGCGTTGAAATTTGTGCTGTTGGGAGGGGCGCCACTAGGTAAGGAGGTCATAGAGGGCTTCGCGGAAAAGTTCTCGGAGGTGGCCATAATGCAGGGGTATGGGCTGTCAGAGTCGGCGACGATCGGAGCGTTGACAGAATCTATGGAGGAGAGCCGGCGGTACGGTACTGCCGGGAAATTGAGCCCAAGCATGGAGGCTAAGATTGTCGATCCGGAAAGTGGTGGGGCCCTTGGAGTTAATTGAACGTGAACCGGGCACTTTTAAATTTTATCAAAAAACATGCCCAGACCGCCTGGTTAACATGTAAATGTTTGGAACAATTGAGGGCAAAGTAGTAATTGTACACGATCTAACGGAATTTTTGACGGAATAACGTCATGGGTGGCTATTTGTTAACATAATCGAAGTTTTGGGTGGTTTAAAACAAATTCGTGTATAACGGGTGGTTAAGTGTAAATTCGCCCATTTAGCGGGTGGTTTAGTGTAAATTTCTCTATAATATAATATAATATATTTGCAATGTATGTTACTCAAGTACTCACATTCGAAATAGAAAAAACACTTGCAAATATTATATTTTGTATTTATATATACTTTGCAAACTTACTTTTGTTTTAAAGTAATTTTAAGTTTCACTTATTTTATTTTTGTACCTAAATATCAATCTTATTTATAAACATTTCAAAATTAAGTAAAACAATTTGATCGGTTGTTATTGTGCTACTTTTGGTACATAAGTAAATTGGTTTATAGGTTTTTAAAAAAAATTATTTTGGAGTAAGATAAAATGTCATAAGTAAATTGCATTGTCATTTGGATTGTTTTTTATTTATTTTTTGATTGGCATTCAATGCTTAATTAAATTTGTTTATGATCTTGTATATAAATCATATATTATGTATAAAATGTGGGGCATTAATTGTCATTTGGATTTAGTCTTATAGTATAGTATTATAGATATTAAGTTCTTAAATAACATTTTAGTTAAAATCTATAATATATATATATACATACATATAGGGCATTGTTCCGGTGAGGACCACCCTTGTGGTAAGACACATTGCTTAAAATGAGGACCAATCTCAACCATTGGATTTACCCCTCTATTATGTATTCAATGGTCAAGATTTTTTCAATTTTTTTCATTTTTTAATTTTTTTTAATTTTTTTTTAATTTTTTTTAATTTTTTTTTTGTTATTTTTTTTAATTTTGCGAAAATAAATTATTTTAAAAATGAACTTAAAACACATAAAAATTGAACTTATCATAGATAAAAAAATGAACTCGTAGGATATAAAAATTGAACTTATACAATATTGAAAATTGAACTCCTAACATAAAAAATTGAACTTCTAGTGTATAAAAATGAACTCGTAGTATATAAAAATTGAACTTTCCTATTTAACGTTTTTAAAGCTTTTTTCAATTTTTATTTTTTTATTTTTTTTATTTTTTTTATTTTTTATTTTATTTTTGCTTTTTTTTAGTTTTGCGAAAATTGAATTATTTTAAAAATGAACTCAAAGCACATAAAAATTGAACTTATCATAGATCAAAAATGAACTCGTAGAATATAAAAATTGAACTCATACAATATTGAAAATTGAACTCCTAACATAAACAAATTGAACTTCTAGTGTATAAAAATGAACTCGTAGTATATAAAAATTTAACCGTCATATTTAACGTTTTTAAAGCTTTTTTTCAACTTTTTTCATTTTTCATTTTTTTTAAAATTTTTAAAATTTTTTTTTATTAATTTTTTTTTGCTATTTTTTATTTTTGCGAAAATCGAATTATTTTAAAAATGAACTCAAAACACATAAAAATTGAACTTATCATAGATAAAAAATGAACTCGTAGAATATAAAAATTGAACTCATACAATATTGAAAATTGAACTCCTAACATAAAAAAATTGAACTTGTAGTGTATAAAAATGAACCCGTAGTATATAAAAATTGAACTGTCATATTTAAAGTTTTTAAAGCTTTTTTTAACAAAGAATATAATATAAAAAATATGAAAAAAATTCCGAAAAAAAAATGAAAAAATAAAAAAAAATAAAAAAATAAAAAAATCTTGACAATCCAATATATAATGATGATGTAAATTTAATGGTTGAGATTAGTCCTCACTTTAAGCCAAAGGTCTCACCACAAGAGTAGGTCTCACTTGAACCAAAACCTATATATATATATAGCATTTTCAATTTATGTAAAAGGTGCATTTTCTATACATATTTAATTTATGAAAATCTTCTCATTTTTATAATGTCAATTATATTAGATGAGAAAATAATTTCGTTAACTCAATGGTTAAAGCCATAAAATTGTATTAAAGGGTCTGAGCCTCAAAGGTTTATGGACTCGATTAATAATTTTTGACAATATTTTTAATAACCCAATGATCTCATGCAAAATTTATTAAAAGTTCTAACAAATGCAACGGAAAAAATTTATTTTGCCAAACTAAAATTTATATAATAGTTTTTTGCTTACTATCATAAAACATTTTCATGATAGTGGACACTATATAATTCAACATTATATTTTAAAATAAAAATTTTAAAAATATTTAAATCAAAATATATAGCATGTTTTTTTCTGTCTAAAAACCTAATAATTATTATAATTATTTCAATATATAATATGAATGTGCACTTATCTATAAAGATTTAATAGGAGGTCTATCCTCTTATGTATACTTTTTACTTAGATTTACTACACCCAATTAAAGCCATATTTATATGTATATTTGACTCATTATATTCTTCATGCAATAACCTATATATTTGGCCAAAACTAACTTTTCTAAACTTTCCAATATAAGTTTTATTTACAACCCTCCAAAAGTTTCATGATAGTAGATATTATATAATTTAACATATTTTATATTTTGAGTTACTAATTTAACATATATTATTTACATATTTACATCAAAATATCTAACAAGTTTTTTTTGTTAAAAAACCAAACAATTATTAATATTTTAATATATAAAATGAATATACACTTAAAAATTCTCATAAGATTCTTATAGTCATATGTAACTTATTATCCATATTTACCACATCTAATTATACTCATATTTAGTGTAAATTTGACTCATTGTATTTCATGTACATATAGAGATTCTCCTTTTATGTTTTTAGTTGCCTCTATATAAGGCCTACCTAGGAGTTCTTGTATTTACTTTGAGAATTTAAATAAAAAAAATCATAAGTTATCTTCTTCAATTCCTTTTGACAAGATACTTACTAAGGGTGGTTTTCTCAAGCAAGATTCTCCTTGAGTGGTATCTATCATTAGGTTAGGTGTGAGAAGTTAATGACCTAACTTCACTAACTTAGTGAAAATAAGCTAGTAAATAATGAGTAGCTTAAAAAGTCAGCTAGCTTGTACCTTACATGCAAGCAAGTTGCCCGCGAGCAAAAGTTAAATCATATTAAGCAAAAGATGAAGCCGGGCAATAACAAATTTTATCTATTCCTGTCTTTTTCTTCACTTTGTATACGTTTTTATGGGTTTGGAATTACAAATGTTAGCGCTTTCCCCTCTTACAATTGAATTGCCAGAAAAATGTTGAGTACCCAGATATAAAAATGACATAGCCGCACCCGTTACTTGCTAGCTAGTACAAGGTGCATTTATGCCTAGACACAAGAATCAATACTGCATAAATTACCATTATTGTACCTACAAGTGTAAGTGATATGAAGCAGTAGATGTGCAAAACCCAACCCTCAGCAATCAGCATAGGCTTTTATATCCTGGAGGCGTCAGATGTAACACGACCCAGCGCAATAGCAGTCTTGGAGCCCGACTGGCGACCCAGATGCTTGCAGATGAACTCTCCAGCTGAGAGGAGCTTTCCAAAATCCACATTTGTCTTCACACCAAGCCCATGAAGCATGTATACGACATCCTCTGTAGAAACGTTTCCTGATGCCCCCGTTGCATATGGGCACCCTCCAAGGCCTGCTATGGAGGAGTCAACAACATTGATTCCCATCTGTTTTGGATTGGATACCAGATGATATTAGTCGTTATGCGTATTTAATCCTGCATTGTTTGAAATACATGATCTATCAACATCTGGATCCAAGAGAATTAAACTTACCTGGAGTGAAACAAGGATATTAGGAAGAGATTGTCCATAAGTGTCATGGAAATGCACAGCAAGCTTCTCAGCAGGGACAACTGCCATTACATCATCAAGCATAGGTACCACACTACCTGAACCAAGCCCCAGCGATAACATGAATGCATGATATAGTAGAAATAGAAATCATCCCCATGAGAATAAGAACTAAAAGATTACCGGGCGTAGCAACTCCGATAGTGTCACCAAGGGAGATTTCAAAGCAACCCATATCATACAGTTCCTTTGCCACATAGGCCACCTTTGAAGGAGAAATAGATCCTTCGTCAGGGCACCCCACCACACAAGATACATACCTATCACAAAATTATAGTCATCAATATGCAATCATCCTACATTCCTATTGTGCATATTCAAGTGTTTGTGAGGTTTCAAATTAATAAAACAAGAACGTAATAGAGGCAAAAACTGCAACTACACATATTAGAGAGATAAAGAGACGAGAGGAGAATGGTGAGATCATACCCTCGAATGGGTACTGAGAGCTTTTTAGCTGCAAGAGCAACAGCACGGTAGCGAGTAAGACTCTCCTCAATGCTGCAGTTTATGTTAGACCTTGAGAAGGACTCAGACGCAGATGCAAAAACTGCTATTTCTTTGGCACCAGCAGCAATTGCTGCCTCAAAGCCCTAGTAATCAAAATGACAAGAGAAAAATATCAGAAACAATATGTAATCGTTAATAAATGGTTCCACAAAAAAGATCCACTTACTTTCATATTTGGTGTTAAGACAGGCAAGCGTGCACCATCTAAATACCCAACTCCTGCCATGACATCCTTTGCATCTGAGAGCTGCAAGGAGATTAAACTCTAATTTAGCAAATGATTGATATGCAGTTTCTTTGCATTTGCAGAGTATAGATAGGATTAGAAAGCTATCATTCAAAGGAAAAGGTTATTCACCTGAGGCACCCATTTTGGCGAGACAAAGCTAGTCGCCTCAACAACAGGCAACCCAGTAGAAACAAGTCTATGGATCAGTTCAATTTTTATGTTAGTAGGCACAGTATTCTTCTCATTTTGTAGCCCATCTCTTGGACCCACTTCCACAATCTTCACATACTTTGGTATGCCATTCAGAAACTGCTAGGCAAAATTGGATACAAAAATGAAAACCGTCTAAAGGAGACAGAGAAGATATCATGAATTGATGATCTCAAGAATAAGATTGTCAGCATAAACTTTGAAAGAGATGTGGTTGACAAGCAAAACATGCAATAAAAATAACACATTACCTTACAGTTTCTTACTCCAATGTCTTTGTTTTGATTCTGCAAAGAAGAATCCTGATCTGGCAAACACCTTGAATCACACCCATTTAAATATAGCCCATTGTTCCTACCTTGGCTCGAGGTCCTATGATGGAACGAACTGCTTCGAGAGATATCTCTAGTTTGTCTCTTCCATGGAAATGCCTCTCCCATGTAATCTTCAGACTCATCACTGCAAGAAGAAGTTTGACTAAATCCTGGAGGAACTAAGAACACAGTTCGGCTATAGTAGACAGCAAAACTATTATAGCTATCACTAACAATTAAAACGACTAAAAAATGCATATGTTCCTAGTCACCTGCAGCTGTTGGACGTGCTGCAGATCCTCCCTTCAATCCAGCAGTTTCCCATTCCCAAATCATCTGACCTGGGGCGACAGGCACCAGAGGAAAACCTCTGGATCCTATTGATTGTGTTCATGCTTGGTAGCTTGTCAAAACCAAGAGGCTCTTCCAAACTCGACATACTAGGAGCCACCAAGAAAGAAGGTCCAGAGTGCACAGGATAAATTTACAACGATCAGTTAAGCTAGGCAGACGAGCTAAGAGAGAGGAAATAAAGCCCCATTCAGCAATGCATTACCAAAGAGGTTAGAATCTTCTCCATAGCAAAGCTATATAGTTCCAAAAGATTGTAGATTTCAATATAAATGATCAGGAAACACAACTATAATACGATCCAATAACCTCAGGTCTTATGAACCCTCTGTTGTGAGGCAATATCTTGACCTTCTACCTAACACATTACAAAAAAAGACAAACTAAAGCACAATTGCCGGAAATACGCAACTCGTGACGCACAAATGCGGAAGATTCCTCTCAAAAACTAGAACCAAAGCTCAGAATTCGCCAATACCAGATCGACCAACATGAAAATAAACCCCAATTCCCGATAGCACATACCAAAGAATTTTAACCAGCAGGCAAACAATTGGACCTAATAGCATCAAACCAACACCGAAAAGATCTGGCGGGAAATCAGAATTGATGAAAAGAAAAAGAGAACAAACCTGATTAGGTGCAGAGAAGAATCAGGAAGAAGAAACCCTAGATTCTGGACAACACTTTTTTCCTCTCAAATGGTTTAGCTTTTTAGTGGTGGTTGGTAGGTGTACGTATGTGAAAGCGGTTTGGTCCTGAAATGTGGGGTGAAAACGAAGAGGAAAGAAACCAGAATTGAAGGGTAGAAGACAAAAACGTGATTGGGTAGCCTTTTTTTTCCTCCGGAAAAAGTGGCTGCGGTGTGCACCCATAAACAACCCGATATCCAACGAGGATTCCCCACCCCGTTCATCGTGGGAATTAGACGGAGACGGGTTGGAAATGAGGGACGTAATAGTATGTCAGGGATGGAGCCCGGGAATGCATTCTCCGCATCGCCCCGTCCCCATGTACATCCCTAGTTTTAAATTTAAGATATAAAACTTTAAATAAATATAGTTCAAAATTGAACTATGTCATCCATCTTTTTTAAATTAGTATAATTGGATGAATTTTAATTATAATATTTAAATACTAAACAAAAAATCAATATTAGTTTTATTTTTGGATAGGATATTAAGATATTATCCCATTCACCCTATTTTTAATAATGAATTATATATTTTTTAATTCACTCACTTTAATATTAATAATAGTTTTTTTTATCAATTTTGTTATGAAATTGGATAATTTTTTTTATCTCTATCCATTATATATAACAATATTTAATTATCAGTTTGGTATTTGGATCGAATAAATTTTTATCTAAATGAAAGAATTTTCAAGTTTATAATGTGTAATTCACTCACTCATATTATTTAACAATTTTATATAATTGTACACATTATCTAATAATAAACTTTCTATCAATTTGGTATCTTGTTATCCAACTTAATTAATAAATATTCTAAATTTTTATAAATTATTTTTCATCACATTTTCTTTATTTCGAGTTCGAATTGAGTACAAGTTTAGATTGTTAAAAGTTACAGGTCGATTAGGTAGGGCCATTGTAGGTTTATTTTTTTGCATGGTCGGGTTGATCAAACAGGTCAAGAGTCAGGACTTTTTTAAGATTATTAAAATATCATATAATACTTAAATTTGCATCTTAAGAAAATTCCAAATTCATTTCCATTCTAATTTAAATTTTTGTGTTTGTGTGATTAAGCCAATAAGATTAGCTCATATATTTGTTTTTATATTCCTAATAAAATTCATAAAAAATACTTTATTCGTGAATCTTATATAACATAAAAAAGTCATTATAATGAACTTATAATTTTCTTTATTTAATTAATTCTTTAATTTAATATCTAATAATCTACATATTATTTAAAATAATAGCCCAATATTTATTTTAAAAAGTCCCTACGCAAGGCGCAAGTCATAAACTAATTGTAACCATAAACCTTAAACCCATAACCCAAAATAATAACCTAAATTCTACATAATAGCTTAAACCTATAGCTTATAACCACCCTAACGCTAACCCTAAACCCTTAACTCATAATCATAACCCTAAATCCTAAATAATAGCCTAAACTTTAAACCCATAACCCTAACCCCATAACCTTAACCCTAATTACAACCCTAACCCAAACCGTAACCCTAAACCCTAAATAATAGACTAAACCCTAAATATATACTAGCACTAAATACTAAACCATAAACCTTAATTGTAACTATAACTCTAAATGTTTAGGTGCCCTACTTAAATTGTAAAAAATAATTATAAAGAAAAGAATATATAAATATATCTAAATGTTTAGATGGATTTTTCCTATGTGTTATTTTTATATATCATAATTTTAGATTCATATTACCTCGAATCAATTGTGCAATAGAGATTATTATATGGACATTTATACCATATTTAGTTAGTCATATCTTTTTATACTTACTTTGAGAAATATTGGAACTATCTAAAATCTTTCTTAATGTGTATGTGCCCCTCTTTGTTAGTAATAAAATAAATTTATTATTTTAATATAGTGGGAGATATTATTTTATAAAAAATATTATTTTATAAAAAATATCTTCTTATTTAGTTAACATTATTTACTTATGGAGAATATTTTATGAAAAATTGATTTTTTTTTCTGATTCAATTTTATTATACTTTTTATCTACCTATCTAAATTGATGTGATTTCATCATAATCTTAAATGATTATCAACATTGCCATGATGTTATTTTAGTCTAAATTTTACTACGGACAAATTACTTTATTTTATAATATTTTAATATTTAAATATTAACAAAATATAACATAATTTAATTCTATAAGATTGTAGCATTTGATATAATCACTCATATTTTACTAAGTAAAAATTTAAAGCAAAAGGGTTAGGGATTGAATTTATAATTTTAAATTTCTAAGTATGATTTAGGATTTGAGTATTGTTTTGTTCAGTTTATGATTATAACTTACTTTACAACCCTTAAATTTGAACTTTGTGCACAAATCCATTCTAAGTATGGCAATAACTAACTATGTATAGATAAATAAGAATCAACCATCGTATTTCAGAAAATACGTACCTCTAATCAATGGCTCGGATCGATGAATTATTCCCATGGTTTGCCATTATGACTCAAAATAATAATGATTTGAGAATGATTTGTAGTAAAAAAAAGAATGTTTTTATGCAATTAAGGACGGAGAGAAGATTAAATAACCGAGAAAGGGGGTCGACAAAACCCTAAAGAAGGGACACATGAAGGAGCATCTCTCTACTCAACCTGTTTGAGTGGACTCCACACAATTTGTTTGAGTGGACTCCACTCAAACAAATTGTGTGGTGCATTTAGTAAAAAAAATGTGTGCAAACAACATCAGCCATAAATTTCTCTTGCAGTTTGTTTATTCGCACGTCAATTTCCGTGTGGTGGTGTGGGTTTTATGATTGCGACAAAATCGAATGGTAGGTTTCTCCCATGCCAAGATAAAGGAAAAATGTAGACTTACATGTAAGGAGGAGGAGGGTGATTCCATCACACAAATGTCATGACACATACATTATTTTAATAATAAAACTAAACAGATGTGGACCCGCATTTAATTCGATTAATTAAGTTTAATTTTTTTTATTCCGATTTATATTCGAACCTGTAGGCTTGGATGGACCCACATTTCAGGTTAGTGTTAGGATTAAATGGGCTGCTAAAGTGGGCCAAAAAATCATACTACATTTTTAGCTCAATTCTTATGAATCGAGATCAACCCACTATCTAAAATAAAGCCCAATCTAATATAACTTCAAGTTGGCATATTTTTATCCGATCTCATTATACATTACAGAGATTTGAAGAGTTTATGCTCAAATACGTACGTGACTGTTCATCTTCCATTGACTTTTCACTTGAAGAACTTGAAGAAAGCATTGAGGTTGGTAATTCGAATTCGTGTGTGTTGCTAATTTAATATCTCTTGTCAATTTTAATACTTGAGAACATCGATCTTTAAAGTCTTGTGTTTTGCTGATTTAATCTGCCGTGAAAAACTGATTGCTTTACTATTTTATTGCACTCCACATAATTGATTGATTTCTATGGTAATGATATGAAACATGCAGGATTTAATGGATGCAAAGAGAAGGTTATTTGATTTGAATACTGATTTTGTGGAGGGTTACATTAAAGATGATTTTCCATTGATGGTATTAGACGACAATGATGATTCAAGTGCAGAGGATGTGGAAGATCTAGAAGAAAGAATCAATGATGATGTTGTGGTTGAGAATGGTGATGTTGCTGTGGGTGGAGATATTGAAAACATGGTTGGAGAACAAGAAGTTGAAGCCGAGAATGTCACCGAGCCTTGTGAAGAGATGACTTTCGACTCTTGTGAAATGCTAATGCGATTTTTGCATGACTATGGCAAGTCGAAGGGATTTGAAATACGGATTAGGAATTCTACTTTGAGGAAAGAAGATGAAGCCGAGATGGAGAGTATCACAGATCCGTTTGCTAAATATATACGGTTGAGGATAGTATGTTCTAAAGAAGGTGAGTGTCAAACGACATCTAAAAATCATGCAAAGGCTATAGGTAGCACTCGATGCAGTTGCCAATTTACGGTTAATGCATGTGCGTGTGGTGATAGAACCTTGTGGAGAATTAGCTTCGTAAAACTTGCGCACAACCATGAATGTAAACCAGAAAACTCAATTTTCATGCCTAGGTATAGATACATAAGTGGAGGGAATAGGATTATATTGCTGGATAATGATAGGCCTGGTGTTCCGATGGTGGAGAACTACAACTCCTTTGTGACCAGATATGGGGGTCATAACAAAGTCCCCTTTTCTGAGAGAGATTGTAGGAATGCAATTAGTTCGGAAAGAAGATTGAAACTTGAGAAGGGAGATTTTGCTACAATGAGATATTACTTTGAAACCATGATGACAAACTCCTCAAACTTCTTCTACAATTTTGATACAACGGATAAAGGTGTAGTGAAGAATATTTTTTGGGTTGCTGGAGGTGCTAGGGTAGCTTATAAAGACTTTGGGGATGTCATATCCTTCGATGCCACATATGTCAAAAATAGATACAAAATGTCGTTTGCTCCGTTCATAGGAGTTAATCACCATGGCCAATCAATTGTGCTAGGGGCTGCATTGTTGGGGAGTGAAGATGCCGAGAATTACATTTGGTTGTTTAAGACTTGGCTCAAAAGCGTGCATAACAAACCACCAAAGGGCATAATAACCGATCAATGCAAAGCTATGGGTAAGTATATATCCTATAATTACCTTTGACAGTTTGTTTTTTTGCATAATGTTGATGAGATTTCTTTATTTTATGTAGATTGCAAAAATCTGATCATTCGAACTAACTATTTTTTCCTTTTGTTTTTCTTGCAGAAAATGCCATTGTTGAGGTGTTTCCCAATACAACACATAGATGGTGCTTGTGGCATATCATGAGGAATGCTAAGAAGCACTTGGAGAAAATAAAAGATGCCGGTGGATGGAATCACATTGCAAGTCGATTGCATAAGGTATTGCATTTCTCATACAGTGTGGCCGAATTTGAGGCAAAATGGTTGGAATGGGTTTCTGAATGTAGACTCGAAAGGAGTAATTGGTGCAACATCATGTTCGATAATAGGAAAAAGTGGATTCCAATTTACTTCAAAAATAATTTTTGGGCTGGAATGTCGACTACCTAAAGGAGTGATGGCATGAATTATTTTTTCAAAGGGTTTGTTAATGGTAACACATCCCTACATGAGTTTGTGAAGCAATATGGAATGGCAATGGGCAAGCGTGCCATGGATGAGGATAAGGCATCCTTTGATTCCATACACAAGCCACTTCATTGTTGTACTAAGCATGAGTTTGAGAGTGTCTTCCAAAAGGTGTATACCACGACGAAGTTACAAGAATTTCAAGACGAAGTGAGAAATATTACACATGCATCAAAGGAGGGCTTGAAAGAGGTTGGTAAAATCAAAGTGTATGACATTATGGTCCGATGGTGGGCAAGTAATGTTCCCAAACGTAGGATATTTAAGGTGTCTTATGATCCTAACACACGTGACGTCAAGTGTGATTGCAAAAAGTTTGAGTTCACGGGAATTATGTGTTCCCACACGCTTGTTTTCTACATAGTGGAGGAAGTAAGGTTTGTTCCTGAAAAGTACGTACTCGATCGATGGAGGAAGGTCTTGCCAAGAGAGCACTTGAAGATACCGATTCCTTACTATTCTTTGGACTCAATGAAGCCGGAAGAGATGGCAAGGTATAAGTCCATGAAGTCTGCTTTCCCCACTCTCTCAATGACAAATGATGAGCTGTGTTCTATGGTAATGGGAGCTCTAGCAGATTTGAAAGGAAAAATTCATCGTTCTTGTAACTGTTTGAGACTACCTTATGAGCCCCTTGGCAACATTGGGAGAACGTACGGTAAACGTCCTGCTATCGATGATCATACTGTGATTGAGGCTAGCAGCTCGGCCAATGTGGAGGAGGATGTGCATGATCCTATTGATAGAAGGGGGAAGGGTCGATTGGCATCTAGGCGAAAGGGGTTTGGAAATGACACACCTCAATATTGGAGATGTGGCAAAGGAACTCAACAACAACAAGGCCAACCCATCCACCCACTATTAGTAAGGGCTGGTTTACTTATAATTTGCTCCATATTTGTCTACTTACAAATACCAACATATCTTACTTATAATTCAGTTCTAATATTTTTCTTATTCTCATGGTAGGTTCCAACACCACACTTACCACCATTTCAAATTATCCATCAAGGCTCCAATCTTGCTCCTGGTGCACTTTATTATACATATGGCCAACATCAATAGAGATGGTTTTCAAGTTTTCCATTCCAAGTTTTATTTTAGTGGATTTGATATTTTGGTTTAGGGTCTAGCTCTTGGGGTATATGTTATTGCTGCAAACACTAAGTCAGCCATGTGTTTCATTTGGATTATCACAGTTTGGATTAACATTGGCATGTTGCATTTGGCATCAAGCCATCAACAACTATAGTATATCTGCTTTGTTTGATATAAAGAAGTTGTTGTTTATCGGATGGTGTGGTTGTTTTATAGCCCATCAAGATACCAGTTCATTTATGTTATGAAAGCTTTTGAATGGTAAAAGCCCAATATACTTTCATATGATCGAGTTCATTGACAAAAATGACCAAAAAAAAACGTTTACGTCAAAAGAAGCGATAATGAATGGGACTATAAGAACAAACGTTTAGAGAATTTGTTTAGAGTACACAAAAATGACCACCATCCATACAGCAATTCATAGTACTTATTAGTGCAACACAATGACCACTAGTACGAAGTACATTACAACCGCAACTTTGGCGAGACAATGAAAAAATGAGATGATCTCTTTAACATCATTCTTCAATTTTTCTATATCATCTCTAGAAGCAATTTGGGGTTGAGAGGTACGTGAAACCTGGGGATCGTCGCATACCCCATTTGACTCGCCATACCATCGGAAAAAATTGCATTGGTCACATTTGTAGAACAATCTGTTAGGGTTTCTTGATGACCCTGAAACCCTAAGCGAAGCAATTGATGGTGGATGACATCTACAATACACATGGGTTTCTCTTAGGGGAGATCTCGTAATTGATGAGGAACCATGAAGATCCATGTCTTTTACTGAGATCAAAATCAACCAAGCAAAAAAAATTATTGCGCGTACCACAAGATACAAAAAGCTCAAAAGATACAAATAATATATAGATCTGATGGGATGCTCAAAGGACTGAATCTAAGTTCATGCAACAAAATGGAGCAAGTACAAACATGAAAAAACCACATGCAGTCAACATTCCAAGCAAGAATACACAACAATTTAAAAAAAATGTTTTTTTTTTATTTTTCGGTTAGGGTTTGGGGGGGTGAAAGGATACAAACAAGTTTTAGGGTTGCTTTGATATCACTCAAATAACTTACCTATAGTCGGAGAAGGGTAATCGGAGACGGGTAGTCGAAGAAGGGTAGTCGGAGAAGAAACACCCTATTGTTACTGCATCCACCAAAACATAAACCTACCCACCCCAATTTCCAAAAGAAAACTCCCATAATTACCTAGGGTTAGCACGCGTCATGAATCCACCAACCCCATCAATGCTCTCTTTTTTAGAACGCCTTGAGAAAACCAAACGCAATCAAAGGGCACCGTTCCACCGTTTGCTTTTTGCAGCCTGGTTTAAGAGAAACCCTAGACCCATCATTACAGTGTGTTGGAGAATTGAAAGAGACGATTAAGAATAAGAAAGCGTTATTCCTTTAAGAATTACATTATTTCCTAAAGTTTTTTTTGCTATATATAGGGGGTTAGGTTTCACAAGGAGTTATATATACTTATTATATTTGATCGAAATGATTTGTCGTAATCACTTTACAATATCTATTTGAAAATTTTAAAAATAAATATTATAGGGTTCTGTGAGAAAATAAATAACTATACAAACATTTATGATATAACGTAAATAACTATTAGGATATAATTGATACTATGTATAATATTTTTATATATCTTTCCTTAAAAAACTGTGGTGATTCTATAATCGATGCACCAAAGGGTTTATCTATACAAACATAGTTGATGCCCAAGAGATCATAAAATAAGGAAAGGGGTAGAAAAACTATAATCATATCAATTATCTCCTAATTAATAAAAAGAATTGATCAATTAGTGTCACATAATAAACTTTCATACATTAAAGTCACATGCTAAGATATTTAGAGTCGTATAATAAGATCAAGTGATCAATTAGGGTTTAGGGTTTAAGGGTTTATGGTTTAGGATTTAGTGTTTAGTGTTTATAATGGTATAACTAGGATCATTTAGTGTTACATACAATCTTATGGTTAATTATATATTAACTTTGATACATCACTTACTAAGATCTTTAGATTCACATACTAATATCAATCAATTGATCGATCAGGGTCAAATACTAACATCTTATGAAAATGCATACTAAGATCAATAGATCAATTAGGTCACATCATAAAATCATATGTTATAACTATGTTACCTAATAATAATAATCAAGGGTTTATGGTGTTTGATTTAGGGTTTAGGGTACGGGATTTCGTGCAATAATTCTATTGTTTATTTCAAAATAATTATTTAAAAATTGACATATTGAAAAGTATTTGTTTCTAGAATTAGTATGATAGCATAAAAAATATCCTAATGATCTTCCTATCTATGATATCCAAAAATAAAAGATTGTTTAATAATGAGATTTTCTATCCTATATTATAAAAACATGGATAAGAATTTATCATGTTATTCATATACGTTTTTTCATCATCTTATATGAATTGTATTGATTTGTTAATAAGTAGGACCTTATATGGGAAAAATGTCAAAAAGGGCACTCCTTGCCTTTAACCTAAATAACGAGATTTCTTCAGATTTTGAAAGAAAAAAATGGAAAATGTTTTGCCTTATATAACAAATCAACATCGATCTGTGTATTCTGCTTTCTTAAACTTAAAAAAGTGCAATCATTGCCTCGTTAAATAAATGCCCAATTATAATTAATTAGTATTTAAATTTGATTTAAATTTCCCAGATCCGAGTAATCCCAATTGCCAACTAATGCTCTTTGGATTTGGTCGAGCTAATTTCTTCTCATTGTATAAAATAAGGCTTCAAGAAAGGGAAAAAAACAAAAAATGGGTGGCTTTCGCTCGCCCTATTTCGAACCCTAGACCTCACTATCATATGCGCGTACCTGGACCAATTGTGCCACATTGGCAATCGATTATTGTAGGAAACATTATTGTTTTATATTAAAGTTGAAGTCTTGGATTTCATTAAAGGCATATATCAAGATTAATTTATATGTTCTATACAATTCATTATAATAACAATTGATTAATTACGGGGGCATTCTATGATCTTATGTGAAATCGTTACACTCTAGAATCGATCATTCTTATATGAAATCGCACTATGTTCCTTTCGGTTTGATCATTCTAATAAGAAATCGCGGGACATTCTTTTAGAGTCGTTCATTCTTATAAGAAAGCGATATATTTATTTAGAATCAATCATTTTTATAAGAAAGCCCAATTATTCATTTAAGAATCTATCATTCTATAAGAAAGCGTTGTATTGATTTCGATTCGATTATTCTTATAACAAAGTGTTACATTCATTAAGAATTAATCATTCTTATAACAAAGTGTTACATTCATTTCGAATAGATCGTTACACTCAAGATCAGGTGATCAATTAGGGTTTAGGGTTTAGGGTTTAGAATAACTAGGATCAATTAGTGTTACATTCATTTAAAGTCGTTCATTCTTATAAGAAAGCGATATATTCCTATTTTATTGTTCATTCTTATAAGAAAGCGATATATTCATTTAGAATCGATCATTCTCATTAGAAAGCGCTACTTTCATTTAGAAGTGGTGATTCGATCATTCCTTTCGATTCGGTCATTTATAATATAGAATCTTTCAATAATATTATTTTTATATCATACTAGTATTCATCATTTAAAAGATATTGCACGAATACATATATTTGAATTATTATTAACTCGAATAAAATAATATATTTTTTTATCATAGTATTCTATTTACCTAATTAATGATGAATGATATATATCTCTAAAGTTTACAATCACTCTCTCAAAAATTGATTAAAGTTAGTAGTAGTGAACTAGTGTTACATTTTGTTTACTATAAGATTAATTAAAGTTTTGCTTTGCTCGCTAAAAAAACACGTTTTGCCTTACCAACATAAACGTCATCAACCTCAACTGTGCATTAAAACAGTGCAATAATTGCCTCATTAATTGAATGCCCAATTGTAATTAATTACTATTTAAATTTAATTTAAATTTCCCAGATCCATGTGTTGGATCGTAAACGGTTAGCAAAGAGTTTGGGAACTGGCTGTTGAGCTGTTCCCAAGGCAGCAGAAGTAAATTAAGCGCAAGTATTAAAAGCAGTAAAGAACGCAGTTCCCTTATAGAGGAACCCCACTACAACCAACTAGTTGTATGGGTAAACCTCTACCTCCGCTTGGAGGATTTTGAATGACTTACTGATATTGATTGCTTTGTTCCTTAGTTACAACAGCCGGATTCACACTTCTCTATTCCTACGAGTTCTTCCTAACTCTAGCAACACTAGTAAATCCTCTCAACTGAGTTCCTAAGCTCGCAACAGCAAAATAAAAATAACTCAAACCTTACACCGACTTCTCAGTTCCCTTGCCCCTGGGAACTTCGGCTTCACCGTCGTCGAGATCACACACTCGCCGGCAGGGACTTCTCTTCTTTTTCTTTCTTTTCTCTGGTGTGGGTGTTTGTGAGTTCTGGGAGAAGTACTCAATTCGAGTACTATTCATTTGGCTTTATAGTCCATGTGAGCTTGGGCAATCGCATCTTTCAATTGTGTCCAAAATGCCCTTTGGTTGATGCCCAAGTTGTACTTTCTTCACATGTGACTTTGGTTTGAACTAGGTCAACTTCTTGAATAAATCGGACCGTTGGATCAAGCATGACAGTCTGATCCACAGACTGTTCCTTCGGGCTGTCCAAGACAGAATCCCGCGATCTGCGCTGAACGGTCGTTGTCCTCACATGTGAGTTCCCATGTCATGGGAACTGTCTTCTTCAGAGTTCCCTTGATGGAAACTCTTCATCGTTGTAAGCTTGTGTTCTCTTGATTATTCCTAGGAGTTCCCACTGCATGGGAACTTTCCTCTTCAGAGTTCCCTTGATGGAAACTCTGCATTGTGAGCTTTTTGTGGCTTTTGGTCATTCATGGAAGTTCTTGGCTGTACCTGCGTTCCTTAGAAATACTTGAACAAACCACATTAGTTCCTCATGGTGTTTGTCATTATCAAAACTCGGAGAATGGCATCGTTGATCCGTTGTTTAGAACCAGAGGTCCCAACAACGTCCCAACAATTTCCCCCTTTTTGATGATGACAAGCCCATCACAAAATATGCAAGTATTTCAATGAATGATATGCTAATGAGTTCCTAAGTATGATTTTGGGGAGTCACTTCTAGTGAAACACTTAGATTGGGGAGCCACTTCTGGTGAGACACTTAGATCTTACTTAGCTTTTTATGCAATTGTTCCCCCTTAGCTTATGCATGTTCTGTGATAACTTAAACTTTTAACTCATCTCGCATTTTTTGTCTTTCCCCCTTTTGACATCATCGAAAACAAGCAAAGCAATAATAAGGAAGAAAGGAACACGCAATCAAACTAAAAGCCAATTCATTACTTAAGATTATATGTACAAGGGAACACAAGTACATTTTTGTGGATAAATTTGCATTGAGGGAAAAAGAAAGGAGAGATCATGGGGCTGCGGGGAACAATGCATCACAGAGACACGTCAGGACTTGTGTAAGCTTTTCTTGTCCCCTGGCCAATGTTGCTTGGTCCTTGGCAATCTGATCGAGGGTGTTGGCGATGCGGAGCAAAACATGAGAGTTCCCCTCTTCACCAGATTCCAATTGAGCCGTTTCCTCTACAGGCTCAGAGTGCCTCATCTTCTGGATCACTGAGATGTCCAGTTCCCTTCCAAGCACAATTTCTTCCTTAGAGGCGTCGTAGAGACCCTCTTTTTGCAGCAACTTCTTGATTAGTCCACAATAGGGAAGGGAATGGGACTTGGAAGCCATACACTTCTCCATATGCCCAAGGATGATTCTGGGAAGGTTGATGGGCTTCTTGAGGAGGAAGTGATAGAGGATGATGGCATCGGGGATATTGACGACCAGACGCTTCTCTTGGCGAGGGATCACCATATTGATGATGAATTGATGAGCGAGCTTGGCGACGAGGGACAGATGATGAGTCGAAGGCACTTTAGTGGGAACTCGGCCCTCAAAGATGGTGTTGTACACCTCGGCGCTGTTGAAGTCGCCCCAGAGCTTGTTGGGCAACTCTTTGAGTCCTTGAACTGGGACCTGGAGCTGAAGGCGGATTGTGGACGTAGTAAAAATGAACTCGTCGCCTTCGTGAGAGAGAGTCCCCTGAGTGCCGTCATTGTTTATGATGAAGTTGTTGTAGAATTGACGCACTTGGGAGGGATCTACACTCACAGCTTCCTTGCAAAGGTTCTCCCAGCCTTGGGCCTTGATTAGGTCCCATAGTTCCCCTAGGCCGTTGTTGTTGAGCACCTCTTCAGAAATTATAAGAGGGGGGAGGAGCTTCCGGCGTTCATCCACAGGGTACCTTGTTGTTGAAGTTCCCTTCCCCTTCTTTGTGGTGCTCTTAGAAGTGTTCCCCCTAGAGACCGTGCGAGGTCCTTTCTGCTGAGGGGGTGCAGCCGCTTCAATCATTAGCACTCGTTCCCTTGGAGGATGGGAACCCGTGGACACCACCATGTGGTGTCCAAGTGTTGGAATCTGTGCTTGCTCCTTAGCAGCTGGAGCCTCTTCTTCTTCTCCGACCTTATCATTGGAGGTCCCTTCTTCCTCGGAGGAGCTCGAGCTTGAGCCCTCCGCGTCATCTTCAAGATGACCTGTACTTGCCCCAGCACCACCAGCTGGTGCTGGGTCCCTTTTCTCCGTGGGCTCTTGAGGAGCCACTTTTTCTTGGGACTTTGTCCCTTGGTCGGTTGTCGCTTCAGTGGGGACCCTGGTTGAGCTCTTCCTCGACATCCTTGAGCTGGGCCTCCTCCTCGACAGTTCCCATGATGAGAGGAGGAGTGTCCTTGGTCATTTTCCCGATGACGACAGAGAGGGGAAGGTCATCGTCGTCCGAAGTAAGGACAACGACAGTTTTGGATGGAGAGGGAGTGGGGAGTTTTGTGGTGGTGGGGGATGTGGTGGAAGAGGGAAGAGGAGAGGAAAGAGGAGTGGATATTTGTGTAGAAGGGGGAGGAGGAGTGGATTTGGTAACCTGGGGAGTAGAGGTCCTCGAGGCAGGAGTTGGAGGGACATAAATGTTTTTGGGTGAGGAAGGAGGGGAAGGAGTTTTGTGAGGTGTAGGTGGAGTTCCAGTTGTTGTGGGAACAGAAGGGAGTGGTGAAGGTGGAGTTCCCTTTGTTGTGGGAACAGAGGGAGGTGGTGGAGGAGTCTTTTGTTTCGAGGGAAGAGGTTTGGGAGGTCCCTCACTTATGGTGTTGGATCGTAATCGGTTAGCAGTGAGCTTGGGAACTGGCAATTAAGCTGTTCCCAAGGCAGCGGAAGTAAATAATCGCAAGTAATAAAAACAGTGAAAGGCACAGTTCCTTTATAGAGGAACCCCACTACAACCAACTAGTTGTATGGGTAAACCTCTACCTCCGCTTGGAGGATTTTGAATGACTTACTTATATTGATTGCTTTGTTCCTTAGTTACACAGCCGGATTTACACTTCTCTGTTCCTACAAGTTCTTCCTCACTCTAGCAACACTAGTAAATCCTCTCAACTGAGTTCCTAAGCTCACAACAGCAAAACACAAGTAACTCAAACCTTACGCTGACTTCTCAGTTCCCTTGCTCCAGGGAACTTCAGCTTCACCGTCGTCGAGATCACACACTCGCCGGCGGGGACTTCTCTTCCTTTTCTTTCTTTTCTCTGATGTGGGTGTTTGTAAGTTCTGGGAGAAGTACTCAGACCGAGTACTATTCATTTGGCTTTATAGTCCATTTGTCTTGGGCAGTCGCATCTTTCGTTTGTGTCCAAAATGCCCTTTGCTTGATTCCCAAGTTGTACTTTCTTCACATGTGACTTTGGTTTGAACTAGGTCAACTTCTTGAATCAATCGGACCGTTGGATGAAGCGTGACAATCTGATCCTCAGACTGTTCCCTCTGGCTGTCTGAGACAGAATCCCGCGATCTGCGCTGAACGGTCGTTGTCTTCACATGTGAGTTCCCATTTCATGGGAACTGACTTCTTCAGAGTTCCCTTGATGGAAACTCTTCATCGTTGTAAGCTTGTGTTTTCTTGTTTGTTTCTGGGAGTTCCCACTTCATGGGAACTTTACTCTTCAGAGTTCCCTTGATGGAAACTCTTCATTGTGGCCAGTAGTGGCTTTGTCATTCATAGGAGTTCTTGGCTGTACCTGTGTTCCTTAGAAATACTTGAACAAACCACATTAGTTCCCTATGGTATTTTTCATTATCAAAACTTAAAGAGAAGTGAATCGTTGATCCGTTGCTTAGAACCAGAGGTCCCAACAACGTCCCAACAATTTCCCCCATTTTGATGATGACAAACCCATCACAAAAATGCAAGTATTTCAATGAATGATATGCTGATGAGTTCCTAAGTATGATTTTGGGAAGTCACTCTTAGTGAGACATTTAGATTTAGGGAGCCACTTCTGGTGAGACACATAGTTCCTATTAGGCTTTTTATGCAATTGTTCCCCCTTAGCTTATGCGTGGTCTGTGATAACTTAAACTTTTAACTCATCTCACATTTTTTATCTTTCCCCCTTTTGACATCATCGAAAATTAAGCAAAGCAATATTAGGAAAGAATGGAACACGCAATCAAAATAAAGACCATTTCATTACTTAAGAAAATATGTACAATGGGAACCCAAGTACAATTTGTGGTCATTTTTGGATTAAGGGAACAAGAAGGGAGAGATCATGGGCTATGAGGGAACAAGGCGTCACAAAGGCGCGTAAGGACTTGTGTAAGCTTTTCTTGTCCTCTGGCCAACACTGCCTGGTCCCTAGAAATCTGATCGAGGGTGTTGGCGATGCGGAGCAACACTGAAGAGTTCCCCTCTTGTGTACCAGGCTCTAGGGGAGCCGCCTCCTCTACAGGCTCCGAGTGCCTCATCTTCTGGGCAACTGTAATGTCCAGTTCCCTTCCAAGCTCGATTTCGTCTTTAGAGGCATCGTAGAGACCCTCTTTTTGTAGGAGCTTCTTGATCAGCCCGGAGTAGGGAAGGGAGTGGGACTTGGAGGCCATGCACTTTTCCATGTGCCCAAGGATAATTCGGGGAAGATTTATGGGCTTCTTGAGGAGGAAGTGGTAGAGGATGATGGCATCGGGGATGTTGACGACCAGGCGCTTTTCTTGGCGTGGGATCACCACGTTGATGATGAATTGGTGAGCGAGCTTGGCGACCAAGGACAGATGATGCGTCGAGTGGACCTTAGAGGGAACCCGACCCTCAAAAATTGTGTTGTACACCTCGGCGCTGTTGAAGTCGCCCCAGAGCTTGTTGGGCACCTCGCTAAGCCCTTGACCAGGGACCTGGAGTTGAAGGCGGATCGTAGACGTTGTAAAAATGAACTCGTCGCCTTCGTGGGAGAGAGTTCCCTGAGTGCCGTCGTTGGTGATAGTGAAGTTGTTGTAGAATTGACGCACTTGTGAGGGATCTACTCTCACAGTTTCTTGGCAGAGTCTCTCCCAGCCCTGGGCCTTGATCAGTTCCCACAGTTCCTCCAGACCATTTTCAGTTAGCACCTTTTTGGAAACAATGAGGTGAGGGAGAAGCTTTCGGCGCTCATTGACATGATGCTTGATGGTCCCCTTCCCCTTCCTTGCCTTGCTTTTGGATTTGTTCCCCCTAGAGACCGTGCGAGGTCCTTTCTGCTGAGGGGGTGCAGCCGCTTCAATCATTAGCACTCGTTCCCTTGGAGGATGGGAACCCGCGGACACCAACATTTGGTGTCCAGGTGTAGGGATGCGTACTGGCTCCTTTGTAGCTGGAGCTTCTTCTTCTTCTTCGACCTCATCATGGGAGGTCCCTTCTTCCTCGGAGGAGCTCGAACCGGAGCCCTCCGCGTCATCTCCAGGATGACTTGTTGTTGCCTCAGCACCTCCAGCTGGTGCGAGGTCCCTTGTCTCTGTGGGCTCTTGAGGAGCAACCTTTTCTGGGGACTTTGTCCCTTGGGAGACTGTGTGCTCAGAGGGACCCCTGTTGAGTTCTTCCTCGATGGCCTTGAGCTGGGCTTCCTCCTCCAAAGTTCCCATGATGATCGGAGGAGGGTCCTTGGTCATTTTGCCGATGACCACAGAAAGAGGAAGATCGTCGTCGTCTGAGGAGAGGGCGACGGTACTTTTGGATGGTGAGGGAGAGGGGAGTTTGGTGGTGGTGGGAGACGTGATGGAAGAGGGGAGAGGAGAAGAAGGAATAGGGGTTGTGAGTTGAGTGGAAGGAGGAGGAAGGGATCCCGTAATGATGGGAACGAGAGGAAGTGAAGGAGTTTGGGATGTTGGAGTTCCCATCGTGGCGGGAACTGGAGGAGGTGGCGGAGGAGGTCCCTCGATTTGAAGAGGAGGGATGGAGGAGGAAGAGGGAAGTAGACTCTGGGGTTCGGAGTTCCCATCGTCGGAAGGAAAAGGGTAGGGAGGTTTGGGAGCACAAGAACTCTCCTTGGAGCAGTTCAGGTAGTCCTCAAATCGGAAGAAAGCCTTCTTTCTGGGCTCCGAGAATTCAGAGGCCTCAGAGTGTTTACGCTTTTTGGATTTTGAGGGGTCGTGGGAGTGTTTGGATTTTTTGGATTTTGAGGGATCTTTTGATGAGTGGCGATGTTTGGATGAGTGGCGATGTTTGGATTTATGGGGTTTTTCATTGATGGAGGGGCGAGCATCTCCGAAGTTGTCAACGATGACAACTCCGGAGGAGGTGTTGGTGGTTGGAGGTGGAAGAGGAAGAGATTCGGAGGAGGAAGAGGTCCAGGAGACGGTTTCGTCGACCTGAGGAGGAGGAGGGGGCAAGAAGGGGCTTACTTGATTGTATAGCCCTTGAATGAGGACATCCTTCATGGTTGGGTCTTGTTCTTGCTCGATCTCGTTCAGTTGAGTGATGAAGAGAGTGCGAGGATTGGCAAGTACCCACTCTTTGATTTGTGCGAATGTGTGTTGAGGGGCCATTTTTGTAAGAATTTGGGAGGCTTTGGAGGTTTCTTGAAAAGAGAGTGAAAAGGATTTGAGGAAGACGAATGACAGGGATGTAAGATGGAGTAAAGGGCCTAAAAATGGCAAAGAGGGGTTTTAAAGGAGAGAGGAGGTGAAGGGTAGAAAGGGAAGTGGAATAACCTCGATAACCGTTGCCCAATGAACGTGGGGCGCCGTTTCAACTTCTCAAGCACGCTTCTGGACACGCGTCACAATCTCTTGGGAAGTCCTTTTCAAATTTTGAATACTTGGCCTGTAACGCTTCAGAGCTTCTGACACGAAAGTCCGCTTCCCAAGTGACGGTTTTTCTTTGAAGATTAGTCAGTGTTCCCTTTGTAGATGCAACAGTTCCCATGATCTTTTCAAGGTCAGGGAGAGTGAAGTGGTTGAGGGAACTTCACACTCATCTTTTTGTGGGGCTAGGGAACTCAAAGGGAACCAGACAATTTGCAACTCGATAAAGGAAATGTTTTGGCTCATGAGAAGTATTTGTCTGGTCCCTAGCTTAAGGTGGGTCATATGATCAACCGTCATGGTGGCTTGTAATGGGGGATAAAGGGAACTCTGGTTGATCATTTTGGGCCAAAAGAAATAGAGTTCCTTTGTACACATTTTTCTCTAGACTAGTAATCATGGCATAGTGAAAGCAATGAATCCAAGTTCCTTATCATGCAATTTTAGATAAACTAGTCAGGCATTGAGAGAGAGATAAACAGGGACTTGTTTAGTTTAGAGTTATCATCCCTAGAAGCATTCGAAAACGCTGGTAGGGACGTCTGTCTAAAGCTTTGGTAAGAATATCCGTAATTTGCTCTTCAGTTCTACAGTGTTCCATCGAAATGTTCCCATTCTCAACATTGTCACGTAGAAAGTGATGCCTTATATCAATATGCTTAGTTCTAGAATGATGCACATGATTTTTGGAAATGTTTATGGCACTAGTGTTATCACAGAGTATGGGAACTGGGCCAAAAGACATACCGTAATCCTGGAGTTGTGACTTAAGCCATAGAACCTGGGAACAGCATGATGCGGCAGCCACATATTTAGCTTCAGCTGTGGAGAGTGCCACTGAGTTTTGCTTTTTAGATCCCCACGAAACTAAGCAAGACCCTAGGAACTGGGCCATTCCTGAAGTGCTCTTTCTGTCAACCAAGTGCCCTGCAAAGTCAGCATCTATGTATGCAATGAGCTCAAGGGAACTGTTCCTTGGATACCAAAGGCACAAGTTATTGTTCCCTTTGAGATACCTGAAAATTCTCTTCACCTCTTTCAGGTGTGATTCCTTAGGGTTAGCTTGAAAACGAGCACAAAGACATACGGAGAACATGATATCAGGTCTACTAGCTGTTAAGTAGAGAAGGGACCCGATCATACCTCGATAGTTCCTTTGGTCCACACTGATACCTGTTTCATCTGCATTTAGCCTTGAATTTGGTGAGATGGGAGTGTCAATGGGCTTTGAATGTTCCATCCCATACTTCAAGAGCATTTCCTTGATGTATTTCTGTTGATGGATCTTTGTTCCCTCCTTTGTTTGGGATATTTGAAGTCCCAAGAAGAACGTGAGTTCCCCAATGAGACTCATCTCAAACTCATTGCTCATGAGGTCCTTGAACTTTTCTACAAGAGTTTCGTTAGTTGCTCCAAACACAATGTCATCAACATATACTTGCACAATCAAAATGTCTTTAGATTCTTTCTTTAAAAACAAAGTCTTGTCTATGGAACCACGAATGTATCCATGGGACAAGAGGAATTGAGCAAACCTGTCATACCAAGTGCGGGGAGCTTGTTTGAGTCCGTAAAGGGCCCTTTCCAGGAAATAGACATGGTTGGGCATTTTCTCATCTTCGAATCCTGGAGGTTGGGCCACATACACTTCTTCCTTGAGATGTCCATTTAGGAAGGCTGTTTTCACATCCATTTGATAAAGTTTGAATCCATTGTGAGCAGCATAGGCGATGAGGAGTCTGATTGCCTCGATCCTGGCAACTGGTGCGAAGGTCTCATCGTAGTCAATCCCTTCCTCTTGCCTGTATCCTTGTGCTACTAACCTAGCCTTGTTCCTTGCTACAACTCCAGTATCATCGAGCTTGTTCCTAAAAACCCATCGGGTTCCTATGATGTTCTTGTTTTTGGGCCTAGGAACTAGCTTCCAAACTTTGTTTCTCTCGAATTGGTGGAGTTCCTCTTGCATGGCTTGAATCCAATCTGGGTCCTTTAATGCTTCTTTGATATTTTTGGGTTCCACCATTGAAACAAACGCGTTAAAAGCACAAAAATTATTGAGAGAGGAACGAGTTTGAACACCTTTATCAAGAGGGGAGATGATGTTCTCAAGGGGGTGGTCCTTCCTTTGTTGAAAGGTTCTTGTATGAGTGAGTTCCTTTGCATGTGTATTATCCTCAGTTGGTGTTTCTTTGTCATGGGAACTCTCATCTTCAGCTTCTTCATTTGATGTTTCTTCAGAGATTTCTGGCAGGTTCCCTCTTTGTTCCCCTTGAATACTTGATTCTGGCAGTTGGGGGACAGCAGAGTTGTTCCCTGAAGAGGGGACCTCGAGAGAGTTGGAGGTTTCTTGTAGTTCTTCTGAGGAGGGAGCCTCAAGGGAGGTTTGATCAGTGAGGGTTGGACCTTCGTCGTTGTTCCCTGGTTGTGGGATATGGCTTGCACTTGGATAGTCTTCATCCCTTTTCCTTGGCTCATCCTCGTCATCATCATCGTCTTCATGTCTGACTAGCTTGAACAGAGTTCCCTTCCCTTGGGTCTCGGTTCCCATCTTTACAGACTTTTCATTGAAGACGACATGAATGCTTTCCTCTATCTTCTTGGTTCTTTTATTGTAGACCCTGTAAATCTTGCTTTGTGATGAGTATCCCAGGAAGATCCCTTCGTCGCTTCTGGGGTCGAATTTGCCAAGATTGTCTTTTCCGTTGTTGTGAACAAAGCATGTGCAACCAAATGTTCTCAAGTGTGAGATGTTTGGTTTTCTCCCTTTGATGAGCTCATAGGAAGTCTTGTTGATCAGGGGCCTTGTCATGGCTCGATTCAGGATGTATGTAGCTGTGGAGATTGCTTCAGTCCAGAAGTACTCAGGAACTCCACTTTCGATCATCATGGTTCTAGCCATATCCTCCAGAGTTCTGTTCTTTCTCTCGACCACTCCATTTTGCTGAGGAGTGCGAGGAGCTGAAAGGTTGTGAGAGATCCCATTTTGCTCACAGAAGTTTAGGAACTCCGAGTTTCGAAACTCAGTTCCGTGATCAAATCTGATTGCTTTTAGTTTCAGCCCCAAGCTTACTTCTGTTCTTTTGATGAAGGGCTCAAACTCTTCAAACGCTTGTGATTTTGCCTTCAAGAAAATAACCCAGGTGAATCTTGAAAAATCATCAATTAAAACATACATGTACCTTTTTCCACCGTAGCTAGCTGTTCTCATGGGACCACAGAGATCCATGTGAATTAACTCCAGGGACCTGGTTGTGCTTACCACCTTCTTCGGTTTGAAGGAGGTCCTGGTCTGTTTTCCTCGAACACATGCTTCACACATTTTGACTCCGTCGAGATTGATCCGTGGAAGACCAATGACCAGATCCTGTAGATAAAGCTTCAGGATTTGATTTACACCAGCATGTCCCAGTCTTCGATGCTAGAGTTCCGTGTCATCTTGGGAACTCGCAAGGCACAGCTTCATTGGTGGTTCAAAGTTGGTGTCCACCACATACACATTGTTGTATCTTCTTCCTCTCAGAATTACTTTGTTGGTCTTCTTGTTGATGACGAGACATTCATCTGAGTCGAAAGTGACGATGCTGTTCCCTTGATCACACATCTGGGAGACACTCAGCAGATTGTATCCCAGATCCTTTACCAGATTTACGTTGCTAACTTTAATAGATCTATTGAGCAACACTTCTCCTTTTCCAATAACTTCTCCCTTGTTCTTGTTGCCAAATGAGACGTGGCCTCCTTCGGCGTGAGTGTGGAGTGAGATGAGGATATCCTTGTTCCCTGTCATATGGTTCGAGCATCCACTATCTATGAACCATGTACTGTTCCCTCTCACAGCCACCTACAAGGAAAAGTTAGTGTTTTGAGACCCAAGCAAGATGACTCTTGCCAGGTCCCTTGCAAGGGAAAACATTTTCATTCAAGATATAGTCAGAAATGTTGATGTCTTTGGAATTTTGAGAGTTGGAGTTCCTTTGGTGATGAGCATGACGTTTTTGTCTGTTTGGGAACTCATGGCTTCTAGGGGTTTGGGCTCTCTTCTTGGGACATGCATCCTTGTAGTGCCCATGAGCACCACAGTGCCAACATGTCTTGTAGTATTCTCCCAGGTAGTATTTTGGGTGTGGTCTCTGGATACGGTTCCTATCCATGGTTTCTTTGTTGTACACTCGAGACCCATTTCCCTTAGCAATTTTGACATAGATTCTATGTCCAGAGTTCCCAGTATAGTAGTCTTTCTCACCATTGTTTCCACTCTCTAGGACCTTGATTTTCTCCTCGAGATGAGCATTTTTCTGTTTCTCGCACTGGAGTTCTAAGGCCCTACACTCATGGATCTCATGTTCGCTCAGGGGTGACTTTCTGTTCTTGGAGCACTCACCTTTGTATCCTATGCCATGTCTGGCTGGGACAAACTTAATTTGGGAACTAGAGGCTTCAGGATATTCGGGAGTCTTACTCAGGTTTTGCAGGAGGGTGTTCTCATCTTTCTCTAAAGTTTTGATTTCTCTTTCTAGATCTACGATGTGAGACACATGGGACTTGAGTTTTTCTAGAAGGGATGTGCAGTTGGGACAGGGCTCAAGACCAACTAATTGAGAATTTATGTGTTCCTGTTTTTCCAACTTGTTTTGCAGTTTTATGTTATCTTTAACAAGACTTGAAAGAATTTTCAACAATTCAGGTTTTTCATAATTACTCAAGGAATCAAGAACAATTTCAGTGGTTACCTCACTGGGTTGTTCCCCAGTGGTTTCTCCTATGGCCATGCCACACATGTCTGGGAGTGCCCATGCTTCAGGATCTTCGTCTTCATCATCGCTCCAAGTAGAGATGTAGACCTTTTTTCCTTGCTTTCTGCCTTCAGTTCCTTGTGGACATTCCTTCGCAAAATGTCCTTTCCTGTTGCATTTGTAGCAAGTCACTTCTGAGAGATCCTTCTCTGTGGGCTTTCTTTGGGAACTCTGTCCCTTTCCCCAGTTCCCCTTGTTCCGTTGAGACTTTCCTTTGTAGAAATTTCGAAGAGCTCTTGTCACAAGGACTAGCTCTTCATCCTCTTCTTCTTCGGAGTCTTCATGTTGTTCTTGGGTTGATTTGAGCATTTTTTCGATCTTGAGTGCGATCCCTCGATGAGCTCGACTTTGTTCCTTATCATCGATCTTCCTCTTCTCATGTCCCACTAACTTTCCAAATACTTGATGGAGCATAAGCGTTCGATTTTCTGGGTTTTCCTTGAACATCGTTCTTTCATTTGCCCATTCTCCAGTCAATCCATTGAAGAGCTGTTGGACCTTCATTTTGTGGGTGATTTCTTCTTTTGTGATCCCCAATCCTTCCATCTTAGTGCAAAGTCCTTCAAACCGGGATTGGTAGCTATCGACGGACTCTCCCATCTGCATTTGGAAGTTGTAGAACTCCCTCTTTGCGTTCATTTGAAGATCTTCTCTGAGATCTGAGTTCCCAACGTGCATTTGTTGGATGGCTTCCCACATTTCCTTGGCCGTGTCAAGGTTGGCAACCCTGTCACAATCTTGTACGCACATGGACCTTTTTAGATACTGTTTTGCTTTGTAGTTTGCCTCCATGCACTTGTACTCGTTGGGACCCCACTTTGAGAGATCGTTGACAATAGCTGGATCGATTTCGAAGTTCCCCCTTTCGATGACGCACCAGGCTTGGTAGTCTTGGCCACGCATCCAATCTTTCATGTCGCGTTGCCAGCTTTCAAATCTTCCTGTTATAAGCCTTGGCGGCTTGCTGGTATTGTTCCCCACCTGAGTAAGTTCGTGAGCCATTTTGGCACCTGCGATGCTAACACAAATCTAGAGCGCTAGCTCTGATACCAATTGTTGGATCGTAATCGGTTAGCAGTGAGCTTGGGAACTGGCAATTAAGCTGTTCCCAAGGCAGCGGAAGTAAATAATCGCAAGTAATAAAAACAGTGAAAGGCACAGTTCCTTTATAGAGGAACCCCACTACAACCAACTAGTTGTATGGGTAAACCTCTACCTCCGCTTGGAGGATTTTGAATGACTTACTTATATTGATTGCTTTGTTCCTTAGTTACACAGCCGGATTTACACTTCTCTGTTCCTACAAGTTCTTCCTAACTCTAGCAACACTAGTAAATCCTCTCAACTGAGTTCCTAAGCTTACAACAGCAAAACACAAGTAACTCAAACCTTACGCTGACTTCTCAGTTCCCTTGCTCCAGGGAACTTCAGCTTCACCGTCGTCGAGATCACACACTCGCCGGCGGGGACTTCTCTTCCTTTTCTTTCTTTTCTCTGATGTGGGTGTTTGTAAGTTCTGGGAGAAGTACTCAGACCGAGTACTATTCATTTGGCTTTATAGTCCATTTGTCTTGGGCACTCGCATCTTTCGTTTGTGTCCAAAATGCCCTTTGCTTGATGCCCAAGTTGTACTTTCTTCACATGTGACTTTGGTTTGAACTAGGTCAACTTCTTGAATCAATCGGACCGTTGGATGAAGCGTGACAGTCTGATCCTCAGACTGTTCCCACTGGCTGTCTGAGACAGAATCCCGCGATCTGCGCTGAACGGTCGTTGTCTTAACATGTGAGTTCCCATTTCATGGGAACTGACTTCTTCAGAGTTCCCTTGATGGAAACTCTTCATCGTTGTAAGCTTGTGTTTTATTGTTTGTTTCTGGGAGTTCCCACTTCATGGGAACTTTACTCTTCAGAGTTCCCTTGATGGAAACTCTTCATTGTGGCCAGTAGTGGCTTTGTCATTCATAGGAGTTCTTGGCTGTACCTGTGTTCCTTAGAAATACTTGAACAAACCACATTAGTTCCCTATGGTATTTGTCATTATCAAAACTTAAAGAGAAGTGAATCGTTGATCCGTTGCTTAGAACCAGAGGTCCCAACAACGTCCCAACATATGGGAAGAGGGAGGGAAGAAGGAGTGAGTTGGCTTTGGGATTGGGAGGTCCCTCACTTATGGGAAGAGGGAGGGAAGAAGAAGTGAGTTGGCTTTGGGATTGGGAGGTCCTAGAGTCCGAGTGGAAGACGAAAGGGGGTTTGGCCATACAAGAACTTTCCTTAGAGCAGTTCAAGTACTCCTCGAATTTGAAGTGGGGCTTCTTCCTGGGCTCCGAGAATTCATAGACCTCAGTGTGTTTGCGTTTTTTGGATTTGGAGGGATCTTTGGAATGTTTGGATTTTTTTGGATTTCGAGGGGTCTTTGGATGAGTGGCGTTTTTTGGAGGAATGGTGGTGTTTGGATTTTCTAGGCTTCTCGTTGATAGAGGGACGAGCATCTCCGAGACTGTCAACAATGACAATGCCGGAGGAGGTGTTGGTGGTTGAAGGAGGATGAAGGGATTCAGAGGAGGTGGCGGAAGAGGAAGTCCAGGCCAGAGTGTCGTCGGCCGGAGGAGGAGGTGGCAAGAAAGGACATACTTGACGGTAGAGCCCTTCGATGAGGACGTCTTTCATGACTGGGTCTTGCTCTTTCTCAATCTCTTTTAATTGAGAGATGAAGAGAATTCTGGGGTTTGCAAGCACCCAAGCTTTGATCTGAGCGAAGGTGTGTTGAGTGGCCATTTTTAGAAGGATTTGGGAAAGAGAGAAGGTTTTGGAGGTTTCTTGAAAAAGAGAGTGAAAGGGATGTGGAGAAGAAGAATGACAGAGGTGGAAGATGGAATAAGGGCCCAAAAATGGCAAATGAGGGTTTTAAGGAGAGGAGGGGCGAAGGGTAGAAAGGGAAGTGGGAAAACCTCGATAACCGTTGCCCAATGAACGTGGGGCATCGTTACAACTTCCGTAGCACGCCTCTTGACACGCGTCACGATCTCTAGGGAAGTCCTTTCAAAATTTGAATACTTGGCCCGTAACGCTTCAAAGCTTCTGACAAAAAAGACCGCTTCCCAAGTGACGGTTCTTCTATGTAGATGAGTCAGCGTTCCCTTGCTAGTATGTATCAGTTCCCATGATCTTATCAAGGTCATGGAGAGTAAAGTGGTTAAGGTAACTTCACACTCATCCTTTTGTGGGGCTAGGGAACTCAAAGGGAACCAGACAATTTACGACTCGATAAAGGAGTAAACATTTTGGCTCATGAGAAGCGTTTGTCTGGTCCCTTGTACACATTTATCTTTAGACTAGTAATCATGGCATAGTGAAAGAAATAAAACCAAGTTCCCTATCATGCATTCTTTGAAAAACTAGTTAGGCATTGAGGGAGAGAAAAATAGGGACTTGTTTAGTTTAGAAAAATCATCCCTAGAAGCATTCGGAAACGCTGGTAGGGACCTCTGTCTAAAGCTTTGGTGAGAATGTCCGCAATTTGCTCTTCAGTTCTACAGTGTTCCATCAAGATGTTCCCACTTTCAACATTGTCACGTAGAAAGTGATGCCTTATATCTATATGCTTAGTCCTAGAATGATGCACATGATTTTTGGAAATGTTTATGGCACTAGTATTATCACAAAGTATGGGAACTGGGCCAAAAGACATACCGTAATCCTGGAGTTGTGACTTAAGCCATAGAACTTGGGAACAACAAGATGCAGCAGCCACATATTCTGCTTCAGCTGTGGAGAGTGCCACTGAGTTTTGCTTTTTAGATCCCCATGAAACTAAGCATGACCCTAGGAACTAGGCCATTCCTGATGTGCTCTTTCTATCCACAAGGTGCCCTGCAAAATCCGCATCTGTGTATGCAATGAGCTCAAGGGAACTGTGCCTTGGATACCAAAGGCACAAGTTATCGTTCCCTTTGAGATACCTGAAAATCCTCTTCACCTCTTTCAGGTGTGATTCCATAGGGTTAGCTTGGAAACGAGCACAAAGGCATACGGAGAACATGATATCAGGTCTACTAGCTGTTAAGTAGAGAAGGGACCCAATCATACCTCGATAGTTCCTTTGGTCCACACTTATACCTGTTTCATCCGCATTGAGCCATGAATTTGGTGAGATTGGAGTGTCAATAGGCTTGGAGTGTTCCATCCCATACTTTACAAGCATTTCCTTGATGTATTTCTGTTGATGAATCTTTGTTCCCTCCTTGGTTTGAGATATTTGAAGTCCAAAGAAGAACGTGAGTTCCCCAATGAGACTCATCTCAAATTCACTGCTCATGAGGTCCTTAAATTTCTCTACAAGAGTTTCGTTAGTTGCTCCAAAAACAATGTCATCAACATATACTTGCACAATCAAAATGTCTTTAGACTCTTTCTTTAAAAACAAAGTCTTGTCTATGGAACCGTGAAGGTATCCATGGGACAAGAGGAATTGAGCAAACCTGTCATACCAAGCTCGGGGAGCTTGTTTGTGTCCGTAGAGGGCCCTCTCCAGGAAATAGACATGGTTGGGTAGCTTCTCATCTTTGAATCCTGGGGGTTGGGCTACATATACTTCTTCCTTGAGATGTTCGTTGAGGAAGGCTGTTTTCACATTCATTTGATAAAGCTTGAATCCCTTGTGAGCAGCATAGGCAATTGAGAGTCGGATGGCCTCGATCCTGGCGATTGGTGCGAAAGTCTCTTCGTAATCGATTCCTTCCTCTTGCCTGTAGCCTTGTGCCACCAGTCTAGCCTTGTTCCTTGCTACAGCTCCAGTATCATCGAGCTTGTTTCTAAAGACCCATCGAGTTCCTATGATGTTCTTGTTCTTGGGCCTAGGAACTAGCTTCCAAACTTTGTTTCTCTCGAATTGGTGGAGCTCCTCTTGCATAGCTTGGATCCAATCTGGGTCCTTCAAGGCTTCTTTGATATTTTTGGGTTCCACCATTGAAACAAACGCGTTAAAAGCACAAAATTATTGAGAGAGGAAAAAGTTTGTACACCTTTATCATAAGGGGAGATGATGTTCTCAATGGGGTGGTCCTTCCTTTGTTTAAAGTTTCTTGTATGAGTAGGTTCCCTTGCACTTGTGTCATCTTCAGTAGAGGCTTCCTTTTCATGGGAACACTCATCTTCAGCTTCTTCATTTTGTGTTTCTTCAGAAGTTCCTGGCAAGTTCCCTCTTTGTTCCCCCTGAACACTTGATTCTGGCAGGGTATTGTCTTGGGGAACAAGAGAGTTGGAAGTATCTTGTAGTTCTTCTGAGGAGGGGACCTCGAGGGAGATTTGATCAGTGAGAGTTGGATCTCCTTCGTTGTTCCCTGGTTGTGGAATGTTACTTGCACTTGGATAATCTTCATCTCTCTTCCTTGGCTCATCATCGTCATCATCATCGTCTTCTTGTCTGACCAGTTTGAACAGAGTTCCCTTTCCTTGGGTCTCTGTTCCCATCTTTACAGATTTCTCGTTGAAGACGACATGGATGCTTTCTTCTATCTTCTTTGTCCTTATGTTATAGACCTTGTAAGCCTTGCTTTGTGATGAGTATCCCAGGAAGATCCCTTCATCGCTTCTAGGATCGAATCTTCCAAGGTTGTCTTTGCCATTGTTGTGGACAAAGCATGTGCATCCGAAGGTCCTTAGGTGGGAGATGTTTGGTTTTCTCCCCTTGATGAGCTCGTAGGATGTTTTCTTGATCAAAGGCCTTGTCATGGCTCGGTTCAAGATGTATGTCGCTGTGGCGATGGCTTCAGCCCAGAAATACTCAGGAACTCCACTTTCAAGCATCATGGTTCTGGCCATGTACTCCAAGGTCCTATTCTTTCTCTCGACCACTCCATTTTGCTGAGGAGTGTGAGGGGCTGAGAAGTTGTGAGAGATCCCATGTTTGTCACAGAAGTTGAGGAACTCTGAGTTTTGAAACTCAGTTCCATGGTCAGACCTGATGGCTTTCAGCTTTAGCCCCATGCTTACTTCTGTTCTTTTGATGAAAGGATCGAACTCTTCAAAAGCTTGTGATTTTGCTTTCAAGAAAATAACCTAGGTGAATCTAGAAAAATCATCAATTAAGACATACATGTACCTTTTTCCACCATAGCTGGCTGTTCGCATGGGACCACAGAGATCCATGTGAATTAGCTCTAAAGGCTTGTTTGTGGTCACCACCTTTTTGGGTTTGAAGGAGTTCCTAGTCTGTTTCCCTCGAACGCATGCATCACATATTTGGACTCCTTCGAGATTGATTCGAGGAAGACCAATGACCAGATCCTGTAGATAGAGCTTCAGGATTTGATTGACACCTGCATGTCCCAGTCTTCGGTGCCAGAGTTCCGTATCATCGTGGGAACTCGCAAGACACAGCTTCATTGGTGGTTCAAACTCTGTATCTACTACATACACATAGTTGTGCCTTCTTCCTCTCAGAATCACTTTGTTGCTCCTTTTGTTGATGACTAGGCATTCTTCTGAGTCGAAGGTGACAACGTTGTTCCCTTGATCACACATCTGGGCAACACTTAAGAGATTGTATCCCAGATCTTTCACCAGATTTACATTGCTGACTTTGATTGATCTATTTAGCAACACTTCTCCCTTTCCAATTACTTCTCCCTTGTTTTTATTGCCAAATGAGACGTGGCCTCCTTCGGCATGAGTGTGGAGTGAGATGAGGATATCTTTGTTTCCGGTCATATGGTTCGAGCATCCACTATCTATGAACCATGCATTGTTCCCTCTCACTGCCACCTATAAGGTAAAGTTAGTGTTTTGAGACCCAGGCAAGATGACTCTTGCCAGGTCCCTTGCAAGGGAAAATATTCTCATTTAAAACATAGTCAGCGATGTTGATATCATGAGTGAATTGAGAATTGGGGTTCCTTTGGTGATTAGCATGATGTTTTTGTTTGTTTAGGAACTCACGGTTTCTAAGAGTTTAGGCTCTTTTCTTGGGACATGCTTCCTTGTAGTGCCCATGAGCACCACAGTTCTAGCACGTCTTATAGTATTCTCCCAGGTAGTATTTTGGGTGTGGTCTCTGGATTCTGTTCCTATCCATGGTTTCCTTATTGTACACACGTGACCCGTTTCCCTTAGCAATTTGGACATAAAGTCTATGTCTAGTGTTCCCAGTGTAATAATCTTTCTCACCACCTTTCCCACTTTCTAGGACCCTGATCTTCTCCTTGAGATGAGCATTTTTTCGTTTCTCACATTGGAGTTCTAAGGCCCTACACTCATGGATTTCATGTTCACTCAGGGGTGACTTCCCGTTCTTTGAGCTCTCAGTTTTGTATCCTATGCCGTGTTTGGCTGGGACACACTTGATTTGGGAACTAGAGGCTTCAAGATGTTCGAAAGTCTTACTCAGGTTTTGTAAGAGGGTGTTCTCATCTTTCTCTAGAGTTTTGATTTGATTTTCTAGATCTACGATGTGAGACACATGAGACTTGAGTTTTTCGAGAAGGGATATGCAGTTGGGACAGGGTTCAAGACCAACTAATTGAGCATTTATGTGTTCCTGTTTTTCCAACTTGTTTTGCAGTTTTATATTATCTTTGACAAGACTTGAAAGAATTTTCAACAGCTCAGGTTTTTCATAGTTATTCAAAGAAGCAAGAACAGTTCAGTGGTTACCTCACTGGGTTGTTCCCAAGTAGTTTCTCCTATGGCCATTCCACACATGTCTGGGAGTGCCCATGACTCGGGATCTTCTTCTTCATCATTGCTCCAGGTGGCGATGTAGGCCTTTTTCCCTTGCTTCCGACCGTCAGTTCCCTGTGGGCATTCCTTAGCAAAGTGTCCTTTCTTGTTTCACTTGTAACATGTGACATCTGCGAGGTCCTTCTCTGCGGGTTTTCTTTGGGAACTCTGTCCTTTTCCCCAGTTCCCACTGTTCCTTTGGAGCTTCCCTTTGTAGAAGTTCCGAAGAGCCTTTGTTACGAGAACTAGCTCCTCATCGTCTTCTTCTTCGGAGTCTTCGTGTTGTTCTTGAGTTGATTTGAGCATCTTCTCAATTTTGAGTGCGATCCCTTGATGTGCTCGAGTCTGTTCCTTATCATCGATCTTTCTCTTCTCGTGTCCCACTAGCTTTCCAAACACTTGATGGAGCATGAGACTTCTATTTTCCGAATTCTCTTTGAACATTGTTCTCTCGTTTTCCCATTCTCCAGTCAGTCCGTTGAAGAGCTGTTGGACCTTCATCTTATGGGTGATTTCCTCTTTGGTGATCCCCAAGCCTTCCATTTTGGTGCAAAGTCCTTCAAATCGGGACTGATAGCTATCGACAGACTCTCCCATCTCCATTTGGAAGTTGTAGAACTCCCTTTTTGTATTCATTTGAAGATCTTCTCGGAGATCTGAGTTCCCAACGTGCATTTGTTGGATGTTTTCCCACATTTCCTTAGCTGTGTCAAGATTTGCTACCCTGTCACAGTCTTGTATGCACATGGACCTCTTTAGGTACTGTTTGGCCTTGTAGTTGGCCTCCATACACTTGTATTCGTTGGGTCCCTATTTTGTGAGGTCGTTGACTATAGCTGGATCATTTTCGAAGTTGCCTCTCTCGATAACGCACCAGGCATGGTAGTCCTGGCCACGCATCCAATCTTTCATGTCGCGTTGCCAGCTTTCGAATCTTCCTGTAATAAGCCTTGGCGGCTTACTAGTGTTGTTCCCTACCTGAGTAAGTTCCTGAGCCATTTGATACCTGCGATGCTAACACAAATCTAGAGCAAACCTGCTCTGATAACAATTGTTGGATCGTAAACCGTTAGCAAAGAGCTTGGGAATTGGCTGTTAAGCTGTTCCCAAGGCAGCGGAAGTAAATTAAGCGCAAGTATTAAAAGCAGTAAAGAACGCAGTTCCCTTATAGAGGAACCCCACTACAACCAACTAGTTGTATGGGTAAACCTCTACCTCCGCTTGGAGGATTTTGAATGACTTACTTATATTGATTGCTTTGTTCCTTAGTTACAACAGCCGGATTCACACTTCTCTGTTCCTACGAGTTCTTCCTAAATCTAGCAACACTAGTAAATCCTCTCAATTGAGTTCCTAAGCTGACAACAACAAAATACAAATAACTCAAACCTTACACCGACTTCTCAGTCCCTTGCCCCTGGGAACTTCGGCTTCACCGTCGTCGAGATCACACACTCGCCGGCCGGGACTTCTCTTCTTTTTCTTTCTTTTCTCTGGTGTGGTGTTTGTGAGTTCTGGGAGAAGTACTCAATCCGAGTACTATTCATTTGGCTTTATAGTCCATGTGAGCTTGGGCAATCGCGTCTTTCAATTGTGCCCAAAATGCCCTTTGCTTGATGCCCAAGTTGTACTTTCTTCACATGTGACTTTGGTTTGAACTAGGTCAACTTCTTGAATCAATAGGACCGTTGGATCAAGCGTGACAGTCTGATCCACAGGCTGTTCCTTCGGACTGTCCAAGACAGAATCCCGCGATCTGCGCTGAACGGTCGTTGTCCTCACATGTGAGTTCCCATGTCATGGGAACTGTCTTCTTCAGAGTTCCCTTGATGGAAACTCTTCATCGTTGTAAGCTTGTGTTCTCTTGATTATTCCTGGGAGTTCCCACTGCATGGGAACTTTCCTCTTCAGAGTTCCCTTGATGGAAACTCTGCATTATGAGCTTTCTGTGGCTTTTGGTCATTCATGGGAGTTCTTAGCTGTACCTGCGTTCCTTAGAAATACTTGAACAAACCACATTAGTTCCTCATGGTGTTTGTCATTATCAAAACTCGGAGAATGGCATCGTTGATCCGTTGTTTAGAACCAGAGGTCCCAACAACGTCCCAACACGGTGCAGTCACAATTGCAATTAACACTCTTTGTATTTGGTCGATCTCATTGTTGATTGAAAAATACTCCGTATAAGGACTCAAGAGAGGAAAAAAACAAAAAGCGGGTGGCTTTCACTCTTCCCGTTTCGAACCCTTGACCTCACTAGCATATGCGCGTACCTGGACCAATTGTGCCGCATTGGCAATCGATTATTATAGGAACAATTATTGTTTTATATTGAAGTCGAAGCGTTTGGTTTAATTGAATAAATATATCAATATTAATTTAAATGTTCCATACAATTCATTATAATAACAATTGATGAATTAGGGGGTATTCTATGATCTTATGTGAAATCGTTACACTCTAGAATCGATCATTCTTATATGAAATCGTTACACTCTAGAAACGATACATTCCTCTCGATTCAATCATTCTTATAAGAAAGCCCAATTATTCCTTTAAGAATCTATCATTCTATAAGAAAGCGTTACATTCATTTCAATTCGATCATTCCATAAGAAAGTGTTATATTCCTTTCAATTTGATCATTATTATAACAAAGTGTTACATTCATTTAGAATCGATCATTCTTATAACAAAGTGTTACATTCATTTAGAATCGATCTTTCCTATGAGAAAGCGGTATATTCCTTTAAGAATCGATAATTCGTATAAGAAAACGTTAGATTCAATTAGTATCGATCATTCCATACGAAAGCGATTTATTCCTTTCGATTCGATCATTCTTATAACAAAGTGTTACATTCATTCTGAATCGATCATTCTTATAACAAAGTGTTACATTCATTTAGAGTCGATCCTTGTTATAAGAAAGCGCTATATTCCATTAAGAATCGATCATTCCTATAAAAAAGCGTTGTATTCATTTCGAATCGATCATTCCCATAAGAAAGCGTTATATTCCTTTCGATTTGATCGTTCTTATAACAAAGTGTTACATTCATTTAAAATCGATCATTCTTATAACAAAGTGTTACATTCATTTAGAATCGATCCTTCTTATAAGAAAGCGCTATATTCCATTACGAATCGATCATTCCTATAAAAAAGTGTTGTATTCATTTCGAATCGATCATTCCCATAAGAAAGCGTTATATTCCTTTTGATTTGATCGTTCTTATAACAAAGTGTTACATTCATTTAGAATCGATCATTCTTATAACAAAGTGTTACATTCATTATAATCGATCATTCTTATAACAAAGTGTTACATTCATTAGAATTGATCCTTCTTATAAGAAAGCGGTATATTCCTTTAAGAATCGATAATTCGTATAAGAAAACGTTAATTAGATTCAATTAGTATCGATCATTCCATACGAAAGCGATTTATACCTTTTGATTCGATCATTCTTATAACAAAGTGTTACATTCATTCTGAATCGATCATTCTTATAACAAAGTGTTACATTCATTTAGAGTCGATCCTTGTTATAAGAAAGCGCTATATTCCATTAAGAATCGATCATTCCTATAAAAAAGCGTTGTATTCATTTCGAATCGATCATTCCCATAAGAAAGCGTTATATTCCTTTCGATTTGATCGTTCTTATAACAAAGTGTTACATTCATTTAAAATCGATCATTCTTATAACAAAGTGTTACATTCAATTAGTATCGATCATTCGATACGAAAACGATTTATTCCTTTCGATTCGATCATTCTTATAACAAAGAGTTACATTCATTTAGAATCAATCCTTCTTATAAGAAAGCGCTATATTCCATTAAGAATCGATCATTCCTATAACAAATTAAAGTGTTGTATTCATTTCGAATCGATCGTTCTTATATTTATGGATTCTAAATCCTAAACCCTAAATCCTAAACCCCAAACCCTAAACCCCAAACCCTAAACCCTAAATCTCCTATTTTAAGTATCTTATACTCCTATTTTTTTCGAAATACATACATGTTTTTTTATATACTTACTAGTAGTGTTACATTATTTTGAATGCATATATTTTACTTATTTGAATGTTCCCTAATAATAATTTTATATCATTTAATCGAAAAACAAATAATTGTTTACAATTTACTCAAAAAAGGACTTTATATAAATCCTAAAGTCTTCTATGACGAAAATATAACTATATGTAAATTTGAACGACACATGGGTTTAGGCTTTGGAATGTTACATATATATCCCCTAGATAACATATCCTGATTTCGAATTGATAGAATCCCGATTAAATTATTGCCTTATAAACCAAATCGTCAAAAACCTTTCGATTCCACCTTTGTAGCATGCTTTTTTTAATTAAATATCCTGTTTTTTTTTCTTAAAACGGTGCAATCAATGCCTCGGAACCACAAGATTTGGTATTGACTGATTTAAATTTACCACAAAACCCTAAACCTATTTGTTCATAAAAACGTTGCTTTTTTATTAATGACATTATACTTAACGCTCTATTATAAATACACCTCATTTAGAATCTCTAGTCATCCCATATTCCTCCACTATCACTTGCATGTCTTCAACCCTCAACTACCACAAAACGAAAATTGCGGAACAGAGCCCAAGAACCCCACTTGCTGCCACCCAGGCTCTTGAGGAAGTGCCCGCCACTCCAATATCTGAAACTGGCCTCTTGTCCATGTTCGACAAGGTGCAATCAACAGCCAACAACCTGAGCATCCAAACCAGGATGTTCTATGTTCGACTTCTACGCAAGGGGCTTGGGGCAGACACGAGGAACGTCCTAGCGAAGGATCCACCTTTGGTGGATCTACTGATGCTCTTCGAAAAAAAGCATCAAGTATTTACCGCACCCGGAGGCCAGGTGACACCAAAACGACTGATGCCACTAGATGCATCTACACCTCCGAACGGGTCCAAAGCGGCTCGTAGGTCTGGAAGGAAGAAGAGTCTCCCAGCTGATGACGATGGAATACCGAAGATCGATCTCGAGTAGGATTCTAGGCTAGGGGAAACATGCACTTCTCTGTTGTCTTGTTGTTGTTGTGTTTTTTTTTCATTCCCTAAATGCACTCCTCGAGTGCATATTGTTGTCTTTCTTTTTTCTTAATGAATTTAAAGTTTCCCCTTAAATCCTATCTTTTTATTTGGTACAATACTCATATATTTACTTTGGTACCTTTGTTTCAAATTAGAGATATGGTATAGGATGATAGTGACAACTTCCTTAAAGTGCTTAAAATCACCCTAAAATTGCATAAATTAACATATTTGGAATACTAAACTAAGGTTAGGGTTTATATTTATTTTAACCAAGGTAGTGTTGGTGATTTGTGTCAAGTCATCAAATCCCTATTAGAGCATGTTAAGGTTATCAAGTCATATTGGTAATGTCGATTGGTATATTGACATATATGACTTTCCATGATGGTTAAATAATTGTCATAAGATCCAATAGTTAGTCGCACCCAACACCGAGACAAGGAACCTCGTGTGCACCGTTGCATGGCAAGGGCGCACCTTGTCGTAGGCGTCGCTCGGTGCAACGGCGCGGTGCAAGCGTGAGGCTCGGCTTGGACCTCGGTTTCGAGGTTCAAGGCTCGGCTATGGTTGGGGCGCGCCTTATTTGTGAACTTGAGGTTCAAGACAAGGTTGCAAGGGCGCGCCTAGGGTAGTGCGATGACGCGGTGACGCTAGCAACACGCCTACAAGGCTGCGGTGGAGCTCTCGGCGCGCCTAGGGCACTTGTCCAAGGCGTCGAGCACTTATTGTGAGGCTAAGGTATGGTTTTGAGCTTTATAATTGAGTCTTATAACTTTGTGCATATTCTAATGTGAATTAGGAAGCTTCTCTAAGCTTGGTAGATGCTTTAAGCAAGAACCAAAGCTTGAGTTTAGCTTGGCACATAGTTAAATATGCTAGAAAGAAGTTTGTAAGCTTCATACTAGCTTAGAGTGAACTCTAAGAGATTGGACAAGCTCAAGACTCATTGTACATGCTTTATAAGAAGCTCATGTAGCTAGGAACTAGCTCATGGAAGCTCAATCTAGTTCACACTAGCTCAAGTTAGCTCAACTAGCTAGAAATTCAGCTCAACCTAGCTCACACTAGCTCAAGCCAGCTCAACTAGCTATATGCTAGCTCATTGAGCTAAGGGGTAGTGACACTACCTAGGTGACCTAGATAGGTACCTAACTATGCTAGCTAGGTGGTGGGCATGGTGGGCTGGCCCAAGGGGCGCACCCCATGGGCTGTTGGGCCGCATGCATGCACGCATGGCATGGGCTTGGTGCCTTGCCATTTGGGCCGTGCGCATGGGCTTTTGGATTGGATTTTTGGGCTTCATTTTGGGCCTTTTATTTGCTGAAATTAAAAGGAATTTTTGAGTCCAAGGGGATGCATCTAGACGCCCCATTTGATGACAAGGAGAGAGGGAATGGAAGTTACAACTAATCCCCTATATTCACTCTCGGCCACCCGTGTGTACAACCGAATGTAACCGCCTCCTTTGGCAGTTTTATGGAGGTTTCTCACGCCTATAAATAGGGCAAGATGTCGGCCTTTTGGACAAAAAACACGTGAGGAAAAATCAGAAACTTGTCCATAGAAATCCGGAGAAGACAACACACTACAAGTCGAGTAAGACTAGTTGTGTCTAAGTGCGTATACACGAGTGGTTCGAGTTCGAGAGTGGCATCATGGATCGATGTTCTTCATCAAGGAAGAAATCTTAAGAAGCGTTGCATGGGCAATACGTTCAAGTGAAGGACAAACCCCAAACGTCAATTGAAGACGACTTCGTTCATGTGAAAACCGAAGAGGAATCAATGGACTCGAATAAGGTACGCTTGATCTCAATGGTTGTGTCTTGCCAACACTTCTATTGGTTTGTTTTGGTACGTTTTATCCCACAACGGTATTGCACAACCCTTGGCATGGAATAGGGGCAATATATGTTGAAGGAAAGTGGGATCTCATCCCGTGACTCGTAGTCTTTATCCAAGTCGAATAACAAAAGATAAAAAGGGGTCGATGGTTATCGCCTTCATGGCCTACACCCACGAGACTACCCTTCAATGGGTCTACTCGTCTTGCCTTGATCATCCTATGGATCTACAAGGGTCGACTTTCCTTCAACTAAGACAAAGAAAACATACTTAAATGATTGCATGCAAACCCAACCCTAAAACACAACAGGTAGTAGGTAAAATAAGCATTTAATTAAACAAGGCTTTACTTAACATTGACAAAAAAATCAATAGGTTCTATATGTGAAATAATAAATTAATATTATTTATTAAAATTAATTTACCCAAAAATTTTGTTACCATAACAACATATTAATTTGCTCTATTATGGAAACCCTAATTCGAACCCGGTTTTTGAAAACCCGCCCGCATAATTGGGCTTTAGTATAAACGGGAGCCCAACCCAATATTGTTGTGGATAGTTGTAATGGTAATTTGAATCATCGGTTAATATATTTATTTAATTAATTTAGTAAATTCGTAAAATTAACCGCGTTAATAAAGAGGGAGTACTTGTCTGAGACATGTCACTTCAACTTCTCTTTAACTTCATCCGCTTCTTCCTTCCTCTGTTGTGTGCTTGAAGTCGAGACGCGATACAAGGAGAGAATCTCTTCAAGACTTCAACCCTCCCAGGTTTGATTTACAGAAATTAAGGTACTTTCTTCAACCTTTCTTGGCATGATCCATTTCTTCATCCTCTTCCCTGTGGTGTGAATCGATTGTGTTTTTATACACGCATGAATTGGGTTAGGGTTTGGGTCTTTAATACATCAATTGGCATGTTCATGTGTTGCATGCGATTTTGTTTTAAATCTAGTCTAAAAATCGTTGTCCTTTGAGGCAGTTGGATGTTGATTTTGTTTATTGATTGTGTTTAGGGTTTGGGTCTTGTAGTCGAATGAGTTCCAAAGGGTTTAATTGATCATTCAATTGAGATTGTCCTTTACTGATTGAGTTTAGGGTTTGGGTCTTTGTAATTGAGTTCGAAGTGGAGACGATACAAGGTTGAATTCTACGGTTTTTGAGAATGTCCTTCCTTTGCATGTTGTTTCTCTGATCTAGGGCTATACTATTTGTCGTTAATGGCTTGTGGATGTGGATATGATTTCTTGATTTTGTTTAGGTTGGTTACATCCTCTATGTTTGTTGTCTAAATCTGAAATCAATTGAACCATGGGCGGTTATAATTAGTTCTCAATTCAAATGTAGAAAACATGGGTCAATTGTCATCTAAATAAGGAAAGTATGGTTCCCTTTTTGCTATAAATTCATAGAAAGGTGCTTTTTTGGTAAATAAGGAAAATATGGGTCAATTGTTTCTATAAATTCTTAGAAATGTTTTTTTTCTAAATAAGGAAAATTTGGGTCAATTGTTGATATATTGGGTAAATAATCTAAATATTGGTCAATTCATGAAAATATGGGTCAAATGTCACTCTTTTTTTCATTACTAATTTGTAAAAAATACTAATTCTGTTCATATAGCACACCTTTCATTTGTTATAGTACCTGCTTTACTAATTTGATATACACAAATGTTTACATGTCGAGGACATAGGCGAATCTGGCCCAGGCACAGGTAGAGTTGGCCCATGCGCATGAGGAGATGCTCAAGGCACAAGAGAAGCTGACCTAGGCACATGAGAAGCTGACCCAGGCACAAGAGGAGATGTTCCAAAAGGATGAGGAGATGTCCAAGTCAGGGGATGACCTCGACGACGTTCAATCTGAATCAACTGACATAGGTGAATCAGAGATTGATGATTACATTGACAAGCCCGACGGCCCTTACAACAATCTTGTTCAAGGAAAGGATAAATTGAGGAGGAAAGATGGCTCCCTCCAATGTCCCTACTGTCTAGGTAGGAAGAAGCAATCTTACAACGTCCGAGAGCTCCTCCAACATGCTTCTCAAATCTCCAAGGGCACGGGAAGGAAGATATCGGAGAAAAGGAAGTCTATGCACCGTGCAGTGGAGAAGTATTTGAGAGCCTACATGAGGGATGAGGTGATGGAGATTGAGAATACCAGAATGAAGAAGAAGATGTTGAAGAGGAAAAGGTAAGGTGTTAGTTTTATCGGTTTTTAAGTTCTTTTGTTAATATGTTTGAAGGTTGTTTTTAAGACTTTGATGGTGGTTTGGATGGATGGAAGACTTTTGTTTTTTTGATGGTTTTGATGGGAGGAACTTCTTTGGCTTGAAGAATGGTGGTTGGGATGGTGATTCTGGTGGTTGGGATGAAGACATTTTGAAGGTTTTTGTGTGATACTACTATATGGGCAGTAACAACCCTTTTATGGTTATAATTTATTTTGTTTTGGCTATGTATATTGATTGCGATTCTAATTTTCTATGTTATGCTGCATTGTCTTTTGATTTCATGTACATGTGCTTGACAAACACAAACATCACCTTATGATCCTTTACTTGATTTGGCAATGACAACCTAAATTGTGGGGTTTGAGGTGATTCAAATTGAATTATTTGAGATGATTCTCAAGCAAGGAACAACTAAAAGGAAATTAGCTCTTGTTCACAATTATGTGTTAGTGTCGAACTTGTTTTTTGCCAATGGTAAACATATACATACCAATGCCATAGCACTAATACAATTGCATGAGATCTACACCAAATAGAATTATGAAACTTGATTGCATATTTCTTAAAACTTGAGGTACAAAAACTACTCATCAATGGCACAAAAAGTCATCACTACAACTTATAACTCTCTTATTGCATTTGTTCCCTCATCATGTTTCAACAAGGCAAAAAAGGATGTGATCAAGCACAAGACATCAACACTGCAAACTGTATTCACTCACTTTATCAAGACCACCAGCTTAAACATCCAATTCCAAATCATGATTCATCAATTGACCCTAACCATCTGATTTTCTCTCTCGTTTCCTTTCTTTGTATTTTATATTGTTTAAGTACCAGAAAAACCAGAAAACTTGCAAATTCATTAGCCCTAAACACAGTCAATCAAAAAAACTATTTGGCAATTATAACTTCACCACCAGCTTAAACATCCAATTCCAAATCATGATTCATCAATTGACCTTCATCCATCTGATTTCCTCTCTCGTTTCCTTTCTTTTGTATTTTATTTTGTTCAAGTACCAGAAAAACCAGAAAACTTGCAATTTCATTAGCCCCGAACACAGTCAATCTAGAAAAAACCAGTTGGCAATTATAAATTCAAAATCGCGTTCATATGCTAGCACACATCATCAAATTGAATTCAAATACAAATAATGTTCAATTCACAAAAAAAAGAAATCATTCACTACCAAATATATCACATGAGAATGAAGGGGATGATACCGGGATTTCATCGATTATGAATACCCCAGATTTGTGTCCTTTCTCCCAACACCTCTTCCCCATATCTCCACAGTAGACGGAGCGACGAGATCGAAGATGACGACCAGCTTGAGGATAAGAGCATGAATCGACCCCTCGTCCATAGTAGCCGGCGACGACAACCGCTTACCCGATTGCTCCACCAATTCTCAAATCTGGAAGTTCATCGAGATTATTATTTGATATAGTACTATAGATCTGAATATGTGTATGTGTTATATTATGTTAATGAATTTGGACCTATACTATTTCTGATAGTAAAATATAAGCCCATATACTATTATTGATTAGGTCCATTTTTTATTCATAATGTAAGTCCATTTGATTTTACATAAGCCCAATAACCTAAAGCCTATACAAAATAGCCCATCTGTGATACAAATCTAAATCCGACCCTATAGGTTTGGTGTACCCTTAGCTGAAATAAAAAAAATAAAAAACGAAATTCCTGCCTACTTTTTCTATTCTCTCTCTTCTTTTATTATTATTATATTCATTGTGTCATGACACTTGTGTCATGCAAACAATTTCCTAAGGGGAATATCTTACACTGGGATTGAAAGTCGATATGGTGGTGACACGTGTAAAAAATTACTTTATATTTAAATTGATTTTAGAAAAAGGAAAAAATAAAGGGAAAAAACGAAGAGGGAGATGGGTTGGGGTAGGCAGGAATCTATTCACTGTGAGCGGGAGAATTTAACAAAAAAGCGGGAAAACTGTTCATGGGGTTTTTACTTTTTTACCGTCATTGGAAAGTAATTACAGGATCGGTTCTGAGTTCCAACCATAAACTATTCCTTTTTCGGTGTCATTTTTACTTTGTTACCGGAGTTCAAAAGTAATTTCCGGATTGGTTCAAAGTTTCGATAGTCCAACCATAAATTATTCCTTCTCCGGTTGCAAAATAATTTTCGACCAAATTTCCTTCTTCGAGCGAGTGATCCGGTGGCTGACGCGGGGCATACCTTTACCTACGACAATTGGGCGGTAATGGAAAAGGTGCGTTGCGTAATGTTTTGCCCATGCAATGCATGAAATTGAATTGAAGGAGTTTAGGAATCTTATTAAAATTGACATGGAATCGATTGTTTGGTTGCTGAATTTGAAGGTGTTTCTTTAGCAAACTGATAGCGTGCATAACAGAATTGAAATTCACCTAGAATCGATTGTTTGGTTGATGAATTTGAAGGTGTTTGATTAGCAAAATGATAGTGTGCAATCCGTTATTTATGACCGTGTGCATCCCGTTATGTTGGAGGATGTCTAGACATGCTACATTATATATTGTTTATTTAGCAAGCTGATAGTGTGCAATTCACTATTTGCGACAATGTGCATCCCGTTATGTTGTTGGAGGATGTTTAGACATGCTACAATATATAAGCTGTCATACTGAAACACACATCTTGTCATTATGACTTTCTTATGTGTTTGTTGTCGATGATCTCAACACAAAGAAAACAAAATCTTTCAAACACACAAAAAGAAACACAATGCATCAAGGATTTCGGTACGAGTGCATTTCTAGACATTGTGCAATTCGTTATATCAATAGCGTACAATTTGTTATTTGGACAGTTCGCATTCGAATCATTAGTTGGAGAGCAGTTTCGTGAAAGTGTGCAATTCGTTATTTGGACTGTGCATTCAAATCCTTTGATAGGGTGCATGTAGTTTATTGGAAAATGTGATAATAGATTTATTAATTTCAAATCCTTCGCAAATTTCACTTCAATGGACTTGGACCTAAATGAAGGTTTAGATTTGAACGAGGAATATGTCCTAAACGAAGGTTTTGATTTGAACGAGGAAAATGTTGTCAACGAAGAGGTCGGCGACACAAGTGACTGCTCCGATGGTGTTTTTCCAGAGCCCAGAATGGGGATGTGCTTTGACGATGCAGATGACTTTGCAAAATGGTGTCATAAATACGCATATCAGACTGGTTTTCAATGGCATACTCGCAACTCCAAGCTGTTTGAGGAGTACAAGGGAAGATACAAGAATAAAAAGGGTCAAGAGGATGCAGAATACCACATGATGGAGAAACTTCAATTAGGGTGTGTGAAGGCGGGGAAAGTAACGACGTATAAAAAAGGCCAAGCAACTGAGTGCCTAGTCTTTATTCATGCGAGGTACATGGAGGATAGGATTAAAATCAAGAGTCTGAAATTGGAACATAACCACCTGCTTAATCCAAGTAACAGTCGTTTGATGATTAACTACAAGTACATTCCAGAGCACCACAAGATGAGGATCATGACGAATGATAGAGTCAGTGTTTCAGTGACGAAGATTTTTTTTCATTGGTTGTTGAAAGCGGAGGGCATGAGAACTTAACTTACAGAAAAACAAATATGAGGAATGTGTTAAACATAGAGCATCAAAGTTCATGACAGAATGGCGACGCGTCGACTTTGGAGGAATACTTCAAATCGATGGCAGCCGATAACCCAGACTTCTTCAGTGAGATCAAGAGAGATTGGAATGGGGCCTTACTTAATATTTTTTGGGCAGATGCAAGATGCCCGGGTATGGGTAAGGACTTTGGTGATATTGTGACATTTGATACGACTCACCAAACGAATAGGTATGGCATGACGTTTGCCCCATTTATTAGTGTGAATCACCACGGGTTGTTTGTGGTGCATGCAAGTGGATTAATACGTCACGAAGATGTCGACGCATTTGCTTGGTTATTCAGGTGTTGGCTGAAGTGTATGAAAAAGGTCCCCGATGCGATCTTGACCGATCAATGCAAAGCCATCGATAAGGCCGTTCAAATGGTCTTCCTGAGTACTAAGCACAGACTTTGACTCTTTCATATATTGCAAAATGCATCAAGGAATTTAGGGAAGCATTAGTATTGGAAGGAAATAGAAGAACACTTGAATGTTTTTCTGAACGATTCAATGAACCTTGCCGTGTTTTAGGAAGCATGGAAGGAAATGGTGGAAGAATGTGGCTTGCATCATTATACTTTGATACAAGACTCCTACAGGGAACGGGAAAGGTGGGCTCCGGGGTATTGGAGGAGTTCCTTTTAGGCCGGTATGTCATCCACACAAAGGAGTGACGACCTACATTTCTATTTCAAAGGATACCTGAATGGGCACACCAGATTGAAACTATTGGTCGATCAATACCAGTTCGCGCTCTCATGCAAGGTTGAAGAGGAAAAGATTTTAAATTCCCAATCTATGGACAAGCCTTATACTCGCAATTCAACCATATTGGTGGAAGAGGTTTTCCATAAGACCTATACGAACAATAAATTCAAAGAAGTGAAGGAAGAGGAAAAAACACAAACGTGCTATGCACTTAATACGCTGGTAGCTGCTGTAAATTCCGCATGGGGGATACGTTTAATTATATTCTTACGATGTTAAATATTTGAATTACAGGTAGAGGGCCTCTTACACAGAAATGCAACACAGTCGAGCGTCCATGGAGACAAAACAACATATGAAGTTGACGAAAAAACACTAATACCTGTTTGGTGAACGAAGAAGAAATCCTTTTGGACCACTATCGATAGAGTTTCTTTGGAATTCAAATGTTCTTGTAATCTATTTGAATTCACAACCATTTTGTGCATGCATATAATTAGAGTGATTGACATGGAAGAGATTCCTTCTATTCCCGAGAAGTATGTGTTGAATCGTTGGAGGAAAAACATCGTCAGAGACTATGAGAGCATCGAAGTTAATTATTATGATCCCGGGGAAGCTCCACGGGTAAAGAGGTTCCGTGAGCTTAGTGACAGGAACAAGTACCTGGTATCTCTGGCACTCCATAATGAGGAAACATACAACATCTTTGTAAAAAGAGTGGACGACATAGAAAAAAGGTCGGAGGAGTTGATGGGAATTATCTCAAATCCCGTGCTCAACGGAATTAGGGGATTGGATGCCAAGAACTTTGGGAAGAGGAGGCTGCAGAGGAAGCATAGAAATGAAAGGCACAACAAAAGTAGACAACTAGCAGACACGGAACGTTTGAAGGATCCTCCAGAGAGTGGGGTAAAGGCCGACCGAAAGACAAACGGCCCCAGCATCCAGCGGAGACTCCTTCTCCTGCAAGCAAAAAGACAAAAATAAATAAACCAAGGAGCAAGAAACTAATTTGCATTCACCATATGCTTGATATTATTATTATAGTGGAATGTGTTAAAAAAATTGTGGTGATAAAACTAACGTTGTATTTGGTCCAGGCTAAGGCTGCAATGGATGAAACCACTTTCGTCAAACATGTTACCAGGAGCAATGCGCATTGCAGTGATAGGCATGTTTCATATACACTTCCAACTACGGTAAGTATATGTTGGAGCTTGTATCTTTTGTGATTTATATAACGGTAGTGGGAAATTAAACATGCCTAATGTAATACGTACCTATCTTGAAGCTTGATGGCGCGAAATTGGGATTAAGGTTTTCCCAAAATGACACCATGCCTCTTCATAGCTCTCGAGCGACTCCATCATATGCCATGCGTGTGGATGCATCACAGGCTAGTGACTTACTTGCACCTGCCTAAATGGAAATATATCAGGTAGAATTTACCCAAATTTTATATTTTTCTGATGGCATCATAGGTGAGCTCTTCTAACGAGGATGTGAGGGCATTTTAACGAGGCCACGTGATAGAAATTTCGAGGATTTACTTTATGACTCACCGATCTTGTGCGGGAAATTATTTCCGTGTCGGTAGAATATCTTTTTATGATTTTTAGGGTTATTATATTATGTATTTTAGGTTTTGTTATCTTCTTAGATTTTATTTCTATCTTTTTAGGTTTTATTTCTATCTTTTTAGGAAAGTTTATATCTTTTACCCTTTTTAGTTTCTAGCCATTTTAGTATAAAAACCCTTCTGTCTAGCATAGAAAATGGGAGAATTTTTCTAGAGAGAGATTTTTTAGGTTTTGCTTTTAGAGAGGAGGAAGAGTCGAGAGAAGAGAGAGATGATCGGAGTCGAGATCGAGGTCGGTAAACGAAAGTTACCGGGTTCGTTGATCGTGATTTTGGTTCGGTACTTTGTATTTTTTCGGTTTCTTCTGAATTTCTGTAAGACGATTTTTCTATTTTAATTTGAGTAGTAATTTGTTTTCAATGATTTCTTTTATTGAATTTATTTGTTTCGTAGTTATGATTAGTGAGTAGTCTTCTTTTCTGGGATCGGGGTTAAGCCCGACATAATTAAGCATGTTTGATGAGTAAGATTGAGTATTGAATGCCTTTTATCTATTATTGAGATTTTTTGTTGAGCTTATACCAAGATGAAAGTTGAGGTAATTTGAGTTTTTAACTTGATTGAAAGAGAAAGTTAGTAACTTGAAGGTTGATATTGTTTGAATACGCAAGTTTCAAGTTTTAGATCCAAAACAAGTAATTAAGTGAATTAGGATACGAAAGTAGGTTAATTTACTTGATAGTCAACGAAAGTTGATGACTCTATCTATTTAAAGGCATGATCTTATCTTCTTACGAGTTTTTATGCTTGGCTATGTTGTGGTATCCCTAGTCCTAGATCTTTGTTTTTATTTGAATTATGTTAAGTGAATTTCGTTGCTGAGTTACTTGGCTCGGTATCGGATTTATTTAGGTCGTTAGATTGAGTCTTTTGCGTACGGTGGTTCGTTAACGACCCTGACAACGTCGTTAACGAGGCTGCTGGTGTGTGTTTTTGATTGATTTTGTTTGCTTTTTAGTAGTTGATAAACGAACAACCTTGCTTCCTGTGGAACGATCCTGACTCTGCTATACTCAGCGGGGTCTTGACTTATAAATTTATTTGTTGTCAAGAAACACTCATCAACAAATTGGAGCCGTTGCCGGGGAAGCAACGGGTTTGTTTGTTTATCTGTGGGTTCGGGAATAGCCCGACCCCGTTTTTGTTTTTAATTTTTGTTTTCTTTGTTTGTTTTCTCAGTATATGCCGGTAGGACGACGAAGGCTTGAGTTTGACAACACAGGTTATTACTCTGAACCCGAACGTTCCCTACACCGTAGACTCCGAGAAAATCGAGCCATGGCCACACCTAAAGAGATGGCTCGTCAAATGGAAGACCTCCGAAATCAGATGGAGTCGCTGAAAACAAAGAAGGAAGGCGCTGCTGCCGACGCTGAGCGTCAACGAGCTGCTAATGCTCGTCTAGAGGAGGAGCTTAATGCCTATCCGAGGAATGCCAAACAGTACATGCATCCAGAACTGAGGGTGCCCGAGTCTCCCATTGTGCTTCCCGAGATAGAGAAACCCTTTGAGATCAAATCTCAATTCATATCCTTGATTAAACGGGCTCAGTTTGAAGGGAAACCTACTGAGTGCCCTATGGAGCATATTAGAAATTTTCTTGATTTATGTGACACCATAGATGCTAAAGGTGTCTCACTTGAATATGTTCTGTTAAAAGCTTTCAGGTGGTCTCTTACTGGAAAGGCCCTGAGCTGGTTGGAGAGCCTACCTTCTAAGTCTATCAGGACTTGGAAAGCTTTGTACAATCAATTTCTTACAAAGTTCTTCCCTCTTGCTAAGACTACGGAGTTGAGGAAACACATCACCTCCTATCACCAGCTGCCTAATGAAACATTCGTTGAAACGTGGGAAAGATTCAAAGAGATGCTTAGACAATGCCCCACTCATGGTCAGCCTTTATATGTTTTGCAAGAAATCTTTTTCCAGGGTATCGACGCAGAGACCAAGAACCGCATCAACACGCATACTGCGTGCGATTTTATAGAGATGAACCCGACGGAGGCATGGGAACTGTTGGATAAGTTGTCCAATTATGATGTCATGTATGGAACCCAACAGACTCCACAACCCCAGAAACGTCTCTACATACCTAACCGAGACGAAGTTGACCTGAATGTTAAAAATCAATTCCTGCAAGATGAGGTCAACCGTCTGAAGAAGCAGGTAAGTTTTCTGAAATCCTCTCAATCATGTCAAGAATGTGGTTCTTCTGCACATAGTACTTCTGCTTGCACTAACATAGAGCAGGTTAGAGCCGCTGAGACAATTGCTGAGATGAATTGTAAGAGAGGACCATACAGGAACCAACCTAGCTATCATGACAGGTCAAACAACTATCAGGCATGGGGCAATCAGAATACAAATCAAAACTATGCAGTGCCTCCACCAGATAGACGACCTACACCCTATCGACCTCCAGGCCATCAGGAGCCACCATCATGGGTTTAAGGATTACAGGACGGCATTAACGGAGTAACCAACAAGGTTAACGAAGTTCAAGCCAACCTGAACCAACAAAACAAAAGATGGGGAGAGTTCGATACATGGAAGAAGAGTGTTGATTCCCAACTAGGGAACCTTGCTGCACAAATTCCGAGACCAGAAGGGCAACTCCCGGGCCGCCCCGAGGAGAACCCTAGGGGACAAAAGCAGCGGTGCACCTTAGGAGCGGGAAGACATTGCCGGAGCGAGTCCAAGCTGAGAACAAAGAAGAAGAGGACGTCACCAAACGGCTCGTTAACGAGCCAGCGAGGGCAAATAATGAGCCTTCTACCAGGGTGACGAGGCTCCAAGGGTTCCTAATGACCCAACCCCAGGTAAGTTTTCTAATCCGAGCCTTCCTCTCGACCCCAGGGTAGTTAACGACCCCATCTGGGTCGGTAACGACCCGTAGAGGCCAACAAATGACCCTAGTGTCGACCCGATACTCTCACCTCTCGAGCCTAACTTGGTTCCAAGAATAGTGAAATCTCTTCCATTTCCAACTAAGAAATCTATGGACTCTATTGAGAGTAAGTTCAAGCGTTTCATAAAGATTCTTCAGGGCATTAATATTTCCATCCCATTCGCTGAGGCCCTAAGAGAAATGCCGGCTTACACAAAGTTTTAGAAAGATATTCTTAGCAGGAAAAGATCCATTACAGAGTTGCAGGATGAAGTCAGATCAATAGCTCTACCGGAAAAGCTAGGAGACCCTAGGAGATTTACAATAACGATCGGCATAGGCAACCACAAGTTCAAGGCTTTATGTGATCTGGGCGCCAGTGCTAGTTTAGTTCCTCTCTCAATCTGGTCCAAAGCTAATATGGGACCACTAGGGCCCATCAACATGCGACTTTACATGGCAGACGGATCCTGCATCAAACCAACAGGGGTATTAGAAGACTTTCCAGTTCAAGTAGGCAAATTCTTTGTTCCAAACGACTTCATCGTTATGACAATGCCCGAAGATCCCGTGGTGCCTATTATTTTAGGAAGACCGTTCCTCTCCACAGCTGGAGCCATAATCGATGTTAGGAGGGGACTCCTAACTTTTGAAATTGGGAATGAGGTGACGGAATTCCGATTTAAACAGTCAATTAAGGAGACAGATAGAGCCGAAGTGATGCCTCCCTCGTTTGGGATGCTCCGGATCGATCGGTGGCTTGAGTCTTGGGTCTCAATTTGGCGTAGCGGAAGGCTGATTTTGATTGTGAATTGGTTCGAACAAACAATGAGAATCGAGAACTCGAGAGCAATTTGTGATTGTTTGAGAGATTGAGGGGGCGGTGCAAGCACAAGGATAAAATAAGGAGTAAAACCTCGACTTTATTAAACCCTAATGTGCGCTATCTAAAAACATAGGCCTAATCTCTCTTATATAGAGAGGCGACTGAAGAAAACCAAAGAAAACCCTAATATGGTGGCGGCGCGCCTAAGGCAAGCTTGCAAGCTTAAGGCCCAACGGCGCGGTCCAAAAGTGGTCGGCGCAATGCCCATAATTATCCTTCTAAATGTATAAAACTAACAATAGTAATGTTCCATAATAGAAAGTATGCATAAAAGTACTAAAAACGGATAGGTCGTCCGTGACCGTGCCGGGAGTGTCACGACAAGGCTGTCGCGAGGCTGGCGAGGCAGGGTCTCGGCGCTGGCGAGGTCATGGCACGATCCCGGGCGCTGGCGCTGGCGCTGGCGAGGCCGCTGGAGAGAGGGTCTCGTGAACCTCAAATAGCGATCCATGTCCCCGTTGGCCCGAGTTGAGGTTCCTCGACGCCGAGGACGCACAAGGCTGTGTGCGTCGGCGCGGCGAGGGGCGCGCCGTGGCCTGCGGAGAGGCGCGCCAAGAGAGATCGTGTCGCGTCCTGGATTGCTCGAGTCCTGGCACGAGTGATGGGGCCATCCGAGCGAAGTGTGAATGCGTCGTCCTCTTGGCTAGCATCCATGACGGGGGTCGCATCACCCTCCCCCACTTGGTTGGGAAACGTCCCCGTTTCCTCATAAGCGGGTGCAACATAAGGGGAGAGCTCAGCGACATTGAAGCTGGAGTGTACCGAGTGCTTGCCTTCGAGGTCGAGCTTGTAGGCGTTGTCTCCGATGTGCTCGAGGACCCGAAAAGGCCCATCTCCACGTTGGTGAAGCTTCGTCTTCCTTGAATCCGGAAATCTGTCCTTCCGAAGATGGAGCCACACGAGGTCCCCGAGGTTAAAAACCATGCGTTTCCGACCCTTGTTGTGCTGCGCCTCGTATTGAGCGGCTCGGCGCTCCAATTGAGCTCTAGTCCGCTCGTGTAGCTTGCGGATGGCTTCGACACGGTTGGAGGCGTCGATGTGCTCGCCGTTCTTCAAAGACCAAGGAGTAAGATCCATGGGAGAGTGAGGGTTGAGGCCGTAGACAATCTCGAACGGCGTCATCCGGGTGGCCGAGTGTTTGGACCTGTTGTAAGCAAACTCAACAAACAATATTAGATCCTCCCACCGGCGTGGGTTATTTTTGAGCACCGTCCGAAGAAGGGTGCCCAAGGTCCGATTGGTTGCCTCAGTCTGACCATCGGTTTGGGGATGATAAGAAGTAGAAAAGAGCAATTGTGTGCCTAGCTTTCCCCAAAGCGTTCTCCAGAAATGGCTACAGAATTTCGTGTCTCGATCACTAACAATAGTGCGAGGCACGCCATGTAACTTCACGCAATGTAACAATAGTCCTTGACCAACTCTACTGCAGTGGAGTTGGTTGTCAAGGTGAAGGATCCCACCTTGATAAAGGGAGGTCATGGGTTCAAATCCTGCCTCCAACATCCTGCAGGATTATACAAGGTGTGAACCTTCCTGCAGGTTGGGGTGCATGGGCTGCAGCCCATGACATGCGATTGAGCGCCACTAGTCAGATCGCCGACCGAGGCAGACTAGAGGCTGGCCCACTGGTCAGATACGCCGAGCGAGGCAGGTCGGGAAGGTGGGTACAGGTGGGCTTGATCGCATCACGAAGTCAAGATGCTCTACACCCACAAAGAGATCATTGAATGTGGAGACCCTATCGGAAGATCAGCATTAGGTGATGAAATTTCGGGTCAAAGATGGGCGGAAATAACCACTGTAGTTTCAGTAACGAGCCCCCCAGTCATGTTACCGATTCTCCTGGCAGAAGAAGCAGGCTTGTTAACGACCCCACCAGCATCGTTAACGACCCTAGTAGAAGATAACGAAATTTAAGCCTTTGAATATCTGGAAGAGGTGTTGAAGACAGAGCCAGAAGAACCAATTCTAATCCCTTATGAACCGTCCCCAACACTTAAACCCCTGCCAGACTCCCTCAAGTATGAATTCCTTGGTCCTAATTCTACTTTGCTTGTTGATGTCTCTCTATTTGGTGGTGTTTTCATATGTGATTTCCTTTGTAAATATGTTTCTTTTTCCCCTTTTCTTGTGCTCTTTGTTCCTTTTTAGCCTAGTTCCCGTATTTCTATGAGATTCGGAGACTACGCACCTTTTATGTGTTTTGTAGCTAATTTGGCATGAATCAAGGATCGATTTGAAGGAGGGTCGAGACATGGAGCAAAGGCCGAGCTAAAGCGGGAAAGAGAGAAGCAAGCCATGAAGAAGAACAAGAGAAGCCAACTAAGAAGAAGGTGGAACGAGGTCAGGACCGAGTTGCAACCACATCGGGCCCGACTTTGAAGTCTCCAACCTCGGACCGAGTTGCACAGTAACTCGGGCCCGAGGTTCCTCCATGTCGGTCCGAGTCGGTCACCGAACTACTTGGGCTCCAAGGCACGAATTTGTGGACTTCCACTTTTGCCCTTCATCTAATCTATAAAAGGCCCTCTTGTCTTCTAAGAAAGGGTTCCCTCACACACACACAAAAAGGGGGGTTCCAAGGGAGCCAAGAGGATACTTGGAGAGCAAGGAGGAAGGAGAAGAGGAGGAAGAGAGAGAGAATCGGCCAAGAGAGAGGAAGGCTTGATAGGTTTTGTTGATTGTTTAGCTTTGATTTGCTTTGATCTTGTGGATTTGAAAACCCTTGATTTGTTTTGAGATTGATTATGATTATTGCTTTCTCTTTTGATTTGATTGCTTTCTTTGCTTGTCACATGGAGTAGATCTCCTTGATCTTGGGTTATGGGGAAAAACCCTAGATAGGTTTAGGCTAGAAACCCCAATTCCATAACCTTGAGTGTTTGATCTAAGGAACCCACTCTACATAGAGCTACAATTCCTTGCGAAAGTTGGGAATCAAGGCTTGAGATTGGCAAAGTAGCGAAAGTGAACATGTGTCAATCTCAAGACCTTGCTTCGAAGGGGATTTCCCCATGGATCGAGGTGTAGATGTGGTTGGAACGAGGGCGAAAGCACTCGATCCTAGTCCGATCATCATTCATTGCCTGAATTGGGGTGGAAAAGCCTTAATCTACTAGGGAAGGAACCCAAAAGCCCAAGATCTACTTTTAAAATCTTTGAGTTCGACATCCCCAGCTACCTCGGGCCCGACTTACCCAGTGTCGGTCCCGACTTCCTCTTGTCGCCAACCTCGGGCCCGACGTGACCTCAGTGTCGGTCCCGACTGTTTTCTTTGTTTTCCTTTGTTTTATGCTCTCCTTTCTAGCTTCCTAGTATCTAGACACATCGATCGAGTAGACTTCCCGAGTGTTCGACACCCACCACGTACTACAACGGGGTCGGGTTATAAATTGTATCTCTTGATCCTCGCATCCGAGAGCGATCAAAAGATTGGCGCCGTTGCCGGGGAAGTCTATGTGCATTGAGTGCCAATTTGGTGAGTTTCTTGTGTTTTGGTAGTGATTTGGGTGAGGGAATAGCCCAAACCCTTTGTTTGTTTTTGATTTGTTTTGATTTGTGTTTTTGTTTCATAGGTGTATGCTAGCTCGTTCCTCCCGAGGAACACTTGAGCTTGAGTTTGTGAGTGATCTGGAAAGTATTCTCAAGGAAGCCCGAAGAAGGAAAAGGATGGCGAATCAAGCTCTCCATGTTGATGAGGAGTTGGCTCAACTTAGGGCCGAAATGGCTAGATTGCAACTTGAGAGGGACAATCAAGAAGAGGTGGCAAGAAGAGAACGGGAGCAATGGATGAGAGCCGAGGCTCAACTCAAGGAGATGTTGCGCCAATGTCCTACTCATGGCCAACAACCATATGTGCTTCAAGACATCTTTTTCCAAGGCATCAATCCGGTAACGAAGGACAAGCTCAATCTCCACACCGATTGTGGGTTCATAGACTTGACACCGGATCAAGCTTGGGAGCTACTTGACAAGCTATCCGATTATGAGGCCATGTATGGGGTGAGTCAAGCTAGCAAGGAGGTGAAAGTTCAAGGTGAAGGTGCAAGGAAGTTATATGATCCAAAGGGAGAAGACATTGATAGGGATGTGAAGCTCCAATTCCTTGAAGGTGAAGTGAGCAAGCTTAAGAGGCAAGTCCACTACTACAAGCAAAATGCTAGAGCTTGTGAGGAGTGTGGATCCTTTGCACATGCTACACAAGTTTGTCCGAATGAGAGCCAAGTGCGCTTGGCCGAGCGAATTGAGGAGGCAAACTATGTTCGAGGAAATTTCGGTGGAAGAGGCAACTTCAATAATGGTGGCAATGGCCGGTGGAACAACGATCAAGCTCAAAGCTACAACAACAACTTCAACCAAAACGAGCCAAGGGCGCCACCACCACCATATAGACCACCGGGATTCAATGAGTTACAAACATTTGCTCAAAAGATGAGAGATGGGTTCAAGGAGATGAGGACCCAATTCAATGAGTTTGGTGCATGGAGGAGGCAAGTCGACAATCAATTTGCTCAAATTGCGACTCAAGCCCCAAGAGAGAATGGAAGACTTCCGGGCCGACCCGAGGAGAATCCTCGAGCTCAAAACAATCAAAATGAAGTCCGGGCAATTGGATTAAGAAGTGGCCGAAACCTACCCGAGCCACACGTGCCTAAGAAGAATGAAGAGAGTCGGACCAACTTACCCAGCAAGTCGGGTCCGAAGTTCCCCGAAGTCGACCCAGCAAGAAGATCGACTCCTTCACCACGGACTGAGGTTGAGAGCAACTCGGGACCGACGTACATAGACCTCGGTCTGACCCCTCCGCCCAGGACCGAGATTCACAACATCGGGCCCGACATGGTGCCCAAGTCGGTCCAACCAGGAAGTGTTGCAAATGAAGCGGGGAAGTCCAAAGAAGTTGATCCAAGCAAGATTCAAGGTGCAACAATTCTTCCATATCCCTCGAAGAAGCCGAAAGATGTTGTTGAGAACAAGTTCAAGAGGTTTCTCAAACTCTTGCAAGGCTTGAACATCTCCATCCCGTTCACCGACGCATTGAGTGAGATGCCATCTTATGCCAAGTTTGTAAAGGAGATTTTGAGCAAGAAGAGGTCCATAGTGGAAATGCAAGATGAAGTCAAGACCTTGGAGTTACCACAAAAGCTAGGAGATCCCAGTCGTTTTGCTATAACCATTGGTGTGGGGTCTCAAAATTTCCAAGCCTTATGTGACCTTGGGGCAAGTGTTTCGGTGATGCCCGCTAGCATTTGGAGAAGAGCAAATTTGGGTGAAATGGAGCCGGCCGATATGTCCCTAACCATGGCCGACGGTTCCATCATCAAGGCCAAAGGAATATTGGATGACGTTCCGGTGAGGGTTGGAAAGTACTTTGTCCCCGATGATTTCGTGATCTTGGACATGCATGAGGATCCCTTGGTTCCAATAATCTTAGGGAGACCATTCTTAGCTACGGCGGGGGCAAGGTTTGATGTCAAGAACGGGAAGGTTTCCTTTGAGATTGGGGAAGAGAAGGTCGATTTTCACTTCAACAAAGCTTTGAATGAGCCGGACGCCTTGTCCATTCTTAAACTTGAAGAGAGTGCCAAGAGAGAACGTGAAGAAGTGGAAGTTTCTAGGGAGGTTGTTGCTTTAAGGGGTGATCAAAGCTTCAATGAACAAATACAAGTGAGGGAGTTGTTGGAGCAACTTAAGGATCAAGATGAGTCAAGGATCAATGCTATCTCAAGAAGAGATGAAGAGTATCCTTACTCATATCCTTTTAATGTTGGTGAAGATCACAATTCTTCCCAAAATTTTGATTCCTACATTTGCTTGAGTGATTTGAATGATGACTTAGGAGACTCCTATATTTGCCTTAGTGATTTAAAAGGTGAATTGGTAGAATCTCCTAGGAATACTTTGGATGACTATGGTGTAGGACAAGAAAAACATGATGGAGCAAGCAAGGAGGAGAAATCTCATCCGTTGGAGGAGTATGATGAGATAGGCCCGAGATCGGAGAGCCATGCCTATGTAGACCATCGTTGGTGGTTTTATGGGTATGAAGGTAATGGGAATGGGCATAACAATGGTGAGCAATTCACCGTGTTTCACCCGCCATAAGGTTGAGGTTAGGAAGTCAAGCTAGTGACTCTAAACGAGCGCTTCTCGGGAGGCAACCCGAGCTAGTAGCTTTCTTTTCGTAATTTTAGTTTGATTTTCTTAGTTTAGCTTAGCTTTTCTCTAACCAATCCTTATCTAGTATTTTGTGGATTTATGGTGTTGTGCATCCTTCAAAGTTGTGTAGGATTTGAGGTGAAATATTTAAATGGAAATATGGGAAAGAAGTTGCATGAGGATGGAGTAAAATTGGCGACCCGAATACTCCCACATCGAGCCCAGGTAAGTCGGGCCCGACATAGGGACGTCGGTCCATGAAGTCGGTCCAACTTGATTCGACTAGTTAGAATGCCAATTTTGCCCTTGACCTAATTTGTCCCTTTTCCCCATTAAATATTATCCCCCACCTACCTACCATCTTCATTATCAACTACCATTCCCAAAATACAACCCCTCTCCCTCAAAAGCCTTCAAAGTCGGCTGCCCTTACCCTCACCATACTCGATCCACATCCATCCCACTTCATCTCGTTCCAACCACAAAAAGGCCTCCCAAACCCGAATCCAAGTAGAAATCTCGAGTTCAATATAGTCCTTCGTCCCCCATCTAGATCTAGATCTAGGAAATTTGAGTTCTAAGTTGCCTATTTGTTCAAAAGTTCAAATACTCTTCGAATCCGGTATGTGTTACTCGATCTCTACTTATTTCTTTGAAAATTTTGTGCTTTCATTGCGTAGATTGAGTAATGCCATGTTTGATTGAGAGTTTGAGCTTGAGCATCAATGGTGGATTTGCATGATTTGTGAAATTGAGCTTTAAAGTTGTTTATGCATGCTTAGATCCATTTAGAACTTCGATTAGGGATGTTTGATGGTTGAATTTGAAATTTAAGTGCATGATAGAGTGATTTGGGTTGATTTGAGGTTAGAATCGAAGCATGAACTAGGTCGAGATCGACGTGCCCAGGAGAGTCGGGCCCGAGTTGTGGAAGTCGGTCCAACAAGTCGGACCGAGGTTGAGTAAGTCGGGCCCGACATAGGTTGGAAGTCGATCCTTGTTGTTTTTTCTCTCTTCTTGTGATATCATGTGGATTCATGTGTTTAATTGTTGGCTATAGCCTAATCATGATGTAGAATGATCATTTGCTTAGCTATTGTTAGAAGATGTCCATGATGATTTATGTTGAATTGAGATGCATGTGAGTCTAGAGACTAAGTATGGGGTTCCCTTTGGGTTGGAATGTTGTTGTGTGTTGATAAGTGCTTTTGTTGGGTTGTATGGAGTTTATCTTGGATCCTTTTGTTTGGATGTGTGTAGGTACAATGGAGACAAGAGCTTCATCCTCTCATGCGGAAAGGCCAAGCAAGAAGTCCAAGAAGTCAAGGAAAGAGCCGAAGGTGGATGATGTCTATTTGGAGGATGAAGAGCAAGTGGAGAATTATGAAAGATATATGGCGCTTGAGCACCACACAAGGTGGCTTGATTGGGAAGCCGTGAGGAAGATGGACATGGATCAAGCCCTTCCAAGATGCTACTCCCACATCGGTCTTAATGGAATGCTAAGGTGGGACAACACTCACTACCCCGCCCTCACCTCGGAATTTATGGCCATATTCGAGTGCACTTATGATAATGTGGAGGATGAGGAAGGGGCGATCACTTTCCGATTGGGCAACGAGGACCACAATCTCACTCTTAGGGATTTGGCTACCTACTTCGGGTTTCCATGCCCAAGAGAAGAGGCCGGCGTCAACAATGAGAAGGTGAACCAAGTGTGGCGTCATGTGGCCGGGAAGAGTGAGATGGGAAAGGGCGCCTCCACAACCAAGATTGCTAGCCCTCTTTTTCGGTTCATGGTGCGAGTCTTGGGGTGTGCAATCTATGCTCGTCATGAGTTGAGCAAGCCGATGAAGGAGGAGATCATGTTTCTCCATGAGATGCTCTTCAACACCGAGAAGCCCATGAACCTTGCATGGGAGTGGGTCAAGATGGTGCGGGACTTCCAAAGTTCCTCTTGGATCTACTTCGGCGGGATGATAGCAAGGCTCGCCATGCGTCTAGGAGTTGATCTTGACAAGTATTCTCCGGCTCCGAATGGTGTTGAGTTCATGAACATGAAGTATTTCAAGAAGGCCAACATCATCAAGGAGAAGCTCTACATGATTTCCTTGGCCCCTCACTCAAACTATGATGGTGTGTCGATCCGATTAGTGCACAACCTCTATGATCTTTCTCGGTATCAAAATTGGTACCAAGTGTGGGCCGGCAAGCCACACTCATTTGGTGACCCCGAAGGTGCAAGAGAGGGGCGGCGACAACAACCTCAACACATTCGGTTTACTTCCCCTCCATCTACATCGGATTCCGACCAAGACAACTTCGTGTTTGCACCTCGTGGGGAGGACATGGATGTCGATCAAGGGCAAAGTGAAGAAGATGAGCGCCTCCAAGGCTTGATGGCCGACCTCCGAGCCACGCACCATGCTCCAACACTGGAGGACCGAGGTACATACCAAGTCGGGCCCGACTTCCCTCAACGTCGGTCCACTTCATTCCATGGTGGTGAGGTCCCGAGGCATTATGAACGAGGAGAAGGGAGCGGTGCAAGGCGAGAGCAATTCCAAGGTGGCGGTTATGAAGGCTATGCCCAATGGTACGGTTCGGGAATGGTGTTTCCCGAGCAACAACAACCGGTGGACATGTCCTTCTTAGCCAACCAAATGGCTCATCTCCAACTTCAACAAGAGAATGTTCTCCAAGAAGTCCATCAAGTGAACCAACATCAACAACAAATGTACCAACAACAACAACAAATGCTTCAACAACAAAGCTCTTTCCAAGCTAGCCAACAAGAGATGAACCGGGCCCTCGGCTACACTAGACGAGAGGTAGAGGAGCTTAGGGAGGTGGAAGACCAAAGGTGGCGAGTCCAAGATAGCTACAACACGTGGATGAGCGGGAACTTCCCTTCCCGTGAGGACCAATGGACACGCCCGGAGCCTCAACTCCAACCACCACCACAAGACTTCTACCAAGAGCAAGTGTACGAGAGGGAGCGGCAAGCAAGGCTCCAAAGAGGACGTAGACATGACAACCCCTTCGAGTGATCCTAAACATGCCATTGAAGAATAAGAAATTGTGAGCTTTTCATACTCTTCTCTCTTGCTTTTAAGTTTTGATTTCCTTGTTTGATGGGGACATCAAAAATTTTAAGTATGGGGTGGGGGTAAGTGTGTTCATGATTTCACTTGTTTATGTTTGTTTATTATTTTGAGGATATTTATTTTGTGTTCCTAGTTTGTATTTGGGATGTTTGCTTATTGGTTAGTGGTTTGAGGAAAGACGTGGATGATTAATTTGGTCTTGAATGGATTAGCTTTTGGTTTTAGAGAAATTTTTTATAAAAAAAAAAAATTGAAAAATTGTGTTAAAAACAACAAAAAGATTTTGTGTTTTGTAGGTTTTGGACTAGAAATTCCCATCTTAGATTGCCAAAATAAAAGCTAATGATGATGTGAGCATGTAAATTCCTTTGCATATTTTTGGATAGTTTAGCCTCTAAAAATGATATTGCTTTTGATGTGATCATGATATCTTGCTTGTTTTATTGAACATGTGAGTTCTAGGATGAGTTCTTATGCAACTAAGTATGAGTGACCCTTGTGAGATTGATTTTTGGCCATTTTAGGGATGCTTGATCATATTTGCATATCCCTCATGTTTCTTGTGTAATTAGCTCATTCATGCTTAGTAAAACTTGCTATTGCGGTGTTTATCTATTTTCCAAGACCGTCATGAGAATTGTCCTAGCATGGTCACATTGATTTTGAACTTTATTCTTCTAGTCACATAAATGTTCCATATCCTACCATGAAGTTAATCCTTTGATTGTAGCCCCGTTCTAGCCTAAGCCTTTGTTTGAAACTCCTCAAAAATATTATTCCTAGCCTTATATGACTTGACCCTTATGGGATTGGACTTTAGAAGAGAGGTTTGGATTGTATTTGAAGAGTTGAGATTCTCTTGGGTTTAAGGGCAAAGAATGGTGTTATGAATCATGTGGGTAGTGCATCTTTGTTGTACAAAAATGAAAAAAAAAAGAAAGAAAAGGAAGAAAGAAAATGTTGGAAATGTAAAGTGGAATGAAAGCAAAGAGCTTAAGTGAAGAAAATGGTCCGACCGAGTTACAAGCTACATCGGGCCCGATGTCATAAGAAAGTCGGTCCAAATGTAGAAAGTGTTGAAAATCCAACAAAAAGCATAAGAGCAAAGGCGAAGTGGAATGTTAAGTGAAATTTTGGGTTGAAAGGAAAATGTTAAGTCTTTTGGTTGAGTGTGAAAGTAATTGTTGGATTTGGTGAAGTTGGTGAGAGTTTAGGTTGTTCAATCCCCATTATAAGCACCACAAGACCAAATAATTCCCACCTTGAAAAATACCAAAAGCCCCATTACAACCCGGCCGAATGGAACCTCTTTGAGGACCTCCATTGAGCCGAGTTCGAAATTCTTTGTGTACTTTGCGTTAGGCATCTCTAGGTGGAGGAATTGGTGATATTAGCTTCAATAGTAAAGTTCTTACTTGCATGATTTTTGAGCTTGAGTGTTCATTGCTAAACCCAAACACATGATGAGTGATACACATTCACATATCCCTAAAGTGAGGCTTAGTTGCATTGACTTTATTCCTTGGAACACTTAATCACGTGTGATGATGTAATCTTGCTTGAATGTCTATCACTTGTGCTTAAAATGTGTTTTCATACGAGGCTTTACTTGAAGATTATGTTTCGGTCTTGCTTACATTGTTATTGCTTGAGGACAAGCAAGTTTAAGTATGGGGTATTTTGATGTCTCTCTATTTGGTGGTGTTTTCATATGTGATTTCCTTTGTAAATATGTTTCTTTTTCCCCTTTTCTTGTGCGCTTTGTTCCTTTTTAGCCTAGTTCCCGTATTTCTATGAGATTCGGAGACTACGCACCTTTTATGTGTTTGTAGGTAATTTGGCATGAATCAAGGATCGATTTGAAGGAGGGTCGAGACATGGAGCAAAGGCCGAGCTAAAGCGGGAAAGAGAGAAGCAAGCCATGAAGAAGAACAAGAGAAGCCAACTAAGAAGAAGGTGGAACGAGGTCAGGACCGAGTTGCAACCACATCGGGCCCGACTTTGAAGTCTCCAACCTCGGACCGAGTTGCACAGTAACTCGGGCCCGAGGTTCCTCCGTGTCGGTCCGAGTCGGTCACCGAACTACTTGGGCTCCAAGGCACGAATTTGTGGACTTCCACTTTTGCCCTTCATCTAATCTATAAAAGGCGCTCTTGTCTTCTAAGAAAGGGTTCCCTCACACACACACAAAAAGGTGGGTTCCAAGGGAGCCAGGAGGATACTTGGAGAGCAAGGAGGAAGGAGAAGAGGAGGAAGAGAGAGAGAATCGGCCAAGAGAGAGGAAGGCTTGATAGGTTTTGTTGATTGTTTAGCTTTGATTTGCTTTGATCTTGTGGATTTGAAAACCCTTGATTTGAATTTGTGGATTGCTTTGGATTTGAATGAAACCTTGCTTTGTTTTGAGATTGATTATGATGATTGCTTTCTCTTTTGATTTGATTGCTTTCTTTGCTTGTCACATGGAGTAGATCTCCTTGATCTTGGGTTATGGGGGAAAACCCTAGCTAGGTTTAGGCTAGAAACCCCAATTCCATAGCATTGAGTGTTTGATCTAAGGAACCCACTCTACATAGAGCTACAATTCCTTGCGAAAGTTGCGAAACAAGGCTTGAGATTGGCAAAGTAGCGAAAGTGAACATGTGTCAATCTCAAGACCTTGCTTCGAAGGGGATTTCCCCATGGATCGAGGTGTAGATGTGGTTGGAACGAGGGCGAAAGCACTCGATCCTAGTCCGATCATCATTCATTACCTGAATTGGGGTGGAAAAGCCTTAATCTACTAGGGAAGGAACCCAAAATCCCAAGATCTACTTTTAAAATCTTTGAGTTCGACATCCCCAGCTACCTCGGGTCCGACTTACCCAGTGTCGGTCCCGACTTCCTCTTGTCGCCAACCTCGGGCCCGACGTGACCTCAGTGTCGGTCCCGACTGTTTTATTTGTTTTCCTTTGTTTTATGCTCTCCTTTCTAGCTTCCTAGTATCTAGGCACATCGATCGAGTAGACTTCCCGAGTGTTCGACACCCACCACGTACTACAACGGGGTCGGGTTATAAATTGTATCTCTTGACCCTCGCATCCGAGAGCGATCACTTGTCATCATTAATGCTAAATTAAAAGACAAGGAAGTAGGAAAACTCTTGAATGTGCTTAGGATGCATAGAAAAGCCATAGGCTACTCCCTAGATGATATAACTGGCATATCCCCTTCCCTTTTCATGCATAGGATATACATGGAGGATAATCATAAACCCACCATAGAGCATCAACGTAGGTTAAATCCTAACATGAAGGATGTAGTTAAAAAGGAAATTAATAAATTACTTGATGCTGGGATCATATTTCCTATATCGGACAGCCAATGGGTGAGTCCGGTCCATGTAGTCCCAAAGAAAGGGGGGATGACGGTGTTAGAAAACGAAAAGGGAGAGCTTATTCTGACTAGAACCACCACTAGTTGGAGGATGTGCATTGATTATAGGAAGCTTAATAGTGCTACTAGAAAAGATCATTTCCCGCTTCCTTTCATTGATCAGGTGTTAGAACGCTTAGCCCAACATGATTATTTCTGTTATTTAGATGGCTATAGCGGTTTTTGGCAGATTCCCATCCACCATGATGATCAAGAGAAAACAACCTTTACATGTCCTTATGGAACCTTTGCTTATAAAAGAATGCCATTTGGGCTTTGCAATGCCCCTGCTACCTTTCAAAGGTGTATGATGGCCATTTTTTCGGATATGATAGAGGATATTGTAGAGGTTTTCATGGATGACTTTTCTGTTTATGGTTCTTCATTTTATTCTTGTCTTGCTAACCTTGCACGAGTGCTTAAAAGATGTGAAGAAACCAATCTTGTGTTAAATTGGGAAAAATGTCATTTCATGGTTCAAGAGGGGATAGTACTAGGAGACCTTGTCTCTAAAAGAGGGATAGAAGTAGATAGAGCAAAAATTGAGCTTATTGAAAAACTACCTCCTCCTTCTTCTGTAAGAGACATTAGGAGTTTTTTTGGGCATGCTGGCTTTTACAGACGATTTATTCAAGATTTTTCTAAGACAGCTAAACCTTTGACTAACCTACTAATGAAAGATGTAGTGTTTGAGCTGTCTCTAGAATGTCTTGAAGCATTTTACAGGTTAAGAGCTGCCCTCGTATCTGCCCCCATTATGCAGTCCCCAGATTGGACATTACCCTTTGAGATTATGTGCGATGCCAGTGACTATGTAGTTGGCGCAGTCTTAGGGCAACGGAAGGACAAAAAACTCCACGGCATCTATTACGCCAGTAAGACGCTGGATGAAGCGCAGAGTAAGTATACCACAACGGAGAAGGAGTTCCTTGCCGTGGTATTTGCCTTTGAAAAATTCCGGTCCTACCTTGTTGGATCCAAAGTGATTGTTTATATTGACCATGAGGCTGTTAGATACCTAATGGCTAAAAAGGATGCGAAACCTAGATTGCTTCATTGGATGCTCTTACTGCAGGAATTTGACCATTAAATAAGAGACAAAAAGGGAGCAGAGAACTTAGTGGCGGATCACTTATCCAAATTGCCAGTAGAGCATATCACCGAGTCCAACAATGAGGTTCCAATAAACGATTCCAGACTGGATGAACATCTCCTGCTGAACGAGGTTGAACTCCATAAGACCCTCGTCACCGACCCCTTCAGGGTCGTTAACGAGGTGCCGAGGCTGGAAGGCACAGATTACAAGGATAAACTCCCAGAATGGGTCGGCATACCAGTCAATCAGGTCGTTACTGAACCACGGGAGGTCGTTACCAAGGATAAAATAATGACTCCAGGCTCATTAACGACCCACCCAGGTAAGATTTCTGAAACCGAACTTGCTCAAATAAATTCCATTTCTTCTCATCCTTCTATTTCTTCTTTCCCAATATCAATCCATACTGTTAGAGGGTCAAAAGCCCCTTGGTTTGCGGATTTCGCTAATTATCTTGTAGGAGGCGTGATTCCCGAGGGTCTAACCCCACAAAAGAAGAAGAAATTTCTCCATGATGTAAAACAGTACTATTGGGATGATCCTTACTTGTTTAAGCAAGGAAGCGATCACCTCTTTAGGCGTTGTGTTCCTGAAGAGGAGATCGAGAATGTGATCCGTCAATGTCACAAACTTCCAACTAGAGGTCATGCAAAAGGATTCAAAACCACGACGAAGATTCTTCAAAGTGGTCTCTATTGGCCAACCATGTTCAAAGATGTGCAAGCTTATGTGACAGCATGTGATGGATGCCAAAGCTCAGGCAACATCACTTGGAGACATGAAAATCCACTAACCGAGATATTAGAGGTTGAGCTATTTGATGTATGGGGCATTGACTTCATGGGACCGTTTCCTGCATCAGGCCCCTACAAGTACATACTAGTTGCGGTCGATTATGTCTCTAAGTGGGTAGAAGTTGTTGCTACAAGGACTAACGACGCCAAGATTGTGGCTAAATTCATCAAGGCCAACATTTTCCCCAGGTTCGGCGTTCCAAGGGTTCTTATCAATGATGGTGGTTCTCACTTCATTGAGCGGAGTTTTGAAGCACTTTTGGCTAAGTATGGGGTATCCCATCAGGTGGCAACACCCTATCATCCCCAAACCAATGGCCAAGTTGAAGTTTCAAACAGGCAAATAAAAAGCATATTGGAGAAGACAGTGTCCCGTTCTAGGAAGGATTGGTCCTCCAAATTGGATGACGCTCTATGGGTATATAGGACAGCATACAAGACGCCTCTACGCACCACTCCTTATAATCTAGTGTATGGAAAGGCATGTCATTTACCGGTTGAGATGGAGCATAAAGCACTATGGGCTCTTAAGGAGCTCAACATGAACCTCGACGCGGATGGAGCAAAAAGATTGATGGACTTGCAAGCATTAGAAGAATTGAGGTAGAAGGCATACGAAAATGCTGAAATTTACAAGGAGCGCACTAAAAGGTGGCATGATCGGAAATTGGTGCCCAAAACTTATTACGTTGGCGACAAGGTACTTCTTTTCAACTCTAGACTCCGATTATTCCCAGGGAAGCTCAGGACACGATGCAGTGGGCCATTCGTGGTTCATCACATTTATCCCCACAGAGCGGTAGAGTTGATCGATAACCGAGGCGTAATCTTCAAAGTTAATGGACACCGGCTGAAGAAGTTCCACGAGCAAACCGACCCGGACGAAGAGATCAGAGTCACCATGGCTCTGACATCATCGGACTAGTCAAAGGAGAACGTCGGGCTAACGATGTTAGAAATAGCGCTTACGGGAGGCAACCCGCTTTTTAGTATAGAATTAGATTTTTTCTTTTTTCTTTTCTTTTTTAGATTCTTTTTCTTAGCTTTCTTTTGGGTTCTTTTTAGTAATTTTTAGGATAGAAATTAGGATAAATTTTGAGCTAACAAAATGTAGGAGAAGGGATCGAAAATCACTCCAAGAGGCTACGGTGGCTCGTTAATGACCCACCCAGGGTCGTTAACGACCCGGTTCAAACGGCCCGATCCGGCAAACGGGCAGGTAAGTTTTTTTTAACCTAGTCTATCTTTTTTACTACTCTAGCCACCACCCCCTCTACCTCTTCCTATCCCTTCCCTCTCCTATATAACCCTTCTACCCCTCCCAAAAATTCACCCTCAAATTCTCCAAACTTCTCAAAAACTCAGCCTAAGATCTAAGACTCCCACCACCGATCGGAATCCCTCACCAACCACCACCGAGCAGCCGTCGTTACCGAAGCCCGGAAACTCTTCCTCCCACCGACGAAGATCCAAGCTTTCGTTACCCCGTTTTCACGAGCTCGTTACTCACCCAATTCCGACCCCTTGTTCTTCAATTTCTCGATTCTCCGGTATGTTTTCTAAACCCTAAATCGAAATTGCATGATTCATGTTTTTTAGGGTAGAAATTTCATGTCTAGAATTGAGTTCATAGAAAGTATTGATTTGCATGATTGGATTTTGCCCATGAAAGTTTGATTTTGCTTAGCAATTCTAGATCTATAGAAGGATATGCATGTTAGATGTTTCATTGTGAAGAGTTGATTGTGAAAAAGCATGAATTTTTCTTGTTCTAGTATCAAGATACAAACTTTGCATGTCAAAATTTCGGGTAAAATTACCATGTTCGGGATGGGTAACTAAGCAAGTATGGAGTGCATATATCTGATCGTGTGACTTGTGAAGGAGTATTGAGGATTGCATGCTTGATTTTTGCTTGATTTTTAAGGTAGATTAAACTCGGAATTCTGCGACTTGGCTCTCGGCAGTTCGTTAACGACCCACAAAAGCTCGTTAACGACCCTTCGTAGCTTCAAAGATCAATACCAGTCCAGATTAGTAAATGACCCAATTGGGTAGTTAAATTCCGAGGTTATTTTGAGACCAAGTATGGGGTCTCTTGCCTATCTATTTTGAGTGGATCTTATCTTGGAAAATTCTTGATTGTTTTGTAGGATCTCATGGCAAGTTTAAGCAGACCCGCTACCCGAGCTCAGAAGAAGAGAAGGAACCAGAGGTCCCCATCTCCACCTCGCATGGACAATGTGATTTTGAGTACTCAAGGCCAAGCAAAACGATATTGTGATATTCTAGAGAAGGACCACAACACTCGTTGGTTCTCGAAGTCTAGTGCTATAAACACGGGGATCTATACGGACGTCAAGGAGGCCTTCGTTATCCATGGTACAGCTCATCTCCTGAATCAGGAGAATTTGCCACACTATCCGGCCCTCACATCCGAGTTTTTGGCAACTCTAGAGACTAGTTTCCCATCAAAGATTTCGGCGGGACGAATCTGGTTTCAGCTCGGTAATGTGAGCCGTGAGTTCAGCATGGCAGAGTTCAACACAATCCTAGAGCTTCCAAATCCGTCTAGAGACTACAGCTTGAAAGACTACAGAGTGACTCGGACTTGGAGCTACATCACTGGGGAAGTCCAATCCTCCACAGCGGCATTATCTGGGGCAAGCATCATCAACTCCATCTTCAGGATCATTCTCCGAGTCCTAGCCGCTACATTTTGGCCGAAGAGAGAGTTGAAAAGGCCAACGAGGACGGAAGTTGCTTGTCTCCGCACCATCCTTTTCGAGGAGCCCGACCCCTTGAATTTGGGGTATGAATGGCTCTACTACGTCGAGAAATCAACCAAGTCCAAGGAGGTTTGGTGTGGCAACTTGGTTAGCCTTTTGGCTAAAAACCTTGGGGTTGACCTTACTCGCTACACACCGGCTCACGCGCAACTCCTCAACAAGAGATATTGGTATAGCTCTAGTGTCTTCATTCAAGCCGAGGGAGGATTCAAGGTGAAAGTGCAAGACCGCATCGTTACACCCACCCTCGACAAGTTGGAGCTTCTCTACGTACCAAATTGGTACGAGGCATGGACGGGACATGCTTTCCGATTGGAACCCAAGCCGGAGGATGAGCTATCACTTCGGCCGTGTGAGACGAGGTTTGAGCGAGATGAAGATGCAATGGATGAAGATGAAGATGACGATGAGGATACCGAGGTAGTCGGCGATGACACTGAAGAAGCCGACACAGAGGGAGGAACTGAGGAGCTTAACTTTGAGGAAGAGAACCTCGGCACGGAAGTTTTAGGCACCAACGTCCTCGTTGACGAGCCCACCAAGCTCATTAACGACCATTTCCAGCCTCCTTCCTATACTTCTAACGAGGCACCCAGCTTCGTTAATGAGGCACCGAGAGCTCTTGTCGACCCACCACCAGCTCCTACCGACCCTCATTCCTATGGGCTCATGCCTTACAACCCGGTGATGTACCAAGATCATTTCCAGCCTCACTATCCACCACCTCCTCAGCCTGAGTACACAGGATCGAGTATGCCACCACCATGGGCCGAGGATCTTTCTGCACGGATGCAACAACTTCACCTCCAGTAGGACCATATTCATAGGAGGATGGATAGATGGGAATCTATCTATTCTGCTCGCATGTCGATGGAGGATGAGAGGCATCGTCAGACAGAGGCGGATGATGCTGAGCATTGGAGGACGATGTACGACTTCATGGGGAACTTTGAGCACTACTTTCCTCCACCAAACCGTTGATTCAGCCTGAAGATGAAGTTTTTCCTTGTTTCTCACTTTTGAGACTTTGTAAGTTTTTATGTTTGTTTTTCTTTTTCTTATTTTTATCTTTGTTTGTTTTCTTTTCTATTTCTTTTCCTACTTCTTATTTTTCTTAAAGTGGGGACACTGTAATTTTAAGTATGGGGTGGGAGAAAATAGAAAACTTGTTGTCTTATGTGTTTATGTGTTTAGAGTAGTTTTTGTTCTCTAAAAAAATCGAAAAATTGGAAAAAATCTAAAAAGAGTTTTAGAATTGATAGATATCCCTTTATTAGGTTCTATGATAGTAGTTGCTAGCTTAATCATATAATTCCTTGCAAGCATGTCTTTAATAGTATAGCCGGATTCTTAATTTGAAATTGTTTTTAGAAGAAGATAGCAATTGATGAAATTGAGCACATATACCTTATAGCATAAGTGATGCAATCCAACAAAATTGTTACCTAGTGAGGAATTTTTGGCCTTATAGGGAGAACATCAATAAATCCCTCTTCTTTTCTTGTGTGATTTACTCTCTATATGCATATTATCTCTTGGAATTGTGATGGTTATCTATTTCTTGAGACCCGTATGGAATTTATTAGTTCATTACTTGTGAAAATCATATGATGGAGAACTTATTTTTATAAGCCCTATTATTCCCTATCCACCTTTACATGATCCTTCTTTTGACAGCCAATTCTAGCCTGAAGCTTTTATTTTTAGCTCCACAAAAATATGTTCCCTAGCTGAGATAAGCTTGACCCTATCCGGGGATTAGGACTTAGATTGGAGAGGTATTTTTGTTGAGTGTTAAAAAAAAAAGGGGGAGTGACTTATAATGTTTGCTTTGATTGAAGGATTATTGGGAAGGGTAGATTGGAAGTCTCTTGTTTTACTTGTAATAAGGAATATCTCTTGATAAGCAAAAGATGCACAAAATGAAGTTATTTGTTGGAGGTAATGAGAAGAAACAAATGAAGAATACACAATGAAGCTCGTTAACGACCCTGAAGTGTGCTCGTTAACGAGGCAGCGAGGGAAAAAGAAAAAAAAAAGAGAAGAAAAAATGATAATAAGGACTTGGATGAAAAGAAGAAGGAAGTTTGAAGTGCATGTGTGAGTATAGATAATATTAGAGATTCTTTATCTTATGAGACTTTCTAGGATAATAATGGGTGAGTGAAAGAGAGTGTGCATAATGAGAGAGTGAGTTTGGTATATGTTTTTATGAGTGTTTTGGTATTGTCTGAGTTTTTAGGAGTCCTTGATTCCCGGATATTATTAGCACCACATGACCAAAATATTTTCCACGCCTATTTGTTTTTACCAAGCCCCATTACAACCCGACCGAATGGAAGCTTCTATGAAGTTTTTCATTGAGCCCCCTAAGTTGCTCTTGATGATTTTTGCTTGTTTTGACAAATCTTGGGTGGAGAGTATTGGTGATATAAGTTCCAATTTCTATGAGTTTTTGTATATAAGATGATTTGAGAGATTTGAATTTATAAGCCTAAACACTTGAGAGTTGAGTGAAACACATTATATCCCTTGTGAGGTTGGATTGTATTGTCTTATGTCTATTTGGTGCATATATGTGTGATGACATTAATAATCCTTTGCTATATTTTTCTCATGTGTAGAAGTTGCTTTTTAGATGATGGCTATGTCTTGATGAGTATGTTTGTTTGGTTTTGGTTAGTGTTTAGTGATTGCTTGAGGACAAGCAAGTCTAAGTATGGGGTATTTTGATGTTCGTGTTTTTAGTATAGTTTTTAGTAGGTTTTCTTTGTTTATTAGGTTTAGTTTTGATAAGTTTAGGATTAGTTTTGTGTGTTTTTGGATAATTTTGCATATTTTAATAGAATGTATGGAAGCTACTCTTTATTGTGTATTTTGTAGGTTTTAGCAAGGAAAAGGTGCTATATGGAGCTGAATTTGGAGCGTTGCAGTGAAAGACGGAGGAATACAAGATTGAAGAAGTCAGAGTTCAAGTTTTAAGAGGTGAATTGTGGAAGAAACTAAGCTCAGGCTCGTTAACGAGGTTGTGAGGGCTCGTTAACGAGGCCACGTGATAGAAATTTCGAGGATTTACTTTGTGACTCACCGATCCTGTGCGGGAAATTATTTCTTTGTTCGTAGAGTATCTTTTTATGATTTTTAGGGTTATTATATTATGTATTTTAGGTTTTGTTATCTTCTTAGATTTTATTTCTATCTTCTTAGGTTTTATTTCTATCTTTTTAAGAAAGTTTATATCTTTTAGCCTTTTTCGTTTCTAGCCTTTTTAGTATAAAAACCCTTCTGTCTAGCATAGAAAAGGGGGGAATTTTTCTAGAGAGAGATTTTTTAGGTTTTGCTTTTAGAGAGGAGGAAGATCCGAGAGAAGAGAGAGAGGATCGGAGTCGAGATCGAGGTCGGTAAACGAAAGTTACCGGGTTCGTTGATCGTGATTTTTGTTCGGTACTTTGTATTTTTCGGTTTCTTTTGAATTTCTATAAGACGATTTTTCTATTTTAATTTGAGTAGTAATTTGTTTTCAATGATTTCTTATATTGAATTCATTTGTTTCGTAGTTATGATTAGTGAGTAGTCTTCTTTTCTAGGATCGGGGTTAAGCCCGGCATAGTTGAGCATGTTTGATGAGTAAGATTGAGTGTTGAATGCCTTTTATCTATTATTGAGATTGTTTGTTGAGCTTATACCAAGATGAAAATTGAGGTAATTTGAGTTTTTAACTTGATTGAAAGAGAAAGTTAGTAACTTGAAGGTTGATATTGTTTGAATACGCAAGTTTCAAGCTTTAGATCCAAAACAAGTAATTAAGTGAATTAGGATACGAAAGTAGGTTAATTTACTTGATAGTCAACGAAAGTTGATGACTCTATCTATTTAAAGGCATGATCTTATCTTCTTACGAGTTTTTATGCTTGGCTATGTTGTGGTATCCCTAGTCCTAGATCTTTGTTTTTATTTGAATTATGTTAAGTGAATTTCGTTGCTGAGTTACTTGGCTCGGTATCGGATTTATTTAGGTCGTTAGATTGAGTCTTTTGCGTACGGTGGTTCGTTAACGACCCTGACAACGTCGTTAACGAGGCTGCTGGTGTGTGTTTTTGATTGATTTTGTTTGCTTTTTAGTAGTTGATAAACGAACAACCTTGCTTCCTGTGGAACGATCCTGACTCTGCTATACTCAGCGGGGTCTTGACTTATAAATTTATTTGTTGTCAAGAAACACTCATCAACAAATTGGAGCCGTTGCCGGGGAAGCAACGGGTTTGTTTGTTTATCTGTGGGTTCGGGAATAGCCCGACCCCGTTTTTGTTTTTAATTTTTGTTTTCTTTGTTTGTTTTCTCAGTATATGCCGGTAGGACGACGAAGGCTTGAGTTTGACAACACAGGTTATTACTCTGAACCCGAACGTTCCCTACACCGTAGACTCCGAGAAAATCGAGCCATGGCCACACCTAAAGAGATGGCTCGTCAAATGGAAGACCTCCGAAATCAGATGGAGTCGCTGAAAACAAAGAAGGAAGGCGCTGCTGCCGACGCTGAGCGTCAACGAGCTGCTAATGCTCGTCTAGAGGAGGAGCTTAATGCCTATCCGAGGAATGCCAAACAGTACATGCATCCAGAACTGAGGGTGCCCGAGTCTCCCATTGTGCTTCCCGAGATAGAGAAACCCTTTGAGATCAAATCTCAATTCATATCCTTGATTAAACGGGCTCAGTTTGAAGGGAAACCTACTGAGTGCCCTATGGAGCATATTAGAAATTTTCTTGATTTATGTGACACCATAGATGCTAAAGGTGTCTCACTTGAATATGTTCTGTTAAAAGCTTTCAGGTGGTCTCTTACTGGAAAGGCCCTGAGCTGGTTGGAGAGCCTACCTTCTAAGTCTATCAGGACTTGGAAAGCTTTGTACAATCAATTTCTTACAAAGTTCTTCCCTCTTGCTAAGACTACGGAGTTGAGGAAACACATCACCTCCTATCACCAGCTGCCTAATGAAACATTCGTTGAAACGTGGGAAAGATTCAAAGAGATTTCGGGTTCAATGTGCTCAAATTCGTTGAAACCTCCTATCACCAGCTGCCTAATGAAACATTTAGGCTTTATGTTCAATGTGCTCAAATTGTGTCAAATTTGCAGACAAGCAGTGCTTGCACGTATTTTAAGTGGGTTGATCTACCAATTCCAAATAATACTAAGAAGGTGATTTCGGGTTTACTAAGAAAACTAAAGGAGAGAGAACAAGAGAGGGACAAGGCGAAGCGTAGAGCAAACATTTATTTCGTTGTCTTAGTAGTGATAGGGGTTAATCGTTTTTAGATTTGTAATGAAATTTTGATGTATGTTAGCATGACTTCCTTATAGTGCATTGTTATTGGTGATTCATTATTTGCGACAGTGTGCATTAGTTATTGCAAATGCTACATTATATATCCTGTCATACAGAAACCCAAATCATGTCAAGATGAATGGAGTCCTTATAGTTCATCGCTGGTCATGTGTTTTTTTTATATGATCTCAACACAAAATAACTAAAGCTTTCAAACAAACAAATCAGAGAGAAAATGATTCATTTGAATGACTTGGAGTTCTAATTCGAAATCGATATTGTGCATTTGTCGATTTTTGGTTTAATGGATTTCGCGCAAGTGTGCAATTATCTATTTGCGACAGTATGCATTAGTTATTGTACATGATAAATTATATATCCTCTCATAATGAAACCCAAATCCTGTTAAGATGAATGGAGTCCGTATAGTTCATCACTGGGCATGTGTTTGTTTTATATGATCTGAACACAAAATATCTAAAGCTTTCAAATATACAATCCAGACAAAAAACGATCCATTTTGTAGTTCTTATTCGAAATTGATATTGTGCATTTCTCGATTTTGGTAATAGTGGATTTAGCACAAGGGTGCAATTCGTTATATGTGACAGTGTGTAATAGTGCATCGTCGGTCATGTGTTTGTTTTAGATGAACTCAACACAAAATAACTAAAGCATTCAAACACACAAATGATCGTTTTGCAAACAAAAATTCATTAATACGTGGCTAACCAAAATACATCACATGAAAATTAAAGGACTAAAACGTTAAACATAGAAGAGACCTACTAGCCAACAAATGCATGCAATATTACTAAGAGTGCAATTCATTAGCACAAGTGTGCAATTCGTTATATTAGGTACGCTTCGACCTCTTGGCCATCCTTTGGTACTTTGCCCGAGCGTACCTAGGCACCAAAAGCACACCCTGAGGTGCAGTTGAAGTCGAAGTTGATCTCTTCCCTCTTATGTTCATGAAACGTCGACGAATGTCAACCATCTCTGCCCTAATTTCCTCATGGCGGAGCTCCTCCCTGAAGAGTCGCTCGAAACTCTCCATCCAGCTGAAATTGGTAAGGATATCACCCAGCGACCTCCTTCATACGACTGGATTTTTCAGCAGCCATCTTAGAACCAGACATACCTCCATCAAGGCCCAGTGCACCGCAAGCGCCTGGTTCACTTTGAGGATCAGCTCCGGACGCGGCGAGTACTCATCGAGATGTACGATGGACATGTCTGCTACCGGGAGCGCCATGACGCGCTTGCTTGAGTGGACGACCATCCTCAGTACGAGATCCAAATGCATGATTTCGTATTTTCTTTTCTCCTCGAATATCCTAGTGAAGGAAGGAGAGTGGACTATTTCATTGAGGCAAGCCACCAAGCATTGGCGTCCCCACGAGCTCCGCCTCATGATGTTGTGGATGAACATTCGGATGTCCACCAAAACCCGGGCGAGTTTGGGGTTGTGGTTGTTTGTGTTGTAAGCCATTGGAAATGGGTTGAAGTTGTTGAAGGATTTTGTGTTTGTGTAGAGAATACTTGTAAATTTTCTTGTTGATCGAGTGAGAACATATATACGTTAGGCGCAACAACTTATTTATAGGGACATTGGACATTTTTTCCCGCAAGCACATTTTCATTTCCCTCCAAAAAGAGCGTAATTCTATAAATTGGGATGAAGAGTGTTTTTTTTGCCATCGAGAATGAACAGTTATGTTTATCATTTATCAAAAAAAATTGGGATAAGTACTTGTGATTTGACATTACCCACTTCTAGCTGTAATACTATAAGCCTATAACCTATAATCATGACTACATTCATTTTTATTTTATTTTGGTCTAAAAAAATCATAAATAACTTATTTACTTGTAACTTGTAAGTAGAACCACTTTAACTTGTTTTTGGTAGACGGATGGAGTCTTGTACATAATTGCTAGAGTTTAATTATTATATTTTACAAGGGTCCTTCCCATTTTGCGATATTTTGCGTTCAGTTATTTGATGGAAGATCTACCTACATGATATATTACATATCCTGTTATGATGAAAATGAAATCTTGTCATGATGTCTTCCTTATATTTGTGAATCGCTGGTCATGTATTTGTTTGAGATAATCTCAACACATATAAACTACAACTTTCAAACTCACAAAACCAACAATATGCAATGCATTGGAAGGACTTTTAGTTATTAGTGAAAATTGATATTGTCCCTAATTGCGATTTTTGTATGAGTGCATTTCGCGCAAGTGTGCAATACATTATTTATACAGTGTATAATTCTCGATTTTTGGTGGAGTTCCATGAGCGAAAGTGTGCAATTCGTTTGTATGACTGTGCATCATCACAAATACATTACATATCATAGTTCATCACAACAAAATTACAAACCATTACCATATATTGTTCATCATAAATACATTGCATACCATACATATATAGTTAATCACAACAACATTACAAACACTAGTACTACACGCCTGGATCTACACGTCGGGGAATCGGGTGTTGGGCTTCCAATTTCTCCTTCTCGTTAGCCTCATTCAAACCTTGTTCCGCCATTACGTCAATGTGCCCCAAGCGTTTGTAGTAGTCCATGAACGTTCTGCATGCATTCTTTGCAACCTGTACTTTTGCCTTGGGTTCCTTCAATAGGGACTTTTCAATCCGAATCTTGTAGCGTAACTCCGAGACCCTCTGAAATAGACAACTCATACCTACCGAGTAGTTTCTCGCATTTTTCTTTGGATTCCTCTGGTCCGGAACTACCGAAAACCAATTCTTGCATTCGGGTGAGCCGTTCTTCCATCGTTTTGTGATTTTCTTGTTCCTCATATTCAGCAGAAGCATTGGGAATTTCAATAGGGCTTGCAGCGGCTCCACTGCCTGATTATAATTCAAACATGATACACAATTAAGCATTACTAGTTGGTCATCACCATACACTAAAAGGAAAATTGGATTATTTCCGAGGGCGCATCCACCCGAACCAAACCGAGCGACATATCAAATTAAACTGTAAGCCATGAAAACATCACACATAATGTATTTAAAGACTATATAGACAACCCTAACTTTAATTTCTTAAAATTTCGCAAACCCTAATTTCTTAAAATCACCCACCACCGTTGTCGGTATACGTCCAAGCCCAGACGATCGAAACACCTATACACATATATGTAATAAACAATAGCGGGTAGTCCGGAATGCAATAGAGTACCTACAGTAGATGATGGTGCCATACATGGGTCTTGTGGAGGGGTTGGCACAGGGGAGAAACATACTTCACTCATCATCTCGATGTGTCCCCATTTCCTGAAAACATCCTTCAAACCATCTTCGCCTTTGACCAGATCTCCGGCTCTCCTATTAGCACAACGAATTCTCCGGTTAACTTCCCTAAGCTTATCTATCAGAGCGTTTTCAGTGTTGTGAGACGCTTCGAGCGTCGCCTCCAGTTCAGCGACAGTCGTGCTCCACCGTAGGACATCATCATTGCCGGTGGAACTATCCGACGAACCACTCTAAGAATCCATACTGAATTTTAAAAAGGAACTACAATTTGGAATCTTCTACAATACAGAGGAGCATGCACATGAATTTATATGGAGCCCAAATCGGGAAGATAAACGATTACCGTTTGGTATACTAATCATCACACACCGTCCTCCTGACATGTGGAAATTGGTTTATAAACCGCATAACTTTTTTTTGTGAGAACATCAATTTGTTTATAAACTAGTTTAAGATTAAAAAAAACTAATTGAAGTTAAAAAACTAGATAAAATTTGGATAATAAACTAATTAAATTAATAAACTTTGTTTAATTTTTGTTAGTATTAACTAGTGGAAAACTTGAAATCGTAAAAGTTTATGTTAGTATTTGATAACTTCTCCCACCCACTACCTTCTCTCTTCTCTCCATTAATTCCTCTAAAGAGGCTCTCACGCCTTTTTAATTAGAATTTTTTTTCTTTTTTCTTTATCCAAATAAATTAACACAAACTAGGTAATAAGCTAATTTTTCTAGCTTATCATTTAACTAGTTTATTAATCAATAACTAGTTTTTTTAGGCAAGACAAACATAGTTTATGAATTTTTCTAAATCAGTGAGGGTTTATTACCAAGTTTACTTGGAATGTCAAGTAACCTAAATATTGTGATATTTTTCAAATTTTAACATACATAATTGAAAATGACTTATATTATGAAAAATCATTTGGAGCCAAAAATATCTTACATTGCGCACAGGGGAGAAACATACTTCACTCATCATCTCGATGTGTCCCCATTTCCTGAAAACATCCTTCAAACCATCTTCGCCTTTGACCAGATCTCCGGCTCTCCTATTAGCACAACGAATTCTCCGGTTAACTTCCCTAAGCTTATCTATCAGAGCGTTTTCAGTGTTGTGAGACGCTTCGAGCGTCGCCTCCAGTTCAGCGAAAGTTGTGCTCCACCGTAGGACATCATCATTGTCGGTGGAACTATCCGACGAACCACTCTAAGAATCCATACTGAATTTTAAAAAGGAACTACAATTTGGAATCTTCTACAATACAGAGGAGCATGCACATGAATTTATACGGATCCCAAATCGGGAAGATAAACGGTTACCGTTTGGTATTCTAATCATCACACACCGTCCTCCTGACATGTGGAAATTGGTTTATAAACCGCATAACTTTTTTTGTGAGAACATCAATTTGTTTATAAACTAGTTTAAGATTAAAAAAAACTAATTGAAGTTAAAAAACTAGATAAAATTTGGATAATAAACTAATTAAATTAATAAACTTTGTTTAATTTTTGTTAGTATTAACTAGTGGAAAACTTGAAATCGTAAAAGTTTATGTTAGTATTTGATAACTTCTCCCACTCACTACCTTCTCTCTTCTCTCCATTAATTCCTCTAAAGAGGCTCTCACGCCTTTTTAATTAGAATTTTTTTTCTTTTTTCTTTATCCAAATAAATTAACACAAACTAGGTAATAAGCTAATTTTTCTAGCTTATCATTTAACTAGTTTATTAATCAATAACTAGTTTTTTTAGGCAAGACAAACATAGTTTATGAATTTTTCTAAATCAGTGAGGGTTTATTACCAAGTTTACTTGGAATGTCAAGTAACTTAAATATTGTGATATTTTTCAAATTTTAACATACATAATTGAAAATGACTTATATTATGAAAAATCATTTGGAGCCAAAAATATCTTACATTGCGCAACAGAGGTATTATATAATCTATCCTGTCATACTTGATCCAACATCCTGTCAAGTGAACATCTTTATTGTGAATCGCTGGTCATGTGTTTGTTTTAGATGATCTAAACACAAAATAGCTAAGGCTTTAAAACAAACAAACCCCATAGAATACGATCCGTTTGAAGGACTTGTAGTTCTCATTCGAAGGTGATATATATTGTGCATTTGCTCGATATATTTGGGTAATAGTGGTTCTCGCGCAAGTGTGCAATTCGTTATTTGCAAAAGTGTGCAATAGTGTGCATTAGCGCATCGCTGGTCATGTGTTTGTTTTAGATGATCAAAGCACAAAATAACTACGACTTTCAAAAAAACAAACTCGAGAGAATACGATCCATTTGAACGACTTGTAGTTCTCATTTGAAGTTGATATATATTGTGCATTTGCTCGATTTGGGTAATAGTGGATTTCGCGCAAGTATGCAATTCGTTATTTTGAAAGTGTGGATTAGTGCATCGTTGGTCATGTGTTTGTTTTAGATGATCTCAACACAAAACAACTAAAGCTTTCAAACACACACATGATGTGTTTGCAAACATATATTCATTCATACGTGGCTAACCAAAATACACTAGATGGACAACAAACTAGCAAGCAAATGGAAATTAAAGGACTTAAACATTAAACATAGAAGAGACCTACTAGAAAACATTACACATAGAAGAGATTTACTAGCAAACATATGCATGCAATATTAGGTACGCTTCGACCTCTTGGCCATCCTTTAGTACTCTTCCCGAGCGTACCCAGGCGCTAGAAGCACACCCTGAGGTGCGATCAAAGTCGAAGCTGGCCTCTTCCCTCTTATGTTCATGAGACGTCGACGGATGTCAACCATCTCTGCCCTAAGTTCCGCAATGCGGAGCTCCTCCTTGAAGAGTTGCTCGAAATTCTCCATCCAGTCGTAGTCAATGAGGGTAGCACCGAGCGACCTCCTTCCTATGGCCGGATTTTTCAACAGCCATCGAAGAACCAAACGGACCTCCATCAAGGCCCAGTGCAAAGCAAGCGCCTGGTTCACTATGAGGATCGGCTCCGGATGCGACACGTCCTCATCGAGACGTACGATGGACATGTCCGCGACAAAGAGCGCCAAGATGCGCTTCCCTGAGTGGACTTCCATCCTCAGTACGGGATCGAGCTGCATGATTTCGTAGTTTCTTTCCTCCTTGAATATCCTAGTGATGGAAGGAGAGTGGCCCACCTCGTTGAGGCAAGCCGCCATGCATCGGCGTCCTTTTGAGCTGATCCCCGTGAAGTTGCGGATGAACATGCGTATGTCCATGAAAACCCGGACGAGTTGGGGTGTGTGGTTGTTTGTGTTGTAAGCCATTGGAAACAGGTTGAAGATGTTGAAGGTTTTGTGTTTGTGTATAAAATACTTGTAAATTTTCTTATTGATCGAGTTGGAATGAAATACGTGGAATTAGGCGCAACAACGTATTTATAGGGACGTTGGAGTTCAACCAGTTAACGCACATGGAAATTTTTTCCCGCCAGAGCCCATTTTCATTTCCCTCCAAAATTGGCGTAATTCTATAAATTGGGATGAACATTTTTTTCCATCGAGAATGAACAGTTTTGTTTATCAAAAAATTGGGATAAGTAATTGTGTTGTGACATTACCCACTTCTAGACGTAATACTATAAGCCTATAACCTATAAACATGGTTACATTCAATTTGTTATATTTTTGGTCTAAAAAAATCATAAATAACTTATTTACTTGTAACTTGTAAGTACAACCACTTTTAATTGTTTATAGTAGACGGATGGAGTCTTTTACATAATTGCTAGCGTTTAAATATTAAATTTTACAATGTGCATTCCCATTTTGCGACAGTGTGCATTCAGTTATGTTGATGGAAGATCTATATACATGATATATTGCATATCCTGTCATAATTAAAATGAAGTCATGTCATGATGTCTTCCTTATATTGCGTCGCTAGTCATGTATTTGTTTGAGATAATCTTAACACATATAAACTTGCATTCTTCAAACTAACAAAACCAACACTATTCAATCCATTTAAAGGACTTTTAGTTATTAGTGAAAATTAATATTGTCCCTAATTGCGATTTTTGTATGAGTGCATTTCGCGCAAGTGTGCTATACATTATTTTTGCAGTGTGCAATTCTCGATTTTTTGGTGGAGTTCCATGAGCGAAAGTGTGCAATTCGTTTGTACGACTGTGCATTTCACCACTGTGAAGTATTTATGTAACCGAGGTTCATTGATGATCGGTTTGCAATCAGAACATCATTCATTTGTTTACATAGTAACTATTCGTAAAGAACAAGGATAACGATAACGTATCAAACAGGCTATTAGTACAATATAGAATTATTGTTTTTTCAACATTACACATGTAACCTTGTACACAGAGGTAGACGACCCATCAACATGCACTTTCCTAAAGGAGCAGAAAACTTGGAACGTATTCACAAATGTGATGAATGTAGTCCACGTCTAGCCACCTAAATGATTGACGCGTTTTGGAATCCGGGTTATAAACGATCAAGCACAGATCCCCACTGTTACAGAGATCGAATGGGTGTATTACTATGTCATTGTTTCACTTGACGTGTATAGCCCGTGCACCTGGGAGGTCAAAAGTGTATTTCTTGATCAGCCCACGTTTGACTCGTTAAAAACCCACATAGAAGTCAGGAAATCTAAGATAGATATTGTGGAGTCATAGTCAATGACTATAACTTTGCACGTATAAGCAAATGACTTGTAGAACTCTTGTGGCAGATCTGTTGTGTTGATCATTCCCGTTGACACCTTGAACGAAACCAACTTCCACGTTGATACACCACCAAAGTAATTATAGGACAAGAAGTATAACGCCCCCTTGAAGAAGCATGGATTGTGATACCGCAAATCGTCATTCCAGTTGATATCGTGTTGGGAGACTGGCTGCACCGTCCATGCAAAGGTCTTCATGCTAAAAACAGCCACATAATGTAGCGTGAACTCGCAGAAAATGAATTTAACGATCTTGTAATCATCGTTCTCCGAGTCGTATCAGATCCCAAGGTCAGAAACTTCTGCCCGTACAAATGAATCGTCGTTACACCCGAGTACATCCGACAATGCGCAAAATTTTTTGAGGAAGAGATTCCAGAGATGTAATGGTGCGAATTCCTCCTTGAAAGTACCCTGTCTCAAGAGAAACATGCCATCCATATAAGAGATTATGAATGATGATTCCATAACATCTGGATCACAAAGTTCAAGGGGTGAACCGGAAGTTGCGTTAATTGCCGCTTCTAGTCGAGTCACACAATCCTAGACCGGACCATGTACCATCATAAGCATGCATCGGTGCTAAGTTGCTTATGACCTTCTTAGATGAAGTTGAACAAACTGACTACTCTTGATTACGACCATCCACTCAGTGCATACAATTTGAGATCGTACAAGATCCTCAACCGACATGTCGAGTAATATGTCGTCTCAAATCTCATTTGGGTGGTAAGTTTGGGGACATGTTTGGACGTACCACTTTGTTGAGAGGGTTTCCCGACATCAAATAAATTTGTTGTCAAGACCCCGCTGTGTATAGGGAGGTCAGGATCGTCCATGGGAAGCAAGGTTATGTTTGATTACTAAACTAAAAAGCAAAAGAGAAGGCAAAACAAAGAAAAGAACAAAGGAAAACAACTAAATAAATGCACTAGAAGGGGTCGATATCGACCTTGTCAGGGTCGTTATCGAGGTATGAATGCATCAAGAAGAAAGGGAAAAATTGCAGGACGATATCGACCTGGGCAGGGTCGATATCGAGGCAACCGAAAATTAAACTTGACTCAAAAATAAGGAAAAACTCTAGGATAGGGGTTCACCACAACACAATCATGCAATTTGAAATAATATAAATCATAAATATCATGCTTTTGAGATAAAGTTATCACCTTTCGTTGAATTAATCAAGCAAATCAATCAATTTTCACAAATCAATTCACCTAATCTACTTGCTTTGATCTAAAGTTCTCAACTTTCGTCTCAAACTTTATCTCGCATTCAAATTCATAACAGTCTCTTTCAATCAAGTTAAGAACATGAAATACTTCAACTTTCGTCAAAGCTTTTTGCACAAACAAGTACAAAATAGATAAAAGGGCAATCAATTCATTCATCACATCATCATTCATGCACAATCATGTTGTTTTTCTAACCCGAACTCTAGAAAAGAAGACTACTTACTCATGATTGGAGAAAAATAAGTGAAACAATTGAAAGAAAACATAATTGAATTAAAACTAAAGTCTTACTTGTATTAAAACTTCAAACTTGTCTTAGAACACACCTAGAACACAAGAAAATCTCCCACAATCTTCTTGCTTGTGCTCCAAACAACACTTGTCTTCGAAAAAGCCAAAATAACGTGTAAAATAAACACCCTAGGAGGTGTCCCCTTCTACACTAACGTGTCCCCCTTCTAAAGCTAGAACAAGAGTATTTATAGAGAAAAACCTAATCTATCTAGAAGCTATCTATAAGGAAATAAATCTAATAAAAGATATATCCCTTCTATGAGGAAATAAATCTAATAAAAGATATATCCCTTTAAAAAGCGATCTAATAACATAAAAGGAAACTAATAAAAAGGGATAAAAATACATTAATTGTACCGACTCTAAAGTCTTCTACCAACACGGGACCCTCAGTATTAACCCCGTCAAGATCGGTAGATCACTCTTTGAATTCTCGAATTTTTGCTCTTCTCCGCACCTCGATATCGACCTGGGCAGGGTCGATATCGACCTCCATCAATATTAAAAATAGCTTTGAGTAAAACTTGCGTAGCGGATTCGTTACAACTCCGTTTGACTCAATTGTTTTTCCTATGTCTTTGTAACGAGTTTCTCTACCTCTTTCCAAGCTCAAACTTGATCTTCAATGTGTTTATTGGAGTGCTTTTCTTCGGATTTCACTTCATTCTCGAGTTCTATCTTCAAGTGCTTTCTTCCTTTCTTCAAAATATGCTCCAAAACAACTTCAAAACCTACAAAACACCACCAAAGCTTATGTAGACTCCATGTATTAAGGAAATATGAAAACCTACACAAAATACTCAAAATAAAACACAAAACTAAAAGAAAAAGACTCAAACACACAAAAACACACGCTAAAAACACAACTAAGAAGACGGATATCAAAATACCCCATACTCAGACTTGCTTGTCCTCAAGCAATCACTAAACATAGATCAAAACCATCAACACATCTATCAAGTAATAGCCTTTATCAAAAAGCAACTTCAGCACAAGTGAAATTTAGACAAGTGACTTTAACGTCATCACACATATATGAGCAACTAATGAACACAAGCAATCGCAATCCAACCTCACAAGGGATATGTGTTTCACTCAACTCTCATGTGTTTAGGCTTATATATGAAACTCTCAACTCAATCAAACAGGCAAAAACTAACAGAAATTGTAACTTATATCACCGATCTCTCTACCAAAGATTGTCAAAACATGTAAAATCATCAAGAGAACTTAGGCTCCATGGAAAACTTCATAGAAGTTTCCATTCGGCCGGGTTGTAATGGGGCTTGGTAATAACAATAAGGAATGGGAATATTTTGGTTTGTGGTGCTAAAAATTCGGGAATATAGACTCCTAAACTCTCAACACAACTCACCAAATTTTTTCAAGAACATCTTACCAAACTCTTTAAACATTAAAGCTCAACTCACTTCATCAACCCAAATTCATCCTAGAAAGTCTCATATATACATACAAGAGAATCATTGGCTTTTTTTTCTTTTGTTTACTGGCACTTATTCACTATTTCCTTCTCCTCCTTTTTATGAATTTTTAATGATTTTCTGATTTTTTTTTTCCGAAGGAGGAGAGTCGATATCGACCCCACTGGGGTCGATAACGAGGCTGCAGTTTTATTTTTTTCTTACTTGTGCCTTCTTTTCTTTAAACCAAGAATCTTTCCTTTTACAACCCTTTTTTGAACAATGATACTTCCATTCTACCCATCTCATTCCTTTATTGAACCAACACTCAAACTCACAAAACAAATCCAACCATTGTACTAAGTCCTAATCCCCGGATACGGTCAAGCTTATATTGGCTTAGGAAAATAATTTTGTGGAGCTTACAAAAATAGGCTTTAAGGAACAGAGAAATTGGCTTCAAAAAAAGAGGGATAATGGAAGGGTGGATAAGGATTAATAAGGCTCATGAAAAGTAAGTTCTCTATCATATGATTAAGTAATGAACTAAAATCTTATATAGGCTTTGAGAAATAGATAACCATCAAAATTTCAAGAGATAATATGCACATAAGAGAGTAAATCACACACAAAAGAAAAGAGGGATTCTTGATGTTCTCCCTATAAAGCCAAAGATATCTTCACAAGGTAAATCATTTTGTTGGATTGCAATTAAACTCATGCTAAAAGTTATACATGCTCAGTTTCATCACAAGCTAAAAATTCACACAAAAATAATTTTATGGTAGACTCGGGCTAAACCATCAAAGATATGCTAAATGGATTTACATGATTATGCAAGCAATTACCATCTTAGAACCATAAGACAAGGGTACTCATCAATCTTGAAAATCTTTTTGTATTTTTTCAAAATTTTCAAATTTTTTTTCATTTTTCTTTTAAGGAAAGCAAAGCAACTAAAACCAACTTAAACTAACACAAGACAAAACACACAAACACATGCAAAACACAAAGACACACACAAGAGTTTTCTTTTCCCTCCCTACCCCATACTTAAACCTAACAGTGTCCCCACTGTTATAACAAAGCAAGGTAAAAATAGAGAAGTAGGGAAAAGGAAATGAACTCACAACATAAATTTTGAAGCGGCTTTGAAGACTTCCTTAGAACACTTGAAAGAGAGGTGAATCATTGATAATCCAGTGGTGATGGAGGAGGGAAGTGCCTCTCCATTTTAGTCATGAACATACAGGTCTCCGTCCAACGCTTATCCGTCTCCGTCCAACGGTCCTCATTTCCTTGCCAACGCCGCTCATCAATCCTCCTCTGCTGATTATAATATTCTTGGAACTGGTGCTGATGGTCATATAGCCTAAGCTGGCTAGTTTGAAGCAACTCCATGCGGCGCACAAGATCATCTACCCATGGCGGTGGAGCAGTGTTGGAGCTATAGTTGTCCTCACTCGGGTGATGGACTCAATAACCGGCCCTGGACCCCTCCGTAGTATGCTGAAAATGACTGCCCTGGGGGTCGTTACCGACCTTGTAAGGGTCGATAACGGGGTGGTAGAGAGTGAGATCAAATGTGATGGCCCGGGAAAATGTTCACCCATATGTGCATCTCCCCCAAAACCGACCCCCTGAGGGTCGATATCGACCTCTGCATCATGCATCTCCTCATCTCGTACAAAGCGGGAAACTTTTTTTCTTAATGATAACTCGGCCTCAAAGCCCGGAGAGAAAGGATATGGTCGAGAAGTCCAGGCCTAGTACCAATTTGGAAGGTACAAAAGTTCAAGCTTGGCCGGGGATACCACGACTTCTTGATCTTCCACCGTCGTTGTAAGAACGCCATCAATGGTTTTAAGAATACCCGAAGAAGTCCATTAAGAGGAATCAAGAAACTATGGGGACTACCCCTCTTTGTACTTGGAAAGATCGACCCCACACCTCATATCTAGCCGAGTGACCATGCCACCTACATTGATTTCCTCCGACCTTGCCCGGACGGAGAGCACATGCTTGAGCCACTCAAGACCCAAATTCATGGGTGGTGGATCCCTGAATAGCATAGTATGAAGGCACGCTATCTCTTTCTTTGTCAGTCGAGTCAGTTCCGCCTTAGCCCAGATGATGCTTGCTAAAATCTGCAAGATGATGCGGAAAATAGGATTGACAATCTCCTTAGGAGGAAGCGCACCACCCGACAAGTTTTTACCCGTTATATACAGCCATGTATCCAAAACCTTGAAGTCATCCGGGTCCTTATACCCATGCTCGGAGTTGGGTAATTGTAGTAAACAGTTAATGTCGGAAAGCTTGAGGGTGTAAGGTTGATTAGCAAGTTGGAATCTAACTCCTCCAGGCCTCTCGGGATGCTTAGGTGAGAGTTGGAGAGTGGTGATGAACTCGGATGTGAGGGCCGCGTAATGGGGCTCATGGGCGGATAAGAGATGGGATGCACCAATATGAACAAAGGCATCATGCACATCCTCGTAAATGCCAAGTGTTTGGGCATGAGACCTAGAAAACCACCTTGTCTTGTGAGGCTTAGCTATTAACTCATTGAAGGTTTGCTCTTCCTAATCACTATGTAGCTCGAGCACAATGTCCGGACGAGGGCTAGGCTTCCTTGGCCTCTTGCCTGACTTCTTATTGAAGCGACTTGAGCTTTCCATCTCGATCCTACATATTCAAAAAAGTTCCAAGGTAATGCTCCATTCAAAGTACATAAACCAAGCAACCCCATACTTTGAATTGAAAACATAAGCTAAAAAGCACTCAATCTTTACTTGCATGCCAAGAAATAGGAAAACTAAGCAAATATGCATAATTGACCAAAAGTTTAATTAACTAAGCGAATAAGAGCCAAGGGATATCCTAGAAGTATATCCAAATGCACACAAAAAGCAAGAAATAAAAATTCGGCAGTGGTTGATACCAACCCTTAGGGGTCGATATCGACCCTGCTGTTTACATGTTTGAGAAAGGGCCGAATTTTTCGGTTCTTGGCCCACAAATTAGCACATGTAACATCAATTCAAAGAATTCCAAGAATCATAAACCCCATACTTATCCAAAAGCATCCAAAAATCATGTCAAATCGCCAAAAACAAGATGTAGATCAAGAAATTTCAAGAACAATTAGGTATATGCTAAAAAAATGAAATTAATTCAATTTTAAACATGGAAGAACATAATTGATCAACAATCAACATCAAATCAAGGCAAAGAGGCAAAATTTTGTGCTTAAGAACTTCAACCTAGTTCTAGATCTAAGTATGCAAAAATCAACAAAAAATCCCCATTGAACTCAAGAAATCCACCATTGAAGATTAAGGTTTGAGAACTCATACCTGAAATCCAAAATTAGAAGGTAAATTAAAAGATGTTTGGATCGATAACGAAGGGGTTTGGTTCTGTAAGAATGAGAGGGGTTGATTGCGTGGGATCGGGGTGGGGTTGGGAGTGCGGCTGCGTGGGGAACTCGTGCTCAAGCGGCACCCGGTTTAGCAGATTAGGGCAATGGTGGCGGTGAAAACCGGCGGTGGTGAAGCCGCGACAAAAAGGTGGGCGCGAGAGGTGAGAGGAGGACTGCTGGTGGAAGGGGCACCGACAAATTTGGAAGAAGGCAGATGCGGGTTTTGCAGTGGAAGGAGGAGGTAGGGTTAATTTGGTGGGGTATGTAAAAAAAGGAAATTAAAATAATAAGCACTTGCCTGATGTGGATCCGGTTCAAAATCCAGATTTCTTGCAAAGGTTAGTATTTACCCACTTTTGGCCTCAACTTTCTCTTGATTTGTCAATTTGAAACTTCCACTTGAATGCTAGTTTAAGATGGTATGATGTCGCCACCCGATGTGATACCCCATAGTTAGCCAAGAGAGCTTCAAAACTTCTCTCTATTAAGTGTGAACCACCATCACTAATGAGAACGCGTGGTACTCCAAACCTGGGAAAAATGTTAGTCATAATAAACTTGGCCACAGTTTTGGCATCATTGGTTCTTGTAGCGACGGCTTCTACCCACTTGGAGACATAATCAACCGCGACAAGGATATACTTATAGGGGCCCGATGAGGGGAAGGGTCCCATAAAGTCTATTACCCGTATGTCGAAAAGCTCGACTTCTAGGATTCCTGTTAGCGGGTTCTCATGCGTCCGAATGATGTTTCCAGAGCGTTGGCATTCATCACATGAGGTCACATAATCCTGTAAGTCCCAGAAAATGGTTGGCCAATATAGACCACTTTGAAGAATCTTTGTCGTGGTTTTAAAACCTTTTGCATGGCCACCGGTTGGGAGAGTGTGACATTTACGGATTACGCTCTCTATCTCTTCTTCTGGAATACAGCGTCTAAAGAGGTGGTCACTTCCTTGTTTAAACAAGTAAGGATCATCCCAAGAGTACTGTTTGACATCATGTAAAAACTTCTTCTTCTTTTGTGGGGTCAGACCTTCGTGAATTACGCCTCCTACAAGTTAGTTATCAAAATCCGCAAACCAAGGGGTTTTCGACCCTCTTATAGCATGAATAGAGTGAAGAGAAGTAGAAAGAAGGGATGAGGAAGGATCTGAATTGGAAATAAGGTTAGAAAACGTACCTGGGGGGTCGTTATCAACCCTACAAAGGTCGATATCGACCCTCTTACTTCATTAATCTCCTTGGTAACGACCTCTCTGAGCTCGGTATCGAGCTGTCCTGCTTCGGTACCGAGTTGTCCTGCCTCGATACCGATGTGCTCAGCGTTCTCCAGCTTCTTTGATGAAGGATCGATACCGACCCTTGTAGGGTCGGTAACGAGCCTTGGGAAGATTGCAACCTCGTTCAGCATGAGGTGCTCTTCCGGTCTAGAGCCGTCAATTGGTACAGTATTGTTGGAATCCGTGATGTGTTCAACTGGCAACCTAGATAGGTGATCTGCCAGCAAGTTTTCTGCTCCTTTCTTGTCTCGGATTTCATGATCAAATTCCTGCAAGAAGAGCATCCAACGAAGTAGCCTAGGCTTGGCATCCTTCTTAGCCGTTAAATATCTTACAACTTCATGATCAGTGTAAACAATCACTTTAGAACCAACCAAATAAGAGCGGAATTTTTCAAATGCATATAGCACAGCGAGGAATTCCTTCTCCGTCGTGGTATACTTACTCTGTGCCTCATCAAGTGTCTTACTTGCATAGTATATGGCGTGGATCTTTTTATCCTTCCGCTGACCTAGTACTGCACCGATAACATAATCGCTGGCATCGCACATGATTTCGAATGGCAGTGTCCAATCTGGGGATTTTATGATAGGAGCAGAGACAAGTGCTTCTCTCAACCTGTGAAAAGCCTCAAGACATTCTGTAGAAAACTCAAACACTACATCTTTCATTAGTAGGTTAGTCAAAGGTTTAGCTATCTTTGAAAAATCCTGAATAAAACGTCTATAGAAGCCAACATGTCCTAAGAAACTCCTAACGTCTTTTACTGAACAGGGAGGAGGTAGTTTTTCAATAAGCTCAATTTTGGCTCTTTCTACTTCAATCCCTCTTTTAGAGACGAGGTGTCCTAATACTATCCCCTCTTGGACCATAAAATGGCATTTTTCCCAATTTAGAACAAGATTGGTTTCTTCACATCTTTTAAGCACACGAGTAAGATTAGCAAGACAAACATCAAATGAAGAACCATAAACAGAGAAATCATCCATAAAAACTTCTACTATGTCCTCTATCATGTCAGAGAAGATAGCCATCATGCATCTTTGAAAATTTGCAGGGGCATTGCAAAGCCCAAATGGCATTCTTCTGTATGCAAAAGTACCATAGGGACAAGTAAAAGTTGTTTTCTCTTGATCATCAAGATGAATGGGAATCTGCCAAAGACCGCTATAGCCATCTAAATAACAAAAGTAATCATGCTGGGCTAAGCGTTCTAAAACTTGATCAATGAAAGGAAGCGGAAAATGATCTTTTCTTGTAGCACTATTTAGCTTCCTATAATCAATACACATTCTCCAACTAGCTGTGGTCCTAGTGGGAATTAATTCACCTTTTTCATTCTCTACAACAGTCACCCCCCCTTTTTTAGGGACTACATAGACCGGACACACCCACTGGTTGTCCGATATAGGAAAAATTATCCCAGCATCAAGTAGTTTTAAGATTTCCTTTTTTACTACGTCTTTCTTGTTAGGATTTAATCTACGTTGATGCTCAATTGTGGGTTTGTGATTATCCTCCATGTAGATCCTATGCATGCATAATGAAAGGGATATGCCAGTTATGTCATCCAAAGAGTAGCCAATGGCTTTTCTATGGGTCCTAAGTACAGAAATTAGATTATCTACTTCCTCATCTTTTAATTTAGCATTGATGATGACGGGGAAGGTAGAGTTAGGATCAAGAAATTTATACCTGAGGGAGTCTGGAAGGGGCTTGAGCGTTGGAGTAGGCTCAGCCGATATCGACCCAGAAGGGGTCGATATCGACTTGATTTTGCCTGCCAGTAACCTCAGTACCGAGGTAGAAGTGTCCGATATCGAAGTTGCAGAAATTGTTTGTTCATCTTTTCCTGCCAGAAGCTTCGGTAATGACCCTTCTAGGGTCGGTATCGATGTTGCAGGATCAATCTCCGCCCACCTTCTGCAGGAGAATGCATCATAAGCCAACAACCTCTCGATTGGGTCCCCACATTCAATGAAGTAAGTGCGGGTGTAGAGCATTTTGACCTCGGCTTCATTGGTCTCCTTCAAGTTGGGGTTAAAATTGAATTCCACCACCTCATCTCCAATCTCAAAAGTTAGGCGTCCTCGCCTAACATCAATGATGGCTCCAGCTATGGCTAGGAAGGGTCTTCCTAGAATGATAGGCACCACCGGATCCTCGGGCATCTCCATGACAATGATATCAATTAGGACATAGAATTTGCCCACCTGAACTGGAAAATCATCCACAACCCTCGTAGGCTTGACACAGGATCCGTCCGCTATTTACATCTTCATATTGACAAGTTTCAATTGTCCCATGTTGGCTTTGGACCAGAATGATAATGGAAGTAAACTTGCATTGGCTCCTAAGTCACATAAAGCTTTAAACCGGTAAGCTCCAATACCAATAGTAATAGCAAACTTACCAGAGTCGCCTAATTTTTCTGGGAGCTCTAAAGATCGAACCTCGTCAGTCAGCTCGGACATAGACCTCTTCCTGCTAAATATCTTCCAAGAATTTTGTGTAAGCTAGCATTTCACTTAGGGCCTCAGCGAATGGGATGGAAATATTTAAGCCTTGAAGGATTTTAACAAAACGCCTAAACTTCCCTTTGGTTGAATTCTTAGATTTGTTAGAAGGAAAGGGAAGAGTCTTCACCGGTCTCGAAACCAAAACAGGCTCGAGAGGTGCTTCAGAAGGATCGATATCAACCCTTGTGGGGTCGGTATCAAGCCTAGGACTAAGAGGGTGGTATGGAGGTGAAGACTTACCTGAGTTGGGGTCGGTATCGACCTGTTGGGGCTCGATATCGACCTTTGTGGGGTCGGTATCGACCCTGTTAGGGTCGTCGTCCCCGTTACCGGGCTCTTTCTCCTTGGACTTAGCACGGTCTGGTAGTGTCTTTCCACTTTTGAGGTGGATTGCTGCAATTTGGCCTTTCGGGTTCTCTTCGGGACAACCCGGTAATTGCCCTTGAGGTCTCGGAATTTGTGCAGCCATGTTGCCAAGTTGGGATTCAACGCTCTTCTTCCATGTTTCTAGCTCTCCCAACTGTGCTTGGACTCCATCAATCTTGCTATGGACGTCATTGAACTTATTGTGGACTCCATTAATACTCTCTTGTAACCCTTGTACCCATGAAGGTGGCTCTTGATATCCTGGTGGTCTGTAGGGAGGAACCTTCCTTTCTTGTGGTGGAGGTGCTTGATTTTGATTTTGATTGTAACCTCTCCAGCTGGGATAATTATTTGGCCTATCATAATGGTTAGGTGGGTTTCTGTATTGCCTTGTCATATAATTAATTTCAGCATATATCTCAGCGACTCTAACCTGCTCAATGTTAGTGCAGGCAGAAGTACTATGGGCTTGAGAGCCACATTCTTGACAAGGTTGAGAGGTATTAAGAAAACTTACCTGTTTCTTTAGACGGTTGATCTCATCCTGTAAGAATTGATGTTTAACATCGGGATCAACTTCATCGTAGTTGGGAACATAGAGTAGTTTTTGAGGTTGGGGCAGTTGCTGGGTCCTATACATAGCATCATAATTGGTCAATTTATCCAGCAATTCCCATGCAGCGTCAGGCTACATTTCCATAAAACCGCAAGCAGTATGCAAGTTGAGGTGGTTATTTGTCTCAACATTTATACCCTGAAAGAATATCTTTTGTTGAACGTATTGCGGTTGTCCATGGGTGAGGCATTGCCTCAGCATCTCCTTGAATCACTCCCATGTCTCCACAAATGTCTCGTTAGGCAGCTGGTGATAAGAAGTAATACGCTTCCTCAACTCCGTAGTCTTGGATGGAGGGAAGAACTTAGTCATGAATAAATCATGCAAGGTTCTCCACGTCCTTATCGACCTAGGAGGTAAGCTTTCTAGCCAACTCAGGGCCTTACCTGCAAGAGACCATTTAAATGCTTTTAGTTGGACATTTTCAAGAGAAGCACCATCAATAGCAATTGTGTCACATAAATCAACAGAATTATGAATATGATCCATAGGGCACTCAGTTAGTTTTCCCTCAAATTGAGCCCTCTTAATTAAGGATATAAACTGGGATTTAATTTCAAACGCCCTTTCTATCTCAGGAAGCACTATGGATGATTCTGGCACCCTGAGTTCCGGGTGCATGTATTGCTTGGCATTCCTAGGGATAACATTCAATTGCTCCAGTAATTGAGTACGTTGCTCCCTTTCTTGATCCTTCTTGGTTTGTAATGCCTCGATCTGTCTGCAGAGAGCAACCATCTGTTGGGCAATATCCTCAGGAGTAGCCATTGTATAAAACCTAAAAAGACAAACAAAAGAAAACAATCAGAAATAAACACATGACCGGGATATTCCCAAACCCAAAAAGTAATCAAACACAACATTTTTGCTTCCCCGACATCGGCACCAATTTATTGAGAGGATTTCCCGACAACAAATAAATTTCTAGTCATGACCCCGCTGTGTATAAGGAGGTCAGGATCGTCCACGGGAAGCAATGTTATGTTTGATTACTAAACTGAAAAGCAAAAGAGAAGGCAAAACAAAACAAAGAACAAATCAAAACAACTAAATAAATGCACTAGAAGCGATCGATATCGACCTTGTCAGGGTCGTTATCTAGGTATGAATGCAGCAGAAAAACTAAGTAAACAGCAAGAAGAAAGGGGAAAATTTATCGACCTGGGCAAGGGTCGATGTCGAGGCAATCAGATATTAAACTTGACTCAAACATAAGGAAAAAATCTAGGATAGGGGGTCATCACAACACAATCATGCAATTTCAAATAACATAAATCATAAATATCATGCCTTTAACATAAAATTATCAGCTTTGGTTGAATTAATCAAGCAAATCAATCAATTTTCACAAATCAATTCACTTAATCTACTTTCTTTGATATAAAGTTCTCAACTTTCGTCTCAAACTTTATCTCGCATTCAAATTCATAACTTTCTCTTTCAATCAAGTTAAGAACATGAAATACTTCAACTTTCGTCAAAGCTTTTTGCACAAACAAGTAGAAAATAGATAAAAGGGCAATCAATTCATTCATCACATCATCATTCATACACACTCATGTTGTGTTTCCAACCCCAACCCTAGAAAAGAAGACTACTCACTCATGATTGGAGAAAAACAAGCAAAACAATTGAAAAAAAAACATAATTGAATTGAAACTAAAGTCTTACTTGAATTAAACGTTTAAACTTGTCTTAGAACATACCTAGAACACAAGAAAATCTCCCACAATCTTTTTGCTTGTGCTCCAAGCAACACTTGTCTTCAAAAAAGCCAAAATAACGTAAAATAAAAACCCTAGGAGGTGTCCCCTTCTAAACTAACGTGTCCCCCCTTCTAAAGCTAGAACAAAAGTATTTATAGAGAAAAACCTAATCTATCGATAAGCTATATATAAGGAAATAAATCTAATAAAAGATATATCTCTTTTATAAGGAAATAAATCTAATAAAAGATATATATCTTTAAAACTATCTAATAACATAGAAGGAAACTAATAAAAAGGGATAAAAATACATTAATTGTACCGACTCTAAAGTCTTCTACCGACTCGGGCCCCTCAGTATTAACCCCGTCAGGATCAGGAGATCACTCTTTTGAATTCCCGAATTTTTGCTTTTCTCCACACCTCGATATCGACCTGGGCAAGGTCGATATCGACCTCCATCAATATTGAAAACAACTTTGAGTAAAACATGCGTAGCGGATTCGTTACAACTCCGTTTGACTCAATTCTTTTTCCTATGTCTTTATAACGAGTTTCTCTACCTTTTTCCAAGCTTAAAATTGATCTTCAATGTCTTTATTAGAGTGCTTTTCTTCGGCTTTCACTTCATTCTCGAGTGCTATCTTCAAGTGCTTTCCCCCTTTCTTTAAAATATGCTTCAAAACAACTTCAAAACCTACAACACACCACCAAAGCTTATGTAGACTCCACATCTTAAAGAAATATGAAAACTTACACAAACGACTCAAAACAAAACACAAAACTAAAAGAAAAAGACTCAAACACACAAAAACACACCCTAAAAACTTCTAAAAAGACGGATATCAACATGATTGCCAAGCGAAACAAGATTATGGAGATCTGTTGAGGATTTTTTTTTATTGATTGACAGAGTATATGAGATTATTAAGGAGATCACTACAAAGTGCCTATTATTTATAGAACACATTGGGAACGAGGGACTTAATGTTACACGCGGTTGTTTCGGATCGGATTACACTAATTAAACTATGTGGGTGGAATTATTAGGATGGAAGTAATCGTTCCTTAATGACGGTTTGGTTGTTGTACCAAAAACAATTAGGACGGTTTTATTGTTTTGTTTTCATGTTCTAAATACGGTCAATTACTTAATTAATCAGTTCAACTAATAATGTTCATTTAATTTAAATACGTAGAACTAGTTAATCGATCATGTCTGAATTCGTTTATGGATTCGAATAATTGCTCATGTCTAAAGCCTGGTGGTAAGCCTAGCGGCAGATGACAATAAAATAAAAGGGAGATAAATTTAATACAAAATAAGATCCATTACATAAAAACAACTTGGCCCAGTTTTTTTAAATATAAAATAATATCCATTCCCTTAAAAAAACTTAGACCAGTGGTAATTGTTTTGTTTAAGAATACATAATTTATCATTTTATTGGTGGTTCCGAATTATAAAATCATATACATAGTAAAAGGGCACAATGGTTCTTAAATTGTTAGAAGTGTGCAATATGTATTAGTAGAGTGTGCAATTCACTACCAAAATCTAACAACATAATTGCAAGGCAAAAATCAATCCACTAAAGCAGCAGCAGACTTGGCACGTACTCAGAGATAAAATGAATTGTGCTCGTCAGATGTGGTCTCATCACTACTCTACGAGTGAGCGTGTCACCAAGGGTATATACGAGAAGCGCCACTTCTAGACCATTATCACGGCGTTCCAGTGGGTGTAGCAATACGACATTGTTTGGCATGACATGTATGGCACGTGCCCATGGGAAGTCAAAGGTGTATTGCCTTACCCATTCGACATTCCTGTACGACTCTTTCATAACCCACATTTCAGACAAGTAATTAGAAACTGCCAACGTCGACCCATTGTCGATAACTACAACCTTGCCCAAGCACATATATGGACTGATAACTACTACCGGAAAAGATTTCATCTTCATCACCCCCGTGGACAATGTGTAGGAAACCAGGAAGCACGTGGATACATCACTAGAATTGTCGTGGTTCAAGACATACAACGCCCCTTTGAAATAGCAGGCCTCTTCAAACCATAAGCGTGGTTTCCAGCAGAGTGGCATGTACGCGCCCTTCAGCATCCATGCAAAGCTCTTGACGCTGAACAGAACGACACGATCCAACCCTAAACGAAGAAAGATTAACATGACCACCTTGTAATCATCGGTTTCCGCGTAGTAACCCAGGCCAAGATCAAGGGTAAATGTCCCATAAGTCTTTCTTGGATGACAATACGGAACAACTGGCAATTTCCGCGTCTTTTTGAGTGCGGTGTTCCAGAGAGCTATAACGGGGAAAATTCCTCCCTGTCCGTCCCACGTCTCAGCAGGAACAACATCTCAATATAAGAGATGATGCACCACATGTCTCAAATTGAACCGATCTCCCCTAGTTGACGAAGTGAGCAGGAAGTTTCGGCAAAGGTAGTTTCATCTAGCGTCACACAATCACAGTTGGCGCTCTGGACCGACATCATCATCCGTCTTCTAGGAGTTGCCTTTGAGTTGCGTACATGTCGTAGCAGAAATTCGCTACTCCTTATCAAGGCCATCCAATAGACGGATCGAACCTGGCAACGGACTAAATCCTCGGGTGACAACAGGAGTAGTATATTGTTTCGAATGTCATTTGGTAGGTGCTGAGCAGTCGTCGTGCACCACCTACGAGAGATCAATTATTTTATAAATTCAACAATATAATAATGAATAACTATAAGGCAATCAATTCAATTGTCCGGTTCAAGCAACTGTTATCTCAACTGTTAAAGATTACCTACTAATATATTATGTGCAATTATTAATAACATTAGCAATATTATTAGAGGCCGGTTCACGTGTGAATGGCCGCCTGGGTGCAAAACGAGAACGGATCTCAACCGTCGATCTAGCTTGAATTATTTGGATGCGCTTTGCGCGTCCAAATAATTCATAAAAAAACGAGTGCGCATGTACACCAAGCGCTACCAGAAGTTACTTGTCGCCCAAGCAAACCCGAAAAAAGGCAATTGAATTGATTGCCCTAGGAGGTGTCCCCTTCTAAACTAACGTGTCCCCCCTTCTAAAGCTAGAACAAGAGTATTTATAGAGAAAAACCTAATCTATCGATAAGCTATATATAAGGAAATAAATCTAATAAAAGATATATCTCTTTTATAAGGAAATAAATCTAATAAAAGATATATATCTTTAAAACTATCTAATAACATAAAAGGAAACTAATAAAAAGGGATAAAAATACATTAATTGTACCGACTCTAAAGTCTTCTACCGACACGGGCCCCTCAGTTAACCCCGTCAGGATCGGTAGATCACTCTTTTGAATTCCCGAATTTTTTCTCTTCTCCACACCTCGATATCGACCTGGGCAAGCTCGATATCGACCTCCATCAATATTGAAAACAACTTTGAGTAAAACATGCGTAGCGGATTCGTTACAACTCCGTTTGACTCAATTCTTTTTCCTATGTCTTTATAACGAGTTTCTCTACCTTTTTCCAAGCTTAAACTTGATCTTGAATGTCTTTATTAGAGTGCTTTTCTTCGGCTTTCACTTCATTCTCGAGTGCTATCTTCAAGTGCTTTCCCCCTTTCTTTAAAATATGCTTCAAAACAACTTCAAAACCTACAACACACCACCAAAGCTTATGTAGACTCCATATCTTAAAGAAATATGAAAACTTACACAAACGACTCAAAACAAAACACAAAACTAATAGAAAAAGACTCAAACACACAAAAACACACCCTAAAAACACAACTAAAAAGACGGATATCAACATGATTGCCAAGCGAAACAAGATTATGGAGATCTGTTGAGGATTTTTTTTATTGATTGACAGAGTATATGAGATTAGTAAGGAGATCACTACAAAGTGCCTATTATTTATAGAACACATTGGGAACGAGGGACTTAATGTTACACGCGGTTGTTTCGGATCGGATTACACTATTTAAACTATGTGGGGGGAATTATTAGGATGGAAGTAATCGTTCCTTAATGACGGTTTGGTTGTTGTACCAAAAATAATTAGGACGGTTTTATTGTTTTATTTTCAAGTTCTAAATACGGTCAATTACTTAATTAATCAGTTCAACTAATAATGTTCATTTAATTTAAATACGTAGAACTAGTTAATCGATCATGTCTGAATTCGTTTATGGATTCGAATAATTGCTCATGTCTAAAGCCTGGTGGTAAGCCTAGCGGCAGATGACAATAAAATAAAAGGGAGATAAATTTAATATAAAATAAGATCCATTCCTTAAAAACAACTTGGCCCAGTTTTTTTAAATATAAAATAATATCCATTCCCTTAAAAAAACTTAGACCAGTGGTAATTGTTTTGTTTAAGAATACATAATTTATCATTTTATTGGTGGTTCCGAATTATAAAATCATATACATAGTAAAGGGGCACAATGGTTCTTAAATTGTTAGAAGTGTGCAATATGTATTAGTAGAGTGTGCAATTCACTACCGAAATCTAACAACATAATTGCAAGGAAAAAATCAATCCACTAAAGCAGCAACAGACTTGGCACTGATGTCTCTTTATTTGGTGGTGTTTTCATATGTGATTTCCTTTCTAAATATGTTTCTTTTTCCCCTTTTTTTGTGTGTTTTGTTCCTTTTTAGCTTAGTTCCCGTATTTCTATGAGATTCGGAGACTATGCCCATTTTATGTGTTTTGTAGGTAATTTGGCATGAATCAAGGATCGATTTGAAGGAGGGTCGAGACATGGAGCAAGGCCCGAGCTAAAAGAGGAAAGAGAGGAGCAAGCTATGAAGAAGAACAAGAGGAAAGCCAACAAGAAGAAGGTGGAACGAGGTTCGGACCGAGTTGCAACAACACCGGGCCCGACTTGGGAGCTTTCAACCTCGGACCGACATGCACAGTACCTCGGGCCCGATGTCCTCTGTGTCGGTCCGAGTCGGTCACCGGACTACTTGGGCTCCAAGGCACGAAATTGTGGACTTCCACTTTTTCCCCTCATCTAATCTATAAAAGGCCCTCTTGTCTTCTAATTTTGGGGGGCTCTCTCACACACAACAACCCTCAAAAGGATACTTGGAGAGCAAGGAGGAAGGAGAGGAGAAGGAAGAGAGAGAGAATCGGCCAAGGAAGAGGAAGGATTGATAGGTTTGGTTGATAGATTAGCTTTGCTTTGTTTTGATCTTGTGGATTTGGAAACCCTTGATTGGAATTTGTGGATTGCTTTTGATTTGAATGAAACTTTACTTTGTTTTGAGATTGATGATGTTGATTGCTTTCCCTTTTGATTTGTTTGCTTTCTTTGTTTGCCACATGGAGTAGATCTCCTTGATCTTGGGTTATGGGGGAAAACCCTAGCTAGGTTTGGGCTAGAAACCCCAATTCCATAGCCTTGAGTGTTTGATCTAAGGAACCCAATCTACATAGAGCTACAATTCCTTGCGAAAGTTGGGAATCAAGGCTTGAGATTGGCAAAGTAGCGAAAGTGAACATGTGTCAATCTCAAGACCTTGCTTCGAAGGGGATTTCCCCAATGATCGATGTGTAGAAGTGGTTGGAACGAGGGCGAAAGCACTCGATCCTAGTCCGATCATCACTCATTGCTTGAATTGGGGTGGAAAAGCCTTAATCTACTAGAGAAGGAACCCAAAAGCCCAAGATCTACTTTCAATTTTTGAAGTTCGACAAACCCAGATACCTCGGGCCCGACTTGACCAACGTCGGTCCCGACTTCCTCTTGACGCCAACATCGGACCCGACGTGACCTCTGTGTCGGTCCGGACTGTTCTCTTAGTTTTCCTTTGTTTTACATTCGCCTTTCCAGCTTTCTAGTGTCTAGGCACATCAATCGAGTAGACTTCCCGAGTTTTCGACACCCACCACGTGCTACAACGGGGTCGGGTTATAAATTGTATCTCTAGACCCTCGCATTCTCGAGAGGCGATCAGGTACGTACTCAGAGATGTAATGAATTGTGCTCGTCAGATGTGGTCTCATCACTACTCTACGAATGAGCGTGTCACCAAGGGTATATACGAGAAGCGCCACTTCTAGACCATTATCACGGCGTTCCAGTGGGTGTAGCAATACGACATTGTTTGGCATGACATGTATGGCACGTGCCCATGGGAAGTCAAAGGTGTATTGCCTTACCCATTCGACATTCCTGTACGACTTTTTCATAACCCAGATTTCAGACAAGTAATTAGAAACTGCCAACGTCGACCCATTGTCGATAACTACAACCTTTCCCAAGCACATATATGGACTGATAACTTCTACCGGAAAAGATTTCATCTTCATCACCCCCGTGGACAATGTGTAGGAAACCAGGAAGCACGTGGATACATCACTAGAATTGTCGTGGTTCAAGACATACAACGCCCCTTTGAAATAGCAGGCCTCTTCAAACCATAAGCTTGGTTTCCAGCAGAGTGGCATGTCCGCGCCCTTCAGCATCCATGCAAAGCTCTTGACGCTGAACAGAACGACACGATCCAACCCGAAACGAAGAAAGATTAACATGACCACCTTGTAATCATCGGTTTCCGCGTAGTAACCCAGACCAAGATCAAGGGTAAATGTTCCATAAGTCTTTCTTGGAGGACAATACGGAACAACTGGCAATTTCCGCGTCTTTTTGAGTGCGGTGTTCCAGAGAGCTATAACGGGGAAAATTCCTCCCTGTCCGTCCCACGTCTCAGCAGGAACAACATCTCAATATAAGAGATGATGCACCACATGTCTGAAATTGAACCGATCTCCCCTAGTTGACGAAGTGAGCAGGAAGTTTCGGCAAAGGTAGTTTCATCTAGCGTCACACAATCACAGCTGGCGCTCTGGACCGACATCATCATCCGTCTTCTAGGAGTTGCCTTTGAGTTGCGTACATGTCGTAGCAGAAATTCGCTACTCCTTATCAAGGCCATCCAATAGACGGATCCAACCTGGCAATGGACTAAATCCTCGGGTGACAACAGGAGTAGTATGTTGTTTCGAATGTCATCTGGTAGGTGCTGAGCAGTCGTCGTGCACCACCTATGGGAGATCAATTATTTTATAAATTCAACAATATAATAATGAATAACTATAAGGGCAATCAATTCAATTGTCCGGTTCAAGCAACTGTTATCTCAACTGTTAAATATTACCTACTAATATATTATGTGCAATTATTAATAACATTAGCAATATTATTAGAGGCCGGTTCATGTGTGAATGGGCGGCTTGGTGCAAAACGAGAACGGATCTCAACCGTCGATCTAGCTTGAATTATTTGGATGCGCTTTGCGCGTCCAAATAATTCATAAAAAAACGAGCGCGCGTGTACACCAAGCGCTACCAGAAGGTACTTGTCGCCCAATCAAACCCGAAAAAAGGCAATTTTTGAAACACAACGATTTATGATTTGGTAAATATGTTCTAATTTTCTACTCTAATCTTGCTATATGAGTGCACATTCATCATTTAAAGCTTCGATTTAACTGCATTTTCTCTTTTCAGAGAGAAAACTATACCTTATCGAAGGAGTTTTTTTCAGATTTATGATTTTGAAGATCTGACTCATTACGATTAATGGAACCAGGTAATAAACGAGTTTTCCCCGATTAAAGATAATACAACACGATTTTGAAAGTTTTTATCGCATATATCGTCAAAATTTGTTTATGTTTACGCATTAGCAATAGGAAAACTCCATTTTATGGTTTTGAGAGACATTGCTATGATTTATTTGGGAAGACAATCATGTTTGTTCACATTTGTTCACAAATATCTCAAATTTGTTCATTGATATTACACATTTGTTCATCCAAAATTTGTTCATAGATATCAAGCATTTGTTCACAGATATCACGGATTTGTTCATACCTATCACGAATTTGTTCATTGATATTACAAATTTGTTCATCCAAAATTTTGTTCATATATATCACGCATTTGTTCACAAATATCACGGACTTGTTCAAAGATATCACGCATTTGTTCATTGATATCACTTGTACGTGTAGTGGATACTGATGCGTATTTACTGTGGTTTACAAGCACGTGCTGGCATTATTACAAAGTCTTCGGATGGAACTAACACAATTTGGAAATACATGTTGTGTAATCGGGTAGGATTTAAAAACTCAACTCAAAAGAAGAAGAAAAACCTCAACATACTGCATCTAGTAAAGAAGAAGAGAAAGAAGATGAAGAAGATAATGATGAAGAAGATGATGAAGAGAATCATGAAGAAGAAGGACAACAAGGAAAAGTGAAAAGGCGAAAAAGAGTAACCAAATGGTGTGGTTGCATTGCTAAACTGGCTATGAGACTTTCTGGAAGAAACGGATATATTGTTAAGAAATTTGAAGAGCTTCACACCCATGTTATGTTTGAAGATGGGCAAAAACACTTTGCTAAGAGCAATTGGAAACTGACCTCCTTCCATGAAGATTTGATCATGAATTGCATCCGAGCGAACGTTGGTACAAGCAAGTCATACAAGGTCTACAAGGAGTTTGTTGGTTCATATGCAAAAATTAGTGCAACTATAATTTATTTCAAGAATTTTAAAAGAGATCTGAACTCCTTCATGATTGGGTGTGATGCTCAAATGATTATTGACAACTTGTTCCAGAAAAAAGAAAGATGTGACACATTTTTCTTGGAATATGATGTTGATGAACAACATCAATTAACTAAATTATTGTGGTGTGATCCTATTGTAAGGAAGAACTTCTCATATTTTGGAGATGTTGTCTCAGCTGATGCAACATACAAATCAAAAAGGTATGAAAAAGGCTTACTTATGATGAACAAATTGATTCTTTTAATGAACTAATCGTATGTATTGATGAAAAAAAATTAATATTTGCCTTTAGGAATTTACAATGAACAAATTAATTCTTTTGATGAACAAATCGTATATTTTGATGAACAAATCGTACATATTGATGAACAAATCACATATATTGATGAACAAATTTTATTCTTTGCCTTCAGGTATGAAATGGTGTTTGTACCATTCACAAGGGTTGACAACAACAAGAAGAGCATTACTTTTGCCTTTGGGTTGCTTCTAAAAGAAGACATCGAATCTTATGTCTGGCTATTCCAAAACTTCAAAGATGCAATGAGGGGGCATAAACCATTTGTCATTCTCACTGATCAAGATCCTGCAATAAGAGTTGTAATTGAAAAAGTTTTTGACAAGGTTGTGCATCGTGTCTGCAGGTGGCAAATCATGTTCAAGGTAACGTCAAAAAGTTTACAAATGATGTGTATTACAATGATCAATTCAGAAGCAAGCTCAACAAGCTTGTTTGGAGCAATGAAATTAGCCGGGAAGAGTTTGCGGAAACTTGACATTCCATTATTGCTGAATTTGGATTTGAGTCAAACACTTGGTTGCCGCTGATGTTTGAGCTACATCACTTATTGTAATAACTACGGTTTTTAAGGATATTTTTGATTTTTTCTCGGATATCCTTTTAACCCCTTTGTCCGTTTTAACGCTTAATTCAATATTTTTGTTGGAGATTAAATCCTAGAATATTCTTGGTGATATCCTAAAATCACGAAGAAATGATTTTATGGATCGGTGTGAATTCGAGGATTTTTCGGTGGAAAAAGAATATTTATTGGATAAGCCGTCTTTTAAATTATGTACCGGAAGGAATTTAAAATACGAAATGGAAGCCTTAAAAATTGAAGGTAGGAAGATAAAATCATGGAAAATTGGTTTTATTGGTCTACATAATTTACGGGACGTTTTTCGTTTAGTGAGTTTTTCCACCCGAGGTACATAAATTTACCACTTTAACGCGAGTCCCGTTCCGAGACGGATTTTGAGTTTTAAAATCATTCTTTTCTATGCTTAACAAGTACGGAATCTAGGAGAATGGATTGAATGCTAATTCTCCACGGCATATCTTGGTTTGCCTCGTCAAAGTCTTCAAAGTTATCTAAAAAGAAAAAGGAACAGAGAGAGAGTTTAGGCGAAACGACAACGGCCGGACTTCAAGAGCAATTCTTCACGCCGGCCACCATGTCCTCCACACCTCCACCTTACCTTCTTCTTCCTCCTTGTTCTAAGCCCGAGCTGGTGAACCGAACCAGAGGAGCGGGACTACAACGTCGAACTTTGGAGTAAAGAATTCGCACCTTCACGCCAGCAAATAATTTCAGCCTCGCCGCGTGACGTCACCGACGATCGGCAGTTCTTCCGACCACCACTCACTGCGAGGGGAGCCACCGGGCATCACCCAGCCACCCTCGGGCTCTTGGGTCGAGCCACCATCGAGCCGAACGGGAGTGTCAATCGAATTAGATATTCTTTTATCAAGTACATCCATCTTGAGCGTCTTCAAAAGCTCGACAAAGACCATTCTCTAACAAAATAACAACAAAGATACAAACACAATTCAATCAATATTAAACACACGTGTCAATGATAAATAACAAACTATTATAAAAACAAAATAAAACTCATCAATCTAGCAGGTACGTGCTCATACTTTGCTTCCAAGGGCACATCAGTCATTGAGTTATCAATTATGTGGAAACGCGACACCCTCACATTCAACGCAATACAATAGTAATGCGATTAGGTACAAATAGGAAACATAAACTGTAAAAATGCAGAGGAAAAACTAGCATGAACAAACCTCATATTCATTAAAAACAACATAGTGAAGAGTTAACCTTTCTAATGAACAAATAGCAAATAACTCTAAACTGTTATGTAGTACTGATGAACAAATAAATGAATATCAATGAACAAAAATGCATACCAGGCCAATCTTGTGCGCATTAATCCACTTGAAATTTTCAAGAGTGCCATGAAAGGCATTAATGAAAAACTGTATGGAATCCTCAACCCTAAAATCCTTGTCTAGTGGAAAGGCCTGCAAAATACATATAAGTATATATATGATTGAAAATATCAAAAACTCATTAAAATAAGACAATGTGAATATTAAAAAAAAACCTTTTTCTTACCGAATCCTCAGGAGCCATAAAAAACCTCAAGAGTTTTGAGTCGCTTTTCCACTGCTCTTGTATATTGAGATAAACATCTCCAAAGCCTGATTATATTTGATTCCACTTCAGATTTTACCGCCATTGAAACAAAATCCGTTTTCATGGCAGAAACTTTCATCATCTTAAAGATTTCAACACTACACAAATCAGAAACATTAAAACAAAAAATGATCAAATATAATAATAAAATCAACTTGAAGATATAAAAAGAACAATATGTAAAGAAAAAATACTATTCTATTCATTGTTACCCTCTTTGATTAGGAATGTCTTCAATAAGCCAATCGAACAATTTCTTGGCCGCAGGAGATACTTTATCTGTCAAAACAACACTCCTTCCCATGTAAGGTGACTTCACATAATTAGAAAGCTTAGATATTCTTTTATCAAGTAAATCCTCACCAGTAGGTTTAACACCAACGGGAGTGTCAATCGAACTAGAACCAACCTCATGCGCCTCATTCTTCATCTACAAATGTAAAAACACATATTATACATGACACAAACTACATACAAAATCGATGAACAAAATTTCCTATAACTTATGAACAAATAAGCAAAAATCAATGAACAAATTAGAAATATCAACGAACAAACCTCATCCTGAATCATGTTCAGCTCCTCTTCAAATTTCTTATTTGCTTCAACCTCCTTCATCTTATCTAAATCCTCTTGTTTCTTCTTCAACTCCTTTCCAATTCTCTTCAATTCTGCATCCCATTCTTGTTTCCTCTTCTTTTTCTCCTCTTCCTTTATCTTCTCTTCATCAATCTTCTTTTTTGCCTCAGCATAATCCTTCTTCCGCTTCTCTTCCTCTTCTTCCTTTCCTCTTGCCTCCTCTTCACCTCCTCAATCCTCTTCTTCTCTTTCTGCTCTGCTTCTCTCTTCTTCTCTTCCTCTTCATTGTTCCTCTTCTTCTCTTCCTCATATTCCAACCTCTTAACCTCTTCTAGACGCATCTTCTCTTCCTCATCTAGTTGTCTCCTTTTCTCTTCCTCCTCTTCCCGCTTTCTCTTTTCTTTCTCTTCTCTTTGTCTCTTCTCTTCCTCCTCAGCCCACTTTTTCTTCTCTCCGTCTTCTCTTTGTCTCTTCTCTTCCTCCTCAGCTGCTTTTCTCTTTTTCTCAGCCTCCTCTTCCCACTTCTTCTTCTCTTCCTCTTCTCTTCCTCCTCTTTCTTTCTCTCCTCCTCCTCTTGTATTAATGCATCCTCCCTCCTTATAGATTCCAACAAATTCTCTTCTAGCTTCCTCTTTTCTTCTTCTTCTTCTCTTATTCTCTTGTCCTCTTCATCCCTTTTCGACTTCTCTTCCTCCTCAATCCTTCTCTTGTCTTCCTCAACCTTTTTTCTAATTTGTTCATCAGTTAATCCCTTGCAAACAAAGTAAATCTTTAGTTCCTTCTTCCTTGTCACATCAACATTCATGACCTCATCTTCTTGCATCATAACGCTTTCCCTACCGATATCTGCAACCCCAACCCAATCATCCCTCAACGGAGACACGCCCTGGTCAAAAGAAGGTAATGCAAACCGCTTCTTTTCCTTCATTGCGGCCTCAATTTCATCCAAAACCTTTGTAGCTTCCTCCCAGAATGAATTTTGGCTTGGTTATTCAGAATCTTCTTGGGTGCCAGATTGGGATGATGATGAAACACCCTTCAACCCCAATAGCTTCTCAAAAGCTTCATTGATCTTGGTGAATAGTCCGTGGTTGGCAATTTTAGTCGGAGATCTTTGCACATGATCGAGATATCTCTCCATTGACATCTCAAGATGTTCTTTCAAAAAGGACTACACAAGAAGTAATCTATATAAGTACAAAAAAAAAAGACACAACATGCTACGAACAAATGTTAGTTTGTGATGAACAAATGCTAGTTTTTTGATGAACAAATGTTAGTTTGTGATGAACAAATGCTAGTTTCCGATGAACAAATGTTAGTTTGTGATGAACAAATGCTAGGTTCTAATGAACAAATGATAGTTTGTGATGAACAAATGCTAGTTTGTGATGAACAAATGATATGCCAGTTCATTACCATCATGCAAAAAATAAAGACAAAAACATGCAAAAATCAAACAACAAATACGTCACCACCATCGCCAAGATCAATTCGTTCTTCAAAATGTTAAGAAGCAGGGGTTTTCCCTTCATTATTGTCATGATCACCACCAGGGTACACAAACTCAAGCAACCCTCTAAAATAGCCTTTTCCAAAACCACCCATGGAAACCTCGAAACTCTCTCTCTCTCTCAACCAAGTAATCATGGTTGAAATGCTTGATCACGGGGAAGGATCTTGGAGTTTCAGGACGATTGTAGATGAGTATACAATCACAATAGACAATCTGTCATGAAACAAATTAATGAACAAATTAATCTTATTAATGAACAAATATGCATAAACCAATGAACAAATTGATGAACGTAATGAACAAATTAGAAAATCATACCAGCAACAATATAATAGATCCTCTGAAAAACCCATTGTTTGTTTTCCTCCATGAATTAGCATTCTCATCCAACTTCTCAACAAGATGAGCACACCAATCGTACTCACTGATCTTATCCAAGTTTACCAAATGATCCAAGAACTTTAAGTTTACACCACCATTTTAATGCTCTCTATACAGAGGGTGTAGAACAATATAATAAAGTTCATCCTAAACCAAGTGATAGCTTGCATATAGGAGTAATTTAGATGCATGTTTTATATATGTTTTAGTTAGTTTTAGGTTGGTTTTTATGTAGTTTTTAGGTTCTTGTGTTGTCGGGTATTATGCGCTGGTTTGCTCGGTTTTGCAGGCTTTAGGTTTAGGAGCAACAGTGGGGCGAGATGTAGATTGACCATGACGGTGGTGGATGAGCTAACGAATGCTAGGAGTTGCTAGGATGAAGCTTGAAGCTTGAGAAGAGCCAAGACAAGAGCAAGAAAAGTGCTCGGGATGCAAGCCGAGCAATTCGCCCGAGCAATCCCAACAGAATGAGCATTGCGCGGGGAGGAAATATTGCACGGCCGAGCAATGTTGCGATGCCGCGCAATTTGGAGTTTTCAGCGGACATGGATTTGGGCCGAGCTCTTGATTTTGGGTTTTGATATTTGGGTTTATGGGCTTGTATTTTGGCCGAGTAGCATGTCATTTAAGATATAATGTTTTGAGGGATATTTTTAGAGGACATATTTAAACCTTATGTTAGTTTAATTTCTGGAGAACTTTTGATCAACTTTGGAGGCTAGGGTTTTTCTCTTTGGAGGCAGACTTTGAAACCTTTGTAAGTTTGATTTTAATTTCAATTATGCATTGCTAATTTCCCTTGTGTTTGGCTAGTTATTGAAGTCATGATTTGTATGTAGTTGTGAGATTTGATTGATTCTCAACAAACTTGAATAGTGTTTATTCTCTGTGCTTAATTGAATCTAAAGTAGGGTTTTATTAAATTGATCACCTAATTGAATTTCTAGTTATAAATGAATCTGATTAATTACCGGTTGGAGTTAATTTAATCAAGAGTATACTTTAATCAATTTAGTACCGGTTGGACAAGTTGGTTAAAGAAGGGAATAAATTCACAAGTCGCTTAGATGTCTGGTTGCTCTAAGTGTTTGTTTCTATTGATAACTTGAATCGTCATGCTGTTAATTAATTGAATCTAGAAGGTCTTCTAGGTTATTATTTAATTATCGAAGTTAGACTGGTTGTTCTATCAACTAAATATGAAGTTTGGGTTTTAATCCTTAGTATGGTCACTATCCACAATAGATTATTCAAGTGAGAAGAGAATCAAGAGAATCGATGATCAACAAAGCAATGTCATGATGGATTTAACTAGTTGAACACGTTTGTCTCTCATATATTCAAATCATCCTTGAATTCATATTTATTTCTATTCCTGCATAGTAGTTTATATAATCATTCATAAAAAAAACCTTTTGGTTACTTGGCATACAAGTAATAACACAAATACAAGAGTCTCGGTGGGATCGACCCTTGCTTACCGCTCTACTGAGTTGGTTAAGTTAGGTTTCTTTGATAGGTATAAACAACCACTGAAAATACCTCATCAAATTTGACGCCGTTGCCGGGGACTCGTCGCTATTTGTGTTTTACTTTTGTGCTATTCTTGGTGTTGTGAACCTATCTTACGATTCATAACACCCGTGCTACTGATCCATGGCTTTGTTCGATTGTAGACAACTGCAAGATGAACACTTCCATGACTATTTTTCAAGATTTCAAGACCATGTGTTAGAACTTGGTGCTTGGGGATTATAGTATAGTGATAGAGAGGTAAACATGGGAGTTATCCATGGTATGAATCTTGAGACAAGGGGATTGGCTGACTACATGAGCAATGAGAGGCTTTTGTTTATGGGACCTGAGGAATGCTGGGATTTCTTATGTTTCATGAGCCATCAGAGCTTTTTGGTCGAGTCATCTTCCCAACCACCCAACCGGTTGATAAGTCTCTTGAGGATATAATCAGGGATCTTTCAAAAGTGGCGAATGCTATAATCATGGAGCACTGTGAGTTTTATTCTTCAAGTTTTCATTCCACAATCTCATGTCCTTTTGAGTTCCGTGGAAAGGTTAGTGGAATCACATTGGAGTTAAACGATCATGAGTTAGACACCCATATGCAAGTTGAGGAGCAATCTAAGACACTTGATGTCAGTTTTGAGGATGAATTTGATGCCCAATATGAAGTCACACCTATAAGGCAAGTTGAGCAGATCATCATAGAGCCAAAGGAAGTCTGTGCTGGCATAGAGATTCTTACAGAGCCTAGGGATCCTGAATCATTGATGTCTGTCTATTTGGTGGTGTTTTCATATATGATTTCCTTTGTAAATATGTTTCTTTTTCCCCTTTTCTTGCGTGTTTTGTTCCCTTTTAGCTTAGTTCCCGTATTTCTATGAGATTCGGAGACTATGCGCATTTTATGTGTTTTGTAGGTAATTTGGCATGAATCGAGGATCGATTTGAAGGAGGGTCGAGACATGGAGCAAAGGCCGAGCTAAAGCGGGAAAGAGAGGAGCAAGCCATGAAGAAGAACAAGAGAAGCCAACAAGAAGAAAGTGGAACGAGGTCCGGACCGAGTTGCAACCACGTCGGGCCGGACTTTGAAGTTTCCAACCTCGGACCGAGATGCACAGTAACTCGGGCCCGAGGTCCTCCGTGTCGGTCCGAGTCGGTCACCGAACTACTTGGGCTCCAAGGCATGAATTTGTGGACTTCCACTTTTGCCCCTCATCTAATCTATAAAAGGCCCTCTTGTCTTCTAAGAAAGGGTTCCCTCTCATACACACAAAAGGGGGGAAAGGGTTCCCACACTTAGAAGAGGAACCAAGAGGATACTTGGAGAGCAAGGAGGAAGGAGAGGAGGAGGAAGAGAGAGAGAATAGGCCAAGAGAGGAAGACTTGATAGGTTTTGTTGGTAGATTTGCTTTGATTTGCTTTGTTCTTGTGGATTTGAAAACCCTTGATTGGAATTTGTGGATTGCTTTGGATTTGAATGAAACTTTGCTTTGTTTTGAGATTGATTATGATGATTGCTTTCCCTTTTGATTTGATTGCTTTATTTGCTTGTCACATGGAGTAGATCTCCTTGATCTTGGGTTATGGGGGAAAACCCTAGCTAGGTTTAGGCTAGAAACCCCAATTCCATAGCCTTGAGTGTTTGATCTAAGGAACCCACTCTACATAGAGCTACAATTCCTTGCGAAAGTTGGGAATCAAGGCTTGAGATTGGCAAAGTAGCGAAAGTGAACATGTGTCAATATCAAGACCTTGCTTCGAAGGGGATTTCCCCAATAATCGAGGTGTAGAAGTGGTTGGAACGAGGGCGAAAGCACTCGATCCTAGTCCGATCATCACTCATTGCTTGAATTGGGGGTGGAAAAGCCTTAATTTACTAGGGAAGGAACCCAAAAGCCCAAGATCTACTTTTAAATCTTTGAAGTTCGACGTCCCCAGCTACCTCGGGCCCGACTTACCCAGTGTCGGTCCCGACTTCCTCTTGTCGCCAACCTCGGGCCCAACGTGACCTCAGTGTCGGTCCCGACTGTTTTCTTTGTTTTCCTTTGTTTCATGCTCTCCTTTCTAGCTTCCTAGTATCCAGGCACATCGATCGAGTAGACTTTCCGAGTGTTCGACACCCACCACGTGCTACAACGGGGTCTGGTTATAAATTGTATCTCTAGACCCTCGCACACTGAGAGGCGATCAAAAGATTGGCGCCGTTGCCGGGGAAGTCTAAGTGCATTGAGTGTCAATTTGGTTAGTTTCTTGTGTTTTGGTAGTGATTTGGGTGAGGGAATAGCCCAAACCCTTTGTTTGTTTTTGATTTGTTTTGGTTTGTGTCTTTGTTTCGTAGGTGTATGCTAGCTCGTTCCTCCCGAGGAACACTTGAGCTTGAGTTTGTGAGTGATCCGGAGAGTATTCTCAAAGAAGCCCGAAGAAGGAAAAGGATGGCGAATCAAGCTCTCCATGTTGATGAGGAGTTGGCTCAACTTAGGGCCGAAATGGCTAGATTGCAACTTGAGAAGGACAATCAAGAGGAGGTGGCAAGAAGAGAACGGGAGCAACGGATGAGAGCCGAGGCTCAACTCAATGCTCTACCCCGAAATGCACGCCAATACATGCATCCGGAGTTGAGGGTACCCGAGCCGGCTATTGTGCTTCCCGAGGTTGCCAAGAATTTTGAGATCAAGACGCAATTCATCTCCCTCATCAAGCGTGATCAATTCGAGGGCCGTCCACATGAGTGTCCCATAGAGCACGTCAAACGCTTTGTAGACATGTGTAAGACGATCTCTACCGACGAGGAGACATTGGAGTATGTGCTTCTAAAGGCGTTCAAATGGTCACTTGGGGGCAAGGCCAGACATTGGCTCGAGAGCCAAGCTCCTAGGTCAATCACAACTTGGAAGACACTCTATGATGCTTTCTTGATGAAGTTCTTCCCTCCCTCAAAGACAACCGAGCTAAGAAGGAAGATTGCAAGCTTTCAACAAGGTCCGAATGAGCCTCTCTTCGAAGCATGGGAACGTTTCAAGGAGATGTTGCGCCATTGTCCTACTCATGGCCAACAACCATATGTGCTTCAAGACATCTCTGGTAACGAAGGACAAGCTCAATCTCCACACCAATTGTGGATTCATAGACTTGACACCGGATCAAGCTTGGGAGCTACATGACAAGCTATCCGATTATGAGGCCATGTATGGGGTGAGTCAAGCTAGCAAGGAAGTGAAAGTTCAAGGTGAAGGTGCAAGGAAGTTATATGACCCAAAGGGAGAAGACATTGATAGGGATGTGAAGCTCCAATTCCTTGAAGGTGAAGTGAGCAAGCTTAAGAGGCAAGTCCACTACTACAAGCAAAATGCTAGAGCTTGTGAGGAGTGTGGATCCTTTGCACATGCTACACAAGTTTGTCCGAATGAGAGCCAAGTGCGCTTGGCCGAGCGAATTGAGGAGGCAAACTATGTTCGAGGAAATTTCGGTGGAAGAGGCAATTTCAACAATGGTGGCAATGGCCGGTGGAACAACGGTCAAGCTCAAGGCTACAACAACAACTTCAACCAAAACGAGCCAAGGGCGCCACCACCACCATATAGACCACCGGGATTCAATGAGTTACAATCATTTTCTCAAGAGATGAGAGATGGGTTCAAGGAGATGAGGACACAATTCAATGAGTTTGGTGCATGGAGGAGGCAAGTCGACAATCAATTTGCCCAAATCGCAACTCAAGCCCCGAGAGAGAATGGGAGACTTCCGGACCGACCTGAGGAGAACCCTCGAGCTCAAAACAATCAAAATGAAGTCCGGGCAATTGGATTGAGAAGTGGCCGAAACCTACCCGAGCCACGCATGCCTAAGAAGAATGAAGAGAGTCGGACCAACTTACCCAACAAGTCAGGTCCGACTCCCCCAAAGTCAAACCAGCAAGAAGATCGACTCCTTTACCACGGACCGAGGTTGAGAGCAACTCGGGACCGACGTACACAGACCTCGATCCAACTCCTCTGCCCAGGACCGAGATTCACAACATCGGGCCCGACATGGTGCCCAAGTCGGTCCAACCAGGAAATGTTGCAAGTGAAGTGAGGAAGTCCAAAGAGGTTGATCCAAGCATGATTCAAAGTGCAACAATTCTTCCATATCCCTCGAAGAAGCCGGAAGATGTTGTTGAGAACAAGTTCAAGAGATTTCTCAAACTCTTGCAAGGCTTGAACATCTCCATCCCGTTCACCGATGCATTGAGCGAGATGCCATCTTATGCCAAGTTTTTAAAGGAGATTTTGAGCAAGAAGAGGTCCATTGATGTAAAAAAGGGCCACTTGTCTCTTGACATTGGAGGAAGATAGATTGAGTTTTTCTTTAGGCCAACTTCAAAAGGGACCGTACATAAGGAAGCTAAGATGATCCAAGTTCCTCTTGGATTGCAATGGTAAGCCGTTTCTAAGAAGTCAAGGCCAAGGGAGCTTAGGTTTAAAGCCACCCCACCACCTAGAGAAATTGAGATAGAGCACCAAGGTCTAGCCCTCAATATGATTGAGCATGAACAATTAGAGGAAAGGATGTCTTATTTGGAGGTGTTCAAGGCCAAGAAAGAAGAAGTTCAAGCACCACCGGAACCATCTCAATAACTCAAGGAGCTTCCAAAAGATTTGAGGTACGCATTTCTTGGTCCCAACTCTTCTTTACCCGTAATCATAAATGCCAACTTGAATGATGAGGAGGAGTCTAAGTTGTTAGAGGTTCTAAGAAAACATAGAGGAGCTTTAGGGTATTCACTAGAGGAACTAAAGGGAATCTCTCCCTCAATTTGCATGCATAGGATTTATATGGAGGATAACCATAAACCCACTATTGAACCCCAAAGAAGATTAAATCCTAACATGAAAGAAGTGGTAAAGAGTGAAATACATAGGATGTTCGATGCGGGAATCATCTTCCCAATTTCCGATAGCAAGTATGTGAGTCCCGTGCATGTAGTTCCTAAGAAAGGAGGTCTCACCGTTGTACAAAATGAAAAGGGAGAAATGATACCTATGAGAACCACAACAAAATGGCGTATCTGTATTGATTACCGTAAGCTTAATAGTGGAACTCGCAAAGACCATTTTCCTCTTCCTTTCATAGACCAAGTCCTAGAAAGATTAGCACAACATGAATATTTTTGCTACCTTGAGGGGTATAGCGGGTTTTGGCAAATCCCTATTCATCCCGATGATCAAGAGAAGACGACATTCATATGTCCTTATGGGACTTTTGCCTATAGACGCATGCCTTTTGGTTTATGTAATGCGCCGACAACATTTCAAAGATGCATGATGTCCATCTTCTCCGATATGGTTGAGGATATAGTAGAAGTGTTTATGGATGATTTCTCCGTCTATGGTTCCTCATTTGATGTTTGCTTAGCTAACTTAGACAAGGTTTTGACTAGATGTGAGGAGACTAGCTTGGTGCTTAATTGGGAAAAATGCCACTTCATGGTGAAGGAGGGCATTGTACTAGGACACCTAGTTTCTAGTAGGGGGATAGAAGTAGATAAAGCTAAAGTTGAAATAATTGAAAAACTACCTCCTCCCTCTTGTGTTCGTGATGTTAGGAGTTTCTTAGGTCATGCGGGATTTTATAGACGCTTCATCAAGGATTTTTCTAAGATTGCAAAACCATTGTCTAACCTCTTGATGAAGGATGTGCCCTTTGAATTTTCCGAGGATTGCATGAGTTCTTTTTGTAGGTTGAGAGATGCCTTGATCTCGGCTCCAATAATGGCGGCACCCGATTGGAATCTTCCATTCGAGGTAATGTGTGATGCTAGTGATTTCGCCGTGGGGGCCGTCCTTGGGCAAAGGAAGGATGGAAAGTTGCATGCCATCTACTACGCAATAAAAACTTTGGATGAAACTCAGTGCAATTACACAACGACGGAGAAAGAGTTTCTTGCAATAGTGTTTGCATTTGAGAAATTCCGTTCATATCTTGTGGGATCAAAGGTGGTAGTCTTCACGGACCATGCGGAAATCAAATACCTCATGAAGAAGAAAGATGCAAAGCCGAGGCTTCTAAGGTGGATGCTCCTTCTCCAAGAGTTTGACCATGAGATCAAGGACAAAACCGGTGCGGAAAATGTGGTAGCTGATCATCTATCCCGTTTGCCCATTGAGTACATGTTGGAGATGGAGGATGGTTTGACTATAGATGATTCAAGAGCAGATGAAGTTCTCATGAGCGGAAAGGAGGAAAGGAAGGGTGGATCGACGAACCAAGTAAGTCGGGCCCGAGGTCCAGAACATCGGACCGAAGGCAGGGCAAGTACGAGTGAGTTGGGACCGAGGACTTCAACATCGGGCCCGAGTGACCTGTGTGTCTGCGAAGCTAGACCGGCGTCCAACCATGTCGGGATCGGTACACTTAAATGTCGATCCGTGGAAGAAAGTAAGTTTCCTAACTCGATTTCCATTCCTTCTCGTTCTCAATTAATTAATTCTTTCTCCCCCACTTGCCTTCTTTCTATTAGTGCCGTAAGACGAGGGGTTTCCCCTTGGTTTGCGGATTTTGCTAACTTTGTCGTAGGGGGAGTGATCCCACCAAATTTGTCTTATCAAGCTAGGAAGAAATTCTTACATGATGCTAGACAATATTTTTGGGATGATCCATATCTCTACAAGGAAGGGCGTGATCAAATCTATAGACGGTGTGTGTCAAGTGAAGAGGTTGAGAGCATAATTCGCCATTGCCATTCCTTGCCTACGGGAGGTCACGCTAAGAGTTCCAAAACCACTTCAAAAATTCTTCAATGTGGTTATTATTGGCCAACCATGTTCAAGGATGTGCATGATTATGTGAGGAAGTGTGAGGAGTGCCAAAGAGAGGGGAACCTATCAAGGAGGAATGATACTCCTCAAACTGGCATTCTAGAAGTCGAGTTATTTGATGTATGGGGTATTGATTTCATGGGAACATTTCCCACATCGGGGCCTTACAAGTACATCTTGGTAGCCGTGGACTATGTCTCAAAATGGGTGGAGGCCATACCAACAAGAACCAATGATGCTAGGGTGGTGATGAAGTTCTTGAAAAGCAACATTTTTGCAAGGTTTGGTGTGCCCAGGGTTATCATAAGTGATGGCGGACCTCATTTCATTGAGAGGTGCTTCGAGAATGTGTTGATTAAGTATGGGGTGTCTCATCGAGTTGCTACTCCTTATCATCCTCAAACAAGCGGGCAAGTCAAGGTGTCCAACCGTCAAATCAAGGCTATCTTGGAGAAGACCGTATCTCGATCAAGGAAAGATTGGGCCTCTAAGCTCGATGATGCACTTTGGGCTTATAGAACCGCCTTCAAGACACCTTTGGAAACTACACCCTTCAATCTAGTTTATGGCAAGGCATGCCATCTTCCGGTAGAGCTTGAGCACAAGGCAAAATGGGCTCTCAAGGAGATGAATTGGGATATCAACTTGGCCGGTGAGAAAAGGTTTCTAGAGCTTCATGAGTTGGGAGAATTGAGGTTGAAAGCCTATGAGAACTCCAAGTTGTACAAGGAGAAGACCAAGAAGTGGCATGATAGGAAGTTAATTCCAAAGACCTATCAAACCGGTGACAAGGTTCTCCTTTTCAATTCAAGGCTTAAACTTTTCCCGGTGAAGTTAAGGACTAGGTGGAGCGGACCATTTGTGGTCCACCGTATCTATGCTCATGGTGCGGTGGATTTGGTTGATGAACGAGGACATATTTTCAAAGTGAATGGTCATCGAGTGAAGAAGTTCTATGACAAGGCCGGTCCAAGCGAAGAAGTTAGAGCCTCATGGGCTCTCGTCCTCGCCAATTGATCCTAGACATGCCATTGAAGAATAAAGAAATTGTGAGCTCTTCATACTCTTCTCTCTTGCTTTTAAGTTTTGGTTTCCTTGTTTGATGGGGACATCAAAATTTTAAGTATGGGGTGGGGGTAAGTGTGTTCATGATTTCACTTGTTTATGTTTGTTTGTTATTTTGAGGATATTTAGTTTGTGTTTCTAGTTTGTATTTGGGATGTTTGTTTCTTGGTTTGTGGTTGATGAAAGACATGGATGATTAATTTGGTCTTGAATGGATGAGTTTTTGGTTTTAGAGAAATTTTTGCAAAAAATCCATAAAATCTAAAAAAAAAAATTTTGAAAAAAAATGTGTTAAAAACAACAAAAAGATTTTGTGTTTTGTAGGTTTTGGACTAGAAATTCACATCTTAGATTGCCAAAATAAAAGCTAATGATGATGTGAGCATGTAAATTCCTTTGCATATTTTTGGATAGTTTAGCCTCTAAAATGATGTTGCTTTTGATGTGATCATCATATCTTGCTTGTTTTATTGAACATGTGAGTTCTAGGATGAGTTCTTATGCAACTAAGTATGAGTGACCCTTGTGAGATTGATTTTTGGCCATTTTAGGGATGCTTGTTCATATTTGCATATCCCTCATGTTTCTTGTGTAATTAGCTCATTCATGCTTAGTAAAACTTGCTATTGCGGTGTTTAGCTATTTTCCAAGACCGTCATGAGAATTGTCCTAGCATGGTCACATTGATTTTGAACTTTATTCCTCTAGTCACATAAATGTTCCATATCCTACCATGAAGTTAATCCTTTGATTGTAGCCCCGTTCTAGCCTAAGCCTTTGTTTGAAACTCCTCAAAAATATTATTCCTAGCCTTATATGACTTGACCCTTATGGGATTGTACTTTAGAAGAGAGGTTTGGATTGTATTTGAAGAGTTGAGATTCTCTTGGGTTTAAGGGCAAAGAATGGTGTTATGAATCATGTGGGTAGTGCATATTTGTTGTACAAAAATGAAAAAAAAAAGAAAGAAAAGGAAGAAAGAAAATGTTGGAAATGTAAAGTGGAATGAAAGCAAAGAGCTTAAGTGAAGAAAATGGTCCGACCGAGTTACAAGCAACATCGGGCCCGATGTCATAAGAAAGTCGGTCCAAATGTAGAAAGTGTTGAAAATCCAACAAAAAGCATAAGAGCAAAGATGAAGTGGAATGTTAAGTGAAATTTTGGGTTGAAAGGAAAATGTTAAGTCTTTTGGTTGAGTGTGAAAGTAATTGTGGGATTTGGTGAAGTTGGTGAGAGTTTAGGTTGTTCAATCCCCATTATAAGCACCACAAGACCAAATAATTCCCACCTTGAAAAATACCAAAAGCCCCATTACAACCCGGCCGAATGGAACCTCTTTGAGGACCTCCATTGAGCCGAGTTCGAAATTCTTTGTGTACTTTGCATTAGGCATCTCTAGGTGGAGGAATTGGTGATATTAGCTTCAATAGTAAAGTCCTTACTTGCATGATTTTTGAGCTTGACTGTTCATTGCTAAACCCAAACACATGATGAGTGATACACATTCACATATCCCTAAAGTGAGGCTTAGTTGCATTGACTTTATTCCTTGGAACACTTAATCATGTGTGATGATGTAATCTTGCTTGAATATCAATCACTTGTGCTTAAAATGTGTTTTCATACGAGGCTTTACTTGAAGATTATGTTTCGGTCTTGCTTACATTGTTATTGCTTGAGGACAAGCAAGTTTAAGTATGGGGTATTTAGATGTCTCTCTATTTGGTGGTGTTTTCATATATGATTTCCTTTGTAAATATGTTTCTTTTTCCCCTTTTCTTGCGTGTTTTGTTCCCTTTTAGCTTAGTTCCCGTATTTCTATGAGATTCGGAGACTATGCGCATTTTATGTGTTTTGTAGGTAATTTGGCATGAATCGAGGATCGATTTGAAGGAGGGTCGAGACATGGAGCAAAGGCCGAGCTAAAGCGGGAAAGAGAGGAGTAAGCCATGAAGAAGAACAAGAGAAGCCAACAAGAAGAAAGTGGAACGAGGTCCGGACCGAGTTGCAACCACGTCGGGCCCGACTTTGAAGTTTCCAACCTCGGACCGAGATGCACAGTAACTCGGGCCCGAGGTCCTCCGTGTCGGTCCGAGTCGGTCACCGAACTACTTGGGCTCCAAGGCATGAATTTGTGGACTTCCACTTTTGCCCCTCATCTAATCTATAAAAGGCCCTCTTGTCTTCTAAGAAAGGGTTCCCTCTCATACACACAAAAGGGGGGAAAGGGTTCCCACACTTAGAAGAGGAACCAAGAGGATACTTGGAGAGCAAGGAGGAAGGAGAGGAGGAGGAAGAGAGAGAGAATAGGCCAAGAGAGGAAGACTTGATAGGTTTTGTTGGTAGATTTGCTTTGATTTGCTTTGTTCTTGTGGATTTGAAAACCCTTGATTGGAATTTGTGGATTGCTTTGGATTTGAATGAAACTTTGCTTTGTTTTGAGATTGATTATGATGATTGCTTTCCCTTTTGATTTGATTGCTTTATTTGCTTGTCACATGGAGTAGATCTCCTTGATCTTGGGTTATGGGGGAAAACCCTAGCTAGGTTTAGGCTAGAAACCCCAATTCCATAGCCTTGAGTGTTTGATCTAAGGAACCCACTCTACATAGAGCTACAATTCCTTGCGAAAGTTGGGAATCAAGGCTTGAGATTGGCAAAATAGCGAAAGTGAACATGTGTCAATCTCAAGACCTTGCTTCGAAGGGGATTTCCCCAATGATCGATGTGTAGAAGTGGTTGGAACGAGGGCGAAAGCACTCGATCCTAGTCCGATCATCACTCATTGCTTGAATTGGGGTGGAAAAGCCTTAATCTACTAGGGAAGGAACCCAAAAGCCCAAGATCTACTTTTAAATCTTTGAAGTTCGACGTCCCCAGCTACCTCGGGCCCGACTTACCCAGTGTCGGTCCCGACTTCCTCTTGTCGCCAACCTCGGGCCCGACGTGACCTCAGTGTCGGTCCCGACTGTTTTCTTTGTTTTCCTTTGTTTCATGCTCTCCTTTCTAGCTTCCTAGTATCCAGGCACATCGATCGAGTAGACTTCCCGAGTGTTCGACACCCACCACGTGCTACAACGGGGTCGGGTTATAAATTGTATCTCTAGACCCTCGCACACCGAGAGGCGATCAATCATCTTCACTCACGTGGAGTAAATTGCTTGAGGGTTTTACGATTTTGGAAGAAGACTCCTTTGTCGACCAAGATGACTTCTTTGCTAACGAAGTAGACGGCCATGAGGGAGAGAATCAACATGATACACCTGTAAAGGGTCCCGTTGTCATGGTGCACCCTATGCTAGGCCTTGACATCCCATGCTTTAGTCTCCCCACCTTCTCACATCAAGAGCTTATGGAGTTCCAAGCTGAAGAGCCAAGCCTAAAACACAAGGTGGATGATGAGAAATATATGGAATTCATCTTTGAAAAAAGTGGTATTGCTGACAAGTGCTTTGATTCATACTGTAAGTATTTTCTAAAGCCACCACTTGTGCTGAATTTATTTGAGCAAATGCCATTTCATGCCAACTGGGCACACATGTTTGGTAAATTAAAACGGTCTTTGAATGTTATATTATGCTTAATTGATTTATCAATGTGTTACTTATGCTTTTTTAAAATGTGTTCACAAGGCTTTGACAGGTTATTAAAGGAATTGACAATGTCTAATCTTGTCAATTCATGCTAAGGGTCAAGCTAATGACGTTAAACAAGCGCTTCTTGGGTGGCAACCCAAGGCTTAGAGTAGTTTTGTTTTTCAGTTATAATCTTTTTGCTTTTTAGGTAGTTTTGTGTGTGTGTGTGTTAGATACTCAGGTCCGAAGACAAATTACTCACCACTACCACCATCGGATTTCCCGCCGCATTACCCGCATAGCTAGATCGTTGTGAGTTTTTCTCTTTTCTTTACTTTTTACTATACTTTGGGGACAAAGTATGTTTTAAGCATGTGGGAAGGGAATTACTTGTTTGCATTGCATGTAGTTGCATTAATGTAGGGCATATTTAAATTTTTTCATGCATTGATTAAAATCCTGGAAAAAAAAATCAGAAAAATTAAAAAAAAAACAATAAATATATAAATATTGCATTTAGGTTCTTATTTCCCCATTGCTTGATTCCTCTTGTTTCTCTAAGTTAACTATAAATTCTAACCCATGATTTGCATGATAGACTGAAGTTGATATGATATAATCATGATCATTGATTAAATGACTTGATTATAGGATGGAGCATGTATTTAGCTTGAGTATTTGATTCATTCTGAAGTTCTAGACAAAAATTAGCCTTGTGAGATGTTTTTAGCCTTTCATGATTATATTTGTTCTCTATATTTCTTGAGTGTATCACCATGATTATCTAGCTCTAGAACTTGTGTTAATACTCTATTTCGAGGTTGCTTATATGATTAAATGCATGATATTAAAATGATTGAGGCAATGTTTCTTTATTAGCCTATAATTTCCCTTCCTACCCTACAAGATCCATGTTCTTGACACCCCCATTTCTTTGAGCTTTAAGCCTATTTTTATTAGCTCCACAAAATGATCCATAGTCGAATAAGCTTGACCCATAATCCGGGATTTAGGACTTTAGGTTGTGATTGTGTTCTGTGTGAGTTGGAGAAAAGGGTGGAAAAAGAGGAAATAAAACTCTTGGTTTCAAAGTGAAAAAAAAAAGGAAGATGAAAAGTTGTGCAAAGCAAAAGAAAGAAAATTGAGCTTAAATGTTAGTAGTCTTCATTAGTAGCAAAGAAAGAATTGAAAAGAGGCAAAAGAAAAAAAAAAGAAGCAAAGTGTTTCAATGTAAATGTAAAGGAGTTGGTAGAGGGGAAGTTGGGAAGTGTTGTCATGAAGTGTAAGGTTTGGGTTTAGGATTAGTTCTTTATCCCGGATTTAGCACCACAAGCCAAATGTTATCCCTTCCAAATTTCTCTTTACCTTGGCCCCATTACAAGTCGGAAAAAGACCTCATGATTTTTGTTATGTATTTGATCCCCAGCGGTGGAGATTTAGAACTCTGATGCAAGCATATGGTAGTCTAGTTTTCATGGTTGATTTTGAGTGAAATACGTCCCTTATATACTTGAGAGTTGAGTGCAAACACAATTACCTGGGTGAGGTCTAGAATGAATGAATGGTCTTTACTTTTTGCTTATCATAATGCATGTTAAGAAGTCTTGGTCGGGTTTTTAATTATATGTGAAATGCTTGGTTGACTTGAGATGGATGTATGATTGCATTTCTATGGTGTGATTTGGATTTATGACTTGCTTGAGGACAAGCAAGGGTTAAGCATGGGGGAATTTGATAGCTTGCATATAGGAGTAGTTTAGATGCATGTTTTATATATGTTTTAGTTAGTTTTAGGTTGGTTTTTATGTAGTTTTTAGGTGCTTGTGTTGTCGGGTATTATGCGCTGGTTTGCTCGGTTTTGCAGGCTTTAGATTTAGTAGCAACAGCGGGGCGAGGTGTAGATTGACCATGACGGTGGTGGACGAGCTAAGGAATGCTAGGAGTTGCTAGGATGAAGATTGAAGCTTGAGAAGAGCCAAGACAAGAACAAGACAAGTGCTTTGGATGCAAGCCGCGCAATTAGCCCAAGCAATCCCAACTGAATGAGCATTGCGCGGGGAGGAAATATTGTGCAGTCGAGCAATGTTGCGATGCCGCGCAATCTGGAGTTTTCAGCGGACATGGATTTGGGCCGAGCTCTTGATTTTGGGTTTTGATATTTGGGTTTATGGGCTTGTATTTTGGCCGAGTAGCATGTCATTTAAGATATAATGTTTTGAGGGATATTTTTAGAGGACATATTTAAACCTTATGTTAGTTTATTTTCTGGAGTACTTTTGATCAACTTTGGAGGCTAGGGTTTTTCTCTTTGGAGGCAGACTTTGAAACCTTTGTAAGTTTGATTTTAATTTCAATTATGCATTGCTAATTTCCCTTGTGTTTGGCTAGTTATTGAAGTCATGATTTGTATGTAGTACTGAGATTTGATTGATTCTCAACAAACTTGAATAGAGTTTATTCTCTGTGCTTAATTGAATCTAAACTAGGGTTTTATTAGATTGATCACCTAATTAAATTACTAGTTATAACTGAATTTGATTAATTACCGGTTGGAGTTAATTTGATCAAGAGTATACTTTAATGAATTTAGTACCGGTTGGACAAGTTGGTTAAAGAAGGGAATATTTTCACAAGTCGCTTAGATGTCTGGTTGCTCTAAGTGTTTGTTTCTATTGATAACATGAATCGTCATGCTGTTAATTAATTGAATCTAGAAGATCTTCTAGGTTATTATTTAATTAGGGTTGTTAGACTGGTTGTTCTATCAACTAAATATGAAGTTTGGGTTTTAATCCTTAGTAGGGTCATTATCCATAATAGATTATTCATGTGAGAAGAGAATCAAGATAATCGATGATCAACAAAGCAATGTCATGATGGATTTAACTAGTTGGACACGTTTGCCTCTCATATATTCAAATCATCCTTGCATTCATATTTATTTCTATTCCTGAATAGTAGTTTAGATAATCATTCATAAAAAAACCCTTTTGGTTACTTGGCATACATGTAATAACACAAATACAAGAGTCTCGGTGGGATCGACCATTGCTTACCGCTCTACTGAGTTGGTTAAGTTAGGTTTCTTTGATAGGTATTAACGACCACTGAAAATACCTCATCACCAAGCACCACCATTCTCATCCTTCTTGATCACTATACTCAAAAGCCCAATTTTGATCTTCTCAAACTCCATCAATTTTGATGTGATTCCATCTACCGAGTCATGTCCCCATAATTTGAGTGAAGATTCCATCCCTAAAGACAAGCCCAATCTGCACGATAAAGGGGAGCCAATACTTGGACAAGCAACCAAAGACGATGTTCGAGGCGCTATGAAGCCGAGACAAGGAGCCATACCCTATCTTGGGCGCATCACACGAGCCCTAGCTAAGTCTATACTAGACAAAATCAAGGAGGAACTCATGGCTCATAAGTTTCCGATGGCTAATGACGGTGAAGGTTGGAGTGTTCTTGTGACTATTGGTTCGACTAGTGCTAAAACTTGAATTATGTTTTGTTAAGGGTTTTTAGTTGAATTTCTTGAAATTTAAGGGTGTATTATGTAATTAGAGAGAAGTGAGGGTGGCTGAGTTGAGAGAGGCGTGGCATTAGGGTTATAAGGCCCATTTTTGGCCTCCTTTCTCCCTTAGAGACTTGGACGAAATTTGCTTCTCTTTTCCTTGCATTTTCAATTCAAAGTTCTTGTTTTGTTTTGTTCAATTCTCGTTGTTCAATTGCTGGTGAGTCATATCCGACAATTCGAGCATCCTAGTTTGTTTGAGAGCTTGGTGAGTCATATCCAAGTTATCAAGCATCCATATCCCCTTGTTCTCTCCATTTTCGAACCATCATCCATCTCGGAGGTTTCTGCACCATCTCAGTAAATTCGACATAACTTTCAATCCACTCATCATCTTTATCTCATATTTTGATGGATTAAACTAGACTCAGAGATCTAACTTCTCGAATTGGAATCACTCAAATCCGAGTTCGGACGAGGAAGATCCATCCAGTTGAAGACGGGTCTGTTGCGTGGTGTTTGTTGTCGGAATTCATTGGGTTCTCGTGGCGATCTCTTTGCACCATCATCCCTTCCATCGATCCAGCCATCAAGTGGTATCAGAGCCACGCGAAGGTATCGCCATCTAAACCTTGTTCCGACCTTGAATTTCCACTTGTTGCAAGTTTTAGGTTCGAACTCTTTATTGGATGCGTTGTGTTGTTGTGTGCGACCATAGTGTCCTTGTTGTGTGTTGTTGTGGTCGTTGCTTTGTCTTGATCTTGTGGTTGTCTTGGCTGAGTGTGTGTTCAGCCATGGCTGCCAACTATGCTCAAAAAACGTTCCAATAGAACACTCAAAAGAGTTATCAAAAGTTGGTAGTTGAAAGGGTGCATTTGTTGCTTGATTAATGTCTTCCTTTAGTGCTTGATTTAAGTGTGTCTTGCTGAATTTGGCTGAGTAAAAACGTGGGAATTGAGTCCATAATCTAGCTTTCTTTTGACCCCTTTATATCATTACATGCTTGTTGTTGGTTACGGTGCTAGGATACGGGAACGACACCAAGACGAGACATCTTGTGTTGTTGTGTTTGAGCTTTTCTTGTTCCATTTTGTTGGTCATCTGCTACTTGCAACTTGTCAGATTTTCATCTCGGACAAGTCTTGGTGATTAATTCATGTGACCTCTATACCTTGATCTTTGCCTTGTTTTTACGATGACAAGTGTAGGTGATGACAAGAATAAGGAACAAGTTGAGGAGACGTCCACTAGTTCGGTGGCTGCCATGATACAAACTTTTCAACAATCCATGCAACAATCCGTGGAAGCTTTGGCGACACGCATGGATGCCTTGGAGCGCCAAATCCTGGGGCTGGATGAGAGGACACAAGTGCCTCAAGTGGTGAAGATCAAGGATATACGAGAAGAGGATCAAGGTTCGAGGACGACCCCTTGTAAAGGGGAGGAGAATTTCTTCCAACAAAGGGTGATGTGTGACATAGAACAACCAAAAAGAGAGACTCCTTTCCATGGATTGGAACAACTCATTACTATCAAGTGTCCAATAGAAATGATGCACATATTGCAAGAAGAGGAGGAAGTTGTGGAATTGTCTCCTAAAATCAAGCATCGTCCTACCATCACTCCTAGCTCCATGAACTCGTTGGCTACACCATGGATGGATGCATTTTCTAAGATTCCTTCATGTTTGCCCTTCTTGCTCCATGAAGAGGACGAGGAAGTTTTAGTCACTCAAAGAGGTGATTACATTCCTTTTCTTGTGGAGGCCAAGAAGGATGTCTTTGTCATGGAGAATGCCACACCAAGAGAGCTAGAAGCCCTACCTTCTTTGTTGAGCTCACAAGGCTTGATAGATTCGAGGACGAATCTTTTTGAAGGGGAGGAGGATGATGTGATTCCATCTACCGAGTCATGTCCCCATGATTTGAGTGAAGATTCCATCCCTAAAGACAAGCCCAATCTGCACGATAAAGGGGAGCCAATACTTGGACAAGCAACCAAAGACGATGTTCGAGGCGCTATGAAGCCGAGACAAGGAGCCATACCCTATCTTGGGCGCATCACACGAGCCCTAGCTAAGTCTATACTAGACAAAATCAAGGAGCAGCTCATGGCTCATAAGTTTCCGATGGCTAATGACGGTGAAGGTTGGAGTGTTCTTGTGACTATTGGTTCGACTAGTGCTAAAACTTGAATTATGTTTTGTTAAGGGTTTTTAGTTGAATTTCTTGAAATTTAAGGGTGTTTTATGTAATTAGAGAGAAGTGAGGGTGGCTGAGTTGAGAGAGGCGTGGCATTAGGGTTATAAGGCCCATTTTTGGCCTCCTTTCTCCCTTAGAGACTTGGACGAAATTTGCTTCTCTTTTCCTTGCATTTTCAATTCAAAGTTCTTGTTTTGTTTTGTTCAATTCTCGTTGTTCAATTGTTGGTGAGTCATATCCGACAATTCGAGCATCCTAGTTTGTTTGAGAGCTTGGTGAGTCATATCCAAGTTATCAAGCATCCATATCCCCTTGTTCTCTCCATTTTCGAACCATCATCCATCTCGGAGGTTTCTGCACCATCTCAGTAAATTCGACATAACTTTCAATCCACTCATCATCTTTATCTCATATTTTGATGGATTAAACTAGACTCAGAGATCTAACTTCTCGAATTGGAATCACTCAAATCCGAGTTCGGACGAGGAAGATCCATCCAGTTGAAGACGGGTCTGTTGCGTGGTGTTTGTTGTCGGAATTCATTGGGTTCTCGTGGCGATCTCTTTGCACCATCATCCCTTCCATCGATCCAGCCATCAAATTTGTTCTTCCCTGTCACCTCAACAATTTCAGGCAACACAAACTGTTCTCTAAAACTATTATACATACTTGAATGCTTCATAGTCTTCGGGACAGAAATTGTCCTTGGACCACGCGGTAGACCAAGGTAAAATTGCGCAAGTTCAAGTGTTATTCTAACACCTGGTCCATCACTAATCTTCAATGTGCATGATGCAAGATCGGAACAGCTAGCAACATAGTAGCACAACTTACTAAGTAGATCATCACATTCCGTTGTATGAGGTGCTCAAACCCCATCTCTTTAAGAGCAGTAAACTTGCTTTCACCTTCAAAACCAGCAATAACTTCACAAATCAGCTTAGGAGAGTTCATGTGATTCAACGACAAATGCCCATGCTTCAAAGCTCTTAATCACACCTTCTCTTTTGACTTTTTACCAACACGTTGTCCTTTACCGACAACAATATCAACTTTCCTCTTCTTCCCAACAACTTGTAATTCACCAACAGCAGTATCAGTTTTCCTCTCAGATGGTTCGTTTATCATCACTCCCTTTCTAGGGATCATATCAATTAGCAACGCATCATCGGGGAATTCATCAGCGCAACCGTTTTTCCCTTGTCCAGCCGACGTCTCTTATTTGATGGAGACGACTCAACGGCCGACTTTTGCCTCAATACAAGCACTTCGGTAACAATTGCTTTTGAAATCGGTTTTTAGCAATTGATTTTCTTCTTACATTCTTTTCGACGGTGCAAGAGGCATCACTTCTGGATTTGCTCCTGATTTCTATTACAAAAAAGGGATAAAAGACAGTATAAACACATATTTTAAAAGTACAAAAAAAACATATCAAAACTACAATACAAAAATAAATAAATGGAAAACCTCTTCGAATAGCACATATTTCATCTTCTCCGATTGTCATTGTACCAAACTTTAGATGTTTTACTTCTTTATAATTTGCAGAACGTTGTTTAATAGATCCTGAATGTTTATTCCCTAAATAAACAAGAAATACAAAGCACAAATTCACACATGTATCCACCAACAAATGTTTGATTTTATTGATGAACAAATGCAAGTTTTTGATGAACAAATGCAAGTTATTGATGAACAAATGCAATCTTCTGATGAACAAATGCCAATTTTTGTTGAACAAAATGCAAGATCCTTTTGAACAAATGTCAGTTTCTGATGAACAAATGCTATGCCAGTTTGAATGAACAAATATGCACAAATGAATGAACAAAAGTCAACACAAGATCACTAACATTTTCCCACGCACGTATACGAAATCATTTCATGCAACTAACAAAGCCACAATCACCTATTGCAAAACTCAACATCAAAAACCTGGATAAAAACATCAAATACGCACATGCAAACACAATTTTTACTTTATTCAAGTGGTTGGACCAAAAATTTAGTAAAAAGAAAGTGAATATTCATGCATTTTTTTATTCACAAAAGCACAAAACACCAAAATTGACACTATCAACTTCAAAAAACTCAAATAAACACTAAAAACACACAATTGATCAAACATTTAGTATATATACACTCGGCAAACACAAATAAAAAACGAAAAAACCTAGGGTTTTAGTAAATTTAAAACGAGAGATAAAACCCTTGATTCTCTTGAGATGAACTTTGATTCTCCATCTAGAACTGGATTGAGCTTTCTAATGGCTTTAATGGTAAGAATCAGGCTCGAAATCGCTTCGAAATAGCTTTGATTGAACAAATTCACGCTTGAACTGCTTGAAACTGATTCGGAAACTGTAAAAGTGAGTGAGAGAGAAATGGAGAGAGAAGAGAAGACGATGGACTTCATAAAAATCGCGTCTCCTAAATGCTCCGCGTGGCACATTTCCTATTTTTTTATAGTTTTTTTAAAGATAAGAGCAATTTCAACCATCCGTGTGATGCGATTGAACGGCCAGGGAGCTTTCTCATTTCTCACACACGCGGGCGTTCGCACGAGACTCTTCTTCATATTATTATATTATATAATTTTAAGGATTGTAAATACTAAAAATTATGAAGGGTAAAGGAGTAAATTGAAAAATTAAAAAGCATATGTGGCATTGCTAAGAGATTGACAAATAGGATAGAGGGATTCGAGTTTACTAATAGTATATAGATTTACACCACCAAAAACCAAAAATACCCCTCTTAACATGAGTTTGAAAGACCTACTAGAAGCCATAAGTATGAAAGGCCCTCATTTTGCTGGGAAATCCCCCTTAACACGAGTGCTTGTTATAAGCATGTGGAGATGAGTCTGGTCAAATTCAGCAGGCTATTTGGAAGTGTTTAGGTAAGTCCTTGAGTTGTGTCTCATTCATGGCTTTTTACCATGATCAAAAAAAATAAAAATATCCGATTTTGACCAGACTATCAAAAAAACCGAAATTGACCCGGATTCGATACTACTTTTCCGTTTTCTTCATGATATTTAAACTTCAATTGTTTTAAAGAAACCAACTTCCAAAACAAAGATAACTGCCCAACTGCAATCAAAGATGCCGAACAACACAAACTTCTAAATGAACCGAAAAAATGCAAATCAAGGGTTAGGGAGTTTGTACTCTTTGTGGAGAAGAGCATGCAAGTCAGGAGGGGATGGATAGTCCTTGTCTAGAGAAGCCTTTTCTTCATCAAAGCCCAATTTGTACTCATCAAGGACTTGAAAAAGGCCTAACCGCGTGCAATAATCCTTCAACTTCGCCTCTTCCGCCTCCACCCCCTTTAGTTTAAGATTTGTTGTTTGGCTCGCTGTGTAAAAGGACTGAAAATGACGTTGGAGAGCATTGTACGCGTGAGAGAGACTGAGATAACCTTCTTGTTGCTGGTCAAATCGGCGTTCACAGTCATCGCAATCGCAGTAACTAGGGCGTGTTGAGGAAGAAGCCATGAATGAAACCCACTAGGTTTTTTGGGGAGTGAATAGGGACTGACTACTCAGAGACTCTTCAGTTTTCAAAGAAGATAGAGGTCACCGGACGTTTGATTTCTTAAAATGGCTTGTGGTCTACAATATATGTATACCAAAAAAGGAGCCCCACCTTCATTTAGTTTATAAAATGGCTTACGTTTCAAGTTTATAAAATGATTTGGCCCAATTTAGCCCAATGGTAAGTGTTATGTTTAAGAATATATAATTATCATTTTAGTGGTGGTTCTTAATTATAAAATCACATCATAGGGAACGGAGGTTCTTAAACTGTTACAAGTGTACAATTTGTATCAGTAGAATGTGCAATTCACTACCAAAATCCAATAACATAATTGCAAGGCAAAAATCACAAGTATCATTCAAATAAAATACCATTCAAGCCAAAATGATACCTCCATTAACTTGATACAAACCACAAATACCATTCAACAAAAACCAACTTAATTGGATTGTAAACGTCACACGTCATAATAACAACCACTATGTACACTACCACTACAATAACCAACATCTAAGTCTTAATTAGTAACAACGATTGCAAACGGACAAGACAGACTTCTCTGAGTTTGAAACACAGGGTTTGATCACTTCATATCACATCTTGCTTGTTAACGGCCTCCAAATCGAGAGTGGTTGGATACTAGCGGTCCAGGGCGACCTCCTCTGCCTCAACAGCATTCTTCAAACGCTTTATGACTTGCAGTTGACCAAGTCACGTGAAGTAATCCTTCAAATCAGTTGCTTCTTGCTGAATAGCCATGATTTCGAGATCCTTGATTCGGATCTAAGTTTCCATAACATGACATCGACTTTGTAGAGAACTGTAAGCGTGTACAATGCTTTTATAATGCAGTTGTAGCTTGTCAAATTGTGTTTCAAAATCTTCATCCTTGTTATATCGTGGCCGCTTCATATGTTCTAGATCTGAGACCAGAAATTGAGAGATTTGTTTTGTTGCCATATGAAATTATTTATGAAAATTAGTAGCCCCTCTCTTGAAAGTGTATAGTATATTAGTATGCAGTCCTTTGATTGACGGTTCAAGCAGCCGTTGGATGGTGTTTGAATTGATGGTTCAGATTTGTTCAATGCAATCCCAATGTCAAAACTTGCTTTGTGGAAACTGTTTTCCAGCCAAAGATCCAATTTAAATCCAATTTCATAATTTCTAACATAAATTACACAAACCCACCCACACTTTTAGTGATTGTCATCTTATGATTTATAATCCCAACACAATTTATAATCCAATTTTTTGATTGATGCTAATTTTGAACGAAAGTTGGAATGTGAAGAAATGTAATATTATATATATCCTGTCATACGGATAACCAAATCCTGTCAAAGTGGATTTAGCGCAAGTGTGCAATACGTTATTTTCGAAAGTGTGCATTAGTGCATTTTTTGTCATGTGTTTGTTTCAGATGATCTAAAAACAAAATAACAATGGTTTTCAAGCAAATAAGCCCGAGAGAATACGATTCCTTCGAAGTTGATATTGTGCATTTCTCGATTTGGGTAATGGTGGATTAAGCACAAGTGTGCAATACGTTATTTTTGAAAGTCTGCACTAGTGCATCGCTTGTCTTCTGTTTGTTTTAGATGATCCAAACACAAAATAACTACGGCTTTCAAGTAAACACAACCGAGAGAATATGATCCCTTCGAAGTTGATATTGTTCATTTCTCGATTTCAGTAATGGTGGATTTAGCAGAAGTGTGCAATATATTATTTTCGAAAGTTTGCATTAGTGTATCGCTTGTCATGTGCATGTTTTAGATAATCCAAACACATAATAGCTAAATCTTTCAAACCAACAAAATGATCGGTTTGCAAACATAAGTTCATTCATACGTGGCTTGCACTACCAAAATACACCATAGTAGGGACAACAAACTATCTTCAACCAAGGCTCCTCTTTGAAGAGTCGCTCGACAGATGTCCATGCTCAAACAAGATTTTAAGCTCGAACCAATCAATAGATGTTCTTGATTACATAATAGATTGGTACATTTTGTTAAGTATGAAATAAGATGTTAATCTAGAAATTATTAATAATATATAGTCATAATTGTCACACGTACTAGTTAGGGTGAAATGCACACCGCAAATAACGAAGTGCACACCCTAAATCTTAAATCCTATACCCTCACCCGAACTAAAAACCCAAAAACCTTATTTGGTAATGCACTTCAATCATGTCACACGGATCACCATCCTTAGCCGTTCGATGGTGCAACCATGAACGACCCACGTTTACCAAAATATTTTATTGAAATCTTCGGTCTATGATGGGATGTGGCACACTGACACATACTGCACTACTGCCCCTAGTAGCTGAATATAGAGATGTACTGCCCAAGCGTTCCAACTCTACACCATAGAAAATTAATTTAGTTTAGGTAAAATGACACGCATTGTCCATAAAATAATCATTACTCCTAAATGTGTAGAAAATTAATTTAGTATAGTAAAATTTAGTTTAGGTTGAAACTTTATTTAGTTAAGGTACTGTCCTAACCAAGGTTAGCACTTAGCAGAATTCCGATCTGATTCTCCATTCTAGCGATACTACGGTCCATAACACGCGAAACGATCCAAGATTCCAAGTAGGATCTTATGGAAGAGGATCTTAAATGATTTAGAATACAATCTCAATCCGATCCAAAATTTCATATGATTTTAACGATCCTATAAACAATTCTCATGATCTACAAACGATTCTTACGATCCGATAAAATGCCAATTATGACTATATATTATTAATGATTTCACGTTTAACGTATTATTTCCATTAAAATAGTTGACTAGCCCATCATACAACATTTTCAATAATCAAATTAATAATGTTTATCATTTCCTTACTTCATATATAACAAAATATACAATCTATTAGTCTATCCTTGGTCCTTACTCCATATATAATGTAGGATCTTACGATTCAGCCATCTAGATACGAAACAAAAACTAGATCGTAGGATATCGTTATTGTTGGGTTTATGGTTTAGGGCTTAGGATTTGCAATTGACAACACAAGTTGTGCATTTACTTTAAATATACTAACTATTTATCAAACTTTCATGGGCCAAGTAATATGATCCCTTCGAAGTTAATACATTGCATTTCATGATTTTGGTACTAGTGGATTTCGCGCAAGTGTGCAATTCGTTATTTGCGACAGTGTGCAATAGTACATCGCCCGTCATGTGTTTGTTTTAGATGATCTAAACACAAAAGAACTAAAGCTTTCCAACATACAAACCCGAGAGAATACGATCCATTTGAAGGATTTGTAGTTCTTTTTCCAAGTTGCTATTGTGCATGTCTCGAATTTGGGTTTAGTGGAGTTCGCGCAATTTTTCAATTCAAAGTTTGCAAAAGTGTGCATTAGTGCATCGTTGGTCATATGTTTGTTTTAGTTGATCTCAGCACAAAATAACTAAGGCTTTCAAACCCACAAATGACATTTTGCGAACATAACTTCATTCATACGTGGCTTCCACTACCAAAATACACCATATGGACAACATACAATCTTCAACCAAGGCTCCTCTTTGAAGAGTCACTCGATGATTGTCCATGCTCAAACAAGATTTTAAGCTCGAACCAATCAATAGCCAACTTTAGGAGTGATTCTTTGCCTTTTATCAAGGAAACTTTGCTTTACCTAGGACCGTTGAGGTATTTTGGATCATATCGTAACATCTAATCTATGAAAAGTAAGATCATATGGTATAACTAAAAGTATGCAAGGATATGATAATAGATTGGTACATTTTGTTATATATGAAGTATGAAAATGATGAACATTATTAATTTGTTGATTAAAAAGGTTGTAGGATGGACAAGTACACTATTTTAATGGAAATAAGATGTTAATCTAGAAATTATTCATAATATATAGTCACAATTGTCACATGTTCTAGTTAGGGTATATTGCATGTTGACGGGCCTTCACTCAAGACAATAAATAAATTTATAAGTCAAGACCCCGCTGAGTATAGGGGAGTCAGGATCATTCCACGAGAAGCAAGGTTTGTTTATCTATCGACTACTAAAAATCAAACAAAAGCAAGCAAAACAGACACAAGCAGCCTCGTTAACGACGTTGTCAGGGTCGTTAACGAACCACCGCAAACAAATAACTAAAACTAACGACCTAAACAGGCTCGGTACCGAGGCTATGAACTCAATAACGAATATTACTTAAGAGAATTCAAATAAAAACAAAGATCTAGGATAAGGGATACCACAACATAATAATGCATACAAACTTGTGAGAAGATAAGATCATGCCTTTAAATAGATAGATTCATCAACTTTCATTGACTTAACAAGTAAATTAATCTACTTTCATAAACCAATTCACCAAATTACTTGTTTTGGATCTAAAGCTTGAAACTTTCGTATTCAAGCAATATCAACCTTCAAGTCTATAACTTTCTCTTTCAATTAAGTTAAAAACTCAAATCACCTTGACTTTCATCTAGGTCTAAGTACAACAAACAATCTCAAAATTAGATAAAAGGCATTTAACACAGAATCTCACTTATCAAACATGCATAACTATGCCGGGTTAAACCCTGACCCTAGAAAAGAAGACTACTCACTACTCATAACTAAGAAACTAATAAATTCAACAAAAGAAATCATTGAAAACAAAACACTACTCAAATTAATAAGAAAAATCGTCTTACAGAGATTCAGAAGAAACCGAAAAATACAAATCACCGAATCAAAACCACGACTAACGACCCCGACAACTCTCGTCCACCGAGCTCTCGATCTCGACTCCGATCCGTCTCTCTCTCTCGGCTCTTCCTCTTCTCTCTACTCCTCTATGATCGATCTCTCTCCCTAGGCTAAATAAGAAGGCTATTTATACTAATAAGGCTATAAAATAGAAAAGGGTAAAAGATAAAAACTTTCCTAAAAAGATAGAAATAAAATCTAGAAAGATAACAAGACCTAAAATACATAATATAAAAACCCTAAAATCATAAAAAGACACTCTACCGACACGGAATAAATTCCCGCACAGGATTGGTAAGTAACAAAATCAAACTCTCGAAAACTCTATCTCGTGACCTCGTTAACGAGCCCTCACAACCTCGTTAACGAGCCTGGGCTTGGTCTTCAACACTTTTTCTTCAAAAACTTAGACCTTGACTTCTTCATCTCGTATGCCTCTGTCTTTCATCATAGCACTCCAAATTCAGCTCCAAATAGCACCGTTTCCTTGCTAAAACCTACAAAAATACATAAAACGGAGTAGCTTCCATACTTTTCACAAAATATGCAAAACCATCCAAAAACACATAAAACTAATCCTAAACTTATCAAAATTCGTCCTAATAACCTAAGAAAACCTATTAAAAACTATACCAAAAACACGAACATCAAAATACCCCATACTTAAACTTGCTTGTCCTCAAGCAATCACTAAACAATAATCAAAACCAAACAAACATACTCATCAAACTATATCCATCAATCTAAAAAGCAACATCAACACATATAAGAACAATAAAAAAAGATTATTAATGTCATCACACATATATGCACCAAATAGACATAAGAAAATACAATCCAACCTCACAAGGGATAATAATGTGTTTCACTCAACTCTCAAGTGTTTAGGCTTATAAATTCAATCTCTCAGCTCATCTTATATACAAAAACTCATAGAAATTGGAACTTATATCACCAAACTCTCCACACAAGATTTGTCAAAACAAGAAAAAATCATCAAGAGAACTCAGGGGGCTCAATGAAAAACTTCATAGAAACTTCCATTCGACCAGGTTGTAATGGGGCTTGGTAAAAACAATAAGGCGTGGAATATTTTGGGTATGTGGTGCTAATAATATCCAGGAATCAAAGACTCCTAAAAACTCACACTTCCAAAACACTCTTAACAACAATATACCAAACTCACTCAAATATTACGCTCAAACCTATTTACTCACCCATGATATCCTAGAAAGTCTCATAAAATAACTCAAAAGAATCTTTGATATATCTATTAAACTCAAATGCACTTCAAACTTTTTCCTTTCCTTTCCTTCATATTATTTCCTTTCTTCTTTTTTTCTCTTTTTTTTTCCTGCCTCGCTGCCTTGTTAACGAACCACTTCAGGGTCGTTAACGAGCTTCCTCGTGTACTCCTCTTTCTTAACAACTTCCTTTTGTGCATTGATCTTATTTCGTGCATCTTTTGTACCGAGAGATCTTTCTTTTTTAACACAAATTAAAAACAAGAGACTTCCAATCTACCTTCCCAATAATCCCTCAATTAAACCAAACATAACATTTCACTCCCCCTTTAAGTCCTAATCCCCGGATAGGGTCAAGCTTATCTCGGCTAGGGAACAATTTTGTGGAGCTAAAAATAAAAGGCTTCAGGCTCAAACTGGCTGTCAAAAGAAGGATAATGTAAGGGTGGATAGGGAATAATAGGGCTTATAAATAAGTTCTCTCTCATATGATTCTCACAAGTAATGAACTATAAATCTTATACAGGTCTCAAGTAATAGATAACCATCACAATTCCAAGAGATTATATGCATATAGAGAGTAAATCACACAAAAAAGAAGAGGGATTTATTGACGTTCTCCCTATAAAGCCAAAAATAACTCACAAGGCTAATTTTTGTTGATTGCATAACTTATGCTATAAAGTATATGTGCTCAATTTCATCAAATGCTATTCCTTCCTAAAAACAATTTCATAATTAAGAATCCGGCTATACTATCAAAGATATGCTTGCAAGGAATTATATGATCATGCTAGCAACTACTGTCATAGAACCTAAGAAAGGGATATCTATCAATTCTAAAACTCTTTTTAGATTTTTCGAAATTTTTCGATTTTTTTTTCAAATTTATCATGAACAAAGAACTACTTAATACAAACAAAGCACATAAGTTAAACAAGACACAAAACAAACAATTTTTTCTACTTTCTCCCACCCCATACTTAAAATTACAATGTCCCCATTGTAAGGAAAATAAGAAGAAGGAAAGAAATAGAAAAGAAAAATAACAAAAATAAAACAAGAAAAGGAAAAACATAAAACCTACAAAGTCTCAGAAGTGGAAAACAAGGAAAAATTCGTTAAGCTGAATCAACGGTTCGGAGGAGGAAAGTAATACTCAAAGTTCCCCATGAAGTCATACATCGTCCTCCAGCGCTCTGCATCTTCCGCCTCTCTCTGACGATGCCTCTCGTCCTCCATCGTCATCCGAGTTGAATAGACAGTTTTCCATCTATCCATCCTCCTATGAATGTGGTCCTGCTGGAGGTGAAGCTGTTGCATCTGAGCAGAAAGATCCTAGGCCCATGGTGGCGGAATGCTTGATCCAGTGTACTCGGATTGAGGAGGTGGTGGGTAGTGTGGCTGAAAGTGATCGTGGTGAAGCACTGGGTTGTATGGCACGAGTCCATAGGAATGAGGGTCGGTAGGAGCTTGCGGAGGGTCGGTAGCTGTCCTTGGGGGGTCGTTAACGAAGCTGGGTGCCTCGTTAGGAGCATATGTAGAAGTCCGGAAATGGTCGTTAATGAGCACGGTGGTCTCGTCAACGAGGACGTTGGCGCCCAAAACTTCTGTGTCAAGGTCTTCATCCTCGAAGTTAAGCTCCTTTTTGCCTCCCTCTGTGTTGGCCTCTTCAGTGTCTTCTCCAGCTACCTCGTTATCCTCATCTTCATCTTCATCCATCCCTTCCCCTTCTCGCTCGAATCTTGTCTCACACGGCCTAAGGGAAAGCTCATCCTCCGGCTTGGGCTCTAACGGGAATGCATGATCCGGCCATGCCTCGTACCAATTTGGTACATAGAGTAGCTCCAACTTGTCAAGGGTGGGTATAACAATGCGGTCTTGAACTTATGTCTTGAACCCTCCCTCTGCTTGAAAGAAAATACCGGAGCCATACCAGTAGTTCTTGTTGAGAAGTTGAGCATGAGCCGGCGTGTAGCGAGTAAGGTCGACTCCAAGGTTTGTAGCCAAAAGACTAACCAAGTTACCGCACCATACTTCCTTGGACTTGGTTGATTTCTCTATATAGTAGAGCTACTCATACCCCAAATTCAAAGGGCCGGGCTCCTAAAAAAGGATAGTGCGGAGGCAAGCAACTTTCGTCCTTGTTGGCCTGTTCAACTCTCTCTTTGGCCAGAATGTGGCGGCTAGGACTCGGAGGATGATGCTAAATATGGGGTTGATGATGCTTGCCCCGGATAATGCCCTTGTGGAAGACTCGACCTCCCTGGTTATGTAGCTCTAGGTCCGTGTCACCTTGTAATCTTTCAAACTGTACTCTCTAGAAGGCTTTGGGAGCTCCAGAATAGTGTTGAACTCCGCCAAAGTGTACTCTCGGCTCACATTACCTAGCCTAAACCGAATACGTCCCGACGAAGTCTTCGATGGAAAACTAGTCTGTGAGGGCCGGAAAGTGTGGCAAGTTCTCCTTCTTCAGCAAATGAGGCGCACCGAGAATAACGAAAGCCTCCTTGACATCAGTATAAATCCCCGTGTGTTTAGCACTTGACCTTGAAAACCACCGAGTGTTGTGGTCCTTTTCTAGAGTGGCATGGTATCGATCCACTTGCCCTTGAGTGCTCAAGATCACATTGTCCAGACGAGATGGAGATGGGGACCTCTGATTCCTCCTCTTCATCTGGGCTCGGGTAGCGGGTCTGCTTGAACTTGCCATGTGATCTACAAAACAATCATGATTTTTCCAAGATAAGATCCACTCAAAATAGATAGGCAAGAGACCCCATACTTGGTCTCAAAATAACCCTCGGAATTATTCGTTAACTACCCAATTGGGTCGTTAACGAATCTGGACTGGTTTTTGAATTTAAAGGTTGCGCAGGGTCTTTAACGAGCCTGGATGGGTCGTTAACGAGCTGCCGAGAGCCAGTACACAAAATCCGAATGTTATTAACTCAAAAATCAAGCCATGAATCAAGCATGCATCTTCTAAAATCCTTCACTAGACTCATAATCGGGTTTATGTACCCCATACTTGCTCGATTACCCATCCCGAACATGCTAAATTTACCCAAAATTGACATGACAAAGATTGAAGTTAATACTAGAAGAAGAAAAATTCATGCTTTTCTAATCAAATTTTTGCAATGGAGAATCTAACATGAATAATCTTCCCTAGACAAAGAACAACTAAGCACAACCAAAATTCATGAGCAAAAATCCAAGCATGCAAATCGACCCTCTCTATAAACACAATCCCAATATGAAATTTCTACCCTAAAAACCATGAATCATGTACATAAGAGTTAGGGTTTAGAAATCATACCGGAAGATCGAAAAATCGAAGAATAAAGGATCGGATTGGAATGTTTAACGAGCGTGGATCTCGTCGGTGGGAATCCGGGGTCCCGAGCTTCGGTAACGATGACGGTTCCGACGGTCGGTGGGTTAGGGAATTCCGATCGGTGGTGAAGTGCTTCGGTAGAGTTTTGAGGATTTTGAAGCTTGGGATTATGAGGATTTGAGAGTAGGAATTTTTTTGAGAGTTTAGAAGGGTTAAATAGGAGAGGGTAGAAATAGGAGGGGGGGGGTAGCGGCGGCTAGGGTAGATAAAAATAGGGTAAAGATAGAAGATATACTAGGGTAAAAATAATACTTACCTGCCCGAGTTGGTGCGCCAAACCGGTTGTTAACGACCTTGGGTGGGTCGTTAACGAGCCACCGTAGCTTCCTTGAGTGATTTTCGAGCCCTTTCTCCTGCATCTTGTTAGCTCAAAATTTATCCTATTTTCTAACCTAAAAAACTAGTAAAAGAAACTCAGAAAAAAGCTAGAAAAAAGAATCTAAAAAGAAAAGAAAAATCTAGTCTATACTAAAAATGGGTTGCCTCCCGGAAGCGCTATTTTTAACGTCGTCAGCCCGACGTACATCTCTTATTCAAGGTGGCTCTATGTTGGGGTCCCGAGTTACCCCATACTTAGCCTTGTAGGCATTATTTTCTTGAGTCACTAAGTTAGGTCCCTTTTCTTCTATCAGTATGCTCGGTATTCCTACATGATGGTTAGGGAAATCCGAAAACCAAGGTGGTTTGGACTCCTCTGTAGTACATATAATAGGGCATGGTGTAGGAACAAAGGATAAAGAATATTCATGACAAGCATTAGCGAATTCATAGTTAGAGTACTTACCTTGATTATACTCTTGCATGTGGGACTCGTTGGTGGGGCGATGAAGTTCGGTAGGGACTTGAATGAAATTCTTTTCCGTTTCGGTATTTGAGGGAGGCTCGGTAGGATCATCTATGCCGAGTTCTGGATGGGTCTACTCAATTTGTGCTACCGCAGTTGGGTCGTTGGCATTTTGATCCAGGCTGAATTCCACGCGTTCCTCTCCAATATCAAAAGTAAGAAGTCCTTTCCGCACATCCACCCGTGCACCTGCTGTTGCTAAAAATGGTCGACCGAGGATTATGGGGACATGAGGGTCTTCAGGCATATCGAGGACGATGAAATCATTCGGTATAAAGAATTTCCCGACTTGAAAAGGATGGTCGTCCACGACTCCTGTGGCCTTGACACATGATCCATCTTCCATGTAGAGGTTCATATCTACCGGCTCTAGTGGTCCCATATTGGCTTTAGACCAAATTGAGAGAGGGAGTAAACTAGCACTGGCTCCCAAATCACTTAAAGCTTTGAACTTGTGGTCGCCTATGCCAATCGTTATTGCAAATCTCCCTGGATCCCCAAGCTTTTCTGGTAGAGCTATAGATCGGACTTCATCTTGCAGCTCTGTAATGGATCTTTTCCTGCTAAGAATATCTTTCAAAAATTTTGTGTAAGCCGGCATTTTGCTTAGGGCCTCAGCGAATGGGGTGGAAATATTAATGCCCTGAAGAATCTTTACGAAACGCTTGAACTTACTCTCAGTAGAGTCCATAGATTTCTTAGTGGGAAATGGAAGAAATTTCACCATCCTCGGAACCAAGTTAGGCTCGAGAGGTGATGCTACCGGGTCGACACTAGGGTCGTTAGGTACGCTCGGCGGGTCGTTACCGACCTTGATGGGGTCGTTAACTACCCTGGGATTGAGAGGAAGGCTCGGATTAGAAAACTTACCTGGATTAGGGTCGTTAGGTACCCTCGGAGCCTCGTCACCTTGGTTTGCTGTTTCGGTAATTAGCCTCGCTGGCTCGTTACCGAGTTGAACCGTGGCGTCCTCTTTCATCTTGTCCTTAGCTTGGACACGCTCCGACAATGCCTTTCCGCTCCTAAGGTGCACCACTGCTATCTGTCCTTTAGGGTTCTCTTTGGGACGGCCTGTAAGTTGCCCTTGAGGCCTTGGAATTTGTGCAGCAAGGTTCCCTAGTTGGGAATCAACATTCTTTTTCCACACGTCGAACTCTCCCCATCTTTTATTCTGGTGGTTAAGGTTAGCTTGAACTTCATTAACCTTGTTGTGGACTCCATTAATGCTTTCCTGTAACCCTTGTACTCAAGATGGTGGCTCCTGATGGCTTGGAGGGCGTAGGTCGTCTATCCGTTGGAGGTGCTACATAGCTTGGATTTGGATTTTGATTGCCCCACGTCTGATAGTTGTTCGACCTGTCAAAATTACTAGGTTGGTTCCCGTATGGGCCTCTCATGTTCACCTCAGTGATTGTCTCAGCGGCTCTTACCTGCTCTATGTTAGTGCAAGAAGAAGTACTATGGGCAGAAGAACCACACTCTTGACATGATTGAGAGGATTTCAGAAAACTTACCTGCTTCTTCAAGCGGTTGACCTCGTCTTGTAGAAATTGATTTTTAACGTCCAGGTCAACTTCTTCTCGATTAGGCACATAGAGACGTTTCTGGGGCTGTGGAGCTTGCTGGGTTCCATACATGGCATTGTAATTGGACAGCTTATCCAACAATTCCATTGTAGCTGTAGGGCCCATCTCTATAAAATCGCACGCAATATGCGTGTTGATGCAGTTCTTGGTCTCTACGCTAATACCCTGGAAAAAGATTTCCTGAAGAACATATAAAGGTTGCCCTTGAGTGGGGCACTGTCTAAGCATTTCATTAAATCTTTCCCATGTTTCAACAAACGTTTCATTAGGCAGCTGGTGATAGGAGGTGATGCATTTTCTCAACTCCGTTGTCTTGGCAGGCGGGAAGAATTTTGTAAGAAATTGATCATACAAGTTCTTCCAAGTCCTGATAGACTTAGGAGGTAAGCTCTCCAGCTAGCTCAAGGCCTTTCCAGCAAGAGACCACCTGAAAGATTTTAACAGAACATATTCAAGAGAGACACCTTCAGCAACTATGGTGTCACATAAATCAAGAAAATTTCTAATATGTTCCATAGGGCACTCAATAGGTTTCCCTTCAAACTGAGCCCACTTTATCAAGGATATAAATTGAGACTTGATCTAAAATGGTTTCTCTATCTCTGGAAGCACAATTGGTGATTCTGGCACCCTTAGTTCTGGATGCATATACTGTTTGGCACTCCTCGGATACGCATTCAGCTCTTCCTGTAGACGAGCATTAGTAGTCCGTTGACGCTCAACCTCAATAGCAACGCCTTCCTTCTCGGTTTTCAACACCTCCATCTGGTTTCGGAGGACTTCCAACTGACGAGCCATCTCTCCAAGTGTGGCCATGGCTCGGTTCTCTCGGCATCTACGGTGTAGGGAACGTTCAGGTTTTGAATAGTAACAAGTGTTGTCAAATTCAAGCCTTCGACGTCCTACTAGCATACGCTGAGAAAATAGACAAAAAAAAAATTAAAAACAAAAACGGGGTCGGTCTATTCCCAGACTCACAGATAAACAAACAAACTCGTTGTTTCCCCGGCAACGGCGCCAATTTGTTGACGGGCCTTTACTCAAGACAAAAAATAAATTTATAAGTCAAAACCCCGCTGAGTATAGGGGAGTCAGGATCGTTCCACGAGAAGCAAGGTTTGTTTATCTATCGACTACTAAAAATCAAACAAAAGCGAGCAAAACACACACAAGCATCATCGTTAACGACGTTGTCAGGGTCGTTAACGAACCACCTCAAACAAATAACTAAAACTAACGACCTAAACAGGCTCGGTACCGAGGCTATGAACTCAGTAACGAATATTACTTAAGAGAATTCAAATAAAAACAAAGATCTAAGATAAGGGATACAACAACATAATCATGCATATAAACTTGTGAGAAGATAAGATCATGCCTTTAAATAGATAGATTCATCAACTTTCATTGACTTAGCAAGTAAATTAATCTACTTTCATAAATCAATTCACCCAATTGCTTGTTTTGGATCTAAAGCTTGAAACTTTCGTATTCAAACAATATTAACCTTCAAGTCTATAACTTTCTCTTTCAATTAAGTTAAAAACTCAAATCACCTTGACTTTCATCTAGGTCTAAACACAACAAACAATCTCAAAAATAGAAAAAAGGCATTTAACACATAATCTCACTTATCAAACATGCATAACTATGCCAGGTTAAACGCCGACCCTAGAAAAGAAGACTACTCACTACTCATAACTAAGAAACTAATAAATTCAACAAAAGAAATCATTGAAAACAAAACACTACTCAAATTAATAATAAAAACCGTCTTACAGAGATTCAGAAGAAACTGAAAAATACAAATCACCGAATCAAAACCACGACTAACGACCCCGGCAACTCTCGTCAACCGAGCTCTCGATCTTGACTCCGATTCATCTCTCTCTCGGCTCTTCCTCTTCTCTCTACTCCTCTATGATCGATCTCTCTCCCTAGGCTAAATAAGAAGGCTATTTATACTAATAAGGCTATAAAATAGAAAAGGCTAAAAGATAAAAACTTTCCTAAAAAGATAGAAATAAAATCTAGAAAGATAAAAAGACCTAAAATACATAATATAAAAACCCTAAAATCATAAAAAGACACTCTACCGACACGGAATAAATTCCCGCACAGGATCGTTAAGTAACAAAATTAAACTCTCGAAAACTCTATCTCGTGACCTCGTTAACGAGCCCTCATAGACTCGTTAACGAGCCTGAGCTTGGCTTCTTCAACACTTTTTCTTCAAAAACATAGACCTTGACTTCTTCATCTCGTATCCCTCCGTCTTTCATCATAACACTCCAAATTCAGCTCCAAATAGCACCGTTTCCTTGCTAAAACCTACAAAAATACATAAAACGGAGTAGCTTCCATACTTTTCACAAAATATGCAAAACCATCCAAAAACACATAAAACGAATCCTAAACTTATCAAAACTAGTCCTAATAACCTAAGAAAACCTACTAAAAACTATACCAAAAACACGAACATCATTGCACACCACAAATAACAAATTGCACACCGTAAACCCTAAATCCTATACCCTCAACATAATTAGAAACCCAAAAAGCTTATTTCGAAATGCACTTCAATCATGTCTAAAGGATCACCATCCTTAGCTGTTCGATGGTGCCACCATGAACGACCCACGTTTACTGAAATATTTTATTGAAATCTTCGGTCTATGATGAGATGTGGCACAGTGACACGTACTGCACTACTGCACCTAGTAGCAAATATTCAACATGTATAGATCTACTATCCTAGCTTTCCAGCTGTACACTATAGAAAATTAACTTAGTTTAGGTAAAATGACACCCATTGTCAATAAAATACGCATTATTGTAAAATCTATAGAAAATTAATTTAGTTTAGGTAAATTTTAGTTTAGGTAGAAACTTAATTTAGTTTAGGTAAAATTTAGTTTAGGTAGAAACATAATTTAGTTTAGGTACTGCTCTAGCAGCTCCGCTGAATTTTAAAGCTACGCGAGGATGATGATATGCAAGGTTTTTATCGAAAGACCGATCCGTTTCTACGAGGATAGAGATTATACGACCCATATCATGTGCAACAGGTTGGTGATTTTAGTGTCATGGACCCATGAGAAGTCATCGACCTCGTTTTATGTGTGATCGGGATTCACATCGACACTTGAGAAGTTCATGACTTCAGTGAGGTCAACGACTTGAGTGATGGTTCTGGGGTAACTGCTTGTTAACCACCTTTAAATAATTCCAACAACGTGTACGAAATTGGTGATAAGTTTTCCAATCTGATTAGAGACTCCTAGGAACGTATAATGGTAGTGGGAACACGTGGAGTGGTAGTGGACAAAAGTTGTAACTGATGGTAAACCACTGTCCAGGTCATCCACTACAGAAAAACTACCGGGAACCATTTTGGAATTACTTCATAAATAGCAAAATATACAATCCATTACACTGGCATTGCATACATTGAAAGGAGGATCTCATGATTCATCGATCAGATCTTTTAATCCGATCAAAAATACCCTAAACGATCCAACATAGATAGGATCCTAATCCTCATAACCTCGATCATTGGTGCAATGGTCATTCTAATGGCCGCAATCCATTGATTTCATGCCTTCACATTATATTGCAAGGATATATGGTTTATGGTTTGATATTTAAGGTTTAAGGTGCGCAATTGAAATCACAGGGTGTGCATTTCTAAAAAAAACAATGAAAATGGTATAGTTTGTGGTGTACCTCGCTATGTGCGGTTTTGCATTGTTTGAAACAGTGAAACAGAGATGTTAAAATGTCAAATGTCTACATCGAATTGGGTTAGTGTTTTAGGGTCGGATACCATAAGGAGGCCTTGACAAGCTTGATGGATGGGATCGTAAGGTCCTATATTCAAGATCATAATTAAACTAATACGAATACGAGAATAAATACATGTTAGGTTTCGGAAAGCAATACGATTCGTATATGGATAAAAAACTAGAGCGTATGATATCGTGATTGTTGGGATTATGGTTTAGGGCGTAGGGTGTGCAGTTGACAACACGAGGTGTGCATTTACGTTAAATATACGAACTAGTTATCAAAATTTCACTGGCCAGTTAAAATGCATGATTGACAAATATCAGAGTACGATATCTGTCAATCGGTAAAATCTTAATAGATAGTTTAAATGGTTGAGGAGATTTGAACCCTTGATGAGTTTGATAGTTTGTTAATATTCTACTACTTATATAGTTATATGTCATGTTTTGTCGTACAATTTCCAACTTCCTCTAGCTTCCCCAATAACATTGTCACTTTCATTGCTTCAGCCGTAATTTTTGAGTCTCCACTATTGTTTTCTCAACTTCACCACCAAATTTCCTCTTGTCGCCTATTTTTAGGGGCAACAATATCAATGCATTAGTGCTTTTAACTCGAACTTGAATTTGACTAATTAATAGTATTCTAACGTAATAATTCAGGAACGATGGATCACCCGACTGACCCGATAGTGATGGGTGGGTCGGGTGTAGGGCTGTCAAAACATGACCCGACCCGAGAAACCTGTCCGACCCGCACGACTTCGAACCCAAACCCGACCCGAGAAAATTTGAAATTTTTATACCCGTGACATGTTTGACTTGGATCCGAAAAATCTCGAACCCGAGATGAACAGAAACTGAATTGACTCGACCTAAACCCGACCTGACCCGCCCGATGGACACCCTTAGTCGGGTGATCCATTTTTATTCTGAGTTCTTACCTTATAAAAAAATGAAATAAATAAAAAATACCAAGCTAGACGACGTCGTTATGGAGCGAAACTTCTTAGAAAAGCTTCGCTACCAACTTTTAGATGACTTTTCTGATTCTCCTCGTTCAGTGGTCCTTTATCGAGCATTCATCTTGTACCCGTTGTATTCTGAGTCGATATCGGAGAAGGTAGGAATCAAGACAGGGAACGACGCCTTCAGATGATCTTCTTGAACTCCACATGCACTTATAGTCTTTGATGGCCCCTTCAATGTTCTTGATTTCTTTTGGTGTGATTTGATGGAATGAATGGACTTCCATTACAATTTTGAATCTGAGCACTACGGTTGTACAATTCAGTTTTCGCCGTTTCACGGCCATTGGATAGAACTAGGGTTGTAGTTCCTCTTCGTCTCATGTTGTCGTCTTTACTGTTTGTCGAAAGCAATCTTTCCCATGTGTCTTCCTTCCACATCTGTGTTTACGGTTGCTCCTTTATTTGCTTGCTTTCACATCGAATTTCATACTTCCCGTGTGAACCCTCTCCATTAAGAGGGTTGTAGTTCACTTGCTTGCTTTCATGTCTTATTCTTACTTCCAAGTGTGAAACCCTATGTGCTTATGATTTAGTACATACACGTTACTTACTGGTTTTACATGGATTGCTGATGCGTAGGATTCAACAATGGAAGAAGGATTGTGAGAAGATATTCCTAACCAATGTTCGACATGCCATGAGCAAGGCTAATCTTCCATTGGAAGAGCGTATATCGTGGTGGGAGACTTCCAACATGTTTGGGCTCCAAACTGGTATTCTGTTGGTCCCCTCGGAACTGATATTCAGACTAGAGGGCCAAGGGTTAAAGTGGTGTACTTGGTGTTCCTTCAAAGCTCTAGGAGGCAATGATGCATGGGACCTGTCCACTGGCCGGTTCATCGGGATAAGTTCCCTGGATAATCGAGGCAACGGATGATCGAGGTAAGTTCCCTGGATAGTCCCATCGAATACTAGAAAAGTTTTCATGCTCACTTTTTGACTTTGTAGTGTGGACTAGCTAGATATGTTTTGGGTTGTTATGCTAAGTATATAGTCAATTAACAAATATGAAACTGTTGTGTTTGTATGGATTGAATTCAGAAAATACATCCACAGAGATAATGTAGAATAACTCACCCTAGAGTGGAATATATTCTCCTAAGATAAAGCTAACAATAATACATCATATAACAGTGTAAACAGACTATACGTGCTATTGAATAATAATCAATATATCCATGATAGTATAATGAATAGTGCAATGTCTATCTTCACGTTGTATCCATATTCTCATTATTGATATTGCAGGCTTGCCCTGAATGTAAGGAGTTCTTGGAATCTAGGCTAGACCCCGAAATAAGTTCGTTGTAGGATTAGATTTTCAGGGAAGGCCAGCCCGATATCATTGATGCGAGCAGTGGAGACTCTTGTCCTAGGGAGGAGGAGGATGAGGTCGTGGAGAACATGCATTCAATAGTTGGAAAAGCTTCCTGAGAGAATGAAGATGTGGAAGATGATTAGTAGGTTACGAGGTAGGTTTGTTCTCTTGTTGCATATTTACAAGGGGACATGGTTTTTGCATTGAAGTTCAGCAATGCTTAACTGTATGTTTGCTACCTAATTTTAGTAAGTTGTGTGTTTTCAGGTTCTATTGTAGGTGTGTTTGTTTGCTACAATTTCGTGCAATATCAGGAGCCCAACACTCAACAACCCTTTTGTTATATTATTTTACTATTTATGGTTGGTGTCTATGTCGGTTTGTATTCATCAATATACTTTTCAGACTTGGTTTAGTTGTTTCTGCTTATATGCCATGTCCCACTCTGTCCTAGTGTTTGTGGAACTTATGTAGTTCAATTCAACTTTGTTTTGTCATCATACTATTAAATTACAAGTGTTTAGGTGATGTAGATAAAAGTGTTTGCTTTCCCTGATGTTGCAAGTGTCAGATTTATGCGGTCCACATGATGTCTTATTTTTGGAATCTTTGAGGGTTTAGTTCATTTGATGATTTATATGTTGTTTATGGGGTCCACATCAGTTTGTGGGGGCCATAGAATATGTCTTGTTTGTAGATTTGTTCTCTTGTTGCAGATTCACTAGGGGACATGGTTTTGTGCATTGATGTTCAGCAATGCTTAACTGTATGTTTGCTACGTAATTTTAGTAAGTTGTGTTTTTTCAGATTCTACTGTAGGTGTGTTTGTTTGCTGCAATTTCATGCAACATCCGGAGCCCAACACTTAACAACCTTTTTGTTATATTGTTTTACTATTTATGGTTGGTGTCTATGTCGGTTTGTATTCGTCAATCTACTTTTCAGACTTGGTTTAGTTGTTTATGCGTATATGCCATGTCCCACTCTGTCCTATTGTTTGTGGAACTTTTGTAGTTTAGAAGTTTTGTCATCATAATATTAAATTACATGTGTTTGAGTTATGTAGATGAAAATTGCAAGTGTCAGATTTATGGGGTCCACAGGATGTCTTATTTTGGGAATCTTTGGGGGTGTAGTTCATTTGGTGATTTATATGTTGTTTGTGGGGTCCATATCAGTTTATGGGGGCCATATACTATGTCTTGTTTTGGAATCTTTTGACTAAAGTTAAAGTGTGTTCTACAACTGTAATTTATATGTCTGGTAGTATGGTGAGGTCTGCAGGTGTTAGTTGTTGCCAAAGGAAGCACCCTTGTGTGAATGAAAACCCTAGTTCCCCTCTACCCTATATAAGGTCCTTAACTTATGCTTGTAGTTACCCTGCAGGTTCTTCTCCACTCTTAGTGTTATCACTTGTAAAGGCTCTTCCCCTTCTAAAACTCTCCCATTTTATCTCATATCATTTGTCATTTGCCTTCCTAATGGTGTTGTAAATCCTTCATTTGTGTGTTGCAGGTTCCAATCCCTGTAATAGGTTGGGAGCTTGTGCTTGTATGGCTGTGTTCCAGTTGAGGAAAGAGGTAATGTTGAATGTCTTGTGTACAAACCAGAAGTAGGGACCTATCTTTGCATATATGTGGTTGTGCTTAGAATATCATGTTGAATGTGTTGTTTGAGAATTGAAACAAAACATGTTTTCGAATAAATGTGTTTATGCTAAGAAAATATTGTTGAATGTGCTATGTACAAACTAAAATAGGACCTATCTTTTGCATATATGTATTTGTGCTAAGATAATAATGTTGAATGTGTGCTCAACAACTATGTACTCTTATTGCCCAAAGCTATTAAAAAAGGCATGTGCATTCTGCTCATAGTTTATGGTATGTTATAGCACGAATGTTGAATGTGTTGAGAACATGTTTTTGTTCAGCGAGAATGTCCGATTCTGGGGAGAGCTATAGAAGTGGGGATTTCAGGAAATATGAGCATCATTTCCTGGGAGAAGTTGAATCGACGGAGGATGATTTGGATCAAGAACTTGACTTAATTGGTTCAGTATACGACGATGACCTTGGGAAGCGGATGCTGCAGATCATTTAAGATTTACGTAGAGAACTCAAGGATTTATGCCATACGGTCCTTAAGTTGCGATGTGAGCTGGAGGATGCAAAGAACCCTAAACCTGGGGAAAACTAAGCTAGCGGGTTGTATGGAATCTATGGATGTTTGACCATTAGATTGTAGATGAACTCTGATTTATGTTAATGGTTTCAGTGTTGGTAGTATCTTTGAGGATGCAACGAACCCCAACCAATCTTTGTTAAATTAGCATTTTATGATGTATTTTGTTGTCTTTGTTGATGTTGCTTTTACAATTATGGATTTTTATTTCCCTTTTAGAAGTATGATGTATTTTGTTGTGTTTGCTAAGGTTGCCTTTAGAAGTATGTAAGTTTTTTATCCTAAAATAACTTTTCTTCTTTTAAAATTAAGTTTTTTTTCTTTGCGTTGCTCAAGCTCGGCTCGGTTAAAAATAGACGAGCTTGAGATCGAATGTGAGCTTGGTTCGAGCTTAAAATCTTGTTTGTGCTTGGTTCATTTAAATGTTCAGTAAGCTCGAGCTTACTCGCGAACAAATGAAACTTGGTTCATTTAAATCTTGTTTGTGCTTGGTTCATTTAGTTTATCCGAGAAAGAAATTCATGAACAACTTGTTTACATGATCAATTATACAAGCAAATGAAACTAAAATTTAAAGTGTGTGAGTTATAACTTGTCTTAATGTTAAATTCCATATGGTGGGTTATTGTTTTTCATTCATCCATTGGTTGAAAAACGTGTTGAATGGTAAAATTTATATAAAAAAATTACATTTTTGAGTTTGGTTAATTTTTTCTCAAATCTTTTGTCGAAAACTAAAACGACACAGGGAGTAATAAATAGAGATATAATGTTCAAAATAAATTTTAAAAATTCTTTAAATATACTAAATCGGTCAACCCAACGGGTTTTGGGTTCTATCAGGATCAGTTTATTAGGGCTTCCGAGTTTAAATTTTTCAGTTCTTGACCCTAAAATTTTCGTGAGGTTCGGGCCAAGTTAGCGGTTTAAGGCAGCTTTTGACAGCTCTATAGACCCAACCCATCTTTGTTAAAATAGCATGTTATAATGCATTTATTTTATTTTGTTTGTTAATGTTGCTTGCTTTTAGAATTATTGATTTGCACAACAACTTTACTTATTATTTTATTTATTAGCCCTAATTAATTAGCTTTATATCTCTTTACCTAGTTATACACTTATACATGCTACAATAATAATCTTAATAAATTAAACTTTACATTAATTTTTTTAAACCTTGTTTATTAAATGAACCCAAATTCCAAACACCCAAACAAACAATATTTTAATCATGTCATCTCTGCAAAAAATTGACGCGGAACCCTTCAAAGTCCAATTGTCCAAAGTCGTCAGTCCACAATCTTCTTCGTGAAGATTCACTCAATTTTTTTCCATTTTTGCTTTAATTTTGTGGTAAGTCCTTTTTGTTGCACGATATTACACGTGCAACGCATGCCTGCGTATACTTGATCTATACTTTTCATTTCTGAAAGTGTCTGTTCACTTCCTTCATTGAACTGGGGTTTACTATTTAACGAACTTCAACAATGTCGAACTACTTTCCTCAAGATGTCTTGGTTGTGGTTGCCGTCCATTTACCAGCGAAATCCATACTTCGATTTCGAATGGTTTGCCGGGAATGGAAGCAAGTGATCGACTCCGATTACTTCAAGCAAGAGCACTTGTCTTTCCAAAATCCACGATTTTGTATTGAATATCAAAGAGGGTATGTGGCAAAGTGGATCGATTTTAAACCCCACATCATACCTCCGGAGGAGGAAAAAGGTCAATGAGTGGCAAACAAAGTACTGAAGCCTCCACTTCTGGGGTTGTGACAAGGGCGTCAGGTGCTATTTCGATCAATCATTGAACTTCTTTATTGTGGTGAATTTGGCAATGGATAAGTTGTTCAATTTTCCAATGCAGCCCTTAGGGGATTATACTTAGGATAAAATGCTAATACGCTATTGTTGCACTGGTTTCTAAGTCAACCCAGATGATAGCGTTCGTTTTAAGTTGATTGCACTCAATTTGTATATGACCGACGAGAAAGAGGATAGACCGTTGGGTGTTCTCGTCTCACAAGACAAAGGGGCCAATACCATCTTTAAACCGGAGAATATGAGGGGTTGGGTTCCCTACGACTACTGTCACTTTGTATTGATAGGAGGGGTTTGTCACTGGAAAGGGTCTTGCGCCGATGGGTCCCATGTTGTTTTGACATTTGACTTTGTGGAAGAAAGTTTTGGGTTCATTCCAATGACGTCAGATCCAGAGGAGGACGAGGAGGAAGATGATTATTATATTGGGCATTGCAATTGGGAAGGAAAACTGCCTCTTGTTCGTTGGGGTGATGACAAATCTCTTGAGACAGTTCGTGTATTGGGGTGGCTAGATGGGGTGTGGGTTGAAATGATATGGTTTGATCTTTCCCCTGAAACAAGCGAAGTGTATGCGTTGATGGGTCAAGACAACATTCTTAATCTTTTTGCACGGACAAGTGGGCATCTGGCGCTCTACGACTTCAAAACTAGAATCAGCCACTGGATGGAAAATGTGGCGCTAGGTACTGTATTGGTGTTCGAGGATGTGGACAACCTATATTTCCCTCCTTTTGCAGTGAAGATTGAAGGCTCTTTCATACACACTCCTTTTGTGGAAATTAGTATCTTTTTGTTGGCACTTTGGGATATTTATGTCTTATGGATTAGCTATTTTTAATTAGTTGTTGGCATTGGAGATATTGTGTTCTGAGTAGCTAGAAGATTTCCTGGCATGCTAAGTGATATATCTTGTCTTATGAGTAATAATGGGTGGTTGTTGGAACTGGTGATATTTTTTGGTATAGAAGATTTCTAGTCATGCTGCATGATATAACCTGTTGATTATCTATGGGTGGAAGTTGGCACTGGTGATATTCTGTGTTATGATTAGCTAGAGGATTTCCAGTCACTGATGATGTATTCTGCTAAGAGGTTTTTTTTCCCAAACTCCCCTGAAAATGTTGTGCGCAATCTCAACCCTGTATCGGTCAACTTATCTATCATTCACAGAGGAGGGCGATTTCCCGATGCTCAGAAGCTCCATGTGTTTTGCATCAAACACTCCTCAATCCCCACTACATAAATTCACACACTAGTTAGTAGCACTACTATGTAGTACGTAGTTGTAAGAATTTGTCTTGGTGGCATAGAGCAAAAAACAAAAAACAAAAAACATAGTCCTGGTGGTACATACCCACGTTTGTTTGTTCCTTGCTCAAATTAGCGACCCGATTCCAAGGAAATTGTCTACCACTCTTCCGATGTGAGTATTTTATGGAAAGCGGAAAATTTTGGTTCATAAGCAAAGGAACTAGCCATAATATCGACAAAAGCTGATCATGTAGTCCTTCTTCATCAACCAGATCGACATTACTGTCGTATACATTAACGCACCATTCCTTCAAGTCGATTTGGAGAGCTATCCAATGGCGATTTTGGATGTTGTATGGAACAAGTATTTCATCACCTTCAACCCAATTCTTCCCATGAAACTACGGCAGTTCTCCTTGAAAATATTTGATCATAGTAGGATCCTCAAGTGCTATTGTTCTAGTTTTTTCATGTGACAGCTGAAGTGTCCTTAAGAAGCCACTCCAAAATGTGTCTAACTAACATTATTACGACAATTGTCGTTGTTTTCTACCACTCACTTACGAAGGAAGGCACAAATCTTCTCCATTTCCTGCAATTACAAGCAAGTCAACAAAATCTTGTGGGCCACATTGGTTAGGCTTTGTTGGTGAAAGATAAAATGATATTTTATCAACATTGTACCTGGCCACCTAACCATGCTTGTGGTCGGAGTACTTTCACAAAAGTTTCTTTTGACAAGTCAACACCAGTCAATCCTTTTCGGGTCTTAGGGGTCCTTAGCCATAAATGCATCATTACTAGATTGAACGTGCGTCTAAAAACAGCTCATGAATGAAATCCAATTCACTAACCTTTTAGGAGAATCAATCCATTGTAACAGGTTTGTTATAATAGTGAATTTGCAATTATTTGTAATCTTTCTCACCCGTTGACGATCTAAATCTCTAGTATACTGCGCTGCCACCATACGGGGTGGATTTTTCCTACGATTAGGTCGTTGTCCTAAACTCTTGGGAGCCTTACTTTTCCTTCTAGTTCTCTTGGTTTGTCCAGCCTTCTCACCTTCTTCAGTGTCCACTCCCAAAGCCTTGCGTTCTTCTGCAATCTTAGGATCATATACAACGCCTGTCTGCATTGAATATCAAAGTGTTACATCACTCAACGAAACATGAAACGTATAAAAAATAACTAGCACCATGTTTTTATTAGATGACAACATATCCTACCATGCATGGTTGATCATTCTTATCTAGATGATCTGCCTTATGAACATCCTCATTTTGTCAACATCCTTGGCAACTTCTTCTGCAATCTTCGACACGACAGGATCATGTTCCTACATTCAATACAGAAGTCATCGGCATGAACGAATTGGCAATGGATATTTTTATAAAGGGATTAGCAACTGGCAAGATGAAATTCAGTTTGACAGGATAATGTTTCTAGTTGACAGGATATAACACCGTATATACAGGTGCACTGGCATCCCCCTCCTGCTCGACCTTCTTATCAACTTCATGATAGATCTCTTCATTTTGTTCATCCACATCTTTTGCATTGTGTTCCGCCTTTTTGTTTTCAAATTCGTTATTTTCCACTTCCCTATTTTCTGAAGCCTCTCCCCCCTTGTAATTATTTTGATTTTCGTCGTCCACACCCTTGCTAACTTCTTCTCCAATGACCTCTTTGATTTCTTCCCCGTCATCTTTTGCATAAGGTTCCTCTGCCTCCCCTTTCTCATCATTTTGATTTTCCTTGTCCACACCCTTCTTAACTTCTTCTCCAATGACCTCTTCGATTTCTTCCCGCTCATCTTTTGCATAAGGTTCTTCTGCCTCCCTTTTCTCATCATTTACCGCCTCCTCTTTTCCCTCACCATCTTTTTGTTCTTCTTCTTCTTCTTCTTCTTCTTCTTCTTCTTCTTCATTTGATTCTTCTTCTAACATCTTTGAATTGTCCGACTCGCCAAATGTAGACTCACTATCATCTTTATGATTCTGATCTACACCTGGATTCCTCGTGGCCAACTCCTCCAGATTTCTTACTCTGATTTCCATACTCCGCAACCTCTGCATGATCCCCAATTCCATACTCTCCAGCATGTTCTTCACATCTCTCAAACCAGACAATACCCATGATGACCCTAGATCAGAAGTACTCGGGACGACATCTGGAGCAACTGGCCTCTTTCCTTTAACACTTGCATTGGCTTTCTTAATAATCTTATCAAAATGACCATCATCCTATTCATCAGCGTAGCAAGAATCCATTACAAGCGTCTCCTCATCACGCTCTTCTAGATGTAGTATTGGTTTTACTTTATTTTTTGGATTAGCTAAAGCAATATCAAATATAGTGTGCTTAGGAGCATCTTCGAAAAACCAACGCATTCCCCTAGGACTTGCTGATGGCCTCAACCTTTTGGCAAACAGTAGACCAAATTTGGGCACTGCCTCATACACCTACATCTGCATTAATAATCAATATATGACTATATAAGTGATGATTAAATAGTTATTCAAAGAAAATGTACCATATCCTGTCACAAACACACAGATCACAAACAAAAAATAAGCACAAAATTTTTTTAATGTCATATGATTTACCTGAAAAACAAGAGGCATTCTTTGTAGGGAGTATGGAATCCTAGGTATGGTGGACTTTAGTTTTGCCTTCTCCAAAGTTTTCATCCTAGATGACAACGCAGATGTTAGACTTTTGTGCAACTCTTCATACCCAGCCCGACCCCAGGGATAAGCATAGAAGGTTTCCATGTTCTCCAACTTCACATATTCAGGATTCACCAAACGATTCTTATCAGATCCACGAATTACCCCCTCCACGATCAACAAGAGTGCCATCTCGAATTAGTAGTTGTCTAGATGTTTGTAATTTGTGAACATATCAATCAGATTTTGAAATGTGAGTTTTTAAACCTTAAAAAAATCTCTACATCACGGTATTGTCCCCTTTGGTCTTCACAATAGGCGTTTCTACATAACGTAAACTAGAGATTACATCATACTCAATTTAGTGAAAACCTAAGCTCTTTGCCTCCAACCTCATACCGTGACTCACACTTCTTTTTTGTTTCCAATTGTTTGTATAGCACAACATGGATAGTTTGTCAAGAGTAAGACAATTGGTGAGGCATTTTCACAATCCTCCCAAATGGCCTATCCAAAATTCTTTTCCAACATTCAGGGGTGAGCTCGTTCTCAATAATTCGAAGTAATGTAGTCTTGGAATTAATATTTATCCTCCCATAAAATGTTTCATCATTGTAATACTTGTACCGTATTTGCATTAACACAATGAAAAGACAACTTTATGATAAGATAAAGCTCAAGCACAAACCTTGCTTCCTGTGATACATGGTTTATATCCTACCAAACATAGTTTGGTTCTGGTGTGGACAAGATAATTGAACTAGCCAATCATCGGACTATAGTTGCTATCAAAGCACAAATCTTTACACAACACATCTCTGAACTTCTAGGTAATGCAGGTTGAAAGGGTAATTGATATACTTACACTCTCTTTGAAGAAAATTGGTTCTGTTGTGGATGTTTCGGAGGTGCATTTATTTCCCCTGAATCTCACTGGATTTACAAGTCTTCTCCATCAATTTGGACTTCCTTTTATCGGATATTGATTTTCCATGTTTTGGTTTTGCATTTGGATCTCGTTCAGAAACCGTGATCTTAGGTGATTTCCCCTCTTTGCTTTTCACTTCAGCATCCTTGTTTGATTATGACTTTCTTGGTTCGGAAACCTTCCTCTTGTGTTTGGACTTCGCCATATCTGTTCTTTGGTGCTTCAACGGTTGCTTCTCTGTATTCGGATCTTCACACTTTCTTTTTGCACCGCAACCCTTCGCCGATCTCGATTCCTTATGGCCTCTTAAATCCGCCATTAGTGTACAATACTTCTTAGGGTTTGCAGAAATTCGATTCTACGAAATGATAATGAAGATGAGATTTAGAAGGAGATTGGGGAATTTCGGAACAATCTCGATCTTTAATGCCGGTTATCGTAGTTTTCGGCCTCTCTAATGGATTTTTGTGAATGTTCCGAGATTCTGATTTGGGGAAAGGTGGGAATGAAGAAGCTTTTTTTTATGGCGGGCATATTAAAGGTCCACATCAAGCAAGCGGTTTTCAAATGTTTTTACCGTGTAATTAAAGAAACCCTTTATATCCAGTCATAGACAATAATATATAATGTCTTACAAATTGGGCCTACTTAAAGAGATGGGTTGGAGGCCCATTCCGTTAATGACCCAACGATTTGTATATATTTAAATTTTTTTCGGTTATCACCATAACGTTTCATGAAACATTTAAACTTCCCCTAGCGCATGCGATCGAGTTGCTCACAAATCAATCCCGCTTGACAAATTCCTCTTCAAATTTCGATTCGTTGGTGTAGCATCGCTCAAAATCTGCATTCTTCCATGTTGGGTTTTTTGTGAAGTACTAAACTATATGTCCAAACGAAAGAGCCTGAAGGACCTGTACCATAGTGTAACACCCCTTGTTACCTACCAGGGTATTTTCGCCAATAACCTTAATTAATCTTAATCACCCCCACCCAAGGCTTTAAAACATTACAAACGACTAGTTAAGCATAAACTTATTACAGACCATCAACTCTTCCTTACCACAAAAAGGATAACAGTTTCACACTAACAAAACAAGTTTATCACATAGAGCCTAATTCAATAATACATCCCCAAAAGAAAATTCTTAGATCTCCTTCCGTGATCTTTCGCTTAATCCCTGTTCTTCTGGCTAGCTTCTTTATTAACTGCAGCGAAATATAACGACAGTAGGTACCATACAAAAATAAATAAAAAAAGAAACAACAACAAGTTAGTCTTATTTAAAGACTAAGCAAATGGAGACGTTAACCCAAGGAAGCTTATTTGAAAAAGTAACAACTATAAACTAAGAATTTACAAAAAATAGAAGATTAAAGAAGTCCCAAGTAGGTAGATAAAAAGGTCTACAGAGAGTTGCTACTATATGGATTAACCTAATCAATAATTGATTAAGAATCCTTCATACGCAAAGGGTAACAAGAATGGTTATCGAATAGACTAACCATTCGGATATTCTCATATAACGTCTAAGGTACTTAACCTAATTTACATATCAATTTAAACCTTTCTCAAACAGATCTATTTTCTTGTTAATCGCTTAACCCTTTTTGATGATTTTTCTTGCAACTGATGTCATCAGGGTGAGAGGTCCTATTAAATCCGTGACCGCTTGACCCACATAAAAACTATAAAATTAATTAGTAAAACGGAACCGACTGATCGTGCGGTGGCTCCGAGCCCAAACCGCTAAAAAACTCCGATCGTGTTTTACCTTCACTTGAGCCTATGGCTCGTTCAACTCATTAGTGGCTCGTTCCAAGAGCTCGAGGGTGGTTGGGTGTTGCCCGGTGGCGACCCTTGCGGTGAGTGGTGGTCGGAAGAGCTGGTGATCGTCATCGGTAACAAATTCGAATTCTTTCTTCCCGCGCCTGTCGTTCCGTTCTGATTCTTTCGTTGGTTTTGTTTTCTAGTGCAACAACAACGAGCCCAGATATCCCAGAGAGGAAGAAGATGAGGTGAAGGAGAAGATAAAGAGGTGGCAGGGGAAGGGGAAAGATGTGCAGCGGTGAAGAGATCCGATCGCGAGTCCGTCGCCCTTCGTTCACTTTCTTAAACCCTCCCTCTCATTCTATCCAAAAACGCAGAGCAGATGGTATAAAAATCAGCTTTCCTCCCCCATTAAGTAAGTGGAGGTAAAAAGAATTTTCGTTAAGCGGTAAAATTATGTACCTCAAATAGAATAACTTACTACGCATAAAATGTCCTGTGAATTATGTAGACCAATAAAATCAATTTTTCATGATTTTATCAAGCCACCTTCAATTTTTAAGACTTCCGTTTCGTATTTTTACTTCTTTCTGGTACACAATTAAAAAGACCGCATATTAAGTAATTATACTTTTTCCATGAGACAATCCTAGGAAGTGAACTCGTCGATAAAATCAATTTTCTATGATTTTTCGATATCACTGAGGATTTTCTAGAATTTTAATTCCCATTAAAATTATTACATTTCGCGTCGGCATTGAATTAAAAGAATTATAAAGGACATTTGAGAGATTCGAAAATATCCATAAAATTCGCGGATATTACATTAGTACCCCTTAAAATGTTTTTGACCAAGAAACTAGGAAAATCAAGTTACAAGAGACGAAAGATGTCGATGTACACAATTACATGAACAAAACTGCAAAGCTGGTAGTACCCCCTTAAAGATTCACACTAGGTGGATACCAACTCAGGATAACGACTAAGCATTACTTGCTATGTTTTCCATGTCTCCTAAGTTTTCCCCTCTCCACCATTCTTAGACCACAGAATTCTAACTAGAGGTACTTCCTTGTTCTGTAGCTTCTTCACTTGACGATCCACAATTCGAATTGATCTCTCTTCAACTAACTCTGGTCCAAGAAGTATCTTTTCAGCACTATCGTCCCAACAAATCGACGATCGACACTTTCGACCATATAAAGCTTCAAAGGGAGCCAGTTTGATGGTCGAGTGCCAACTGTTGTTGTAAGTGAACTCAATCAGGCTTAAGCTGGCATCCCAACTTGTTGAGAGATCAAAAACACAAGCCCTAAGCATATCCTCCAAAGTCTTAATCGTCCTTTCAGATTGCCCATCACTCTGAGGATGGAAAAGAGTACTGAAGATCAACTCAGTTCCCGTTGCTTGATGCAGTTCCTTCCAGAACCTGGAGGTAAAATGTCCGTCCCGATCGGAGATAATAGTCTTTGGAATCCCATGAAGACGGATCACTTCATGTAAGAACACTTCATCTAGCTTTTGTACGCCCCAAGTCATCTTGATTGCAATGAAATGAGCACTCTTGGTGAGTCTGTCAACTATGACCCAAATAGCATCTTTCCTTCCTTGGGTCTTGGGTAGTCCGTAAACAAAATCCATAGTAATGTCTTCCCACTTCCATTTTGGGACAAGGAGAGGCTGTAGCATTCCACCTGGCCTTCTCTGCTCAATCTTGACTTTTTGACACACCAAATACTTGGAAATGAATTCAGCTATGTCTTGTTTCATATTTGGCCACCAGAAATTTCTTCTCAAGTCTTTATACATCTTACTAGTACCTGCTGGATGAACTGAATAAATAGAAGAATGCACTTCCTTTAAGATGGTAGCTCGGAGTTCTTCCATAGCAGGTACACATAAATGATTTTGAAACCAGAGGGAACCATCATCCTGAATGACAAAACTAGGAGCTTTACCTTCTTGTACTTCTCCGCTAATTTTGATCAGAATTACATCATCAGATTATTTTTCCTTAATCTGATCAAACAAATTTGGTTGGATTTCTAGAGTATTCAGATACCCTTGTTGTCTTGCAAACCAAACTTCGATCTCTTCTTGAATCAGATCCAATTGCAACTTCGGTTGAATAGTTAACGTGGCTATCAAACTTTCCTGAATGGTCTTGCGACTTAGAGCATCAGCTACCACATTAGCCTTACCAGGATGATAGAGAAGCTCGATGTCGTAGTCCTTGATCAGCTCTAGCCATCTTCTCTGTCTCATATTCAGCTCTTTCTGAGTGAATACATACTTTAAAATTTTGTGATCAGTAAATATTTGACATTTGACACCATAAAGATAATGTCCCCAAATTTTTAAAGCAAAGACCACCGCAGCAAGTTCTAAATCATGCGTTGGATAATTCACTTCATAACTTTTGAGTTGCCGAGAAGCATAAGCAAGAACCTTGCCGTGTTGCATTAACGCACATCCCATCCCTTGTTTTGAAGCATCACTATAGACCACAAACCCTTCATTCCCTTCTGGTAATGTCAACACTGGAGCACTGGTAAGACGTCTCTTAACTTCTTGGAAACTTACTTCACATCTCTCAGACCACACAAACTTCTTGTTGGCTTTTCGAAGTAAACTTGTCATAGGCAAAGAGATTTTTGAAAATCCTTCTACAAAACGTCGATAATACCCAGCAAGTCCTAAGAAACTTCTTACCTCATCTTGATTTATAACCTGACCTAAGAAAGTCACTTCCTTTAATCAAAAAGCACACTTAGACAACTTGGCATAAAGTTCTTGGTGTCTAAGTATTTCAAAACCAACCGAAGATGTTGTTCATGCTCAGCTTTGTCTTTTGAATAGATTAAAATGTCATCAATGAAGACCACCACAAACTTATCGAGGTATCCATGAAAAGATCTATGCATGAGGTCCATAAAAACTATTGGTGTATTTGTCAGTCCAAAAGGCATTACCAGGAACTCATAATGACCATAGCGAGTGCAAAATGCTGTTTTTGGAATGTCCTCTTCTAAGCTGATGATATCCTGACCTTAGATCAATCTTGGAGAAAACATTAGCACCTTTTAGTTGATCCAGCAAATCATCAATCCTGGGCAAGGGATATTTGTTCTTAATGGTAACCTTATTCAGTTCACGATAATCAATACATAAGCGAAAAGTTCCATCTTTTTTCTTGACAAAAAATACCGGAGCGCCCCAATGTGAAGCACTCAGTCTTATAAATCCCTTGTCTAGTAATACATCTAGTTGTTTCTTCAATTCCCTCATTTCAATAGGGGCCATTCTATACGGTGCTTTAGAAATCGGTGACGTTCCAGGCTCCAATGTGATTGTAAAGTCAACAAGACGCTTCGGAGGCAATCCTGGAAGTTCTTCTGGGAAGAAATCAGAAAATTCTTTTACAACTGGAATTTCTTCAATATCTAACTCTTCCTTACAATTCTCCTCAAGGTAACAATAATACCCAACACAACCCTGACGGATTAACTTAATGGTCTTCATAGCACTAATCAACCTTCCCTCATCTGCATCACACTTTCCCTTGAACTGACATACATGTTTTCCTTCATCCCGAATAGTCATTGTTCGAGCACTAAAATATATTATATCCCCATGTTGTAATAACCAATCCATGCCTAGGATAATGTCATAAGGAGCCACTGGAATACATATAAGGTTGGCTTCAAACTTCCGACCTTGTATGCTAATAGGAAACTTGTTGAGTTGTCTAGTTCCTATTATCTTTTCTTGGTTAGGTAAGTTTACTATGAAAGGGTCACATGCTTCAGAGCTTTTTAATCCTAATTGTCTTACACAGTCCTTAGATATAAAAGAATGTGTGGCTCCAGAATCAAACAACAAGAAAACAACAAATGATTGAATATATAAAATACCTTGACATACAGGAGTCTCTAGTTCATCGCTAAGTCTCATCTTATACAATCGTTGGCCTGGCTTTGAAGAAGTCATTAGAGCTTTTCCCCTATTCTGAGCAGTAGACTAAACAAAGACGGACTTAGTAGCATCAGTCGGAACACGGCTATTCTGAGTCACTGAGGCTTGACGTGATTGCGCCGGGCTACTTCTATTTTGTGGGCAGTAAGCACGCACGTGTCCTTCCTTCCCACATTTGAAACACTTTTTCATAGGTTTAGGGCATTGCCTACTAAAATGTCTTGTTCCTCCATAGTTATAACAAACTCCAGTATTCTACTTTTGCCCGGATGGTGATGTCTTAAATGAACTAGACTCAGTTTTGGTCCGGTTTGACTTCTCAAACTTCTGATAGGGTGATGACCTCTTAAATCCACTGACTTGGGTATGTTGTTGGGATGGTTGTCCACATTTCTCAACTTCTTTATCAGACTTCTCCAAAGAAACTTCTAAACGGTATGCTGCATCAACATATTGCTCTAAAGTTGAACATTTAATATGGACCATCAGTGGTTGCATCTTTGGATTCAACCATTCATAGAACCTCTCAATCTTCTATTCCTCTGAAGAAATTCTTGGACCACCATACTGCAACAGATGATTAAACATAGAAGCCATTTCTGGTATTTTCATACCTTCCACTTGCGGATATAACAATTCTTTTTCTTTTTCTTTTCTCATATAATAAGAAAAGAATCTATCCATCATTTTCTCCTTGAACATGCTCCAGTTAAGATTTGGGTGTTTAGATAACCCAGTTCTATCCACCATTCATTCGCCCCTAACTTAAGTTGTAAAGCAGCCGTACGTACCTTTTCAGCCTCTGCACAAGAAACATTTTCTAACAACTGCTCAATGTGAGAAAACTCGTAAGCTATTCTGACAGGTTCACCGGTTCTGTCATAGCTATCAGGCTTCATAGAGAGGAATGTCTTAAGAGCCCAAGAAAAGGTTGCACTTTGCACATGAAGAGGTACTTGAAGTTCTTCCACTTCCAGGTTTTCTCCTTGTTCAGCTCCTTCCGCTCTAGGTGGTATACTGTGAATGGCTGGGAGAGCTTCTTGAATAGTCTGAAACATCAAATTTTTCAGTCTCCAATGTTGCTTCATCAAAGACAATATTTCTTGGAACACTGGGGCGCGGTTGTTTTACATGATTTTGTGACTCTTCTCCTTCTCCAGGGCCCCTAGCCGAGTTAACACTTTGTTTGGATCTTCTGGTATTCACCATCTGAATAAAACCAAGAAAGGTACAAATTTTCTTCAATTCATAAAAAGAAGAAGCCATAACGCATACATAACAACAGAAATACCATTTATTTATAACACCAGCGTACTTCCTTTATTTTACAAAACTACTGGTCAACATAGTCAAACTAACTTATTTATCAAAAACCCACAACTACTTGAACCCTTACAACAAACCTTAATGTACATCTAAGAAAACCAACAAAACCAACTTATCCATCTTGACTTGTTTATACCCTTATCCATTCCTTAATACAACGAGGGAAGATGACAAAAATTATCTAAAAAGTCAGCCTCAAATTGCAAGGGGTCCTTAAAGATATTCTGATCATAAAAAAGTGATTCCCCTTGCTCTTGCTTCCTACGGAAGAGGTTTCTACGCGAAAGGCTTAAATACAAACTCGTAGTGCCCCAAATAAAAAGATCCTCGTAAGGTTCCAATTCCCGTTTCCAGGCCTATACGGCATTCATTAGCCTTTCCGTTTTACCTTAAATTTCACAAGTTGAGTTCTCCCAGAGGATATCCAATCCTCCCAAGACCGTATCATCGCATGATCTCTACCTTTAGTTTCTTGAACCGGACCCCTTTCAGAAGAACTAGGACCCACCGATCCTACTATCTGCCGAGGATAGTCACCCACAGAAGGGGAAAGCCGTTGAGACGAAGTATAAACTCCAGACTCATGCGAAGATAGAGAAGATTGACTGGAGTTCGAATACCGATCTGCTTTTATTGCGGAGCTTCTTCTTCCTCAGGGTCTTCTTCTTCAGTCGATATGACTACAGGGTTCACTCCCATACCTAGTTCCTCGTCACTGGGTATGTCCACATACTCAATTTCCATTCATGGAAAAGCCGGAAACCATGTGATTAAACTTACTCGAGAAGATACTGCTTCATCAACGGTAAGTGCTCCGTTCTTCGCTCTTTTTCTGAGATCATCCTTATAATGCTGCCCTTGGTTCCTCTTCATTTTCTTGGAAAAAGAGAAAATCAAAAAAAAAATTAAAATCTCCACAATTCTATGCATCAATAGTTCAAACCTAACTCCAAGGTTTAACCATTGATTTCTTTTTTTTTTAATCCATTAAAGGATATCAACTGGTAATCTATTTTTAGAAGACCTTCGGCTCTGATACCACTTCTGTAACACCCCATGTTACCTACCAGGGTATTCTCGACAGTAACCTTAATTACTCTTAATCAAGGCCACCCAAGGCTTTAAAACATTACAAACGACTGGTTAAGAATAAACTTATTACAGACAATCAAATCTTCCTTACCACAAAAAGGATAACAGTTTCAAACTAACAAAACAAGTTTATCACATAGAGCCTAATTCAGTAATACATCCCCAAAAGAAAATTCTTAGATCTCCGGTCGTGATCTTTCGCTTAATCCCTGTTCTTCTGGTTAGCTTCTTTATTAACTGCAGCGACATATAACGACAACAGGTACCATACAAAAAAAAAACAAGTTAGTCTTATTAAAAGACTAAGCAAATGGAGACGTTAACCCAAGGAAGCTTATTTCAAAAAGTGAAAACTACAAACTAAGAATTTACAAAAAAAAATAGATGATTAAAGAAGTTCCAACTAGGTAGATAAAAAGCTCTACAGAGAGTTGCTACTATATGGATTAACTTAATCAATAATTGATTAAGAATCCGTCATACGCAAAGGATAACAAAAATGGTTATCGAATAGACTAACCATTCGGATATTATCATATAACGCCTAAGGTACTTAACCTAATTGACATATCAATTTAAACCTTTCTCAAACAGATCTATTTTCTTGTTAATCGGCTTAACCCTTTCTGACAATTTTTCTTGTAATTGATGTCGTCAGGGTGAGAGGGCCTATTTCATCCATGACCACTTGACCCACATCAGTTTCTTTTGCACTTAACTAGAGTGCACAGATGTCCTCCACAAGCATGGAGCGAGACATGAGTGATGACTACAATATTGGGATTCGTAGCAAGCTACGCCCCCAATACAGACTTTGTTGTAAAGAGGTCATGGGAGACCCGACTCCTACCCCTGTACTACTTAAATCACACAAATCTCATCTCAAAAACGAGATCACTTAAACCAAACCTATACTCAATTAAAGTACGAAACTGATTAAGAACCGACTCGATCATTACTTCCAACAACTATAACTAATCATCACATTTCAGTAATCAGACAATTTGTTAGTAACTATATAATTCAATATAAATTGAATTTTTTAATTTATAACAAAGAAAAGTCGTCCACTTGCCTTGGAAGGCGTGCTCAACGTCCTTAGCAATACCAACAGTAATCCTTATCACCCTTTTGCCAATCGATGTTAAAACTTGTATTCGCTATAAGTAAAGATTCTGACGTCTGTTTCTCGAGTGGTTTGAACCTACGAGGTCGTAATAACGTGAAGTTTATAAAAATTATAAAATTAATTAGTAAAATGGAATCGACTGAACGTGCGGTGGCTCTGTGTCCAAACTGCTAAATAACTTCGATCGTGTTTTACCTTCATGTGAGCCTATGGCTCATTCAGCTCGTTAGTGGCTTATTCTAGGAGCTCGAGGGTGGTTGAGTGTTGCCCGGTGGCGGCCCTCGTGGTGAGTGGTGGTCGGAAGAGCTGGTGATCGCCGACGGTAACATATTCGAATTCTTTCTTCCAGTGTTTGTCGTTCCATTCTGATTCTTTCGCCGGTTTTGTTTTCTGGTGCAGCAGCAACGAGCCCATATATCACATAGAGGAAGAAGATGAGGTGAAGGAGAAGATAAAGAGGTGGCAGGGGAAGGGGAAAGATGTGCAGCGGTGAAGAGATTCGATCGCGAGTCCGTCGCCCTTCGTTCACTTTCTCAAACCCTCCCTCTCATTCTATCCAAAAACGCAGAGCAGATGGAATAAAAAATCAGCTTTCCTCCCCCATTAAGTAAGTGGAGGTAAAAAGAATTTCTCATTTCGGAACGGGATTTTTCGTTAAGCGGTAAAATTATGTACCTCGGATGGAAAAACTTACTACACATAAAACGCCATGAAAATATTTTCGATTTGGTAAACCGAATCGAAAATATTTTCGGTTTATCGGTTCGGTTTCGGTTCACGACTTTACATATATCGGTTAACCGAAAACCGAAAATATATTAATATTTTTTAAATATTAGTTCTCTTTGATTTATTTAGTGGTTAAGATCTACGATCTTCAAGATGTTAATCTAGTTTGAGTCTTTTCATCTTGAATTTTAACAATTTACACACTATTTATCTATTTCTCTTTGATATAAGAGTCGTTTATTAAATTTGATGGGATAAAAATTAATACAAACATTGTTTGATTCCATACAATATAGTATATACTCTCGATATTTTTTTACAACAACCAAAACAATATGGTACACATTTAAAATAAAAGTCTTGCTTGATCACTTTTTTTATTCAAAATTTATTACTTTAGTCTTAATTATTTAAGGTAAAATTACATAAACAGTTATCGGTTAACCAAGAAAGCTCGAACCGAAAAATTGGTTAACCGAACTACGGTTAACCAGGATTCAAGGTTCGGTTTTGGTTCATGATTTTATCTAACCGAAATCATGGTTAACAGAACTTCGATTAACCAAAATCTCGGTTAATCGGTTTGGACACCCCTACTGATCATTGTGCTAGCTTTTTCAGTCCATTTTGTGTATAATCATGGAAAAAATTGCTTTTCACAGCTTATGTATCTTGACCATGTGGCTGGCAAGAAGGATCCTCCCCCAAGAATGTATCCGATCATAAAGGGTTGGACTACCATCATGGTCGTAGAGAGGGAGGAGGAAGAGAGGGACTTAGGGGGGTTTGGAAGAGATAGTCTCCGTGGACCGGACACTTTTGATCACGGTGAAGATGTCAACAAAGTGGACGACACAGATGATATGCCACATGTAACTGAGGATCCGCAATCGAACTGTCCACGACACGATCCAAATGTTGCTCTAGTGAGAGAGCATGCAACGTTTGCAGCTCAGTTAATGTAGGAAGTTAAGGGGTTTTGTTTGAAGGCTGATGACACTCCTTCAAATGTGGAAACATCATCCAAATTCAAGGACATCAATGGTTTCTTGTGTACCAATTTCACCATATTGGGGTTGCGCTACCCAAACGATGGAAAAATCATCAACGGTGAGAAATTCATCAAAATTGTTGATCATGCAGAATAGTACTTTGCCGATGTTGTCGTCCAGGAAAGTGACAACAATATGGACAGAGGCAAATTAAAGGATGATGATACTGTTGATGCCGCGGTTGAAATGGATGATGCGGAGGATGATAATGTTGAAAATGACACTGCCGATCTTGATGTCGTGCGGGGTTCAACTCATTCTCAAAGGGATGATGATGATGATATTCTTGCACATGATGTCTGTGAGGATGAAGATCCTCCCAGTGATGGTCACGATGATCACCTTAGTGGGAATGCTGATTCTGGGGGGGTGTTGATTGCAATCCAAGTGCTCAGGAGGATGCCAACACTAAACAACATCTCGGTCATGATGATTTGAATAGAGTTGCTGCTGTTAAGCCCACTGGTGACAAATTCCCTGCCCGTGATGTAATTACGACCTGCTATCAATTATTCAGTGCTCTCCCTTAAAAATGGAGGGGTCTCTTACTCTCTTTGTTTCCCTTTGTGTACGATATTGAATACATCCCATGTCACTTCAAAAATCAGGACATTCAGGAGTCGTTTTGGAGCGATGTCATGACTGTGGCACGCATTAATGTAGAGGTCTGTAACAAATCGAGATAATTTCCTAGTTTTTAATGGGCTAATAACAACAATCATGCATTATTTGTTTTTCCAAGATAACATGACTACAACCTCTTGTCCTAGAAGTTCTCATGATCAAGCCGAACCGTTGTTGCTGCTCACTTGGCCAACCGGTGCTGGAACTTCTCAAGCTTCTCGTGTTGATGGTGATGATGGTTATAATAGTAGTGACAACGACAGTCGATCTAGTATTTCTGGTGATGATCGTGATGACGATTTCCCTCCTACAAATTGCCCAGGTCGGATTGTACGGGTGATCGGCCTTCCTTGCCCAAAACTTGGACCCACTTTAGAATATAAACAAGAGTTGATTCACTTTACTACACGTCCAAATGCTGAGGAGAGAAAGTTAGACGTGTTTGTTAAAACTGCATTGGAAGTCTAGGGGTACTTCATCCTTTCATATATATGTTTCAATGTATCTGAATCTTTATGGTCGGTTTGTTATACTTCAGTTGTTACCCAGCCGTTACTCGTTCTACTACATGGAGGTTGTGTTCAGGAATCAAACTCTTGGGCAGAGAGTTACGTGCAAGGACCTTTATTCTCTTACACGCGGAATCTATATCATGCAGACAAAGGTTTTAGACTTGTTCACTGTAATCTTGAATCACAGGGAATTGGGCCCGGATGCATCATTCCCAAGGAGATTCTTTGCAAACACGTCTCTTGTATGTGCAATTATACATTCATCTCTTATGTTATTTGGGACTTTCGGCTTATACTGATTATGTACGTTTGTCATCTTTGATCATTTCAGATAGGTTCAACGATGAATGACGTAAATTCACGCATTGAGTTGCAAGACATTTTTAACGTAAGCATGACAACTGCATTGCGTAGGATGAACACGACACAGGCTGCGGACGTTCATGTAACATCCCCGACCAAAAAGCATACGTCATTATGCATTCATATAAGATTAGTAGCATATGGATAGCATAGTGGCATGATATATAGTAAATTTTTAAAAGTAATATTTATTTTCGAATTAAGTTTATTATATTTTTAAAAAAAATTATGTACAAGTTAATTAATAATTATTTCAGGGTAAAGTTTGTAGTAAAAGAGATTTGAGGGTAAGAATCGCAATTTTGGAAAATTTATGCCGACCTTTGGCTGAGATTTATACATATGATCTTCTTATCTTCAAAGTTAACTAAGAATGAAGAAAAAAAACAGAGAGGCTCTCGTGGGTGAGAAAAAAAAAAGTAAAGGTTTGATTTTTTGTTGTTTTTGTTGGATCTGGTACAAGATCTCTTCAATCGGATTTTATTCCTGAAGTACAAGCGTGATTTGGTAAGTTTTTAATTAGTTAATGGTTTATCTGGATTCCACTGATTTTTCCAGATCTAGATCTATAGTTGCTTTTGATTTGAAAATCAGTTGATCTATAGTTTTCAAAGGGTGTTTTTGATATCGGATTTATATTCGGTAAAAGATTTCAGAGTATTTTAGGGTTTCGTTTTGTAAGGATATTAGGGAGCCCTTTTATCAAGTTTTACAGAAAGGTTTTAACTAGAAAAATGTTCTTCTATATATATAGGTTATTGATGTCATGTTTTAAAGGATTTGGATTTATGCACAAGAAGTTATAATGCATTCTGGCATTTTATTGCATTTGGGGTTAAAGTTTGTAAGAGTAAATATGTTGTTTTTGCATTGGCTTATATTCAGGAGCACGAGTCATAGATCGTGGTCAAAGAGAAGGGGAAGAGAAATAGTATTTGTCTTGAACATGTGACTATAGACTAGAGATTCAACCCTATGTGCTATACGAATATATGGACTATGAGTTATATGGATCTATGTGCTATATGTGTTATATGAATTATACGGATATATGTGTTTTATATGATAGCTCTGAAATTTCCAGAGTTGTTTGCATAGAAAGTATGTTAGCAGATGGCATATGATATATGGTTACATGATGCACTTGATTGCATAGCATATTGCAATGAGATTAACAGGATTTGTGACTGTCTTGCCCTGAATTTGTATACAAAAGAGACTTACGGGTCATACATGAGGCCTAAGATGCCTAAGAGATGGTATATGAGCAAATGAGGCCTAAGATGCCTAAAAGTCGGTAATGGAAAAGAAAAAAAAAATTGGTATATGGAAAAAAAAAAGAAAAGAAAGGAAAAGTTGGTAATGGAAAAGAGTTGGTAATGGAAACCCGGGGCAAATTTAGGCTTGAACAGTTCACAGAATAATAAATCGGATATATCGGCATTTACATTTGCATAGTAAATTTCTATATGACATGTGTATAATATGTATGTATATGTACATGGACTAAATGTCTTGACTCTGTGTGAAATAATTGATGATGGTTTATATTCACTGAGTATGCGACTCACGCAAATCGCAAAATAATTTTTCAGGTTCAACTAAAACTTTCTGACGCGTGTCTCTTTTAGAGGTCATATTCATACAGGTCGGACGGCTGAAGCTCAATGCAACCCTCTCCTCCTCATTTTGCATCTTGGACATATGGGTTGTAATAAAGTTAGAGTAATAGATGTATTAGCATAAGAAGTGAATGCATATGTGTGTGCAACCTTTTATGGTTGTTACTTTCTAATATGTGCTGATGTGAAAATAGTTGCTATATGTGGATTATCTCTTTATATAAGAGATAAATTTTATAAAGTATACGTCATAGGGTATAAGGGTGTCACAGTTCATGTGGTAAGAACTAAGAACTCTGCCTCATATAAACAATATTTTTCTATGGGCCTCATTATGGTACACAAATGCATCGTGTGTTCTACATTGCATTGCCGTTTTTTATATGTGCATTATCATGTAAATCATAGACAACGTTAGTGCACTTTTCTAGCTATGTCTATCTCCTTGTTTGAAACATTGGTGCTTCCCATTCCATATGGAACGTTCTTTGTTCTACGTCACAATAAATGTCAAACAGCCGAGGTTTGACCTCATTCATCTTTCTAATGGGAGGGACATGTGCAATGCGATGAAACGTTATGATGTAAAATTGGCCAGTTCATTGCCTCAATTTCAATTGATTTCATATAAAGCTTTTTGTTGTGTCTTTTCCTTATATTCACATGTGTACGTTGTGTTTGATCAAATTGCAGCGAAAGCTACTCAAAGGTTTCTTCAAATTCAAGGGTTTGGATGACCAATATAATTTGCTCAAGGGCCACCAATATAGGAGACCAACAACTTTAGACTTGCCTTCGCAGCATCTAAACTAGGTCATAGAAATAGGAGATGTAGGTGTGTTTCTAATGTACCACATGCATACCTACATGGACAATGGTATGGCTAGTTGGAGGTACCAACTATATGACATTGAGGAATCTTGTACATGCTCATCTGCGCGGGTAGAAACTCTCCGAATTATTTACTTGAACATGTTTTTGAGATCTGATCTGAACAATGCTACACTAACGGAGCAGCTTCTCCGCCAAGCGACGCAAGGGAATTACCAAGTTCAACCCCATCGATCTGAAGCACTTAAGGCTGTAAAAAGAATTGGCTGATGTATGTTGTTTAATTGTCTAATGAGTGTATTTAGTTGGATGATCTGGTTTGTAAGCACATTATTATTAATTTTGTACACTAAAGCTGGCTGCAATGCACGCTCAAGCTGGCTGCATTGCACGCTCAAGCTGCATGAAAATGTTGATAACCCACTTCCTAATTTTTTTCGTCATTAGCATTCAATATATGTTCACCAAATGCGATTAAATGTCATATCCTTTACATAGTAACTTAAAACATCATAGCTATCCATGGATACATCTTGCCACAAAGTTCACAAACCCAAAAGTGAGTTAACACCCGGTGATAAGTTAACACTACCTAGTTCAACTACCCAAAAACCATTTCATTCGCAATTTGCCAATTATTTTCCCAAGCATCCACTGACATGCATCTATGAGGTTAGCCCCTGATAATGTCCACCACATACCTCTAAAGCTCTTGACCAAGGGGTGTGAGCATGCATCCATCTCCTTTCACCAATTTCTAGGCTTGCACAAACTCACTCCATCCGGTCATCAGTTGAACACGACAACCCCTCCCTTTTACAAACTTGTACTTCAGCAAGTACGTCTTGTGTTCGACCTGAAACATCTTATCTCTGAGCTTATGGTGTTCTTTTGACCGAAATTGGCTCGACTGAAGGCCGTGGGAATTATCTATAAAATAGTCGATAAAGGCTTTAGGTGCATGTGTACATAATACATATGATGTGTTCAGTGCGGTGCATATATCAACTTAATCATCGGCCCGTACTCAGCATGTACATGCCGCTCTTCCAACGTCAGTATGCATAATTGACCCGACCCTTTATAAACAGTTCGACCTATAATTACAAGGTAAGTTGGTGTATAAGTTGGCTTTATATGCTATAATATGCATCAATATCCTAATATTCAATAAACCATATACTATCATACACAGAATGATATCTTGTCATAAAAACATATTATCCTATCGTACAACAAATTGTATCTTGTCATATAAAAAGTGGTATCTTGTCATTTAATTATGTGTATCATTATACGGTAAGATGGTGTATAACTTGGTTTGTACCATATAATCTTCAACGCTTTTGCAAACAACAGAAAAAGCTGAATCTAAAAGCCAATTATGAAGTACTTACCCAAGGTCCCCTCATCGGGAGATAATCTCTTCATCCTCTTCCTTGATCGTTGTTAGTTTATTGAACATCCCCTTGCTTTGCAAGCCCTTAAATTGTACTTTAAGTCGTTCAACATAATTCAATTCCATGCCTCCTTTGCCAAATATGGGATTGTAGAACCTGTCTTTGGAGTCGAACCTGAAGCACAAAATGTACCCTCGCTCAAGGGAATCAAATTCCGCCCATCCATTGGTTATTTTGATTCCCTCACTCTTGGAGAGCTTAATTGGCCATTTCTTGGTTTGACACACAATGTATCCAAAGTCTGGTATTGACCGCTTGTTTTTCTTCACAAACACAGGGGGCAAGGGTTGTGTGTCCAACATGTTCAGCAGTGATCAATGAAACAAAATATGAATATGATGAATATATGTGCATTCTATTGTTGTTCAAATATTTTCTTACCATTTCGAACAATGACTTTGAGAGTTCAATAACTCTCACGAACTGTGTATCGCGACTGGGATTATCCTTTTCATCTTCCTGTCATAAACATCATCTATTAAGTTGTAGGTCCCACTATATCATTTTCCTAAAAACAATGCAACACAGATTCCAGAAACACAAACTCAAGATGCATGCAATGCACACTCAAGATGAATGAATTGCACATTCAAGATTGTAGTCTCAATATGCATGCATTGCACACTCAAGATGAATGAATTGCACATTCAAGATTGCAGTCTCAATATGCATGCATTGCACACCCAAGATGAATGAATTGCACATTCAAGATTGCAGTCTCAATATGCATTAAAAAATTGACACCGACTTCCTAATTTTCCCATCTTCCTCTGCATCACAATTGGAGTACTTTTGCAAAGCCAAATTTACAGAATCTGGCATCGATTGTATTCAAATTCACTAAAGAAACAAATCTTCATAACACACTAATCAACATAACCAATGCGCAATTTCATCTCAATTCCAATACACAAATGTCTATCTAGAAACCATCAACCCTAGAAACCCAATATCGATCCAAATAACCCTAAACCCTAGAAACACAAAATAAATCCCTAAACTCAAACCCTAAACACTAGAAACACAAATTAAATACAGATTGAAATCGATGAATAAACAACTAATTATAATCTCAATCCAATTCTACGAGTAACATCGTATAAATATGCTTCTGGATTTCAAAATCGGACAATTAAAACCCCCATTACACAACAAATCAAGCAGATTGAGGAGCCTAACTACTATGCCGTCGTGAATCCGTACGCTATTGACGATTAAGAGGCAAAAACTGGATGTAGGATGTAGTGGGACTGGTGGCCGGTGGAGTACAATTGGTGTCCAACGTGTGTCGAGAAAGGGGAAAACTTTACTCAAATCGATAAAGTTTAAAAGGGGGGAGAGTGGAGTAAAAATATTTCTCTTTTTTTTTAACAAAAAGGCTACGGTAAAAATTTTCAAAATTTCAATTCGAAATCTGAAAATTTGGGATTTTGGCCAAATTCTAATATAGACAGAATAGATTAAAGTATTATTACTTTTCTCGGGTGTAAGATACCCCTTATACCCGGTATAAGCCTAACATGGTCCAAGAAAAAATGAAAGCATGGAATTGGTATTAGGTAGTTTATCAGTTTAATGTTGGTCCAATTTAATTTATCTATCTATCTATGAATCTATCTAAATATCTTATACAGGAGAAAAATATGGCCCATTTAAACCTAAACATTCAATAAAGATAAAAATCAAAAAATCAAAATAAAAATAATAAAACAAATTGAATTTATCGTGATCTTTACTTTTCTACTAGTTTTAGTTCTCGTATCGTACACGGAGTTTTATAAACTTATTGTAAGTATTATTTATCAGTATTTGTTAAATTTAATTAACTTGTTAAAGATAAGGTTATTTGAAAAAACTATATGTATCTTATCTAAAAAACTATTATTTTTAAGGTCAGGGCTCTTCATCTGACTCTTCGATAGAGAGGGGTCGTGGACGAGGCGCGGGAGGTGTTGCCAATGATGTTCAGCCGGCTACTGTAGTAGGCATGGCTGCTGCATCTCTTACTGAACAGGACCGATAGAATTTCGGTGCTTCTCTAGAGAAGCACCGAAATTATATTGTGCAAATGTACAATTCCCTACAATCTCCTTCTACTGATAATTCACACTCGTCTGGTAAGTTATTCTCGCCTTGGATACTTGACTCGGTGACGTGACTATGCTAAGGCCATCACATTACGAGATAGTGAGGCGTGCGTGTTTTGTTAGAAAGCCACGACGTGTGTGGTTCATTGCTTGGATTGTGAGAGTGTTTTATGACATTTGGAAATTTTGGGTCTATTTTGTTATTTCTTAAACTTTTCCTAAGGCAAATGTCAGTTTTTCGCTTAGGTCTTTCTCTATAAGTCACTAGAGCTCTAGTTTCATAGTTAGACAAGATTGAAGCCAAACATACCATCCTTTGTCTCTTTGTTTTAGAATTTATTTTTCCTTGTTCTTTTCAATCAAAATTTTGAAGGCTTAATCTAGGTGAGTCATATCCCAGTTTGATCTTTCTAGTTCGTGTTTTGGAAGGTGTTTCATCTCCTTTTAAGGCACGTCCATATCCCGCCCATATCTATCTAATTCCATCTCGGTGATTCTTGCTGCCTTTTAGTAAAAGAGCCATAACTTTGGAACCACGCAAGATTTGGACCTCAAATTTTGAGGGATTAAAGAAGACGCGTAGATGTAACTCTGCGATTTGGAATCACCCAATTCCAAGTCCGTATAAGGGAGATCTGCTCTTGTGAATCTAGAATAAAAGTTCCTCCATTAAGATTACTCGGGTCTTCCTCGGATTGCCTTGCACCGTTTCCAACATAAAGATCCTTTCATCACGTGGTATCAGAGCCATGCAAGTTACTCCTTCTTTTGAACTTTGATTGAGCAATCTAGGGTTGCAAGTGCTCGTAGGAGCCACCCTTGTTACCATATGCTAAATTGCTTGCGAATTGCCCTAGAATTGTGGTTGTTGTCTTTGTTGTGTATTGTTGTTGTGTTGGCTGAGTGGTGCACGACCATTTATGAATTCATCCAAGGATTTTTGTCTAAAGGTTAAAGAAGATAGCCCAAGGGTTTTCCAATTCTCAAGTCGAAAACCCTCAAAACCCCCTTTGAAACAACCTTTCATTTCCGGTGTCTTTAAGTGTTGTCTTGTGTGTTTGAGTCAAAACCGATCCAGCCAAATCCAGCCATGACTTGTCCCTTTTTTCCATGCAGATATCTTGCATTTGGACTTGTATAGGCTTGGATTAAGATACGGGATGACATCAGGTTGTTAAACTTCAAAAAGAACTTGCTTGTTGCTTGTTGTGCGAATTGTGGTTGTTTGCCACTTTCTTTAAAAAAATTCAGAATTGAGCCTTAAAATAAAAATTTAGGCACGGAGAGAAAAGAAGCGGGGCTAGAAATACCTTGTTGGCGGTGAAAAGCTAATAAGGGGTCGGGCATAGAAGAAGTCGGTCCCCGTGAGAAAGAGAATCCGAGCAAGGCAAAAATTTGCTTAAATTGTTGTTGTGTAAAACAGTTGGTGCCTAGTAGCTTCTTTTCCTATAAGTCCTTGTTGAGTTCGGGTGCTTGCGTGTGCATTAGATTATTTTTACTTTTTCTAGCCATACCTAACTCCTTGCCTTGACCTTGCACTTGCATTCCTTTGCTCTTTCTTGGTTGATTTAGGAGGAACTTGTGTTTTGGAATTACTTGTGATTTGTGCGATAATCTTGTTTGTTGAGTGTGTGCAAGATGTCAAGAACAAGTACATATTATGAGGAGTTCTTATTTAAAAGGTCTTATATTCCATATTTTGACGGCCAATCCGATGCCAATGCTTGCTTAGCTTGGATCTCCAAGCTCGATCATTTCTTTTACTACTATGACGGATATCTTGAAGATATGAAAGTTACTTATGCCACTAAACGCTTTATCCATGGGGTTCGTAATTAGTGGTATGATCACAAGGAGAGAAGGAGGCGTAAAGGATACCATCCCATTAGTACGTGGCAAGAGATCAAACAAGCTCTCATGGAGAGGTATGTACCACAAGTGTATGTTGAGGCTTATCCTTTTTACCCTTCATATATATTCTACTTGCGACACTAACGTTGTAGGACATGTAGCATGGGATTTTCATCGTCAAACTTGGGATTTTCATCTTCAAGACCAAGCTTCCACGAGGGGCGCCAATGTCATGCATTGGTATCCAAGACCTAGAGGACAAGCCACATTTGAAGAACCACCTTATTGTACTTGAATGAGTGTGGAGCCACAAAGAGTCCAAGAGAGAGGTAAAGAGCATTCATCTTGCTTTGTTCCACCACATCGTCTTTGAACCTTCACCTAAGGTGGATGTTTCAAAACCAATTGAAGAGCCTCTCATCCAAGAAGTTTTGGCTAACCTTACCTCCAAATTGGTGGACGAAGCTACTTCAAAAGTGCCACTTCATGAGCCTCCAACACAAACTGAGAGAAGGTTGATTCCAAAGAAAAAGTGGAGGAAGTTTAGGAGTTATCTCCTAAAATCAAGCTTCGTCTTACCAATACTCCTAGCTCCATCCATTCTTTGGCTACCCCATGGATGGATGCTTTCCCTATGGTTCCCTCCATTTTGCCTTTCCTATGTCATGAGGATAATTCACCCCAGAAAGAAGAGAAAGGGAAGACTATTCTACTCGCCAAACCAAACGAAATTGTTCACACCATCAAGGGGAGTAAGGTTTGCTTTATACTTATATTTCATGAATCTTTGTTTTCTAATCAAGAACTAGGTCATCTTCCCTCACACATCTCTCATCTTTTGCTGGAATGTGAAACCTTCTTCTCCGATCAATCTGTGCCACCTTGGAAAAAAAATTGTAACTTTCAACTCAATGGTCTAATGCTGCTCAAATTTGGACGACATAAAGTAGACTTCATGAGCTCAAACTGGGACTTGGAATCTCTCAATTTGGAGTTTGGAGCTCAGAGAAATACCTTGAACAAGTGAGCTGAAAACTGTCCCCAGCATCACCGAGGAGATCGCCTTGATAAGGTGTGTTTGCTTTAACTGTTTTTGGGATAGAGTTTCCACCAAGATATGGTGTTCATGAGATTTTCACTTGGAATTACACTTGAATTCGAGGAAGAATCCTTTTTAAAGGGAGGGAGGATGATGTGACTATGCTAAGGCCATCACATTGTGAGATAGTGAGGCGTGCGTGTCTTGTTAGAAGGCCACAACTTATGTGTTTCATTGTTTGGATTGTGAGAGTGTTTTATGACATTTGGAAATTTTGGGTCTATTTTGTTATTTCTTAAAATTTTCCTAAGGCAAATTTTAGTTTTGCCCTTATGTCTTTCTTTATAAGCCACTAGGGCTCTAGTTTCATAGTTAGACAAGATTGAAGCCAAACATGTCATCCCTTGTCTCTTTGTTTTAGAAATTGTCTTTCCTTGTTTTTTTCAATCAAAATTTCGAAGGCTTGATCTTGGTGAGTCATATCCTAGTTTGATCTTTCTAGTTCGTATTTTGGAAGGTGCATCATATCCTTTCAAGGCACGTCCATATCTCAACCGTATACATCCAATTCCATCCTTGTGGTTCTTGCAGCCTTTCAGTGCAAGAGACATAACTTTCGAACCACGCAACATTTGGACCTCAAATTTTGCGGGATTAAAGAAGACTCGTAGATCTAACTCTGAGCTTTGTAATCACCCAATGTCGAGTCCGGATAAGAGAGATCTTCTCTCGTGAAGCCAGAATAGAAGTTCCTCCTTTAAGATTGCTCGGGTCTTCCTCGAATCGCCTTGCACCGCTAGCAACATCAAGATCCTTTCATCACTCGGGAGCTTCTTTTCATCTTACTGGTGTTTTAAATCTATTGCACAACATTACTGAAATTACTCTAGTTTCAATTTTATTGCCGGATGGAACATCCTCAACTACGACTCAAGAGGGGTCGATTTTAGTTGTTGGATTACAAATTGATCATGTTTTATACATTCCACAGCTTTCTTGCAATTTACTCTCCATTGTTAAGCTAACTCGTGATTTGAGTTTCCTCGTCTCCTTCATTAATCATTTATGCGTGTTACAAGATTGCGATTCGAGGACGGTGATTGGTGTGGGTGAACAAAGGGGTGGGGTTTATTGGCTGCAGAATTCGACTACTTCTGCTCATTTATGTCATACATCTGTTGCATCATCTACCAATATTTGGCATTGTCGGTTTGGTCATCCATCAGTGTCCTCTTTATCTAGTCTTCCAGGACATATTAGTACTAAAAACAATAAATTTAAGCATGTCCCTTGTGATATTTGTTTTAAAGCCAAACAGACTCGATCTATTTTCCTGATAGTATTAATAAAGTAGACAATATTTTTGATTTGATCCATTGTGATGTCTTGGGACCGTACTCAATTGTTTCAAATTCGGATGCTTCATATTTCTTGACGATCGTTGATGATTGTTCTTGTGTTTTTTGGGCTTATTTGTTGGAAGACAAAATAGAGGTTTCGATGTTTGTTAAACAATTCTGCTCTATGGTTCACCTCTAATACAACAAACAAGTAAAATGTTTCCGAACGGACAATGGCACTAAATATATGCCTTTGACATCTTTCTTCGCTGATTTAGGAATTTTGTTTGTGTTGGATCGTAAACCGTTAGCAAAGAGCTTGGGAACTGGTTGTTAAGTTGTTCCCAAGGCAGCGGAAGTAAATTAAGCGCAAGTATTAAGAGCAGTAAAAAACGCAGTTCCCTTATAGAGGAACCCCACTACAACCAACTAGTTGGTGGGCAAACCTCTACCTCCGCTTGGAGGATTTTGAATGACTTACTTATATTGATTGCTTTGTTCCTTAGTTACAACAGCCGAATTCACACTTCTCTGTTCCTACGAGTTCTACCTAACTCTAGCAACACTAGTAAATCCTCTCAACTGAGTTCCTAAGCTCACAACCACAAAATACAAGTAACTCAAACCTTAGACTGACTTCTCAATTCCCTTGCCCCTGGGAACTTCGGCTTCACCGTCGTCGAGATTAAAAACTCGCCGACGGGGACTTCTCTTCTTCTTCTTTCTCTTTTCTCTGGTATGGGTATTTGTGAGGTCTGGGAGAAGTACTCAATCCGAGTACTATTCATTTGGCTTTATAGACCAGGTGTGCTTGGGCAATTGCCTCTTTCAATTGTGTCCAAAATGCCCTTTGCTTGATGACCAAGTTGTACTTTCTTCACATGTGACTTTGGTTTGAACTTCTTGAATCAATCGGACCGTTGGATCATTCGTGACAGTCTGATCCTCGGACTGTTCCTTCGGACTGTCCAAGACAGAATCCCACGATCTGCTCTGAACGGTCGTTGTCCTCACATGTGAGTTCCCATATTATGGGAACTGTCTTCTTCAGAGTTCCCTTGATGGAAACTCTTCATCGTGTAAACCTGTGTTCTCTTGATCATTCCTGAGAGTTCCCATTTTATGGGAACTTTCCTCTTTAGAGTTCCCTTGATGGAAACTCTGCATTGTGAGGTTATGTGGCTTTTGGTCATTCATGAGAGTTCTTGGCTATACCTGCATTCCTTAGAAATACTTGAACAAACCACATTAGTTCCTCATGGTGTTTGTCATTATCAAAACTTGGAGAATGGCATCGTTGATCCGTTGTTTAGAACCAGAGGTCCCAACAACGTCCCAACAATTTCCCCCTTTTTGATGATGACAAATCCATCACAAAATAAGCAAGTATTTCAATGAATGATATGCGAATGAGTTCCTAAGGATGATTCTAGGGAGCCACTTCGATTAAAAACACTTAGATCTTACTTAGCTTTTTATGCAATTGTTCCCCCTTAGCTTATTCATGTTCTGTGATAACTTAAACTTTTAACTCATCTCGCATTTTTTGTCTTTCCCCCGTTTGACATCATCGAAAACAAGCAATGCAATTATAAGGAAGAAAAGGAACACGCATTCAAATTAAAGGCCAATTCATTACTTGAGAAAATATGTACAAGGAAATTTAAGAAACATATTTTGGTGGGAGCAAGTGAGGCTAAGGAAGAAAGAAGGGAAGATCATGGGCTTGGTGGGAACAGGGTATCACACATTCGGGTCAAGACCTTTACGAGCTTGTGTTGGCCTTTAGCAATCTGTTCTTGGTCCCGTGCTATCTTGTCAAGATTATTGGCTATGTGAAGCAACACTTGAGAGTTCCCATCTTCGCCAGATTCCAGTTGAGCCGATTCCTCCACAGGCTCAGAGTGCCTCATCTTCTGGACCACTAAGATGTCCAGTTCCCTTCCAATCATAATTTCTTCTTTGGAGACGTCGTAGAGACCCTCCTTGAGTAGAAGCTTCTTGATGAGCCCGAAGTAGGGAAGAGAATGGGACTTGGACGCCATGCACTTCTCCATGTGCCCAAGAATGATTCTTGGAAGGTTGATGGACCTTCTCAGGAGGAAGTGGTAGAGGAGTATAGCATCGGGGATATTGACGACAAGGCGTTTTTCCTGGCGAGGGATCACCATATTGATAATGAATTGATGGGCCAACTTGGCGATCAAGGACAGATGATGGGTCGAGGTCCCCTGTGTGGGAACTCGGCCCTCGAAAATGGTGTCGTAGACCTCTGCGCTGTTATAATCACCCCAGAGCTTGTTGGGCAAATCACTAAGTCCGTGAACATGGACTTGAAGCTGAAGGCGGATGGTAGACGTTGTGAATATAAACTCGTCGCCTTCGAGGGAGAGAGTTCCCTGAGTGCCGTCTTTGTGGACTACAAAGTTGTTGTAGAACCGACGTACTTGTGAGGGATCTACACTCACGGGTTCCTTGCAGAGGTGCTCCCAGCCTTGGGCCTTGATTAAGTCCCACAGTTCCCCTAGTCCATTCTCGATGAGCATCTCTTCAGAAATTATTAGAGGGGGGAGAAGCTTGCGACGTTCGTCCACAGGGAACCACTTTGTAGTAGCTCCCTTCCCTCTTCTTGTGGTCTTCTTTGAAGAATCCCCCCTAGAGACCGTTCTTGGTCCTTTCTGCTGAGGGGGCTCAGCCGCTTCGATCATCAGTACTTGTTCCCTTGTCTGATGGGAACCCTCGGACACCACCATTTGGTGTCCAGGTGTTGGGATCTTAGCGGGCTCCTTTTCAGCTGGAGCCTCTTCTTGTTCTTCGACCTCATCACTGGAGGTCCCTTCATCCTTGGAGGAGCTTGAGCTGGAGCACTCCTCGTCATCTTTGGGATGACCTAAACTCGTCCCAGCACCAACAGCCGGTGCTGGGTTCCTTTGTTCCACGGGCTTTTCCGGAGCCACCTTTTCTGGGGACTTGGTCCCTTTGTCAGTTGTTGCCTTAGTTGGGACCCTGTTGAGCTCGTCCTCGACAGCCTTGAGCTGGGCCTCCTCCTCTACAGTTCCCATGATGTGAGTTGGCTCTGGGATTGGGAGGTCCCAGAGTCCGAATGGAAGACGAAGGGTGGTTTGGCTATACAGGAACTGTCCTTAGAGCAGTTCAAGTAGTCACCTATTTTGAAGAAAGATTTCTTTCTGGGCTCCGAGTATTCAGAGGCCTTAGAGTGTTTGCGCTTTTTGGATTGAGAGGGATTTTTTGAGTGTTTGGATTTTTTGGTATGTTTGGATTTCGAGGGATCTTTGGAGGAATGGTGTTTCTTGGATTTACGGGGCTTCTCGTTTGGAGAAGGACGAGCATCTCCGAAACTGTCAAGAATGACAGTGCCGGAGGAGGTTTTGGTGGTTGAAGGAGGAGGAAGAGATTCAGAGGTGGTGGCGGAAGAAGAGGTTATGGCAGGAGTTTGCTCCGCCGGAGTAGGAGGGGGTAAGAGAGGTCTGACGAAGTTGTAAAGCCAATTGATGAGGATGTCTTTCATGATGGGATCGGGTTCTTGTTCAATCTCGTTTAACTGCAAGGTGAAGAATACCCGAGGGTTGGCAAGCACCCAAGCTTTAACTTGAGCGAAGGTGTGTGTGGAGGACATTTGAGGGGAATTTTGGGAAGAGAGGAAGTTTGGAGGTTTCTCAAAAAGGGGAGTGAAAGGGATGTGGGGAAGATGAATGACAGAGGTTGAAGATGGAATAAGATCCCAAAAATGGCAAACGAGGGTTTTAAGGAGAGAAGGGGCGAAGGGTAGAAAGGGAAGTGAGAAATCCTCGATAACCGTTGCCCAATGAACGTGGGGAATCGTTTCAACTTCCATAGAACGCCTCTTGACACGCGTCACGATCTCTAGGGAAGCCCTTTCAAAATTTGAATACTTGGCCCTTAACGCTTCAAAGTTTCTGACACAAAATCCCGCTTCCCAAGTGACAGTTCATCTTCTCAGAGGAGTCAGTGTTCCCTTGCTTGTGTGTACCAGTTCCCATGATCGTATCAAGGTCAAGGAGAGTGAAGTGGTTCGGGAAACTTCACACTCATCCTTTTGTGGGGCTAGGGAACTCAAAGGGAACTAGACAATTTGCGACTCGATAAAGGAGTAAACATTTTGGCTCATGAGAGTTTGTCTGGTCCCTGGCTTAGGGTAGGTTATATGATCAACCGTTATAGTGGCTTGTAAAGAGGGATAAAGGGAACTCTGGTTTATCATGTGAGGCCAAAAGAAATAAAGTTCCCTTGTACACATTTAACTCTAGACTAGTAATCATGGCAAAGTGAAAGAAATAAATCCAAGTTCCCTATCATGCATTCATAGAAAAACTAGTCAGGCATTGAGGGAGAGACAAACAGGGACTTGTTTAGTTTAGAGTAATCATCCCTAGAAGCATTCGAAAACGCTGGTAGGGACCTCTGTCTAAAGCTTTGGTGATAATGTCCGCAATTTGCTCTTCAATTCTACAGTGTTCCATCAAGATGTTCCCACTTTCAACATTGTCACGTAGAAAGTGATGCCTTATATCTATATGCTTGATTCTAGAATGATGCACAGGATTTTTGGAAATGTTTATGGCACTAGTATTATCACAGAATATGGGAACTGGGCCAAAAGACATACCGTAATCCTGGAGTTGAGACTTAAGCCATAGAACTTGGGAACAACAAGATGCGGCAGCCACATATTCTGCTTCAGCTGTGGAGAGTGCCACTGAGTTTTGCTTTTTAGATCCCCATGAAACTAAGCATGACCCTAGGAACTGGGCCATTCCTGATGTGCTCTTTCTATCAACCAGGTGCCCTGCAAAATCAGCATTTGTGTATGCAATGAGCTCAAGGGAACTGTTCCTTGGATACCAGAGGCACAAGTTATCGTTCCCTTTGAGGTACCTGAAAATCCTCTTCACCTTTTTCAGGTGTGATTCAATAGGGTTAGCTTGAAAACGAGCACAAAGACATACGGAGAACATGATATCGGGTCTACTAGCTGTTAAGTAGAGAAGGGACCCAATCATACCTCGATAGTTTCTTTGGTCCACATTTATACCTGTTTCATCCGCATTGAGCCTTGAATTTGGTGAGATGGGAGTGTCAATAGGCTTGGAGTGTTCCATCCCATACTTTACGAGCATTTCCTTGATGTATTTCTGTTGATGAATCTTTGTTCCTTCCTTAGTTTAAGATATTTGAAGTCCCAAGAAGAACGTGAGTTCCACAATGAGACTCATTTCAAACTCACTGCTCATGAGGTCCTTAAATTTCTCTACAAGAGTTTCGTTAGTTGCTCCAAAAACAATGTCATCAACGTATACTTGCACAATCAAAATGTCTTTAGACTCTTTCTTTAGAAACAAAGTCTTGTCTATGGAACCTCGAAGGTATCCATGGGACAAGAGGAATTGAGCAAAGCTGTCATACCAAGCTCGGGGAGCTTGTTTGAGTCCGTAGAGCCTCTCCAAGAAGTAGACATGGTTGGGTAGCTTCTCATCTTCGAATCCTGGGGGTTGAGCTACATATACTTCTTCCTTGAGATGTCTGTTGCGGAAGGCTGTTTTCACATCCATTTGATAGAGCTTGAATCCCTTGTGAGCAGCATAGGCAATTAAGAGTCGGATGGCCTCGATCCTAGCAACTGGTGCGAAGGTCTCATCGTAATCAATCCCTTCCTCTTGCCTGTAGCCTTGTGCCACCAGTCTTGCCTTGTTCCTTGCTACAGCCCCAGTATCATCAAGCTTGTTCCTAAAGACCCATCGAGTTCCTATGATGTTCTTGTTCTTGGGCCTAGGAACTAGCTTCCATACTTTGTTCCTCTCGAATTGATGGAGTTCCTCTTGCATAGCTTGGATCCAGTCTGGATCCTTCAAGGCTTCTTTGATATTTTTGGGTTCCACCATTGAAACAAACGCTTTAAAAGCACAAACATTATTGAGAGAGGAACGAGTTTGTACACCTTTATCATAAGGAGAGATGATGTTCTCAATGGGGTGGTCCTTCATTTGTTGAAAGTTTCTTGTATGAGTGGGTTCCCTTGCACTTGTGTCATCTTCAGTAGAGGCTTCCTTTTCATTGGAACACTCGTCTTCAGCTTCTTCATTTGGTGTTTCTTCAGAAATTTCTGGCAAGATCCCTCTTTGTTCCCCCTGAACACTTGATTTTGGCAGGGTATTGTCTTTGGGAACAAGAGAGTTGGAGGTGTCTTGTAGTTCTTCTAAGGAGGGAACTTCGAGGGAGATTTGATCAGTGAGAGTTGGATCTCCTTCGTTGTTCCCTGGTTGTGGGATGTTCTTGGAACTTGGATAGTCTTCATCTCTCTTCCTTGGTTCATCATCGTCATCATCATCGTCTTCTTGTCTGACCAGTTTAAACAGAGTTCCCTTTCCTTGGGTCTTTGTTCCCATCTTTATAGATTTCTCGTTGAAAACGACATGGATGCTTTCTTCTATCTTCTTGGTCCTCTTGTTATAGACCCTGTAAGCCTTGCTTTGTGATGAGTATCCCAGGAAGATCCCTTCATCAGATTGACATTGTTGACTTTGATTGATCTATTGAGCAACACTTCTCCTTTTCCAATGACTTCTCCCTTGTTTTTATTGCCAAATGAGACGTGGCCTCCTTCGGCATGAGTGTGGAGTGCGATGAGGATATCTTTGTTTCCGGTCATATGGTTCGAGCATCCACTATCTATGACCCATGCATTGTTCCCTCTCACTGCCACCTACAAGGTAAAGTTAGTGTTTTGAGACCCAGGCAAGATGACTCTTGCCAGGTCCCTTGCAAGGGAAAATATTCTTATTTAAAACATAGTCAGCGATGTTGATATCATGAGTGATTTGAGAGTTGGAGTTCCTTTGGTGATTAGCATGATGTTTTTGTTTGTTCAGGAACTCACGGTTTCTGAGGGTTTGGGCTCTCTTCTTGGGACATGCTTCCTTGTAGTGCCCATGAGCACCACAGTTCCAGCACGTCTTATAGTATTCTCCCAGGTAGTATTTTGGGTGTGGTCTATGGATTCTTTTCCTATCCATAGTTTCCTTATTGTACACCCGTGACCCGTTTCCCTTAACAATTTGGACATAAAGTCTATGTCCAGTGTTCCTAGTGTAATAATCTTTCTCACCACCTTTCCCACTCTCTAGGACCCTGATTTTCTCCTCGAGATGAGCATTTTTCTGTTTCTCACATTGGAGTTCTAAGGCCCTAGACTCATGGATTTCATGTTCACTCAGGGGTGACTTCCCGTTCTTTGGGCTCTCAATTTTGTATCCTATGCCGTGTTTGGTTGGGACAAACTTGATTTGGGAACTAGAGGCTTCAAGATGTTCGGGAGTCTTACTCAGGTTTTGTAAGAGGGTGTTCTCATCTCTCTCTAGAGTTTTGATTTCATTTTCTAGATCTACGATGTGAGACACATGGGACTTGAGTTTTTCGAGAAGGGATATGCAGTTGGGACAGGGTTTGACCAACTAATTGAGCATTTATGTGTTCCTGTGTTTTCCAACTTGTTTTGCAGTTTTATATTATCTTTGACAAGACTTGAAAGAATTTTCAACAGCTCAGGTTTTTCATAGTTATTCAAAGAAGCAAGAACAGTTTCAGTGGTTACCTCACTGGGTTGTTCCCTAGTGGTTTCTCCTATTGTCATTCCGCACATGTTTGGGAGTGCCCATGACTCAGGATCTTCATCCTCATCATCGCTCCAGGTGGCGATGTAGGCCTTTTTCCCTTGCTTCCGGTCGTCCGTTCCCTGTGGGCATTCCTTTGGGAACTTTGTCCTTTTCCCAGTTCCCTGTGGGCATTCCTTTGGGAACTTTGTCCTTCCCTTTGTAGAAGTTCCGAAGAGCCTTTGTCACGAGAACTAGCTCCTCATCCTCTTCTTCTTCGGAGTCTTCGTATTGTTCTTGAGTTGACTTGAGCATCTTCTCAAGTTTGAGTGCGATCCCTTGATGTGCTCGCTTCTGTTCCTTATAATCGATCTTTCTCTTCTCGTGTCCTACTAGCTTTCCAAACACTTGATGGAGCATGAGAGTTCTATTTTCCGGATTCTCCTTGAACATTGTTCTCTCGTTTGCCCATTCTCCAGTCAATCTGTTGAAGAGCTGTTGGACCTTCATCTTATGGGTGATTTCTTCTTTGGTGATCCCCAAGACTTCCATTTTGGTGCAAAGTCCTTCAAATCGGGACTGATAGCTATCGACAGACTCTCCCATCTCCATTTGGAAGTTGAAGAACTCCCTTCTTGCATTCATCTGAAGATCTTCTCGGAGATCTGAGTTCCCAACGTGCATTTGTTGGATGACTTCCCACATTTCCTTAGTTGTGTCAAGATTTGCTATCCTGTCACAGTCTTGCACGCACATAGACCTTTTTAGGTACTATTTGGCCTTGTAGTTGGCCTCCATACACTTGTATTCATTGGGTCCCCATTTGGTGAGGTCGTTGACTATAGCTGGATCAATTTCGACGTTTCCTCTCTCGATAACACACCAGGCTTGGTAGTCCTGGCCACGCATCCAATCCTTCATGTCGCATTGCCAGCTTTCGAATCTTCCTGTAATAAGCCTTGGCGGCTTACTAGTGTTGTTCCCTACCTGAGTAAGTTCCTGAGCCATTTGATACCTGCGATGCTAACACAAATCTAGAGCAAACCTGCTCTGATACCAATTGTTGGATCGTAAACCATTAGCAAAGAGCTTGGGAACTGGCTATTAAGCTGTTCCCAAGGCAGCGGAAGTAAATTAAGCGCAAGTATTAAAAGTAGTAAAGAACGCAGTTCCCTTATAGAGGAACCCCACTACAACCAACTAGTTGTGTGGGTAAACCTCTACCTCCGCTTGGAGGATTTTGAATGACTTACTTATATTGATTGCTTTGTTCCTTAGTTACAACAGCCGGATTCACACTTCTCTGTTCCTACGAGTTCTACCTAACTCTAGCAACACTAGTGAATCCTCTCAACTGAGTTCCTAAGCTCACAACAACAAAATACAAGTAACTCAAACCTTAGACCGACTTCTCAGTTCCCTTGCCCCTGGGAACTTCGGCTTCACCGTCGTCGAGATCAAACACTCGCCGACGGGGACTTCTCTTCTTCTTCTTTCTCTTTTCTCTGGTATGGGTATTTGTGAGTTCTGGGAGAAGTACTCAATCCGAGTACTATTCATTTGGCTTTATAGACCAGGTGTGCTTTGCTTGATGCCCAAGTTGTACTTTCTTGACATGTGACTTTGGTTTAAACTAGGTCAACTTCTTGAATCAATCGGACCGTTAGATCATTCGTGACAGTCTGATCCTCAGACTGTTCCTTCGGACTGTCCAAGACAGAATCCCGCGATCTGCGCTGAACGGTCGTTGTCCTCACATGTGAGTTCCCATATATGGGAATTGTCTTCTTCAGAGTTCCCTTGATGGAAACTCTGCATCGTGTAAACCTGTGTTCTCTTGATCATTCTTGGGAGTTCCCATTTTATGGGAACTTTCCTCTTCAGAGTTCCCTTGATGGAAACTCTGCATTGTGAGGTTCTGTGGCTTTTGGTCATTCATGAGAGTTCTTGGCTATACCTGCGTTCATTAGAAATACTTGAACAAACCACATTAGTTCCTCATGGTGTTTGTCATTATTAAAACTCGGATACTGGCATCGTTGATCCGTTGTTTAGAACCAGAGGTCCCAACAACGTCCCAACAGTTTGAAACCTCTTCCATCTATACTCCTCAATAAAACGGGACAGTAGACCGCAAGCACAAAAACATTTTGAATGTCGCTAGGGCTCTATGCTTTCAGGCTCATATTCTTATTAGTTTTTGGGGTGAATGCGTCCTTGTGGCTTTCCATTTAATCAACCGGACTCCCTCTAATGTTATTCACGTCAAAATTCCATTCGAAATCTTGAATGGTAAACTACCTACTTATGAATATTTTAAGGTTTTTGGGTACTTATGTTTTGCATCCAAGGTACCTCGAGATAGAAATAAATTGGCGGAGTGTAGTCAAAAATGTGTTTTTTGGGTACTTATGTTTTGCATCCAAGGTACTTATGTTTTGCATCCAACTATACGTGTATTTCTCTTTGTTGCTTTCATTCGTGGTTCTCATCTTCATAAGATGGATGTACACAACGGTTTTCTTCATGGTGATCTTGATGAGGAGGTTTTTATGAACCTTCCACCGGGATTCTCTTATGCTTTTTCCAGCAAGGTTTGCAAGCTTCAGAAGTCTCTTTATGGCCTTTACCAAGCTTCTCGTAACTGGTTTTCTAAGTTGTCTTCATCTCTGATTGCGTTTGGGATTTCAACAAAGTAGAGCTGATTACTCTTTATTCTCATTCTCTTGGCCACACATTGATCTTCATGTCTTAGTGTACGTTGATGATCTTATTATTTCGGGCAATGATGATTCTACTATTGGTCGTTTCAAGTCTTACCTTCATTCTTGTTTTCACACGAAGGACTTAGGTACTTTGAAGTATTTTCTTGGTATTGAAATTGCTAACTCTTCAGGCATCTTCTTGTGTCAGTGCAAGTATAGCTTGGATATCTTGTCTAAAACAGGTCTTTTGGAAGCTAAGCCTAGTTCCTTTCCTATGGAACAACATCATCAGTTGGCCTCCTCTGATAGTGCTCTTTTTTCTCATCCTGATCGTTACATGTATTTGATTGGCCGATTGGTATATCTTGCTATTACATACCTGGAGATTTGTTATTCAATGCATTGGCACAATTCATGCAGTCTCCTCGGTAAGATCATTAGGATGTCGCTCTACTTGTGCTTCGTTATTTGAAGTCTCATCCTCGTCAGGGTCTTCTTTTTTTTCGATGATAGTTCCTTATAGTTATCCGTTTATTGTGACTCTGATTGGGTTGCTTGTCCTCTAACGTGGTGGTCTATTACAGGCTTCTTTGTCCAATTAGGACAATCTCCATTTCTTGGAAAACCAAGAAGCATCCTGCGGTTTCTAGATCTTCCGTTGAAGTTGAGTAATGGGCTATGTTTGTTGCCTACTGTGAGCTTATTTGGCTCAAGTTTCTTCTTCATTCTCTTGGCGTACGTCATGATACCCATGTTCGTCTCTATGGTGATAGCCAGGCCGCACTTCATATTGTTGCCAACCCGGTTTTCCATGAGCGAACCAAGCACATAGAGATTGATTGCGATCTTGTTCATGACTAGGTTCAAGCCGGTTTGGTTCATTTGTCTCATGTTCGTACTACAAATCAGCCTGTTGATCTTTTCACCAAAGCCTTAGGCAAGCCACAATTCTAGCACTTCTCTCCAAGTTGGGCATTATAGATTTGCATGCTCCAACTTGAGGGGGTATTGGAGTTAATCTCATAATAGTTTATTTGTGTACAATATCTTGTATAGTTGGCAATATCTTATCTTATATACTTATATATATAAACGTTAGCTAATGAATGAGAAGGCAACCTTTTCTATAAAATTATTCTCCTAAATTATCTAATAAATGGAAGAATTGTTATAAGATTTAGAGTTTTGATGGTTCCAATAAGTCATTGACTTCGAAGTTGCAAGTCGAGTCGGCGACTCGGCAAAGTCACTGACATGACCAGCTGGCGGAAAAACTATTTAAGGAAGGAACATACAGATTGTGTGATGTTATTTGAAGATAGATAGAGCTTTTATTTTAGGAGAATATCATCATAAAGAGTGCTAAAATCATAAGAAGAACGATTTGATCTTGCAAAGAATATTTTATGTGCGTGCATGTTATATTAGGAAAGATATGTACAGATTGATTGTGTGTCACTTCCCTAATCAAATGGGATTTGATACACACGAGATCTCCTTCTTACTCTAGCGTAAATACCTTAGTGTTTAGGATAGTAGTAAGATCTTTGAGCGTAATCTGTAATTCTTGTGAAAGAGAAAGAGTTAACTTGTGTGTGAGATTCGTGCAAGTGGTGTGTCGAGTGTTCTTAGGCATAGCGTGAGATTGAGAGTGTGAGTGCAAAGCTAGAGCATGGTTAAAGGGTGGGATTCATTCTTGTACATGGGAGAGCTTTGTAACACTCAACAAATCAATAGAGCGAGTCTGAGGACTCTTCAAATCCGACCGAATGAGAAGCTTGGAAGGGAGTACTTTTTCTCTAAGTAAACTAGTTGGTTTACAAGAAGTTTCCACTATACATCGCTTGTCATTAACAGTTTGGTAACGTTTTTCGTATTTGTTTATTCTACTGCTTTCATTAGTACATATTTTTCTATACATAGCGAAATTTTTATAGCAATTAAAAAAGCGCTATTTAAGTATATTAAGCATATAGCGGTTTTTATTATAAAGCGCTAAGAGATGTTATTTTTATTTTTTAAATACATGTATTTAGAACTCATAGCGGTTTTATTTTAAAAAGTACTACATATGTTGTAAGACGGATGCGCTATTTTAAAAGCGCTATATAAGTTGTAAGACGGATAGCACTATTTTAAAAAGCGCTACATACATTTTTTTCCTAATTAAAAAAAAAAGAAACAATAATCATAACCCTAGTCCCGCTCAATTTTCATCAATCGCGCCCTTCTCTTCTTATCAGTCTAACCCGACCGCTTAATCCTCACTTTGCGCGCCCCGACCACATCCTCCTACAAGCAATCACCATGGCTAAATCCTAGCTTTAACCTGCTTCTCAACATCGGTGGTCCGACTCGCACAACCCGTGTCTCTTCAGGTATAGGTCTAGGTTTTCGATTCATTATTTCTCTTCTTTAATCTTCAATGTTATTGTAGTTGATGATTGCAATGAGTGTTTTGCAATGAGAAAAGAGGTGTCTACAAATAGCATATATAATTTTTAGGGTTTATGGCTAAAAATAGGGAAAATCGTTTACATGGCTTCTCAAATTGGGTTCTTTTTTCTCAAATTGGATGTTGTTTTTATTGGTGTATTTAATGCTGGATTTTGGGCAGCAGGTTTCGGGTTTTCTTAGTTCGTGCATTGGGGGATCGTGGTTTTGAATGTGATCTGGGTTTAGATGGATCTCTGATGTACCAAATTCTAATGTTGTGAGGTTGAGATCGTGCTACTCTGATCTGTTTGAGCTATTTTCTCTCTATGGGCAACTTTTTTATTTTGGATTCTGCTATAGTTATTTGGATCCTATACTTTAGGGTGTCAATTCTTCAATAGAGAAGTTGGATTAGAAATTCGAATTTTTGTTATGTTGTTATCAGCGTTGCGAGATGAAAACTTGCTCAAAAAAATGATGATTAGGAAAACGGCATTTGTGAGTCTTTCAATGAGTTGGACATTGGTTTGCTTATGATTGCAAATACTCTTTTATCTTTTCTTGGATGACTGATGACTGCTGATATGCACTATATCCATATCTTTTAGATTCTCAACTCAATTATATCAGGCTTAATTGGTTGAGTTGCTAAAAATTCCCTTCTTCTTGGAGTTGCAGATAGCTCAAAAGGGTGAACAAAATTTTCCAAAAATTAGATAAGTCTTTCCAACCAAAGTCCCACGGTAACATATCAGGATCTGTGCATACTGTTAACTTGCTGTTTTTTCACATCACCACCTTAGCTAGTGTTAAGATTTTAATAATAAAGTATTATCTCACATTGTTTTAACTGGGAATATTTAAAATACTGCAATATAAAAAAACAAACAAAAATAAACCAAAGTACAATAGTTGCATGATAAAGCCATTAAAATAAACCAAGGCAAAAAGAAAGTGATTTGCCCTATTTAAAACAAAGCTCCAAATAACATCCTTTTTCATGCAAACCTAGCTTATTGCACCTGACTAGGGGCAACACAAGTGCAATCCAATTGTCTCCAAAAGTGAAAGTTAAAAAACAAATATTAGGGCACAAAAAGTATTTAAGTAGAGAAACTACTCCAGGAATCTTAGACAATCGCATTGGCAGCACTTGCAATTGGACCAGTAATTGTAGACCTTGAAACAAATTTTGCAGGATGGTTTTTCAGTATTTGATTATCAGTTACTTGACATAGCCCACCGTAAATGGTAAACCTTAAACCCTATGAATCTAAACCCTAGGCCACAAGTCAGCACACTCCTTCCCAATTGGACCAGTAATTGTAGACCTTGAAACAAATGTAACAAAAGCATTTAGGGAACAACATTATACCATCCATGAATATTAGGTCAAAAACTCAGTTGAGACTTGAGAGGATAAAAGATCATCTTTTATACATCAAGCACATGGAAATTACTTTTTGATCATTTCATTTTCTAGTGACACCGCTTGGACAGGATTCTGGAAAGGTACGATAGATACTGTCACACAAAGACAACCTGGTGCACCAAATTCTGAGTCCCAGGTATATATGAGACTTTGATCCTATATCTTATCTTATTGATATAATATATTTGGTTACTATAAGCAAAAGTTTATGTTTAGCATCTTTCTGTGGTTGATTGATTTTGCTAATGAGATCCTAAAGTGTACAAATGTTGTTGATTAGCCTTAAAAATACTTGATTTACCCTAATTAGCTTTTGGAATGTAAGAACGCTATGCTTAATGAGATTTTTGAAAAGCTGTCTTTTCTGGATTTTTAACAAAACTCTTATGCTTTTGCTAAAGCTATTCTAAATCATCATGTCAACCACTTAATTGATGATGATAGGATACCTAAGGAAGCTACATCTATGGAAGTCATATCAGTGTACTTGTCACTAGGGCTGTCAAAATTTGACCCGACCCGAGAAACCCGCCCGACTCCGAACCCGACCCGACCCGAGAAAAAGATAAAAAGTTTTATACCCGAGACATGTTTGACCCGAACTAATTTGACCCGAATCCGAAAAAACCCGAACTGAAGATTAACTCAAACCTGATTATACCCAAATGGACTAAGCCTGATGTAACCCAATATCTGATGCTACCCGACCCGAAGTCACCCGAAAATCCAAAGTTACATGACCCGAAACCATCCGAAAATCCGATGTTTCCCGACCCGAAAGCATCCGAAAATTTCATTATGTCTTAAAATATTAATGATAGTGAATATTTAGTATAATTATGTTTTTAATTTAAATGTTACATTAAATATTTAGACCCTAGAGTAGTTAAACTACTAAAAATCATCATTCGATATATGGTCTGAATCAAAAGCCGCTTACTCGAAATCAGATTAACCAGAAATTCGGTCAAAGTCGAAATCCATTTCACCCAAAATCCGAAAAACCCGAAACCCGACTCACCTGAAATCCAACTAAATCCGAAACTAACTAAACCCGAAACCGAACTTATCCGAAATCAAGTTGGACCGAAAACCAAATGACTCGACCGAAATTGACCCAAAACCCGACTTTTCTCGATTAATTGAGCACCCGACCCGAAATGATCCAACCTAATTCGACCCGATTTTCAAAATATCCGAATTTGACTCGAATCTGAACTTACCCAAAACCGAATTGACCCGACCCAAACCCAACCCGACCCGCCCGATTGACACCCCTACTTGTCACTGAATGCATAAACATTGACAACTATTTGAACCTTTGTAATTCAGCTACCATTGGCTTATAAAATGGATCCTCGGGTACTCTAAGTGTGTATTCAGTATCTAGATAATGTGTTTACTATTTATTATTCATATTTTAGTTTCAAATTCAATACTAGTAGAATGGTGGTTGAAGTGTGGAACTGATTATCTTGAGATTGAGAAGTTGTATATTATCTTATCCTGAGAACTCTAAGTGGATTAGATCTTGTAGGTGCTTATGCTTATTTTCAGTTTCATCTAAAGGATCCATTGACGTTATGATTTGTTAAACTAAAATTCTTCTTTTCTTTATGTGAAATTCAAATTCTAGCATAGTATAAACTTCTGTGCACATGGATCGAAATTGGATGTCTGCTAATCGGCTATCCCAAGAGTATGATAGAGGAGTGAATGAGTTTACACAATTTGCACTTCAAAATACTAAAACTCCTGGACAAATTTTATGCCCATGCAAAAGATGTTGGAATGCAAATCTAAAGGGTCCTACTAATATGAGAGTCGATTTGTTTGTCCATGGAATTGATCCATCTTACACGCATTGGACGGATCACAGTGAAACAGATTATACATCCTTTGATACGGATGCCATATTTGAAACATCTGATTCTAAAGGAGATCGGTTTGAAGAAATGGCTCAAGTAGTTGCAGAGGACTTCCATGATAACCCTAATCTTCTTGGTAATATGTTGATGGATGCTCGGAACCTCTTTATCCATCATGTACCAGATTCACAAAGTTGTCGACTGTTATGAAGCTGTTCAATCTGAAAGCAGCTCATGGATGGATTGATGTGAGTTTCACGGCCTTGCTTCAGCTTCTGAAAGAAATGCTACCATATGATAATGTGATTCCTGATTCTACATTCACAGAAAGGAAAATGCTATGCTCAGTTGGTTTGAAATATGAGAGAATTCATGTGTGTCCTAGTGACTATTTACTATACAGAAAACAACACGCAAGACTTGAACGTTGTCCAAATTGTGTTGAACCTCGGTACAAGAGAATTCATATTCCAGCCAAGGTTGTATGATATTTTCCAATCATACCACGTTTTAAACTTCTTTTTGTTGATGTTAAGGATGCAAAAAAATTAAGATTGCATGCTGAAGAGAGGATGGCAGATAGGAAGTTGAGACATCCAGTTGATTCCACCCAATAGGTAAATTTCGATGATCAATTTTCTGAATTTGGACATGAAGCAAGAAACCTACATCTTGCATTGTCGACGGATGGGGTGAATCCACATTCAAATCAATCTAGCTCTCATAGTATTTGACCCGTTATTCTTGAAATCTACAATCTTCCACCGGGGTTATGCATGAAAAGTAAGTATATGATGCTGTCAAGTTTGATTTCTGGACCGAAGCAACCTGGAAACAACATAGATGTGTATTTGGAACCATTAATTGATGGTTTGAAACTTATGTGGGATCAGGGAGTAGAAGTTTTCGATGCATATGGTAAAGAAAGTTTTTGTTTGCGAGCAATGTTGTTCTGTACGATTAGTGACTTTCTTGCATATGGTAATCTGGCTGGTTTTAGTGTTAAGGGATATTATACTTGTCCAATTTGTGAGGATAACACAAATTTTCGTTGGCTGGAAAAATCAAAAAAGGTGATTTACCTTGGTGGTCGTCTATTTCTGCCGATAAATCATAGGTATCGTAAGCTAAAGAAAGCCTTCGATGGTGACGTAGAAGAAAAAACACCCCCTCAGCCCTTAACCATGGAGCGGCTTCTAGCCAAATTAAATGACTTGAATGTGATATTTGGAAAGAAAAGTGACATGTCACGACCCAAGAAGTGTACCAAAGGTCATCCTAGTTCTTTTAAATGGAAGAAGAATTTGATTTTTTTCTCTCCTCGACAGTGGGAATGCTTATATGTAAGACATTGCTTGGATGTCATACATATAGAGAAAAACGTATGTGATAGTTTGTTGAGCTCGCTATTGAATGTGTCATGAAAGACCAAACACAACAAAAAAGCCAGATTAGGCATGGGTGTAATGAAAATCAGACCAGAATTAGTACCAAAAGAAAGAGGAGAACGCACATATCTTCCACCAGCCAGTTACACACTCAAAAAAGGATAGAGATAAATTTTGTGATTTCTTCAACAAGATAAAGGTTTCTTCTGGCTTTTCAACAAATGTCCAAAGTCTTGTCAATTTAAAAGAGGCAAAACTTCAAGGAATGAAATCTCACGATTGTCATATTGTGATCCAAGAATTCTTACCCATTGCTATCAGTGGCATTTTAACTAAGGATGTTAATGCCATCACTAGACTTTGCTTCTTTTTTAAGAAAATTTGTAGCAAAGTGATTTATGTGCATGAATTGGATTCCCTTCAAAGTGATATCGTCCTCACAATTTGTTAACTTGAAATGTATTTCCCTCCATCATTTTTTGATATAATGGTTCACTTGACAGTTCATCTAGTTAGAGAGATCAAATTTTGTGGGCCAGTGTATTTGAGATGGATGTATCCACTTGAGCTATTCATGAAAGTACTCAAAGCATATGTGAAGAATAGAGCTCGACCAAAAGGTTATATTGTTGAGCGATATGTTGTTGAAGAAGCTATGGAATTTTGCAATCGGTATTTATTCGGAACTGATGCCATAGGCCTTCCTAGGACACTTAAGGAAGATGTAACAGAAGGAAGAGGTACAACAGGTTATAGGGTTGTAGAAATTTCAAGAGAAATGTGGCAACAAGCTCACTTGTATGTTCTTCATAATACTATTGAAGTTGAACCATTTGTAGAGGAACATATGGATTGTATTAGAAGGCAAAATTTGAACCGTACGAGTGAAAAATGGATGAAAGATAAGCACAATCGTGTATTTATTCAGTGGTTTCGTGATCGAATAAATAAGCTATGCACAAGTTTAAATGAATCAGTTTCTTCTACATTGTTACGGTTGTCTAATGGACCTCTTTTTCATGTATCACCTTTCTCAGGATATCAGATCAATTGTTACACTTTTTACACAAATTTTCATGATGAAAATAGCACAAATCAGAATAGTGGTGTAACTCTCGTTGTCGAATCAATGCTTATTTCTAGTGCAAAGGACAAAAATCTCGTTCATGCAAATGTGTCATACTATGGAGTTATTGAGAACATATGGGAGATGGATTATATTGACTTCAAGGTGGCAGTTTTTGGCTGTTAGTGGGTTAGTATTACCAATGGTGTACACATTGACGATCTAGGCTTCACTCAAGTTGATTTGAAAAAGTTGGGTCATAAGGATGAACCATTTATATTGGCATCGCAAGCAAAACAAGTTGTTTTTTCCATGATCCGTTAAATTCAAAGTGGTACATTGTGTTTTGTGCAAAAGAGAGATATCATAATAATTATATTAATGAAGGAGATAATGAACTGATTCGAACTTCTGTTACCATGCCATCCCTTGAGACCAATGTTAATGAAAATGGGATATACATGTGTGTAGACCATGAAGATGGAATTTTGGTTGGGAAAAGAAAACGTTCTAAAAAAAAGAGGCAAACAAACTAAAGGTAAATAACAACGGTTATATTATATTCTAGTTGGGAATCGACTTCAGTTCCTGTATAGTTAATATTTATTGTTTGCATCTTTTTTCATTTTAAGTGTAATTTTTATTTCGACTAATGCTACTACTATTGGTCTGGATTTTCTTGTAGAGAATGGCTGGATTTTCTTGTATTAGTATGTAATTATTAGCATAAATTTAATATCTAGTTTGGATTCTCTTGTAGAAAATGGTTGAATTTTCTTGTATTAGAGTTTGATTATTATTATTATTATTATTATTATTATTATTATTATTATTATTATTATTATTATTATTATTATTATTATTATTATTATTATTATTATTATTATTATTATTATTATTATTATTATTATTATTATTATTATTATTATTATTATTATTATAACTTTAATAATCTGTTTGGATTTTCTTGTAGAAAATGGCTAATTGTGAAGACGGAAATGACTCTACTGGTGTGTCGAGTGATGGTTTTGTTGTACCTATACCTATGGCTGAAAGTTCAAAGAAGCGCAATGTAGGATCTAAGATGATAGCTAGAATCAAGAGGTTGACTTGTAATGGAACAAAAAAGATCCATGTGAGGTGCAACAGATTTGGCAAAGGAGTGAACAAAAAGAGTTCAATAATGCAATCCTACATCGGGTTTTTGGCTCGTAGAATTGTTTCAATTAACTACCAGACCTGGAAAAAGGTGCCGAAAAACACAAAAACTGGTATCTACAAAGCCATAGAGGTAATTTAATTAAAATTATAAATATGATTAACTAATTATGAATCCAGAGAATATATGCTACTGTCATTTCGCATACTTTTGCTATTTGATGCAAAGGAACAAATTCTTTCTCCATTAATTTATGCTTACAATGACCAAATCTGCAATGGAAAAAGATATTTCTGCAATTTTTCAAGTTGATTTTGATATCCCTCCTTTGCTAAATGAGAAGATGATCATTAGAAGTGTTGGTTATAAGTGGAGAAACTTCAAATGTACCTTGGGCAAGTTAGTAGTTCATGAAGGTGTATTTCGCGCAGAGCCTCCTTCACAATATTCCTTTATTAACCAAAAATCGTGGGAAGAATTTGTTCAATATCGATGTACCAAGGAATTTCAGGTCATCACTAATGTATAAACTTACTTAAGATATCGTATAAATTTAATTTCTCCATATATCATCATGCTTTTCCTATGTGTAGGATTTAGCAAACACTAATGCAGAGCATGCAAAACAGAATAACTATCCTTACAAGTGTTCTAGAAAGAGTATTGCAAGGCTAGAGTATGAAGAGGTAAGAGTATAATTTCCCTTACAAGAAAATCCCGCTTTTTTTTGTAACCTATAGCTTTAAACTGCATTTTGAGTCATAAAACTTTATGGAGTATCTTATTGATAGTATATTATGGAATATCTAATATAATCGGTTTTTAGCTGATTAAATTGATATATTATCGTCTGTGAAGAAGGCTTTTGGTTCTAGTTAAGTGAAACCAGCAAAGTGTGAAAATTTTACCAATCCATCAACTGATTGTTAAAATTTTCACACTTAGCTGTTAAGGATGTATTTTTCTTATATTGTTTTTATAAAATTTAACAATCAAATTTTCTTTACAACTGAAAAAAATAAAAAGGAATCCAGCAACTGATTCAATCCCAAGAGCTGAATTGTGAAAATTAGGAAGAGAATATCACAAAGGATTGTATGCAAATGACGAAATATACCATATGGCTGAAACGATTGTAAGTGTGATGTAACTCTTTAATGGATTGTATTATTTTTGTGTTTGGCTGATTCATAGACCTCTTTAATTTAAAAATGGCATAAATTTCTATTATAATGCTCCTTCAAATTTGTAGGACATGTACACTAAGCAAGTATCTCACGGCGCAATTGCACTTGCACCAACTGAAGATGTGTTGACATTAGCCTTGGGGAAGGATGATCACTACGGTCGAGTGAGGGGTGTGGGCTTTGGAGTAAGTAAGAAGAGCTACTTTGGTGTAACTAAGCCTAAAGATTCAACATCTAAACAAGAGGTTTCAGCACTTAGGGATGAAATTGCAATACTTAAAGAGCAAATTGCAACTTTAACAAGGCACTTGATGAATCAAGGACCTTCACAAGCACAGGAGTCACAAGTGTCATCCATAATTAGAGAAACGACAAGTATGAAATATTTGTTGCATTCTAATAAGGGTTTAGTGAAACACGTTAGAATCTCTAATTTATAAATTTCTATTATGTATGCTTGCAGGAACTCTTGAAAAATTGCACTCTATCTTTGCCTTGTAGTTCATCATTTGGATACATAACAGTTGTTGAAATGCTCTGGTTTGACTGAATTGTACTGAATTGTTTTGGTTTGACTGAATTGCCACATTGATGTTATACAGTTGCTGGAATGTTGGTTTAGTTTGATTTTTTTGGCCTTGTAGTTCATCATTTGGATCCAAGGGAATTCTATTTAGAACATTTGATTAGACCACATTTTGGATTTTCTGTTGACTGAATTATTCTGGTATGCAGTCAAATTGTTCTGGTTTAAACTAAATTTCACTTGAGAATGTGAAATAACCATTTCTGGCCATTCTTACTTTGGAAGCTTTCTTTTGTGTGTTATATACTACTTTAGGAATCTGCTCAAAGCTCCAAAGCTAGCAGAGCATCTATAGTTGAGCCAATGCAAGTGGACAATCAAACCTCGCTTCAACCACCTAAACAATATGCTTTTGTTCAAGGTTGTTTGTCACTTTTATCAAAGAAGAACCAATTTTTGTCTTGAAAATTACCATGGAGCAAGAGATCTTACAACACTCTCATACATTATTCATGGGCAAAGATGAACTTGTCGGGTGTCTAAAAGATAAGAAACTTGAAGCGGCACATATTAGCTTTTATATGAATTAAGCACATAAATATTAATTTTAGTATTTCAATTTTTTATTGTATTTACAATAAAAAAATGGGTAACTATGCATGTTAAATATGACAGGTTCTTGTATGATAGCTACAAGCCGAGCTCACATTCATTTCTTTGTCCATCGCGCTTGAGTGCTACCCAAGATAAAAAAAAAGGAAATATTGTTCAACCCAAAGATGACAAATTTGATATGAGAGAAATATAATTGACCTCCTCAATCTGTCAACCTAATGCAGTTGAACGTCTATGGCTTGCTCCATATAATGGAGGGTAAGTTTTTTTTAGTTTTTGAATTAGTTTGAATATAAGTATATAGTTCCTTGATTAATGATGTGTTTTTTGTAGGAATCACTAGATGATTAGCATGATCAATCCACAATTGGCTAAAGTTTACTGGTTAGATCCTTTGAGAGGAGCTCCTCCACCAGATTTTGTTAAAATGTGCACAGCGTAAGTATTTTAACCTTAATATTATTATGAAGTCGGTTTGCACATATTCAACATACTATAGCTAATAATTGTAACATTTTACTATGCAGTGCATTGAATATCTTTCATGTTAAGATACTCAAAGCAAAGTCACCTTCCACCATATCTTGGATAACTATAAAAGTTAATTATTTTCATTTATCTCTACATTAACTTTTTTGAATAAACATAAAGGTTAATTACTTTCATTTACCTTACATTATTTTATACTTTTACTTTTTGTTGTAGAAATGTCCTCTTCAGCGGGATGTTGTTTTAAGTGGTATTTTTATATGTCGGATGATGAGAGACATTATTCAAAAAAGTGTCAAAGATATCTCGAAATCGATATGGATAAGTTCTTTACTACTTTGTTATTTTGAAAAAAAATAAAATGGTTCTCTAATTTATTTATGTACACATATGCAGTACTTTCCATTTATTTATGTACACATATGCAGTACTTTCCATTTAGATAATCGAGGAGTTCGAGGAGTGGTTGGAGCATCTTGATCCTTATTTGCAATTGGTTCTCTAAGAAGGTTCGACACGAGGGTCCTTGACAATCTGATTTGGTGGGTTGTATTCAACTAATTCAGTTGTTTTGTGATTGCCAACATGTAGTAGCTAGCCTAGGTGGACTGATTTTGTGGATACACATGCTTCATTTAGGTAAGGAATTGAAGCAGGGTAAGTTAAACTGATGCCTTATGGATATATGGTAGGGAACTTAATTTGTAGCTTTTTTTATTGGAGGAAAATTTTTGGATATGCTCCATGACTAGTGATGAGGTATTTTTCAGTCGTTTTACCTATCAAAAAAACTTTAACTTTACCAAACTCAGTAGGTAAGGGTCGAACCCATAGAGACTTTTGTATTCGTGTTGTTACTTAAATGCCAAGTATCCAAAAGAGGGGTTTTTTGTGAATAATTATTCTAAACTACTATGCAAAATAAAATTAAATATGAATGAAAAGGTGATTAAATCAATAAGAGACACGTGTGTTCAACTAGTTAAATCCATCATGACATTGCTTTGTTGATCATCGATTCTCTTGATTCCCTTCTTAATTGAATAATCTATTGTAGATTATGACCCTACTAAGGATTATCATCCAAACTTCAGATTTAGTTAATAGAACTACCAGTCTAACAACCTTAATCATCTAACAACCTAGAAGACCTTCTAGATTCAATTAGACAATAGCATAACAATTCAAGTTATCAATAGAAACAAGCACTTAGAGCAACCAGACATATAAGTGACTTATGAATTCATTCCCTTCTTTAACCAACTAGTCCAACCGGTCCTAAGTTGATTAAAGTTCTACTCTTGATCAAATTAACTCCGACCGATAATTAATAAGATTCAATTATAACTAGAAATTCAATTAGGTGATCAATCTAACAAAACCCTAGTTTAGATTCAATTAAGCACAAGGAATAAACTCTATTCAAGTTTGTTGAGAATTAAATTAAACCTCACAACAATATGCAAATCAAGACTTCAATAACTAGCCAAACACAAATGAATTTAGCAATTCATATTTGAATTAAAGAAAAACTTACAAAGCTTCAAGAGTTTTCCTCTAGAGAGAAAAACCCTAGCCTACAAGTTATGATCAAAAGTTATCCCTGAGAGAGAAACTAAAAACAAGGTATAAATACCCCCAAAGATTTCCAAAGACCCATAAATCCCAAAATATATTAAAACACGTCGAAAAAGATCTAATAAAGTCTAACTTGAAGCCCAAACACGCGGCCCAACTCTCTCGCACGTAGACATATGGCGCGGTCATTCCATGGGTTGCGCGGCCGTGCAGGTGTCTCCTGAAGCCCGCGACACTTCTCGGTTCAACATCCAGGCGACATTTCAGAGGCTGTTTTGACCCCCTTCGAGTTGGAATTTGGACTTGGAGTAAAAATATGAATTGTATCTCTTTGAGTTAGCTTTCTAGTGATACCAAATTCAGCTTTATCCAACCACTATAACTTCCAAAGCAAGCATTGCAAGATAGAGGTGTCAAAACAAAACTCCAATGCATAGCCCGGGTTTAAGCGCTTTTATTACTCAAGCTCTTGAGCCTTAGCTCTTCTAATCTTCACTCGTATCAATGTAAGCTTCATCTTGATCCTCAACAATCATTTAAGATCCATCTCGTCCATGCTTGTTGCCTAAAGATTTGCAAAACTGAACAAAACAAGCACAGAACCCGAATTTCCCAGAAAACCCAAAACCCTAAGAATTAAACTAAACTAAGCTAAAACCATGCAATATAAACATAAATACGCGTCTTAAGCTATACCTAAATGAAATCTATCAACTAGAGACTATGAAGTTGTAATACTTCTTTTCATTTCTATGTACGTACTTGAATTATGATTTTTGTTATTATATATTAATGGAATTCAATTTGTTGTTCAATGGATACGTTGTGATAAATTTGGTTGTTTTTGTCATGGATAAAAGCCAGCTTAAATGTGAAATTCAGTCTGCTATATGTGGTTGGCTAGTAAATTGAATTACTTACCAAAATGTGTACATGTCCATTGAGTTGTGTAGATTCTGAAAAAAATCGGAAAATATAAAAAATATTTCATAATGCTTTTTCTAAAAAGAGTGATATAAGTAGGAAAAACAAGCATAGCGCTTTTGTAAAAATGCGCTATGAGTAGAATCACACTCATAGCGCTTTTTGTAAAAATGCGCTATGAGTAGAAGAACATGCATAGCGCTTTTTGTACAAAAGCGCTATGAGCGTTTGATTTCTTTTATTATTTAAAAAATATTTGCATAGCGCCTTTCAATAGAAAAGCGCTATGCATTATTATGTTCATACCACTTTTGAAATAGTGCTATAATACTGCATAACAATACTTCTATAGACAATGCTTGAAAAGACGCTATACGCTTCATAAAAAAAGCGCTATGCTAAAGGGTCCCTTGTAGTAGTGTTTATTAGTCAAAGGTGACGACTTTGCAGGAGTCGCCGACTCGTTTAAGTACTAATGATCCTACAATTTGTATCAGAGCTTAGGCTCTAGATTGTTCTTAGTACTTTACTTATAGGGAAATGTCGTCCACCAACAATGCTATAACTCTTTTTAGAAGCCTCCAATCCTCAAGGTTGGAGAGTACGACTGGTGGGTTGAACAGATAAAGACCCACATTTGCTCTCTGGATGGTTAGTTGTGTAAGGTCATAGAGATCAGTCCGGAAACTTTTCTTGCCAAAGATGGGAAGACAGAAAAGACCACGGTTGGTGACCTTAAAAAGGTTATCGGGTACAAAAATACAAAGGACATTTGGCACGCTCTCAAAAGGATTCATCATGGAAATGAGGATGTCAAGAAAGATAGGATCATAAGTCTCGAAAGAGAATATGAGAATCTCTTTCAAGGAAAGGGTGAGTGTCTCTGGGATTATCATTCAAGGTTCCAAACCATTGTCAGCCAATTGAAATTTCTTGGAGAAAAGCTTCCTCAATGGAAGCAAACCAACAAGCTGATATCTGGACTGAACAAAAGTTGGGACACCGTCGCAGCATCACTGCTTACACAAAAAGAAACCAAGGAGCTGACCTTAGAGGATGTTGTTGGTCAACTCACCATGTATGGAGGCATCCAACAAAGGAGAGAAGAACGTTTTGACTCGGAGAAGGTCAAGAACATCGCCTTAAAAGTCGAAAGGGCTTTTGACTTGGCTCAGGGAGACGATGACACTAAAGGAGTAGATGAGGATGTTGCTCTCATATCTAAGGCTATAGAACCGCAACAAAGCTCATGTCAAGACTCCAGAGTCGAGCAACGAAGGAAAAGACATGGAAGAAGTTATTTGCTATCAATGTCAAACTAAGGGACATCTTGCCAAGCAATGTCCAAAAAAGAAAATACGGAGAAGTTGGCAAAGGGATGGTGGTAACATGGGACATGTCAGACGATGATGATGAGGTGTCGCCGACAAGAGGAAATTGTTGTATGGCCATTGAAAACAAATCATCCCAAGAGGTAAATGACTTTGAAATCTCTTCTCTTCTTGCTAAAAAGTCTAAAGAACAATTGGTTGCTATCATCGAAAAACATGGAACTCAGGTCACTAAGTTAAGAGAAAAAGTAAAAGAAAATGAAGAAACTATCTCCAATCTTTTAGATGATAACAAACTCTGGTCTTCTAAAGCTATTGAATTGGAAAAGATTTCTTCTCCTAAGTCAGTGACTTGTGAGTCTTGTTCTGACTCAAAAACCCAAGTCGTCGACTTGCAAAAGTAAGTTGAGGACTTGGAAAAACAAGTCACTAACCTAGAAGGACAAAGACTTATGCTTAGGCTCAGAGATGCTAAGCTATCCAAAGAACTAGAAGATCTGAAAGTTGATGATGAGACTAAAAGAAAAGGATGGCTAGATGAGTTTGCTGCTGAAAAGGCTCAAGAGGTCAGAAACAACTACAAAAAGAAATTTGTGGAGGAGGTTGACAAGTCTGGGATTGGATATGCTCTTGCACCCAACACTTAGGGTACCAAAGACACTTCCTTTTTGTCTAAAGGTAAAGCCCTTATGGGTAGTGACAATGCAAGTTGTTCTACTCATGTGGTGGTCAAACAAGACAAAGGGATGCAATAGTGGTATCATGATCAAAAGGTGCACAATATATGGCAAAAACAAGCCCTGAACTCGGCTCCCTCACAAATTGATGTAACCCATCTATCCGGGCTACATCAAGTATGTTGGCCTAAAGTCTCACATGACATGTTGGTATTGCGGCAAAGCTGGTCATTACCAACATGATTGCCATAAAAAGGATTGATATGAGAAAAATGCTAGGTCACGGATTCTGGATGACAGTTTTGACAAACCTGTTATCGTTGACTGTCCTCCAGGATCTGTGTGCTAATTGTAATAAATGATGTCCTAGAAATTACTTTGTTGCCAAACCTAGAGGAGTTAGACCACTCTGGGTTCGTAAGAACCAATTCTTTCAATGCATCTTGAAGTGGGTGACAAGGAGCCCTGGTTTATTGATAGTGCGTGCTCAACTCATATGTTGGGAAACCCCAAGGATTTCATCCAACTTCAAGAATACAATGGAGGTAAGATTACATTCGGCAACAATAGTAAAGGTGGTATTTCTGGTATTGGTACGATAAGATTCTTTAAGAAGTTGACTACATATAATATAAATCTGGTGGATAATCTTAGTTTCAAGTTGTTAAGTGTTTCCCAAATTTGTGCTTATGGAAAATTTCAAGTTATTTTTGATAAGAAAGGCTGTCATGTGCAAGAAATTGAATCGGGGAAGATTCTTCAGAAAGGGGTGTATGAAAACAATCTCTATAAAGTAGACCCCTATTTGAAACCCGAGGAAAAACTGTCTTAGAATAGTTACAGATGTCGCCGACCTCTAGCACAAAAGATTTGGCCATGCGAGCTTTCAACTCCTTGACAAACTTCATAAGCAAGAGTTGGTTAGAGGACTACCCAAGATTGATCCAAACAAGCATGAAGTTTGTGAGACTTGTATTAGAGGTAAGCAAGTGAAATCATCCCTCAAATCCAAGAAGGAGGTAAGTACCACTAAACCCTTAGAGCTGATTCATATAGCTTTATGTGGTCCCATGAGAATCCAAACTCGTGGAGGAAATAGCTATATTTTTGTCATTGTTGATGACTTTTCACGGTATACTTGGACAATTTTTCTGTCTTCTAAAGATCAGGCATGGGTGAAGGTTGTGGAGAAAAAGCTTGGAGTTGCTCTTGTATCTGTCAGGTCAGATCATGGAACGGAATTCAAAAACTCTGAGTTTCTGGTATTCTGCAAGAAAAATGACATAAGTCACAACTTCTTAGCGCCAAGAACTCCTCAAAAAAATGGCGTAGTTGAGAGGAAGAATCGTGCCTTGGAGACCATGTCGCGGACAATGCTTTATCTCAAGTGGTCTTCCAAGAAATTTCTGGGGTGAAGCCATTAATGCATCTTGATATGTGATGAATCGATCCATGCTTCGTCCACTTCTTGGAAAAACTCATTATGAACTGCTTAGAGGAGTTAAGCCCAGTGTCGCCTACTTATGCACTTCTGGATGCAAGTGCTATGCTCACAATAATGGCAAGGACATTTTGGGAAAACTTGATCCAAGGAGTGATGTTGGCACTTTTGTAGGTTACTCCCCTCATAGCAAAGCCTACAAAGTGTTCAACAAGAAGACGAGGAAGATTGCATAAAGTGTTCATGTCGTGTTTGATGAGAACACAATGGAAGGCTCGATGATCGAGGATCATGATGATGGTGATCAAGGATACTATCTGGTTCAAGATGGTCTACTTCCAGTTACTGCAACATAAAAAGAATCAGCTGTCAGTGGCAATGTTGGTGTCGCCGACTCAGACAGAACAGGGGGAAGTGATCAAGATCAAAGATCAAGTGACAATGAGATAGATGATGAGAAAACACTTGAGAGAAGCTCATGTCCAGAAGACTCTGAAGTTGATTCAAAGAAAATGCCTCAGGCACAAGTCAGCGACTTGACAGATCTACTGGTCAAAAATTATTAACACAAAAGTGCTCATCCTGTCACCAACATCCCCACTAATTTCTCAAAGGGTGTGCAAACCAGATCTTATCTGAACAACTTCTTTGCTTTAAATGCTTTCATCTCAATGATGGAACCTAAAAATGTTGTTCAAACATTGAAAGATTAGGACTGGGTCAGTGCCATGCAAGAAGAGCTCCATTAGTTTGAAAGAAACAAAGTTTGGCATTTGGTCCTGAGCCCAAAAGGAAGAATTGTGATTGCAACACATTGGGTGTTCAAGAATAAGTTGGATGATGAAGGAAACATGGTCAGAAACAAAGCAAGGTTGGTAGTTAAGGGATACAATCAGCAGGAGGGCATTGCCTATGATGAAACATTTGTTCTAGTGGCTTGTCTAGAGGCTATTCAATTGGTCATTGCCTATTCTACTCATCATGGGTTCAAACTACAACAAATGAATTTCAAGACCGCGTTCTTGAATGGATACTTAAAGGAGGAAGTGTATGTTGAATAGACTACAGGTTTTAAATATGTCGCCCACTCGGATCATGTCTACAAACTATACAAAGCTCTTTATGGATTGAAGCAAGCACCGCGTGCTAGGTATGATTATTTGTCTTAGTTCTTGATTCAACATGGTTATGTTTGAGGAGAAGTAGACAAGAATCTGTTCTTATTGAAGGAAGGAGGCCATACACTTGTTGTTCATGTCTATGTCGATGACATCATCTTTGGTTCAACAAATGATAAGCTGGTGAACAAGTTCGCTGACCTCATGTCCAGTGAATTTGAAATGAGTATGGTCGGTGAGCTCAAGTTCTTTTTAGGACTTCAAGTTGTTCAAGGTGAGGATGGGACACAAGTTCATCAACAAAAATATCTCAGATAATCTGTTAAGAAGTTCGATCTTGAAAGTTCTAGAACTGTTGACACTCCCATGTCGCCGACTACCTCACTTGGAAAAGACGACAAGGATCCAGAAGTCAATGCTACTATGTACAGGGGCATGATCGGATCATTGCTATATCTTACTGCGAGCAGACCTGATATTGTGTTTGGAGTATGCTTATGTGCTAGATTTCAAGCTGATCCAAGAGAGTCCCACTTGAAAGTTGTTAAAAAAATCATTCGATATCTTAAGGGGACTGACAATCTTTGTTTATGGTATCCAAGAGGATTTGATTTTGAACTTGTCGGCTACACGAATGTAGATTTTGCGGGGAATGGTGTTGATAGAAAGAGCACATCCGAGATGACTTAATTTCTTGGACCTTGCCTTGTGTCATGGGGGTCTAGGAAGCAAAATTTTGTTGCCCTATCAACAGCGAAAGCAGAGTATATTGCGGTTGCAGCGTGTTGTTGTCAACTCTTATGGATCAAGCAACAACTCAGTGACTATGGTGTGAAGTGTGGGTTAGTGCCCATACTATGTGACAACACTAGTAGAATCAACATCTCAAAGAATCCGGTGCAACATTCAAAGACATAGCATATCGAGATAAGGCACCACTTTCTTTGAGATTTTGTGGAGAAAGGCATGGTCACTATGGAATTCTGTAGAACAAGTGATCAAAGAGCAGACATATTCACAAAGGCCTTAAACCGTGAACCCTTTGAAAAACTCGTCATGGAACTAGGTATGATCTCTCTTCAATGATCTATTTCCCTACATGAACTCCCTCAATGATTGGCTAGAATTGATTGTTTTTCATATGTTTTGAAGTCATGCTTTATGGTATAAATATTTGAATTCTTAATAGACATCATATTTAGGAAACCTCAGGTATTTGACTTGTCGGTGACTTTTACTACATTTAGTATGTGTGCAACCGTTTTAAGCTCTTTGTTTTAGCCAAAAAGAATCAACCTAATGATCCTAACCCTTATTACAAGTCCAAATGATGGTTGATTCTAATGCTTCTCCCTGACCTATCATGTTATGAGAGTCTCAATGAGCCCGTTTTGATCCTTCTTTGAAACAGAGACTTATCATCATGATCGACAAATCCACATATATATCTAGTTTCATGCTTGGTTATCTTTGGCACTCCCTGTGCAACCCCAACACCAAGTAATGTCTTTAGAGAAAGTCATGGATTGTGCAAAGGTCGCGGACAAATGAGAAGAGTAGATTCTATGTTACGGGTCACCGACTTGGTCACCGACTTGGTCAGGGTCAATGATTGTGAAAATTGGCGCGTGAAACAGATCATGGCTTAATAGGATCGTTTGAATTTTGGAAAGTTTTTTTAAAAAGGGAAGAAGGAAAAGATCTGGATTATTTGACAACCTCTTTTGAGTTTGAAGCCCCCTTCTTAAATATACTTCAACCGTCATCAGAAAAGGTACGCTCTCAATATTCTCTCTCTCTCTCTCTCTCTCGTTCCTTGCTCTCTCTCTCTCTCTCTCAAAACCTTCAAACCTCCAAACCCCTTCAATGGTGTCCCCTTCCAAATCCAATTGCTCTCCTCCCCCACGCTCGAATGAAAGCCCAATATTGGCAAGGAGAAAAATCATCGCTCTCTTTGGAGACGATGTCCTTCGCTCGATTATGGCGAGCCAACCATCTCCTTCAATTGCCCTTCAAACCGCCATGGAAACCTCTACTCAAAACCCATCTTCTCCAAAATCAAACCCCACATCTTACATTCCACTCGAAAAGTCCCAAATTCCTCAATTTCCCTCACAAGAAAACCATACCCTAACCCTCTCACCGAAATCAGGAACTCCGTGCCAAATGGTGCAACCGGTGGTTATTCCAAAAACCGGTGAAACCGCTTTACCCAAACCCAAGGAGGGAGAGATGGAGGAAGATAGACTGAAAACTCCAAACTTGGAGTCAATGGAGTTCGAAGAAACCGAAACGGTTGTTGGGTTATTCGAAGAAAAAGAAGAAGGGAAAGGCTCAGAGGCTGCAATGGAGGGCATGCAAAGGTATAATGATGAAGAAGAGGTTCAACAGTTATTTCCCAAAGATCAGACAAAGGAGATTAGTGACTCTCTCATAGTCACTAACAAGGTGGTTGTCACGGACGTTTATGACAGGACTTCCGAGAAGGAGCCCTCACCAAAAGAGCCAGTGGAAGTTTTTGAGGACGGTACTCATTCTCATCCTCAACTTATCTTTGAAAAGTCTGAGAAAGTTGAATCTGTCAAGAGAAGCCTAAAAAAAGAGTTGTTTGGTGATGATTCTGAATTGCTGAAAGAGGAGGAAATTGAAATGCCTCCATCTTCTCGCCCTAACACTAGATCAGCTATTGCTAGAGCCATGACCATGGCTCTTAAGGTTAAAAAAGCTAAGGGGGTGGCAACCCCTGATGTTGCGTCTGAAGGAGGTGACTCTTCTCTCTCTAAGAAGCTCACAAAGAAGAAAAGGGGGAGATCACCACTTAAGTCCGGGACTGGATCTAGTAAGACGAAGAAGACAGTTACAGTGGTGGACATGTCATCTAGGGAATTCACTAAATATTTGTTCTAGGAAGTAATTTCTTAGAGGAGTACAAACTGACCAAGGTTAATGACTGGCTTAAGAAACAAGGATGGACAAGTCTGATGCAAGGGGAAAGTGAGTATAACCCTAGGATTATCAAAATGTTTTATGAGTCTCTGGAGATAGAGGATATTGTGAACATGACTCTAGGTAGATACACTGTTGGGCAGAAAAAGTACTCGTTTACTAGCAAGGATGTAGGTAATCTTCTGGAGTTGCCTCATGAAGGTTTTGCTGCGTACTTTAAGGGTTCATGGCTTGAAGGAGTCAATGATCGTGAGATCATCAAAATTGTCACTAACAGTGATGATAATTTCACCAGTCCATACTTTCTACCACGTGAGCTTAAGAGAAATGCTGCTTCAGTTCAAGATCTGCTTGTCATGGACAAGGTTCTCAGGGGCAAAAAGGTGAACATTTAGTCAGGGTCAGCTAATATGGTAGTCTGCATAGGGTAGCTGCCATGGGCCCCCAGATTCTAGAGACCCCATCTGAAAATAATAATAGTAGTACATATAGGCCCATTAAAAAAAGCCCAATAGGAAATAAGGTTAAAAAAATATTTAACCCTTTTTTATTAAATGGACGAACAATTATTATTCTAGGAAATAGAAAACGCGCTTCTTCAGTCTTTAATTGCACACATAGCACACAATTTTTCAAGTTCTTCACCACACGCCAGTATCTCTTCCTTCAATTTTTGCCTCTTTCAATTCTAAGAGTGATTTTCCAACCAAGAGTGATTTCAATCTAAAAAATCAATTATACACATGGATTTGTTTTCTTTTTCTTCATCTTCTTCCTTAACCCATCAATTTTTCTTCCACTGTTTTTGTAAATTGGAACATTACGCTTGAGTTTGAGATATGTCGGCGGCCCACACCGGCACCGCCAAGTCCGCCCTTGCCTCGCCGACTCGCATCGCCTTATCCTCGCCGGCTTACGTTGTCCAATTATTCTGAGTTTGAGACCAACCTTTTCAGCCCCAAATCCTAGATCTACTCTTTTACAAGTAAGTTGTTCACTTGTTCAATCTTTTATATTACTTGATTAATTAAATAATCCAACATATACCACTTTTGCAAGAAACAAAATTTTGCATGTTGATTTTTAGTGTTAAATCAACGTTTCAACCTCTAGAAGTAATCTCTCTTTTTTCATACCTAAAATAGTGTGTTTAGTTATAAATTAATTGTATTTTGTTTCATTTTTGCAGTGATATGGTAAATTTTTGCCTAATTCAGCTCAATTGCAACTTACAAGCGCACTACTTCCAATTACATGTGTTACTATTCCTCTTATGCTTTACCATATTACTGTTTTGTACATGTGGTTGGCAGCAAGCCTTGTTTTAGTTGGTAGGCCGTTTTGAGCCACTTTCCATACGAAGTTGTTCATTTTGGGAGGGATGTTTAGCCGGTTAATCCATTTTAAGTTAATTTTGGGTTCACCTTTAGATTGGTGGAGCCACTACATGGTCGAGTAGGTGGAGTACCAACTATTTTACTTGGTTGTCAGTACAATCTATCTGGGATTTTATTAATAGGATTGATAGTTTTGGAAATTCTTTCGAGGTCATCATGATTAATGAGGGTTCCAACCTCAGGTTTTGGGTTAAGGGGATCATTGCCGGTCTAGTTATCTTTCCAAAATCGAATGGATTTGTCGTACCCCACTTGCCAAATGAGCCCATGAACGAACATGTCTCTTAGGCCTAATAGTTTGGACCACTGTTCATTTTTGAGCTATTTTTCAGTCACTATTTTGACCCAGAGATTGGTTCTACTAGGATTTTCCATATTATTTTCATTTGGAGTGGTTGGTTCATTTTGTCCGCCTTGGCGATTTGCAACCCAAGTGAGCGAGAGGGCGACAAATGGAATTCTAGCTTATGAGTGGTTTGTAGTTGTTTCCTTATTCCAAAAGAAATTCTTGTTAATTTGGTCTAGTTCTTTCAAGGTTGTCTATGGTAGCAAAAACGATTGTATAATATAGTTTAGTTGTGCTGAGAGGTTTACTTTGATTAGGGTTTTATGCCCCTTCTGAGACAAGGCGTTAGCTTTCCATTTTGATAATTGGGATCTAGTTCGCATAACTAGGGGTTTAAAGATGTTTTGTGTTACTCTCCCGTTAATTATTGGGCATCCTAGATATTTGTCTAGAGCAATTGTGTTTTCTACTTGGAGAATTTTTTTTTTTTGATCCTTTATGTTGTTATTCGTGTTTTTGATAACTTCAAAAGCGGATTTGTGGAAGTTGACTTTCTGGCCAGAAATCTGACAGTAGTCGTCGATAATTTCCTTAATATTTTTGTCGGCTTGGCCATTGGCTTTTTTAAAGATATGATATCATCTACGAAGGCCATAAAAGGGATTTTTCTTCCATTTCTCGAGATTTGGATCACGATGCCACATTTTGGGTTTGTGCTTAAAAGATGGAGTTGTCTTGCCAGAATTTCGGCGACAAGAATGAAAAAGTATGGTGATAGGGGCTCCCCGTGCCTGAGGCCCCGTTGGGGGATAGAATTATTATGTTGGTCCATTGTTGACTAGGATAGAGAAATACACTGTTTCAAAACATTCTCGGATCCAACCCAAGAATTTATCATGAAAGCCGAATTTGTGAAGGATATTAGTCAGGAATTCCAACTAATCCGATCGTTGGCTTTTTCCATATCAAGTTTGATTGCATTCTCACCCTCCCGCCCACGTTTGTTACAGGAGTGGAAAATTTCATGCGCAATGAGTATGTTATCGTGTACTCCAGTTATGAACAAATGCCCCTTGCATCGGGTGGATGAGTTTGTTTAGGACATTTTTAGGCGGTTTTTTAGAATCTTAGAGATTACTTTATAGATGTTATTGAATAGGCTAATTGGCTTGTAATGGTTGGTTGAATTAGGGTTTTCACACTTGGGTCATAGGGTTATAAAGGTGTGGTTAATTTGTTTCAAAATTTTCCCTTTGTAAAAGAAGCTTTTAACAGCTTTGCTAACATACGGGCCAACAATATGCCAATATTTTTTATAGATGCTTGCCGTCATTCTGTTCGGGATGGGGGATTTTTTCATCCCCGATGTCGAACATAGAATTCTTAATTTCAATGTTCAGTATCGGTTTTGTGAACTCTATGATTGTTGATACTATGAATATGAGCCGATTTTTTCTTACATTTTTAAGAGACTACAAACATACAGATTATTTAAATTTTATAAACATTTGAATTTTTAATATTAATCCTTAAGGTTATATATTCAATGCTACATTTATAATAAACATGAACCTCATCAACTTAAATACTAAAAGGAATAACATACACAATTAAAGTAAAAATATGTTTGCTTAAAGAACATAAACATATTAATGATATTTTTTTACCAAAGGGAGTTGGCTCAGGTGGTAAGCGGCCTGCTCCACATCCATGAGGTCTGGGTTCAACTCCAATGGATATAAGAAATTCCCTTTGGGAGACTCACCCGCCAAAGCCAGGTGCGTTACTCGGGTCGAGCTTGATGTAGCCAAGACGAAACTCTAGTGAACATGCAGGCAACCCAAAAAACTATAGCTTTTTTTTATTTCTCACTCGTCACTTTTTCTTTCTTTATAAGGAAAACTTTCTTAGTTCTATATGTACACCAATGTATAAAATTAGAATAACAAATTATTTGAAGTATAGGAAAATAGTAATAATGTATATAATTTCTAAACGTCATCAAACATGCTTGGTGGCTCAACGCATGTGGGTCACACATGTACAACCTCAACAAAAAAAAACCCAACTCTTAAAAAGTAAAGCAAAAGCATAGAATAAACACACGTTTGGAAATATCTTCGAACAAATAAAAAAGTTGGACGACGAGCTCATCGAAATCCAAAAGGAAGTAATCGAAAATGCCAACCTGCAACTGATCCAAAAACACGAACGACTGTCGAGGAAGAAATCATGCCTCCTGAATTTCCATTGCTCCTACTGGAAACAAAAAGCAAAAAACACTCATATTAAACTCAATGACAAAAACACCAAATACTTCCACCGAATCGCCACCGACAGAAGAAACAAAATCAGCATCAAAGAGATCCGCACATGCAGCTAAAGGAACACAAGTCTCTGGGGCAAAAAACATAAGAACTGAAATTCAAAGGGACTTCCAAAACCGGTTTAGAGCCTTGGAAATAAACCGAAGGAAAATCCAATCCATGACACAAACAATCCACGATGAAGTTATTGAAGCTGACAGCATCGAACTCACTAAACCAGTGATGAACTCGGAAATTAAGAAGACTTTGTTCGACATTGGGGATGACAAATCCCTTGGCCCAGATGAAATGTCGGCATGCTTCTATAAAAAATATTTGCATATTGTTGGCACGGATTTCACCAAAGCATGTAAGAGCTTCTTTCACTCTGGCGAAAAACACAACATAACTTTTAAAAGTTTGATGTGTAACAATACAAACTTATGTCATTGAAATAATTAACTAAAAAAAATACACAAGCAAATTTAAATTAAAATGTTTGAAATTTAGATCTTACTAACATGTGCACAAGGCACTAAGTTCGAGGCTACATTTCATGACTACCTACCACGCGCAACTAGGTAGATGGTATGAAAGGATACACATGAGAGGATATGCTAAGATCACATATTTTGGAATAGGGAGAAACTAGCCAGATTAGTTGAAGTTGGTGGAGTTTCCTATAATAACAGATGGTATCGTGGGATACTTTGTATGGGTCCAGATGCATGATACTGCTATATATGTTAGGATGACCCATCAGATGTTGTAGACCAAAAGGCTGAGTGGTGGAGCCAAAGGCTGATGCGGGTGTCAATACGCTTGGGTTGACTACGTGAGTTTTAGTTTCTATTTATATTTTTGAGCTTTTTAGAGTTGTTTAACGTTAAATGGTGAATGATGCTGGGAGGGTTGAAAAGGTTAGTTATTTTTTATTTTTCGAGAATTGGTTCCCTGCATGTTTTATTATTGTAGTTTTATAATTATAAGTTGGATGTTTATTTATGTTTTTCTCGTCGTGTTCTGATGTCCGCCTTTTAAGTCATGTTTTTAGGGTGTGTTTTTGTGTCTTTTGAGTCTTCTTCTTTAGTTTTGTGTTTTGTTTTAATTTTTTTGTAGGTTTTTGTATTTTCTTAAGATATGGAGTCTACATAAGCTTTGGTGGTGTTTTGTAGGTTTTTAGAAGCTATTTGGAGCAATTTTTGAAGAAAGGAGCATAGCCGGTGATAGATAGCACTCAAGAAGGAAGTGAAGATGAAGATTAAGACTCAAGTAAAGTCACTGAAGATCAAGTTTGAGCTTGGAAAGAGATAGAGAAATTTTTTACAAGAACATGGGAAAAAGAATCGAGTCAAACGGAGTTGTAACGAATCTTCTACGCAAGTATTACTCAAAGTTGTTTTCAGTGCTGAACATGGTCGTTAACGAGGCCCCGAGAAACAGCGTGTCCGAGTCGGCGTGTTTAATTAAAAGGCTTCTATCTTGTTTCCTTTTATGTTATTAGATAGATAGAATAGATATATTTTATTAGAAGATATTATTTCCTTATAGTTATATTTAAAATAGATTTATTTCCTTAAAGATAGATTTAAGATAGATTAGTTTCTCTATAAATTCTCTTGTCTACCCTTTGTTATTCTCTACACAATCAATGGCCTTGGAGGGCAAGTAAGGGGAGGAGAGAGACGTGAGAGGGGGACGAGGTTGTGGATTTGAGAAGAACTATTGTTTTGAATTCCGTTGTAAGCTTTCTATTTTATTTAATTCAGTTGTTTTCAATCATGCTTTGTGAGTAGTCTTCCTCTCTAAGGTTGGGGTTAAACCCAACAATGGTTGTGCATGCTTGTTTATGATCATGTCTTGATTGTTTTTATTGCATGAATCTATTCTCTTGCTCTTAATCCTTGAAACGAAAGTTGAAAGGAATTTCTCATTCATAGTTAAAGCGAAAGCAGAAACCTTGGATCAGAATAGTCAAATTAGGGTTTTGAAGCGAAAGAAGATCTATCCTAGTTGAAGTAGAAGAGATTAGATAGTAAGTTTATTGATTTAGCGAAAGTTGATTGATTTACTTGTTTAAAGTTAACGGAAGTTAGCGCCTTTGTGTGATAAAAGCATGATCTTTATGTTTCATAGCGTTAGCATTGCATGATTATTGTTGTGGTGATACCTTTATCTTAGAATCTCTCTCTTACTTGATAAAAACCCTAGCTTTGTTGATTGCTTGCGTGAGAAGTAATAGAACTTAGCACTGACTTTCTCCCTGCAAACGAACCTGACTCTGCTATACTCAGCGGGGTCTTGATTATAAATTTATTTGTTGTCAAGAAACCCTCTCAACATGCTCAAGTTGTAAAATCCGGGTGAACTTGTTTTAAAATTAGCTTGTGCGGACCCATGTTTTATCTACTACCAAGTAGCGCCTCGGTTTAAAGATGTGGTGTTACATGTGAGTACAGAAATGAGTTTTGAAGAAATTGAAAATTACTCTTTAGATGAGTCCTTTCTTCTTCATATAACAAATTAGAAAGAAAGAAAAAGTAATTATATTCAGTAATTTTGCCCATCATAATTATACCCTTTGCGGTGCATCTCATGCATATTGGCTTATTATATATAGTGCAATTGAGATAGATTTAGTACTTAAATGAATTTTGGTGCATTTTAACTAAATTTAGTTTATTATTGTCGCATAACTGAATTTCAATTTTCTTTGGGTCTATTGGGCACATCATCCTAACACATTCAGGTTATGGATGTCTTCATTTTGACCCACAAATCCCACTAGAGCAGGGGAACTATACTGGAGTGGTGGTGATGATGATGTTGTTAATTGCTTGTATATCAAATATCTAATTATATTATATAATAGAGAGATTAGAGAGAAAGGGGAGAGATAAGACCCATCTTATTAGGTCACCCATAGGAGCCTTTATATAGAGAGAGTACATTAAATCTAGGGTTTTCATATGTACATCTAAATAATATATTATTATAACAAATTAATATTTTTTCTTTAAATCAAGCTCAAGCTACATTCAGCTCCAACTCTAATTCAAGCTAGTTTTACTAAGAGATTGAATAGCCGGCAGTTTTTACTGTTCGGTTCAATGGTTGAGTTGCCACCTCTATTCATCGGTCCGATTTTTCTACTCTCTAATCATACTTCCTCTTATACTCCCTTGTTTTAATTGGTTAGAAGATATTTTTTAATATTTTACTAATATTTAAGTTTCTTTTTTAATGTAATTTGGAAAGTCTGATGTCTCTTTATTTGGTGGTGTTTTTATATATGATTTCCTTTGTAAATATGTTTCTTTTTCCCCTTTTCTTGTGTGTTTTGTTCCTTTTTAGCTTAGTTCCCGTATTTCTATGAGATTCGGAGACTATGCGCGTTTTATGTGTTTTGTAGGTGTTTTGGCATGGATCAAGGGTCGTTTTGAAGGAGAACCGGAACATGGAGCAAGGCCCGAGCATAAGAGGGAAAGAGAGGAGCAAGCCATGAAGAAGAACAAGAGAAAAGCCAACAAGAAGAAGGTGGAACGAGGTCCGGATCGAGTTAGAATCAACGCCGGACCCGAGATGATTTTTCGACCTCGGACCGACTTGCCCAGTAAGTCGGGCCCGAGGTGCTCCATGTCGGTCCGAGTCGGTCGCTGGCTGGATTGGGCTCCAAGGCACGAAATTGTAAACTACCACTTTTGCCCCTCATCTATAAAGGCTCTCTTATCTTCTAATTGGAGGAGGTTCCCACACACTTAGGAACCAACTCTCAAAAACTCTCAAGAGGATACTTGGAGAGCAAGGAGGAAGGAGAGGAGAAGGAGAAGAGAGGGAATCGGCATAGGAGAAGGAGATTTGATAGGTTTGGTTGATAGATTAGCTTTGCCTTGTTTTGATTTTGTGGATTTGGAAACCTTGGATTGATTTTGTGGATTACTTTTGATTTGTGAATGAAATTTGGCTTTGGTTTGAGATTGATGATATTGATTGCTTTGCTTTGTGATTTGTTTGCTTTCTTTCTTTTCCATATGGAGTAGATCTCCTTGATCTTGGGTTATGGGGGAAAACTCTAGCTAGGTTGGGCTAGAAACCCCAATTCCATAAGCCTTGAGTGCTTGATCTAGGAACCCACTCTACATAGAGCTACAATTCCTTATGAAAGTAAGGAATCAAGGCTTGTGATTGGCAAAGTAACGAAAGTGAACATTTGTCCATCTCAAGACCTTGCTTCGAAGGGGATTTCCCCAATGATCGATGTGTAGAAGTGGTTGGAACGAGGGTGAAAGCACCTCGATCCTATTCCGATCATCACTTATTGCTTGAATTGGGGTGAAAAAGCTTTAATCTACTAGAGAAGGAACCCAAAAGCCCAAGATCTACTTTCAATCTTTGAGTTCGACAAAACCCAGCTACATCGGGCCCGACTTGCTCTACGTCGGTCCCGACTTCCCTCTTTGTCGCCAACATCGGGTCCGACGTGACACTTGTGTCGGTCCCGACTGTTCTCTTTGTTTTCCTTTGTTTTAAGTTCTCCTTTCCAGCTTTCTAGTGTTTAGGCACCTCAATCGAGTAGATTTCCCGAGCGTTCGACACCCACCACGTGCTACAACGGGGTCGGGTTATAAATTGTATCTCTAGACCCTCGCATTCGTGAGCGATCAAAAGATTGGCACCGTTTCCGGGGAATTCTAAGTGCATTGAGTGCCAATTTGGTGAGTTTCTTGTGTTTTGGTAGTGATTTGGGTGAGGGAATAGCCCAAACCCTTTGTTTGTTTTTGATTTGTTTTGGTTTGTGTCTTTGTTTCGTAGGTGTATGCGAGCTCGTTCCTCCCGAGGAACACTTGAGCTTGAGTTTGTGAGTGATCCGGAAAGTATTCTCAAAGAAGCCCGAAGAAGGAAAAGGATGGAGAATCAAGCTCTCCATGGTGATGAGGAGTTGGCTCGACTTAGGGCCGAAATGGCTAGATTGCAACTTGAGAAGGACAATCAAGAGGCGGTGGCAAGAAGAGAACGGGAGCAACGGATGAGGGTCGAGGCTCAACTCAACGCTCTACCCCGGAATGCACGCCAATACATGCATCCGGAGTTGAGGGTACCCGAACCGGTTATTGTGCTTCCCGAGGTTGCCAAGAATTTTGAGATCAAGACGCAATTCATCTCCCTCATCAAGCGTGATCAATTCGAGGGCCGTCCACATGAGTGTCCCATAGAGCACGTCAAACGCTTTGTGGACATGTGTGAGACGATCTCTACCGACGAGGAGACGATGGAGTATGTGCTTCTAAAGGCGTTCAAGTGGTCACTTGGGGGCAAGGCCACACATTGGCTCGAGAGCCAAGCCCCTAGGTCGATCACAACTTGGAAGGCACTCCATGATGCTTTCTTGATGAAGTTCTTCCCGCCCTCAAAGACAACCGATCTAAGAAGGAAAATTGCAAGCTTTCAACAAGGTCCGAATGAGCCTCTCTTCGAAGCATGGGACCGTTTCAAGGAGATGTTGCGCCAATGTCCTACTCATGGCCAACAACCATATGTGCTCCAAGACATCTTTTTCCAAGGCATCAATCCGGCTACGAAGGACAAGCTCAATCTCCACACCGATTGTGGGTTCATAGACTTGACACCGGATCAAGCTTGGGAGCTACTTGACAAGCTATCCGATTATGAGGCCATGTATGGGGTGAGTCAAGCTAGCAAAGAGGTGAAAGTTCAAGGTGAAGGTGCAAGGAAGTTATATGATCCAAGGGGAGAAAACATTGACAAGGATGTGAAGCTCCAATTCCTTTAAGGTGAAGTGAGCAAGCTTAAGAGGCAAGTCCACTACTACAAGCAAAATGCTAGAGCTTGTGAGGGGTGTGGATCCTTTGCACATGCTACACAAGTTTGTCCGAATGAGAGCCAAGTGCTCTTGGCCGAGCAAATTGAGGAGGCAAACTATGTTCGAGGAAATTTCGGTGGAAGAGGCAACTTCAACAATGGTGGTAATGGCCGGTGGAACAACGGTCAAGCTCAAGGCTACAACAACAACTTCAACCAAAACGAGCAAAGGGCGCCACAACCACCACCATATAGGCCACCGGGATTCAATGAGCTACAATCATTGGCTCAAGAGATGAGGGATGGGTTCAAGGAGATGAGGACCCAATTCAATGAGTTTGGTGCATGGAGGAGGCAAGTCGACAATCAATTTGCCCAAATTGCAACTCAAGCCCCGAGAGAGAATGGGAGACTTCCGGCCCGACCCGAGGAGAACCCCCGAGCTCAAAACAATCAAAATAATGTCCGGGCAATTGGATTGAGAAGTGGTCGAAACCTACCCGAGCCACACATACCTAAGAAGAATGAAGAGAGCCGGACCGACTTACCCAACAAGTCGGGTCCGAGGTTCCCTAAAGTCGACCCAGCAGGAAGATCAACTCCTCTGCCCCGGACCGAGGTTGAGGGTAAGTCGGGCCCGACGTACCCAGATGTCGATCCGACTACTCTGCCTCAGCTCTGCCCCAGGACCGTGATACACGACATCGGGCCCGACGTGGTGCCTAAGTCGGTCCAACCAGGAAATGTTGCAAGTGAAGTGGGGAAGTCCAAGGAGGTTGATCCAAGCAAGATTCAAGGTGCAACAACTCTTCCATATCCCTCAAAGAAGCCGAAAGATGTTGTTGAGAACAAGTTCAAGAGGTTTCTCAAGCTTTTGCAAGGTTTGAACATCTCTATCCCGTTCACCGATGCATTGAGCGAGATGCCATCCTATGCCAAGTTTTTAAAGGAGATTTTGAGCAAGAAGAGGTCCATAGTTGAAATGCAAGATGAGGTCAAGACCTTGGAGTTACCGCAAAACCTAGGAGATCCCGGTCGGTTTGCTATCACTATTGGTGTGGGGTCTCAAAACTTCCAAGCCTTATGTGACCTTAGGGCAAGTGTTTCGGTGATGCCCGCTAGTATTTGGAGAAGGGCAAATTTAGGTGAAATTGAGCCGGCCGATATGTCCCTAACTATGGCTGACGGTTCCATCATCAAGGCTAAGGGAATATTGGATGACGTGCGGTGCGAGTTGGAAAGTACTTTGTTCCCGATGATTTCGTGATCTTGGACATGCACGAGGACCCCTTGGTCCCAATAATCTTAGGAAGACCATTCTTAGCTACGGCGGGGGCAAGGTTTGATGTCAAAAACGGCAAAGTTTCCTTTGAGATTGGTGAAGAAAAGGTCGATTTTCACTTCAACAAAGCTTTGAATGAGCCGAACGCCTTGGCTATCCTCAAACTTTTGATTCAAAAGAACAAATACAAGCAAGGGAGTTGTTGGAGCAAGTTGAGGAACAAGATGAGTCAAGGATCAATGCTAGCCCAAGGAGAAATGAAGAGTATCCTTACTTATATCCTTTTGATGTTGGTGATGACCACAATTCTTTCCAAACTTTTGATTCCTACATTTGTTTAAGTGATTTGAAAGATGACTTAGGAGACTCCTACATTTGCCTTAGTGACTTGAAAGATGAATTGGTAGAATCTCCTAGGAATTCTTTGGATAACTTTGGTGTAGGAAAAGAGGAACATGATGGAGCAAGTAAGGAGGAGAAATCTCATTCGTTGGAGGAGTATGATGAGAGAGGCCCGAGATCGGAGAGCCATGCCTATATAGACCATCGTTAGTGGTTTTATGGGTATGCGGGCAATGGGAATGGGCACAACAATGGCGAGCAATTCACCGTGTTTCACCCGCCATGAGATTGAGGTTAGGAAGTCAAGCTAGTGACTCTAAACGAGCGCTTCTTGGGAGGCAACCCGAGCTAGTAGCTTTCTTTTCGTAATTTTAGTTTGATTTTTCTTAGTTTAGCCTAGCTTTTCTCTAACCAATCTCTATCTAGTGTTTTGTGGATTTTTGGTGTTGTGTATTCTTCAAGGTTGTGTAGGATTTGAGGTGAAAAAAAAATAAATGGAAATATGGAGAAAGAAGTTGCAAGAGGATGGAGTAAAATTGGTGACCCGAACACCCCACATTGAGCCCAGGTAAGTCGGGCCCGACACAGGGACGTCGGTCCACGACGTCGGTCCGACCCGATCGGACTGGGTGGAATGCCATTTTTGCCCTTTGACCTAATTTGTCCCTTTCCCCCATTAAATGCCATCCCCCACCTACCTACCATCTTCATATTAACCACCATTCCCAAAATACAACTCATCTCCCTCACACTCTAAAAATCGGCCTCCCTCTCACCATACTCGATCCACACATCTCTCCCTTTCTTCATCTCGATCCAATCACAAAAAGGCCTCCCTAGCCCGATTCCAAAGAGAAATTTCGAGTTCAATCTCGTTCTTCATCCCCCATCTCGATCTAGGTTGAGAAAGTTTGAGTTCTAAGTAGATTGTTTGTTTAAAAGTTCAATACTCTTCAAATCCGGTATGTGTTACTCGATCTCTACCTATTTCCTTGGAGATTTTGTGCTTTCATTGCATAGATTGAGTAATGCCATGTTTGATTGAGAGTTTGAGCTTGAGCATCAATGGTGGATTTGCATGATTTGTGAAATTGAGCTTCAAAGTTGTTTATGCATGCTTGGATCCATTTAGAACTTCGATTAGGGATGTTTGATGGTTGAATTTGAAATTTAAGTGCATGATAGAGTGATTTGGGTTGATTTGAGGTTAGAGTCGAAGCATGAACTAGGTCGAGATCGACGTGCCCAGCTAAGTCGGGCCCGAGTTGTGGAAGTCGGTCCATCAAGTCGGACCGAGGTTGAGGATGTGTCGGGCCCGACATAGGTTGGAAGTCGATCCATGTTGCTTTTGCTCTCTTCTTGTGATATCATGTGGATTCATGTGTTTCATTGTTGGCTATATCTTAATCATGATGTAGTATGATCATTTGCTTAGCCATTGTTAGAAGATATCCATGATGATTCATGTTGGATGGTGATGCATGTGTGTTTAGAGACTAAGTATGGGGTTCCCTTGTGTTGATGTCTTGATGTGTGTTGATGAGTGCTTTTGTTGAGTTGTATGGAGTTTATCTTGGACCCTTTTGTTTGGTTGGATGTGTGTAGGTACCATGGAGACTAGAGCTTCATCATCTCATGCGGAAAGGCCGAAGAAGAAGTCCAAGAAGTCAAGACAAGAGCCAAAGTTGGATGATGTTTACTCGGAGGATGATATGCAAGTTGAGAGTTATGCAAGGTATATGGCGCTTAAGCATCACACAAGGTGGCTTGATTGGGAAACCGTGAGGAAGATGGACATGGATCAAGCTCTTCCAAGGTGCTACTCCCACATCGGTCTCAATGGGATGCTAAGGTCGGACAACACCCACTATCCCGCCCTAACCTCGGAATTCATGGCCACTTTTGAATGCACTTATGATAATATGGAGGATGAGGAAGTGGCGATCACCTTCCAATTGGGCAATGAGGACCACAATCTCTCTCTTAGGGACTTGGCTACCTACTTCGGGTTTCCATGTCCAAAAGAAGAGACCGACGTCGACAACGAGAAGGTGAACCAAGTGTGGCGTCATGTGGCCGGGAAGAGCGAGATGAGAAAGGGCGCCACCACAACCGAGATTGCTAGCCCTCTTTTTCGGGTCATGGTGCGAGTTTTGGGATGTGCAATCTATGCTCGTCATGAGTTGAACAAGCCGATGAAGGAAGAGATTATGTTGCTACATGAGATGCTCTTCCACACCGAGAAGCCCATGAACCTTGCATGGGAGTGGGTCAAGATGGTGCGAGACTTCCAAAGCTCCTCTTGGATCTACTTCGGCGGGATGATAGCAAGGCTAGCCGTGCGTCTAGGAGTCGACCTTAACAAGTATTCTCCGGCTCCGAATGGTGTTGAGTTTATGAACATGAAGTATTTCAAGAAGGCCAACATCATCAAGGAGAAGCTTTACATGACTTCTTTGGCCCCTCACTCGAGCTATGATGGTGTGTCCATCCGGTTGGTGCCCAACCTCTATGATCTTTCTTGGTATCACAATTGGTACCAAGTGTGGGCCGGCAAGCCACACTCATTTGGTGACCCCAAAGGTGCAAGAGAGGGGCGGCGACAACAACCTCAACACATTCGGTTTACCTCCCCTCCATCTTCACCGGATTTCGACCAAGATAACTTTGTGTTTGCACCTCGTGGGGAAGACATGGACGTCGATCAAGAGCAAAATGAAGAAGATGAGCGCTTCCAAGGCTTGATGGACAACCTCCGAGCCACGCACCAAGCTCCAACATTGGCGGACCGAGGTACACATGGCATCGGGCACGACTTCCATCAAAGTCGGTCCGGTGCCTTCTATGGTGATGAGGTCCCGAGGCACTATGAGCATGGAGAGGGGAGTGGTGCAAGGCAAGAACAAGCTCAAGGTGGCGGTTATGAAGGCTACGCCCAATGGTATGGTCCGGGAATGGTGTTTCCCGAGCGACAACAAACGGTGGACATGTCCTTCTTGGCCAACCAAATGGCCCATCTTCAACTTCAACAAGAAAATGTTCTTCAAGAGGTCCATCAAGTGAATCTTCAACAACAATACATGTACCAACAACAACAACAATTGCTTCAACAACAAGGTGCTTTCCAAGCTAACCAAGAAGAGATGAACCGAGCCCTCGGCTACACTAGGCGAGAGGTGGATGAGCTTAGAGAGGTGGAGGACCAAAGGTGGCGGGTCAAAGATAGCTTCAACACATGGATTAGCGGGAACTTCCCTTCCCGTGAGGACCAATGGATGCGCCCGGATCCTCAACTCCAACCACCACCACAAGACTTCTACCAAGATCAAGTGTACGAGAGGGAGCGACAAGCGAGACTCCAAAGAGGATATAGGCGTGACAACCCCTTCGAGTGATTCTAGACATGCCATTGAAGAATAAAGAAATTGTGAGCTCTTTGTACTCTTCTCTCTTGCTTTTAAGTTTTGGTTTCCTTGTTTGATGGGGACATTAAAATTTTAAGTATGGGGTGGGGGTAAGTGTGCTCATGATTTCACTTGCTTGTGTGTTTTTGTTATTTTGAGGATATTTGGTTTTCGGTTTCTAGTTTGTGTTTGGGATGTTTGTTTCTTGGTTTGTGGAATGACATGGATGATTGATTTGGTTTTGAATGGATGAGTCTTTGTTTTTGGTTTTGTATAGAGAAATTTTTGCAAAAATCCATAAAATTTTGAAAAGTTGTGTTGGAAACAACAAAAAGATTTTGTGTTTTGTAGTTTTTGGACTAGAAATTCCCATCTTAGATGTCCAAATGTAAGCTAATGATGATGTGAGCATGTAAATTCCTTTGCATATTTTTGGATGGTTTAGCCTCTAAAAAGATGTTGCTTTTGATGTGATCATGATATCTTGCTTGTTTTATTGAACATGTGAGTTCTAGGATGAGTTCTTATGCAACTAAGTATGAGTGACCCTTGTGAGATTGATTTTTGGCCATTTTAGGGATGCTTGCTCATATTTGCATATCCCTCATGTTTCTTGTGTGATTAGCTCATGCATGCTTAGTAAAAATTGCTATTGCGGTGTTTATCTATTTCCCAAGACCGTCATGAGATTTGTCCTAGCATTGTCACATTGATTTTGAACTTTGTTCTTTTAGTCACATAAATGTTCCATATCCTACCATGAAGTGAATCCTTTGTTTGTAGCCCCGTTTTAGCCTAGGCCTTTGTTTGAAACTCCTCAAAAATATTATTCTTAGCCTTATATGACTTGACCCTTATGGGATTGGACTTTAGAAGAGAGGTTTGGATTGTATTTGAAGAGTTGAGATTCTCTTTGGTTTAAGGGCAAAGAATGGTGTTATGAATCATGTGGGTAGTGCATCTTTGTTGTGCAAAAAAAAAAGAAAATGAAAAAAAAGAAAGAAAGAAAGAAAATGTTGGAAATGGAAAGTGGAATGAAGGTAAAGAGCTTAAGTGAAGAAAAAGGGTCCGACCGAGTTACACACCACATCGGGCCCGATGTCATAAGAAAGTCGGTCCAGTGTAGAAAGTGTGGAAAATCCAACAAAAAGCCTAAGAGCAAAGATGAAGTGGAATGTTAAGTGAAATTTTGGGTTGAGAGGAAAAATGTTAAGTCTTTTGGATGAGTGTGAAATTGATTGTGGAAATTTGGTGAAGTTGGTGAGAGTTTAGGTTGTTCAATCCCCATTGTAAGCACCACAAGACCAAATAATTCCCACCTTGAGAAATACCAAAAGCCCCATTACAACCCGACCGAATGGAACCTCTTTGAGGACCTCCATTGAGCCAAGTTCGAATTCTTTGTGTACTTTGTATTAGGCATCTCTAGGTGGAGGATTTGGTGATATTAGCTTCAATAGTAAAGTCCTTACTTGCATGATTTTTGAGCTTGAGTGTTCATTGCTATACACATACACATGATGAGTGATACACATTCACATATCCCTAAAGTGAGGCTTAGTTGCATTGACTCTATTCCTTGGAACACTTAATCATGTGTGATGATGTAATCTTGCTTGAATCTCAATCACTTGTGCTGAAATGTGTTTTCATACGAGGCTTTACTTGAAGATTATGTTTCGGTCTTGCTTACATTGTTATTGCTTGAGGACAAGCAAGTTTAAGTATGGGGTATTTTGATGTCTCTTTATTTGGTGGTGTTTTTATATATGATTTCCTTTGTAAATATGTTTCTTTTTCCCCTTTTCTTGTGTGTTTTGTTCCTTTTTAGCTTAGTTCCCGTATTTCTATGAGATTCGGAGACTATGCGCGTTTTATGTGTTTTGTAGGTGTTTTGGCATGGATCAAAGGTCGTTTTGAAGGAGAACCGGAACATGGAGCAAGGCCCGAGCTTAAGAGGGAAAGAGAGGAGCAAGCCATGAAGAAGAACAAGAGAAAATCCAACAAGAAGAAGGTGGAACGAGGTCCGGATCGAGTTAGAATCAACGCCGGACCCGAGATGGCTTTTCGACCTCGGACCGACTTGCCCAGTAAGTCGGGCCCGAGGTGCTCCGTGTCGGTCCGAGTCGGTCGCTGGCTGGATTGGGATCCAAGGCACGAAATTGTAAACTACCACTTTTGCCCCTCATCTATAAAGGCTCTCTTATCTTCTAATTGGAGGAGGTTCCCACACACTTAGGAACCAACTCTCAAAAACTCTCAAGAGGATACTTGGAGAGCAAGGAGGAAGGAGAGGAGAAGGAGAAGAGAGGGAATCGGCATAGGAGAAGGAGATTTGATAGGTTTGGTTGATAGATTAGCTTTGCCTTGTTTTGATTTTGTGGATTTGGAAACCTTGGATTGATTTTGTGGATTGCTTTTGATTTGTGAATGAAATTTGGCTTTGGTTTGAGATTGATGATGTTGATTGCTTTGCTTTGTGATTTGTTTGCTTTCTTTCTTTGCCATATGGAGTAGATCTCCTTGATCTTGGGTTATGGGGGAAAACTCTAGCTAGGTTGGGCTAGAAACCCCAATTCCATAAGCCTTGAGTGCTTGATCTAGGAACCCACTCTACATAGAGCTACAATTCCTTATGAAAGTAAGGAATCAAGGCTTGTGATTGGCAAAGTAACGAAAGTGAACATTTGTCCATCTCAAGACCTTGCTTCGAAGGGGATTTCCCCAATGATCGATGTGTAGAAGTGGTTGGAACGAGGGTGAAAGCACCTCGATCCTATTCCGATCATCACTTATTGCTTGAATTGGGGTGAAAAAGCCTTAATCTACTAGAGAAGGAACCCAAAAGCCCAAGATCTACTTTCAATCTTTGAGTTCGACAAAACCCAGCTACATCGGGCCCGACTTGCTCTACGTCGGTCCCGACTTCCCTCTTTGTCGCCAACATCGGGCCCGACGTGACACTTGTGTCGGTCCCGACTGTTCTCTTTGTTTTCCTTTGTTTTAAGTTCTCCTTTCCAGCTTTCTAGTGTTTAGGCACCTCAATCGAGTAGATTTCCCGAGCGTTCGACACCCACCACGTGCTACAACGGGGTCGGGTTATAAATTGTATCTCTAGACCCTCGCATTCGTGAGCGATCAATCACTCAATCACATTATAGGAAAATATAGAAGGGAGTATATTTAGGGAGTAGAAGATTTAATTTGCTCTATTCATAGGATCATGTGATACGTGATTGCCCCGGAATCCTCCGTAGAAACCTTGTATATGACACAAACAAGTCCCAATCTTTCTAGCAAATTACTTCAATCCTATAAAAGCTTTCAACTTTAGAATTCCTTGTGACACAAGTAAGACAACGAAAACGAACTTGAATGAATGATTCGAATTGGATAATTGAAGAAGTCAACTTTTGATAGTTCAATTGGATTGGCTCGATCGCTAAATCCAATTGATTAACTAGAATGATCTTTAATAATCAATTCTAGAACAATCTAAATTAACTAGATCAATCAAACAACGAAGAGAGAGATGACAGATTGAATGAATTCGAATGATGATGATCTCGATGTGATGATGATGATGTTCGAACAATGAAGCATAAACACGAGTCTTATTTTTGGCCCAAGAGATAGATTAAACCAATTTGGGTATAATCTCTCTCAAGCTGATTTTTATTAATGAAATGCAAAAGTATTTATAGTAATATACAAAGCTATGACTTGGGGAGCAAGGAGTAGAGGTGGCCGGCCCTAGGAGAGAGAAATTGGCCTCCTTGTCTTGCTTCCCAAGATATAATAAAATATCTAATTAAATCTATCTAGATCCCCTTAAATAAAATAAATCATGGTTGATTTATTTATTTAAGGAAACAACATAACAAACTCAAAATATCTCTAACAAACTAAAAATATCTCTAACAACCAGGAGAGAGAAGATCAACCAACTAACATAAGCCTATTGGCTGATTTCTCTACATTATTAAAAATAGAAAACACGCCTATAATTAATATAATAAAGATATTTTCTTAATTTAGAATGGTCAAGTCAAAGGGTTGACTTTGACCCATATACTAATTCATCTCACCCGGTCAATTACTAAATTCAGTCCTAAAGTGAGACAAATTAATACATGTTTCTAAATAAAGAAATGATTTTCGGCCCTCATATATCAATCCATGGAATCCGGACTCAATTGATGTCGAATGCACGAGACCCACTTCGTCTTGCTAGGCTCTTCAATAACCGCTGCCAATTGAACCAAGATCGTTGTTGTGCCTTGAGCAATCTTCTTAGCTTGACTTCTTGTAATTGGTCCGTCAGAAGGCACTCGAATCAACTCATCGACGTCGGTTGAAGACATGGCAGGCTTCACTGCATCATTCTCCTCCACTTGAGCTCGAATCTTCTCTGATTCGACATCGGAATCAAAATCTGGCACATAAAGAGATAGATCAGCCACATTAAATGTCGGATGGACACCATACTCACCAGGCATGTCAACATGATATGCATTAGGGCCGATTCTTCTGATGACTCGAAAGGGACCATTTCCACGCTGATCTAGCTTGTTCTTCCTCTGATTTGGGAACCTCTCCTTCCTAAGATGCACCCAAACAAGATCACCTTCTTCAAAGATAACCCGTTTCCGACCCTTATCAGCATGGGCCTTATACTTCATGGATTTCCGTTCCAAGTGCATCTTGGTTCTCTCATGTAGCTTCTTCACAAACGCAGCCCTCTTGTCAGCTTCAAAACTCTCTTTTCCCTTGTATGGCTGAGGCGTCAAATCCACCGGAGTCCTCGGATTCAGCCCATAACAATCTCAAAAGGGGTCATTTTTTTAGCTGAATGGATTGACCTATTATAAGCAAACTCCACAAAAGGCAAAACATCTTCCCAACGTTTGAGGTTAGCTTTAAGCATAGTTCTAAGTAAAACCCCTAACGTTCTATTAGTTACTTCAGTTTTCCCATCAGTTTGTGGATGACATGAGGTAGAAAACAGCAATTTTGTTCCCAATTTAGACCATAGACTCTTCAATAAATAACTCAAAAACTAGCATCACGATCTGAAATAATAGAACAAGGAATGCCATGCAATCTAACAATTTCCCTAAAGAACAAATCAGCAATATGCACAGCATCATCAGTCGTGTGACAAGGAATAAAGTGAGCCATTTTGGAAAATCTATCTACCACTACAAAGATAGAATCTCTACCTTTCCTAGTTCTAGGCAATCCTACAATGAAATCCATAGAAATGTCTTCCCAAGGTGAACTATTAATAGGCAAAGGCTGGTACAAACCATGGGGGTGAAGTCTAGACTTAGCTTTAGCACAAACAACACAACTCTTGACAAATCTCAGCACATAATTACTCATTTTAGGCCAATAGTAGTATTCTTTTAAACCTTCTAAAGTCTTTTCTAAACCCCTATGTCCTCTTGATTCATGAACCTCTTTTGTTAGAAGCCTACGTATACTAGATGAAGGAATGCACAATTTACCAGCTTTAAACAAGTATCCATCATCAATAAAGTAGGTATCTATTTCACCCCTAGACATTCAATTCTTATAGATTTCAGCAAAGTGAGGATCACTAGTATACAATTCTTTAATCATTGCAAATCCAAGGATCTTAACATAACATTGGTTCAAGATCACATACCTGCGAGAAAGGGCGTTAGCTACCACATTCTCTTTGCCTTTCTTATGTTTTACAACATAAGGAAAGGTCTCCATAAATTCAACCCATCTTGCATGTCGCCTACTGAGTCTGGATTGGCCTTTCAAGTACTTCAAAGCCTCATGATTAGAATGGATTACAAACTCCTTAGGCCACAAATAATGAGACCAAGTCTTCAATACCCTAATTAAAGCATACAACTCTTTATCATAAGTAGGGTAATTCAACTCAGCCCCACTAAGCTTTTCACTGAAGTAAGCAATGGGTTTCTTGTCTTGCAAGAGCACGCCTCCTATGCCATGTCCAAAAGCGTCCACCTCTATCTCAAAAGCTTTGGAGAACTCAGGGAGTTCGAGCACCGGGGCGTGGCATAACCTGTCTTTCAAAGTGTTGAAGGCGTTCTCTTATTGCTCTCTCCATTTAAAGGTTGTATCCTTCTTTGTAAGCTCGTGGAGAGGGGTTGCGATTGTGCTAAAATCACACACAAATCTCCTATAGAAGCCAGCCAAGCCGAGAAAAGAGCGCACCATGGTTGGTGGGGCCACTCCTTGATTGACTTGATCTTGTCTTCATCTACCTTCAATCCACCTTTAGACACAACAAAACCAAGAAAAATGGTAGACTCCGAGCAAAAAGAACACTTTTTCAAATTAACATAAAGCTTTTCTAACCTTAAAGTGTCCAAAACAGCCCTAAGATGATCTACATGTTCATGCAAGGTTTTGCTATAGACTAAGATATCATCAAAGTAGACTACTACAAATTTGCCTAAGTATCTTCTTAAAACATGGTTCATAAGCCTCATGAAAGTACTAGGTGCATTAGTTAATCCAAAAGGCATTACTAACCATTCATATAAGCCATACTTAGTTTTAAAAGCAGTTTTCCATTCATCCCCTTCCCTCATCCTAATTTGATGGTACCCACTTCTTAAATCAATCTTAGAAAAGAAATTAGCACCATGCAATTCATCAAGCATATCATCTAATCTAGGAATGGGATGACGGTACTTAACTGTTATTTGGTTGATCGCTCTACAATCAACACATATTCTCCATGTGTCATCCTTCTTTGGCACCAAAATCACCGGAACCGCGCATGGGCTGAGGGATTCACACACATAGCCTTTGTCCATGAGATCTTGCACTTGTCTTTGAAGCTCAGCGGTCTCCTCTGGACTAGCTCTATAGGCTGCACGATTTGGTAAAGAAGCGTCGCGCACCAAATCGATTTGATGCTCAATGCCTCTAATTGGTGGAAGGCCTTGTGGCAACTCTTCAGGCATCACATCTTCAAACTCCTGTAATAGATCCTGATTACACTTTGGAAGATGTGAAATATCTTGGCAAATAATAAGTAGCTCTTTCCTCATAAGAAGTAAACAATAAGAGTTAGGGAAAGAAACACTAGACTGTGCAACTAGAGAGCGCTTTTCTACACTGCCTTTTAAGTCGTTTTTTCGCTCTTTCTATAGGCGTTCTTTTTCCAGATCTGTAGCTCTCTGAGTTTCCGAATTGCTCCCAAAATGTGAGCCAAAACTCTCGAGTGGTTTGGGAGATAGCCCCGTTTTCGTGCCAGATGCACTACTGGAAGTGTTGCTCGGCACTTTGGACGAATTAGGGACATTCTCTCGGCGTTTTTCGTCCCAAACAGTAGCTCCACCTGTGTTTGATGTTGTCCTAAAATTTGAGCCATAACTCTTTGGTGGAGACTGGGAAACGCCACTTGTCTTTGTTGGCGCGTCGGGCGCCGAACGCCGGGCGACAACTTTGGCCACTAATTCAGCCTCTTCTTTCTCTTCCTTGGCACGCCTAAGTGCCCTAGCTTGGTCTCTGCGTACCTGATCCTGTAAAACTTGTTGGTGCGACAATGGTAGAAAGGAAACTCTCCTCCCGTCATAGTTAAACGAATAGGTATTAAGCATGCCATCATATATAACTCTCCTATTGAATAACCATGGTCTACCTAACAAGATATGAGTGCATTCCATGTTTACCACATCACACATGATATCATCAACATAATTGCCTATGGAAACACGGACTAAACACTGATGAGTAACAAGATTAGGACCATCCGAATCATTGATGTCATTTAGACCATAACTAGTAGCCCTAGGTTGGGTTTTTAATTGCAAGTGATCAACTACTTTAGCATTAATGATGTTACAGCAGCTACCACTATCAATTATCATGCATAACACTTGATTTTTTACTGTACACCTAGTATGAAAAATATTTTCCCTTTGATCTAACCTAGGTGTTTCTTGTAAAGTAAGAGTACGCATTGTTACCAAAGTTAGAGGTTGTTCGGTGCAATCCGGTTCTATGGCCTCCACGTCCTCCTCCTCTTGTCCATTGCTCTCCTCCTCCACTTGATTTGGAGGTATATCTTCATCACTCACATATCCTCCATTGGTGGTGAGTAGCACTTGTTTCTGATTTGGACAATCCTTTGCATAATGCCCTCTTCCTTGACATTTGTAACACACTATATCACGTGTCCTAGGCTGATTTGGAGGTGCATTGGTGGGACGCCTTTGGCCTTGAAAACCTGTTGGTTTAGGTGAGCTAGAAGCTCCCTTTTGCTGCAAAGAAGGGTTAGAAGAATAAGAATTGAAATTAGCACTAGAATTAGGAACATACCTTTTTGGAGTATTCCAAGCTTCCTTCTTCTTCCTTTGTTGCTGCTCATAGAGTAGTTGGGCTGAATGTACTAAGGCATTGAGATCCTTGATTTGTTGAATCTACAATGTGTCTTTAATGCTTTGATTCATTCCAGCCATGAATTGGGTCCTTAGAGACCGTTGGGAATGATGAATTCCCGCTTTAAAACTCAGATCCTCTAGCTCATTGAAGTACTCGGTTGGAGACTTGGTGCCTTGTTTGCAAGTTACCACTTTCAATCTCATGTGCTCGGTATGCTCCAGGCACATATTTCTTTCTCATTACAAACTTCAGCTGGCCCCAAGTTTCAATTGGTGCTAAGGCCTTTCTAATTCGATCCTCCTTCATTCTAAACCACCAATTTCTAGCGGTCCCAATAAAGTGGATAACAACAACAACAACTTTTTCCCATTCTTCATAACCCATGTGATCTAGAATGAAATTTGTAGCTTCTTCCCGCTCTAGATACTTCTCCGGATTAAGCTCTCCATTGAATGGCTCTATCTTGATCTTTATATCATGTTTCCCAATCTGATTTACGGCTTGGTTAACGGTGTTGTTGTTGTTCGGCCTTTGTACTCCATAAGCTGGTGGGATATCCTCTACAACCTCAGCTTGGTTATAGAAATCATCTAGGGGAGGATGCCATGGGCGCCTTTCTTCCCCGGGATAGCCATAAGTCACATCATCAAAAGGATTGTTGTATTGTTGATATTGTTGATGAGTGGCTTGAGGATACCGGTTTTGTGGCTTATTATAGAATTGTTGATGAGTAACCGGTGGATTCCTTGACCCGATGCCTCTTCCTCTGCCTCGGCCTGCTGTGGGGGAGTAGTGAGCCGGGGGATCGTTATCTTTGTTGTAGCTAGCAAGCACGTCATGCTCTTCATCAACTAGTTGTTGCTTGCCTTTGTCGCTACCCGAGGCCTGATTTGGGTCACTATTAAGCTCGACTGCAGGGGGCTCTTCCGACTTGCTTGAGATGATTCAATCAACGTTGCAAGTTGCTCCTCTAAACGCTTCATTTGTGGAGCCAATGCAGCCGTGGCCAGCTCTACAGCTCGAGTCTAGCCATCTCGTACACCATCACTAATGGACAACCTAATGAAGTAGATTGCCTCCTTAGTGAGGTTCAATTCAGTTGGGTTAGGCTCTAATGGGATCACCATTGTTCCTGAAACAAGCAAGAAAGTAGAGAGAGTAGTGTGTTCTAAAGCAAATCACAACAAGCAATACCACACCTTGATCAAGCCAAAACTTGCCTCAAAGCAATCGAATTAACTTAATTCAGTTTTTGGGTTGGATTGAGGGAGTAAATGGGTAGATATAGTATAGGTATGGTACACTAATGATTAATAAAGGAAATATGCAGCTTAAGCAAATGGCAAGTATGCAATAAGACAAGCAATGCAAATAATCCCTCTATGAGCTCTAAAGCACATGCAATCTCTCAATGACTCTATGCAAGTTAATAAAGCCAAATTTCAGCATGCAAGGACAGAAAATATGGTAGGCTTAGTGACTTTTATTTCGTCTCTCTTTTTCTTCAAAGTGATTTCTACTTAGCTATTTTTTAAGCAAGCAGTCACTAGGGTTGAAAGTGGCTTAAAACTAGCTGGGGTAGATCACTTTTCTTTTCTGATTTTTTTTTTAATTTTATGCACAAACTAATCTTGTGCTAGAATTGATAAACAAGCAAAGCAATGCAACAATTGAATGCAAGGGCAAAACGAAACTAATCTGATTTTTTTTTACTAAGTGACTTTTGTTACCAATGAAACCAACTAGAAGCCAAATTAACAAAACAAGAAGGGGTAGGTCGTATTTGATGGGCAATAGCAAAAATCAGCAAATACTAACAAGCAATATGAATCTCTATTGATCATGCAACATGAAATAAAAACTCATAAAAATTGTAGGAAGACAATTACTAATCTTAATTGCAACACAACTCAACCAATTCAGCAAATAAACATGCACAAATCCCTTAAAATTCTCCTAATTAGGTAATTACTTGGAGGGCAAGTAACAACTAAGGGAATTAGGGTTTGGGATGCTCACGGCTGGATTAGGGTTTGGGGGATAGGGTTCGGTTCTAGGGTTGGCGAGAGGGTAGACTAGGGCTTTGGTTTAGGGTTTCACCGAATTAGGGTTAGGGTTTGGTAGGGTATGCCGCGGGTTAGGGTTAGGGTTTGCGTGACTGTGGGGTGGCGATTCTAGGGTTAGGGTTAGCCGAATTAGGTGGGGTTGGTAGGGTTGGGTTCGGCTGGTGGGGGGGGGTGTGCCCTCGAGCGACACCAGGTCGTGGTGGTTAGGTGGTGGCGGGGTGGTGGTGTTGGCGGAATTATGCGGTGGTTGGGTGAAAAATTCAGATTAGGGTCTTAAAAATTCTAGCTTTGGGTAAAGGTTCGAATTTTAGGATCAAAAACTGAATTAAATTAATTGGAAAGCAAATTAAGGAAAGAAAAATTACTTGGCGAGACGCTGGAGTATGATACCACTTGATACGTGATTGCCCCGGAATCCTCCGTAGAAACCTCGTATATGACCCACACAAGTCCCGATCTTGCCAACAAATTACTTCAATCCTATAAAGGTTTCAACTTTAGAATTCCTTGTGACACAAGTAAGACAACGAAAACGAACTTGAATGAATGATTCGAATTGGATAATTGAAGAAGTCAACTTTTGATAGTTCAATTGGATTGGCTCGATCGCTAAATCCAATTGATTAACTAGAATGATCTTTAATAATCAATTCTAGAACAATCTAAATTAACTATATCAATCAAAAAACGAAGAGAGAGATGACAGATTGAATGAATTCGAATGATGATGATCTCGACGTGATGATGATGATGTTCGAACAATGAAGCATAAACACGAGTCTTATTTTTGGCCCAAGAGATAGATTAAACCAATTTGGGTTTAATCTCTCTCAAGCTGATTTTTATTAATGAAATGCAAAAGTATTTATAGTAGAATACAAAGCTATAACTTGGGGAGCAAGGAGTAGAGGTGGTCGGCCCTAGGAGAGAGAAATTGGCCTCCTTGTCTTGCTTCCCAAGATATAATAAAATATCTAATTAAATCTATCTAGATCCCCTCAAATAAAATAAATCATGGCTGATTTATTTATTTAAGGAAAGAACCTAACAAACTCAAAATATCTTTAACAAACTCAAAATATCTCTAACAACCAGGAGAGAGAAGATCAACCAACTAACATAAGCCTATTGGCTGATTTCTCTACATTATTAAAAATAGAAAACACGCCTATAATTAATATAATAAAGATATTTTCTTAATTTTGAATGGTCAAGTCAAAGGGTGGACTTTGACCCAAATACTAATTCATCTCACCCGGTCACTTACTAAATTCAGCCCTAAAGTGAGACAAATTAATACATGTTTCTAAATAAAGAACTGATGATTTTCGGCCCTCATATATCAATCCATGGAATCCGGGCTCAATTGATGTCGAATGCACAAGACCCACTTCGTCTTGCTAGGCTCTTCAATAACCGCTGCCAATCGAACCAAGATCGTTGTTGTGCCTTGAGCAATCTTCTTAGTTCGAATTCTTGTAATTGGTCCGTCAGAAAGCACTCGAATCAACTCATCGACGTCGGTTGAAGACATGGTAGGCTTCACTGCATCATCATAGTCCCATAAATATTTCCATATAGCTCTCTCATCGGTTGAAGAATGACATCTATGATTTCCCATCATATTTCTCTTAATTTTGTTCAATCATATCTTTGGTTTCCAATTTTTAGGATACACACCCCCGAAGAGTAGATTGGCTTGGAGAATTTGGGAATTGGGAGGGGATAGATAAATAACAATGAAAAATGAGACGTCATCTACGTGGGAAAAAAAAGTCAATGAAGCTGATGATATTAACAGGCAACTGCAGAACAGCTTCAAATTGCAATTCACACTTCATTTTCATCCTTCTCTTAAATTCATTTACAAGTCCCGCGAAAATGTTCGGTCTTCTATTATCTCTCCTCTCACTATCGTCTGCTTTCTCGCCCACTTCAGGATCCAATCAGGTACTTATTGGAATTAAATCTAAAGGTCTCACTAAAAATCCAACTAGGTCTAGTAGTCATTCAAGCTGATAATTTTACATCGGACCATAATAAAGTTGTTTAATCTGTCAAGATAATGTTTTTTAGGGCAATCGAATTAAGGGTTTTGATTCCTTTGGTTGATTAATAGTTCTGCGAAGCTGGAATTGGGTATGGTGAATCTGGGTGTCAGATTCCTTCGACGAAGATATTTATTAAAGGAGGTACCGTTGTAAATGCCCACCACCAAGAAGTTGCTGATGTTTATGTGGAGGATGGGATTGTTGTTGCTGTGCAGCCTAACTTAAAGGTATGATTGTCAATCATAATTTGTGCTTATGATTATTATTTAGGAGCAATCAACTTTGTTGTTGCCTATGTAGGAAAGGATTAATTCAAAGCATGACTTCTCATAGTACAGAATTAGACTCAAAGTGATGTGACTGAGTTTGAGTCTTTATTTTTCTATTTTCTTATCCTGATTTTGTACTACTATCTGAAATTTCATTTGAAGTATACTTGATTCCCTGAAACTTAGCATGATAAGATACATTTTTTGTTATGGCAATTAAGATGTTGCAGTTTGTGGTTGCATCTTACTATTAGTATTTTGAGAGGAGCCCAATCATACCTTTGAACTTATTTTGCATCTAGATTGAAGAATTCTCATATATATGATTCTTTGAATAATTTCTTTCTTTTTCTTATAATGGGTTCCCCATACAAAGAGCTTTTTTTGATTATGAATTCGTTTGCTACATAAACAGGTTAGTGATGATGTAACCGTGCTGGATGCAACCGGAAAATATGTCATGCCAGGTGAATCTTTCATGGACAAAAGTTTGCTACTGGATGCTTTTAAATTATTATTTTTTATCTGTTTTTAAGAATTGAAATAGTAAATAGCTATCCAAATTATTTCCATGAACTGTACCTTAATGGACTATTGTAGGAGGTATTGATCCACATACACATATGGCTATGGAGTTTATGGGCACCCAGACAATTGACGACTTCTTTAGCGGTCAAGCGGCTGCCTTAGCTGGTGGCACAACAATGCACATTGATTTTGTCATCCCTGTGGATGGAAGTCTATCAGCAGGGTACGAAGCATACAAAGAAAAGGCAAAAATTTCATGCATGGATTACGGCTTCCATTTGGCAATCACAAAATGGGATGAAGTTGTTTCAAGAGAGATGGAAACCATGGTTAAAGAGAAAGGCCAGTGTTCAACTTTCACTTTTTGCCCTTTTCTGCAATTTCCTTATCATTTGATTCTGATTTTTCCAGTGAATTGCAGGAATTAACTCCTTCAAATTTTTCATGGCCTACAAGGGAAGTCTCATGATAAATGATGACCTCTTTATTGAGGGATTGAAACGGTGCAAGTCCTTGGGTGCTTTGGCTATGGTTCATGCTGAAAATGGTGATGCTGTTTTTGAAGGACAGAAGAGAATGATAGAACTTGGCATCACGGGTCCAGAGGGACACGCTCTTTCAAGACCCCCTGTGGTAATTTTCAAAGCATCTCTTCACATATTTGGTGATAGAGACAAATTTGCTTAATTAAAACTGAAATCTTGAGACATGCTATAAGAGAATGATGCACACAATGACACAAGCCTTTGATGTTATATTGCCCTTTCAGTTGGAAGCAGAAGCTACGAGTAGAGCTGTTCGCCTAGCAGCATTTGTCAACACGCCTCTTTATGTTGTTCATGTGATGAGTATTCAGGCAATGGAAGAAATTGCTAAAGCTAGGAAATCAGGTTTCAATTTTGATTTATAAATATTGGAGTCTTTTATTTATGATTACCTATTTCTGATGATGTTACTCCCCCCCTCCTCCCCCCCCACCCCCCCGGTTACCTATTTTGATGATGTGACATCTTGCAGGGCAAAGGGTTATTGGAGAGCCCGTGGTTTCTGGTTTGATCTTGAATGATACACTGCTTTGGGATCCTGATTTCACAAATGCTGCAAAGCAAGTTCCCTTTTTATGCTTCAATTGCCCTTTTTTTCCCCAAAAAATTGTTTACCCAGTACATGTTTAACGTGTAATGGTCTTATTATGACTTTGATATTTATCAGGTATGTAATGAGTCCACCTATCAGGGCACCAGGGCATGACCAAGCACTTGAGTGGTATGTAATGAGTCCACCTACTTTGATATTTATGATGTTGATCGGAGAGTTACCCAGAAGACACAAGTGATTCCTCCTTTGACCGTGGATCGCTTCCTGTGTAGTGATGATGAAATGGGTTTGTTACTCTTAGCTAATGAGTTCATGATTTTCGATTTGGGCGGTATTGTTGACCAAAGAAGGCAATGGGATCCCGGAGGGTCGATTGTTATTGAATTGCTCAACTTGGGTTTTGCTGGGTCACTTGTGTATGAACTAAGATGTAGAAGACTTTGCTGTTTGGGAACTTATGTTGATGTGTGTGCATACACGGGTGGTTGGAAAGAGTGTCATATTGTTGAAGTACTGGTGTGTGAATGCTTACGCTGATATTTGGTGATCAAGTAAGCGCTGAATGCTCAAATTTGTAATTGTTCTAGTATGTCCACTAATGGTTGAAGCTACTCTTAAGTGGGAATTGAAGGATCGGACTTTACTGGTGCAATTTCAAATTGCTGTATCAAGTTAAATTGGCCATACATGTGCATTAGGCTGAATTTTGATCAATGATGGCATCACTTTCTTGACTTTCTTTGCTGAGTTTGGTAGATTTCAGCTGCAAAAGTGGTGTACTGATGTGGCAACAGTGGGGGCTTAGTTGAGGAGATACAACTGTGGCCAGCAGCTCATTAGTTCTTTCCCGGATTTCCGACTTGAGGACAAGTCGTTTGTCAACGGGGGAGAATTAATACGTTATAATATATACGTTATCATAAATGAGTCCACTGTTGCCACATCAGTACACCACTTTTGCTACATTATGATGTTGATCGGAGAGTTACCCAGAAGACACAAGTGATTCCTCCTTTGACCGTGGATCGCTTCCTGTGTAGTGATGATGAAATGGGTTTGTTACTCTTAGCTAATGAGTTCATGATTTTCGATTTGGGCGGTATTGTTGACCAAAGAAGGCAATGGGATCCCGGAGGGTCGATTGTTATTGAATTGCTCAACTTGGGTTTTGCTGGGTCACTTGTGTATGAACTAAGATGTAGAAGACTTTGCTGTTTGGGAACTTATGTTGATGTGTGTGCATACACGGGTGGTTGGAAAGAGTGTCATATTGTTGAAGTACTGGTGTGTGAATGCTTACGCTGATATTTGGTGATCAAGTAAGCGCTGAATGCTCAAATTTGTAATTGTTCTAGTATGTCCACTAATGGTTGAAGCTACTCTTAAGTGGGAATTGAAGGATCGGACTTTACTGGTGCAATTTCAAATTGCTGTATCAAGTTAAATTGGCCATACATGTGCATTAGGCTGAATTTTGATCAATGATGGCATCACTTTCTTGACTTTCTTTGCTGAGTTTGGTAGATTTCAGCTGCAAAAGTGGTGTACTGATGTGGCAACAGTGGGGGCTTAGTTGAGGAGATACAACTGTGGCCAGCAGCTCATTAGTTCTTTCCCGGATTTCCGACTTGAGGACAAGTCGTTTGTCAACGGGGGAGAATTAATACGTTATAATATATCCTAGGAATTATTATTAGTAATTAATTAATTAATATATTTTTATATAGAGTGTTATAAACTCCTTCTCGGGTTTTCTTTACGGTTCTTTCCCGGGACGCTTTTATTGAACCGTTAGGGCTTAGTGTTAGGTTTTAGTATAAATATCGTATATTGTATTCAGGAAGAAGAAATCAGAAAATCAATTATCCTAAACCCTAATTCTCTCTTCTGTCGTCTCCTCTCAACCTCGTGGCAACCAACCACGTTTATCCCGAGTCGGAATCCACACCGGATTAGGCTCAAACCCCTTGACCAACAAGGGTTTCCGATACGAATCCACACCGGGTCCGTTTCAATATGAAGAATTTATTTTTTGTATATTTTCTAGAAATGCTAAATTTTTGTCTATCATGTCAACTATGCATAAATATTTGAAGAATTACATGGCTTGCTTTTCTTATGTATATAGCTTGTGGGAACTGATCATTGCACATTCAACTCTACCCAAAAGGCTTTCGGAATTGACGACTTCAGGAAAATCCCTAATGGCGTGAATGGTACTTAGAAAAACATATGGAGTACCATTGTTTGTAATTTAAATTCTATTTTCTATATATCCTTGTAATTCTGTCTTTATTGTCCAGGAATTGAGGAGAGGATGCATTTGGTCTGGGATAATTTGGTGGTAAGTGAAGAAAAACAAGCCTCTGTTTTCACTTTAACCTGAGACAGATTTCAAGAAAATGAATCACACAGATGTTTGCCCAATAACGTTTACTTTGTATTGAACAAAGGATTTCCAATAGACCTAATTTCTGTTTACATAACATCACACAGCAACTGCCATTTAACTTCTCTTAATGACAGTTAAACAACCACCCAAGCGCCAGTTAACTGACTGCAATCAACTAACTTAGGCGCCAGTTTTCTTTGACTTAAAACACCCGACAACACATAACACTAATTATCTTCTAATGTTATTACATGACTTTTACTTAAACAACAGAAATACATCTAATGACAGCAACTTATACATGACTTTTACTTATGACAGATTCTTAAAACTTAATAACAGATTCATATTATTAAGTTTAAACCTAACAGTAAGCGTCAGAAAATATCTAGGCGAAAAGTCAATATGCACTAGAATCCTTTACTGAATACTGTTTCATCTTGTGGTTTTTCAGGAATCTGGCCAGATGTTAGTTACTGACTACGTTCGAGTGACAAGTACAGAATGGTAAATCACTAAACTTTTATGGCTCACCATATATCATCTTATCATTTTGCTTCAAGCATTCTCTTCTTTGGTTGCAACTTGAAACTGAATTTGAATGTTCTTTTTCCGTAGCGCAAAGATCTTCAATATATACCCCAAGAAAGGAGCAATCCTACCAGGATCTGATGCAGATATAATAATACTCAACCCTAATTCTAGCTTCAAAATCTCAGCCAAAACTCACCACTCCAGATCAGACACCAATGTCTATGAAGGGGTGGCTGGAAAGGTAAATTATATATGAATCTTGGGATTGTATTAACTAACAAAAAACAAAATTTGAATAAACATGGAAGTTTGATGCTTCTTTGTGCTCCTGTCATGACTATGAAATCCCTTTGTATATTTGTAGGGAAAAGTTGAAGTGACAATTGCTGGAGGAAAAATTGTTTGGGAGAATGATGAGCTGAAGGTTGTTCCTGGTTCTGGAAAGTATATAGAAATGTCTCCTTTTGGATATCTTTTTGATGGACTAGATAAGGCGGATGCAAAATACCTGTCATCTCTTCAGGCTCCAGTAAAGCGATCTAAATCCTCAGCTTAAAATTTCCTTTACTTTCATACACACTCCTTTACTTTTAATGTCCATATGAATCATTTTGCGTTTATTTAGATGATTTCTTTCTCTATTTGCTTATAGAACCTAGTAGTTGAAACACTCATACTCAAGGTTGTAAAGGGCATCCTGCTTCCCTCTTGTTATTTTCTTTAGTATCTTCAAAAAAGAAAAGGTGGGAGTGCATACAATAATTGTAAAGGTAGATGGGTATTACTGAAACATTAATGATTGCCAGATTCAACATACAATAATATACAGGTAGATGGGTATTGCTGAAAGAAAGAGATGAACAATAAGAAACATACATTGATCCGCTCTTTTTCAAGTTACACGCTAGTTAGTTACAGTCTGCACAAGCCCATGCGAGAAAAAGCAAGCTTCTCCAAACACGTCCTCACAAATGAGTTTCAAATCCCCCACGAGAGCTATCTGAAGCCCTTCTCTTCATAGGAAACAAACCAATCCCGGCCACAAATTTGACCTGATAGTGCAAACCCGTATTCTTGGTTTAAGTTTTAGTTTTAGTTATGTACACTGCACAGCAGTATAAGCATCCTTAGAATAAGCAATGGCTGTATTTTCTCTGTTTTCAATTATAACGATCCTTTTCCTTGTAGCTTTCGTACTGAAAAAGGATGCTCTCAAGTTAAATAGTTATCACAACATCGCGCCTCTTCTTGGGATGTGGTGCTTCAGGGTTTCCTTTCTTCATCATTGCAACAAATTCGTTGTAGTTGATCTTACCATCCTGCAAAATGCTTACATAATTAGGTTTCCCATTCTCAGTGAATGTTAGAAAAGAAATGGTGTTTGTTTTGTTCTAGCTTACATGATCAGCATCGACTTCAGATATGATTTCCTTTAGGTCCCTTCCATCATGCATTCCGTATTCAACCAAAGCTTGCTCCAGCTCTTCAATGGTGATATACCTAAGAAATTAGAATCCAAACCCAGAAGAAGTCATTGAACAAATATACTAAAAAGAGTTGAACACTCGAGAGTAATCTTATGGCATTATAAGCTACCCGCTGTTATCTTTATCAAAGTAGTGGAAAGCAGTGTAGAGATGCTCTTCTTTGTTCATTCGGTTCAAGTGCATTGTGGCGGTAATGAACTCATCGTAGTCTATGGTTCCATTGCCATCTGCATCAGCCTGCATTTTTTTTTCAAAGAAGATGATGGTAGGTTGATATTGACATTAGTGATAATAAAGCTTAATGAATTTATTTGTATTTTCTTGTGACGGAGAATGTTAGTTGGACTCACGGCTTCCATCAACTGCTGGACCTCGGTTTCGGATAGTTTGGTTCCCTGCTTGTGAAGGCCTTGCCTGAGCTCCTCGAGTGTTATTGTACCGCTGTTGTCGCTGTCCATGCCCTTAAACATCTTCCTTAGCCCCATGATTTCTTCTTCTGATAGACAACCTGCTATCACCTGACATTGACGATGCCAACAATCCGAAGCCAGATAGATGAGTTCTACTCTAGCATTTTACTATATAGTTATAGATAGAGAGGCCGAGTGCTTACCCGTAGAGCAACCTTCTTGAATTTGTTCATTGCCCTGAATTGTTTGAACCTATCAAAGACAGCATTGTCAAGAGGAGTATCCGGTGCTTCCCCATCTTCTTTGATCCACGGGTGATCTAGACAATAAGACACAAAATTCATTATCCTTTCAGAAATGCAACATATATATATCAAGGATGGTTGGAAGAACACTTACTAAGGACTTCATAAGCTGTGAGGCGCTGCTTCGGATCAGACTTGAGCATCTTCCTGACGAGGTCCTTTGCCTGTGGCGAAATCCCAGGCCATGGGTCACTTTGGAAATCGATTTCGCCTCTCAATATGGCAAGGAATATGCCATGTTCAGTTTCTATCAAATACGAAATTGTAATCAATTAAAAAAGACATGAATCAGAAATGCACCAAGTAGGAAAAAGATCGAAATGAAGAAATGGGGAGGGTATTAATTAGGCAATGTACGTACCAGCCCAGAAAGGAGGAACTCCAGATAAAAGAATGTACAACATAACTCCGACACTCCATATATCAACCTCTTGCCCATACTTCCTCTTCAGCACCTCTGGGGCGATGTAATAAGCACTCCCTACTATGTCCTTAAATTCTTCTCCTGTTTAAATTCCACAACAGCATACGCATCACCATATATATGTCATGCAAGAAGATACCCTTGGGAAAAAAAAAAGAAAAAAGACTAACCCGATTTGAAGAATACCGAGAGGCCAAAATCCGTGGCCTTGAGAGGAGCGTTCTCATCCTTACTCAACAACAAGAAATTCTCAGGCTTCAAATCCCTATGCATAACCCCCATGGAATGACAAGTATGAACAATCTGCACAATTGTCCTAAGCAACGAAGCAGCCCCTCGCTCCGAGTAATGCCCCTTGGCAATGATCCGGTCAAAGAGCTCGCCACCTGCACAAAGCTCCATGACAAGGTGAACGGACCGCTTGTCCTCGTAAACGCCTCGGAGCTCCACAATGTTTGGAGGGCCCGCCAAGTGGTGCATGATCTGGACCTCCCTCCGCACGTCCTCCACATCCTCCTTGTTCACCAGCTTCCGCTTCGCTATCGTCTTGCAAGCAAAATGCTCCCCGGTTTTCTTGGATGTCACAAGGCGGGTTACCCCGAATTGGCCCCGACCGAGCTCCTTCCCGAACGAGTAGTGGGCTTTTACATCCTCCATGGGTCGGCCTAGGACGGGCCCCACAGGCCCAGCCGCCTTGACGGTGGCAGGAGGTGTGGTCGCAGAGGCGGCATTATGGTTGGAGGAGGATTCGGTTGCTTGAGCGGTTTCGAGTGTCAGGTCGGTGGTGCCGCCGGGGCAACAATTGCCCATGGGGCTTTTAGAAGGAGGAAGGCGCGAGGAGGAAGTTTTTTTTTTAAAAAAAAATTGTTGGGAGAGTTTCAGAGTATACTAGATTAGGAAGATAAAAGAAAGAGAAAGGAAATAATGGTGGGTTGGAATTTTGATTGTTTTGTGTCAATGCGTTGTCAAGAGGATTAAATGATAGTGAGAGATCTTCGGAGAAAAATCCGTCTCTTTTGTAAGTATAGATTGAGGAGAAAAGTGTTTGGGATAATCTTATTGGGAAAAAACCTATGTATTTTTTTTTTTTGTCTTGTCAAGTGATATTTGATGGTAAAAATACTTCAAAAAATGAACTCATTGCATGTCCAATATCTTGATCATCAAGGTATAAGGAAATATAATCAAGGTGTAATAGCATGTTTATCGGTGTATAAAAGTTGAGATGCTTGAGCAAAATAATGAATACAAAAATTGGAAAGGGGTAAAAAGATTGGAGGTGCGGTGCTTGGTTTAAAACGGAGCATCCCGTTATTTTGGATGCTTGGAAGACCAAAACACTGTTGCGCGTGTTTGGCAAAACAACGCTTCTATTGTTGCTAGGGCCACGTTCGGCTCACTCCGACTAATTGAGTTTTATAAAAATGCCCTTTTGGGAAATCTAATCCATTTTATTAAATTAATTTTTTATTACCGTAATTCTAGACTTTTCAAACATCCATTTGACTATATTAGTCATATTTTGTAAAATTTTGTGTATTTCGCGATATCTTTACCTGTAAAAATACTCAAATGTGTTTGTTGCCATTTTTAATATTTTAAAAATAAAAGAAATAATTCGTGTATTTTTTTGTATGAAATGATGCAGTGATGAGTCATTTTCAGTTTTTTGGTTTGTGATAATGGAGAGAAATGATATGTCATTTTTTTATCCAAAAACTCAAATCATATTAGGGATTAAGGTCTTTTACAGGTAAGCAAAACAATTCAACTGCACAAGCGTTTGAACCCAAATAGAAAAGACTAACATCAGGCCTTAACGACGCCAACCAGTGTGCTGGGGCGTTTTCCATTCTTCGAGTGAAAGTCCAGGAGCGATGCTGAAAATCCCATGACTTCGCCAATATTCTTGCAACAAGGACCCCCACAGTTGTTCGAGGAATGGATGAACTCCGATTCTTCATCAACAGGGAAACACAATCTGTCTCAACAATCAAATTCTGAATCCCCTGTTGAGCAGCAAGTTCCATCCCCCACAAGACCGCCTCCGTCTCAGCAATTTCAAGACTCGAGCCATCTTGAATTCTCCTAGACGTAGCAAAAGCAATCTGATCGAGCTCATTTCTACAAATCACACCTGCTCCACATAACATTTCAAGGGTTGAAGCATCACAATTAATCTTGAAAAACCCAGCTCTCGGTTTTTCCCACTTTGAAATCACAGGTGAACTGCACTTTCCCACCTCGCTCTTATGGCCTAAACTTTCCAGCAAATCGAAACATCTGTCAGTGATTTCTTGGCAAGTTGACAACTTCCCTTCAAAAATTCTAATATTTCTTGCTCTCCAAAGCTCCCATACCACCACAGCCCAGAGCTTGACTCCTTCATTCTTCATCTTATCAAAGATTTGACTAGCCCAATCACTAAAGTAAATACACCTTGAACTCAGCACAGCAAGATCAGGCCACCTTTTCCAAACCTTGCGAGCCAGTTTACAAATACAGAGGACATGCATGACAGTTTCACGTTCCCCACAAGCATCACAAGCATCATCAGAAACAACCTTTCTTCTAACCAAATTTTCTCTGCAGGGTAAAATCTCTCTCGATGACCGCCACAGAAAGGTCTTAATCTTTGGTGATACCGGCGCCTTCCACAAGCTCTTCCAATAAGATTTTCTACCCTGCTCATCTGGAGTGTCACCTCGATTCTTCTCTCCTTCCAACATATTAATAGTAGCATAATAAGTGGACCTGACAGAAAATTGACCATCTCGCTCATGAAACGAGATCAGTTGATCATCTATAATAGAACCAATAAGGTGAATCTTTAAAACCATTTCAGCATCAATGAGATACAACAAATTTCTCACCAAAGATTCATCCCATCTATTTTGGCCCCAATCAATCAGATCACTAACAACCCTTACATTCCCAACACTCGGTTTTGGAGTCACAAGCTTAAATGACACATGCCGAGGAATCCACTTATCCTCAAAGATATTAATAGACACTCCATTCCCTACTTGCCAAAACAATCCCATATCAAGGACTTCTCTTGCTTTGAAGATGCTCCTTCACGTGTAACTCGGATTAAAACCAATCCGAGCGTTCATGAATGATGTGTTAGGAAAATACCTTGCACGAAGCAATTTTTCTAGAAGAGAATCAGCATTCTGGACAAACCTCCATCCTTGCTTTGCCAAAAGAGCAAGGTTGAAAGCATGAAGGTCCCGAAATCCTAAGCCTCCCCTCTCCTTTGAAAGCCCGAGATTCCTCCAGCTAAGCCAATGCATTTTCCTTTTCGACCCTTCAAAGCCCCAAATAAAATCACACATCATATGTTCAATCTCTTTACGTAAATCCACAGGAAAAAGAAAGCATGACATACAATAATTGGGAATTGCCTGCAGTACAACTTTGAGAAGAACTTCTTTTCCCACCCTTGAAAGACACTTCTCCTTCCAACCTTTCAATTTCTTCCAAATCCTCTCTTTAAGATAATTAAAAATGACTTTCTTTGACCTCCCGATCATGGTTGGAAGGCCAAGATATCGTTCATGCTTATCAACCTCCCTAACATTCAGAATCCGTTGAATTTCTCCCTTTTTATCATCATTGACATTTTTACTAAAAGACATCTCCGATTTTGCTAAATTGACCTATTGTCCTGACACTGCTCCATAGGCCTAGAGAATATGAACAATTTCTTGAGCTTGTTGACAAGTCGTCCGATAAAACATCACACTGTCATCCGAAAAAAATAAATGATAAATAGTAGGAGCACTCATAGCAATTCCGATTCCATGAAATCTGGCTACCTCTTCACTCTGCCTGATCAAACCAGCAAGCCCCTTAGCACAAAGCAGAAATAGATAAGGTGAAAGCGGATCTCCCTGTCGAATTCCTCTCTTAGGCCAAAAAGGATGAGAAGGAGTCCCATCAATTAGGACTGAAAAAGAAATCGATCGGACACATTTCATGATTTAATTCACCCATCTATATTCGAACCCCATCTGAAGCATACAACTTCCCAAAAACTTCCACTCAACCCTATCATATGCCTTCTCCATATCCGACTTAAGAGCCATGTAACCCATTTTTCATGTCCTCTTTGTTTTCATATAATGAAAGATTTCAAAAGCCGAGAGAACATTGTCAGTGATTAATCTGCCTAGGATAAAAGAACTTTGAGCCGGCGAAATAGCTTTCTGTAGCACCGTCTTCAACGTGTTAGCTAGCACTTTGGAAATAATCTTATAAAGTACATTGCATAGACTAATAGGTCTTAGGTCTTTCATGCGAAAAGGGTCTTTTGATTTTGGAATTAGGGATATAAAAGTATGATTACGATTGTGAGGTAAAGGAGCACCATTCAGAATATTTAGACAAAAATATATAACATCATTGCCTAAAATATTCGAATAATGTTGGTACAAAAGAGCCGACAATCCATCGGGACCAGGTGATTTAGTAGGATGCATAGAAAAAAGGGTAGAATGTACCTCTTCTCCAGTGAAGGGACATAAGAGCTCGACGTTATTATCTTCCGATATGAGAGGCGGGATTCCTTGAGGAACCGTGTTTGAGAGTGCATTGTGATTAGATTTAAACAGATTACAAAAATAATCAACCTCCACCTTTGTCTTCCCAGCTCTACTCCTCCACGCCATTCCTACCTCATCAACCAGCCTCCTAATTATGTTTCTCTTTTTCCTACCATTAGCCTTTTGATGAAAGAAAGCTGTATTTTGATCCCCCCATTTGAACTCATTAGCCTTTGACCATTGGTACCACAACATTTCTTCCTTCGCCATTAAATCCTCCTCAACCTTTTCCAAGCTTTTTTTGAATCGAACTTGGTCTCCCGTCATCCCCTTCTTACAAAGTTCTCTAAGCTGCTCTCTAACCTTCTTTAACCTGACCAAAATATTACCAAATTCCACCCGATTCCACTCCTTTAAAGACTCATCACATCTTCTTATCTTATCAGCTATAGGCACAACTGCACCTCCTGACCCCGGTAAATTCCATGCATTATGCACCACATGTGTGCATCCCTCATTTGAAGTCCACATTGCCTCAAATCTAAAAGGCTTAGGGCCATTTTTTTCATCACTGTAATCCTCCTCAGACCGAAAAAAATCAACCATAATTGGGACATGATCCGATCCTTCCCTACATAAATGTCTCACATTCGCTCCCGGGAACATCTCCATCCACTTCTCATTAGCAAAACCCAAATCAATTCTCTCCGCAATAAAGTCGTCACCCTCCCTTCCATTGTCCCATGTATAACGAGCTCCCGAGTATACAATTTCATCGAAGTTGCAATAGACTAGAGCACTCTTAAAATTCAACATTTCGCCTATATCAACTGGCAATCCACCATCCTTGTCCTCCTCATGTAAAACGTGATTAAAATCACCCAGAAAAATCCACCCTTCATGAGACTCCTTCCCCAACCGTCTAAGAAGCTCCCATGACATGTATTTTTCCTTCTTTCTCGGCCAGCCATAAAAACCCGTAATCCACCAATCTCCCCCACCATCATTACAACTCAACAAAAGGCTTCCTTGATTGGACAAACTCCAAGGAAGATTAGTTCTCGATAAAAACTGAAATAATCCTTAGGTTAAACTAAAAAGAAAAGCTCTCTCCAACTGAATACGAAACTAGGTCTTAAATACTAAAACAACCGAATAAAACTAAATATAAAAATTTAATAAAAACATAAGATAAAGAAAAAGAAGGCAGCGCGGAGACTACCCGCAAACACGGGTGCACAGCCGCGGGCGCAGATCCAACGACTTCACATCCCCATGGATTCGGATCTCACCGCGGGCTCGGTAAAAATCCGCTCTCGCGGGTCTTCTTTTTGCACTCCTCGCAACCACTGTGTAGCGGGTCTTCAGCTCAAACTCTTGCAATTTCTTCAAATCGTGTCTTCGGTCTTCATATTAAAATTATGCTCAAAACTAACCTAAACACACTCAAATCATGCCTAAAATACAAGAGATAACTATACTAAACTAGAGCGTATCAAATTCCCCCATACTTAAACCTTGATCATCCTCGAGTCAGCTCAGAATAAATCTAACACTCAATCCTATCAAGGTTTACAACATAGTACAAGGGAAGACAAAAATCACTCACCTCACCAACCCGAACCCAAAATAGAGAAATAATAGTTAGAAACAACATGATAGCTCAAGCACAAACCTCACATAGATACATAGTCAATAAGCTCTCAAGCTCTAAAAAGTGTAGAGCGTCCTAGGATCTACTCGGCATCTAAAATGTAATCCACAAGCCCCAAAGTAGAATGAAATCCTAAACACTCCAATTTTTCCACTCAATTCTACTTAGGCGCCCTTTTGGGTTTTCACCTAATCACTCATTTCATTTTTCTTCAGGTGTGCTCACATATGCTCACATCTCTCATAAACCTCTTATTACCCCAGCCTAATGTTGGTTCGGGTTACCTTCATTTTACCTGAGCCGCCCTTTCGGGTTTTCAACTCATCCAAGTATTTTATATGCCTTTTATTCAAATTTTTATGGCTTTTTTGTTTTTTTTTAAACTGAAACAACTTAATCAAATAACTATAATAAGATGCAATTGTACATATATCACAAAGCAGTGAATCCCCTCCCCCACACTTAAACTCTTCATTGTCCCCAATGAAGCTAAGAAAAATAGAGTAAAGCATAGAAGAGGGAATTAGAAGACTCACTGTTGATCTGGTGAAGGAAAAGATGGGTAACCTGGCCACTGAGTCTGAAAGAAGATAGTAGATTATCTTTGATGCTCAGTAAGTGCATCCAACGAGCGACCCAAAGCATCCTGGCGCACCGATAAATGCTGCAATCCACTCAACACCCGCTCCTCAAAACTCATCTCAGAAGTCCAAGGAAAACCAGAAGGAGTAGATGTAGAAGTAGATATGGAAGGGTTAGCTCCACCCAAACCAGCTGAAGAATATGGGCCCGGCGCAGCCCAACCAGACGGCTCAAAAGCATACAATGTCTGATACGCTGCAACGTGATCATCCCAGTTACCTCCACCATCATCCTAAACATCATAATCCTCCTCATCCTCAGGAACATCCACATCGGGTTGTAAGCGAAAATCAGACACAGTGTTACCATAATGTAACGCTCTAGGCAGATGCAGAAAAGGCGTAGGAGGATGCCCATGAAGCCATGTCCAACCAACCTCAGCAGAACCCCTCAAACAACTCGCTTTAATCAATGCCTGATGGTTATAAAGGTAGCCATCAGCCAGTCGTCCTCCATTGCGGGCCTCAATTGTCTCAATAGTAACGAATCGAGTGGCCAAATGTGTCACCATACCACCCAATCCAATTTGCCGTCCTCTCCTGGGGTACTTCTTTGCTGACTGAATAAACAGCGCAAACCAATCAGGACACTCATAGGGAAAAACAAATAGGCACCAAATTATCCTCATATCATGTGCAAAAGCCTTGTTAACCTCTCCCTGTCCCAAAAATGCCATAGCCAGAACCTTGTGGCACAAGCGCACACAAGGATGAGGGATCTTACTGTTCTGCTCCCCTGTATTAGTGTTGAAGGGGAGGCCAGTGAGTGCCTGCCAGAATTCAAAGAACTTGGCATTTGTCAGTATATTCCTCTACCCTTCAATAGGTGGGGAAGTAATCCCAAAATTCAGAGAAGCCTGCTCACATGATATAGTACAGAGTCTATCACAGGCATGGAATGTCAGAAAACCATCCACATATCGAAATGTAGACAGAAACTCAATAGTAAGCCCTCTGTAACTAGGAATGGGCATAGTGCGGAATCTACCCAAACTCCCAATCGCTAATAACTGCTCTGTGCACTCCCGGAATCCCAAATCAATCAACGACGGAATATCAAAGAACTTAGTACTAACAAATCTCCGACCCTCATTTTTATCCCATATTTGCTTCTTCCTATCACTCAGATTCTGTAGCCCGAAATACTCCGTACTGAATTTAAAACAGAATCGAAGAAATTACCCGAACTAAGGTACCCGCGAACGCGGGATGAAAACCGAGTGCGAGGTGTTGTCAGAACTGAATCGCGATCGCGGGTGTGCAACCGCGGGCGCGGGTCTGTTTAGCGCAGATCTAAACTTCTTCGAAAAACAATGGCCGACAAACAAACTCCTCCAAATTCTCACCAACAGCAACAATTCGACTCTCAGAAGGAACAAATCGAACTCGAAAGGCTAGAAGAGGTATTAACCGTAGTAGATCTTGACCCAAAATTGCACAAAACCTTCAATCCAACCAAATTCTTGAACGAACCGCAGGCGGTGGTGGTGAGCCGCGGTCGCCGATGGAAGGCCGCACGCACGGTGCTCCGGTGGTCGGGTGGAGAGGTGCGTCCGCGGTGGCTGCTGGCATGTTTGGAGGTTGAGAGGCGCGGTGGTGGTTTGGGAGGGATTTGTTGGTGGCAAGGAGTATTTTGTGGTTTGGTAATTTTGTTGGGTTTTTGTGAGGAAGACAAAGGAGGGGTGTGGGTTGGATTATAAAAGGTTTTTGTGGGTTTATATTTTCTGATGGGGTTATGAGGGTTTCGTAATGCTTTGGGCTCGTGTGGTAATGAATTGGGCTTTCTCGGGGGTTTCACCCGAAAACCTATTATTTCGAGGGTTTCACCCAAAAACCTTTTATTTCGGGGGTTTCAACCGAAAACCTTTTATTTCGGGGGTTTCAACCGAAAACCTTTTATTTCGGCGGTTTCACCCTAAAACCTTTTATTTTTATTTTATTTTTAAATTTATCGAAAAAAAAAATCTTGCCAGGAATAGTACCGCGAGCGCGGGTCCTGGGCCACGTTCGCGGGTCCAGCCGCGGGCTCGGGTACAGCCGCGGGTTTGTACTTTCTTCGAGATTGAAAATTTAACCTACGTGTTAGCCCGACATAACCAAAACAAAACTAAAACTAAACTAATAAAAAGGACATAAAAGAAACGAAAAGAAAAAAAAAACTTACCTCGGGTTGCCTCTCGAGCAGCGTCTTTGTTTAACGTTGTTGGCTTGACGTCATTTATAGCTCAAAAGGGGTTCTCATCTAAATGAAACTAGACCTTCTTGCCCTCATGTTCCATTGATAATAAACCCTTGGTAACATCTATCACGACGGACGCAGTCTTCATAAACGGACGACCAAATAGTAAAACAGGGTCGTATCTCCCTTTACCTATCTCCAATACATAAAAGTCCGTCGGGAAGATCAAACCGTCCACCTACACCAAAACATCTTCCACCAATCCTTTCGGATGCACATTAGAGTGATCAACCAATTCAATAATAATATTTGTATCTTGTAATGGCCCTAGACCTAACCTCTCATACATGCTTAGTGGCATTACATTTATAGACGCTCCCAAGTCAAGCGTAGCACGCTCAACTTTCATCTCACCAATGCTTACGGGAACAGTAAACCTCCCGGGATCTTTACAATTCTTAGGCAATTGCCTTTGAAGCATGGAAGAAACATTCTCCATATTTTCCACAAGAGCGACTTTCTTAACCTTCCCCTTCTCTTGTTGTTTCCTCTTAATAGTACATAGCTCTTTAAGAAACTTAGAAAACCGAGGATACTCTTAATTAAATTCAGAAGAGGAACATTTACCTGGCAATTGACGAAAGTTTCAAAGATCTCGTTGTCATTCATCGGCTTCGTAGTGTCTTTCAATGCATCGGGAAAGGGAGGAACGGGCTTTTGCGTCCCCATGGGCGGAAATGAAGGCCGACCATAATCGTCATTCGTAGGAGGGGGGCACCGCGGGCGCGGCAGACCACCACGGGCGCGGTCAGGTTCCGCGGTCGCGGTTTTTGGTTGATGTTCAGCTTCAACTTTGTCTTCTGCACCGCGATCGGGGCTGTCTACCTGCGAGTGCGGCTGGTTTCCGCAGGATGGAATGTCAATATTCAGTTCCTTCCCGCTTCTCAATGTGATGGCGCTCACATTCTCTCTCTGGTTAATAGTCTGAGATGGAAGTTTCCCCGAGTCTCTTACTTCTAAGCGACCAAGAATGGTTGCAATCTGGCTCAATTGATTTTCAAGATTTTTCATTGCACCCTTGGTCTCTTGATTCTCCTTCACGAGTTGAGTGATAATGGCGGGATTTTCATGAGGAATTGGGGCTTTGACACATAATTAGGCATGGGAACATAGTTGGGCTGCCCTCCTTGTTGTGGAAACAGTTGTTGATTCCATCTAAGGTTAAGATGGTTCGTCCACCACGGATTGTATGTGCCCGAGTATGGGTCATTCCGTGGCCTTGATTGATCATAGTTCCCAATAGCATTGACATTAGCTATTGGCTCTTGCATAATAGGACATGCATCAGTAGAATGGCTTGTGTCACCATAGATTCCACAAGCCCTTGAACTTGAAGCTCCATTGCCCACCAAAAGTTGCTTCATCATAGCCTTGAGCTCCCTTACTTCAGCATTAAGGGAGTCATTCACAGCATTTACGAACCTACTGTTGGACCTCCTTCTCTGGTTCCTCGCTTGTTCAGCTAGAGTCTCCAACTTTTCAAAAACTTGTCTCTTAGTGAGATTCTCATAAGAACCTCCACAAGATGCATTCATCATGCGCTTATCAGTATCACAAAGCCCTTCAATAATATAGAAACTTAGATCTTTGTCGGAATAGCCATGATAGGGACAGCTGGCTATGAGCCTCTTATAGCGCTCATAGTATTCATACAAATTCTCATCATCAGCCTGCTCCAAAAAGTATCTCCTGTGGCCAAGAAATTATTCGATTGGCTTATTGAAGACATTCATGATCAAAGAGGGTAACAATGCGTAGAATAGTATTTTTTCTTTACATATTGCTATTTTTTATATCTTTCAAGTTGATTTTATTATTAAAAATGATCATTTTTTTGTTTATATGTTTCTGATGTTTTTGTAGTGTTGAAATCTTTAAGATGATGCATGTATCCGCCATGAAAAAGGATTTTGTTTCAATGGCGGTAAAATCTGAAGTGGAATCAAATATCATTGGGCTTTGGAGTAGTTATCTCAATATTCAAGAGAAGTGGAAAAGCGACTCAAAACCCTTGAGGTTTTTTATTCATCTTGAGGATTTGGTAAGAAAAAGATTTTTTATATTCACATTGTCTTATTTTCATGACTTTTAATTTTCCCAATCTAATTTATGCTTATATGTATTTTGCAGGTCTTTCCACTGAAAAAGGATTTTTAGCGATGAGGATTCAAAAGTGTTTTTCATAAATACCGTTCATGAAAGTCTTGAAGAATTCAAGTGGATTAATGTGCACAAGATTGGCCTGGTATGACATTTTTTGTTCATTGATATTCTTTTATTTGTTCATCAATACTACTTATTTGTTCAGAGGCATTAGTTATTTGTTCACTAGAAAGATTGACTCTTCACTATGTTGTTTTTAATCAATATAAGGTTTTTTCATGATTGTTTCCCTCTGCATTTTTTACAGTTTGTGTTTCCTATCTGCATCGCATCACATTACTATTGTATTGCGTTGAATGCGAGAGTGCCACGTTTCCACATAATTGATAACTCAATGGTGGATGTGCCCTTGGAAGCAAAGTATGAGCATGTACCTGCTAAATTGGTGAGTTTTATGTTTTTTTTGTAATAGTTTGTTTTTCATCATTGACATGTGTGTTTAATATTGAATGAGTTGTTTTTGTTTTATTGTTGTTATTTTGTTAGAGAATGCTCTTTGTCGAGCTTATGAAGACGCTCAAGATGGATGCGAGGGCTACTCTGTTCGAGGATGTGGATAGGGTTCCATATGAACGTCTTGAGATGAAATGAAAAGATACCAGAAACAAGACTGATTGTGGAATTTTTATGATGCGGCACATGGAAACGTATTACGACAGCGGCTTGTTTTGTTGGGAATGTGGACTCAATAAACACGATCAGCATCAACTTGATGACTTGAGAATAAGGTACTGTAATGAGTTGTTGTTGAGTCCATTGAATGATCACAAGGCAACAACTGAAAAGCTTGTTCAAGAATTTATCTCGCGTAAACCTACAGTCGCATCTCGTGATCCTCTTACAAGGAAGGCAAAGAATAAGAAGTGATGTACAATGATATGTGTTGGTTGGAAGACAGTTTGGAATGGATTTGTGTTTTTTGTATGGTTTGTTTAGAATACAATTTATGGTGGTATATGGCTTTGAATGGTGCAGACATTTTGGTTTTCTCTTTTATTTAGTTGTGCAATGTGAATGATGGTTATTGAACAGGGTCTTTTGTGTTATACATTTTGATTCAGAAAACATGATTTTATCGTAATTTTGTTCATCGATACCTTAGATTTGTTCATCGACACCTTCTATTTGTTCATCGATTGAGAATGAATTTTTTATTGAAGAAATGAAATTTTGATTTGTCATTATGAATGGTTATTGAACAGGTTCGTTTTTTGTGTTAAGAGTGATATTTGATTAAGAGAAACATGTTTTATCGTAATTTTTCCATCAACACTTCAGATTTGTTCATCGATACATTCGATTTGTTCATCAACACATTAGATTTGTTCATCAATACATTCGATTTGTTAATCGATTGAGAATGGTGTTTATATTTTGTTCATCAATATCTTGGATTTGTTCATCCATGACTTATATTTGTTCATCAAAATATTAGGTTTTGTTCATACATTTTTTATTGAAAAATGAAAGGATATTGTTCATTACGTAGTAAATTTGTTCATTACTAACTGCTAATTGTTCATCCAAAACCCGAATTTTGTTGATTGATAATGCGACAATTAAGAATACTATGCTTTTCACCCTAATGCAACAATTATGTATTAGAAATCAATGATTAATGAGAGATATAATTGGGAACATAGGTCCATGTCCTGCTGTTGTGTCCAAGCTTCTTGCATTTTACACAAGTCCTTTGCTCCTTGTTTTCTTTCTTCATTGCCTTCTCTTTACCTCCCATAATACGCCCTTCTTTCTTCCTGCCCTTTGTCATTGCTCGTTCAGGAGGGTGTACCTCAATAACACTCGGTCTGCTTCCCAAGAATGTTTGGATTGAACTCTGCCTTATTGATGTAGATGATTCTCCTCCCAATAAGCTCATATATGTTTCCTTTTTTTCCTTCAAGAAACATATCAGCTCTTTGAGTTGTTCGGTGTTGTTCCCTATGGCATTAATGCAAGAATGTACCTCGCCCAATAAATCAACAATCAACAGCTTCTTCTCATTCATCAAATCACATTGTTCAACTGCTGAACCTTCTATCTCAAAAGTAGGAGTCAGATTTGATGTCTTCGTCCATCTATTCTTGATGTATTTAGTTGGCACCTTCCTCAACCCAATGTTTTTGAATACAAAAAACATATGGCAGCATGGAATCCCGATATTGATGAACTTATTGCACGAGCAAATGCACTCTTCGTTTTGAAGCTCATGTTTCACAACATGTACCTTCCCAAACTGCCCGTTGATGTGATACTCGTGAATGTTGTCTTCCTTTAACAAATTGCTTAGACCACATTCAAATACAGAAGCAACAATTTCTGTCTGGACGTCATAGAAGACATTTATGGTGTAAACAGATGCACAATGTCTCTCTAGATCCAATGGTGTCATTAGAGTTTGGGAGCTTGTTGACGTTTCAAAGTCTAACCTCTGCTTATTGTGCCTTTGGGAATCAATTGCACTCTCAAACGACATCATGAAGATAACTAGAGAAGATGTGGATCCAATGAAATGCGAGAAGAAGAAGTTCTGACTCTCAGACCTTGATGTTGTTCTAAGAAGTCCACCCATGTTTACATCATTGAAATACGCAAGGATCCATAAGTGACGTAGATCAAACATCAGCGGCAACCAAGTGTTTGATTCAAGTCCAAATTCAGCAATAATGGAATGCCAAGTTTCTTCAAAATCTTCCCTGCTAATTTCATTGCTCCAAACAAGCTTGTTGAACTTGCTTCTAAATTGATCATTGTTATACACATCATTTGTAACCTTTGACGGTACCTTGAACATGATATGCCACATGCAGAAACGATGCACATCCTTTTCAAAAACCTTTTCAATTGCCACTCTTACTGCATGATCTTGATCAGTGAGAATGACAAATGGTCCATTGCCCTTCATTGCATCTTTGAATTTTTGGAATAGCCAAACATAAGATTTGATATCTTCTTTTAGAAGCAACCCAAAGGTAAAAGTAATGCTCTTCTTGTTGTTGTCAACCCCTGTGAATGGTACAAACACCATTTCATACCTGAAAGGCACAAAATTAAATTTGTTCATCATATATATGTGATTTTGTTCATCAGTATGTACGATTTGTTCATCAAAAAATACGATTTGTTCATCAAAAGAATTAATTTGTTCATTTGTAAATTCCTGAAGGCAAGTATTAATTTTGTTCATCAGTATATACGATTTGTTCATCAAAGGAATTAATTTGTACATCATAAATAAGCTTTTTCATACTTGTTTGATTTGTATGCTGCATCAGCTGAGACAACATCTCCAAAATATGAGAAGTTCTTCATTGCAATAGGATCACACCAGAACAATTTGGTTAATTGATGTTGTTCATCGACATCATATTCAAAGAAAAACGTTTCACATCTTTCTTTTTTCTTGAACAAGTTGTCAATAACCATTTGAGCATCACACCCAATCATGAAGGAGTTCAGATCTCTTTTAAAATTCTTGAAATCAATTATAGTTGCACCAATTTTTGCATATGAACCAACAAACTCCTTGTAGACTTGGTATGACTTGCTTGTACCAATGTTTGCTCGTATGCAATGTTTGCTTGTACCAAACTGTAGTGTTAGTTCCATCTGAAGACTTTGTAATTGTACCAGCACGTGCTTGGAAACCACATGCATTTGCGTATGCCATGTAGAAATTTACTTCTTGTTCCCAGGTTTTAAACAACATCCCCTGTTTAGGTCTTAAGTTGTCATCACAAAATGGTATGTAATAATGTGTGTTGCCAGGTGAGATCACGATCTTTAATTGCTTTTTATCTTCTATTTTTCCTTCATTATAGGGAAAAGAAAGATGTAAATACGCAATTGTATACGCTACACGTACAATTGATATTATTGAACAAATGCATGATAGATATGAACAAATCCGCGATAGCTATGAACAAATGCTTGATATCTATGAATAAATTTTGGATTAACAAATGTGTAATATCAATGAACAAATTCGAGATATCTCTGAACAAATGTGAACTAATGTATAGTCTTCTCAAATAAATCATTAATGCCCTCAAAACCATAAAATGGGAGTTTTCCTATTGGTAATGCTTAAACATAAACAAATTTTGACGATATATGCAATGAAACTTTTCAAACTCGTGTTGTATTAGTGTTAATCAGGGAAAAAATCTGAACAAAGCTCCTTTTCGAAGATCGTAAATGTTTGTGTTTAATCAGGGAAAAATTCATTTATTACCTGGTTCCATTAATCGTAATGAGTCAGATCTTCAAAATTGTAAATCTGATCAAAGCTCCTTTTCGAAGATCGTAAATCGTTGTGTTTCAATCCTGTTTAGAAGCTTTATTTTCGCAGAGGAAGAAAGATCTTTTTTTGGTTTTTATTTGAAAAGAGAACAAAAAATTGCCTTTTCTTTCGGGTTAGCTTGGGCGACAAGTACGTTTGGTAGCGTTTAGTTGCATGCACGCTTTTTTTTTATGAATTATTTGGACGCGTTTCGCGCGTCCAAATAATTCATGCTAGATCGACAGTTTAGATGCGTTCTCTTTTTGCACCCTAGCGCCCATTCGCACGTGATCCGTTCTCCTCTTATAGCATAAGTGGTTTCATTTCTTAAAAAGATAAGATAAGATATTATTATAAATAAATAAATTATATACTCATAGTTATAAGATAATGTTATAAGGCATGTTTCTATCTCATAAACTAAAGATATATGGGTAAACTATTTTAAGATGATATTATTAAATCTTATACTTGGATATTCCTGTATAAGTATTGTAGAGATTGCTACTTAAGGAAAGTTCTAAAAAAAGCCTTACTACCTTATAAGTATATTTATATAAAATGATAAGTCTTTTACGAAGAGAATAAAAGAAGAGAAGGATGTAATAATGAGAATATATTATAAAGATTTCAAAAGATCTTATGATGAGGTGGATATTAAAATAAATATAAAAGAAATAAAAGATCTTCAATTACAATAGTATTTTAAACTTTTCACACCGTAAGATGAGTTTTATAAAACCAATAATTCTTTTAAGAAAGAATTTGCTAAAAGGGCAATTTCACTACTCCTATTTAGCCGCTTGTAAGTTAAACTCGTTTTTTTAGGCTTTTGTCAAATATAAAAGCCTTTTTTATTTTTTTTTCTCTCATCCCCTAAAATCTAATCTGACTCTCTTTTCTCGTTCTTTCTTCTTCGCCGACGATGGAGATTTCTGAATTCTTTCTCCCGATTCCCTAATTCCGTCCTTATTCTCTCGATTAGTAGCAGTTTTGATTCTTCCCTCTAGATCCGTTATCGATTCACTGCATTCAACTCGTAAAGGTATCTATTTTCGTCCTGATTCTCCCTAGTTCCTTCCTTCCTAGGTTTTTTTATCAGCAAAACTCGGAAATCGATATCTTGATTTCTCACTATACTGTGAAAATTTCTTGCTTTTTATCCCCAATTTCCTCTACGAGACACGTTTTCTGGAATTCTAGGGTTTTAGCAATCAAATTGAAGGTTGTGGATCTGTCTTGCTCGGTGCTTTGAATGACTGAATCAAAAAGTTCCACACTGATTGGAAAATAGGGACTGATCTTTGGAAGTTTCTACTTTTACTTCGTTTTTTATCTGATAAATTAATCAAGCACTTGCTATGCTGGTAAATTATTGGCAATGGAGATGCGTCAAAATCAAGTAGTTTTAAATAATGAAACTTGAAAGAGGTGGGTTTGTATTAGTGTTAGTTGGCAAGAAGGAATGCTTCCGTTCACTTGTGAATACACCCATGAGAATGGAATTCAAATTTTGCTTAGATGTTTCATTACTCTATGGGAAAGAGGATTTCAGTGTTGGATGAACTGAGTCAAGTCATTCAATTTATTATATTGCTGCACAAGAAAAAGTTGGTAGAATGGCAATCAATTTTGTAATGAAAAGAAGAAAACATAATTCACATTTTAAAGATTGTAGCAGGACTTAGATTTGTTCTTTCTTTCTGGTTTCACTCTTGAATTCTCACTTGTCAAAATAGGGCTTAAGTTCACATATGTAGTGGTTTTGTAACTGTTCTTTTTTATTGTCATTTTTGGTATTTGATGGAGGAATTCAATTTTAGCTTGAACCACTAAATAAATAACAATTAGGTTTGAACGTGCTCATTGGTCTTTGGTTTGATTTGTTGCACTGCATGACCAATATTAGAATGGAATCGATGAATGGTTGAATTTTATCTAGTGATTTTGGATTTTTCTATGTAGGCTGTGGTGCTTTCTTATTTGATTTTTTAGTGATGACAATTGTTTTTTTATGTGGTGATAACAACTATTTCTATATGATGATAACATTTGTTGATAACTATTTTTTGTGATGATAAAAACGAACCAACTTTAAGTGATTGACAATTTTGATGACACTTGATGACGGTTGTTTGTCTTCAAGGCCCTTTGATGACAAAAAAAAATCAATCAAACCGTCATCAAGTAGTGATGACAGTTGATGGCAATCGAACCGTCATCAAGTAGCGATGACAATTAATGACAATCGAATCGTCATCAAATAATGATGACAATTGATGAGATTCGAACCGTCGTCAAATAGGGATGACATTTGTGATGATAGTTGATGACAATCAAACCGTCATCAAGTAGTGATGACAGTTTATGAAAAAATCGTACGTGATGACACATATTTGATTACACTTTAAATAATGATACTAAAAATTATATGTGATGACACTAAAAAATTAAACATGATGATATTTGATGACACTAAAAAAATTAAGCGTGATGATAAATATTTGATGACAACTTTGTTTTTTATTTGTGATGACAATTGTTTTTTATGCGGTGATGACAACTATTTTTATGTGGTGATGAGATTTGATGACAACTATTTTTTGTGATGATGATAAAAACGAATAAACTTTGAGTGATGACACTTGATGACGGTTGTTCGTCTTTAAGACCATTGTCATCAAAGCCCTTTTGATGACAAATTAATCGAACCGTCATCAAGTAGCTATGATAATTGATGACAATCAAACCGTCATCAAATAGCGATGACGATTGATGAGAATCGAACCGTCATCAAGTAGAGATGACATTTATGATGATAGTTGATGACAATCAAACCGTCATCAAGTAGTTATGACAGTGATGAGAATCAAACCGTCATCAAGTAAGGATGACAAGTGATGACAGTTGATGACGGTTCGAACCGTGTGATGACAATTGTTTTTATATGGCTGAATGCCTTTGATGATACTTTTTGTTATCAAAAAGTTATCATCAAGACATTTTGATGACACTTTTTACCTTTTATTACACTTTTGTCATCAAAAAATTGTGATGATGGTGAAAAAAATTGTGATGACGGGGGATGACGGTTTTTGTATGTGGTTGAATGCCTTTAATGATACTTTTTGTCATCAAAAAATGTCATCAAGACATTTTGATGACACTTTTTTACCTTTCATTACACGTTTTGTCATCAAAAATTGTGATGACAATGAAATAAATTGTGATGACGATGAAAAAATTGTGATGACGGTTTTAAAAATGATGATAATTGATGATTTTGATGATGGTCAATGCCGGTCAACGGTCGGTCAACGGTCGGTCAACGGGTGGGTCAACTCGGTCAATGGGCAAGTCAACTCGGTCAACGACCGAGTCAACTCGGTGGGAGTGGGGTGGGGGTGGGTTATGGGGGGTTTTGCTATTTAGCTAATTTTCACACACTCCTTAATATCTACCTAATTAGCCTCTTTTTTTTTGCTATTTATTTAAATCATCCTTCTTTTAAATGTGAAAACTACATCTTAATGACTATAATAAAGATATTATCGTTGCTTGGTTATAATAAGAAAATAATAAGTTAAGTTAAAAAGGAATATTTTAAGAAGGCATTGGTTTCAAAATAATAATGAATGAAACTAAAATAAGGATTTTTATAAGGAATAAAAGGATATTACAAATTTAAAATAATAATAAGGAATATTATTATTTTATTCATATCCACCAAAATTATTATAATAATAATTTGGTAAATTAATCTCTTAAGAAAAATAAAAGAGATATTTAGAACTTTAGAAGAATTTGAGAATTCTTAATAAAGTTATCCGTATATCTCGTGTCTTTAAGTCGAGCTTCTGTTCTGTTACGAGAACATCGTTTTCCGCTCGATCGTTATTACAAAATCATTCAAGCTAAGGCAAGTGGAATTTCTCCTTGTAGCCTTTATAAATTCATTTCGTGAAATTTCTAGATGTTGGGAACAACTTGTTTGCTAATAATAAACGAACCTAGGAATATCGATTGTTAGAAATAATGACCCCACTGTTATCGTTATTTCGATATTTAATATTTGATAGGACTATTATGCTAGTCTTGTTTGTGACCTTGATTGTTTACGATCTCGTTTAGAGATCGGTTTGAATGAATTAGTGAGGGGTGCGGGACTAACTAGACACCTCTATATAACCTACTAAGTCGTATGCCTCCGTGCTTAAAGTACGACTTTCAAGATCATGATCTATGTCCGCTCCTATGCAACAAAGGGATGAGTGGCACCGTAGCTAAGTGTCGGAACTGGGTTCCCTTCAGTGGTCCGGGCCCATGCATGCCCCCACACTCTTTAAAAATCAGCAATGTAATTGAAAGTTTTCATCAGGATATATGATAAGTGCCAAAGCACATTTAAAAGAATTCAAAACTGGACCGGTCTCAAATGATCGATCCGGCTCTCGGTCCGCAAGGGCGCGAGAGGTTTTCAAAACTTGTATGAATTAATAACGTTCCCAACATACTTTCTATTCTAAGAAGTCTACAATCTCCTAGTTCTTCTCTCGATTATCGAGTTATCTCCTCTCGAGATACACTCTTCTCCGTCCCGATAAGCCCCACATAAAGACCTACACCTTAAAACACATCCCGATAATATCTCTCTCGAATATCATAAATTACTGAAATACCCTTGAGAAGTTCTGTTCTCACTTGCTTAGTCTCCTTAGACTAATTCCGCTTTTCCGCATTTTTTCTTGGTATTTCTCGCCCTTCGCGACAAATGTCAGACTATAGGAAGTCACACAGAAGTGTTGAAGACAAAGTCTAGAAGGTTCCAGAAGCGTTATGCAAGGATAGGAGGTCAAGGCAAGACAATGTTGAAAGAAGAAAGGAATTTTCATAAGAGCAAAGCATTCCGAAGATAGTGCACCATCTCTTTTATTTTAAACCAAGCAATTCATCATCACATGAGTGGTCTTGGGTAAATATACTTGTAATTTCATCGCGTCATTTCAACCCTTTTTATATGGGCTTCGTTTTCCTCTACTACATCATTTGTAAAATGACTATCAATGTAATGAACGACAGTTCTTATAAATAAATAAAATTCCGCTTTTAGTCAATTTCATCTTTAATTACCTTTAAGTATTATTCGTGAGTATCCGTTTATTTATGTAACGTTTATGTCAATTTCCGCATTTCTATAAGTTTTAATATCATTATAAAGCCTTGGGTGACTTTGGACGGTAAAGTCCAAGGTCATTGGCGGTAATACCCAGTGTTGCAAAATAGGGGTGTTACAAGCTTGACATGTTTGGAATGTGAAACCCCTTAGGAAAATCGACAACGGGAGGAGAAGCTTCATAGCCATCTTCGGGTTCCTTCTCAATGGGATGCGGGATTCTGAGAATCCTTGCAATCGTCTTAAAGAGAGGCTTTACTTTCTCTTGGATCATTTGCTAGATGACCTCCTCAATGTCGAGAAGGTTGGGAGTAATCTCGTTGCCTTCTATCGGCTGCTTAAATGGGACCCTTAAAGAGAAAGTATCTTGGGTCGTCATCATCATTTCAGGAAAGGTTACCACAAGTGGATTTTGGATGATCACCGTCTCTTTAGGGAAAACTCCTGCGACGGTCATAGTCTTTGCTCGTGTGTACTTACGATCTCAAAAAATCATTTTCAACTATTAGTTGTGCCGCTCATGCGTTGTATCTGGCTATTTCGGCTATTAATTAATAAAAGTCTTTTTGAAGGGCATCGAGATTAGCAAAGATGTCATCCATGGTGAATGGTTGGTGTTTGGTAGGAGGTTGATTAGTAGTATTTTAACTATCTGCCCCATTGTGGGCGCAAAATTATTTTGGAAAAAAAATGACCAACTGAGCACTTTAATGTCCTTGATAGGGTCCAAAGGTATATCATGAGATCGGGTTGACGAGAGAACGGATGAAAATGATTAACGAAAGCTTAACTCCTTTTATTAATTATAAACAAGCAATTACAAGATGAGATTCGGGGTTTAGGCCCGTAGTCTTGCAAATATTGCAAGGAAAAAGACTTTCAGATGCTGACAATCTTGTCTAACAATGGTGGTCGTCGAGAGTATTGAAAGCTATGAGGGTGTTGGGATTACCAGAGGGGGGATTATTCTGTACCAATGTATCCGTGTCTCGAGGCTATGCCCTTAGATCCCTTTATATAGTTGGGAGAATAACATATAAGTAGTTACAACATAAAGAGATCAAGAATAAACTTCCACCTAAAAAATAGGTCATCATGGACGTTGTTGAAGACTGGTCAAAGGTGGTTGTAACTAACCCAGAGATCTCGCGATCTGGTTTGCATTGCAGGATATTCAGATGACGATGACGGTCTTTGTGACGATGATGGTCTTTGTGACGATGGCGGTCTTTGTGACGATCGCGGTCTTTGTGACGATGGCGGTATTTGTGATGATGATGGTCTTTGTGACGATGACGGTCTTTGTGATGATGGCGGTCCTCTGACGATGACGTTCTTGAAATCGTACATGGAATTTTTGCGTCCAAAAGACCTCATCGAAGGGTGAGACCCTTAAGGCAATAAGTTTTTTTAGTTGAGCAATAATGATAGCTACCAAAGATTATAGAGATTATTCATATGTTGCACTAAACAGAACATGAGACCTGTAATTAGAGCCTTTTTTAGAGTGAGTTGGAGTCTCCCCATTAGAAATTCAAGAATGTGCAAATAAAGCATCTAATAGATACCAATGAGGCGAACAATCAAAATATCCAACCGGTGAATCAAGGATGAAAAGTTGTAATCACCAATGTTATTAAAGTAATATGATTGTTACCTTTTAAGAAAATAACAAAGAAGCTTTAGAAGATCCATAATGATGATTGGTGGAAAAAAAATAAAGGAAGAGTATTGTGAACGTAGTGAATAAGTGAAGAATGTTAAATGAAGCATGTAGAAGATTATTAGATTTGTTTAAGTGTCTTTCATGATATACTATTTTTTGAAGAATATTGAGTCCCAAAAGGTTATAAAAGAAGAAGGCTCAAATCCAAGCTACACATTAAAGTTGTAATATCAATGTCTTTGTCTTTTGATGTTTCATTCAAAAAATTACAATTATCATTTAATGTTCATTTATGTGGCATTGGAAAACTAACTTGATAAACTACACTTTGTTTTTGTACCAATCCCAAAATTCCATACAAATAGGATAAAAGCATATGCCAATATTGCTACACGTATGTGTCATCTTTAAAGTAATCTATTGTAAACATAAAATTGCTTTTACACCACCCAGATGTTCCAAAATTTTGTTTCTAGGACAAATTTTTCAGAATTCATTTGGGTAAGTATTCATCGGAACGGACATTATTAATTAATTAAGGCCAGGGATGCGAGGGAAAATCGAGCCTTAGTTGAATCTCCGGATGCAGAGGATTTTTCGCCTCAGGAATGGGACGTGTGTCAGGCATAGAATCAGACTTGCAGGCCGGTTCTATGGGGAGCCGATTTTCAAGGCCGGTACTATCCTACTCAGAAATTAGGAAATGTTAAATGTTAAGTGGAATGTTAAGAAATCAGGGAATGTTAAGAAAATGGAATGTTAAGAGGTTAATTTAATTTACTTTAATAATATTTTGTATTGTTGATATGTAATTTAATATGGATGAAAACTAAAAATATTATATAATGGTTAAACAAACAAAGTCAGAACAAGTTGATTAATTACGAAAATACATCGAAATAAAAACTAAAATCGTACATTGAAATAAATCTAGAAATAACTAGGTTCTTGACTCGAATATTCGTGTGGATAACTCCCACCAAAATGCATACTATGACGGTGAGGTTGTGGAGCTTGACTGGACCCTTCGTCGAGTGGATAAAAACGACTATGATAACTATTGTGACGGTGAGGTTTGGGAGGAGGCTTCGATGGTGGGGGAACTTGCCTAGGAGGGGGAACTTGAGGAGGAGGTGGAATAGGAGTTTGCGTCAAAGCACCATAAATGTGTGTCCACATTGGCATCAACTCGGGGTACTGGTCCAAGACATGCATATTATCTATTATATAGCATTTCGCGTAGTTATGAGCTTGTATATTATTTAAACCATATAAGATGTATAAGATTAGAGAATAAATAATGTAAAATCAAATAAATATAGCAAATCATTTGAGTTATAAGGAAATTACAAAATTTAATTTCGTACTGCAATGATGATATTGCCTACTTGAGGCATCGGGGGACTTTCGTTTCGATTGAATCGGTTTCTAGGGGACGCTCTACACACCTTCTTGTGAGAGCCTGACACGAACCATTGCATATAGTCGGGAGCCACATCCCACCCATGGGTAGAATGGGGCTAGTTCAGAATAAACTTGCTAGGTGTTCGTCATGGAACGCCCATTTGTTGCAATAAACATTCTAACCATATAAATAATGAAATGCTTACGTTTGGGTTATTTCAAATGACAAGTGCATAATGGGCATCATAGTCTACGAGTAAGTCTTTTATGATTGGCCCACCTTCATCAACGCCACCGCCACCGCCACCGCCACCGCCTTCATCATCATCGTCGTAATCCTCATCCTCATCATCATTTGGATCATCCTCCTTATCATCATCGTCATCCTCGTCATCATCCTCGTCGTCATCCTCATTTACTTATCTAGAAGGACCCACATCACGTATATGACTAAACGAGGATGCAAAATCGGTAATAATAATTTCCCATTCCGACCTCCGTTGGAATTGGTGGGGCAATGCGATCTTCGTCATCCTCATTCATTGGTTAGGCATTACGATCCTCAATGCAAATGGGCCTTCTCGATATAGACCGAGAATCTCCATATCGTCTTTGATGTTGTTTTGACATTATGGAATCCTAACAAAAATTAAAAGTAAAATTTATAAGACAAATAATTAATAATTTATATAAAAAAATTCGAAGAGAACTAATTTATGAATATATTTACCATTATCTTTGAACCGACTTTTTGAAGCATACTTTTCTTTTTGGGAGCCAATTTCTACCGAAATATTAAGATTTGTAAGGATGAGAGAATTTGTGTGTGATAACAAGACGGCTGGAAGGAGGCATATATATAGGAATCGACCTTGAAAGCCGATCCTCTACTGAAAAAAATGGAGGGCCCAAATTTCGGCTTTGTGGGAGCCTGTGGATTGCCAAAAATGGACGGTCTAGAATCGGCTTTGAAAGTTGGCTCCTCATTCATTTGTATCTCACACGGATTGCCAAATTGGCAATCCAGGTGGCAGCAGATCTTTGTATCACGCGGATTGCCAACTTTGCAATCCGCCCATTATTTTTTTTGTAAATTTGCTTGTAAATTTATTAACTTTAAAAATTTAAAAATTCACAATCTGCCAATTAATTTTTTTTGTGACTCTAAAAACTAAAAATTGTTGATCATTTGTAAAATAAAATTTAAAAATCCAAGACATGTTTTAACTTTAAAAATAAAAAATAAACAAATTAAAAGGAGTAGATTTGTATTAACTAGAAAATAAAATATTACGACTTGGAAAATGAGTAGATTTACAAGATGAAAATATCTTACTCATTTTTCGTCTACACTTCCTTAATAACTAAAATCTAGTACATAGTAGTGGGATCGAGTCCATGGCGCACCTGATATTGAGCTCATAAAGCCATCTTCTCGCTAAAGTAAGAGTTATGTCATTAACGATGAGGCTGCTGATTTGCCGAGGACTAAACTGGTGTCTGGATGTGAGGCTAATCATGGTGATGATGGAATGCTGTTATTAATGATATGATTTCTGCTGGGGAAACTTGTGTGTCTGCTGATGTTGAACTGAATGTGTCATCTGTTATTGCTGTCACAAAGTATCTCCCAGTTGTTGCACAAGTTGTTGCCAAAAATCAACAGCCTAGCCTGTATTGTCTCTTTATCAAAGAAGATGGTGGGGCTGTGCCACCTGAGTTGCTACTGGATAGTACCACCAAGTCTAATCCAACGCTGGGGAGAGGTAAAGTCGGGGTTGTTTTGATGAATATAGCTGAGGATAACGCATGTATTGTGCAGCCAGCTGCTGAACAGGAGCTACAACAGCCTCTTGTTGTTGATTTTGCTGAACGTCGGTATCCTGCAAACGCAGAAGTGAGTCAATAGCTGCAGCAAAAACACTCACATCCTGGTGTTCAGGAAAAAGGGTTGAGTGGAACAGTGGCTGGTGTTTTAGGCCTAGAGCTGAATGCAACATCACGATCTCCAAGCGTGCAGATCATGGGCAAGACATATCCAACTTCAAGATTGAATAATACACAAAGTTCACCTGGATAGAGCATTAAGGGCAAACGAGCTATCTCAGCGGATGTGCGGCTGAATTTTCTCTCGAATGTTGATAAAGACGTATATAAATTTTCAGTTGAGGAAGTAGCAGATGTGGAAACGGATTAGAGTGCTACGCTTATCGAGTTGCTGATTGGGGGCAGAATTCAGAATGATATCCTGGTGGAGTGATGGTGTTCAAGTTTTGCACAGCTGAGGATAACGTGTGGGTCCTAGAGAATGGTCCATGGTTCGTAGCGGGGAATCAACCTCTTATTGTGAAAGAATGGCAAACCGGAATGCCTATAGATTGGTCTAGTTTCAAATCAATTCCAGTTTGGGCGAAAATTAGGGATATTGATCCAATTTTCTTGTCCTCAAACCATATGATTGAGGTGATAGGTAACATGATTGAGAGACCCACAAGTATGGATAGGATCACCCATAAGGTGGAAAAGATCTCCTATGCTCGCATCTTAGTAGAAGTCACCACAGAGGAGATTAAGAGAAAAGAAGTGGTACTTGAAAGCTATAACAGTACCATCTATAGGCATAAAGAGGAATTTGAATGGTCCCCTTGGGTTTGTGAAAAATGCCAGCTTTTTGGCCACACTACCTCCAAGGTTGGGCAAAGGCTTGGGTTGAAGTTACAAGAAAAAACACATACACAAGGTGGACAAAGGGCTGTAGCTGGACAAGTTCATTCACAAAGTTGTCACGATTGGTGGTGAAACGAGGGCATCCGGGAAAATCCTTGGAGACAACCAAACCAGATCCGGCTAAGGGTTTGGTCTGGAAAATGAAAACTGTTAAGCAAATTCAAGCAACAGAAGGGCTAGTTGAGGAAAAAGAAGGGAATGCACCAAACAACGTTGTGGAAGGAAAACTCCCTAATCCCTCAAAGCTGAAGCAACAAATGGCTATCAAAGATAAACCTCGTGTTAAGTAAAGTTAAAGGCAAAGAAAAGGTTGAAGATGAGTGGGTCAAACCAAAACACGCATCAAGGCCTAGGTCAAAGGAAGCAGTAGAGAAGACACTAACACCATGGCTGAATGGAGACAAGGGAGATTTAAATTCATTTGCACCTCTTAAAGACCCAGGATAATCACCGAAAATTAAGTGGGTGGGCTGTTTTGATATTGGGGTTTATTGGTTTTTGCAGTTTGAACCTAACTTGTAAGGGTTGACTGGTTCATTGTTTTTTGAGGCCATTATAGGCCGGCTATAGGAGGTTCTTAGGGTGTGTGTCTCGGTTTTTAGCTAGGGTCGTAGGGCTATTTTTTGGATCTACGTATCCATGTTTTGAGTATTGGGTCATACACCTGGTTTTGTTAGGCCCGCTTGGCATGTTTTGACGGATCAGTGTATTCTTGTCTAGAGTTGTAGTTTCTCACCTTGACTGACTTAGGACAAGTGTGTTTTGTATTTTTTTCTTCCCCCTCTTCTATATATTTACCACGTTTCGAGCATCAATGAATTCAACTTCTACCACACCTATTATGGGAAAATCAAAATTGAGCAAAAGGAAGGCAAGTGTGTGGACCTCTACTACACAAAACCATAATTCAGCCATCAGTGAATTATTCATGAGTAAAAAGATGAATATATGTACCAACACAAAATGATTTGAATCGCCCACTAGAACAATTTCAAATACTTTATCCACAGGAGAACTGACACCTATTCGTAATAAAACTATAATTGCACACTAGAATCTCGTAGCTGACGCCAAGGCATGCAACGGCATGTAGTTAAAGAGTAGAGATCATCTCATGAACACGCTCATGTCTAACATCAGTCACCCTTGAATAAAGATCTATGTTTGCACTAAATTCCTCCATAATGGCAAGCCTCGCTTGTTTCCAATCTTTTTCGGTTTTCCACACCAACTCAGCCAATGATCGGAGTTTTCCACACCAACTCCGCCAATGATCGGAATCCACAATGTCTATCTGATGAAAGGATCGATGGAGGGAATGATGGTGCAAAGAGATCGCCACGAGAATCCAAGGAATTCCGACAACAAACACCACGCAACTAACCCGTCTTAAACTGGATGGATCTTCCTCGTCTGAACTCTGATTTGAGTGATTCCAATTCGAGAAGTTATATCTCTTAGTCTAGATTAATCCCTCAAAATATGAGAGAAAGATGATGAGTGGATTGAAAGTTATATCGAAGTTACTGAGATGGTGCAGAAACCTCCGAGATGGATGATAGATCGAAATGGGAAGAGCAAGGGGATATGGATGCTTGATAACTTGGATAAGACTCACCAAGCTCTCAAACAATCTAGGATGCTCGAATTGTCGGATATGACTCACCAACAATTGAACAACGAGAATTGAACGAAACAAAACAAGAACTTTGAATTGAAAAATGCAAGGAAAAGAGAAGCAAATTTCGTCCAAGTCTCTCAAGGGAGGAGGGGGATGTACGACCATATAACCTAGATAACAAGCCTCACAAAATAAGCCCCCTCATTTAAAGAAAATTACAAAAACAACCCATAAAAACCGAGAGCCCATTAATCGTCCTTAACCGTTAAGTTGTCACTTATCGAACCATGATGTATCATAAGACTCCAACTTTCACCTTTGCTAACCAAATTCCAACTTATGAGCCATGAGCTTCTCCTTGATCTTGTCAAGCATTTCCCTAGCATGTGCTCGAGTGATGCGCCGAAGATAGGGCGTGGTACCTTGACTTGGCTTCTTAGCGCCTCGGACACCGGCCTTGGATATTTGTCCAAGTGAAGACCCTCCTTTGTCGTGCAAATTGAACTTATCTTTAGGGCTGAGATCTTCACTCAAATCATGGAGCATAGTCCCTTTAAAAGTGCCCGAAGAAGTGGTACCATTCATCAAAGGCCAAGGCGCGCCAAGGTCGGAAATCAGCGTGTGCAACGACGCCCCAATATGCACGGTACTGTGGGGCCATGACTCGATAGATGGAATCACATCCTCCTCCTCCCCTTTAAAAGGATTCGTCCTCGAATCTATCAAGCCTGTAAAACAAAGGACACATCGAGGGAAGCACAAGTAAGTACACTCTATAGAAGTCAAGTTAAGAATAACATTTCCAATCTCAATATGATAGGCCAGAAAGTATGCACTAGCTACACCACTTCTCTTCCTATTCTTACGGGTACATCTCATAATAAAGCAATGAAGAGATTGAGTGTAAGTAGGCATCAATGGAATTCTATAACCTATATGCATCCTAGATGACATGTATTGGGCAAGAGAACTAAAATGGAAGCAAGAGTACTTAGTCCTAGATGTCACAAATGCATGAAAGAAAACTGAAATTATTTGATGAAATGCATGTGACACAACCAACACGTAGTCATAAATATAGAATAGAGGAGTGCAAGAAACTTCCCTGAGAAGTGCACTCATATCACCGTGTGAGCTCAACAATGGAGGTAGGGCTTCTATCTCCCTTGGTGTGGCATTCTCCATGACAAAGACATCTTTCTTGGCCTCCACAAGAAAAGGAATGTAATCACCGCTTTGAGTGACTAAAACAGCCTCGTCCTCCTCATGGAGCAAGAAGGGCAAACTTGAAGGAATCATAGGGAACGCATCCATACATGGTTTAGCCAACGAGTTCATGGAGCTAGGAGTGATGGTAGGACGACACTTGATTTTAGGAGATGATTCCACAACTTCCTCCTCTTCTTGCAATATGTGCATCAGTTTTATCGGACACTTGACGGTGATGAGTTGTTCCAATTCATGGAAAAGAATCTCTCTTTTTGGTTGTTCTATGTCACTCATCAATCTTTGTTGGAAGGAAGTCTTATCCCCTTCAAAAGGGTGCGTCCACGAACCCAGCTGACCTACAAAAAAGGTCAACACACAAACCTCCTTTCCAAGCACAACATGATATGACAAAATATAAGCACAAGCTATGCCACTTTTCTTTGCAATCCTATTGGTATGGTACATGACAAAGCTATCCAAAATATGAGAGTAATTCAGCCAAGATGTCAAGTTTTGAGATAAAAGTAAGGAAGAAGTGTTACTTCCCCGAATGGCATGCACATCGTAGCTTGGGACAGTTTTCAGCTCTAAACTGTTCAAGGTCGTTCTCTTAGATCCGAGCTCCAAATTGAGAGATTCCAAGTTCCAGATTTAGCTTAAGGAGTCTACTTCATTTCCTCCAAATTTGAGCATCATTCGACCAATGAGTTGTAAGTTACACCTTTTTTTCCAAGGTGGTGCAGATTTATCCGAGAAGGAAGTTTCACTTTCCTCTTTCGAGTTGACCAAAAATAGGGGCGTAGAGGGCCCCCCTTTGGCTATATTCTTGTCCTTATTTTCCTCTCGTTGAGCAAGCTTCTTTCTTTGCTCCTTGGATGCGTAATCCAACATTATCTCATGGGAAGACATCGGGTGCAAAATCACCTTCTTTCCCTCCATTTGGAAGTGGTATTCGTTGGATATTCCATCGTGGATCGCTTTCTTGTCAAATTGCCAAGGGCGTCCCAATAGTAGATGACAAGAGGTCATCGGGACAATGTCACACTCCACCTCATCCTTGTATGGCCCTATAGAAAAAGAAACACGAGCCCTCTCCTTGACTTGGATAGGGGCGTTAGAGTTCAACCAACACAAAGGGTAAGGTAAAGGTTGAGGAGTAGTACTCAAAGAAAACCTATCCACCACCTTTTGACTAATAATATTGCAACATGAACCGCTATCAATAATCACACTACATACCTTATCCACGATCTTACATTGAGTGTGAAAGATAACTTCCCGTTGACTAGGCCTGGTGGTATTCTCCGTCATGAAAAGTATTCGTGGGACCACCAAGCACTCTCCATCCTCTCGTGTCTTCTTGAGCTCCCCCTATTGAGGTACTTTTATCCTCTCCACTTAGTTAGCGCTTTGTAGCACACCTGGTAGAGCCCCCGTTTGAGGCACCCGTGCTCTATCATCTCGGTTGCGCACTTGGCTCTCCAAATCAGTCAACCTAGTTCCCAAAGCCTCAATGGATTGTTGCAAGGATTGTTGCATGGTTTGCAACATGGCAGCCACCGAACTAGTGGACGTCTCCTCAACTTGCTCCTTATTCTTGTCATCACCTACACTTGTCATTGTAAAAACAAGGCAAAGATCAAGGTATAGAGGTCACACGAATTAATCACCAAGACTTGCCCGAGATGAAAATCCGACAAGTTGCAAGTAGGCAAAAACAACAAAGACAACAAAGAAAGAATTCACCACACACTTGCTTAGGAAAACAATGTTAGGAAGCTACTAAACCACCAAGACTCAACACCAATTATTTCGAAATTAATTAATTATTTTTGTTTTGTTTTGGGTAGGCCTTTGCTAGCCACTACTAGAAGACGACTTTTGTAGGCCTTTGCTTTGCACTACAAGATGACTACTCTTTCCGTGCCCGACCCCTTATTAGCTTTACGCCGCCGGGCAAGGTTTTTCTAGTCTTTAATCTTTCTTTCTGTGCCTGGCCCCTTATTAGCTTTACGCCGCCGACAAGGTTTTTCTGATTATTCAACAAAAGATTTCAAGACACTTAAACAACAACACAAGATGTCTCGTCTTGGTGTCGTTCCCGTATCCTAGCACCGTAACCGACAACAAGCATGTAATGACATAAAGCGATCAAAAGAAAGCCGAATTATGGACTCAAATCCCACGTTTTTCGCTCAGCCAATTTCAGTAAGACACACTTAAATCAAGCACTAAATGAAGGCATTACTCAAGCATCAAAGGCAACCTTTCAACTACCAAATTAAGGACCTTTGGAGTTCAATCCATGGACGTTTTTTGGGCATGGTTTTAAGCCATGGCTGAGCACCAAAATCGACCAAACAACAACAATTTCAAGACAAGAAAACGTCCACAACACAAGGCAACAATTCGGACAAGGCCGAACACAACAACAGCAACTCAGCCCTAGAGAGTTCAAACCTAAAACTTGCAACAAGTGGAAATTCAAGGTCGGAACAAGATTTAGATGGCGATACCTTTGCGTGGCTCTGATACCACTTGATGAAAGGATCAATGGAGGGGATGATGGTGCAAAGAGATCGCCACGAGAATCCAAGGAATTCCGACAACAAACACCACACAATTGACCCGTTTTCAACTGGATGGATCTTCCTCGTCCAAACTCGGATTTGAGTGATTCCAATTCGAGAAGTTAGATCTCTTAGTCTAGTTTAATCCCTCAAAATATGAGAGAAAGATAATGAGTGGATTGAAAGTTATGTCGAAGTTACTGAGATGGTGCAGAAACCTCCGAGATGGATGATGGTTCGAAAATGGAGAGAACAAGGGGATATGGATGCTTGATAACTTGGATAAGACTCACCAAGCTCTCAAACAAACTAGGATGCTCGAATTGTCGGATATGACTCACCAACAATTGAACAACGAGAATTGAACGAAACAAAACAAGAACTTTGAATTGAAAAATGCAAGGAAAAGAGAAGCAAATTTCGTCCAAGTCTCTCAAGGGAGGAGGGGGATGGACGACCATATAACCTAGATAAAAAGCCTCACAAAATCAGCCGCCTCATTTAAAGAAAATTACAAAAACAACCCATAAAAACCGAGAGCACATTAATCGTCCTTAACCGTTAAGTTGTCACTTATCGAACCATGATGTATCATAAGACTCCAACTTGCAGCTTTGCTAACCAAAGTCCAACTTATGAGCCTTGAGCTCCTCCTTGATCTTGTCAAGCATTTCCCTAGCATGTGCTCGAGTGATGCGCCGAAGATAGGGCGTGGTACCTTGACTTGGCTTCTTAGCGCCTCGGACACCGGCCTTGGATATTTGTCCAAGTGAAGACCCTCCTTTGTCGTGCAAATTGAACTTGTCTTTAGGGCTGAGATCTTCACTCAAATCATGGAGCATAGTCCCTTTAAAAGTGCCCGAAGAAGTGGTACCATTCATCAAAGGTCGGAAATCAACGTGTGCAACGGCGCCCCAATATGCACGGTACTGTGGGGCCATGACTTGATAGATGGAATCACATCACTATCCGCAATGATTGGCCTAGTCAATGTGATGTAATATTCCATGAACCCATCCACATTCCCCACCCCGAAATCCACACTCATCACAACTATATTTTCACTATTTTGTATCGGTTCCTTGTTCTCCCCCTTCCCGTTCCCCTTCTCCGTCCCCTTCGCTTGGGTCTTCTTAGGTTTCGACTTCTTAGTGGTACTCGAATTTCCGTGGGCATGCTCTAGCCATGTCTTGTCCCTTGGTTGCACATTTGTAGGGATTTGTGGTTTACTCCTAAATTCATCATGGGGCGGCTCATTCAATATGGACTCATCCGGTCTTATTTGATCGACATACGTTGTCATAATATGGTGCACTTGATCATCGATAAACAATCCACCATTCAAGTGATGACCGGATCGATGGAGGAGATGGTGGTGCAAATAGATCGCCTAAGATTGGACGGAAATCTTCACTTGGCTCGACGGTGGCTGAATTTTTTCATGAATAAAAAGGGTAGATCTCCCTTGTCCGGACTCGAAATTGGGTGATTCCAAAGTGCATCATTAGATCGTAGAATCTTCTTGAATCCCACAAACTGTGACAGCTAGATGATGAGTGGTTCGAGAGTTATAGCTGTTGCACTGAAAAGGTTGCAGAAGAAGATCCTCTCTTGGATGAGTGGAGATAGAAATGGTTCGAATGGAGGTGGATTGATGGAGCGTTGGATATGGATGTTGAGTCTTGGATATTAATCACCAAGATCAACAAACTAAGTTGAAAGAACGTCGGATATGACTCACCAACGATCAAACAACGAGATTGAAACGAAAAGAGAAAACAAACTTAGATTGAAAAACAAGTAAAAGAGTGATCATTCATGGTTTCAAGTCTTTCGAGCAATGAGGCCAAAACGAGACTAAATAACCCTAATATCACGCCTCACCCATTCAGCCACAACTCCCAAGGAAATTACAAAATAAACCCCATAATTTCAAAAAACACAACCAATTGTCCTTAAATGCAAAAGAGTCAACTTGAACCAAGAGTCATAAAGAGACTCCAACCTTCACCTTCGCTGACCAAAGTCCAAATTATGAGCCATGATATCCTCCTCGATATTGTCAAGCATTACCTTAGCATGTGCTCGAGTTATGCGCCAAAGATGGGGCGTGGCGCCTTGACTTGGCTTCTTAGCGCCTCGAACACCGGCCTTGGTTACTTGTCCAAGCGAAGAACATCTCTTGTCGTGCAAATTGGACTTGACATTAGACCGGGATTATTCACTAAAAACATGGAGCAAAGTGCCATAAAAAATGCCCGAAGAAGTGGCACCATCCATCAAAGGCCAAGGTACGCCAAGGTCGAAAACCGGCGTGTGCAACGGCGCCCTAGTGAGCAAGCGTGTGATCTGTTTTGTTTGCAACCTTTTTCGTTCATCATCATCATCTCCAATCTGCGATCTCATTCTCTCGATCTCATCTCTTTAGTGTTTGTTTCAGTTTGGTTTGTTGAATCAAGTCAATTGGATTGTTCTAGTTCTGATTGTTAAGGATCAAACTAATTAATCAATTGGATTTAGCGTTAGAGCCAATCCAATTGAACTATCAAGTTGATTTCTTCAATTTATCCATTCAGTTTCGTGCACTCTTCAATTCAGTTTCATTACTTGCGTCACAAGACACTAACTTGAAGAGCATTGTAGGTTCAAGTTTTACGTTACAAGGCAAGATCGGGACTTTGTGGGTCATATACGAGATTTCTAAGGAGGATTTTGAGGCAGTCACATATCAAGTGGTATCATATTCCAGCGTCAAGCCAAGTAATATTTTCTTTCCTCAATTTACTTTCTAGTTGATTAATTTAGTTTTTAGCCTTAAAGTTCATACCTTTTCTATATCTTATACACTTTGAGACCAAAGGCTGAATTTTTCTCCAACAAACCACCAAATTCCGCCACCACCACCATCCACCACCGCCGGACCACCCATAACTGGTGTCGCTCAGTAGCACTGCACTATCCACCACCCTGGTCCGAACCTAACCCCACCAACCCCGAACCAATCGCACCACCCTAGCCCTAGATCACCAACCCCAACCCTTGAAACCCTAATCCTAGCCGCGGCACACCCCTCACCAAAAACCCTACCTTGCACAAACCCTAACCCTAATTCCCCTTGTTGATTGCTTGCCCCCAAGTAATTAACTTCCTTAGGAGATATTTCAGGGATTTTGTGTACGTTTTTGGTTGAATTGGTTGAGTTTATTTACAATATAGATTAACAATTGTTTTTCCTACAGTTTTATGAGTTTTTCATTCATATTGCATGATTGATAGAGATTCATATTGCTTGTTTAATATTTGCTAATTTTTTCTATTGCATCCCATCAAATTCGACCAGTCCTATTCTTTTGAGTTTGGTTCAAATGAAAAAAAACTCTTATCGTAAAAAATGAAAAGTGCACTACTAACTAGGAAAAGTGCATTACTAACTAAGAAAAGTGCAATCCGAAAAGTGTACTACAAAAAATACGAAAGGTGCACTACAAAGTACGAAAAGTGAAATGCAAAAAAGTGCACTCCAAAGTAGGAAAAGTGCACTACGAACTAGGAAAAGTGCATTCGTTTCATTTTTCAGGATAAGAGTTTGTTTCATTTGAACCAAACTCCTATTCTTCTTTGTTAATTTGGCTTCTAGTTGGTGTCATTGGTAGTTTAAAGTCACTTAGTTAAAAAAAATCAGTTCGAGTTACTACCCTGTTTGCACTCGTTATTTACTTTAGTTGTTGCTTTACTTTGCTTTGTTCGTTATAGCACAAGAGTAGTTTGTGCATAAAGTAAAAAAAAAGAAGAAAAAGAAGTGATCTGCCCCAACTAGTTTCAAGCCACTTTCACCCCTAGTGATTGCTTGCTAGAAAAGTAGCTAAGTAAACTAACTTTGAAGAAAAGTTAGTGACGAAACAAAAGTCACTTTAGCCTACCCTATTTCTATCCTTGCATGCTTAAATTTGGCTTTATTAACTTGCATAGAGTCAATTGAGAGATTATGATGTGACTACGCCTCGGAAGCCACATCATGGTTTTGACGCCTTCGATACTGAGCAATCCAACCTCGGTGCCGACCCACCTGACCTCGGTGCCGACCCGCCTGACCTCGGTGTCGACCCACCTGACCTCGGTGCCGACCCGCCTGACCTCGGTGCCAACCCGCCTGACCTCGGTGCCGAGCTGCCTGCCGAGCTCCCTACCAAGTTGCGTAACGAGTCCTCGGGGCGCGCCAACAACACTCCTTGGCCTTATTTAGGGAGGATCACAAGAGCTCGATCTCGTGTCTTGCAAGAAGAGCTTCAAAATGGTCTCTTGAACCATGGTGCGCCGATCAAACATAAAGACGACATGGAGTGCACGTTGCTTGTCGCCGGGCGCGCCGAGGCCATGACGGACGCCTAGCTTGTTCCGAGTTTGGCGTCTCTTACGTGCTCATTTCAAGACACAATTAATGTCGGGTTTCTAAGGGTCTTTTTGTCTTAAATTTGGTTTAATGGCTGGTTATTGAAAAGGCTTGTTTGATGGCTGAATTTAGGATAAAAGGGGCGCCCCTTCTCCCTTGCTAGACACCTTGAATTTGATCATGAAAACACTTGTTTTGTATTGCCATGTTTAGGCTATGTTTTTGAGGCGTTTTTGCCTTGAATAAAGTTGTTTGTTTTTGTTTTCCAATTCTTGATTCGTGAGTCATATCGGATCAATCTTGAGATCCAAGAGCAAGGTGTGTCACATCCTTGTCCTTGAATTTCGTAGTCTGAGTTTCGAGTGTGGTGAGTCATATCCACATCCTAAACTCATTCATATCCGTCACTTTCACAACTCCACCATCCATTACTGGTTTTCCAAAGCTTTACACGTCCACCTTCACCAATTCCGAGGCACTCCATCCGTTCCCTTGCAAAGAAGAGAGCAACCGAAGTTACCTTGCACCGACTCCACCGATTCGATCCTTATCAGATTACATTGTTTAAAAGCTTATAAAGGGATATATTGCATTGCTTGTCTTATTGCATACTCGATATTTGCTTGAACTGCATATTTTCCTTTATCTATCATTAGAACACCATATCTACACCTTTACTCCCTCATTTCAACCCAAAAACTGAATTAGTTGATTGGATTGCTTTGAGGCAAGTTTTGGCTTGATTAAGGTGTGATATTGCTTGTTGTGGTTTGCTTTAGAACACACTACTCTCTCTCGTTTTATTGCTTGTTTCAGAACAATGGTGATCCCAACTAAGCCTAACTCGGTTGAATTGAATCTCACTAAGGAGGCAATCGACTTTATCAGGTTGTCCATTAGTGAGAGCATAAGGGAAGGACAAAAACGATCTATGGAAGTCGCAACGGAGGCGCTCAACCCGAGAATGCAGCGTATTGAGAAGCAACTTGCAACATTAATTGAAGCATCCCAAGCAAGTCAAACAGTTTCCCTTGCAATGGAGCTTTCTAGTGACCCGAATAACGCATCAACTAGCAACAAAGGGAAACAACATGTAGAAGAAGAAGAGGATCCTCTTGCTAGCTACAATAGAGAACACGACCTTCCAGTCCAAATGTCTCCAAATAGTGGCCGAGGAAGAGGTCGTGGAAATGGGATGAGGCAGCCACCGGTTACACACCAACAATTCTACACTCAACAATCGGTGTAGCCTAATCAAGCCATCCATCGTCAACAACAACAATTCAACATTCGTTATGATGATGTGACTTATGGCTTTCTAGGGGAAGAGCGTCCACCTTGGCATCCTCCCCTTGATGATTTCTACAATCGAGCTGAAGATGTAGAAGAGATCCCACCAGCCTATGGAGTTAGAAGGCCGAACATCAACAACAACAATAACCAGCAATTGGCTCAGATTGGAAAACGGGATATCAAGATCAAAATTGAGTCATTCAGTGGAGAACTTAATCCCGAGAAATATCTAGAATGGGAGCAAGCTACTAGCTTCATTTTAGACCATATGGGCTATGAAGAGTGGGAAAAAGTTGTTGTTGTTGTTATTCACTTTGCTGAAGTTTGTTATGAGGAAGAAATATGTTCCAGAAGAACATACCGAGCACATGAGGCTTAAAGTTGTCACATGCAAACAAGGAACCAAGTCTCCAACTGAGTACTTCAATGAGCTTGAAGATTTGAGCTTCAAGGATGGAATTCATCATTCCCAAAGGTCTCTAAGGACCCATGGATGGAATGAATCAATCTATTCAAGACACACTTGAGATTCAACAAATCAAGGATCTCAATGCGTTAGTGCATTCAGCCCAACTACTATATGATCAACAACAAAGGAAGAAGAAGGAAGCTTGGAATGCACCAAAAAGGTATACTTGTAACTCTAGTTCAAATTCCAATTCTTATTCTTCTAACCCTTCTATGCAGCAAAAAGGAGCTTTTAGCTCATCTAAACCAGCAGGTTCTCAAGGTCAAAGACATCCCACAAATGCAACTCAAAACCAGCAAAGGACATGTGATATCATGTGTTACAAATGCCAAGGAAGAGGTCATTACGCTAAGGATTGTCCAAATCAAAAGCAAGTGCTCCTTACCACTAATGGTGGCTATGTGAGTGATGAAGAAATACCTCAAAATAAGGTGGGGGAGGAGAAAAATGGACAAGAAGAGGAGGACGTGGAGGCGAGGCCATAGAACCTGATTGCACCGAACAGCCTTTAACCTTGGTAACCATGCATACTCTTACTTTACAAGAAACACCTAGGCTAGATCAAAGGAAAAATATTTTTCATACTAGGTGTACTGTGAGGAATCAAGTGTTATGCATGATAATTGATAGTGGTAGCTGTGTAACATTATTAATGCTAAGGTAGTTGATCAATTACAATTAAAAACCCAACCTGGGGCTACTAGTTATGGTCTCAATGGCATTAATGATTCAAATGGTTCTAAATTAGTAACTCATCAGTTCTTAGTTCGTGTTTCCATTAGTAATTATGTTGATGATATCATGTGTGATGTGGTAAACATGGAATGCACTCATATCTTGTTAGGTAGACCATGGTTATTCGATAGGAGAGTTATTTATGATGGCATGCTTAATACCTATTCATTTAACTATGACGGGAGGAGAGTGTCTCTTCTACCATTGTCACTCCAACAAGTTTTACAAGACTAGGTATGAAGGAAACAAGCTAGGGAACTTAGGCGTGCCAAGGAAGAGAAGGAAGAGGCCAAAGCAGCAACCAAAGCGGCGGCGCAACGCTCGGCGTCCGGCGCACTTACAAACAACACCGGCGTTTCCCATTCTCCACCCGGGTTTTCTGGCTCAAATTTTAGGGCAACATCAAGCACAAGTGGAGCTACTGAATGGTACAAAGAACGCCGAGAAAATCCCTCCCAATCGTCAAAAGTGCCGAGCCATACCTCCAGCAATGCAGTTGAGACGAAAACGGGCCTATCTCCCAATCCACTCGGGCGTTCTGGCTCAAATTTTGGGAGAAATTCAAAGACTCAGAGAGCTACAATACATGAAGAAAAATGCCTACAAAATGAGCCAAAAATCGGCTTAAAAGGCAGTGTAGAGAAGCGCTCTCTAGTAGCACAGTCTAGTACTTCTTTCCCTACTTTTTTTTGCTTACTTCTTATGAGGAAAGAAATATTAATTATAAGTTAAGACATCTCCCATCTTCCAAAGTGTATTCGGGATCTATTACAGGAATTTGAAGATGTCATGCCTGAAGAGTTGCCACAAGGCCTTCCACCAATTAGAGGCATTGAGCATCAAATTGAATTGGTGCTCGGAGCTTCTTTACCAAACCGTGCAGCTTATAGAGCAAGTCCATAGGAAACCAATGAGCTTCAAAGACAAGTACAAGACCTCATGGACAAAGGCTATGTGCGTGAATCCCTCATCCCATGCGCGGTTCCGATGATTTTGGTGCCAAAGAAGGATGGCACTTGGAGAATGTGTGTTGATTGCAGGGTGATCAACCAAATAACAGTTAAGTACCGTCATCCCATTCCTAGTTTAGATGATATGCTTGATGAATTTCATGGTGCTAATTTCTTTTTAAAAATTGATTTAAGAAGTGGGTACCATCAAATTAGAATGAGGGAAGGGGATGAATGGAAAACTGCTTTTAAGACTAAGTATGGTTTATATGAATGGTTAGTAATGCCTTTTGCATTAACTAATGCACCTAGTACTTTCATGAGGCTTATGAACCATGTTCTAAGAAGATACTTAGGAAAGATTGTTGTAGTCTACTTTGATGACATCTTAGTTTATAGCAAAACTTTGCATGAACATGTAGATCATCTTAGGGCTGTTTTGGACACTTTGAGATTAGAAAAGCTTTTCTTTAATTTAAAGAAGTGTTCTTTTTGCTCAGAATCTACTGTTTTTCTTGGTTTTGTTGTGTCTAAAGGTGGATTGAAGGTAGATGAAGACAAAATCAAGGCTATAAAGGAGTGGCCACAGCCGACTACCCCAACCATGGTGCACTCATTTCTCGGCTTGGCTGGCTTCTACAGAAGATTTGTGCATGATTTCAACACAATTGAAGCCCCTCTCCATGAGCTTACAAATAAGGATACATCATTTAAATGGAGAGAGCAACAAGAGAACACCTTCAACACTTTGAAGGACAGGTTGTGCAACGCCCCGGTGCTCCAACTCCCTGATTTCCCAAAGCATTCGAGATTGAGGTGTATGCATCAGGCCATGCCATAGGAGGCGTCCTCTTGCAATACAAGAAACCCATAGCTTATTTTAGTGAAAAGCTTAGTGGGGCTGAGTTGAATTACCCTACATATGATAAATAACTTTATGCTTTAATTAGGGTGTTTAAAACTTGGTCTCATTATTTGTGGCCTAAGGAGGTCGTTATTCATTCTGATCATGAGGCCTTGAAGTACTTGAAAGGCCAATCCAGAATCAATAGGCGACACGCAAGATGGGTTGAATTCATGGAGACCTTTCCTTATGTTGTAAATCATAAGAAAGGCAAAGAGAATGTGGTAGCTGACGCCCTTTCTCGCAAGTACGTTCTCTTGAACCAATGTGATGTGAAAATCCTTGGATTTGCAATAATTTAGGAATTGTATGCTAGTGATCCTCACTTTGCTGAAATTTACAAGAATTGCATGTCTAGGGGAGAAATAATTTCCTACTTTGTTGATGATGGTTATTTGTTTAAAGCTGGAAAATTATGCATACCTTCATCTAGTATACGTAGGCTTCTAACTAAAGAGGTTCATGAATCAAGAGGACATAGAGGGCTAGAAAAGACTTTAGAAGGCTTAAAAGAACACTGCTATTGGCCAAAAATGAGTAATTATGTGCTTAGGTTTGTCAAAAGTTGTGTTGTGTGTGCTAAAGCTAAATCTAGATTACACCCTCATGGCTTGTACCAGCCCTTACCTAATCCTAGTTCACCTTGGGATGACATTTCTATGGACTTCATTTTTGGATTACCTAGAACTAGGAAATGTAGAGATTTAATCTTTGTGGTAGTAGACCGATTTTCCAAGATGGCTCATTTTATTCCATGTCACACGACTGATGATGTTGTGCATATTGCTGATTTGTTTTTTAGATAAGTTGTTAGATTGCATGGCATTCCTTGTTCTATTGTTTCAGATCAAGATGCTATGTTTTTGAGTTATTTTTGGAAAAGTTTGTGGTCTAAGATGGGAACTAAGCTGTTATTTTCTACCTCATGTCATCCACAAACTGATGGGTAAACTGAAGTTACTAATAGAACGTTAGGGGTTTTACTTAGAACATTGCTTAAAGCTAACCTCAAACATTGGGATGATGTTTTGCCTTTTGTGGAGTTTGCTTATAATAGGTTAATCCATTCAGCTACTAGAATGACCCCTTTTTCAGGTTGTTTATGGACTGAATCCAAGGACGCCAGTGGACTTGACGCCTCAGTCATACAAGGGAAAAGAGAGCTTTGAAGCTGACAAGAGGGATGAGTTTGTGAAGAAGCTACATGAGAGAACTAAGATTCACTTGGAGAGGAAATCCATGAAGTACAAGGCCCATGCTGACAAGGGAAAAAAGCAAGTGATCTTTGAAGAAGGTGATCTTGTTTGGGTGCATTTTAGGAAGGGGAGGTTCCCAAATCAAAGAAAGTATAAGCTAGATCAGCGAGGAGATGGACCATTCAGAATTCTCAAAATAATCGGCCCTAATGCTTATCATGTCGACTTGCCTGGTGAGTATAATGTCCATCCAACGTTTAATGTGGCTGATCTATCTCTTTATGTGCCAAATTTTGATTCCGACGTCGAATCAGAGACGATTCGAGCTCAAGTGGAGGAGAATGATGCAGTGAAGCCAACCATGTCTCCAACCGACGTCGATGAGTTGATTCGAGTGCCTTCTGACGGAATAATCACAAGGAGTCGAGCTAAGAAGATAGCTCAAGGCACAACAACAATCTTAGTTCGATTGGAAGCTGTTGTTGAAGAGTCAAGCAAGACGAGATGGGTCACGTGCATTCGACAACAACTAAGCTCGGATTCTATGGATTAACTATATGGGCCGAAATTTCACTCTATTTCCATATTTAGAAACATGTATTAGCTTGTCTCACTTTAGGGCTGAATTTAGTAAGTGACCGGGTGAGATAAGTTGTTACATGGGTCAAAATCAACCCTTTGACTTGATCAATCTAAATATGAAAAATATCACTTTTAATTTATTTTATATTAGGCGTGTTTTTATTTAAATAATGCAGAGAAATCAGACATAGGCATATTGTTAGTGGTTGATATTCTCCCTCCTATGTTTGTTATATCTTTTAGCTATTTTAAGTTTGTTAGGATATTTTCCTTAAATAAATAAATAAATCAGCCATGCTTTATTTTATTGGGGAATTCCGTATGGTACCCCTGAATTTTGTACTTTTCCGGATGGTGCCCCAAAAAAAACTTATTCCGCGAAATACCCCCGAGTTTTGTTCCGACTTTGTCCCGTGCCCTTTTCACACAATTTATGCAAAATTCCGTTTAGATTGATTAAAAAGAAAAAGAAAATAAAAATAAACACAAATAAAAAAAGAAAACAAGTAAGTGAATTTGAGATAAATTGTGAAAAATAAATTGTTTGCAGCATAATTTAACAGAAAGGGGAATTCCATCAAAAAAAAACGAAAAGAATAAGGGGAAACATGCTATGAATGATGGAACTACCTTCTGAGGCATTGGAGCCAGAACTTTGGGGATTGAGTAAACATTCGTGTCCGGAGGCGTACACCTGCATCGACCAAGAAATTCAAGCTATTAGCACAATCGAAGCTCTTGCTTCGGACCATTTCGATCTCAACGTCGGCGACCGAAGAGGCGTGGGAGGAGGAGGAGAGGAGGGGCTCGTACTCAACATCGAAATCCTTCTTGTTGTCGACCTCCTCGACCTCATCATCGTCCATCTCGTAGTCGTTGGGGCCGCTAGATTCACCATCGCCGTCTTCAACGAAGGGGGTTTATTTTTCACAATTTATCCCAACTTAATTTACTTGTTTTCTTTTTTTATTTGTGTTTATTTTTATTTTCTTTTTCTTTTTAATCAATCCAGACGGAATTTGGCATAAATTGTGAGAAAAGGGCACGGGGCAAACTCGGACAAAAACTCTGGGGTATTTCGCGGAATAAGTTTTTTTTTGGACATCATCCGGAAAAGTACAAAACTCAGGGGTACCATACGGAATTTCCCTATTTTATTTAAGGGGGATCTAGTTTGTTATAGCTTAGATATTTTATTATATCTTGGGAAGCAAGACATGGGGCTCTCTCTATCTATTAGGGTCGGCCATAGGGGTGCCTTGCTCTCCAAGGAAGACTCTAACTTTAAGAGCATTGTAGGTTCAATTCAGTTTCATTACTTGCGTCGCAAGACACCAACTTTAAGAGCATTGTAGGTATTTTACGTTACAAGGCAAGATCGGGACTTTGTGGGTCATATACGAGATTTCTAAGGAGGATTCTGAGGCAGTCATGTATCAGCTAGACTCATGCGTTGGCTTGTGGAGTGCCGGCCATGGTTGACACTCACAATTGGCCTCGGTGAGAAGGCGCTCGAGCTCCATGATTTGTGCCATCATTGTGTCCAACGGTGGACGTTGGTGCGTAGTGGGAATCGGGTGTGTAGTGCGGGAGTCCGAGTGGTGGAATCGAGCGCGGGCCGAGGGAGACCTCTCAGCCTCTGGGGTGCGGTCTCGGGGACGCAGGCGCTGAGGTGGCAAACTCTAATCCCGCTCATCGTATTGGGAACGAGGGCGTCGAGGAGGTGGACTCCAATCCTGTTCATCGTAGGAGCATCGTCGGGGTTTTGGAATTTCGCCATAATAGCGGGCCCGATTTTCCGGGAGTAAATAGGGTGGAATCCAATACGAGTCGTCCCTCGAAAGCAGCTTATATGGACGAGTGTTGACTCGTCGACGTGTTCGATCCCAAGAGTCCGAATCGTCTCATATTGTCGAGCAGGACCAAGACATGGCTCAACCTCTCGAGATTTTTTTCTCTCTCTTTTTTTTTTACAATATTACGAGATCTTCCACAATCCAAAAGATCCCGTTAAAAACGGAAACAATAAAAACTAGCCTAGAAAGAAAAAATAACAAGATCATTTATAAGATAAGATCTTTACAAATAAGGAATAATATTAAAACAAATAAAATAAACAAAGATATGCTCCAAAACTAACCCACTCAATCTCGGAAAAGATCCCCCAAAATCTAGGGTTTTCGAAACGGTGTGGGCTAGTACAAGGATGTGGGCGGGGCTGGATCCTTCGGCGCGGGGCTGGCACATCTCCAATTGGTTCTATGGACTGGACCATCGACACGTTGACGTCTCGCCGCTGACGGATCTTCGGCACGACGCTGATGCGCTGTTGCAACTTTGGTGCACACGTAGACCCAGTTGGGTCTATGAACTGAGCCTGTCGCTAGCGCTGTAGACCCGGCTTGGTCTATGGACTGGGTACACGGGATGTCGAGAGGGACTCGGGCCTTCGGCTTTGGTCGGAAACAAGATTCGTTCGAACCGCTTGACGCTCTGATACCAATTGATGCGACCAGGGTCACAAGGGCGGATATAGGCTCGAAACGTCCGGATCTACTTCCGAAAATCGTAATGGGGATAAATACGAGACCACAAAGTGGACTCACGAGCCTCTAATGCTCGTCGGAACGAGGGTGGGGCGAGGCAAAATCAAGGATAGAATGGAATCGGGGTGACGTAGGGCCAAGGCTAGGAGGAAACGGTCTCTACTATAACATTGGCTTCATTTTGACGTAAATATTACAAGGGTGAGTGGCTCCTTTATATAGAGGAGGCCACACAAAACCCTAGATCTAATTTGGGTGGTGGACTAGAGTTAGCAACATGCTAGACCCAACATCCAAGCCAAAATACTACTAATAGCAACTACTAAAACACGAAAGGGTGCAAGTAACCCTAATAGCCTAATGGGCCTTATGCTAGGTTAATGGATCGGCCTCTTAAGCATAAGAGAGCACACGCCTAAAATAGTAAAGACGGAATATGAAATGACAGAAATAGAAATAATATAAATAAATACATAAAAGAGAATAAGTCCTAATCCAAGGGGGTCTCCAAGATCTAGGACGTCTCGGGTCCGTAGGAGCTGGGTCCGAGCTAGGATAGGGTTGCATCGGCTTCTTAGCGCCTCGAACACCGGCCTTGGTTACTTGTCCAAGTGAAGACCCTCTCTTGTCGTGCAAATTGGACTTGTCATTAGAGCGGGATTCTTCACTCAAAACATGGAGCAAAGTGCCATAAAAAATGCCCGAAGAAGTGGAACCGTCCATCAAAGGCCAAGGTGCGCCAAGGTCGGAAACTAGCATGTGCAACGGCTCCCTAGTAGGCACGAGGTACCGGGGGTCGGTACCGAGGGGCCATGCATTGTTATGGTCGATACTGAGGTTCCAAGACTCGGTAGAAGGCTTGATAGATGAACTCACATCATCAAGTCTCCCATCATGTCTTGATAAAGCTCACCTTGTCCACAACACTATTCAAACCTTGGTGGAGGAATTACCTCAACTCCCTCCCACGTCAGTTTCCTCCAAAATGCTTGAATTGACTCTAATGGAATTGGAGTCAAGCTGTTTATACCAAACTGAACATCATGATGACAAGGAAGTCCCCGACTAGTTCTTCAAAATTGGTCGTTGCACACCTTAGGATCATAGTTTTTCTCCGGATCGTATATGAGCTTCACGTGATCTAGCAAGATATTCATGCATTTCTTTGACACTCTGTTGCACAACAATGAAAACACGATCTGCAACGGACCCTTCTGTTTGAGTACAATAGTCGGGCATGTGTTCCGATCCTTCTCCAAAAAACCTCGAATATGAATTACTTGGTCTTCGATTATTCCATGAATCTTGATAACAACATAGAGCAACCCATCCATTGAACTTCTCAACCACTTTTTCAACACTCAGTGTGCGGACTCAACCCTAAATATATGATAAATCTTTATTGTTATGTTCATGCCAAACTAGATAAGTAATATATTCATACTCCAAAAATACCATAATGAATTTGGGATTACCTATTCGTAGACGTTGTGAAGAAGTGAACATGCTAATCCATACATACTTTGACAATGCATTCTTCATAAGGGTCAAGCCAAACTTCTCGGAGATAATTGTATAGACCATCACTACATAAATCCAACCGCTTGTTGTATGTATCCACTGACCTTGAATAAAACACGCTGATACATTGCCTACCGAAAGTCGTAGCTATTTCTTCGTCCATTTTAAGGCTTAGCGCGTTTGCTTTGCAATTGTTATTGATGTGCACCCAATAAAACAAATGATGGGCGAGTGGAAAAATATGTCTTTAAGGCTTATAATCAAAGCTAGCTCACGGTCAGTCACACTAACTTGTTCTTTCAATACCCATGCATAGTGGGTGATGTTCTCTCGCGTCATGAATGCAAATCCAATGTTGAAGGTATGGCCCATGCAAGTGAAGCCCACCAACTCAAATAGAGGCATTTTGTAACTATAAGATAATAAGATATATACATGTTAATTAAAATCAATATATATACACAATCATAAAATAAAACAAAGAAATGAGATTATTAGCCAAATATTACACATTCGTCTTGTATGTTGTGTCCATGATGATGACATATAGACACATCTTCATCTCGTCAGTTCCTTCTACCCTTCTATTGGCCACAAAATATCCCTTTTCATGCAAGATACTCAATGTCATTTGGGTTACCCTCTCCCTAATCTCTTGTCTCCAAATTCTAGACCGGTAGTTGTATATTTGTTTCTGAGTGACTGCACAACCTGGGTACTTTTCTTGTATGAATGCCCATATCTGCTTGGGAAGCACGTATGCCAATATTAAGGTTCTCACATCTGACTTCATGTCATTCGTCATTCTTCTAGCATATGCATGGCCCAATAAGGTCGTGTCAACATTGTGATTGTGCTTTGCACATTTGACCTTCAACTTCCATGTTTCGTTTGGTTGAAGGAGCCCGTGCAACTCATAGGCAATTGCACTTCTTTGACACATATTTTTGAAATGTCTTTCTAGGTGTTAGACAAAATTTGTTAAAGGGAAACAATGTTGTACAAACACATCTAATTTAATGTTTTAAGTTCGACCCGTATCTGTACATCCTTACAACTCAATTAATAATATAGACACATTGGAAACTTTTGGAGTTAATTTTTAATTTGAGTTGCACCCGAGTTATAACGGGATGCCTACGTATCTCTTTAAAGAGAATCAAGCCTTACATAGTTCAGAGGTTTTCACTTTGGTTGGATTTTCATGCATCAGAGAATCGAGCCTAAACCCACCTTCTAAGAAGAGTTACCGAAGCTCAGTTCAACTATCATTTGCATGGTGCGGAGAAAACTAGATCCACCTTCTAGGAAGGGTTGTCTAAATCTTCTACTAGGACTTGGTTTTGATTTTTCGGTTTATGGTTGTGATTGAACTCGACGAGCATTTGCGCTATATGTCAAGCTTTCTACGTACCCTTGATGGGATCAAATCATCATAGTTCAAAAAGTCTTGGATTTGAATTTTTTGATTTGGCGACTGTACTCGATTGGATTTAATGTCGAGTTACCTACGTAGCCTTTTATAGGCATCAAGTCTTTACGTAGTTCTCCAATTTTAACATTTAGAATGGTTTATTTGAATGCATATTCACGTATATGGATTATATCATGTACGATTGTGCAATGGGCTTGGATTGTCTAATGGGTTCTAAGCACCTTAATATTAGATGAAGCCCAAATAGCACAAACTTAAACATTTGAACGTGATTATGTACATGCATGTAAGTTTGCATGCTTGTATTGGAAATTTTCTATTAAATATGGGCCAACCCATAGATGTTTTAATTTGCACCTAATATATGTATGAATTAGGTGTTAACAGAAATTCGAGTACTGCCGATTAGGCTCAAACATTTGCCAAATCTATGTGAAGGGATTAGCTACTGATATATGCCTCTCTCTGTTTTTGCTAAGAAAATCCGGATATTGATCATGGGCAATATTTGAAGACCACTACCAATATATTTGTGGTAAAAATCCGGATGTGGATTATGGGTAATATTTTCGACGCTCCATATATTCTATTTTGTGTGGGCTTTGTATTAGGATTAGGCCCTTTTGTAGTTAGGCCCAAATTAGCCAAATTTAGCTAGAGCTTTCAATCAACTTCTGCCATGATATGCATCCTTATGTACGTATGCATTGCATGCATTTTTCTTTTCATTTTTCTTTGTTCTCTTTTTTTTGTTTTAAAATCTTCCTTGTACAACTATATATGATTAGCATTCCCATGTAATATTTATTAGCATTTCTAGATATGCTAAATAACTTAACAATCAAAGAATGATCCTGGATTAGCTTTCGACATTCAGTCAGCAAATGAAAATCTTTGTGAGGTTGTAACACCTGTTGAGTGAGGAGCTGGCGGCTTGGAGGGAATCGGATTGGAGAAGGACTTGATGGAAATCCATCCGCTTAGCAATGAGAAAGCCCCCATATGATCATGAAAAACGCCACCACCCCCAGCAAGGCCTAGGTTCCCTTTCGAAACTGCATCAGTGTTTAGTGCAATCCAATTCAAAGGAGGCGGTACCCAATTCATAACTCTTGGCTGAGAATTAAAAGTCGGGAAAACGCGCCCCCCACTAGCCTTGGCAACAGTATAGGCTTCGATCGTGGTAGTAACCTTCAAACTCAGTCTATCAATTTCATTCTTAGCTTCAAAGACAAGCAAGTTCCTAGTCTTCCATGTGTACCAATTCATGGTGACAAAGGTTGAACTCCATGAATCCAGCTTTTGAATATTGAAATATAACCATTCTCGACAATTCATGATAGAGAAAAAATTCAACAGAAGCTTATTACCCGAAAGAGCTAGCCGCACTTGCTTGATTTGTGGGCAATCTCAAAGCAAGTGAAGAATCGATTCCACAAAGCCACACATCAGACACGCAGCAGTAGCAGCGAGATGTCGCTTCACTCTATTCTCCTTACACATAACAACCTCATGTGCAACCAGATAGATAAAATGTAGAGCCCTCTGTTGAGCATGCACTGTCCAAATTAATTTTGTTCCACATCGGGTGTCGCATTTGATACTCAGTTCCACAGACCAACTCATAGGCCGATTTTGTGCTGAAAGTGCTAGTTTTTGAAGGGCGTTAATGAAAAACATCATGTGCTTCAACATCTGCAAAAAAAACCACTTGAGCCAAACTTTGCAAAACATGAGCAGGGAGGAGAGGCGACAGTAAACTCCACATCCAACCGTTAGGCCCATAATAGTCAGCAACATTATTACACCGGGAATTCGTTGGAACAGAGGTCAAGGCTATTTCAATCAGCGGCACATCAAGCACCCAAGAGTCCAGCCAGAACAGAGCTTTTGATCCATTCCCAATGATGTCTCTTTATTTGGTGGTGTTTTCATATGTGATTTCCTTTGTAAATATGTTTCTTTTTCCCTTTTTCTTGTGTGTTTTGTTCCTTTTTAGGTTAGTTCCCGTATTTCTATGAGATTCGGAGACTACGCGCGTTTTATGTGTTTTGTAGGTGTTTTGGCATGAATCGAGGATCGATTTTAAGGAGGATCGGAACATGGAGCAAGGCCCGAGCAAAGGAGGAAAGAGAGGAGCAAGCCATGAAGAAGAACAAGAGGAAAGCCAACAAGAAGAAGGTGGAACGAGGTTCGGACCGAGTTGCAACCAACCTCGGGCCCGACTTGAAGTTTCAACCTCGGACCGACTTGCACAGTAACTCGGGCCCGAGGTCCTCCGTGTCGGTCCGAGTCGGTCACTGGACTACTTGGGCTCCAAGGCACGAAATTGTGAACTTCCACTTTTGCCCCTTATCTAATCTATAAAGGCTCTCTTGTCTTCTAATTTTGAGGGGGGTTCTCTCACAAGGAGGAGGTTCCCACACTTGGCAAGGAACCAACCCTCAAGAGGATACTTGGAGAGCAAGGAGGAAGGAGAGGAGAAGGTGAAGAGAGAGATGTTGTTGAGAACTCTTCCATATCCCTCAAAGAAGACGAAAGATGTTGTTGAGAACAAGTTCAAGAGGTTTCTCAAACTCTTGCAAGGTTTGAACATCTCTATCCAGTTCACCGATGCATTAAGCGAGATGCCATCCTATGCCAAGTTTTTAAAGGAGATTTTGAGCAAGAAGAGGTCGATTGTAGAAATGCAAGATGAGGTCAAGACCTTGGAGTTACCGCAAAAGCTAGGAGATCCCGGTCGCTTTGCTATCACTATTGGTATGGGATCTCAAAACTTCCAAGCCTTATGTGACCTTGGGGCAAGTGTTTCGGTGATGCCCGCTAGTATTTGGAGAAGGGAAAATTTAGGTGAAATGGAGCCCCGGCCGATATGTCCCTAACTATGGCCAACGGTTCCATCATCAAGGCTAAGGGAATATTGGATGACGTGCCGGTGCGAGTTGGAAAGTACTTTGTTCCCGATGATTTCGTGATCTTGGACATGCACGAGGACCCCTTGGTCCCAATAATCTTAGGAAGACCATTCTTAGCTACGGCGAGGGCAAGGTTTGATGTTAAAAACGGCAAGGTTTCCTTTGAGATTGGTGAAGAAAAGGTCGATTTTCACTTCAACAAGGCTTTGAATGAGCCGGACGCCTTGGCTATCCTCAAACTTGAAGAGAGTGCCAAGAGAAAAAGTGTAGAAGTGGAAGTTGCTAGTGAGGTCATTGTGTTGAGAAGTGACGAAGGGTTCAATAAACAAATACAAGCAAGGGAGTTGTTGGAACAAGTTGAGGAACAAGATGAGTCAAGGATCAATACTAGCCCGAGGAAAAATGAAGAGTATCCTTACTTATATCCTTTTGATGTTGGTGATGACCACAATTCTTTCCAAACTTTTGATTCCTACATTTGTTTAAGTGATTTGAAAGATGACTTAGGAGACTCCTACATTTGCCTTAGTGACTTGAAAGATGAATTGGTAGAATCTCCTAGGAATTCTTTGGATAACTTTGGTGTAGGAAAAGAGGAACATGATGGAGCAAGTAAGGAGGAGAAATCTCATCCGTTGGAGGAGTATGATGAGAGAGGCCCGAGATCGGAGAGCCATGCCTATATAGACCATCGTTGGTGGTTTTATGGGTATGAAGGCAATGGGAATGGGCATAACAATGGCGAGCAATTCACCGTGTTTCACCCGCCTTGAGGTTGAGATTAGGAAGTCAAGCTAGTGACTCTAAACGAGTGCTTCTCGGGAGGCAACCCGAGCTAGTAGCTTTCTTTTTGTAATTTTAGTTTGATTTTTCTTAGTTTAGCCTAGCTTTTCTCCTAACCAATCTCTATCTATTGTTTTGTGGATTTTTGGTGTTGTGTATTCTTCAAGGTTGTGTAGGATTTGAGGTGAAATATATAAATGGAAATATGGGGAAAGAAGTTGCAAGAGGATGGAGTAAAATTGGTGGCCCGAATACTCCCACATCGAGCCCAGGTAAGACAGGCCCGACATAGGGACGTCGGTCCATGAAGTCGGTCCGACCCGATTTGACTAGTTGGAATGCCAATTTTGCCCTTGACCTAATTTGTCCACTTCCCCCATTAAATACCATCCCCCACCTACCTACCATCTTCATATCAACCACCATTCCCAAAATACAACTCACCTTCCCCACACTCTCAAAGTCGGCCACCCTCTCACTCACCATACTCGATCCACACACTCTTCCTTTCTTCATCTCGATCCAACCACAAAAAGGCCTCCCTAACCCGATTCCAAGTAGAAATTTCAAGTTCAATCTCGTTCTTCATCCCCCATCTCGATCTAGATTGAGAAAGTTTGAGTTCTAAGTTGATTATTTGTTTAAAAGTTCAATACTCTTCAAATCCGGTATGTGTCACTCGATCTCTACCTATTTCCTTGAGAATTTTGTGCTTATATTGCATATATTGAGTAATTCCATGTTTGATTGAGAGCTTGAGCTTGAGCATCAATGGTGGATTTGCATGATTTGTGAAATTGAGCTTTAAAGTTGTTTATGCATGCTTAGATCCATTTAGAACTTCGATTAGGGATGTTTGATGGTTGAATTTGAAATTTAAGTGCATGACAGAGTAATTTGGGTTGATTTGAGGTTAGAGTCGAAGCACGAACTAGGTCGAGATCGACGTGCCCATGAAAGTCGGGCCCGAGTTGTGGAAGTCGGTCCAACAAGTCAGACCGAGGCTGAGTAAGTCGGGCCCGACATAGGTTGGAAGTCGATCCATGTTGTTTTTGCTCTCTTCTAGTGATATCATGTGGATTCATGTGTTTCATTGTTGGCTATAGCCTAATCATGATGTAGTATGATCATTCGCTTAGCCATTGTTAGAAGATATCCATGATGATTCATGTTGGATTGTGATGCATGTGTGTTTAGAGACTAAGTATGGGGTTCCCTTGCGTTGAAGTGTTGTTGTGTGTTGATGAGTGCTTTTGTTGAGTTGTATGGAGTTTATCTTGGACCCTTTTGTTTGGTTGGATGTGTGTAGGTACCATGGAGACTAGAGCTTCATCATCTCATGCGGAAAGGCCGAGGAAGAAGTCCAAGAAGTCAAGGAAAGAGCCAAAGTTGGATGATGTCTACTTGGAGGAGGATGAGCAAGTTGAGAGTTATGCAAGGTATATGGCGCTTGAGCATCACACAAGGTGGCTTGATTGGGAAGCCGTGAGGAAGATGGACATGGATCAAGCTCTTCCAAGGTGCTACTCTCACATCGGTCTCAATGGGATGCTAAGGTGGGACAACACCCATTATCCCGCCCTCACCTCGGAATTCATGGCCACGTTTGAATGCACTTATGATAATGTGGAGGATGAGGAAGGGGCGATCACTTTCCAATTGGGCAATGAGGACCATAATCTCACTCTTAGGGACTTGGCTACCTACTTCGAGTTTCCATGTCCAAGAGAAGAGACCGGCGTCGACAACGAGAAGGTGAACCAAGTGTGGCGACATGTGGCCGGGAAGAGCGAGATGAGAAAGGGCGCCTCCACAACCGAGATTGCTAGCCCTCTTTTTCGGGTCATGGTGCGAGTTTTGGGATGTGCAATCTATGCTCGCCATGAGTTGAGCAAGCCGATGAAGGAAGAGATTACGTTGCTACATGAGATGCTCTTCCATACCGAGAAGCCCATGAACCTTGCATGGGAGTGGGTCAAGATGGTGCGAGACTTCCAAAGCTCCTCTTGGATCTACTTCGGCGGGATGATAGCAAGGCTAGCCATGCGTCTAGGAGTTGATCTTAACAAGTATTCTCCGGCTCCGAATGGTGTTGAGTACATGAACATGAAGTATTTCAAGAAGGCCAACATCATCAAGGAGAAGCTCTACATGATTTCTTTGGCCCCTCACTCGAACTATGATGGTGTGTCGATCCGGTTGGCGACCAACCTCTATGATCTTTCTCGGTATCACAATTGGTACCAAGTATGGGCCGGCAAGCCACACTCATTTGGTGACCCCGAAGGTGCAAGAGAGGGGCGGCGACAACAACCTCAACACATTCGGTTTACCTCCCCTCCATCTTCACCGGATTTCGACCAAGACAACTTTGTGTTTGCACCTCGTGGGGAAGACATGGACGTCGATCAAGAGCAAAATGAAGAAGATGAGGCTTGATGGCCAACCTCCGAGCCACGCACCAAGCTCCAACATTGGCGGACCGAGGTACACACCACATCGGGCCCGACTTCCCTCAAAGTCGGTCCGGTGCCTATGAGGTCCCGAGGCACTATGAGCGTGGAGAAGGGAGCGGTGCAAGGCGAGAACAAGCTCAAGGTGGCGGTTATGAAGGCTACGCCCAATGGTATGGTCCGGGAATGGTGTTTCCCGAGCAACAACAAACGGTGGACATGTCCTTCTTGGCCAACCAAATGGCCCATCTCCAACTTCAACAAGAGAATGTTCTTCAAGAGGTCCATCAAGTGAACCTTCAACAACAACACATGTACCAACAACAACAACAATTGCTTCAACAACAAGGTGCTTTTCAAGCTCGCCAAGAAGAGATGAACCGAGCCCTCGGCTACACTAGGCGAGAGGTGGAGGAGCTTAGAGAGGTGGAAGACCAAAGGTGGCGGGTCCAAGATAGCTTCAACACATGGATGAGCGGGAACTTCCCTTCCCGTGAGGACCAATGGACGCGCCCGGATCCTCAACTCCAACCACCACCACAAGACTTCTACCAAGAGCAAGTGTACGAGAGGGAGCGGCAAGCAAGGCTCCAAAGAGGACGTAGGCGTGACAACCCCTTCGAGTGATCCTAGACATGTCATTGAAGAATAAAGAAATTGTGAGCTCTTCTTACTCTTCTCTCTTGCTTTTAAGTTTTGGTTTCCTTGTTTGATGGGGACATCAAAATTTTAAGTATGGGGTACGGGTAAGTGTGCTCATGATTTCACTTGCTTATGTGTGTTTGTTATTTTGAGGATATTTGTTTTTGGTTTCTAGTTTGTGTTTGGGATGTTTGTTTCTTGGTTTGTGGTTTGTGGAATGACATGGATAATTGATTTGGTTTTGAATGGATGAGTCTTTGTTTTTGGTTTTAGAGAAAAATTTTGCAAAAAAATCCATAAAAATTTGAAAAATTGTGTTGAAAACAACAAAAAGATTTTGTGTTTTGTAGTTTTTGGACTAGAAATTCCCATCTTAGATTGCCAAATGAAATCTAATGATGATGTGAGCATGTAATTCCTTTGCATATTTTCGGATGGTTTAGCCTCTAAAAAGATGTTGTTTTTGATGTGATCATGATATCTTGCTTGTTTTATTGAACATGGGAGTTCTAGGATGAGTTCTTATGCAACTAAGTATGAGTGACCCTTGTGAGATTGATTTTTGGCCATTTTAGGGATGCTTGTTCATATTTGCATATCCCTCATGTTTCTTGTGTGATTAGCTCATTCATGCTTAGTAAAACTTGCTATTGCGGTGTTTATCTATTTTCCAAGACCGTCATGAGATTTGTCCTAGCATTGTCACATTGATTTCGAACTTTATTCTTTTAGTCACATAAATGTTCCATATCCTACCATGAAGTTAATCCTTTGTTTGTAGCCCCGTTCTAGCCTAAGCCTTTGTTTGAAACTCCTCAAAAATATTATTCCTAGCCTTATATGACTTGACCCTTATGGGATTGGACTTTAGAAGAGAGGTTTGGATTGTATTTAAAGAGTTGAGATTCTCTTGGGTTTAAGGGCAAAGAATGGTGTTATGAATCATGTGGGTAGTGCATCTTTGTTGTGCAAAAAGAAAACAAAGAAAGAAAGAAAGAAAATGTTGGAAATGTAAAATGGAATGAAGGCAAAGAGCTTAAGCGAAGAAAAAGGGTCTGACCGAGTTACACGCCACATCGGGCCCGATGTCATAAGAAAGTCGGTCCAATGTAGAAAGTGTGGAAAATCCAACAAAAAGTCTAAGAGAAAAGATGAAGTGGAATGTTAAGTGAAATTTTGGGTTGAAAGGAAAAATGTTAAGTCTTTTGGGTGAGTGTGAAATTGATTGTGGAATTTTGGTGAAGTTGGTGAGAGTTTAGGTTGTTCAATCCCCATTGTAATCACCACAAGACCAAATAATTCCCACCTTGAGAAATACCAAAAGCCCCATTACAACCCGGCCGAATGGAACCTCTTTGAGGACCTCCATTGAGCCAAGTTCGAAATTCTTTGTGTACTTTGTATTAGGCATCTCTAGGTGGAGGAATTGGTGATATTAGCTTCAATAGTAAAGTCCTTACTTGCATGATTTTTGAGCTTGAGTGTTCATTGCTAAACCCAAACACATGATGAGTGATACACATTCACATATCCCTAAAGTGAGGCTTAGTTGCATTGACTCTATTCCTTGGAACACCTAATCATGTGTGATGATGCAATCTTGTTTGAATATCAATCACTTGTGCTTAAATGTGTTTTCGTACGAGGCTTTACTTGAAGATTATGTTTCGGTCTTGCTTACATTGTTATTGCTTGAGGACAAGCAAGTTTAAGTATGGGGTATTTTGATGTCTCTTTATTTGGTGGTGTTTTCATATGTGATTTCCTTTGTAAATATGTTTCTTTTTCCCCTTTTCTTGTGTGTTTTGTTCCTTTTTAGCTTAGTTCCCTTATTTCTATGAGATTCGGAGACTACGCGCGTTTTATGTGTTTTGTAGGTGTTTTGGCATGAATCGAGGATCGATTTGAAGGAGGATCGGAACATGGAGCAAGGCCCGAGCAAAGGAGGAAAGAGAGGAGCAAGCCATGAAGAAGAACAAGAGGAAAGCCAACAAGAAGAAGGTGGAACGAGGTTCGGAACGAGTTGCAACCAACCTCGGGCCCGACTTGAAGTTTCAACCACGGACCGACTTGCATAGTAACTAGGGCCCGAGGTCCTCCGTGTCGGTCCGAGTCGGTCACTGGACTACTTGGGCTCCAAGGCACGAAATTGTGAACTTCCACTTTTGCCCCTCATCTAATCTATAAAGGCTCTCTTGTCTTCTAATTTTGAGGGGGGGTTCTCTCACAAGGAGGAGGTTCCCACACTTGGCAAGGAACCAACCCTCAAGAGGATACTTGGAGAGCAAGGAGGAAGGAGAGGAGAAGGAGAAGAGAGAGAATCGGCCATAGAGAGGGAGATTTGATAGGTTTGGTTGATAGATTAGCTTTGTTTTGTTTTGATCTTGTGGATTTGGAAACCTTTGATTGGAGTTTGTGGATTGCTTTTGATTTTGAATGAATCTTTACTTTGGTTTGAGATTGATGATGTTGATTGCTTTGCTTTTTGATGTGTTTTGCTTTCTTGTTTGCCATATGGAGTAGATCTCCTTGATCTTGGGTTATGGGGGAAAACTCTATCTAGGTTTGGGCTAGAAACCCCAATTCCATAGCCTTGAGTGCTTGATATAGGAACCCACTCTACATAGAGCTACAATTCCTTGCGAAATTTGGGAATCAAGGCTTGAGATTGGCAAAGTAGCGAAAGTGAACATGTGTCAATCTCAAGACCTTGCTTCGAAGGGGATTTCCCCAATGATCGATGTGTAGAAGTTGTTGGAACGAGGGCGAAAACACTTGATCCTATTCCGATCATCACTTATTGCTTGAATTGGGGTGGAAAAGCCTTAATCTACTAGAGAAGGAACCCAAAAGCCCAAGATCTACTTTCAATCTTTGAAGTTCGACAAACCCAGCTACCTCGGGCCCGACTTGCCCTACGTCGGTCCCGACTTCCTCTTGTCGCCAACATCGGGCCCGACGTGACACTTGTGTCGGTCCCGATTGTTCTCTTTGTTTTCCTTTGTTTTAAGCTCTCCTTTCCAGCTTTCTAGTGTCTAGGCACATCAATCGAGTAGATTTCCCGAGTGTTCGACACCCACCATGTGCTACAACGGGGTCGGGTTATAAATTGTATCTCTAGACCCTCGCACCACCGAGAGGCGATCACCCAACAGCGAACACAATGCCTTTGGTAAAAACAAAAGCTCTAGGTACTAGTCCTTTCCACATGTAAGAGGAACGAACCCGCGGTTTGAACATATCAATCTCCAGCTTATTGTTGCAATATTTACCTCGGATGACACGGCTCTAGATTGAGTCGAGGTCATTCATCACTCTCCAGTTCAATTTAACAAAAAGAGTCGAGTTTGATTCGCGCATCTATTTAAGGCCTAAACCACCCATATCTTTAGGTTGAGCAATTTTTTCCCACCCTAGCAAATGCATCTTCCTTTTTTGATCAGTTGAACCCCATACAAACTTTCGTATCATCTGATCCAAAGAGTCACACACAACTCTCGGTACTAATGTCGATTGCATTGTGTAAACGGGAATGCTCGAAAGAACGGAGTTTGCAAGAATCACTCTTCCAACGGCTGAGACATACTTGGCCTGCCATGAATTAAGCCGAGCAGCCACCTTGTCAAGAAAAAAAGAATAGCGATCATGGGCCATTTTATCACATATCGTCGGTACTCCAAGATATGATTCCAAATCCTCCGTGATCGGCTTGGACAAACATTGGCTTATAAGATCACCCTCTGAAGGCCGCACCGTCAGAGAGAATAAGATGCTACTGTTGTTGTAATTTACTTTCTCCCCGGAAAAGAAACAGAAAGTCTCCAAGCAAGATTTCACAACAAAGGCTTGATGAATTGAAGCTTCTCCAAAAAGGATAAGATCGTCCGCAATGAAAAGATGTGAGAGACGGACTCCACCTTCATAGATTGGTCTCCAAATACCCATACGAACCAATTTCTAAATCATATGAGAAAGGTATTCCATACGAAGGACAAAAAGGTAAGGGGACAGCGGATCGCCTTGGCGAATTCCCCTCGTGTTCTAAAAGGAACTGGCCTTTTGACCATTCCACAACAACTCAGTTGAGCCTTGCGTCTGACACTTCATTATAATATTTACCAAATGAATTGGCAGTTTAGCAGATTTCAGAACTAGACGTAGAAAACTCCATCGAACGCGGTCATATGCTTTCGCTAAATCAACTTTTATCATCATCATTTTAGTACGAGAAGTAACCGAGCGAAAGGAGTGAACCACCTCATGAACCATCACCACGTTATCTTTTATTTGCCTCCCCAGAATAAAACTCGTCTGAGCCGGCGACACCAGAATAGGCAGAGCTGGTTTCAGCCAATTCACCACCATTTTTGTCGCTATTTTGAAAGCAACATTGAGTAGAGAAATTGAACGAAAATGAGCAGCCGAGGGAGGGGGCAAAACTTTTGGTATCAAGTGCATTAATGCATAGCACATTCCTGGTGTAACAACACCATCATTCAGCAAAGTAAGGACACAATCAATTACTTGCGCACCCACAATAGGCCAATTCCGTTGATAAAAAATAGCCGGATAACCATCAGTCCCCGGAGCTTTGAAAGGCGCCAACATATGTACACTTTTCCAAACCTCCTGAGCAGTAAAGCTTTTTCTTAAATCCTGAATGAGATCCGGTTGGAGAGAAGGGAAATTGATCATGTGTTCCATAGATGAGTAGTTTGGTTCAATAGCGTCAGCGGAAAATAAATCCGAGAAGAAAGAAAGAACCATAGATTGCACTGTTATCTGTGATCCAATCCCCTGCTACATTCTGTAACATAGTGATTTTATTTGCCCTGTGTCTGATAATATTTGAGAGATCATAGAACTTCGTATTTCTATCTCCTTAAATCAAGAAAGACGACCTCGATTTCTAGAACCAGAGGACCTGTTCTTGATGAAGAATCAATTCAAGTTCCTTGCAAAGCTCCCACTCTCTCCAAATTGTTGAAGGGTTTCTTGAACAAATAAATTTATATTCAAGACCCTGCTGAGTATAGCGGAGTCAGGTTCGTCCACGGGAATGAGAATAGTGCTAAAGATTAATCGATAAACTAAGAAAAGCAAAGAAATAACAAGCAAACAATGCCAAGACCGAACCAAAGTAGGTCGTGCATGACCTTAAGGGGGAAGGTCCAGAGCACAATCACACACGATCGAACAATAAACATGAGCAAGGGTTCGAACACGACTTTATTGGTCGAGATCAAATCAAAGACAAAAGTTTTAATCAATATAAAAGATGAATCCCAGGGCTAGGGCTACCACAACAACAATCATACATGCTTCCAACAAGAACTCACAATTATCATGCAATTTAGATCATAGAAGAATCAACTTTCGCAAACAATTCAAGTTATTCAATCGACTTTCGTAAATTAAACAACTTTCTATCTATCCTTCAACCTAGGAATATCAACTTTCGGAAATAATCCTATTAGAACTACAAACAATCAACCTTACACTTTCGCTGAGATTAATTGCAAGATATGCCTCAACTTTCGTAAAGGAATTTAGCACAAAATAGATAGATATGATCATCAAGCATTCAAATTATGAATTCATGTTTTAGACATGCATGATTGTGTTGGGTTTTCACCCAACCCTAAAATTTAAGAAAACTACTCACTCATAGCATAGAGAGACGAGAAAAAGGAAGAAGAAGACATGATCAATCCAAACTGAAATTTAAATTAAACTAAGAAGAAATCTTACAAAAGTCTCAAACTTGTTCTCCGAGTCTCCCTTCCTCTCTTAAAGAGTACTTTTCAATGCCCAAATAAACGATAGATAAAACAAAAAGGTTTATCCTCCCCTTTTATATGAAAAGGAGCTCTAATTAACTAGGAAATAAGATAAAACAACCTTCCTAAAATACAAAGATAGAATAAATCACAAAAGATCTCGGAATAGAGAGAAAGTTGGCGCCTTGCACGACCCAAATGGGGTCGTGCACGACCCTCATAGGGTCGGTCCTGGGGCTTGTTCTCCTAGCTTCCTTAGCTTGGTTCGTGTACGACCCCTCATAGCTCGATCTTGGGTCGATTTCTTCACGTTCCACCTGTTTTCACTCTTCTTGGCTCTTCTTCCTTAGCTTGGCAACTTCAAATCATCCTCATGGCTTGTCCACCCTCTCTTGCAATGCTCCAAACTCTTCTTTCAAGCTCCAAAACTCCTACAAAATGACACAAAAGGCGCGTAGCTTCCGAATATCAAGGAAATTCGAAAACTAAAGTAAAAAGACTCAAAAACATAAACTCAAGCACGAAAACTAACTCAATCTAATCTATTTAGACACTAAATACCTACCTAAAAAGCGGACATCAAAACACCCCATACTTAGACTTGCTTGTCCTCAAGAAATAATCATGCAAAATCAAGACCAATAACACAATCTTCAATCATAGCCCTTGTCAAAACGTTTTAAACACAAGTGAAAAAGTAGACAAGTAATTTTAACTTCATCACATATGTATGAGTCTCAAGCATTGGCAGTCACAATCCAACCTCACAAGGGATATTAATGTGTTTCTCTCAACTCTCATGTGTTTAGGCTATTAATATCAACTCTCAACTCAATATTTATGCAACATCTACTTTATCATTGAGACTTATATCACCAATCTCTCTACCTAGAGAAGTCAAAGCACATCAATCATCATAAGAACTTAGGCTCAATGAAATCTTCATAGAAGACTCCATTCGGCCGAGTTGTAATGGGGCTCGGTAATAACATTAGGTAGGGAGTTATTTTGGCCATGTGGTACTAAATTCGGGAATCAAACTCCTAAAAATAACACTTTAGAATCAAAACAACTCACTCACTTTCTTTCAACTTATAACCAAACACTTCATCAATGAAACTCAATACCCTTCAATTCTCAACCCATATTCCCAAAATACACCTTGTAAATACTTTGAATTCCTGGCTTGCACTTGTAATATTTATTTCTTTTCTTCTTGAGAACGAGAAGGAATGGAAATCAAGCTAGGAGACTTACTTTCTTCCACGGACCGACATTGAAGTGTACCGAGCTCGACATGGTTGGACGCCGGTCTGGCTTCGCAGACACACAGGTCACTCGGGCCCGATGTTGAAGACCTCGGTCCCGACTCACTCGTACTTGCCTTGCCTTCGGTCCGATGTTCTGGACCTCGGGCCCGACTTACTTGGTTTGTCGATCCACCCTTCCTTTCCTCCTTTCCGCTCATGAGAACTTCATCTGCTCTTGAATCATCTATAGTCAAACCATCCCCCATCTCCAACATGTACTCGATGGGCAAACGGGATAGATGATCAGCTACCACATTTTCCGCACCGGTTTTGTCCTTAATCTCATGGTCAAACTCTTGGAGAAGGAGCATCCACCTTAGAAGTCTCGGCTTTGCATCTTTCTTCTTCATGAGGTATTTGATTGCCGCATGGTCCGTGAAGACTACCACCTTTGATCCCACAAGATATGAACGGAATTTCTCAAATGCAAACACTATTGCAAGAAACTCTTTCTCCATCGTTGTGTAATTGCACTGAGTTTCATCCAAAGTTTTGCTTGCGTAGTAGATGGCATGCAACTTTCCATCCTTCCTTTGCCCAAGGACGGCCCCTACGGCGAAATCACTAGCATCACACATTACCTCGAATGGAAGATTCCAATCGGGTGCCGCCATTATTGGAGCCGAGATCAAGGCATCTCTCAACCTACAAAAAGAACTCATGCAATCCTCGGAAAATTCAAAGGGCACATCCTTCATCAAGAGGTTAGACAATGGTTTTGCAATCTTAGAAAAATCCTTGATGAACCGTCTATAAAATCCCGCATGACCTAACAAACTCCTAACATCACGAACACAAGAGGGAGGGGGTAGTTTTTCAATTATTTTAACTTTAGCTTTATCTACTTCTATCCCCCTACTAGAAACTAGGTGTCCTAGCACTATGCCCTCCTTCACCATGAAGTGACATTTTTCCCAATTAAGCACCAAATTAGTCTCCTCAGATCTAGTCAAAACCTTGTCTAAGTTAGCTAAGCAAACATCAAATGAGGAACCATAGACGGAGAAATCATCCATAAACACTTCTACTATATCCTCAACCACATCGGAGAAGATAGACATCATGCATCTTTGAAATGTTGCCGGCGCATTACATAAACCAAAAGGCATGCGTCTATAGGCAAAAGTCCCATAGGGACATGTGAATGTCGTCTTCTCTTGATCATCGGGATGAATAGGGATTTGCCAAAACCCGCTATACCCGTCAAGGTAGAAAAAATATTCATGTTGTGCTAATCTTTCTAGGACTTGGTCTATGAAAGGAAGAGGAAAATGGTCTTTGCGAGTGCCACTATTAAGCTTACGGTAATCAATACACATACGCCATTTTGTTGTGGTTATCATAGGTATCATTTCTCCCTTTTCATTTTGCACAACGGTGAGACCTCCTTTCTTAGGAACTACATGCACGGGACTCACATACTTGCTATCGGAAATTGGGAAAATGATTCCCGCATCCAACATCCTAAGTATTTCACTCTTTACCACTTCTTTCATGTTAGGATTTAATTTTCTTTGGGGTTCAATAGTGGGTTTATGGTTATCCTCCATATAAATCCTATGCATGCAAATTGAGGGAGAGATTCCCTTTAGTTCCTCTAGTGAATACCCTAAAGCTCCTCTATGTTTTCTTAGAACCTCTAACAACTTAGACTCCTCCTCATCATTCAAGTTGGCATTTATGATTACGGGTAGAGAAGAGTTGGGACCAAGAAATGCGTACCTCAAATCTTTTGGGAGCTCCTTGAGTTCTTGAGATGGTTCTGGTGGTGCTTGAACTTCTTCTTTCTCGGCCTTGAACACCTCCAAATAATACATCCTTTCCTCCAATTGTTCATGCTCAATCATATTCAGGGCTAGACCTTGGTGCTCTATCTCAATTTCTCTAGGTGGTGGGGTGGCTTTCAACCTAAGCTCCCTTGGCCTTGACTTCTTAGAAACGGCTTCCCATTGCAATCCAAGAGGAACTTGGATCATCTTAGCTTCCTTATGTACGGTCCCTTTTGAAGTTGGCCTAAAGAAAAACTCAATCTCTCTTCCTCCAATGTCAAGAGACATGTGGCCCTTTTTTACATCAATGATTGCCCCAACCGTAGCAAGGAAAGGTCTTCCTAGTATAATCGGTTCACCCGGCACTTCTATCATGTCCACCACAACAAAGTCGATTGGGACATAGTGGCCTTCAATGCAAACGGGATAATCCTCGACGATACCAATTGGCTCGATGGACGACCCATCCGCTATCGTTAACCTCATGTTGACCGGAGCTATGAGAACCATGGATGTGGATTTCCATATGGTGTAAGGAATGATGCTCGTGCTTGCACCAAGGTCACATAAGGCTTGGAAGTTTTGAGACCCCACACCAATGGTTATAGCAAAGCGACCGGGATCTCCTAGCTTTTGTGGTAACTCCAAGGTCTTGACCTCATCTTGCATTTCCACTATGGACCTCTTCTTGCTCAAAATCTCCTTTAAGAACTTGGCATAAGATGGCATCTCGCTCAATGCATCGGTGAACGGGATGGAGATGTTCAAGCCTTGCAAGAGTTTGAGAAAACTCTTGAATTTGTTCTCAACGACATCTTTCGGCTTCTTCGAGGGATATGCAAGAATTGTTGCACCTTGAATCATGCTTGGATCCACCTCTTTGGACTTCCCCACTTCACTTGCATCATTTCCTGGTTGGACCGACTTGGGCACCATGTCGGGCCCGATGTTGTGAATCTCGGTCCTGGGCAGAGGAGTCGGATCGAGGTCTGTGTACGTCGGTCCCGAGTTGCTCTCAACCTCGGTCCGTGGTGAAGGAGTCGATCTTCTTGCTGGGTCGACTTCGGGGAACGTCGGACCCGACTTGCTGGGTAAGTTGGTCCGACTCTCTTCATTCTTCTTAGGCACGTGTGGCTCGGGTAGGTTTCTGCCACTTCTCAATCCAATTGCCCGGACTTCATTTTGATTGTTTTGAGCTCGAGGATTCTCCTCGGGTCGGCCCGGAAGCCTCCCATTCTCTCTCGGGACTTGAGTTGCGATTTGGGCAAATTGATTGTCGACTTGCCTCCTCCATGCACCAAACTCATTGAATTGGGTCCTCATCTCCTTGAACCCGTCTCTCATCTCTTGAGCAAATGTTTGTAACTCATTGAATCGCGGTGGTCTATATGGTGGTGGTGGTGCCCTTGGCTCGTTTTGGTTGAAGTTGTTGTTGTAACCTTGAGCTTGACCGTTGTTCCACCGACCATTTCCACCATTGTTGAAGTTGTCTCTTCCACCGAAATTTCCTCGAACATAGTTTACCTCCTCAATTCGCTCGGCCAAGCGCACTTGGCTCTCATTCGGAAAAACTTGTGTAGCATGTGCAAAGGATCCACACTCCTCACAAGTTCTAGCATTTTGCTTGTAGTAGTGGACTTGCCTCTTAAGCTTGCTCACTTCACCTTCAAGGAATTGGAGCTGCACATCCCTATCAATGTCTTCTCCCTTTGGATCATATAACTTCCTTGCACCTTCACCTTGAACTTTCACCTCCTTGCTAGCTTGACTCACCCCATACATGGCCTCATAATCGGATAGCTTGTCAAGTAGCTCCCAAGCTTGATCCGGTGTCAAGTCTATGAACCCACAATCGGTGTGGAGATTGAGCTTGTCCTTCGTTACCGGATTGATGCCTTGGAAAAAGATATCTTGAAGCACATATGGTTGTTGGCCATGAGTAGGACATTGGCGCAACATCTCCTTGAAACGGTCCCATGCTTCGAAGAGAGGCTCATTCGGACCTTGTTGAAAGCTTGCAATCTTCCTTCTTAGCTCGGTTGTCTTTGAGGGCGGGAAGAACTTCATCAAGAAAGCATCATAGAGTGTCTTCCAAGTTGTGATTGACCTAGGAGCTTGGCTCTCGAGCCAATGTGTGGCCTTGCCCCCAAGTGACCATTTGAATGCCTTTAGAAGCACATACTCCAATGTCTCTCGTCGGTAGAGATTGTCTCACACATGTCCACAAAAAGTTTGACGTGCTCTATAGGACACTCATGCGGACGGCCCTCGAATTGATCACGCTTGATGAGGGTAATGAATTGCGTCTTGATCTCAAAATTCTTGGCAACCTCGGGAAGCACAATAGCCGGCTCGGGTACCCTCAACTCCGGATGCATGTATTGGCGTGCATTCCGGGGTAGAGCGTTGAGTTGAGCCTCGGATCTCATCCGTTGCTCCCGTTCTCTTCTTGCTACCTCCTCTTGATTGTCCTTCTCAAGTTGCAATCTAGCCATTTCGGCCCTAAGTTGAGCCAACTCCTCATCAACATGGAGAGCTTGATTCGCCATCCTTTTCCTTCTTCGGGCTTCCTTGAGAATACTTTCCGGATCACTCACAAACTCAAGCTCAAGTGTTCCTCGGGAGGAACGAGCTAGCATACACCTATGAAACAAAAACACAAACCAAAACAAATCAAAAACAAACAAAGGGTTTGGGCTATTCCCTCACCCAAATCACTACCAAAACACAAGAAACTCACCAAATTGGCACTCAATGCACTTAGACTTCCCCGACAACGGCGCCAATCTTTTGATCGCTCTCGGGATGCGAGGGTCTAGAGATACAATTTATACCCCGACCCCGTTGTAGCACGTGGTGGGTGTCGAACACTCGGGAAGTCTACTCGATCGATGTGCCTAGATACTAGGAAGCTAGAAAGGAGGGTTTAAAACAAAGGAAAACAAAGAAAACAATCGGGACCGACACTGAGGTCACGTCGGGCCCGAGGTTGGCGACAAGAGAAAGTCGGGACCGACACTGGGTAAGTCGGGCCCGCTGTAGCTGAGGATGTCGAACTCAAGGATTTAAAAGTAGATCTTGGGCTTTTGGGTTCCTTCCCTAGTAGATTAAGGCTTTTCCACCCCAATTCAAGCAATGAGTGATGATCGGACTAGGATCGAGTGCTTTCGCCCTCGTTCCATCCACTTCTACACCTCGATCATTGGGGAAACCCCCTTCGAAGCAAGGTCTTGAGATTGACACATGTTCACTTTCGCTACTTTGCCAATCTCAAGCCTTGATTCCCAACTTTCGCAAGGAATTGTAGCTCTATGTAGAGTGGGTTCCTTAGATCAAACACTCAAGGCTATGGAATTGGGGTTTCTAGCCTAGACCTAGCTAGGGTTTTCCCCCATAACCCAAGATCAAGGAGATCTACTCCATGTGACAAGCAAAGAAAGCAATCAAATCAAAAGGGAAAGCAATCATCATAATCAATCTCAAAACAAAGCAAAGTTTCATTCAAATCCAAAGCAATCCACAAATTCCAATAAAGGGTTTTCAAATCCACAAGAATAAAGCAAATCAAAGCAAATCTGCCAACAAAATCTAACAAGTCTTCCTCTCTTGGCCGATTCTCTCTCTCTTCCTCCTCTTCTCCTTCCTCCTTGCTCTCCAAGTATCCTCTTGGTTCCTTCTTTAGGTGAGAGCCCTTTCCCCCCTTTTGTGTGTATGAGAGGGAACCCTTTCTTAGAAGACAAGAGGGCCTTTTATAGATTAGATGAGGGGCAAAAGTGGAAGTCCACAAATTCGTGCCTTGGAGCCCAAGTAGTTCGGTGACCGACTCGGACCGACACGGAGGACCTCGGGCCCGAGTTACTGTGCATCTCGGTCCGAGGTTGGAGACTTCAAAGTCGGGCCCGACGTGGTTGCAACTCGGTCCTGACCTCGTTCCACCTTCTTCTTTGTTGACTTCTCTTGTTCTTCTTCATGGCTTGCTTCTCCATTTCCCGCTATAGCTCGGCCTTTGCTCCATGTCTCGACCCTTCTTCAAATCGATCCTCGATTCATGCCAAATTACCTACAAAATACATAAAATGCGCGTAGTCTCCGAATCTCATAGAAATACGGGAACTAAGCTAAAAAAAGGAACAAAACGCACAAGAAAAGGGGAAAAAGAAACATATTTACAAAGGAAATCACATATGAAAACACCACGAAATAGAGAGACATCAGTTAGTTTGGCGTGATTTGTTATTTGTATCTCAATACTCATCAAAAAAATATATGTAATAGTGTAACTTGAATATTGCCTTCATGGCTTATTTTATGATTTATAATTATTGGTATCTTTGAGGTTTCATACATAGCAATATATCATATTAGTTAATTGTAACATAAATGTAGATAAATGTAGATTCATAATGTATACAAATATTTTTCATATAATACTTAATTGTAACATAATTGTAGATTCATAATAAGAAATTAATAAGGTAACTTATCATATTATTTCCCCCTATATTATTTCTATATAATGCACATTTCTATATAATGCAAAAGTAACTTACCATGTATAATATTTTATATTTATGAGATAGTCACCTTTTGATTATTATATTGATTTCTTCCCCTTTAAATACAATCCCACCCCCATCCATTATCCATCATTCGAGCACCCACAAGAAAACATCTCCTTGGAAGATTCGAAGTTATCCTCACTCCCTTTGATTTTGTTCATGTTTTTAGTATTCCTATAATTCTTACTAAATACATTATAATGTTGTCATGGCTTGAACAGATGGCGGATAACTTTGTTTGGACAGTAGACCTAGACAAGATATTTCTCCAACTTTCCCTCCCTGCCATTAGGAGGGAGAGAATGCATCCTCACCAACCCATCCATTTCTGGGATTTGGCCAATCTATTCTACGATGCAACTGGGCATAGGAGGCCTAACATCGAGCTCCACTTTAGGTTGGACTTCCACCGAACCCAATGGCGTACCTGGCTCTGGTTCAAGGAGATTGGAGGTCAAGATCACTAGGACTTGACCACCGGGAAAATCTAGGGCGATGCAGCATGGTGGGCTGGGATGATAGAGGTATGTGTTCGTATCCATGTCAATTAGTTTGTTGTTTATAATTTTACATATACATCACTTACTGATTTTTACCGCTCATATTGCATCAAAGCCGTCGCTTAAGGCGGTTCTGGACTAAAGGGATAGACTTGGAAATTAGCCTCATGTGGGAGCAATTGTTTGGGGTGCAAGACAACCCCCCGACTGAGGTGGACAACGATGATGAGGTGTCGGACAACGATGATGACAATGCGGAAGGACATCCACTAGAGAGCGTTGCTTTCGGGGCTGGACCTAGCCTGCGTCGTGGGGAATCTTCATCTTAGGTATGTGCCTTTTGTATCCATTCTTCAGGTTGAGTGGGTTACTTATAAGGGAAAATTGCATTTAACCACCCATTATTTTATGTTTGTTAAATTTAACCACCCTTTATATTTTTTTGAACAAAAAACCACCCCTTATTTATAAATGGGGGCATTTAACCACCTTTTCACAGAAAATGTGAATTTCTGGTGAATTTTTTAACCCTTCCTTTTTATTTTTATTTCCAAAAAAAAAAAACTTTTTCCCCTTCATCTACCCTTCATCTCTCTCCCTGCCATTGCCCTCTAAACATTATCCCCAAATTGGTGGATTACCGGCTTCGATTCAACCAATTTAGACCATAAATCCCAAATTGAACTTTTACATCTTTAATTAGCTCCATAAATCATCCAAATGCCAGTGAAATTTCCACTCATATTGTATGAAATTCCATTTCAACACCGCCAAATATGTTACCAATTCACGATTACACATCAACGCTGTTGTTCGTAGCAACGGTTGCTGGCGGGCTGCAAACGAGTGGAGGTGTACGACGCGGCTACAAACGAGTGGGCGGGGCTGCCTCCGATGGCCGAGGAGATAGACGAGTGCTTGGGGAATGGCACATCTCGAGAACAGATCTAGTAAGAAATCTAGGCAGAGGACTAGTCGATGGCGATCCACGATCGAGACAAAGGGTAGAAACGAAGGGTATAGATCTAGGCGGTGGAACCGGGTGGGAGAGATAGGCGGTCACCTTCTCCCTCATTCTCTGCCGAGGCCAAAACGTTGGCGGCGTGGGCATCGTTTGGAGGTTTCGTGCAGACTCCTCGTACAGAATTTGCAAACGCTTTCTTTTATTTTATATATATAGAGGGTATAAACGTAATTTACTAGATTTAACTGAGAAATTAACATTTTCCGTCAAAGGGTGGTTAAGTGTCACACATTTATATATAAGGGGGTGGTTTTCTATCGAAAAAATATAGCGGGTGGTTAAATGCAACAATTGTAAAATAGAGGGTGGTTAATTGCAATTTCCCCTACTTATAATTTTGAAAGATAGTTACAAGTGAATGGTTTGCATGTAACACTTATAAATTTGTGGGTGCTCGATTTTATAGTTACTTATAACACTTAAAAATTTATAGTTAGAAGTGAATGGTAAGATTTGGTTTTCATTAAAAGTACCAACATTGAAACTCAACCGCATGCAATCTCTAATTATTGATTTGTGGGTGCTCGAATTGTTGGTTTGAAGGTAGAACATTGAACTAATGACGGGTAGCATGCAAAAAATCTTAACTGTTGGTTAAAAACATGATTCCCAAATTGGTTTGGTTTGCATTAAAAAATGGAATCATGCATGTTTTGTTTTACACGATTGTTGGTGCATGATATTTATGAAAGATGGGGTATTTGTAGGGATTGTTGTTACACTACAAGACAAAGCAACAATCCCTTGATTTGGCCATGCAATGGTGCACTGCATGCCGTGCTCAGAAAACTGCTGCCAAGCCTAAGGCACGGGTGACAATGTTCGAAACATAAAGTTGTGCAACTGTGCACAGTTTGCCTTTTTTGGGGAGTACAAATCATGGAAAAAGGGAACTGTTTTTTCACCTAGCTAGGCCTGAATTTTCCTTGCGCAAGATACCTACTTTTTATGCTTTTTTTATACCATTCAATGCATTAACAATGCTACTTTTGGCATAATGCAGGTTGGCATCACTTGTCCGGGTGATTGTGGAAGCTTTGGCATGCAGTTTCTTTGAAAATATCCAGTTTGTTATCTGAACTTTTTGAAAATATCCAGCTTGTTATCTGAACTTTGAGTTTTAGTTTATGGTGGCAGTTTTTATGTGAACTTCAGTTTATGGTTGTAAGGGTAATTTCAGACAATGCTTTGTTGTGTAATAACGGACTTGAGTTTGGGACTGTTGTGTGCGAGTGATGCACCATAAAATATCGTGTTTGTGTTTGTTTTATGAAAGATGCATGTGTGTGTTTAGGTGTGTGAAAGGTGGTTGTCCAGGTTAGTAGGGTATCTTGTCTTGTCGCCTGTGGGAGTTAAAACATTGATGACATATTTAACTTCTTTTGGCTTTGGCAAGCACCATAATTGGAAGTTTAGCATACTAGAAACCTACTTCTTCCATGTAATGTTATCAATGGTTTGTCCTGTTATGTTAACATCCTTCATATATATAGTAATGTCTAGTTTATGGACATGTACTTATGGTTTGCCTTGTAATGTTAACATCATTCATATATATAGTAATGTCTAGTTTATGGACATGTACTTATGGTTTGTCTTGTAATGTTTTGTCTTGTTTTTATAGAATTATGCTTTTATGGAATTATGAACTTCTTATCATCCTGTCACTTACGTTGCAAATGAGCTCAAACATAGAAGTACACTTAACTTTGGATATACATAGACAAATACAAGTCCGGGTGACCACACAAACCATGTAGCCGAATGTAACACCCCCTTACTTACCCTGGAGGTATTACCGCCAGTAACGCCGATTAGGACTAAACCAGACTTACCCAAGGCTTTAACCTGATAGAATATACTAGAACAATGTAAAAGAAACCATTTAAAACGTAACAAAATTAAGTTAAATATTACAGCGGAAAAGCAAGTAAAAGGTCTTATACAAACCTTAACTTAAAAGAATAAATAAATAAAACAACCTTCTATTTGAACAAAGTCTTTAAAAAGTTTCCCGTCAGTTCTTAACTTCTTTCCCACTTCGCTTTGCAGCAACTTAACCAAGAACTTCATTCAAGTATAGCCATCGAAAACCTTTCTTCAACTTCTAATGCTTCAAACCTCTGGATCCACCTCTTGAATCAACACTAGTACAAAAATCCTCTTTTACATCACTTAATATACACTGGGCACGTGTCAGGTGATGTAAGAGATATACGAGAGACATTATACATCGGTTCCCTTTTTTGATAATTTTTAAGGCATAGTATATACCTCGAATCTTAATAATCGGTGTAAAAGCATCATTAAAAAAATCCCTGTTAATGTAAAATAAAGCTAAACGCGAGTATGTTTGGAAGGCAAAATTTCAACGAAATTCAAATTATACTATCGGGACTACTGAAATTCCAATCTCGCTTTGTGCGTAACCCTAAACCAAATTATTCTTCTGAAATCGCTCTCTTTTGCCTACTCTATCTCTGCGTAAACGGTAAACCTAACCAAATTCTCTTCCTCCTACTCAATCTCTTCTCCATCGGCATCATTGTCTGATTGATTTGCAGTTGCCTCCACTCTTGTCCGATTTTCTCAAACTTTTGATTGATGATAAAGTAGGTATGATCATAGATTCTTTGGATTATTAACAAATTCTTGATTTCTGCTCTAATTTTTTTTCTTATATCGTGATGAAGAAGTAATTAGGAATAGGGAGTAGTAGAAGAGACAAGAAGTGCAACAGAGACGCTCGCTGGGGATGCCATAAAGCTCGGGCTCCAAAAGTTCTTTGGGCACCAGAAAACCGCCAAACAGGTTAGTCAATTGATTACAAGTCGATATCCCATTGCAAGTGAAATAAGGCGTGCAGAGTAAATTCATGGGGCGAGCGTATGAACTATTTTTTATGGAAAAATAATAGGCTACCCTGAAGACAATTCAACTGAAGCTGCACAAATTTTAGATAGATTGAATAAATATTTTAATACTCACTATTCAGTATAAGCATTTCTTTCTGTGCCTTTGTATCTCTCCACTCTTTCTCTTTTATCAAAACTGAAATTGATCTTTAAAGGCAAATTATTTAATGTGTTATAGACTGTCATGAGGAAACGGATACTATGAACTAGAGGATAATGTATATATGGCTGACACTTCACATCGCATCAAGCCTTAATGAGTACTCGAACTTTGAAACAAACTGATGGAGATGACTAAATTAACATATGCTGGTTCACGTCATTGTTAAAATTAGACAGCAAAACATGTCAAAGATCCTAGATTTCTGTATAAAAAAATTAAAATAAGGTAGCTAGTCCATCTGTGAGGGCCAATACTACTCGAAAATGTTTGAAAAAAAACAAACATGGTAGCTAGCTAGTGCATCTAATGTAAAATCTGTGTTTAATTACCTCCTTGATCAAGTAAGTATCACTCTTTGCATGCTCTTGGCTTTGGTCATTCAAATATGATAGAGGATTTTTTATGATGATTTTTTTGTCCTATCTGCGAGTAAGACAGTACATAACCGAGTTTCTAGAGAGAGCTAGGGATGGTCTAATAGAAGCTGCTGCATTGAGGGAAAGATTTGTGTTGGGCTCCAGTGTTAGCAGAAGAGTGGTTGATGTCGCTTCTTCTGTTGTATTACTTCTTATTATTACTTTTACATATGCACATTGAGAACACACATGTCTTCTGTCTTGTGATATACTCAATCAATATTAATTGGTTATGTGTAGGCAGAAGCTGTTGCAGCAGCAGGTGAAAGTAGTTTCATATCCTTCACGGTGGTTGTTCAACGTTGTGCTACTAGTACTGTGGTGAATGGTGATTGTACAACAGGGAACTTATATGAATAATAATGAATATGAGCAACAACGGCCTAGATCGATGCCCAAAATTTTTCAAAGCTTATTTGACTCAGTTTTACTCTCACCATCTGGTTAGTTCATACTCTTTATAATTCAATCCCTAGATTTCTTTCTTAGGAAATTTTCAATTTCAAATTTTTAGTGTCGACTCCATCATCTTACAAGTTCCTGGATTTGTTGTGCTTCCAGAAACATTAAGAAAAAGACAACAAAGAGGAGGCAACCATTCATGTGTATTTAATTTAGCAGTAGCAATTATATTTTATTTGTTAAATTTAATATACCATAAGATGAGATATTGCTCTTGATCTTGGATTTATATAATCTTAATTTGTTCTAATACATAGTAAAACAGTAAATATGGTCCAACATCGTATGGTGAATTTGAAAGCCAATGTAGAGTATGTTTACCTCATTCATGTGAAGTTGTGCTCTAATTTTGCACTTTACATACTTAAATTTTTTCTTACATTGTTGTAGGGTCCTCGCCAACCCAACACCGTGGATTTTGGATATTACGTGTTGCGATATATGCAGGAGTAATGTCTGTTGTTGTTCTGTTGTGCAAAACAGACAAATTGAGGGTTTTTGGTCTTAAAGTTGTGATTAGCTGGTTGCATTTATTGAGACCACTAGCATCCTTAACATTAGGTTATCAAAGTCTTAGACATTGTTTTTTTTTGTGAAAAGTCTTAGACATTGTTTCGTAAGTATATGAAAGATGTTACTTTGCTTCTTTTTTAGAAGTTATCTCTCTTTTACTAATCTGTTGGTTGCATTTTAAAATATCTTCTTGAGAAAGTCAAGATGATAGTTCATCAATCAGGTCAAAAAAATTACTATAGATTGTTAGTTCAACTAAACAACATTAGTCATTTAAAAAATTAAAATATTTTATAGATTGTTACTCAATCGATTTAAATAAAATCATGCGCGCTCAATCTTAATTTTTTACATGGGTTTTTGAGGTTCTTATACACCGGTTGCTAAATGATGTATAAATCTCTTAAGCGTGCGCGAAGATCTCTTACACCATTGTTTGTACCGTTTATACATCGGTTGTTAACCGGTGTATAAAATATTTTTTACACCGATTGCATATATTACACCACTAACCTGTACACCGGTTATTAACCGATGTAAAAAGCAATTCACGCCTGGTGTAAAATCCGTTTTTTGTTCTAGTGCAACTTTCAAGAAGAACCTGATGTGTCGTATACCAACGGTGGACACCATCCGACCATATAAAAGAAAATAAGATGGACGGGTTAGTCTAATGAAAGACTAAGCAAGTGGAGAAACTGACTTGGTTCTTATAGTTGTGACTAAACGTATTGGCATCAAAATCCGATTAGACTCGGATTATGACCCATAGTTGACAGTCTCATAGAGAAAAAGAAGGAGACTTGGATAAATAAGAGAGAGAACAACACAATGTGTGGTTCCTTTAAGAAGCATAAACGATTAATGGAAACTTATACTAACCACACAACATTCACATACATCTTCGACGACAAATCAACTAAACATCATCAAAGTTTGATTAAGAATCATTCTTAATCAGCAACAAGAATGGTTATCAAACGAACTAACCATTCAAATACATTATCGTGCCTATCGCACTCTCTTCACTTCATGATTTTAACATTAAACATTCATTGTAATAACTTTTAATCGACCCAAACTCTTGTCGATAAATTCTTTGTAACTGATATCGTCAAGGTGAGAGGACCTATTTCATCCGTGACCACTTGACCTACATCAGTTCTTTTGCACTTAGCTAGAGTGAACCATTGTCCTCCTTCATCGTGAAGCGAGACATGAGTCATGACTCCAATATTATCCGCTAGCAAGCTACGCCCCCAATACAGAATTTGCTATAAAGAGGTCATCGAAGACTCGGCTCCTACCCTTGGCTATCTATTTTACAATAGTGTTTCAGCATAGGACCACTAAAGAGATGTTTTGGAGTATAAAATCCCATCTCCACTATCTTACTACGCAACAATGTCTCAGCATGAGACAGCTAAACACACAAAGTCGCACAACGATCCTAAGTTCAGTTCTAGCGTAAAAACTGACACAACGACATGGTCGTTATTTCTAACAAAATAACAACTTAACAAAGTTTATTCAACACACAAATTATTTCCAACATGAAGATCAAATGGAATTCAATTCCTCATTTAATAACCATAAACCAAGAGAGATCCGTCCACTTGCCTTAGAAGGCGTGCTCAACGTCCTTAGCAATTCAACAGTAATCATAACCCCCTTCTGTCAAATATAAGAAAAGGATTTCTCAACAACGAGCTCACGGAAACACTTCTTCGTTGTATACACAACTCCTACAATTTCCTAATCGATAAACGATTTGATTTCCGTATATCGATTTATAATTAATCCTTAGTTATCATGCTTTAAGAAGCCATCTTGGCGAATTTATAAGTAATTATCCGCTTCACTTTTGAAACAACTTACTATAAAAAAATGGTTAATCAGTAATAGTTCTTAAAGGTGACCAAATCTCGGATCAAACTAATTAACAACGAATCCTGAGTAATTGTACGAAGTGCTTTACCTGCCAATCGGTATCAAAACTTGTATTCGCTATGATTGAAGATCTTGACGTCCGTTTCTCGAGTGGTTTGAACCTGTGGGACCGTAATAATGTTAAGATTATAAAAACCATAAATTTAATTAGCAAAGAGGAACCAAAAGGTCCTTACGGTGGCTCCGCAACCAAACCCCTAATTAATTTCGATCGTAATTAGCTTCACTTGAGCCTATGCCTCGTTTGGCTCAATAATAGCTCCATCCCTGAGCCCAAGGGTGGTTGGGTGTTGCTCGGGAGTGGCCCTCATGGTGGGTGGTGGTCGGAGGGGCTGGTGATCGCCGATGACATTGTGCAACGAGGCCAAGAAGATAACCGGCGGTAATGAGCTGAATTCTTTCTTCCCAAATCAGTCACTCCTCTTGATTCTCCTACTGGCTCGGTTTTGCAGCAGCAACGAACCCAAAATAAAACACAAAGAGGAAGAAGATGAGGTGAAGGAGGAGGTAAGGTGGTGGCAGAGGAAGTTTAGCGCCGACGGTGAAGAATTCAGTTTCCCCGAGTCCGTCGCTCTTCCTGATAATCTTTCTCAAACCTTTCCCTTTGATTCTATCCAAAAGCGTATCACATCACTAAAGAAAAGTCAAATTTCCTCCCCCATTATGCAAAACAAGGTCGGTATAACGGGATTTCCCGTCTCGAAACGGGACTCGCGTTAAAGCGGTAAAACTATGTACCTCGGGTGGAAAAACTTACTAAATACAAAACATTCCGTAAATTATGTAGACCAATAAAACCAATTTTCCATGATTTTATCTTGCTACCTTCAACTTTCAAGGCTTTCGTTCCGTATTTTAAAACCTTTACAGTACATAATTAAAAAGACGGCTTGTCCAATAAATAATCTTTTTCCACTAAAAAATCCTAGAATTCCCACCGATCCATAAAATCATTTCTCTGTGATTTTAGGATATCACCAAGAATTTTGTAGGATTTAAATGCCGATAAAAATATTGGATTAAGCGTTAAAATGGAGAAAGAGGTTAAAAGGATATCCGAGAAAAATTCAAAAATATCCTTAAAAACCACAGTTATTACATTAGTACCCCCTTGAAAATGGTTTCATCCTCGAAACCAAGGAGAACACGGATCACAAGGAAGGATAGCTTAAACACACATACACACAACCACTACAAACCTATACAAAAGTTTGTAGTACCCCCTTAAAAAAACATGTTGTTACTTCTGCACAAAGCACAAAACAACCACTGCTTAGTTACAAAACTTCTTATTTACAACGTTCATTAACTTTGGAAAATGGCTCAGCATTTCCTGTCTAGTTTCTCACATCTTTTCTTCACCTCCATTTTTAGGCCAAGGTAGCCTAACCAAAGATATTTTTCCTATTCACGATTCAAACTGTCCTTTCTTCCTAGGTGTCATTTGGTTGAATATCCATATCATTATTGTGTAGTACATGAGATACATCGAACACATACCATGAAGGAAGACATTACGGATAGAATGCACTGAAGGTGGCAATGCTAACTATTAAGCAAGCTTACCAGTTTTTCCAGTATCTCGAAAGATCCAACATAGCGAGCATTTACGTTGCCTCGCTTTCCCCAGCAGAATACGCCTTTCAAGGCGGATACTATAACAAAAACATTGTTCTCTGCAGTGAACTCAACATGCTCTCGCTTAAAACAACACACGACTGTTGTCGATTTTGAGCAGTTAGCACCCTAGGCTGTGTTAGTGCGATATCAGTTGTTGTTCTCTTGGCCAAGTCTGGCCCATGAAGAACCTTGTCGGCATTGTCATTCCAACAAATTGACAACCAACACTTCCAGCCTTACAAAGCTTTAACAGAGTCATTTTCTTTATCGTGTGATCAAAATTCTTGTATGTGAATTCACTCGACTTAAGCTAACATCCCAACTTGTGTGGAATCCAGCATACATGTCCTCGGGAGTTTGAATTTGTTTCTTTGCATCGTTCATCAGTTTGATGAGGGAAGCCAGCGCTAACATTCAGTTCACTCCATAAATCTTGTTTTCACTCCCTTCAAAACTTTGGCATGAACCATCCATCTCAATCAGAGATAATAGTCTTTGGAGTTTTATAAAGATGAAAAACTTCATGCATAAACACCTCAACTAACTTCTGTATTATTTAAGTCATCTTAAATGCAATAAAAAGAACACTCTATATGGTTTCTTAACAACCTATATATTGCATTTTTCTTTCATTAAGTCTTGAACGACTAATGACAAGAATCCATTGTAACATCTTCCCACTTTCATTCTGAAACAGGAAGAGACTATAACATTTCATCTGGTCTTCTATGCTCAATCAGGACTTCTATACAAACCAAGCATATCAAAACGAACTTGGTGACATTTCTCTTCATGTCAGTCCATCGAAAGTTTTATATATCTTAAATCCTTATACATTTACTTTTTCCAGGATGAACTAATTAAGAAAATAAATATGCTTCCTTTGAAATAAGCTTTCAAAGCTTATCAACAACAGATACACATGAACAGTTTCAAAACCAAGCAATCCATAATCTTGAATAACAAATCTCAGTGTCTTACCTTCTTGATCTTCTTCCTTGATCTTAAACAATATTACTTTCCCATACTACTTTTCCTTGATCTGGTCAACAAATTTTGAATCAAATCTAGGGTATTCACACAACCTTGTTGTCATCCAAACTAAACCTTTAGTCCTTCTCAAATTAGTTTCTTAACAAGGATTATTTAAAATCCTTACTCAATTTCCTTTTTGGGATAAAATCTCAGTATTACTTTAACCAAAAATATGAGATTTATCCGACACATGACAAGGTAATAACCTATCTTGTCAATCCTTTGCATCCTTTTCTCAACATAACTCAGCATGGGCATACTCAACTACTTTAAACTAAACTCTTATGCTTTATTATACCAACATATTGGACAAAATACTTTTGGTCATTAATTTCCAACAAAATTGTCTTTAATGACAATTTTTACTCTTTTTCCTCAACGAACTATTTAAACTTTACTTGAAAAAAAAACTTATATGATTGTCAACTCATACCCGAAACCATTCTTTAGAAACCCAAGAAAATCACGTATCTCTTAGATGACCAACACACTATATAAAAATAGTCTTAAAGTCTGGCTCAAACACTTTACATGGAAGGAAATGTTTACTTCCAAAAAATCTTATCAAGACAGTACCACACATTACTCGAATTATGACAAAGATTTGTAATTCTTACAAATTCATTATTTCATATAAAACCTAAGGAATTATGTGATCTTATTCCACCATGTGATCAGGATGGGAAATAAAATAAACATAATCCTTTACTGCATTCTCATAGGAATAAGACATGTAATCTTGCCTTACCATGTGATCAGGATGGAAGACAAATTGCATTCTTACTCACCACTATGAAAACAGTAAAAACACTTACTCTTAAAGCGTTTTAACAACTAGAATTACCTTAAAAATTCATATCTGAAATTTTCTCAAATTCAAAGATGAGTCTCAAAGGAGCAAAGACAAACTAATTCGTTTCTAAACACATCACTTCCCTTTTGAAGTATAACACTTCTTTTCTTCTTCAAGGTAGTTCCTAATGACGCACCTTGACCTTTTCTCACTTCCAATACACTAACATACTTTTCCGTACTCCATAGTATGAAGTAATCCTCATTTGATACGACTTGGTCAGAACTCATCTTAACTTTACATGTTCCAATAAAAAGGTTGATTACTTGAACCCATTTACTTGCAATCCTTACTAAAGAAAAGATTTCAACATAGATTCTCCTGAGATCATTCTCAATTTGTATATCACCTTGACATACTGCTTTAAGATGAAGTATTAATGATTCCCCACTAGAATTCAAAACTTGAGTTCATCTATTCTCCAAAACCATAGATCTTCTGGAGCTTACTTGTCATCTCAACTCTTATATTCAAAGGTAAACAAACTGCTGTCGATAAATTATTTATAACTGATGTCGTCAAGGTGAGAGGGCCTATTTCATCTGTGACCACTTGACCCACATCAGTTCCTTTTGCACTTAGCTAGAGTGCACCATTGTCCTCCTTCATCGTGAAGCGAGAGATGAGTCATGACTCCAATATTAAGATCCGCTAGCAAGCTACGCCCCCCAATATAGACTTTGTTATAAAGAGGTCATCGGAGACTCGACTCCTACCCATGGCTATCTATTTTACAATAGTGATTCAGCATAGGACCACTAAAGAGATTTTTTGGAGTCTAAAATCCCATCTCCACTATCTTACTACGCAATAATGTCTCAGCATGAGACAACGAAACACACAAAGTCGCACAACGGTCCTAAGTTCAGTTCTAGCGAAAAAACTGACAAAATGACATGGTCGTTATTTCTAACAAAATAACAACTTAACAAACTTTATTCAACACACAAATTCTTTCCAACATGAAGATTAAATGGAATTCAATTCCTCATTTAATAACCATAAAGCAAGAGAGATCCGTCCACTTGCCTTAGAAGGCGTGCTCAACGTCCTTAGCAATTCAATAGTAATCTTAACACCCTTTTGTCAAATATAACAAAAGGATTTCTCAACAAAGAGCTCACGGGAATACTTCTTAGTTGTATACTCAACTCCTACAACTTCCTAATCGATAAACGATTTGATTTCCGTATATCGATTTATAATTAATCCTTAGTTATCATGCTTTAAGGTGCCATCTTGGCGAATTTATAAGTAATTATCCGCTTCACTTTTGAAACAATTTCTAAACAGAAGTGTTCATCAGTAGAAGTTCTTAAAGGTGACCAAATCTTGGATCAAAGTGATTAACAACGAATCCTGAGTAATTGTACGAAGTCCTTTACTTGCCAATCGATATCAAAACTTGTATTCGCTATAACTGAATATCCTAACGTCCGTTTCTCGAGTAGTTTGAACCTATGGGACTGTAATAACGTTAAGACTATAAAAACCATAAATTTAATTAGCAAAGCAGAACCGAAAGGTCCTTATGGTGGCTCCGCAACCAAACCACTAATTAATTTTGATCGTAATTACCTTCACTTGAGCCTATGGCTCGTTTGGCTCAATAGTTGCTCCATCCCCGAGCCCAAGGGTGGCTGGGTGTTTCCCGGGGGTGGCCCTCACGGTGGGTGGTGGTCGGAGGGGCTGGTGATCACCGGCGAAGTCGCGCAGCGAGGCCAAGAAGATAATCGGCGATGTTCAACTGAATTCTTTCTTCCCAAATCCGTCGCTCCTCCTGATTCTCCTACTGGCTCGATTTTGCAGCAGCAACGAACCCAAACTAAAAAACAAAGAGGGAGAAGATGAGGTGAAGGAGGAGGTAAGGTGGTGGCAGAGGAAGATTAGCGCCAGTGGTGAAGAATTCAGTTTCCCCGAGTTTGTCGCTCTTCCTGATCCTCTTTCTCAAACCTTTCCCTTTGATTCTATGCAAAAGCGTATCACATCACTAAAGAAAAGTCAAATTTCATCCCCCATTAAGCAAAAGAAGGTCTATATAACGGGATCGTCCGTCTCGGAACGGGACTCGCGTTAAATCGGCAAAATTATGTACCTCGGGTGGAAAAACTTACTAAATACGAAACGTCGTGTAAATTATGTAGACCAATAAAACCAATTTTTCATCATTTTATCTTGCTACCTTCAACTTTCAAGGCTTTCGTTTCTCATTTTAAAACCTTTACATTACATTACTAAAAAGACGGCTTATCCAATAAATATTCTTTTTCCACTGAAAAATCTTAGAATTCACACCGATCCATAAATTCATTTCTTTGTGATTTTAGGATATCACCAAAAATTTTCTAGGATTTAAATTCTGACCAAATATTGGATTAAGCGTTAAAACGGAAATTGAGGTTAAAAGGATATCGGAGAAAATTTCAAAAATATCCTTAAAAACCACAGTTATTACGCCGAAAACATATTGTGAAGTACATTCATCGAATAAAGTTTGCATTAACATAAACCTACCAATAACTTCGATATTCCAAAATTTGAGATGCGATTACATCCCTTAATTGTTTCATTCCCGTTCGAGCATTGTCTTGCCCTTGTTCAGGATGGAGGAGGAAGGTTCGGGTCATCGTAGTGTTCTTCAAGGTATTGGTCCACAATTCGGTGTTCCATAATCAAGTTGTGCATGGAAAAGCACACAAGGATCAAGTCTATTTGCGTCTCGATTAGGAAGTTCGACATGTACGTCAAAATCGTGAACCATTTTTCAACACACCAAAACACCTTTCGATTACACTCCTAAGCGACGAGTGAACTTTATTGAAAGCTTGCGGTGCATTTTTTGGAAGCGCATTTTGAAATTAGGACAAGTGGTACTTAACTTTGCCATATGTGAGCATGTAGCTGAGCTTGTCCGGGTAACCTTTATTGACGAGATAATACCGCCCTACATTAACATACGGACAATAGTAGTTACCTTTACTCCACATGTTTGAAGTTCAACGTAGACATCGAACAAATTAACATAATGACGTACCCATTGGCGGATGAGGGAAGTTCATTGCGGGTGTCGAAAGAGCGTGTTCAAAAACTCGGGCATCATGAGCACTCCCTTCCCAACCAGCAGATTCAAAGGTGAAGAACACGTCGAAGTCGCAAACTTCCATGATGTTCCATGAGAACACTTGTACCGTAGCCAAAGAAGGAGCGTGTTCAAAGAAGACTGGTCTTCTTCGACACTTCCTTCTCAGCAACCTTGTACCGTAGCTAAGCGATCCTTGCATCATCATTCTTCAATGTTAGAAAGAGGCGGCGGATGTTCTCATTGTTCAAATGATCCACCGTATAACACCATAGACCACCGTACTCCTGTACCATTCCAGCCGTGATCATCCCTTCAAGAACCTCCATTGCTTCATCAAGCTCGAAAACCCGGTTTGTGCCCTGCCTTTTCGTACCCTGTAAATGGCCCTTCAAGAGCTTCACAAACCGCTTACCTTGATGTGCAGTAATAACCAAATGATCCTAGAAGAAGGTAGTCCCTAATTGTTTCTTTCGATGCTTAGGCACTCGTTGACTAGTACCGCCGCTGGGTTGATGCAGAGATGGAGAGTTGGTAGCTTGCTGAGAAGCAGTTTCTTGATCAGGTGTGTCGGTGAAGTCCCTAAGAAGATCATCCCCATCCAAGTTGTCATCCATTCCCAGGAGGTCCTCAAAACCTCTTGACCCAGAAACACCAGATTGGGAAACCGGCGTTTGGGACTCGTTTGTTGCTACAACTAGGGGGGCCATTGTGGCCGCGACGACATGTTGGCCCGACGCACATATGTTGCCGAAGACGCAATCCCAAAGATCACTCAACTCTGGGTCGGGACGCTTATGTCGGAACCTTTTGTACTCCGCCTTTTTTTTCAATTATTGAAGACCACTATAAATAACTAGGCAAGCTTCCCATAATATGAAACATGAATTTTCCCTCAAAATCATCCTATGAAGTTTACCCTTATCTTTCGCTCCCACCATTCAGGATCCATTGTAATTGTTCCATGTGTCGGGTTCCATCCTATGCTGGTTTCTTTGTACCGTAACCCAACCCAAAGTTTCTAAATCTTTTTCATGCAGTCGAATTTGTTCTTCGCCGTATTTCATATCAATCTTCTAGGTGTTCTCATGGCTAAACTTCTCCGCAATATCAACCCATTAAAAGTGAGTGTCCTTCCCATTTTGCTTATGATATTGTAGGCAAATTGACATTAGTGTTTTCGCCTCTTCATCACTCCAAGCAACGCCCTTCCCATCAACGCCCTTTCCCTTCGATTTCGCACTTGACTCGGCCATTGATCCTTCTTCATTTCGAATCACACACATTACATAAAACCACACACCAACAAAATCTTATATTCCAAAGCCATTAATGAGCAATTAGCAACACACAACTATATTCAAATAAGCCTAATTTTTGGATTTAATTCACTAATTTTCAACAAATCGTGCACAACCTCGACCTAAATCGATGTCACTACAAAAAATCTCTCAATTTGTCACAAGCTCGACCTAATTTCATATTTTTTTATCAGGAATTGAATATTCAAACATTGGATGTCACTATCTATACCTAGCTACAAATTGGCATCATTAATTTCACTCAAACAACAACTACCAATGCATACACTCAAACAAGGTTCGATTCCAGGTTCACTCAAAAAAATTGGATGTCACTATCTATACCTAGCTACAAATTGGCATCATTAATTTCACTTACCAGGTTCGATTCCACCGTGAAACCTTTTGCCTTCTTCAAAATCACCACTTCCTCGAGCTCCGCTGGCGCCTCCCCAATCTCAGCGATTCTCAGGCGGCACCTACCCTCGCCCTGATGGACCTCAGCTTTGATGAATGGCGACCTCGACGCAGCTGCAGCTGGAGTGTAGTACACTGGAATGGAGTTTGAAACAATAGATGAATGGCGACCTTGTGAGAGTGTTATTTTGGGGGTTAGAAAATCACGTGACTTGCACATGAGCCGAATTGAGGGGCAATTTTTTTTGGTTATGTTGGGGCAATTTTTTCATTTGAGGTAGCTTTTTTGCCATTCATCTACTAATTGCAAAACACTTTTTATCCATTCCGCTCATAAATTCAATTTTAGCTTCTACTAATAATCCAACTACTAGCTCCAGCTTCAGCTAGATTCCAACTCCAGCTGTCAGCTCCAGCTAGGTGTTCAAAACAGAGCCTTAATTAACTCACTCCACTAGTCCGCTATTCTTGCTTGATTATATCTATAGGGGGCATCCTTTCTATATGCTTTGCACAATAGGCAACAATCTCCTCCTTTTGGCCATGTAAATGTACAAGCTACAATGAACATAATATTGTTCATACCCACCTTGGATCGAATTGCCCTTTTGATAATGGATTGTAAACATGTCGGATAAAGAAAATCTTTGTAGAACTGGTAGATTTGGTGTGAGTTGACCAACTTGAACCGCCTCATTTCCTTGAGCTACTGGTGTGTCCGGTTCCAGAATAGGAGGTTCCACGGTTCGGTAACATGGAACCGGATCCGGCTAATCCCCAGTTCCTCGATTTAGTTCCCGATTCTTACTAATTCTAAACGTTTCCGTCGATTATGGGGTCAGTTCCGGTTCCGGTTAACTTTTGAGTTCCTCCAAATGCGAGGACTTCCCAGGAGGTCACCCAATATCCCGATACTACTCTCGCCCATGCACGCTTAACTTTTGAGTTCTTTGTCCTCACTCGAACCCAGAAAAGGAAGAACTCTTGTTGACATAGGTAGCACTTTAATATATTATAAAATATATCAAATCCGGGGTGTTACACTTAGCTAGTCGAGCTAGCATCCAGCTAGTTGAGCTGGCTTGAGCTGAGTTGTAGCTCGTTGAGCTGACTTACAAGCTATTTAAGCTAACCTTAGCTAGTGTGAGCTTCCTTGAGCTAAACCCTAGATACATGAGGTTCCTATCAAGCTTGTTCTATGAGTTAAGAGCTTAGTCAAGCTACTAGAGCTAACTTAGAACTAGTTTGAAGCCTTCAAACTCCTTTCTAGTATTCATAACCATGTGCCAAGCTATTTTCAGGCTTTGGTCTTTGTATATTACATTCGCCAAGCTTAGAGAAGCTTCCAAACATTCAATTAAATTTGCACAAAGCTATAAGACTCTTCTTACTATGCTCAAAACCAAACCTTAGCTCAATAACCACATGCTCGGCGTTTTATGCCAAAACCCTAAGCGCACCGCAACATACCCCCCTTGCTCCAACCAACCACCCACACACTCGATCATGCCATCGCTAAGGCGTAGGCGTGCCCCAGCAGCTCGCACACTCGTGCCGCCACCATTGCATCGTGCACCCGCATACACCACACACCGGCACGCCTTACCGTGCACCATTGCTTGTGCCGTTTGCCATGCGTCGGTGTGCCTAGTCCGAGCGTTCCCTTGTGTCGCACCTTTGCCAACAAGGCGCGCCCTATACCATGCACCGTTGTATACGAGGTTTTTTGCCTCAGTATTGGTGTTTTCTTTTCTATGACCACTTTACTTCTCTTATCATATCATGACAAGTCACATGGTCAATCTTTTCAATCGACTTTTCTTTGTGACTTCTTTTCTTCAACATGCTTACAATGGTATTGATGACTTTTAACAAATTACCAATAATATTCATCCAAAAATGGCTCGTAATATTTAATTTTTAGGGAAAACTAAATTTGCAAATAGAGTCCTCATATCCGATTTAATAGGCCTACTCACTACTCGCACCAAACACATTAGGACCTTTTCATTTTAAGGCATTATTGGCAAGTTCGAAATTCTAATCTAAGCTAGAGTGCTAATAATCACATTTGTCAATGGCATTAAACTTGGGCAGCACGAACAAATGATGAGATAGTGTTCAAAAATAGTCCATATATCCAAGGTTATCAAAGTTGAGGTCCTACGTCTGATCGTTGTTGGTCTTTCGGATCGGATCGCATGATCAGACCGCTGAATCATAAGATCCTACATTATAACTAAAAGTATGCAAGAATAAATTAATAAATTGTATATTTTGTTATATATAAAGTATGAAAATGATAAACATTATTAATTTGATTATTAAAAATGTTGCAGGATGGACTAGTCAACCATTTTAAAGCAAATGAGATGTTAACCTTAGAATAATAATATATTATCGTAATTTCCATTTTATAAGATTGTAAGAATCGTTTATAGGATCGTTACAGTGGTTGAGAGATTACAGTTGCCTTTGTCTGCAGTCACACCCTTCAGTGTGTATGTTGGCAACGGAGCTTCGCTTTTATGTACACACCAGTGCGCAACTACTCCCCTCGTTCTACAGGGTTACACCTTCGATGTTGACCTCTTCGTATTAAATGTGCATGGACTGCAGGTCGTGTTGGGCGTATAGTGGCTCCAGAATTTGGGGAAGGTGTCACATGATTACGCTCAACTATCGATGGAATTTTCATAGAACGGGAAACTCATACAATTACAAGGCGGTCGTCAAGTTCCCCGGGTAATTTCGCTCCAAGCTTTACAACCTTTATATGTTGTTGATGTTATAGCCGAATGTTTTGATATTTTACCTCTTAATGCAGATTCCATTCAGCCAACCTCGACACAAACCATGGATTGGTCGTCAGATCTCAATCTGGTAATATGTGATGTTCTATCTTTACATGGAGCTGTTTTCCGATTGCCGCTTGGGTTGCCACCTCAACGACCTTGGGAGCATCAGATTCACTTGCAGCACGACTCTAAACCGATAAACGTGAGGCCGTACCGTATCCGTACTTCCAGAAGTCTGAAGTTGAGAGGCAGATTTAGGATATGTTACAGCAGGGTATCATTCAGCATAGTACGAGTCCTTTTTCTTCACCCGCTCTTCTCGTCAAAAAAAAAGGATGGCAGCTTCCGATTTTGTGTCGATTACAGAGCTTTGAATCAAGCTACGATGGCTAATAAATTTCCTATTCCGACGGCCGACGAATTGTTTGATGAATTGGGGTCCGCAACTAACTTTAGTAAATTAGACCTCCGCTCGATTTGGCTATCATCAGATTTGTATGCACGCGTCGGATATTTATAAATAGCTTTTCATACTCACGATGGTCATTTTGAGTTTCTAGTCATGCCGTTCGGACTGAAAAACGCCCCTTCTACTTTCCAAGCGGCAAGGAATCAGATTTTTTAAGCTTAACTGCGTGAATTTGTAATCATCTTTTTCGACGATATTCTGGTTTACAGTGAGTCGTTGGAGCTTCATGTTTGTCATCTTGATTTGGTGCTTCAGATTCTACAGGATCATCATTTTTTTGTTAAGGGATCCAAGTGTTCTTTTGGCACATCGTCCGTTCAGTACCTCGGCCATATAGTTTCGGCAGGAGAACTTCTAGTCGACCCCGGAAAACTCAAAGCTATGAGTAAGTGGCCGACTCTAAAGCCGAGCAAGAAACTACATTGCTTTTTGGATCTTACTGGTTACTATCGAAAATTTATACGAAATTATGCTACCTTGGCTTCACCGCTTACAGTTTTATTACTGAAAGATAAGTTTGCCTGGTCACCTGTTGCTGAAGAGGCATTTGTTCGTTTGAAGTCGGCTATGATGAATGCGCCTATATTACAGTTGCTTGATTTTTCTATTGCTTTTGTGGTCGAAACAGATGCTTCAAACGAGCGTATTGTCGTTGTTCTTTTGCAAAGCGAACGACAAGTGTCATTCTTTAGCAAACCCTCGGCATCCATCGCAGGGGTTCTTCAGCTTACCATAGAGAATCTTTTGCCATCGTGTCAGCGGTATAGAAATGGTGTCAATATCTGCTTGGCCGTGAGTTTTTTATTCGAACGGATCAGAAAAGCTTGAAAGAATTACTATCTCAAGTGATTCAAACACCGTATCAACAATTCTTCATGTATGGGCTATAAATTTCGGATCAAATATTCAAGGACTAGCAACAAGGTGGTTGATGCTTTATCACGTTGTATGATCAATGACGAGCCTTCTGTTTGACAGTTCCTTGCTCTTTCACAGCCGCTGCCATGCGAGAAGGGACTCTACAATTTCCTTTTCGAGTTCATGATGGAATCTTATATTATGGGCACCGACTGGTGTTGGGAAAGAATTCCCCATTGAAAATCGACATTTTGAATGAGTTCCATGCGTCTCCATCGGTTGGCCACACGGGCGTCGATAGGACGTTCCACTGAATTGTCGAGGTTTTCTATTGGATCGGCATGCGCAGCGAGGTAGAGCAATTTGTCGAATCCTGCGTTACTTATCAAGCTACTAAATATAGCACCACAAAATCAGTGGGTCTTCTTCAACCACTACCTATACCGGATAAAGTGTGGGACGAGGTCTCGATGGATTTTATTACCGGACTATCACCATCGCGAGGCTTCACGACCATATTTGTTGTGGTCAAACACCATGGTGTACACGCCTTCAATTCTCTCCGATCGTGGTGTGATATTCATGAGTGTTTTTTGGAAAGAACTTCATTGCTTGAGTGGGACAACGTTGTGCCATAGCACGGCTTATCACCCGCAAACAAACGACCAAACGGAGGTCAAAAAACCGGGGGTTAGATTAGAGCAATACCTTCGCGCCTTTACTCACACCCGTCCTTCTTGCCGGGCTATTTTTTTTACCTTGGGCATAACTAGCCTTAAATTGCACCCATCATGAAGGGCTCAAGATGACACCATTTCAAGCATTTTATGGCCAGGAACCTCCTCCGCTGATTCGGGCCACTCTTCCGTCATCTGGTGACTCTGCAACCTTTGCTAATGTGCAAGAAAGGCAACAGTTGGTGGACTTACTTCGGGCAAATCTCCAAAAGGCACATCAAAGGATGTGTTCCTATGCTAATGCACATGCCGCGACGTCGAATATAACGTCGGCGATCTGGTCTTGCTAAAGCTTCGGCCGTACCGTCAGCATTCCGTGGCCAAGCCATTGTCTTCCAAGCTGGCTCGGCGTTTTTATGGACCGTTCAAGATCACGGAACGCGTGGGTGCAGTCGCGTACAGATTAGAATTGCCTGAAAATGCCCGGATTCACAACGTATTTCACGTGTCCTTGATGCGGCCCTTTGTCTCAAGCGGATCACCACCAGTTCAACCGTCTTTTCCCGCCGAGTTTATCAATGATCAACCAATTTCCATTCCCCTGCGAGCCATCAAGGAGAGGCAAGTTATGGTTGATGGCTCGCCTCGAGTCGAATGGCTCATAGTGTGGGATGATGGTTCTGAGAACAATGCCTCGTGGGAACCACGTGAACAAGTGCAGTTATCCTTTCCTGATTTGCGGCTTGAGGACAAGCCGATTGTCATCGGGTGAGAGATTGATACGGATCAAACGACGGCATCTTGAACAAGTTCTCGACCCGTTCGTGATCGGCGTAGGCCTATTCGTTTACAAGATTATAATTAGTATTTTTATTTTAATTAATGTGATTTTATATAATTGAGTAAGTCACTCATTCTCGGGTTTTCTGTACAGTTATTTACCGGGACGCCTTTCTTGAACCGTTAGGACTTAGTATAAATATCCTGCTTTATTCTCATAATTAATGATAAGAAAATAGTTTGTCGTAATTGTCTTTTCTCCCTCCTTTCTTACATCTCTCCTCCCCCTAGCTGCAGGCCATTCCCTTGGTTCGATATTCCGATCTCGCTCTTATTTGGTACTCCCTGGGTTCTAGGGTTGTATCAATGACTAAGTCTCTTACTTCCATTCATGTATTAGAATTTTGCAACAAACCATCCAACATTTACATTCAGACACAAACACACAAGTGAAGAAGAAAAGATGATTCGATGAAAGTGATTTCAACCATTGTTCAACGAGAATCCAAAGGAGAATCATTAATTCCGCGAGTTATTCATCATCATCATTCGAACACCAAGGAACTAAGAGTAGACGCAATAACCTTTAACTTGTCAAAGAACGAGATGGACATACAAACGAGGCAAAGGTAGCTACTTGGGCGCGCCACATCATCAGTAATTGCAACTTAGATAGGGTTATTATTCTTATAAATATAGCCTTCGGATCGGAGTATATAATTAATACAGATAGAAATCTGTCAATCACATGTGTACAGGAGGTACATAAACATCATATAATATCAATGACAACATCATATCATATCATATCATATCATATAGACGCCACCGATGGATGAATGTAGCACACATGAAACAGCAAAGAAGATGTTAAATCTACAACTAGATAACTCCCACAAAAATGAAAAATCCTCACTGGAAAGTTATTTAAAACAGAAGGTTGGAGTTGGAGCTTCTCCTGGCCGCAATCAATCAAAAGAAGGCACGACTGCCATAGAACACCCTTGATGCATCCTTCTTCTTGTGAGCTTCCACCGCGTTATTACTTGTCTGGCCTTGCACTGCACTCTTGGAGGCTTGGTGTTGAGGCTTATCAACATCCATGGGAAGCTTCATCTTTGCCAAAGACTCTGTAAACTGATGCATACTCTTCATGTACATGTCAACAATCTGCTGCTGCATAGCCGACTGCTCAGCTTCAATGTTCATCTTCTGCTCTATTGAATCCGCGATGCTGCTGCCACTTGGTGAGGCTGAGTCATCCAAATTCTCCTCTGACGACGAGTTCAGCAGGGTCATTTCAGAGTCGTTCAATTCCAAAGGCGCGCCCAGGTGAAGAAACGAGCCTCGTCCAATCAGAGCTGGCCTGGAAGCTGAGCTCAGGTATTCAGACACCATCTGCTGGTTTTGATGGGCGATGCTGATGTCAGGGAACTCGAGCCTCGAGTACTCGACTGGGTCCACAGCTGAGTTTCTATCCAGGAAAACAACTTCCGATGTGATGGATGAGTTTCCAGAGGAGTTGTTGAGAGGTAAGGAAGCATTATTATTATTAATAATAATATTATTACTATTGAGACAGAGGCTAAGTTTAACTGTGCCAGCTGGGGAGTGAAAGAGATCGGTGGAGGAAAGGCTAAACTCCTCCTCCTCCTCCATTGAATTAATGGGGACCAAAGCAAACCCTAAGAGCTGATCCTCCAACAGGCTTCTAGCTCTGCTAAGCATCCAAATCTCGCATTTGAGGACAACGGAGGAGGAATCCGTCCGTGGGAGTTTGATGGAGAGCTTCTCGTTGAAGTCAGGATTCTTGCCGCCGCCATTGATGATCCTAGTTGAGACGGTGTCGTCGGGATTGCAGGTGAGGGAGAATTTGGCATACACGTCTTGATTGTCGTAGATGCAGATGTTATGGATGTTCCTAGCATGATGGACAAAGATATCAAGAGTACCTGCAGACAGCTCTGCCTCTTCAGATATCGAGTCTTGATCGTCGCTGTAGCAATACCTCCCACTGGTTGCTGCCATCTAGCTTGTACGTTGCCCTCTCTGTTTTCACTTATAGGAGATGATGAAAACGCATAATACATACATGACTGCACATACACATAGCTAGGAATTGAAGGAGAAGATCTAACCAGACACTTGTGTTTCCAAGCTCAGCCTCAAAATTAATTAAACCAAGCCACCAAGGTATGCTTTCTCAAATCTTCAAGCTATGATCGAAAAGGAGAAACTAGAAAAGGGGGGAAGATATGTATGCAAGTTGAGGAGGTGGGTAAGATAGTAGGTGGAATGAAGAAAATGGAATACACAAATATTCATGTCATTGTCTTTTTTTATCAACTTTATTTATTTATTACAATTTTGTTTTTCCATTTTTTCAAGGATGAATTCTCTTATCATGGTAGGAAAAAGTGAGAGCTTTGTAGCGGTGGGTGTGCTTGGCATTGCAACTTCCACTTACTCTCCACTCCAGTAAACTGGTAGGGCCTCCACTTGGGACCACCATAGCCTTCATCATCGTCTCCTTCTTCATAGATATATGCTTCTTCCTATGTTGAGAACAGCTCTAAGTAACTCTTAAGTCAATTAGTCAATTCAGCTTTGTTAAAATCTCTTCAATACAGATTCAAACTGGTTCACAATGGTTAACTAGGATGATAGTTAACTAACTTCTTATTTAATTATTTATAAATCAAGTTTAATTTCCAACATTCACCCCCTTAAACTTGATTTATTATTACTTACCTAACAAATAAACAATCTTGCTTAACCTCCATTGGGCTAGTAGTACATGTTGGGCCCAAATATTCTTCCCATCAAAACTCATGTCACCAAAATTCTTATTTGCAATGGGCCCATCTAGAGCCATTGTCGTGTTCCAATTGCTAACAACAGAAGCACTCAATTCCTCCAAACATCGAGTTCGCTGAGTCCGACGCTGAAGCACAGTCTCCGTGTCGGATCTTGACTCTTCTTCAAGGTCTTATCGCCAAGAACAACGGATCCGCCTCAAAACCGCCGCGATCAACAGCCCGTCCCCATCATACGGCCACACCAAATTCTTTATTTTCTTCTAAATCGACGGTTTGTCGCGCCACGTCGGCACCAAAATGACGATCTCGTTTATCTACAACAACGTCATCAACCTCTACCATCGGAGATCATACGCTTGCTTCTGCCACTCGTGCGGCCACATCGTCCTCATCGTCCTCTGACGGCGTCACCAAGGTATGAATCCCGATCCGTTATTCTATATGTATTGTGAAATTAGGGTTCGTTTTCTTTTCTCCTCTGCCACAGCACCACCACAGCACGACTCCGCGTCATTTGTATCATCGGCGGCAGTGCCTGCTCCGGCGAGAGTTGGTTGCACCATCGAACCAGCACGACTTCCCGGAATCGACTTGTTGAACAGGACCAGTTCATACTTTCTACACGAGCCTCTACAAGGGATCGTCTTCCTCGGGGCTTTGATACCAATTGTTAAAATCTCTTCAATACAGATTCAAACTGGTTCACAAATGTTCAAGAATTTCACACAACAGAATTCCCTTGTAACACACAATCTTTCTTTTCTTTATGTGTTTTCCCTCGGCGTGATTGGAACAATACCTTCGTCCAACCCCCCTTTTACAACTAGGAACAATACCTTCGTTCCCCCATACACAAGACAGTAAACTTCGCCCATGTATATGTCTTTTATCACACCTTTATGCATATTTATAGGAGGATTTTGTAACTGTCATAAACTAACAATAATATTTATTTGACGTCAAACATGACAGATATGCATAATACTTACAAGATTGAACAAAGAACGTACCTATAAATCTACGTTTTTATTCACAATTTAGTTTTCAACTAATTGCCAGTCCATTTTTTTTTTTTTAAAAAACAAAATCACCCTGCATGGGTTCAATAGGTCAAAAGCACAATGATATAAATGAAAACCAAGGAAATGTGATATCAGGCAGGTTTAGTACAGAATCATATGGCAGAGATTATCCAAACTATAATGGCAATACAAACTTTTATATGATATGATACTCCCTCCGTCCTTTAAATTTTGTCTACTATTCTCTTTGGATGCCTCAAAAAATATGTCCATCTTTTCATCTTTTAATTTATATCAATCTTTTTTTACGATATAATCCCTATCTACTTTACCTTTTACACACATTATCCAACTAAAAATCTATCCTAATATGTTTTTTAGTCTTTCTCTTTATTTTTCTCTTTCTTCTCATCTTTACACATCACTATCATAATCTCTGTCCTCTCCCTATTTCTTACTTTTTCAACTCTCTCTTCATCTTAATTTACGTTCAATGTGTCATTTTGGACAATTTTTATGGGACGGAGGGAGTAATAGAGAGCTTGAAAAATCTTCTGTTCTTTTGATAAAAATTGTGAAAATACATGGGCTATAATACGTATTGTGCGTACGTAAGTACAACACACAAGCTTGATGGGTTGCATCTTAAAAATAATTGACAATAAAAGGAATAACCTAAGGCTTATATAATAGACATGTTTAGTTTCAATTTTCAGATGTGTCAAAATGCCCCCGCAATTGCAAATGACCTGACACTTGACAAACAAGTCTAGCATCTCAATCTCTTTATAATTAGCTAGCTCAAAGAACGGGTGGTGTAGCCAAGCATACAATCTCTTTATAACTAGCCCCAAAAACAGGTGATACATCTCAATCTCTTTTTATAACCAAACATACAATCGCTTTATAGTTAGCCCAAAGAACGGGTGGTGACATTTTAAACTCAAGCTCAAACAAGCCAAGTAACTAGCAGGTAGCATCAAGCGCTAAATTCAAGCTCAAACAAGACAGGAAACGGGCTCAGGACCAGACCGTGAACTCTATGTGAAAGTAGGGTGGGTCAGGAACGAAAGACGTGTATAGATAAGCCTAGTACACAAGTCCGATAGGATTTCATCTTAAAACTAATTATCAATGACAAAGAGTAATCTAAAAATTTATATAGTAAGCGTGTTTGGTCTCAATTTTTAGAGGTAGGAAGGGTATTGTCAATACAAACAATACCAAAGATTGAGAAATAACAAACAGCGACCAAACAAAATTAAGAAAAGGACATCAACCGCTTTGTGCCCACTATGACACCATCAAAAAGTAAGATACTTTAAATCATTCGAATTCCAGCAGCTTGAGTTTTCATTTCATTTTGTGACCAAAATCAAAGAGTAAAACTAGCAAAAAGGAATAAAAGCAATATCTTCCAATTTTAGATTTTAATTTCATCTTGATACAGCCTGCACTTCTAACAATCAGTGTTTCCATCATTCCATAAGGTTGGCTTTATCTTGAAGCAGTCATCCCCGCCCAGCAGCAACACCTCTCCCACCCTATGAAAGAGGGTGATTAGAAAAAGGAAAGAAAGCAAATGGCCAAACAATTAAGGATTGAGGATCATAAAGATGGAAAACCGTTTGGAAGGTGTTGGAACAGTGTTAGGGAACTAGCACTGGAACAACGATTTCTCCATTCGAGCAATCGAAGTTTTGATAATGACAAACAAATGGAACTAATTCCCTGTATAAGTGATCTCAGGAAAGATAGCAAGTTTACAGGAAAAGTAAAGGGAAACGTTCCCTGTCAAGTCACCTGTATACGTGGCAAGTAATTAAGAGGACAAGAGAGACATTTCACTATTGTCTTGGGCGGCAAGCTAAAGCTCCGAATGAATAGAGAGGAAGAAGGGTACGCTAGTCTTTTTGAATAGTATCGTACTCCCCAAGACAATAAGGGCAAAGGCGTCAGAACTAAAGATGGAAACTCCATAAATAGAATGCGACGCCGCTAGGTTTAATTGAGCTCTCGCACACCTGAAAAACCAGATCTACAAAAGAAAGAAAGAGATCGAGAGCCCGAGCTGATTCAGTGAAGATATTCAAACAAGAAGTTCAAGGAAGGAAAGATCAAGTGATGAAGACTACGTGAAGTTCTTCATCAGCTTGAAGAAGGTGGTTCCTGTGCTAAAGGGAACTGCACAGGAACGAGAAGGTTCACTCTCTATATTCATTTGTGTTTAGATCTAGGAACTACTATGTCTTAGTCGTTAGTATTGTTTGTGAGTGGGATCGCAAGCAATAGAGAAGTTCGACTTTGTATTGTGGAACCTGAGATATATCAATAGAATATAGTGCGTGTTCAAAATCCTCCAAGGGAGGTAGAGGTTTACTCTTTAGCTAGTTGGCTAAAGAGGTTCCTTTATAAGGAACTGTGTCCAAGCTTTAAATTCATGTTTTAGTCTTGTTCTATATTATTCCGCTGCATAAGGGAATTGTCACTGGAACAGTTCCCGACTGTCTAGACTAACATCGATCCTACAATTGGTATCAGAGCTTGGCTCTAGATTTTCTGTGAAAAACCGCAGGATGTCTACAGGAATGTCTTCAGAACTCAGTTTCGTTGGACATGGAAGCGACAAACCACCAAGGTTGATAGAAGGCCGTTTCGAAAGATGGCAAGGGTTGATGATGGATTGGATGAGGAGCCATGACTATCAGGCATGGGCTGTGATCGAGAGAGGGAACTTCACCATCAATCCAGAGATAGAGAATGATCTCACAAAGTGGGGACCAAATGAGTGGAAATGCATGGAAGCCAATTACAAGGCAAAGATGTATCTCAACTACTCCATGAGTGAGATCGATTCAGCCAAGGTGGGCAATCTAAAGACAGCTAAGGAGATGTGGGCTGCTATTGAACAAATGCATATAGGAAGCTCAGATCTCAAGGAAGATCATCAGATGGATGTTCGACAAGAGTTCTACAACTTCAGAATGGAACCTGGAGAAACAGTATCATCATATCAGTTCCGGTTTCAGGGACTAGTGATTAAGCTTGAGAACTTGGGAATCTCTGATAGGGAAGTTACTGAACGAATCAAGGTTAAGAAGGCGATAGATGGTCTCTCTGGTGAATGGACTCATGATCGAACAACCTTCAGAGAAAATACATCCAATAGGAACCTCATGCTTCATGAGATCTTTGGAAAGCTGAAATCCTATGAGAATAGGAGGAACTCCGATAAAGCACAAGACAAACCTGAAAAGGGAATCGCGCTTAAATTGGAGAAAGTGCTTAAGTCTGTCCAGGAACAGTGTGAAGAATCTGAAGATGAAGAAGAGGATGACATAGTGCTCATCACAAAGGCACTACGTAACCTCTACAAGAAGGGAAAGTTCCGAAAGAACTACGGAGGAAACAGTTCCTCACGAGACTACAACAAGTCAGGAGACAAAGATGCAAAGGACATCACATGCTTCAAGTGCTTCAAGAAGGGTCACTATGCCAAAGCTTGTCCCCTGGGAAATGACGAGAACAAGTCTGGGAACAAAGCTTACATAGCGACATGGGATGACTCCGATGATGATGGTCCAGAATCTTGGGCTACACCAAACATGTGCGCCATGGCTATCAATGACGATCCAAAGGAACCTCAAGAGGAAGTGAGTATTTTATCTCTAACTAGTTGCTTTGATAAATACTCTAAATCTGATCTCATTCGTATACTCTCTAAACTTGTTAAAGACAACATGAAGTTACAAAAGGAAGTGAGTGAAATTGAAGAGCATTGTCTTAAACTTGAAAATGATGCCTCTGAAAGGGAACTTGACTTAAAAAATTCTGAATCAGTTAAATGTTCTGAATGTGAAAGATTGAAAAAGGAACTTGACTCTACTATGACTACTAAAAATGATCTTATCTCTACTCTTGCCATTGTCACCACTGAAAAGGAGACTCTTAGTAAGAAACTGGAGATAACCGAGGGAAAGAAAATAGTAGAGACTCCTAAGGTCACATTTGTCCCTTCTAGGCATGGAATAGGTTATTCAGAAAGAAACTCAAAAAATGATCAAACAACTCTCACTTTAAGGGAACTAAGTGAAAGTAGAGCTCTAGAGTTGCAAACTGAAAAAATTATGAATTCTCACTTAGAAGAGAAGATCAGGGTTCTAGAGAGTGGAACTATAGGAAAAAAGGACTACTATACTAAAAACAACTCTCACAAAATCTATGTCAAGATAGCTAAGGGAAATGGTTCCAGAGGACCTAATAAGGATACAGTTGAGAAAAATAGGATTCAGAGACCACATCCTAAGTATTATCTAGGAGAATATTACAAAACTTGCTGGACATGTGGAGGTCATGGTCATTACAAGGAACAATGTCCTAAAATTGGTCAGTCAAAAGGATTCTTAAGTAGAAGCAACAACAGAACATCTCACTCAAAATCCTACAGGAACCATCAATCGATTGATGTGAACATTGCAGATTATGTTGATTACTATCCCTGTAAAGAACCAGGCAAGGGACACCTTGCCTGGGTAACCAAACATTGACTCTTTTGCAGGTGAAAGCGAGGGGGAACTGTATGTGGTTTATAGACAGTGCTTGCTCCAACCACATGACAGGAAATAGGAACAATCTAATCTCGCTTAACACCCAAGTTGAAGGAGGAAATGTTTCCTTCGGCAACAAAAACAAAGGGGCAATACAAGGCTCAGGGGAAGTAAAGCTCAACAAATCAATCAAAGTCAACAATGTAAATCTTGTGGCAAATCTTGGATACAATCTACTGTGTGTGGCACAACTCTGCGATCAAGGGAACAACATAGTCACATTTGATTCAAATGAATGTCTTGTTGTGAACAAAGAAACTAACAAAGTTATTCTTAGAGGGAAACGATTCAACAATGTTTACATTGTTGATCAAGACTTTCAACCTCCAAGAAAGCTATGTCTCACAGTCTCTACAAATGACACCGATCTTTGGCATAGACGTCTTGGTCACGCATGTCTAAATCTCATCCAGAAGTTGTTCCTGCAAGATCTTGTGGTAGGTTTACCAAGGATAAGTCCAGAATCAACAAAACTGTGTGATGCATGTGCCAGAGGGAAACAAACTCGAAGTTCCTTCAAGCCAAAGAAGAATGTTAGCACCTCCAAACCCTTGAAAATGCTACACATGGATCTATGTGGACCAATGGACAAGGAATCAGGTATATGTTTGTTATAATAGATGATTATTCACGTTTCACTTGGGTTATTTTCTTGTCTTCCAAAGGAACAGTGTTTAAAGAATTTGAAGTATTCATCGAGAAGACAGAAGTCAGTCTGGGAACTAAGGTGAAGTCCATACGCTCAGACCATGGAACAGAGTTTGACAATTCAGCTTTTGTCAACATTTGCAATGAAAATGGAGTCTCTCACAACTTTTCTGCACCAAGAACTCCACAACAAAATGGAGTTGTTGAAAGGAAGAATCGTACACTGGAGAATATGGCTCGAGCCATGATGCTAGAGAGTGAGTTCCATCCAACTTCTGGGCTGAAGCCATCTCTACTTCGGTTTATATCCTTAACAGGGCTGTGATTCGACCTTTATTGCTTAAAACTTCCTATGAACTAATCAAAGGCCGAAAGCCAAACATTTCCCATCTCAGAGTTTTTGGTTGCAGGTGCTATATCCATAACAATGGGAAGGATGCTCTTGGAAAGTTTGATCCAAGAAGCGATGAAGGAATTTTCACTGGATACTCTCTTCATAGCAAAGCATATCGAGTCTACAACAAACGAACCAGGAAGTTTGAAGAAAGTATTCATGTCATCTTTGATGAAGAGCCTATCCATCATGGATCATCATCCAAAAATCCATTCTCCCGTACAATCATGAAACCATTCACTATTCCAGGAGAACCAGCAAGGGAACTGACAGACGAGGCTGAAAATTCAAGGCCTCGAAGAGATGACTCTGAGTACATCAATGGAAGTGATTCTCATCGGATGGAGACGACCTTGAAAGTTCCTGAGCGCAAGAAATTTGGTGGAGGAAAGCCTCACCACTCCAGCCACAGTGGATTTAAGAGGCCAGCATCTCCTCAAGGTTCTCAATGGTCGAAGAAGAGCAAGCTCAAAGCTTCATCAGCAGGGTCGAGACCTGGCCCTAGGACTGAATCAGCAAGGCCCCCACTCATCTGCCACAATTGTGCAGAACCGGGCCACATAAATCGGAAATGTCCCAAACCGCTCAAGAAGTGCTTCAACTGCAACAAGGATGGACATCTCTAACAGTTCTGCAGGCGGCCAACCAATTCCCCGAGCCAAACCCGTTCAAACGCTGTGACCCAGCGACCTCAGGCATCAAACAAGCCAGCAGGAACTACATCCGTCCAGTCTACGGCCAATCAGAGGAACAAAGGACCTATGTATCCACAGAGTCAAGGACAGAGATTGTATGAGATGCGCACCACGGACAAGCCTGAAGAACCTACCTGCCAAGGTACTCTTCATATCCGCTGTAAAGATGTATTCATACTCTTCGATTCCGGTGCTTCGCATTCCTTCATTTCCGAAAAGTGTGTAGAACTCTTAGGATTAGACAATCTTGAGAGGTGTGAACCGTTTATCGTGAACCTGCCAAACGGGGAAAAGATGATAGGGGTAAGACAATTAGCTAAGTTTCCCTTATGCATTCAAGGTGGAAATTTTCCTTCAGACTTGATATGCATCCCCATGGATCCTTACGACATCATTCTCGGAAGGGATTGGTTGTCTCTGCACGAAGCAGTAATTGACTTCTACACCCGAACCGTGACCATCAACTCGGGAGGAAAACACATTTGCAAGTTCAAGGGAAAACGGGAGGAAGAAAATGGGAAGGTGATCAACGCCATGAAAGCCAGGAAACTACTAAGACAAGGCTGCGTTGGGTACCTCTGCTACCTAGAGTCGACAGAGAAGAAGGTTGTAAACATCCAAGAGATCCCCGTGGCCAGAGAATTCCCCGACGTCTTCCCAGACGAACTCCCCGGGTTACCACCTCGACGAGAAGTCGAGTTCTCAATAAGCCTCGAGTCGGGTACTGGCCCAATCTCTAAAGCGCCATACAGAATGGCCCCGCTGGAAATGAAAGAACTCAAGAGTCAACTTGAAGAACTGCTTGAGAAGGGTTACATCCGACCAAGTGCATCGTCGTGGGGAGCACCAGTGCTATTTGTAAAGAAGAAGTATTCGCTTTCAAGGATAGACGACCTTTTAGATAAACTTAGAGGTGCAAAAGTTTTCTCCAAAATTGACATGAGGTCAAGCTATCACCAGCTTCGGATCCGCAAAGAAGACATTCCGAAGACAGCCTTCTGTACCCGCTATGGCCACTACGAATTTGTAGTGATGCCATTCGGACTAACAAATGCACCTGCGGTATTCATGAACTTGATGCACCGATGCTTCCATGAGTACCTCGACAAGTTCGCCATTGTCTTCATTGATGACATCCTAATCTACTCCGGGAACGAAGCAGAACATGAAGAACACCTTCGAACTGTGCTACAGATCCTAAGGCACAATCAGCTCTACGCCAAACTGTCCAAGTGTGACCTTTGGCTTACGGAAGTGGCTTTTCTAGGCCACATCATCAATCAAAATGGAGTTATGGTGGACCCAAAGAAGATTGAAGCAGTCTCAGAATGGAAGCAACCGAAGAATGTGAAGGAAATTCCCAGCTTCCTAGGACTCGCAGGGTACTACTGAAGATCCGTCGAAGGGTTTTCGAAGATCGCCCTTCCCATGACGAAGTTACTCCGAAATACCCACAAGAAGTTTGTGTGGGATGAAAAATGTGAGGAGAGTTTCCAAGAACTCAAGAAGCGCCTCACTAGTGCACCAGTGTTAACTCTGCCAGATGGACACGATGGTTATGTAGTATACAGCGATGCCTCCAAGCAAGGGTTGGGATGCGTGCTCATGCAGAATGGGAAAGTGATCGCATATGCATCAAGGCAACTAAAGGTGTATGAAGTAAATTATCCAACGCAAAAGCCTGAAGTATGTGTTCACACAGAAAGAGCTAAACATGAGGCAAAGGAGATGGCTAGAACTGCTAAAAGACTATGACATAGAGCTACTCTATCATCCCGGAAAAGCTAACGTCGTAGTAGATGCCCTCAGTCGAAAGACGCAACAAGAGGGCATGATAGCAATGTTAACCGCCCAACCAAAGCTGCAGCAAGAACTCATCAAAGAAGGCATTGAGGTTTGGTTTGGAAGACAACAGGGATGCCTAAACACATTAGAGATTCAATCTGAGTTGATTGCAGAAATCAAGGAGAAGCAGACAGACGACATTATGTTGATCAGAATCAGTGGCGAAGTACAAATAGGCAAGGCACCGGGATTCATTATTCAAGATGACGGATCCCTTTGGTTCCAAAATCGGATCTGTGTGCCCGACGTGGACGAACTTCGGAAGATTATCCTGAAAGAAGCCCACTCATCTGCCTATTCAGTACATCCTGGAGCAAGTAAAATGTACAAAGATGTACGTAGAAATTTCTAGTGGCCAAGCATGAAGCAAGATGTCGCAGAGTTTATATCTAAGTGTTTGGTTTGCCAGAAGGTAAAGATCGAGCACAGAAGACCTGGAGGAAAATTGCAATCCCTACCAGTGCCAGAATGGAAATGGGAAGACATTGCAATGGATTTCGTGACCGATCTACCAAAAACTCAAAAGCAAAAAGATGCTATATGGGTCATCGTGGATCGGCTTACCAAGAGTGCTCACTTTATTTCCATTCAGAAGAAGTGGAAAGCCCCAAAGCTAGCAACGGTCTTCGTCAAGGAAATAGTTCGCCTCCATGGCACTCCAAAGACAATCGTCTCCGACCGGGACGGTCGATTCATGGCCTCTTTCTGGAAAGGACTACATGAGGCCATGGGCACAGAACTAAAATTCAGCACAGCATTTCATCCTCAAACAGATGGTCAGTCAGAAAGGACCATCCAAACTCTTGAGGATATGCTACGAGCTTGTGCACTAGACCGTACCACAAGTTGGGATGACAGCTTACACCTCATAGAATTCACTTACAACAATAGCTGGCATTCTTCCATCAATATGGCTCCCTTCGAAGCCTTGTACGGCCGAAAATGTCGTTCCCCGCTCTGTTGGGACGATAACGCCGACAAGATTCTCTTAGGTCCTGACCTAATAGAGCAAACTGCCTCTGAAGTCGCCCTCATCCGTCAAAGAATGTTGACCGCTCAAAGTCGACAGAAGTCTTATGCAGATCTAAAAAGACGAGACATTGAGTTTGCCGTAGGAGACAAAGTTTTCGTCAAGGTATCTCCTTCAAAGAGCGTATTCCGCTTCGGGAAGCGAGGCAAGCTTAACCCTCGCTATGTAGGACCATTCGAAATCCTAGAGAGAATCGACAACCTGGCCTATCGAGTTGCCTTATCGCCATCTGCTCACCCTGTGCACAATGTGTTCCACGTGTCGCTCTTAAGAAAGTATGTGCCCGACGAATCCCACGTGATCAATTTCGACGATGTCGAGATCCAATCGGATGGCACCTACGAAGAGAGACCGATCAAGATAGTAGAGCACCGAATCAAGCAATTGCGCAACAAAGAAGTACCCTTAGTCCGTGTACTCTGGTCCAAGGATGGCAACGGAGGTACAACTTGGGAAACCTGGGAAACCGAGCAGGACATGCAGAGGCGTTTCCCAGAGTTAATGTCTGCTTGAATATCACTACTATAATCCTTTTAAGGGGGTACTAGACCCATAGAATCCTTGCAAATCCTAAACGTTAATTGCTTTTGTCTCTACATCCCAGTACTGCCCTATTTTCTCTAAGTTTCGGGGACGAAACTTATTTAAGGGGGTACTATTGTAATATCCGCGATATTCCAAGTTTTTATAATATAAAGTTTATTATCAATTATTTTGTCTAAATTAAAAGGAGGATTTTAATCAAATTAAAATCTACTATACTTTTGGAAAAAGTTTATCAATAAAAAGATCATAGTCGAGAACTCAAATAAAATAACTCGAGGGATATAATTTAATAAAGTGAGGATTTTATTGAAGAGAACATCAATTAAAAATAATGATTTAGAAGTGAATTTTATTCATAAAATAAAATACATAAGGGCCTAAAAATCAAATTACAAAGTCTTGTAAAAAGAAATGCAAGAGCCGGGATTTGAACCCGAGATCTCTTGCATCCTACCCTCACACGCCCCACACTCCCAACCACTAGACCAATTGCACTTTCTTACTACACCACACCATTCTAATCAACTTAAACCAATTTAATCTTCTCTTCTACAAAAAAAATAGACAGCAGACTATGTCTGATGTGAGTTACGTAGATGGGACTCTCCTCCAATGCATGCTTTCTCCACCTCCATTGCCTTGCAAGACTCACCATAGTGCATCACCCTCCATCATCACTCAAGAAGCACAACTTTGACCTATGGTGGAGCTTGGCCTCTTCCTCCATTGGTCCACACCTTGAGCCTTGGATTGCAAGCTCTCCCCAAGCTCCTATATAAAGGCTCCTATTCATCCTTCCTCCTCACACAATCAAACTCTTCTTCCTCCTCTAGCAAACACACTAGAAGCATTCAAAAATCATCCATTCAAACACCATAAAAACACCACAAAATTCCCTCTTTCCTTCCCCTTGGAGTCGCCGGACCACCCTCGCAGGACCACCGCCGGATCGCCGGACCACCGCCGAGCCCGCCACTGCCGACGTCGCCGCCCCTCGTGCCGCCGGAGCCCCTGGCCGCGCCGCCCGACGCCGGATCCCCTCCTATGTTCTTCCTCTCCAGTGTTCTGTAAAAACAGAACGAGAAAGTATAAATCTCAATCCCAAATTTTATTTATTTAAATTACGTTTATATGATTACTAGAGCCTTTTATGATTTTTGGAAAGTAGATAAATACAATTGGAATAAAAATATTAGGTAAAAAGATCTTGTTAGTTGGATATTAGAAACAAACTTATTTACCATAGTAACTTAAGCTAATAAGAACATATAAATATATTGCATGCTCTTTCTTAAAATAAATAACCTTATGAAATACTTAGAACATATAAATTAATATATGGATAGTATGTTTTTTTTTATGAAATAGATAGATCTTTATAAAATAAATCACAAAGTCTCTAATAGATAAAAGTTACTGCATGTACAATCATATTATAAATAGGTTGTATAAATAATCATAACATTTCAAATTATAATGTATATTAACACCTTGATCTTATAAGAAGTCAGAAATTTATGCATGTAATAAACTTTAGAATATGTCATGTTTATAATTTTTGTCATAATAAACATACTTAGGAATTAAATCCTTTATTAAATGAAAATATGATATAAGCATACTTTTTAAGTGTAGGAACTACTACAAATTAAGGACTTCTAGTAATATGTACATATATAAATTTTAGTATAATATTATTAGTGGAATAGGGCTAGAATAAACTATGGAAGCAAAAATATTAATAATACCTAAGTGTAGAAATTAGTCACAAGACCAAAGTTGTGAATGAAATATATTAAGTAGAATATTACAAATATTCTAAGATAATTATAGAATAAGTGAATTGTTGGAAAAGGAAACCTTTTAATATAAGGAAAATATTAGTTTATAAATTAAAAATATTAAAATAATAGTATGATCATAAGGTGAGAGTTCAATAAGGGAGGAATATATGTTATACAAGACATGAGAATATTTTTATTGACTTTATAAAATAAAAAGGATTCTAGAAATATTATAAATAAAGATAGTGTATAATATGGTAATAATAGTAAGTTACCTAATCAAGCAACTTAAGAAATCCTATTCTAGGAAACTTCTAAGTAAAGAACTATGAATATGATATTTTTAGATAATAAGAATATCGAAAGTAAATACGATTTTTCTTAAAGGAATTAAATTGATAATTATTTTAATAAAGATATTTTCGGAATAATAAGGATATTACCAAAACTAAAATAATAATAACGGAATATTATTATTTTAGGAAAATCATTTTTCTAAATTATTATTATAATAATTTAGAAACGTAAACTCTCTTATAAATAGTATAAGAGGTATTTCGAACTCTAAAAGTAAAAATCGTGTTTTGAGCTTTTTCGTAAATTCTATATCATTAGGTCGGAATCCTCGCTCATAGTAGGAACTCGCCTAATTTTCATCAAAAGCTCGTGCTAAACTCGATTACGCTAAGGCAAGTGGAATTTCCCCTTGTGCCCTTTTAATCCGTCTTTATGCTATTTCTCGATGTTGGGAACGACTTGTATGCTTAAATAAAAATGAATCTAGGAAATATCGATTGCTAGAAATAACGACTATTGTTAGCATAGATTACTTTATATATTCCTTGTTAGGACTATTTATGCTAGTGTGGTTATTATCTTGATTGTTACGATCTCGTTTCGAGATCGATGTCGAACTAGTGAGGGGCGTGGGATAGCCAACGCCTCTACATAACCCCACTAAGTCGTAAGTGCCTACGCGTTTGAAGTACGACTTTCGGGATCATGATCCCATCCGCTCCGATTGCAAGGAGGGATGAGCGCACTCTAGCTAAGTGCCGGGAAACGGAGTTTTCCCTCGGGTGGCTCGGATTATCCGTGTCCCACCACATACTCTTTAAATCATAAATGGAAAGCGAATGTCTTTTACCACTAAATAAGATAAGTGCTAAGGCACAACTAAAATGACTAGATCGGACCGGTCTCTAATGACCGATCCGGCCCTCGGTCCATTACGGGCGCGAGTGGTATTTGATTTGATTGAATAAATGAAAAGTTCCCAACATACTTTCTAGTTTAAAGAAGACTACAATCTAGTAGTACTTCCCTTGCTCCTCAAGCATACCCCTTTCGGGATATGCTATCATAAATTCTCGTATTTTAGCTCCACATAGTCAAGCCATCGTAAACACAACCCTTTATCCTCTCATTACACCGATAAGTTGAAATTACCAAAGTACCCTCGGGAAGTTCTATTCCCGCTTGCTTATTCTCCTAGACTAATTCTTCTTTCCGCATGTTTGCCTGGCATTCTATCGCCCCACGCGAATTATGTCAGATTCAGGAAACCATAGCAAGGCAAAGTGAAGGGAGGTGAAGGAAGTCAAGACCACTCAAGATGTATTTTTAGTTCCGTTTTAGTTTTAATATTACTCTATCTCCGAGACATGATGGATTTGGTGTTTGTTTTCAAGTAATCCTAAAGCTAAAGACAATGTAAGACATTTTTGTAATGAATTAAGTCTCCTACGGGAGCATGTTTTCCGACTTATGTATTATGTTGTATTCCGCATTTTAATTGTTCTATATCATTCTAAAAGCCTTGGGTGACTTTGGAACAGGGAGTTCAAACTCGTTCATCTCTCCATAACTTTTGTGCATTTAATGCTTTTGTTTCTCTTGTTGAACCCAAAAGCATACAGGAAGCTCTCAAAGATCCAGATTGGATTCAAGCAATGCAAGATGAGCTCCATCAGTTTGAAAGACACAAGGTGTGGAAGCTAGTTCCAAGACCATCAGACAAGAATGTCATTGGAACTAGATGGGTCTTTCGCAACAAACTGGATGAGTCAGGAAATGTTTCCCGAAACAAAGCCAGACTAGTGGCTCAATGTTATAATCAAGAGGAGGGAATCGACTATGAAGAAACATTTGCACTAGTTGCCAGAATTGAAGCAATACGACTACTCATTGCTTTTGCTACATACAAAGGGTTCAAACTGTTCCAAATGGATGTCAAAACAGCATTTCTCAATGGCTATTTACAAGAAGAAGTTTATATGAAGCAACCTCCTGGATTTGAAGATGATAACAAGCCTGATCATGTCTACTTTCTTGAAAGAGCTCTCTATGGTCTCAAACAAGCTCCTCGAGCCTGGTATGATAGATTTGCTTCATTCCTATTATCCAAAGGCTATCAAAGAGGATCCATCGACAAGACACTCTTCTTGAAGAAAGAATCAGGTGACATTTTAATTGTGCAAGTCTATGTTGATGATATAGTGTTTGGTTCCACTAACCCTGTGCTTATAGAAAACTTTGAGAAACAAATGAGTAGTGAGTTCGAGATGAGTATGGTAGGAGAACTCAATTTCTTTCTAGGTCTTCAAATCTCTCAAACAAAAGATAGAACCAAGATTCATCAACAAAAGTACATCAAGGAAATGCTATCCAAATATGGGATGGACACTGCAAAGCCAATCAACACTCCAATCTCACCCAGCACATGCCTGGATACTGATGAGCATGGAACCAGTGTTAATCAAAAACTCTTTCGAGGAATGATTGGTTCCCTACTCTATCTCACCGCTAGTAGACCGGACATCATGTTCGTTGTCTGTCTCTGTGCTCGGTTCCAAGCAAATCCTAAAGAATCACATCTGATGGAAGTCCAAAGGATCTTTCGCTACCTCAAAGGGAGAGATAATCTTTGCTTGTGGTATCCTAGGAACAGTTCCTTTGAACTTGTTTCCTTCACAGATGCTGATTTTGCAAGACATCTGGTTGATCGAAAGAGTACATCAGGCATGGCACAATTCCTAGGAGACTGTCTAGTATCATGGGGATCCAAGAAGCAATCCTCTGTGGCACTTTCCACCGCTGAAGCTGAATACATAGCCGCAGCTGCTTGCTGTTCCTAAGTCCTATGGCTCAAGTATCAACTCAAAGACTATGGTATGTCTCTTGGAACTGTTCCTATTAAATGTGATAGTACTAGTGCAATTAACATCTCAAAAAACCCAGTGCATCACTCTAGGACAAAGCACATAGAGGTTAGGCACCATTTCCTGCGTGATCACGTAGAGAAAGGCTCCATTGAGATGGTTCACTGCAGGACAGATGAACAAGTTGCTGACATTTTTACCAAAGCTTTGGACAGACAACCCTTTGAGCATCTTCGCATGCTCTTAGGGATGATTCTCTTACATTAAACAAGTCCCGGTCCATCTTTTCCCTCCATGATTGACTAGTTAAATATCAGTATAGCTAGGGAACTGCATGGTCTAGCAACTTTCATTTTCAATAATTACAAACGTGCATGAAACATGTTTAAAATTAGGCATAGGAACTGATTCCTTAAGAGCACTTTTTTTATTTTTGGCCCAAAATGATCAACCTGATCTTATCTATCCCTCTCTATAAGCCAAAATGATGGTTGATCATAAGACTTGTCCCTCAAAGCCCATCCAGGTAAACGTTTCCTATGAGCCTCAATGAATAAAACCCTTTTTACGGGATTCAATTGCCTGGTTGACAACATCACTTGGTACTCTAACCCTATTTATTTTGGATTAAATTTTTAATCTTTTCACAAAAATCCTTTACATATCCAAACTTGGCCTTGTCTTACTTGTTCATGAAAAGAGGAGTTAGAAAGGAAAGGAATCGCTTCAATTTACAAAGGGACTACAAGGGTGTTTGAAATTCAAATGCGTCTCTCATATGTATTATTGGAAAGAGAAAGGACATTAAAAACTGGTTCATGAAGCGACAGGCTGTAGAAAGGGAAATGTGAATCTGAACCGTTCATCTCTCTACCCGTGCTTATTTGTTGCCACATTGAGACTGTTGAGTAGGAAAAGATCTTTGCGTGGAGAAAACCAAATCTCTTCCGATTCTTTTTGGAGTAACTAAATGCTAGTTTCAAGGAAAGATTGGTAACCACCCTCACCCTTTCAACTTCTTTTCTTCTTACTACTTAACCCATTCCCCTCTTTTCTTTTTCTTCATCGTCTTCCTCCATCATCTCTTCCAAACCCTAGATTCCGAAAATCATCTCCAATCCTTCTCTGCAACTCCTTCCATACGCTCAAATGGCCAACCCAAATCAACCCATCATCAAATTCTCCGTCTACCACAAAAACCCACTCATTGAGCATCTTCTTAACCATGACCCTGAAGCTCTCAAGAAAATGCTTCTTACCGATCTTGACCTCGACCACCATGAACCTGAGTACATTTTCGATGTCAAAGATCGTCTCCATTCTCTTCTGAGAAAAAGAGATGGACAACCCAGTCTCACACCACAAAACTCACCACCCCAAACACCAAGATCTGAAATTCCGGTACTCACTACGAGAACGGATGGATCCTCGACCCTCACCATTAATATTGAGGGTGTTCCTACCACAATCCAATATTCCAATCCTACCCTTCTATTACAAGCCTCCTCACATTCCTCTCCAAAGCACCATAGCCAAATTCACGACAATCTCTCTCCCAAACGAAGACCAGATCCCCTTGCTTCAACCTCTCACAACCCTACTCCTCAAATCCAAAAAACCAGGGCTCCCTCATCTCTTCCAAATGCTCCTCCAATCCAAGTTCCATCTCACAAGGAACTAGACCTCTCCAACCTCGATCAATCCATCTCCCAATTCGAGAGAGAGGAGTTCCCTACTTCACAGGGAACTACACCCATCAAAACAGCACGATCTTCTCCTTCTCTTCCCAATCGCTCTTCCTCTTTACCTTCTCTTCCGCAAAATCCAACTGCTCCAAGGTCAAGAAAGCGAAACTTCAGAAAACTGAGTGAAGTAGAAGAAGAAGAAGATGCTGAGGAACTCCAGCCTCTACAATCTGAGCAACTCCACGCCCTCAATCCATCTACGGAGATTGTCACCGTTGAGGGCTCCGACGATGAGGTGGAGGAATATACATAGCGTGCCCTTCAAATTGGGTACAAGGAACCGCCACCTGGGCGTCCTTCAACAAGAGGCTCCAAGAAGCCAAGACTGGAAGAAAAGCCTGAACAAAAGGAGAAGAAGAAAGGGGAAAAGGAAAAGAAGAAGCCAGAAGAGAGGAAGTTGGTCATTCCTCTAGTAATCACAGCTGAGTTCTTACAAGAACACGAGTTCAACGAACTTCAGGAACTCATCCAGTTTCAAGGATGGGAAAAGCTCTGTTCCGAACCGGCAAAGGTGGATCAAGCTCAAATCAGGTACTTCTACTCCAAATTCGCTCTACAAAAGGGAACTGAGCTTGACCCCATAATAAGATGGAAGACAGAAGAGGATGACTTCACCTTCACAACTGCCTAGATCAAGAAAATTCTCAATGTTCCTGGAGAAGGCTTTGATATGCTTCCCCAACGCCCATGGCAAGACTCTGATGGAAGAGAGACGATTCTGCAAAGGCTTCTAGGGCATGTTCCTGCTCAAGGAAAAGAGATAGTGACTCACAGCGTGAGTCAACTAGGCAACATGGCACACCAGTTCATCACTAGGATAGTGACTCCAAGACTGGAAAAGAGAACAACTCTCAACTCAACTGATGCCATTCTCCTGGATCTGTTCCTTCGCAAAGAGCGCATCAACCTGCCCAAGATAATGATTTTGCACATGTGCAAGTGCGTTGCCAAGGAGTCTCACGCCCTTCCCTATGCAGCGTTGGTGAAGGAGATAATGAAGAGGAGCGATGTGTATCATCCTCAAGAAGAAGAAGAGCTTGGACAAGAGATGGATATGTCCAACATTCTACGAATGAAGCATTCCATGGAACCACAAGAAGAAGGTCCTCCTACTGTGTTCATTGAACAAGGAGACTCAAAAATTGTCCTTTAAGCTCTCAACCGTCTATGTGGGGTCACTGAGCGCATACTTGATGTCCTTCTAGACATTCAACAGACGAAGGGAACCAATGATCACATCCTTACTGTTCTTCAAGACATACAGAAGAAGCTCCCTTCCTCTTCTTCCTCCTCTAACCCATGAACAAGCCCCCTACAAGAAAAATTCACAACTGTCTTCTCCCTCCTTCAATGCTCTTAAGAATCTGATCTTGTACTTGCTTGAACAATGTTTTAATGAATTGCATTTTGCTTTTGTTCTTTAATTATGATTGTGCTTTACTTGCTTGCTCTTTACATGCTTATATTTGATTGTCTTTCGATGATGTCAAAAGGGGGAAAAGTGGGAAAATGCAGAGATGCGTTGTGTCTAAGAGAATACAGAATAATTAGCCATAAGCTGAGGGGGAACTGTTAGCTTAAAAACTCTTGAAAATCAAAAATTGCTTGTCCATTTCAGGGGGAACTAAGTATCTACAAAGAATTGCCTGTGTCATTGATGCTTAATTATCTAATATCTTTCCTGTATCCCTAAATGTTTAACACTTGCATTTTTATGAAAGTTTGTCATCATCAAAAAGGGGGAAATTGTTGGAACAGTGTTAGGGAACTAGCACTGGAACAACGATTTCTCCATTCGAGCAATCAAAGTTTTGATAATGACAAACAAATGGAACTAATTCCCTGTATAAGTGATCTCAGGAAAGATAGCAAGTTTACAGGAAAAGTAAAGGGAAACGTTCCCTGTCAAGTCACCTGTATACGTGGCAAGTAATTAAGAGGACAAGAGAGACATTTCACTATTGTCTTGGGCGGCAAGCCAAAGCTCCGAATGAATAGAGATGAAGAAGGGTACGCTAGTCTTTTTGAATAGTATCGTACTCCCCAAGACAATAAGGGCAAAGGCGTCAGAACTAAAGATGGAAACTCCATAAATAGAATGCGACGCCGCTAGGTTTAATTGAGCTCTTGCACACCTGAAAAACCAGATCTACAAAAGAAAGAAAGAGATCGAGAGCCCGAGCTGATTCAGTGAAGATATTCAAACCAGAAGTTCAAGGAAGGAAAGATCAAGTGATGAAGACTGCGTGAAGTTCTTCATCAGCTTGAAGAAGGTGGTTCCTGTGCTAAAGGGAACTGCACAGGAACGAGAAGGTTCACTCTCTATATTCATTTGTGTTTAGATCTAGGAACTACTATGTCTTAGTCGTTAGTATTGTTTATGAGTGGGATCACAAGCAATAGAGAAGTTCGACTTTGTATTGTGGAACCTGAGATATATCAATAGAATATAGTGCGTGTTCAAAATCCTCCAAGGGAGGTAGAGGTTTACTCTTTAGCTAGTTGGCTAAAGAGGTTCCTCTATAAGGAACTGTGTCCAAGCTTTAAATGCCTGTTTTAGTCTTGTTCTATATTATTCCGCTGCATAAGGGAACTGTCACTGGAACAGTTCCCGACTGTCTAGACTAACATCGATCCTACAGAAGGGATTATTTCATTCTCTGTGAGCATCAGGATCCAATTCAAACAATGAAGATAGTTGACAGCGACTAAATAAGTCAAAATAAAGCCGGGTTTTTTAACATACGTTCAACTATACAATAAAACAAACACCGCAGAGTTCATACACGCCCATTTTTTTTAACCACAAATCATTTACACGAAGGCGGAGTTCATGAAAGTAATGTCGCGAATACAGGGTTCGCGTAGGATAAAAGTGGCATTTATGAAATGTGGGTATTTTGACGCGAAGGCAGCTTTTGCATAAATACCATTACGCAATTTCTGAGCTCGTGAAAGCATAGCCCAATCAACCCAAAAGACATGCGGGCTTTTACGAGCCTTTTCCCTTTCGTCTCTCATGCAACCAAAACTCGCAATTTTGCTTCTCTGATCTCGCCCTCTGATTTGCTTCTCCGACCACCGCCTCCCTCTCCGGCCTCCTACTTCGCCTCCACCAATAGTCGTGCCCCTTCCTCCTCCTTCCATTTCTCCCCCTTCCACTTCTCCTTCTCCATCACCACCACCTGCGACGAGTGCAGTCCAACGAGACCACGTCGGAAGAGGAGTTTGGCGAGGCGGCACTCTGGCAAGGCGAGGCGATAATGGAGGAAGGTGCACGGCCGCATGGCAACGGCGGCACCACTTCGACGTTCGATGACTTTCAGGGTTGCTCTTCCTCTGCTTCGTAGCCAGATCTGCACACGATATACATTTTTGGCTACGGTACAAATCATTGAATCTAATTTAAATTTGTATGTTAGGATTTTTTTATAGATTTTGTAGTTTGAATTTTAGTTTATAGTTATAAAATTGATTATAATATTGAATTCTTATTTAGAAATCGAAATTTGTAATATGAATTATTTTCGTAATTTGAATTTGTAGTTACAATTTCAATTCATAATTTGAATTTGTAGTTAGAATTCTATTTTATAGTTAGAATTTAATTCTTATATTGAATTCGTATTTAGAAAGGAATTCGTAATATTAAATTGTATTCCTAATTTGAATTTGTAGTTAGAATTTGAATTTGTAGTTAAAATTTGATTTTGAAATTTGAATTCGTACCTGTAATTTTAATTCGTAGTCGTAATTTAAAATCGTAATTTAAAATTGAGAATTAAAATTAAAAAATATAACTGTAAAGAACATTGTTAATACACAATTAAAGTAAATTTTAAAAATATTCCTTATTAATTGGATTTCAACTTGTTAGTTAAAGGATTTCCACACGTCGTTATCCTCGAGAGGAGGAGAAAGATGACACACAAGCTCACAAATTTTGAGATTGCATGTGTTGTACTGGCAGGGATGCCACCCACAGAGTAGTAGAGGGATGTCGAGGATCCAGAACTGACATCAGCCTCGGTTCAGGATGTAGATCCCTTCGCTAACACGCAGGTTGATTTTATGGGCGAGCTACTTCAAGAGGACTTACCTAAGGGTGTCAATCGGGCAGGTCGGGTCGGGTTTTGGTCGGGTCAATTCAGTTTCAGGTAAGTTTGGATTCGGGTCAAATTCGGATATTTTGAAAATCGGGTCAAATTGGGTTGGGTCATTTCGGGTCGGGTGCTCAATTAATCGTGTAAAGTCGGGTTTCGGGTCAATTTCGGTCGAGTCAATCGGTTTTCGGTCCAACTTGATTTCGGATAAGTCCGGTTTCGGGTTTAGCTAGATTTTGGATTTAGTCGGATTTCAGGTGAGTCAGGTTTCGGGTTTTTCGGATTTTGGGTGAATCAGATTTCGACTTTGGCCGAATTTCGGGTTAATCTGATTTCGAGTAAGCCGGATTTTGATCCAAACCATTATTTTTTATAGTTTAACTACTATTGGGTCTAAATATTTAATGTAACATTTAAATTAAAAACATAATTATAATAAATATTCACTATTATTAATATCTTAAAACATAATGTACTTTTCGGATTGTTTCGGGTCGGGTAACTTCAGATTTTCGTATGGTTTCGGGTCGGGTAACTTCGGAATTTCGGATGACTTTGGGTCGGGTAGCATCGGATATCGAGTTGCATCAGGCTAGTCCATTCGGGTATAATCGGTTATGGGTTAATCTCGGTTTGTTCGGGTCAAATCGGTTCAGGTCAAACATGTCTCGGGTATAAAACTTTTTATTTTTTTCTCGGGTCGCGGTGTTCGGAGTCGGGCAGGTCGGGCGGGTTTCTTTGGTCGGGTCAATTATTGCCAGCCCTAGACTTACCTATTGACGACATAAATGGTGATCTATTACAAACGGTCGAGGACATACCCTTCAATGCATCAACTTGTGAAGTTGAGGATTTTTCGGTGGACTTCACGCATATATCTAAGCCCGCCCACTCTATATTGCCACCCTCCACGACTCATTGCCAGCCTCCCACAATTTCCAGTTTGCCTCCACCTTTATATACCCCTATTGCCGACCCTATGGAATCTATGACAATATCTTCAGTTCCTCCACTTACATCTATTTCCCCTACCATATTTTCTACTATTCCATCTCCTACTTCACCGACAGCTCCTTAATTGGCAGTATCTTTAGAGGGCACTACCCCTCCATCTGCTCCAACTGGACCCCTGCCCCCACTCTAACTGGAATTGCCCCTGATACACCCCCCCTGCTCTAGTTGGACTCCCTTCCGACTATAGCTGCTCTTTACTCACATCCTCCATCTGAGGGCAATATCTGGGTTGTTAAGCTTGGAGGTCCTTTATACGGCAATCTCCTGATGCATTATCCCACACATGTAGCATAGAAGATATGGGCCACCACATCCGAGCATGTTGCCGGCATGAATAGAGAGCAGTTGCGCGACGTGGACATACGTACATTTTCCAAACCATTAATATTTTTTCCATGATAGGGTTTAGATTTTCTAATAATTTTTTTTCCCTTTTCATTGGTATAAGATCACCATGGTATGGTCTTGTCTCCATGGGATGCGCGTGTTTTAGTAGTACATGTAGGGGGACCCGATTCATGGTGGGGTTTTGCCTAGAAGAGCGGTCTCACTAGGCTTATCAACCTCAAGTATAGGTGAATTGACCACATTTTCATTTTTCACTTTTGTGGAGCATTGATATCCCTAAACTAACAGCTTCCACTTCTTGTGGGGCAGGATTACTATTAGCATCCACAATCTACATCCGATTTTTGTATTGTCGATCGACGGAGATGCTCTACTAATGCCAATTGCCAAGTATTTCAGCTTAACAGGTTGAATGTCGCAAAGTAAAGCACAAAGTAACAGGTTCCCACACCATGGGAACTAATGCAACGACGAAAAGAAAGTGACCAATCTCAAAAAAGAATAGAGTTCCCACACGATGGGAATTGAACATGAGGAATAGGAATCCCACAGAGGTCAAGGAGAGTTCCTAGGAGAAGGGAACCGAGAAGACGAGAGCTGCCCTTGGATGGGAACTAGCGCATGCGTTAAAGCGACATCTCAACGCATTTTTAGGGATCCTGTTTGTTCCGGACACAGAGGCGTCTCAGACCATTAGAGCCTCAGCATAGAGACGTTGACGACCATCCAACGGTCCGGATTGAATTAAGAGAAATCGGAGTCACATGTCAACCTTAAGGAATCATACTTGGAGAGCAAGGCAAAAAGGGTATTTGGGACAAATACCTCAAGTGGATAAGGATTTCTCATCACGCCTATTTAAACCATTCAACAGTCACCTTGCTGCTCACTTTTACCAAATCATAAACTCCAAAGTCTGAGAAAGAGAGTCGAAGAGTTGCTTGAGTGAGAGTCATCAAGCTGGTGAAAAGTCCCCAACGGCAAGCTAATCTCGACGACAGTGTTAGAGAGAGAGAGAGTTCCTAGGTCTAGGGGAACTCAGGAGAAGAGATAGAAGAGAGACAGAGAGGTTTGAGTTTCGCTTTGTCTTTGATTGTGAGCATTCACCGGGTTAGGGTCGAGAGAATGCATTAGTGTTGCCTATGGAGAGAGTCCTAGTAGGAACAAAGAAGTTTGTACTCTGCCTTGTAATCTGAAGGGAACTAAGCAATAAAGAAAAGGTAACTCATTCGAAAATCCTCCGAGAGGGAGGTAGATGTTTACTCACGCGGTTAGTTGATCGTTGGGGGGTTCCTCTATAAGGGAATTGTCTCTATCGTTTTATTTACTTGCATACTTGTTTATTCCGCCGCGTGTGGGGACTGTTCGATACAGTTCACATAACTGATTTCGACTAATCTACGATCCAAAAGCAGATGAGACATGGGCTCGTATGGACCACAGACCGCCAGGAGGAGGAGGACATGGGCCCTGTCGGCGACACTATGAGAGATGCTACTAGAGATGATGATTGGGGCTCGGTCCGTCCCTGCGTTGACCATTGCCACCACATTCCTAGGGTACCAACTCGAGATGACGTTTTGCGACAAGACTGGGAACTCTGTCCAAACATGGTGATTGACGTTCTATTCGACCATGATTGGACATGTCGATATGCTTGGGGTACGGGTGTACTAGTGAGATTGTATTGATAGCTCGGGATGACGTCACACGTCAAGGCTATGTGATGCGTGGTTGTAACCTTCTTCTCTAGCTACGTACTATTTGATAAATTGAATTTCTAGAATTTGGTCGAGTTAATTACTAATTAGTTTTTTAAACCTAAATTACCGAATAATTCACCTACACTCAAGGTCGGGCCATTTTCGATATGCAGATTTTAGGCGATGCTCGAGTGGCCTCACACCATGTTGCAGATCAGGTCCCTGACCGTTATGATGACTAATTGATGGCGATGTGACCCTTAGATGTGACGCATGCCAAGGAGGTAATTCTTTAAGAGCCATTTCGGGTACCTATATTGAGTATTGTAGTTACAAATGAGTTGCGAGTTACGAGGACCTGATTGCTCCCATCCAAAGGTGTGGCATCAACACGAGGCACGAAGGAATCCAAAGGTGTAGCATTTGAGGTCACCTTCTTATTCCTAGAAACTTTCGGTCATCCACGTGGTTTGATGGCATCGATGTATTTGTTCTATCACCATTGGCATTGTCTTTTCATACCTGCTACTCCTTCTCGTACTCATCCATCATGTGCTCATGGTGCGTTTTATCACGTGCTAAAGTAATCACTTTGTTGTTTCAGCATTGTCCGTGTGGTGTGCAATGTTCCTAGACAAGGACAAGCGAATTGCACTCATCGCCTTCATATCCAATACCTTCCACTCTTCATCCTTCATTTTTTCTAGCTTCTCTCACAAAGGCAAGTGAAGTTCTTTACCACACAAGTAATCATCAATATGCATCATCCAGAACCCGAAATTGGTTTCGTCAAACTTCTCCACATAATATTTCCGTCCCCCATTGCAATTATAGGCACCAAGCTCTGGTACCAGTTTTTAGGAAGTTAACCCCCTATAGTAATGGAGAACACACAAACTCATAAGAGAAGAGAGAATGAGACGAACAAAAACAAAGAACACAAGATAATTTGTTGACCTAGTTCATCAGAATGACTACGTCTAGGGCACTACCAAGTCAGGGATTTTCACTCTCAATTTTGTGGATACATTTACAATAATCAATGATGAACTTAAATAGAGAAGAGGACTTAAAGATAAAAGCACAATCTTCAAGATATATTTCTTCCTAGAATACAATATCTTCTCCTTTCTTGCAAAGCAAGAACTCGTCTTCTTATGTCGACTCGGAGAATCATGCGGGCACATCCGGCATGACGCAATCACGTCTTGCTCTTTCCCAACCCCATCTCTACCCTTGACATTATATCACCAAGATGCGAGTAAACACCGCCAAGACGCAACCGCGTCTTAGCCCTTCTGTTCCGCGTCTTTCCCCAGAGCAGCGTCGTGGCTCGCATCCGCGTCTTATCATCCCTAACCGCGTCTTGGCCCACTTCTTCGATTTTATTCGTTGACTTCAATCAAACTCCAAAACCCAACATAATACTCCTAAAATATTCGCATTGTACAACGTAAAAATTGATCTCATTTGATTCCGACTCTATGTTAGGATTAGCTATTCATTATCATAAGAGTACTTTTCATGTTTCCTTTAATATTGATCATATGTTGACTCATTCACTTGCCAACCCTCTCATATTCTTATTACAACTAGCATTGAAAAATATCTTGAAATTCCAATTTTAAAAGTTTGGTTCAAAGTTCTATGTTTTTAGAATTTAATACTCCCTTCGATCAGGATTATAGGATGTTTAGAGCTATTTTTCTTGATCAAAAAATTATTTGACATTTTTCTACCAAAAAAAAATTATTTGACGTTTAACAAATATTCAATTTTTCATATTTAATGCAACAGAAATTTTAATTTTTTTTAATTTAATGCTCCATTTTCCAAATCTACTTTTCAGATTTTGGGCTGCCACTTTAGTGTATTACCCACAAAGCATACATTGTTTACTCCAACCGTCCAGCCAAATTTCAGCTATATTAAATAGATTAGGATGTTCATCGTTATATTGATCAGATTAAAATACAAAAAAAAAACTTTAATAATGTTTTTCTTAATTTGTGTGAACACATGCAAAACGACTTATAAAACTGATTGGAGGGAGTAATAGTTTAATGAAACAACTTTTCGAATGGAAAGTTAATGCTTTGTCATGAGCCTAATTTTCATCCTCTTATTAGTTAGGAAAAATTGTTTAGCTAAAAACATCGATGAACTTTACCTTTGCTTTGATGAGACTATCAATATTTCCTTATAAAAAGAAATTATTGTGAGGTTGAACATAATAATACGTGGGTTCGAATCATTATAGAAAAATATGTTGGATCTAAGAGTTTTTTTTCTTTTTATCGAAAGAATCCTCGCAATTTGGTAGATTAGCTTTTAAAAGGCGATTTGATGGCCATTTGAGAATAGTAACATTAACATTATTAGAATGTCCATCCCCCATTTATTTATTTGAGAATGGCAATTTGATTTATTAACTTTCAGATCTGCTTTTTGGACAAATATTTAGATCAAGCATTGCGATTTATCTCCTTAAATGTAAACATTGACCCTAATTGGCATTGGCAAAAGAAATCACCTCCTAAAGTTGAGAATCTTCTTTAGAATACGTGCTCTGAGTGCATCCCAACAATGGAGAGACATAATTAGGCAATTTAACAGAGCCTGTTCAATGCATTCCTTGTCAACAACATAATGAAGATCGCAAGCGTCTCTTTTTCAAGTATCCGTTGTTCCACAGTGTGTGGTCCAAGGACATGGCCTATGTGCACAGATGAAGGCGGTGGGATTGGTGATGGAGAAGAATGATGGCTTGCTGGTCAAGCTAAGGAGAAGAAGGTGAGAAGATTGAGCACATGAAACAAAATATAATGTGATAGACAAGTGCATTAAAAAGAGGATTGCAAATTGCAAATACAGAGCAGGTGCTTGATATGTATATGCGTTATGGGAATTGAAACAAGGAAATCACATTACAGTCTTTACAGATTACGCGGAAGCTGATAAAGAAAGGTAATTACAAAAGGAAGATACCCCGAAAAGGGGGAAGGAGTCGGGGATCATATCCTGGACGCGATCATAGGAGTAGTGTTCTGCAGGTAAGCACAAGCTGCTGCAACCCCGCTCCCAAGCTTAACTGGATAGCCGACGTCCTTGAGTATCATCTCCACCCCAGCAAGGCAACCCAGCAGTTGCAGCTACATACCACAAAGTGATGGTAGTAGTACATCATGTGAAACATGTCAGAACAGAACAGCATTGTAAATTGTAGTCCAACAACTCAAACAAATATAAGTAGTGTATAAAACGGAACCCGTTTGCTCGTTCACAAGTGACTAATTATTACCTCATTGAGGTTGCCAAGGTGTCCTATCCTGAAGACCTTTCCAGCCACTTTGTTGAGACCAAGGCCCAAGCTGAGGTTGTACCTTTTCCACCCTTGTTTTACTATCTCGGTACTGTCAATGTGGGGGGGGATAACCACAGCAGTGACGGTGTCGCTGAACCATTCTTCTTTCTGGCAGCAGTTCTTCAGCCCCCAAGCCTCCACAGCGAGCCTGCATAGTCCTCAACTCAAATCAAATAAATGGGTAAAGGCAAAAATATTTGCAACCAATGAATGAGAGGCTGTCGGAAAGGGGAGGTCGGGCACCTAGTCGCCTTTCCTAGACGCGCGTGCCTTGCAATGACGTTCTCAAGACCTTCCTCGAAAATGAGATCAAGTCCTGCTCTGAGACCATACAAGAGCTGAATGGAAGGAGTGTAGGGCCACATCGTCCCCAGCTTATAGAACTTCAAGTAGTCCTTCCAGTCGAAGAAAACCCTCACGGATTTGGCCGTCTTGGAGGCCTCGAAAGCTTTGGGACCTGCGCACACGATTCCGATTCCAGTGGGGAGCGAAAGAGCCTTCTGAGAGCCAGTCAAGGCGACATCTACACCCCATTCATCCATACGAAAGTCGAGGGCGCATATGGATGACACCCCATCCACCAGCAGAAGCGCAGGGTGATTGTAGTGATCTGAAACCGATCAGACACGCAAAACATGAAATAGAGACAGGATATGTTTAATAGAATCAATCGACGAGATCCATGATGCTAGCTAACCTAGGATTCTCCTGACGGTTGCCAAGTTGTTGGTGACGCCAGTTGCTGTCTCATTATGGACGATGCAGATGGCCTTAATAGTATGGGAAGTATCGGCAGCCAGCTTCGATGCCATGACTTGAAGGTCGGCACCCTGTCCCCATTCGCTCTCAATGACATCAACGTTGAAGCCGAGGCGTTGCTGCTGGTCAATCCACAGCAAGCTGAACTGTCCAATCAAGAAGGATATGATCTTATCACCAGGGGATAGCGTGTTTGTGAGAGCACTTTCCCATGCTCCAGTACCTGATTCACCATCATCGATCAATGAGCGACCTAATATGCAATACCTAGGCAAAAGAGTCGACATTATTGAAGCAAGGTACGTACCTGTGGTGGGAAAGAGAAATGGAATTCCGGTGCTAGTCTTGAATATCTTCTTCACGTCCTCAATCAGGGTTTTGGTGAGTGCTGGTATAGCCGGAGACCGGTAATCCTCGTTGTTTCGATTCATGGCACGAAGGACGGGCTCCGGGACATTGACTGGTCCCGGAACAAATAGGTTGTTCCTCCCAGGGGCATAAAAGTTGTCCATCTTTTCCCTATTAACAATTACACTTGATTTAAGCTCTGCCAACTAACTAAACACCTAAGTATCAAACTAAGGTCTTGATCAACGAGTCTTGAGAGAAAATTTGATGGGAAATAAATCAATCCACTTGTTTGTCTAGTGAAATCAGTGACTCAAGGATGATAGATGAAATAGTAATTAAATAATACTCGTATACCAGAAAACAATAAGTTTATATAAGATCATTAAGAAGGCTCAAATATATACACCAAACTAGTTTAAACTGCACGAAGTTGAATTTGCTTTTGTCGATTTACTCAAGCGCCGGTCAAATTGTTTGACCACTGATAATTTGGAAGGGATTTTTTCATGAACACAAAACAGAAGAAACACAGTCACGGTTTCTTAAGTATTTTGCCTCTCTCACAAGTCACACCACACATAAGAATTAAGAAATCCACAGAACCAAAATTGACCGAGTTGTGTCCGAAGCGTTTCATGTAGATTTTCGAGTCATTATTGGCTTTCAACTTTCAAGACTGGGGAGTTTTAAATTGAGGCTTGGAATTAAGCAAGCGTAACCTATTTTGTTATTGAACGAGAGAGGAACCAAGTAGCAGTGATCACATGAATTGAAACTACAAAATATTGAATTGAACGGGTGCGATTGGAGAAAGATAAAAAGACAAGAGTCCACTGATATACAAAATAGAAGGGCGACTACGATGTAGATTTCAACCATAGATCAAATCTGATGAAGTAAGTAAACTTACCGAGCGAGAAGGGCGACCCACCGCAGAGAAAAAGGGTTGATTTTCTTCTTCGTATATGAGCAAGTGAACGCGTCTCCCTTCCTTTTTTATTTTTTTATATATGCAAGAAGAGCGCGGGAGACCACTATATGTATATGAGGTAGAGAAAGAGATAATATGCGATGAGTCGCCCTTTTTACATACAGTATGTGTATCGGGAGGATGAGGTAGAGAATGAGATAACATGAAATGATAACGCAAGGGCTAGCAACCACAGCTTCTCCTGGAAGCCAAAGTCCACACATTCCTAATTTTGGACTCTTTTTTAGTTCCATCTCCTGATTATCCACCTAGCTACTTACTACACTAGCTTTGCCTTGGAGTCTTGGAGATACTAAATTAAGATAGAGAATATCGACGTCTACACCTCTTAATCGCGACAAACTCTCTACTTTGTCGTAGCTAGATTGTCTTTTAACATATCATACAGCTCAGCACCTGGCTTACAAATCACAAGCTAGGCGCCAACTGGCCAGGTTTTCTACTTCCGATCATCTAATTGAATCCACAAAACTAGGAGGCCGTTCTTCTTTCATTTTGAGTTTCTCCAAGGGAATGAATAGGAGAGAAATTGATTGTCATTTAATTTGTACCATTCTGTATAACAACAGCCAAATGCACAAGTGATATACAAATATCCATCTTCTTCATAAATTGTTAGCTAAACTTTTCATTTTGTTCACTTGGGTTTGCCCAGCATCAGTCGGAAACATGGGCAGTTAATTTCCAGCTAATAACAACACACTGCTCATAAGTTGCTGAATTGTCTGAGCTGATGGGAAGTTGTTAATGCTTTCCCGGAGCTTGCCATCCACCTGATCTCTGTTTTCAGTTTGCAGATCACCAAGGGACCATTGATCCAGGATCCGAGGAAAACGAAAGCATATCAAAACTTAGAACCTGTCAATTTTGATGTGGTGCAAGAATTGTATTATGGTCTTCCATTCATGTGTTACAAGCTGGATTATACAAAGTTGCCCTGTCATTGTTAATTGCTTGAGCTCTTCCTAATATCGCAAATTCAGCTAGATTGTGTATGGAGAGACCTTGGTGGCCTTTCTTATAGAAGCCAATAAGAAATATCGCAAATTCAGTACAATCAAGCAACAATATGTTGAAAAGTTCATTCCAGTTGTACCAATCCATATGTGTATATGCAAACCAGCCTAATGTCTATTGTACAAAAAGTTAGCAATCTTTCTGAGATCAAGTAAATTTGAAGTATTGAGCAACCATAAAGATAGCAACAGCAAAGCAACATACTTCATCCAACTCTTGTACCCATATGACAATCACCCCCAAGAGAAAGTAATTAACTTAACGCTTCCTAGACAAACGTAGAAGCATTCCATGGTAGAAAAAGGAAACTATGGAGTACTTGTCTTCACAAATGTCTGACTGACCTTTGTTTGTGGTAGCGCTGCTCCCGGGGCATGAGATCATGAATCTTGTCCTGATTTTCTTTTGGAGTATTGGTTGTTCTTATTGTACAAGGAGAATCCCGAGCTCCAAAATCCCACACCTAGAGCCAAGATCAGAATTAAAACAACCCCCCTCCAAATTCCAATCTCAAATTGTGTATGTGGAAAATCAAAGCAAATGCTTCCTATTCAGAAGCAACTCTAATTCCAGCTGCCCCCCCTCCTCATCTTCACTAGGAATCTCTCGAAATGTGCCTTTTTCCAGATCATAAACCACAGCATCCTGCATCCCCAGCTTGATCACTACCTCTCCTACTCCATCTCCAATTGAAGGAACATGCCCCAGAAACTTCATATCATGGCGATCAAACATGCTTAAATCAATCTCATACTTCCTCACCCACACATTATTTTGCCCATTTTCCAACTCCCAAACTGCCATGGTCGTCTCCCATGGCAGCCTATCAGTCAAACACAGTTTTTCTCCCACCTCCAACAATCCCAAGCACTCAGCTGACCGATTCGAGTAGTTCCTTGGGAAGCAAACAAATCCGAAATCCTCCTTCACCATGTCGAAGCTCAGGATCCGAACACAATCCGGATTGTAATTCTTCTCCGCGGCCAGCCAGTAGATGTTTCCCTCCACGCACACGTACGATTTCCGGCCTAGAACGTTGATCGGGCACTTCCCTAAAAACCTCCATGTTTCGGTTGACGTAGGTGAAGAATCGAACCCTAACTCTCTGCTCGGCACGGTGAGGATCTCGCAGACGAGCTCCTTCACCTTGGAATAGTGATGATTGTCGAATTTCTCGAACGTGTAGAGGTGGATTAGCTTGAATTCGGCGCTAATTGCGGAGAATCCGAGCGCCGCGCTGCAAGTGAACTTGAAATTGGGGGAACTGGGGAGGTTAGAGGTCCTGGCGGTGGCTGGATCGAAGAGCAGCACCTTCGAATCGAACATAAAACAGACAACTCCGTGGCAGGAGAGTGTCGATTTAAGCTCGCCGGCGAAACCCATAGCGAATTTGAACCTCAGCAGTCCGTTGTCAATGCGGAGACACGATGATACCAGCTCTCCGTCGGATCCGGCAGCGGCGGATGCGGATGCGGCGCGGCTGGAGAAAAGGACGAGGGGGCTAAGGCGGTGGTGGCGGTGGTAGAGGGAGATGAAGTCGGGATCCATGGTCAAGAGAGAGAGCCATTTGGAGCATACGCACCGGAGACGGTAGAGCGCTTTCGGAGGACAACGGAAAAAGATGTCGAAGAGAAGCTCACGGGGCAGATGGTTGAGTCCGGGGGCTTCTTCATCTTCCTCCGCCATAGAAGAAAGCTCGGAACGGTAATTTTGACAGTTTCTTCTGCTATTGTGGGTGGTTGGCGGAGAGGTTCTTGAACTTTTATTACGTTTTCTTAAATCAAGGGAGATGACGTCGCTTAGACAAAAAAAAAATGATAACTTGCCCATCGATTTTTATCTTCTTATTTCTAATGGCATAAAAGACAATCTAACTACATAAAAAGTTATATTTGGAGACACAACATAAAAAATTATTCTTGGAGACAAAACAAATATGTAAACTTTATGTTAAATGGGATTAATTTTTATATTAAAAGACTGAGTGTTAAATGGGCCTAAATTTAAAATAGGATTTTGGTGCTAAATGAGCCCCCTACTAAATAAAGCTTAGAGATAACAAGATTTATATTCATCTTTGGTAATTTGTTTTAACCAAAAAAAGACTTGTGTTGTTGTAATTGATTTGGTTGTTGGTCTACCTTTTAAATGCAAACATATCTAAAAGCCTATTGGGTTGACTGCTAGCCTCTTTTGTGCAAAATTAAACGAACGGCTCAATGGCTTCCACTTGCAGTTTGAGTTTTAGAAAATGAAAAAGGGCAAACTGTTCACCTGTTTTTCACCTGTTTGCGCAAAAATATGTTGTTGGCATTCTATTTTGCAAACATAATGCTCAAACTTTTAATACAACTATTTATACTTAATAACTATTGAGTTGTTCACATTCTATTTTTCCACCAGCTCACTCCTCACCTTTTTCACGTAATTGCACGATATATATAATCCATACTCCATTGGCACATTCATCTTCCATTCCCACTTGCACCTCCAAAAAAGCTTAATAGTGCTATCATGTCTTCTTCTTCCAACGATTTGGTACGTTTTGGTGTTTTATGTTCCTCTTCCAACGAAATGGTTAGCATTTTGTTGTTTACATGTGAGAACCTATACACATTGTAACATTTGTTATTTTGTTATTCCATATCATAGGCCCCTAAAGCAACAAAATCACTCAATGCACATGATCTTGAGGAAACGTATTGTCCTCTTGACCAATTGTGTGAAGGAGTTAAAAATGCAATAGAAGTTATGGTTTGCCAACTTGGGACGCAATAAACACATTCCGACATTCGGAAAATACCTTAGTATCGAGTTCATTGTCTCGGATAATAAGGTGTACCACCCAATATTATTGGTCGACTATGTTTTACCTAACATATGTTTATTGTCGTGCTCATAGGGAAATGTTATTCAATGTACTACACGGAGTAATATTTCACATTCTTTGTTCCAATCTTACAAGAAGGAAATATCTACAACATGAAGAACTTTACTTTTGTTCCAAACAAAGATGCATATCGTATTTGCAAGGATAATCTTTATACAATTCAATTGGAAGGCAACACCGTTGTGAGAAAGGTTGAAAAGACAAGTGATGGGTTTGTTCGATTCCCCTTCCAACTCATTCGTTTTGAATCAATTAATTTTGTTGAGAAAAAATACCTAATAGGTATGGCAACTTCTAATTCTCATTTAATACTGTAAAAAAATTACATATCTTAGTCATACTAATCCTGCCATGATCCTCTTACAGATGCAATAGGTTGTGTGGTTGAGGTGGGTAAAACTAAATCCACCAAAGGAGGTTCTTCATACCTCGATTGCTACCTCATTAATGAATTGTGCATCTAAACTCTTTACTGGTTTTTAGCTTTTGAACTTATATTTTTCCATAAGCAATACAAAGATACATTTCCATGGTGTAGTAATTTTGCTTTTATGTGTAGGGAGCAAGAAATAGAGCCACCATGTAGGGTCATTTTTGTGATGAGTTCTTAACAAAAAAACCTGCAACAACATCTATGTTCATTGTCATATTTGCTGGCATGAATGTGAAAGAATTTAGAAGTATACCATTAATTTGTTGAGTCCCTAAATTTTAAATTTTGAATAGTATTCATATTAGTTCACTCATCTTTGGCAGGCGAGTTGTTCCTATTAACAAGTTCAGCCACAACTATTTATGATACAGATGACATCCCTCAAATGACTTATTTCAGGAATGTAATAAAGTATGTATAGAAATTGCATATTTAAGATAGTAAATACTCCCTCCGTTCATTAAAACATGATGTTTTAGCCTAAACTCTAAAAATTAAGAAAGTACATAATTTGACTCAATTACCCTTCTTATCAATTTTTTATTTTTACTTAGATTTAAATTATGGAATATTTTCTTTCAACCAAAAAAAAATTATGGAATATTTTATGATTTGGTTTAGATTTACTCCTTCCAATACTGATCCAATTTAACGTACAACTTCCTAAATTAATGTTCCTAAATTGATTTGGTTTGATTTCTATGTTTTTCCCCTTTTTTCAAAAGGGTAAAACTGGAAAAATGTGTACATAATAGCTAAAACATCATATTTTATTGAACAAGAAAAAAACCCTAAAACATCGGGAGTACTGTTTAGTCTATGTATCGTGCATTAACACGTAAGCTTCAATCCGCATCAGAAACCTCGCGGAGTTTCCTATCGGGCCTGCAACCATTGTGGAAAAGAAGCAACAATCATCCAACTGTTAGAAAAGGGAAGAGAAGAAAAGGCGGCCAAAGCTAAAGGCAAAAAGGTTAGGAAAATTTATTTAACCTCTTAATATGTAGTAGTCAGTTGAACATACATCTCCATAATATTTGGACATTATCAACAGATGGCCTCAATTGTATTCAACTGCAAGGTGAGGATAACAAATATTAGGACCAAAAACAGGTGGTACTACTACTCTTGTAGTAGTGGAAAATGCAAAAAGGGAGTTACACGAGCAGTTGGAATTTTTTTTTTGGGAGTCATGTGACAAAATGATAGAGTTTCTCCAAACCAGGTTACACTTCTCACTCGTTCTAATACTGAAACTGCATTTTGTTACTCAACAATTAAATGTTCAATCAAATAACAACCAGGTACAAGCTGCAAATGGATGTTGCAGATGATAGTGGTTCAACTATCGTAACATTGTTTGATGACATAGCAGAGAAACTGGTAAAGAAAGATGTTGAAACATTGGTGTAGGAATTAAGAGTAATTAGTTGAAAACGTTGACATGCTAAGCTTCGATAAAAAAAGTGGTGAAATTAACTTAACATGAATGTCTTCATATTTTGTGTATTAGTATGATGAAGATGAAACAATCTTGCCACAAGATATACTAAAGCTCACCAATACTTGGCATACCCTTGAGTTGAAATCTTATACCTACTACGATCATGGTCCTTTTGAGAGTTTCACTTGCAACAACATCATACAATGTTCCTTAGATGAAGTCAAGGTATATAACTAATGTGATTGAGTTAATCTTATAGCGCTTTTTTAATACTAAAACTACTACAACCTCATTATGCAATTGTGATGAATTCTTAGAAAGAAAAGGATGCATAGAGCTCTTCCTCAAAACGCCCTAGTGAGGATCGTACGATGGATCAAACAACAGCTGAAGTCAAGCACATGTTAGAAAATTATAATAGAAGTTAACTAATTTTGAGTAAAAGCAATTTTGCAAAGAGTACAAACTAAGTTTTGCTCTATTCATATGTGCAGCTGTCAGTTAAAAGAAGGCATGAAGATCAAAGCGACTAAACAAGGGGAGTAGTTTACCACCTATGATGTCTTTGGAAGTGATAAAGTAGGCTCCACAAACCTGTTTGAATTTGGTTGTTGCAGTTCAGATTTTAGAGAGACAATTTGCATTTGCATTTTCTTGGTTTTCAGTTTCGTTTCCATTAGCATGTTCATCAACATTTCAGTTTGTTGGTGCCCTAATGATCTAAGCACTTAATAACATTGTTAGTTTGTGTCCTCCTTTTTTCGTGGCTTAAGCTTCAACATTCAAGGTTTTTTTTCTAAGCACTTAATAATACAAGGGCATCAACCTTAGTAATAATATGTTAACAGTTGTGGCCACATAAGTGAATTGAATATAAGTGTAAAACTTAGTTATATATTGCCTAATATGAAACCATCAATTAATTTAAAACAAAGGTTAAAACACATGAAGTCCAAATTCATACATGAATAAAATCCCAGCAACATTACCATTAAGATATTGTTAAATGTGGGGAATTAATAAATAAATATGAGCAAACAAGGGTAATCTAAGATAAAGAAAAAACCTAAAGTTGTTAGGCCAATTTATATTACACTTTGTCAAAAATTACACATAAAGAAACACAAATAATTGCTTAAGGTCATATTCAATACATTCAGAGACTCTAATTTACAACATAATTTACACAACACTAAGATTCAAATTCAGCTACACAGAAAAGGGATAAGATATTAAGAATGGTAATTACCCAAAAAACAAGCTGCTTATTTAGGTCCACAGAGAAACCATTTGCAACCATCTTCTTACCTTGCTATAAACTGAGAAAAAAGTATCAAGAGTTTCATATGAGATATGATTTTGCCTTATACATAATTTCAATCATTAATTGAAAGTTATGGCTGCAAAACTGAATAAAATGGAAGATTAAAAGGTTTTTTTTTATAAACCACCTACTATAGAATATAATTATATTATTATTTAATTTAATAATTTTTAAAAATCAACCTAATTCAATGAAAATAGTAATAAAAATAGAAAACAAAAGGTCAGTGCAACTGACATACAATAGTGTTAATAGTGTTAATAAATATAGAAATTAGAAAGTCGGTGTACTGGTAAATGAAAGATCCCTTTTATAAGCTGTATAACCTAAACACTATTAACATGGATATATAAATACATTGCTTAAGAAAGAGAAAACTACAACTGCAATCATATCCAGCGTGCATTAGGCTTAACCACAGATTCAATCTGAATTGTCGAAGAACATATAGCTAAAAAGAAGAAACGAAAAGGAGACAAGAATCAAGGTACTTCTTCAAACATTAAAGACTTCTTCATTCATGCATACCCTACAATACAATATGCAGTATTATGATAAAATCAAACTAACACTTCATAAACTCTTTTTCAATTCCTCCCAAACTATGACAATTTAGAAGGCACAATACAACTTTGTTCTGAAACAATAACTCAGGCAGATGGGAAAGTCCAAACCATTTGGTTTATGAAGTTCATAAGCAAAGGTATTCCTAAACTAAATGCATTGTCATTCGAACTTTGTAATTTCCATTTGTTAAGGTGTGAGTAATTAATTATTACAGGACAACAAAACAGAAAGGACTCCATCATTCCTACATCTTGAAAGTACACCAGTGAACACATATCCCGAATTATGAAAACAAAAAGAAAAACCAAACAAGGTTACATTTCTCCAGCCTTCATACTTTTATTATGCATAAGAAAACTAAGAGTTGAAAGTTTATTTTAGAATTCGTACCGGTATTTGGAAATTTAGGAGGTGTACTACAAGTTTGGTCTGAAAGGAAAAGTACAACAAATGGGAAACTCGAAACCTTTTGGTATTTAAAACTCATAAACAAAGGTATTCATTAAATTAATTCATTGTCTTCAATAATATATCATTTTCATTATATGCTATCCCATTGACACTAAGTTTTTGAAATGACTTATTATTATTGTAGGAGATAACCAAAGAAGTACCCAAAATGAACCAATAATCCCTCATGCTCACAAATCAAGCAGTAAGACTCCATATACTGGATATAATATTCTACAACTGCCAATAAAGGCTCTCATAAATATTAGAATTTTAATTTTAACAGATGCGGAAGTGTCCTACACAAAACTTGATTCCCCAACATTAAAATGCCGTTTCTGCAATTCAACAATGTGGTTTGAGGAGAGAACTATGAAGGCAGTAAGACTAGAAAATATAACATTCGAAATATGTTGCCAAGAAGGAAAGGTGAAGTTGGAAAAGCTGCAACAAACACCTGAATTCAAATCTACAACATCATGTTCAGTTTCACTTCTTTTGAAAGTCAGATTGATGAATCAATCAACCGATGACGAGGACCTTACACATTCAGAATCTTAGAGCAAAATTACCATAGATTTGGATCGCTTCTTCCACAACAAGGAAGCCCACCAAGGTATACTCAGCTCTATTTCCATGATACGGAAAATGAAGTTCAAAATAGATTAGGATGTATGAATCTTAAAAGTGAGGATGTTGACGACTCAATAGTTCACAACTTGATGAACATGTTGGACACGCATAGTTGTGTTGCTCAAGCATTCAGAATGGCAAGAGACTGGTGCAATCGGAATAATTCCCTCGACCTCAAGGTAAAACTCATTGGCAAAAGACAACCAACTAAAAGGCAATATAATCTACCCCGTGATTCTGAAGTGGCGGCATTGGTTGTAGGAGATTTTGATCAGAGCAGTGGTCCTAGAGATATACACATACATAGCAAAGCAAGTGGGCTGCAACAAATCTCTGATTTACATCCTCTCTATATGGCTCTACAATACCCATTATTATTTCCTCATGGGGAAGATGGATTTCATGAGAAGATTCCATATGTCAAAAACTCAGGGAGAAGGAAAACTAAAAGGGAATTCATTACAATGAGAGAGTTCTATTGTTATAGAATTCAGCAAAGATCAACAGAAGGAATAACTCTAATACAAGGTGGGAGGTTATTCCAGCAATACTTAGTCGATGCATATACATCTATGGAAGAACAAAGGCTGTGTTGGACCAGAATGAATCAAGACACGTTGAGAGCAGACTTGTACAACAACATATGTGATGCAGTTACAAAAGGTGACATAGAAGCAAAAGCAATTGGGAAAAGAATTGTTCTTCCAACAACTTTCACTAGTAGACCACGCTACATGATCCAAAACTATCAAGACGCAATGGCACTATGCAGAGCATTTGGAAATCCGTCATTGTTCATCAAATTTACAACTAACCCGAAATGGAAAGAAATAGAAGAAATGTTGGCACAAGTACCAGGGGAAACCAAATCCGCACATGACAGACCAGATGTGATGACTAGACTCTTCAAGATCAAGCTATCGCAATTGATGAAAGAAATTCAAAAATAAAATATTTGGTGAAACACATGCTGGTATGCTAAAATCATTTTTGATATGCAATATTTACAATACAAATATACATATTACATTCAAGATCATATTGCTTTAGCAATGAAAATTTTTATTTTAATTTTGTAGTTGTTTACACAATTGAATTTCAGAAAAGGGGCCTTCCTCATGCACATATTTTAGTGTGGCTGACAGAAACAGCAAAGCAAAGACAACAAAAGACATTGATGATATCATTTCAACAGAAATACCATACAAAGAGCAAGATCCAGAGTTGTTAGAGAACAGATGTTGCACGGACCATGTGGGGTAGCAAACAAAAAAGCACCATGCATGATGAATGGAGAGTATAACAAGTATTTCCCAAAGGCATTCTGATACAGATTTATCTCCTTGATTGCTCGATAATGACAATTCGGTCTTGTTTTGGCCCGATCTTGACAAGTAATTCTCTTTCCAACCTGATTTGCCTTCAAATTTAATAAATTGGTGAACAAGAAACTTGAAATATGAATAAGGAGAGAATTTGATTCAAAGAGTTAAGATAATCAAAAGGATAGTTCAATTGAATTGGCTCCAATGCTAAATTCAATTGATAAACTAGTTGATCTTTAACAATCAAACTAGAACTAACAAGTTCATCAAATTAACAATCCAAATCTGAATTGAAAGAAAACGAATTGGTGATGATGATCGTAGAGATTTAATGCTTCTACAATAGTTGTTTTAATGGCCCATAAACTAGATAAACCAATAAAGGTTTATCTAATTCAGGCTGATTTTTATTGAATGATAATTGCAAGGTATTTAAAGAGAATACAAAAGAGTCTCCTTGGAAAGCAAGTAACAAGGTGGCCAGCCCTAGAGGGGTATAATGGACCTTTTGCTTGCTTCCCAATATAATAAGAAAATAAAGTAGATGCAACTAACTAGATCCCCTTTAATTAAATAAATCAAATAAAGATTTATCTAGCTTATTTAATTAAGGAAGCTAACCTAACAAACTATAAAAGATAACAAAAGACATGAGAGAGATTATCAACCAACTAACATATGCCTATGGTCGAAATCTCCAATTATTCTAGCGTAAAATCTTCCATAACTAAAATAAATAAAGATAGAATTTTAAACTAAAGATAAGATTCTCGTAAGACTTGAACAGTTCTCAGTAAATCACAATTTCCGCCTCTTTGCTGTTGGATTCTGGATTCGACGTAAACTACAAAGTTGTAGATGTTTTAGTTATCTATCCAACAGAATTTCAACGGACTTGAGATCAATTTTGTAACCCAAGTTATGACCATTTTACTGAGCATTGTTTTTAATTTGACGAGCTTCTTAACTTTACGAATGTTTATGACTTCATCCTCTTCCTTGGTGGCCTTGGACGCCATTGATGAACATAATAAAAGGATAATATCAGATCCATGAACACCTTCTTAAATTTGAATGCTCGAGACCTTAGTAAAGGTCTTGGTGTTTGGCCTCCATTCGTCTTGAACGAATCATTCATTTGGATCCTCCCTTGACTTGTATCATTCTCCTCCACTTGAATTCGACTTGTCCTCAAGGCGATGTTTGTAAAGAACAAAAGGACATGGTACAAATTCTCCAATGTAGAAAGAAGATCTTCATTGAATTGCATAGACACCAATTCAAGCACGCTCGGGAATACCAAAGTTGTGTCGTTTGTTGATATCTTTTCTTCGTCCTCAACCATGGCCACAAGTGGGGTTTGCCTTTGGTACCTCCTTAGTTTTCACATTGACCCATGTTGGGGCTGATCTAGGAGGTGCAAGGATCGGCGTTGATGATGACAACGTTGGCCAAGCAATAGAATCTTCAACAGGTTCCAAAGAAAGAATATTCGACGGTGCATCTTTCTTTTTGTAGTCCTCAAAAGCACAATTTTCCTCACCCATATGGCTGGAATATGTGAAAATATTGTTGAAAATTGAAGAGCACTCGTCATTATCTTTGATTGGGCACTCATATGAGCAAATTTCGGGTTCAATGCTTTCCGAAATCGCCAAGTGAAGCTGAAGGCGCTAATAAAAATCTGCACTAACAGACATTGAAGATCAATATAAAATTTCAAAGCATGAAACTTGTCTCAACTTGGATAACTGATACCAATTGATACGGAATTATCTCCTCGATTGCTCGATGATGACAATTCGGTCTTGTTTTGGCCCGATATTGAGAAGTAATTCTCTTTCCAACCTGATTTGCCTTCAAATTTAATAACTTGGCGAACAAGAAACTTGAAATATGAATAAGGAATGAATTTGATTCAAAGAGTTAAGATAATCAAAAGGATAGTTCAACTGAATTGGCTCCAACGCTAAATTCAATTGATAAACTAGTTGATCTTCAACAATCAAACTAGAACTAACAAGTTCATCAAATTAACAATCCAAATCTGAATTGAAAGAAAACAAATTGGCGATGATGATCGTAAAGATTGAATGCTTCAACAATAGTTGTTTTAATGGCCCATAAACTAGATAAACCAATAAAGGTTTATCTAATTCAGGCTAATCTTTATTGAATGATAATTGCAAGGTATTTAAAGAGAATACAAAAGAGTCTCCTTGGAAAGCAAGTAACAAGGTGGCCAGCCCTAGAGAGGTATAATGAACCTTTTGCTTGCTTCCCAATATAATAATAAAATAAAGTAGATGCAACTAACTAGATCCCCTTTAATTAAATAAATCAAATAAAGATTTATCTGACTTATTTAATTAAGGAAACTAACCTAACAAACTATAAAAGATAACAAAAGATAGGAGAGAGATTATCAACCAACTAACATATGCCTATGGTCGAAATCTCCAATTATTCTAGCATAAAATCGTCCATAACTAAAATAAATAAAGATAGAATTTTAAACTAAAAATAAGATTTTCGTAAGACTTGAACAGCTCTCGGTAAATCGCAATTTCCGCCTCTTTGCTGTTGGATTCTGGATTCGACGGAAACTACAAAGTTGTAGATTTTTTATTATCTATCCAACGCAATTTGAACGGGCTTGAGATCAATTTTTTAACCCAAGTTATGACCATTTTACTGAGCACTATTTTTAATTTGACGGGCTTCTTAATTTTACGAATGTTTATGACTTCATCCTCTTCCTTGGTAGCCTTGGACGCCATTGATGAACATAATCAAAGGATAATATCAGATCTATGAACACCTTCTTAAATTTGAATGCTCGGGACCTTAGTAAAGGTCTTGGTGTTTGGCCTCCATTCGTCTTCAACGAATCATTCGTTTGGATCCTCCCTTGACTTGTATCACATTCTATGTAGAAACAACAATTGATCGAGAGGGATTTCCAATCTATAGGCACCAGAATAATGGTATTAAGGTGAAGAAGGGGAAAGGAAACATTGATAACAGATTCGTGGTACCCTATAACTGCTACCTTTTGTTGAAGTATTGTGCACACATTAACGTTTAGTGGTGCAATAGAGCAAGGGCCATCAAGTATTTGTTCAAGTACATCACCAAAGGTCCTGATAGAGCCACTGCAACATTAGTTCAGAATGAAATCATTACAGATCAGACGGGATAGAAAAAAATCAAGAAAGTTGATGAAATAAAGCAATATCTAGAGTGTCGATACTTATCTGCATGTGAAGCCTCATGGCGTATATTTGGATTTCATATTCACCATTCAACTCCATCAGTTACGAGATTGACATTCACTTGCCAAATCAGAATACTAACACTCTTCGAGACTCTCATAGTTTACTGGCAATGGTACGTAGGGAAGATCTGAAACACACCATGTTCACAGAGTGGTTCACTCTAAACACTATTGATTTGGCAGCATGGAAATACACATACGCCGAAATACTAAAAAAGTATAAATGGGAGGCAAAAGATAAGTATTGGAAAACTAGAAATCAGGTTGACAGTATTGGGAGAATAGTATATTCTCATCCAGCTTCTGGTGAACGTTATTATTTGCGAATGTTACTCAATATTGTCAATGGCCCAAGTTCGTTTGAAGAAATAAGGATTGTGAATGGAAAAGTCTATGATACCTTTAAGATGGCTTGCTACGCTCTCAGTATGCTCATCGATGATAAAGAGTGGACGGATGCAATACAAGAGGCACAGTTGTGGGCTACTGCCAATCAGCTAGAGAACTATTTGCTACAATTCTCCTCTTTTGTGAGGTCAGTAATCAAAAGCATTTGTGGGAACAAAATTGAGAAGCTCTTTCTGAAGATATTCTGTACCAGAAACGGAAGCAATTCAAATTCCCAGATTTACTATCAAATGAGAAGCATCTGAAGAATTACTGTTTAATGCATATTCAAGAAATCCTGAATCAAATTGGAAAGTCATTATCAAATTTCCCAGATTTGCCCTTACTTGACAAGAGCCTACTCACCAAGATGGATAATCGCCTTATCAGAGAAGAATTGAGTTACAACTTCACTGAGTTGGCTGAACAACACCAGAAGCTTTACACGACCCTGAACACAACCCAAGGATTAATTTATGACAAGGTCATTGCTTCTGTTCAACAGCAAGATGGTGAGTTCTTTTTGGTTTATGGAGTAGGGGGAACAGGAAAAACATTCATATACAAGACAATAATATCACAATTAAGATCAGAAAGAAGTATAGTACTCGTTGTTGCATCTTTAGATAAATAAATATAAATTTATACTACCAATACTTATTAAATTTATAAAGAAAAGACATTCCTATACAAGACAATACCTCAACAGTTACTAAACTTATCACATAAATTTAAATTATTATCAATACTTATTCACATTATTCTCAAAAGTTACCAACCTTATTACCTACCTTATTTGCATACTAAACTGTACTCATAAATTCATTAAAATATACAAGGATTTCTTCATTACTCTTACTAGGAGGCAGAACAGAACACAGTAGGTTTGTCATCCTATTAGAATTAATGGACAATAGCACATGTGGAATAAATCAGAACACCCATTTAGCCGAATTGATGAATGAGGTGAAATTGATAATTTGGGATGAAGCCCCAATGACTCAATGATATGTGTTTGAAGCACTTGATAGAACGTTGAGAGATATTAGGGGTTTCAAGGAAGAAGAAAACATGGCTAAGCTTTTTGGTGGCATCCCAGTTCTACTAGGTGGTGATTTCAGGCAAATACTACTAGTGATACCTAAGGGAAAGAGGCAAGAGATTGTTCAAGCATGCATAAACAACTCCCCTTTGTGGAGACATTGTCCAATTTTGACACTATCACAGTTTATGAGAGTCAATGAAACAGATAGTACATGTAATGTTGACTACTACAAACAGAACTTCATCAAATGGATTCTAAAAGTAGGGGATGGAGATGTGGAAGGAATTACAATGCATGAAGATGAAGAGCCATCATGGATTGAAATACCAAAAGAATTCATTGTTGAACCAGGAAATGAACCAATCAAGAGAATTGTGGATGAAATTTTCATGGACTTCTAGTGTAACTAGACCAATGCAAAATACCTTCAAGAAAGAGCCGTTCTTACACCCCTAAATGAGGATGTTGATGAAATTAACGAGCATATGTTTAACAGCTTACAAGGAAATATTAAGACATACAACAATTGTGATGAAATCTGCATGGCATCAACTGATTGAACTGAACAAGAACACATGTATCCTGTAGGATTTCTTAATTCTCTTGACTTCCCAGGTATGAGACTCAAACCTATAGCGCTCAACACGTTTTCAATCAAATATTACTATAAACTAAAATAAGTCTATTTCATGAACATGTATGCCACCACACAACCTTAAACTAAGAGAAGGGTTACCCGTTATGCTCTTGCGAAATGTAAACCCAACACAAGGTTTGTGTATTGGGACAAGGCTAATCATTACCCATTTAGATGAATGGGTTATTGAGGCAGAAATAATAACAGGGAGCAATTTGGGCAACAGGGTCCTAATCCCAAGAATAACACTAACCACTACCAAATCCAAATGGCCTTTTATCATGAAGCGTAGGCAATTTCCTATCAGACCTTGCTTTGTAATGACAATTAACAATAGCCAAGGTCAATCATTGAATTATGTTGGCCTATATTTGCCAAAACCAGCCTTTTCCCACGACCAACTATATGTAGCTATATCAAGAGTAACATCCTAAAAGGCTGAGGATTTTCATCATACTAAAAAGGGGGCAACCAAAGAATCACACAAGAAACATTGTCTTCAAGGAAGCATTTAACGGTTTGAAAACACTACTACCTCAGGTAACATGTCCTAATCACTATGAATTTTAAATCAAACTATCAAATAACACACAATTAGTTCATTGAAGACACACAACAAATATCTTTCCAACTGCTAATAACGATTACAACAAATAACACTACTACCTCATGTAACATGTCCTAATAACTTTGTGTATCCAGCACAAATTGTACATGACATGCAAAAAATGTGCTTTTTATCTTTATCGTTACATAAATATGAATTACACAACTGCTAATAACGATTACACTTTAAGCTCATCATATATCTTTCCAACTAAATAAAAAACATTACAAACCAAATCAATAAATACACTATATTCTATATAATTATTATTATCATCATTATTATACCTTTTATATTAAATGATGTTTCTTATATTACTTAAATGACCAAACCTTAATCTTATCCACATCCCCATCATTTTGAAGGCATTGAATTAGTAGAAACTATAGAATTACTAAATCCACTCACATTTCATATTCCACAACCGCTTTTCTATTAAATGCCACATCAATCTCACCTATTTAAACCATAAATCATTACACTTATCTCACTTAACAGTATTTGTATTATTTAAAGATATACCTTAACCTATAACCGAAAAAATTACCAAATACACTAGCCCTAATATATAACACCATTTCTTTCACTTCCCATAAAAGCTTATGAAATAAATGACACATTAAAAAATAAGTATAATATATCATATATCAATCAATATAACCTAATACACAAACTTAAGCCTTTCACTTTCAAAAACAGCTTATGAATTAAATGCCACAATAAAGTATGAGTTTAAGAAAAATAAATAAATGCAGCCCCAGGATTACACCTCAAACATTATCCAACAGTTGTAACACCCTTCCTGTGTATGTTATATCATCCAATCCACATAACCAAATAAATAATAAATAATCAATAATTAAATAAGAAAATAACTACTTACATTCAACATTTTATCTCTCGTAACATTTTTATAAAAAAACTATTACAGTCATAAATTCTATGAATTGAAAAGCTAAAACTAAATCACTGTTGGAAAACGCATATATAGCCAGGACCGTTGGCCACGTGATAAGCCACAAAGTTAGCTAGGAAACAGGCTTCGCCACAACGGTAGCCACCAGTGTTCCCAGGACGAAAAGTTTGTGGTTAAAACTCTCGCGGGTATAGCATAGCGTGAACACTGCCCACGAACTTTTGAGTCGTGCCTATTTAACCACAATATTGGGTACGAAAATCATGTTCTGCTAAATACATGGTATAGCCAGAGACACTTCGTGGCTAAGTTTGAGTTTATTTTACTAGAAAGTTAGCATCGAAGTACTTTTCTGGCTAAATTTGGGAGAAATAAGTCGTGTTCATCAACCACATGTCGTGGCCATTTAGTATCAAAGTTTGCCTCGAATAGATTTGGTGGATAAAGTTGTGGCCTTTAGCATGAAAATTGGCTACGATTTGACATAATACATTTAATGGCCAATGTCGTGGCTGTTTAGCATGAAAATTAGCTACGAATTGATTTAGTATCAAAATTTGTGGTTATATTATTACGTATTTAGAATATTAAAAATCATAATATTGATGCACCTTTATATATTCAATACCAAATATGTATTATAATAACAACTTGTTTCTAAACCATATGCATATATTAAACAAAATGCAAATATAACTTAAATAAAATATCTTACAACCAATTTCAATAGTACCAAATTATTCATAAAAAACAACTAGCTTCATCCACCAACACCCTAATACAAATCATCCAAAATCCACCTTATATTACATCCAACAATAAAAAAAACATTATAGTCTCTTTGGGGTTGAGACTGCGCTCCAACAATACAACAACCCTTCCGATAATTGAATTTGGCCTCTTAAGAGGAATCTGCAAAAACAAGTAAATCCAAACAAAGGAGATAAATTATCCAAAGAAGCATAAGTCAAAATGTGAAATAGGTAGAGGATTGATCTTCTAAGAAACATTATATACCTGGCTATCAATGATTGTGAATGTAGCAGTACCTGGTCAACAATAAAAATGCAGATATGAATAAGGAATACAAACATTAATGGCAACATAGTTAGGATTTTATACATGTAACATTAAAAATGCAGAAATGAATAAGGAATCCAAACATTAATGGTAACATAGTTAGGATTTTATACATGTATCCATTTGTATGGATGAGGATACTAAAAAGATTATTATTAACCTTGCAAAAGAAACATATGCGCTTTATAGTTTTTGGTAAGGGCGTTTCTACATCTTTATTACTCATCACTACATTCAATAGGCTCCTTCACATTTGAGCACTTATATGTAGGAAGTAAAAACAGTACGTATATAAAAAAAAGAAAATGATATATACACATACCATCATCACCAACTGTTATATTCCTAGCTAGATCACCAGCATGATGAATCTCATCTTCTAGGGCACCATGCTCTTTACCAGCAGGATTGAAGTGGGGTCCTGTAAAATAGTTCATGGAAACTTTTATTACTAATGAAAAAAGCAACAATTACTTCCACAAGCCATGGAAGAGTATGTTTGAGGGGAAAAAAATTAGATCATAGCATAGTACCAGTGGACATGCAACCATTGGTTTTGTCTCCAAAAACATGAACATGGAAACCATGAAGCCCAGGCTTAAGACCAAAGAGATTCCAGTTATAGTTGTTCGACCTGAAAGTTGAAACCAGAAAATTAAATTACCACCACAAATTTGTAGTCCCATAGAAGAACTAACCAATGCAGTATTTTTGTAAAACATCAGCTGAGGCAACAGTCTTCTCAATCTGGGACATTTGGCCAATCTTGTCCTCCAATGTTATTCAGCTAATTAGGTCGTTAACTTGAAGGTTGATTGGTTGTTTGGGATCTTTGTATTTCATGTAATCTCCCTTGGCTATCAAAGTGTATCAAGATAACAACATTAGCAACCAGAAAAATGGTCTCTCCATATATTCTGTTATAGAAATCAACTACAATTAGATACAAATAAACTCACTGGTAGATAGTTGAATAATAATTAATTGAAGAACATGTATGCGTAGCTAATTAATAATTAGAGTGGTAGATGAAGATATACAATCTTATAATTTAGATATTTAGGGTATACTACATAAATTTAGCAGCTAAATAGTCCAATTCTTTCACAAAAAAAAACAATTGTAAAATTAATCAACACGTCATTTTGCACCATCTGAAAAACTGTGAGATTGAAAAGATCTGATTAACAAAAAACACGAATTCAATCATCAAAGAAGAGCCTATCAATAATCATCTAACCTGAAAGTCTTCTCTAAAATTACATTCAATGAATCTTCACAAGGCAGCTCTGGTTAGGTTTCTTTAGAGATCATACAACAATCATTGAATTTGCTACCAATTCTCCTCACTAGGTCGCCATGGCTGATTTGAACAGAGGTAGATCTGAATTCAGAATTAGCGGGGATATAAGAACCATGGTTGACCTAAAGACATTAGAAAATAAAATTCAATTGAGAGCGACAAGTTCAAACCGATTAATTTTGGTGACGAACTTGTACACTTTGACGAGGCGTAGAAGATATGCTGGCGGTGAAGAATCCGAATTCTTTCTCCCCGAGTCCGTCGTCGTTGCTGATTCTCTTCCTCTCGGGTTTCCTTCCTCGGGTTTTGTAGACTTTGACGAGGCAGAGAAGATATGTCGGCGGTGAAAAATCCGAATTCTTTCTCCCCGAGTCCGTCGTCGTTCCTGATTCTCTTTCGGGTTGGTGGCGAAGGAGATTCATTTGTTGGTGGTGAAGGCTGGTGGAGCGATGGAGGTGGTAGAAGGTGGGGTATGCCCATATGAAAGAGGTGATGCTCTCTGTAAAAGAGATAGATAGAGAGAAATGAGAGAGGCGCCGCTGAAATGAGATAGGGATGAGTTTGTCTCTGTAAGAGATAGGGGAAATGAGAGGAACGTCTCTTAGGGTTTGATAATATGGGCCTTATTTCAGCCCACCACAACACTATAATAGACTTTTATTAACCGAAAAATTTTTAAATCCAAATTTTCATTTCCCTCATAGTTGATTTTATTTCCCGCCCAATATCCCGCCTAATGTATTAATGTCGCCCACCACAGCCTGCCCAAAATGGTTGCCCCCAAAATTTCCCTCTTAGTAATATTACCAGCCCGCCCAAATTTTTTTAACAAAATATTTTCTTCGTAAACCAAATGTTCTAAATAATTAAATTAGCAATTATTTTTAAAAAACAAATCCTTAATCAAATACACTTTTCTATATACAAATAATTTAAATAATTAAAACATTTACCTATATATTCACTTTCCTATCTAGAAAAAATAATAATTAAAATTGTGAAATTGAAAATTTTATATATAAACCGATATTAATCTAACATGATAATAAAATAAATCTTCAATACAGAAAACTTTGTATACCTTTTTTTTTGGGACGCTGCCCCCAACCTCGCCAGGGGCGCGTTGCCCCCTGGACCCCCAACTCATTGACCAGTCAACGAGACCACCGTTGTGGAGCGTTGCCCCCCGAACCCCCTAACTAGGGGGCTCCGCCCCTTAGGACCCCTGGAATTTTCGGGGGCTCCACCCCCAAACCTTTGGTGGGTAGTTATTAACATCAAGTATATGAAGATCATCAAAAAGGTTTATGTTTTGTTATTCTTAAACTTTAATCGTAGCATGTGAACGGTTATAAAGAAATATAACGATTTCTTATTAGAATGAATGATCCTAAATGAATATAATGATTTCTTATGAGAATTAACGACTCTAAAGGAATATAGCGTTTTCTTATAAGAATGAATGATCCTAAATGAATATAATGATTTCCTATAAAAATGAACGACTCTAAAGGAATATAACGTTTTCTTATAAGCATGAATGATCCTAAAAGAATGTAATGCTTTCTTATAAGAATGAACGATTCTAAAGAAATATAAAATTTCTTATAATGAACGATTCTAAAAGAATATAACGTTTTTTTATAAGAATGAACGGTTCTAAAGGAATATAACGTTTTTTATAAGAATGAACGGTTCTAAAGGAATGTAACAATTTCTTATAAGAATGAACAACTCTAAAGGACTATAAGGATTTCTTATAAGAATGAACGATTCTAAAGGAATATAATGATTTCTTATAAGAATGAACGACTCTAAAGGAATATAAGAATTTCATATAAAAATGAACGATTATAAAGGAATATAACAATTTCTTGAACGACTCTAAAGGAATATAATGATTTCCTATAATAATGAATGACTCTAAAGGAATATAACGTTTTCATATAATAATGAACGATTCTAAAGGAATATAACGTTTTCTTATAGTAATGAACGATTCTAAAGGAATATAACGATTTCTTATAAAAATGAACGATTCTAAAGAAATATAATATTTCATATAATGAACAATTCTAAAAGACTATAACGTTTTCTTATAAGAATGAACGGTTCCAAAGGAATATAACATTTTCTTATGAGAATGAACGATTCTAAATGAATATCACGATTTCTTAGAATGAACGACTCTAAAGGACTATAAGGATTTCTTATAAAAATGAACGGTTCTAAAGGAATATAACGATTTCTTATAAGAATGAACGACTCTAAAGGACTATAAGGATTTCTTATAAGAATGAACGGTTCTAAAGGAATATAACGATTTCTTGTAAGAATGAACGACTCTAAAGGAATATAAGGATTTCATAAAAAAATAAACGATTATAAAGGAATATAACGATTTCTTGAATGAATCTAAATGAATATAATGATTTCTTAAAAGAATGAACAATTCTAAAGGAATATAATGTTTTCTTATAATAATGAATGACTCTAAAGGAATATAACGTTTTCTTATAAGAATGAACGAATTTAAAGGAATATAAGGATTTCATATAAGAATGAACGATTATAAGGGAATATAACAATTTATTGAACGACTCTAAAACAATATATAATGATTTCTTATAATAAAGAATGACTCTAAAGGAATATAACGTTTTCTTATAATAATGAACGATTCTAAAGAAATATAACGATTTATATAGAATGAATGATTATAAAGTGATGTGATTCCATCTACCGAGTCATGGCCCCATGAGTTGAGTGAAGATTCCATCCCTAAAGACAAGCCCAATTTGCACGACAAGGGAGAGTCTTCATTTGGACACATATCCAAGGCCGGTGTCCGAGGCGCTAAGGAGCCGAGTCAAGGCACGACGCTCTATTATTGGCGCATCACTCGAGAACATGCTAGGGCAATGCTTGACAAGATCAAGGAGGAGCTCATGGATCATAAGTTTCCAAAGGTTTACAAAGAAGAAGGTTGGAGTCTCCTTTTGACTCGTGTTCCGACAAGTGACTTTTTTTTACGGTTAAGGACACTTTATAAGTTTTCGGGATTTCGGGTTAATTTTTGTAATTTCCTTAAGTGAAGGGGCTAAATTTGTGAGGTTGCTTTCTAGGTTATATGGTCGGCCCCCTCACCCTTTGTTGGGGGAGATTGAACGAAAAGCCTTGTTGCTTACTTTCCTTGCATCTTTCAATTCAAGTTCTTGTTCTTGTTTTCGTTCGTTCAATTCTCATTGTTCAAGTTGTTGGTGAGTGATATCCGACAATCTCGAGCATATTAGTTTGTTTGAGAGCTTGGTGAGTCATATCCAAGTTGTCAAGCATCCATATCCCCTTGTTCTCTCCATTTCGATCCATCGTCCATCTCGGTGGTTTCTACACCCCCTCAGTAAAATCGAGATATCTTTCAATCCACTCATCATATAGGTCTGACATTTTGAGGGGTTAAACTAGACTCAGAGATATAACTTCTCGAATTGGAATCACTCAATTCCGAGTTCGGAAGAGGAAGATCCATCCAGTTGAAGACGGGTCAGCTGCGTGGTGTTTGTTGTCGGAATTCATTGGGTTCTCGTGGCGATCTCTTTGCACCATCATCCGGCTCTGATACCACTTGATGGCCGGATCGATGGAGGGGATGATGGTGCAAATAGATCGCCACGAGAATCCAAAGAATTCCGACAACAAACCTCACGCAACTGATCCGTCTTCAACAGGATGGGTCTTCCTAGTCTGGACTCGGATTTGAGTGATTCCAATTCGAGAAGTTAGATCTCTGAGTCTAGTTTAATCCCTCAAAATATGAGAGAAAGATGATGAGTGGATTGAAAGTTATGTCGAATTTACTGAGATGGTGTAGAAACCTCCGAGATGGATGATGGTTCGAAAATGGAGAGAACAAGGGGATATGGATGCTTGACAACTTGGATATGACTCACCAAGCTCTCAAACAAACTAAGATGCTCGAGATTGTCGGATATCACTCACCAACAACTTGAACAATGAGAATTGAACGAACGAAAACAAGAACAAGAACTTGAATTGAAAGATGCAAGGATAGTAAGCAACAAGGCTTTTCGTTCAATCTCCGCCAACAAAGGGTGAGGGGGCCGACCATATAACCTAGAAAGCAACCTCACAAATTTAGCCCCTTCACTTAAGGAAATTACAAAAATTAACCCGAAATCCCGAAAACTTATAAAGTGTCCTTAACCGTAAAAAAAAGTCACTTGTCGGAACACGAGTCAAAAGGAGACTCCAACCTTCTTCTTTGTAAACCTTTGGAAACTTATGATCCATGAGCTCCTCCTTGATCTTGTCAAGCATTGCCCTAGCATGTTCTCGAGTGATGCGCCAATAATAGAGCGTCGTGCCTTGACTCGGCTCCTTAGCGCCTCGGACACCGGCCTTGGATATGTGTCCAAATGAAGACTCTCCCTTGTCGTGCAAATTGGGCTTGTCTTTAGGGATGGAATCTTCACTCAACTCATGGGGCCATGACTCGGTAGATGGAATCACATCATAAAGAAATATAAAATTTCTTATAATGAACGATTCTACAAGAATATAACATTTTCTTATAAGAATGAACGGTTCCAAAGGAATATAACATTTTCTTATGAGAATGAACGATTCTAAAGGAATATAACGATTTCTTATAAGAATGAACGACTCTAAAGGACTATAAGGATTTCTTATAAGAATGAACGGTTCTAAATGAATATAATGATTTATTATAAGAATGAACGATTCTAAAGTAATATAATGATTTCATATAATAACGAATGACTCTAAAGGAATATAATATTTTCTTATAACAATGAACAATTCTAAATGAATATAATGAGCTCTTATAAGAATGAATGATTCTAAAAAAATATAAGGAGTTCTTATAAGAATGAACGATTATAAAGCTTCTCGTGGGCAATGTCTTTTACATTATAAATGAGTTATGTTTATAGGTCATCTCAATTTATATTTCAATCAAATAAGCCTAGAAATCGGTAAGAAATACTATTTTCATAAACCGAATTATTTTATAAAGTTAATCATGTGGTTTGATAACTAGTCTATTTTTATAAATATAGTGAAACTAAGTTACGAATTTTATAAAATATTCATATTATTTACTTTAAACCTTTCCTTATAAAATATTAACTTAAATTATATATATACTTAAAATCGAATTTCCTTTTTTTTTTTAAACAAAACACAATGTTGTTATAGTGCTATCAAAGGAATCTAATTTTTTAATAAAATCCCTAAATACAATTTCTTATCAAAATATCTACATATCTAACTTTTAATTAGATTAATATCAGAATCATAACTATAACCTAAAGAGGAGGTTAAAAAAATTATTAAACGACAAATGTCACTTTTCGATTGGACCATATCACTTTTTTTTATATAAAATAATCTTTTATTTTTGGATATGATAAATTCTTATTCATGTTTTTAGAATATAGGTTAGAAAATCTCATTATTAAACAATCTTTTATTTTAAATCAAAAGATTTTAATTAGTTATATGATAATTGCTTTATCTTTTTACGCAAATCATAACAAAAATTTACATTTAAGTATTTAAATAATTATTTTTCTCGGGTAATAAATATATTTGAAAATATTTTATTATTAATATTTTATTTAAGAAAAACCCGTACAAGGTACGGGAATACATACTAGTTCATATCTATTTTACTTGTCAGAGGGATCTTATTTTTTTTATTAACCGAAACTGATATCTAACTTTTAATTAGATATTTTTTTAACCTAAAACTAATAATCATCAACACAACAATCAACACGATAAAATCGTGTGTTTGTAGGTCTACAATGGCAACAACAACAATTAATGGCAGCCAAGACCAAAGGATACAAGACAACGACAGAGTGGAAAGAGGAACCAGGCGGACGGCGACGGCAAGCCCACGACGGCGACCGCGGCCCAGCCACGTGCTCGCGGCGTACCCGGATAGCAACCCGCAGAAGTCGAACTCCGGTGATGATTCCGGCCAAATTCGAATCAAATCTGACTCGAATCCAACCTCTAAACTCCCTTTCTTGTTGAATCTGAAGTATTTAAAACCGAATTTGTTGTGCACCCGGTTACATTGGCTTTGATTAATCTCCATAAACCACTCAATTAAACCCGAATTGAAACCAATGGAAATCGAAACGATTAGAATTCTCCGACGTGGTTGCCATTAATTTGGATAAGAACGAATTTCAAACGCCGTTCATGTTCATGTTCAATCGGATGGAGGTTGAAGACGACCATTAATTTGGTCGAGGGATCGAGTCTCTCTGAATGGGCATTTGTTTATTTTTATGTTTACCTTTCTTTTTTCTTTTTTATTTATTATTATTTGTATTTATTTGCATTGTCAAATAAAATAATCCACTTATGAAAATAATATTTAATTTTTAAATGAACTAATTTATAAAGAGTAAATAATAGATTTTCCAAAATTAAACTTACGCAAAAATAATTTTTAATTAATAAATAAGACACATATTATTAATGGTTGTATTTTATCTTATTATAATAGAGTTTGGTTCAAATGAAACGAACTATTATCCTGAAACGAACTCTTATACTGAAACGAATGCACTTTTCCTAGTTCGCAGTGCACTTTTTCTATTTCGCAGTGCACTTTTTCGGATTTGCACTTTTCGTACTTTTCAGTGCACTGTTCGTACTTTTTGTAATGTACTTTTTAGTATTGCACTTTTTGTATTTTATAATGCACTTTTGTATGAAAAGTGTACTATTAACTAGAAAAAGTGCATTCGTTTCACGTTTTAGGATAAGATTTTGTTTCATTTGAACCAAACTCTATTATAATAATCATAAACGCATAATTCTTATGGTTCATAATTAATACTTATAATATGAGAAATAATTTTTGTCACCTTTAAATATGGTCTTAAACTTATAAGCAACTTATAACATTTACAATGTTGTAATATTAAGAAATAAAATATTTACATATTTTATTATATTAACGGGAAATGTAAAATTACATTTTTACCCTTTATAAAAATGATGGATATTATAGTATTTTACAAAATAAATGAGTTATGTTTATAGATCATTCAAAATTATATTTCAACCAAATAAGCCTAGGAACCGGTTAGAAATACTGTTTTCATAAACCGAATTATTTTATAAAGTTAATCATGTTGTTCGATAGCTAGTCCATTTTTGTAAAATAATTATGCCAATAATAAATCTCTTAAAACTATATGATAAAATACCTTATATTATATAAAGTCCAAAACCGGACCCTTTTCTCATATTCCAATCCATTTTTCGACCCGGTTCTAATTAATATAAGTCGACATGAAATTTTTATTTATAAAATAATAAATTTTGCAAAAATCATATATTATAGTTTCATAAAATCATAAAAATAATAAGCTTTATGGAACCAGTTTATTTACATTTTTATGAACCCTAAAACAAGATGAACTAGACAATATTAATTAAAATCGAACAAAAACGAACCGGGTTGAAGATGACTTTGTCACGCGGGAGAAATTAAATACAACTCTCTTTCCCTTATAAGTTTGAAAGAGTGGCTAGCACAACTTGTTCGGGTGTCTTTGGGAGTTTTGGTTGTGCGAGGTAAATCCTTCTGCTATTGTTCGAAGAATACCCCTTTAAGATTCATAAACTACTAGATCCAACTAACTAGATGGGCACGACATCTATTCTCGTCACCACCCTAATTAAACATCTGTGTCAACGAGTCGATTTTCAAACAAACCTCATTAGGCAACATCACAGTAGCCATAGAATAAACATGCATAGACAAAATAATGGATTTAGTTAGAGTAACTCATCCAACAAGACTAAGAAAGCATCATTGCCACCCTTTGAGCCAATTAGTAATCTTCGCAATAAGAGGTTCAAAAGTTTCATTCTTGAATTGTTCATGAACAGAGGCATTTCTAAATACTTTCCTAAATCATTAATAAACGTAAAACCACTTGCCCTCTTAACCCTCCTAATCATGCCATTATGAACATTAGAGGAGAAGAAAAGTTTAGATTTGCTTGTGCTAACCTTTTGTCCTTAAGAAGTACAAAAAGTGTCTAAACACCCTTGAATGACATGATTTGCTCAATAGAAGCTTCCGCAAAAAAGCATGATATCATCTGCAAACAAAATATGCGATAGCTCAGGACCGTCTCTCGAGAGACGAACAGGCTTCCACCTTTTTGCGGAAACTTGTCAACTAGTTCAGCGAAAGACGGTATGCTACCAAGTGGTAAGTGGGAATGTCAGTTTACGGCGGGTCGTGACATGGTATTCTCAAACCAACGACACATCACAATCTCCTTCATGTCGAAGGGGATTGTACTAATGTTCATTGATTGCTTAAAGACGGCTATGTCTTGGTATGGATCCGTTGTCCATTAGTACATTGGTGTATTGGGAGCGTGATACTTCTATGAAATGTCTACTCTCGCAATTGCAAGTACGAAAGGGGAATTAGTGTACCCGTCTCTCCTTTGGACCGTTATCGGTTGCGGTGCCCCTGCAACTTGTGTGATTCGGTTTTCTAGGGCCAAAAGACGTTCGCATAATAAATTTATTTCCGAGTTCAATTAGACGACGCAAAGTGATTTACAGGTTACCTAATAACTTGTTACCTGTCTGGTTCATTGGGTGTCACCAAGTTCGGGTCGTCCAAGTTCAATTGTCGAGCGACGCCGTCCATTGTTCCAGAAACTTGCGTCCGTCTTGGTTCTGATTATACCCACGATTGAATTAAATTTCTTTCATTAGTCAAATATTCAATCTGTTTCTCATATGCTTCGGTGAATCAAGTATGTGCTTCTCCTTGGTTCTCCAAATCCTTCTTGAGGGTGAGCATTGATGCGCGCAATTCAGGGATGACGGATTACTCGGTCATCGATGCACGATCGTGCGTGGCCGCGAAGTTGTCGGGTCTTGAGTTCTTTCTGCGGATGTACGGTCGTCACCCGAAAGCACATTCTTTGGATCGATGTTGTAGGGCAGATTTAACTCGACAACAAATAAAATTTGCAGTCAAGACCCGGCTGATATAGCGAATTCAGGATCGTCTACGGGAAGGAAGGTTGTCTGTTTATCGAACTAAAAACAAAGAAACAAAGCAAAAAAGCAAGAACAACTACGACAGACCTCGTTAACGACCTTGTCAGGGTCGTTAACGTTCTTGGAATTCTACTCAAAACAGAATAAATAACGATACAAGTGTAGGCTCGGTACCGATCCAAAGTGCCTCGGCAACGAGTGAAATCGAATGCTAAACTAAGAAAATCAATGGATAAAAAGCTCTAGGAAGATAAAGATCATGCCTTTGAATATAAATCTATCAAATTTCGCTGACTAAACAAGCAAATCAATCAACTCCGATAAATCAATTCACTTTATTACTTGTTTTGAATCCAAAGCTCGAAACTTTTGTTATCGAACAATATCAACATTCAAGTTCACAACTTTATCTTTCGATTAAGCAACAAACTTAAATTAGTCCGACTCTCGTCTAAGCATAAGCACAACAGGCAATTCAAAGGATAGAAGGCAATCAAAAACTCAACACATTCATTCAAACATGCTTAACTATGTCGGGTTTCAACCTCAACCCTTAAAAAGTAAACTACTCACTCTTCATTGAATCAAAGCAAACAACTTTAATCAAAGAGAACGTTGAAAAGCAAAACTTACTTGAAATTAAAAACAATATCGTCTCACAATCACTTGTTGAATCCCGAAAACAACCGAAAACAAGGAACAAGAGCTTGATCACCGAACCCTTCCTCTCTCTCGATCGGAAACAGTCTGATTTCTTTATCTCTCTCGACTTCTCTCCTAGAACTAATTGAGTCCCCCATTGTCTAGGCTTAGAACAAGGGTATTTATACTAATAAAGCTATCTAATAAAGATCTAAAAGATAAAAACTTCCTAAACTAAAAATATAACAAGATAAAAGATATAAAACCCGAAAGTCGGCGTCGATCTACCGACACCGATCACTTCGTTAACGACCCGCACAGGGTCGGTAGACACCTCCTGAACTCCTTAACAAAAACTCTGATGCACAGCTCGGTAACGACCCTCACAGGTCGTTAATGAGCCCTCTATTTTGGCTTATTACGAACTCTTCCTTGGCTTTAACTTGCACTCTAACTTGATCTTTGCATGCAATCTTCTTTCTCTTCTTTTATGCATTCCACACACACCACTTCACTTCAACTTCGCTAAAAAAACCTACAAAAAGACACAAAACGGAGTAGCTTCCATACTTTTCACAAAATATGCAAACTTATCCAAAAACACACAAAACTAACTCTAAAACCTACTAAAACTAAACTAAACAACCTAAGAAAGACATCTAAAACTAGACCAAAAACACGAACATCAATCGACGGTCTCTTGATTGATCTCGTGATCCTCTAGTCCAGCAGAATAGTTGTTGTTGTCGGCCATACTTCATGGAGTGAGACCTTACAGTGTTGAACTGATTATCTTGGTTGAGGGTTAGGGCCGAATTTACACGTAAACGTGTTATCTGCAATAATGCGGGAACATTAGTCAACAACTCAATTAAACAAGTCAACATATTATAACAAAGGTGATAATTTGCTAACGATTTGCTAAAAGTAAAGAAGTACAAATGGTTTGCCTCGGGTACAGAATAGAAATTGTTAACCAACAGATTGAACGAGCAAATAAGAATATTGAGCTTGATTTAGTTGGTGGCTTGTGTGTAATTGTACGTTTTTCGATCCCCTTCACTGTGCTCCCAACTCTCCTTTTATAGCCCCCATGAAATAGCCGTTTGAAACTTCTTCCATCTAAGTCAACAACTCAATTAAGCATGTCAACACGTTAAAAATATGAGTATCGTAAGTGAATGTGAAACATAGAATAACAAGAATATTATAATGAAGGTGATAATTCGCTAAAGATTTGCTAAAAAGTAAAGAAGTACAAATGGTTTGCCTCGGCTACAGAATAGAAATTGTTAAAATGCAGATTGAACGAGAATATAAGAATATTGAGCTTGACTTAGTTGGTAGCTTGTGTGCAATTGTACGTTTTTCGATCCCCTTCATAATGCTCCCAACTCTCCTTTTATAGCTCCCATGAAATAGCCGTTTGAAACGCCTTCCATCTTATTCGGAGATCTCGATCTCCACGTTAATGACTCTTACCATTTCCCTCTGGATCCTTCGCCATGCTCATTGACTCTGAAATCGTGTCATAATCGGCTGTCTTCATCTATTCTGATATGGGATTCATTTTCCTATTTCGGCCCAAAATACTTAGGCCATCTCTAACAAATTCTCAAAAGTTTTTTCCAAAATGAAGAATCAACTACCATATTGTCTAAAAAAAAATTCATCCCAAATCCAACAGATTTTGTATTTTGAAGAATTGCATTTAATACTTATTTTTTACCATATAAAATAAATAATGAAACTTATAGGGAATATGATGGAGAATTCCCTATATTTAGGGAAGAGGAGATATTTTTTGGAGTTTTACTCCATAATGGAGAACCTAATGAAGAAATTATTGGGGCAACTTTCTAGATCAAATTCTCCAAAAATACACTTCCCCATAATATGGGGAGGCTGTTGGATATTGTCTTTGGGCCCAACACATACACCATAATTTTTTTTGTTTAACAAAGAAAAGCTAACTTCCCTCTAACAAATTAGATTCCATTGGTTAACTTATAATAGTAGGACACTCAAACACACAGAAAGCAAAAAGTATCACATAAAAAAAGGGGGGAGGGGGGTTCCATGAATATAATACGTTATTTACCACTTGCATCTTCTTGAAATCCAGCAAAAACCATCATTTTCTGTTGTATTTTGTTGTCCTTTAATTAATATTAATATCCTTTTCTTTTCCCACAAACAATTTTTGAAATAGGCCTCTCTTGAATTGCGTGAGGATCACTATAGTCTGTTTCCTTTTCAGCCTCTTTTAGCCATAAATGTTTTTAAAATTATTTTTCATTCTTAACTAGGTTTTCCCATTCCATTTATAAGTTGCACTTTGAGAAGGAAGTGCATCAAATCACTCATTCAAACAAATACTCTCTCTACACTATATTAGCTTCTTGATGTTCAAACTTAGCTTAGATGTTAAGATGTGGAAGCTGTTGGCGTTCACAGCAATGATGACGACTCTATGTGTGGTTGTCCTTGCTGTCAACCATGTCGACAACTCTTGGATCACCGAGGATGTTATTGGATATGGGTATCAAGTTGAGCGAGCCAGGGTGCACTCCGCTTCTAGGTCTCTTAGGGCTGTGCTTAGGCTCATACAAGGTTCAACCATTTATGGACCAGATGTTCCCACTCTCAGCCTTGTTGCGACGTGAGAATCTATTTAAAAACTAACTATATTTGATTTTGCAAATATCAAAAAATTCTATTAGCGTGAATTACATATTTGATGATATTGATTGTATTGCTAGTTTGGCACACCATTACCTTTGGAATGTTTACATCATAGCAAAACAAATTAAATGCTTCAATCCAAAACTTAATAATGTAGGTTTGAAAAAGATAATCGTTTGAGGATCCGGATCACAGATGCTGAGAAATCGCGATGGGAGATCCCGCAAGAAGTCCTCTACCGTGATGACCCAATTCCACCCCAACACCATAATAATGATTCGTGCTCATCATCATCAACAACAACAGTGATGCTCTCCGACCCGAAATCAGACCTCATCTTCAAGCTGCACAAAATGAACCCTTTTGGGTTCTCGATCACGCGACGCTCAACAGGAGAGGTTCTCTTCGACACTAGGTTGCCTAACGCACAATCGGATCCAGTATTAGGGTTGGTGTTTAAGGACCAATACATTCAGCTTTCATCATCCCTGCCCCAAGACCGGTCCAATCTCTACGGGATAGGTGAGCATACCAAGCCTACATTTAGGCTAGCTCACAACCAGATGCTAACCTTGTGGAACGCCGATATAGCTAGCTATAATGTACACCTCAACCTCTACGGCTCCCACCCCTTCTACCTCGACGTGCGGGCCCCGCTCGGGACTGCCCATGGGGTGTTGTTGCTTAATAGCAATGGAATGGATGTTGAGTATACCGGTGATAGGATCTCTTATAAGGTCATCGGTGGTATGATTGATTTGTATGTTTTTGCGGGTCCAACTCCGGACACGGTTGTTCAGCAATATACCCAACTTATTGGTCGACCTGCCCCTATGCCTTATTGGTCCTTTGGTTTCCATCAATGTCGATATGGGTATCAGAATATTAAAGTAGTTGAGGATGTGGTTCAAGGATATGCCAACGCTAGAATCCCTCTAGAGGGGATATGGACCGATATTGATTACATGGATGCATACAAAGACTTCACCGTCGATCCAATCAACTTTCCAATGCTCGAGATGCAAAGATTTGTCAACGTGCTTCATAAAAATGGTCAAAAGTATGTTGTCATTTTGGATCCTGGTAAGTTTCATGTTTCCCTAGAAAGGAATTTTAAGAACATTATTAATTTTAGGGGAAGTTTTTACGTACTACCTACACTTAACATATATTGTATAAGCTAAATTGAGTCAATACATGCATACATTGCAGGGATTAACATAAACACCAGCTACAACACATTTCAAAGGGGTGTGGAAGCAGACATCTTCATCAAGAGACATGGACAACCCTATCAAGGAGTAGTGTGGCCTGGTTCGGTCTATTTTCCCGACTTCCTCAACCCGAAGACAACAACCTTCTGGATAGACGAAATTCAAAGGTTCTATAATCTCCTTCCTGTTGACGGGATTTGGATCGACATGAATGAGGTCTCAAACTTCATTAGCTCTCCACCCATCCCCGACTCTCCGCTAGACAACCCACCCTATGAAATCAACAACTCTGGTGGAAAGAGACCAATCGGTGAGAAGACCATCCCTGGATCAGCGATGCACTATGGCAATGTACCGAATTACAATGTCCATAACCTTTATGGTTATTTGGAGTCGAAGGCCACTCATGCTGCCCTAAAAAAGGTGACAAAGCAAAGACCATTTATTCTTTCTAGGTCCACATTTGTAGGATCTGGAAAATATGTTGCACATTGGACGGGAGACAATGCCGCGACATGGAGCAACATGGCATCTTCTATCCCTACAATGCTCAACTTTGGCCTATTTGGGATTCCAATGATCGGAGCTGATATTTGTGGATTTGCATTAAATACAACCGAAGAGCTATGTCGTCGTTGGATACAGGTCAATCTATAATATTCATTAATAATTGAACAATTAATTCTACTGGAAATGTCCTTTAAGCTCATGGTACTACCATAAAGTCATAACTGTTTTACTAGATTTCTGAAGGCATTTTACATCATTAACTAATAATTAATAACATCTCATTTCTCCTTAAATAAATTACATGCAGCTTGGAGCATTCTACCCTTTCTCCAGAGACCATTCTGACAATGAAAGTGCGCGTCAAGAGCTCTACTTGTGGGGATCAGTGATCGAAAGTGCGAGAAAAGCTCTAGGCCTTCGATATCGGTTACTTCCCTACTTCTACACGCTAATGTACGAAGCACACAAGATTGGGACTCCCATTGCACGCCCTCTCTTTTTTTCATTCCCAAATGACCCCAACACCTATGGTATCGACACTCAATTTCTCATTGGAAGGGGTGTGATGGTCTCTCCAGTTCTAAACCAAGGGGCAGTGAACATTAATGCCTACTTTCCACAAGGGAATTGGTTTAATCTCTTCGACTACACGAAGACGGTGAGTGCCCCATTGAAGGGGGGCTATGTTACACTCGAAGCGCCACTTGGCGAAATAAATGTGCACGTTCGAGAGGGGAACATTTTGGCCTTGCAAGGCGAAGCTATGACGACAAGAGAAGCAAGGAACACGCCTTTTGAGTTGTTGGTGGTGATGAGTGGTTCTGGTGGAAACAGCAATGGGTCGCTTTTCTTGGACAATGGAGTTGATATTGAAATGGGAGATGAAAAGGGCGGAAGATGGAGCTTCGTTGCATTTTCTGCAACACCAATTGGAAAGAATAATATGACAATTACTTCGAGTGTTGTGAATGGTAGATTTGCCTTATCCAAAAGATGGGAGATTACCAAGGTGACCATTTTGGGGTTAAGCAAAGGTACAAAAGTAAAGTGTTATACAATAAATGGTAGTGGGCGACCGGTGATACCAAGTGGGAAGGCTGTAAAGAGTTATTCGAGTGGCATCGGCAATTTTTCAGTTGTGGAGATACCAAGGATAAAGTTACTTATTGGAAAGAACTTCAAGCTAGACGTCGAAATGACCAAAAACAATTGCTAAGAGACATATCTTATTGGAATAACTTCATGCTAGATTCATGTTTACAGTTTGATCCTTTGGTACAAACAAGTAAATGCGCGCACACAAAGCATGAAAGATGAATAAAGTAAACAAATGACGGTAAATCATGTCCTTATTACTTCCAATAAAGCACTATTTCTTGCAGTTTGTTACTTCTTTTCTTGGTAACTTTCCTCAAATATCACTTACCTTACCATATCATACAATCACATATGAAATTTAAAACTATAGATATTACCATAAGATGGATTTCAAAAAACGTTACCATTTCTATAACTCCCCCTTCCTACCCTGGAGGTATTACCGCCAGTAACCCCGATTAAGACTAAACCGAAGCTACCCAAGGCTTTAAACTGACTGAACAAACTAAAAACAAGGTAAATGAAACCATTTGAAAACCTAACAAACTTAAGTTGAATATTACAGCGGAAAAACACATAAAAGGTCTTATACAAACCTTAACTTAAAAGAATAAATAAATAGAACAACCTTCTATTTAAACAAAATCTTCATCAAGTCTTCCTTGAGTTCTTATTTTTGAAACTCAGCTTCGCTTTGAAGTAGTTCAATCATGATCTTCACTCAAGTATAGCCATTGGAAACCTTTATTCAACTTTTGGAGCTTCAAACATCTGAATCTGCCTCTTGAATCAACTTCCAAGAAGAACCTGATGTGTCATAAACCAACGGTGGACACCAGCCGACCATATAAAAGAAAAGAAGATGGACGGATTAGTCTAATGATAGACTAGCAAGCGGAGAATCTAACTTGGTTCTTATGGTTGTAACTAAACATATTGGCATCCAAATCCGATTAGACTCGGATTATGATCCAACAGTTAACAGTGTTATAGAGAATAAGAACGAGACTCGCATAATCAAGAGAGAGAACACCACCGCTTGTGGTTTCTTTAAGAAGCATAAACGATTAATGGAACATATACTAATCACTCAACATTCACCATCGTCTTCAACGACTAAACATCTTAACTTAATCAAAGTTTGATTAAGAATCATTCTTAATCAGGAACAAGAATGGTTATCAAATAGACTAACCATTGTGGTACTTTAATGTGCCTAACGCACCAATCTTTCATTACTTTCAAACTGTGCATTCACACCATTTAATAGTTTTTCGTAGTTCGGCCAACAACCGAGATCAGAGGACCTCTTTCATCCATGATCATTTACAACTGCTCGGCCAACAACCGAGATTCGACCAACAACCGAGATCAGAGGGCCTGTTTCATCCATGATCCTGAAATGAGCTCGACCAACAATTGAGATTCGGCCAAAAACCGAGATCAGAGGGCCTGTTTCATCAGTGATCATCTATCCTTGATCTACTCTACTTCACAACAAGGTCTCAGTATAAGACAACATATACATAACGTAACTAAATCCAGTTTTAGCGCAAAACTGAATAAATAACAATATGGTCATTATTTCTAACAAAACAACAACCTATCATATTTTATTAATCATACAAGTTATTCCCAATGCAAATATTAAATGGGATTCAATTCCTCATTTAATAACAATAACACAAGAGAGAATCGTCCACTTGCCTTAGAAGGCGTGCTCAACGTCCTTAGCAATTCCAGCACTAATCTTTATCATCCTTTTGACAAATATAACAAAAGGATTTCTCAGCAACGAGCTCACATAAACACTTCTTAGTTGTATTCTAAACTCCTACAACTTCCTAATCGATAAACGATTTAATTTCCGAATATCGATATATAATAAATCCTTAGTTATCATGCTTCAAGGAGCCATCTTGGCGGAATTATAACTAATTATCTGCTTCACTTTTGAAACAATTTTCTAAATAAAAATTGTTCATCAGCAACAGTTCTTAAAGGTGATAAAATCTCGGATCAAACGGATTAACAACCGATCCCGAGTAATTATCCAAAGTCCTTTACCTGCCAATCGACATCCAAAACTGTATACGCTATAACTGAAAATCCGGACGTCCGTTTCTCGAGCGGTTTGAACCTGTGGAACAGTATCAACGTCAAGATTATAAAAACCATAAATTTAATTAGCAAAGTGGAACCGAAAGGCCCTTACGGTGGCTTCGCAATCAACCCGCTAATTAATTTCGATCGTATATACCTTCACTCGAGCCCATGGCTTGTTTGGCTCGATAGTGGCTCGATCCCCGAGCCCGAGGATGGCTGGGTATCGCCCGGCAGCAGCCCTTGCTTTGGGTTGTGGTCGGAGAGGCTAACGTTCGTCGCCGACGTCACATACGGCGAGGCAAACAAGAGAGCCTGCGGTGAAGGAATTCTCTTGCCCGAGCCAGTCGTCGTTTTGTCCTCTCACTGGTTCGGTTCTGGTTCCTTTGCACAACAGCATGCAACAAGAGAGGAAGAAGAAGAGACGTGGTGGAGGAAGGTGGAGATGGAAATGGAAGAGGAAGAGAAGGTTGCCGACGGTGGAGGATTCACGACGAGTTTGTCGTCGTTCCAAAACCAAACCCTCTCTCGAACTCTTCTTTCTCTGCATTCTTATCCAAACGCAGAAGTTGGAGAAATAAATCGAATTTCCTTTCTCATTAAGCAACAAAAGTCGGCTAAATAAGGGATTTCCCGTCTCGGAACGGGGCTCGCGTCAAAGCGGTAAAATTATGTACCTCGGGTGGAAAAACTTACTAAATACAAAACGTCCCGTAAATTATGTAGACCAATAAAATCAATTTTCCATGATTTTATCACGCTACCCTCAATTTTTAAGGCTTCCGTTTCGTATTTTAAATCCTTTCCGGTACATAATTAAAAAGACGACTTATCCAATAAATATTCTTTTTCCACCGAAAAATCCTAGAATTCACACCAATCCATAAAATCATTTTTTTATGATTTTATGATATCACCAGCAATTTTCTAGGATTTAATCTCCAACAAAAATATTGGATTAATCGTTAAAACGAATAGAGAGGTTAAAAGGATACCCGAGAAAAACTCAAAAATATCCTTAAAAACCGCAATTATTACATTAGTACCCTCTTAAAAATGGTTTCGTCCTCGAAACCAAGGAGAACTCAGATCACAAGGAAGGATAGCGTAAACATACACACACAACCACTACAAACCTATACAAAAGTTTGTAGTACCCCCTATAAAAAAACATAATGTTACTTCTGCACCAAGCACAATCAACCATTGCTTAGTTACCAAACTTCTTCTTTACAACGTTCATTAATTTTGGAAAATGACACAACATTTCCCGTCTAGTTTCTCAAGCCTTTTCCTTACCTCCATTAATAGGCCAAGGTAGCCTAATCAAAGGTATTTTATCATTCACTATTCAACCTGACCCTTCTTCAAAGGAGTCATTTGGTTGAATATCCATCTTATTATTATTGAGTACATAAGATATATTGATCGCATACTATCAAGGAAAACATTACGGATAGAATGCACTAAAGGTGGCAATGCCAACCGATAAACAAGCTTACCAGTTCTTTCCAGTATCTCAAAAGATCCAACATAGCAAGCATTTACGTTGTCTCGCATTCCCCAACAGAATATGCCTTTCAAGGCGGATACCAGAGCAAAAACATTGTTCTCTACAGTAAATTCAACATGCTCTCGCTTAAAACAACACACGATTGTTGTCAATTTTGAGCAGTTAGCACCCTTGGTCGTGTTAGTGCGATATCAGTTGTTGTTCTCTTGGCCAAGTCTAGCTCTTGAAGAACCTTGTCAACATTGTCGTTCCAACAATTTGACAACCAACATTTCCAGCTTTACAAAGCCTTAAAAGAGTCATTTTCTCTATCGTGAAATCAAGATTCTTGTATGTGAATTCACTCAACCTCAAACTACCATTCCAACTCGTCTGGAATCCAGAATACACGTCCTCAGAAGTTTAAATTTGTTTCTTTACATCATTCATCAATTTGATGAGGGAAGCCAATACTAAAATTCAATTCAATCCACAAAGGTTGATGTTACTCCTTTCAAAACTTTGGCATGAACCATTCATCTCAATCAGAAATAATAGTCTTTGGAGTTTTATGAAGATAAAAAACTTCATGCATGAACACCTCAGCTAACTTCTGTACTTTTTAAGTCATCTTATATGCATTAAAAAGAACACTCTAGGTGAGTTTATTAACAATCTTCATATGCATCCTTCATTCATTAAGTCTTTGAACGACTAATGACAAGAATCCATTGTAGCATCTTTCCAGTTTCATTCTGAAACAGCAAGAGACTATAACATTCCATCTGGTCTTCTATATCCAATTCGGACTTCCAGACAAACCAAATATATCAAAATGAACTCGGTGACATTTCGTTTCATGTCAGTCCATCAAAAGCTTTATCTTAAATCCTTATACATTTACTTGTTCCAAGATGAACTAATTAAGCAAATAACTATATCTCCTTTGAAATAAGCTTTCAAAGCTCATCAACAACAGATACACATGAATAGTTTTGAACAACAAATCTCGGTGTCTTACCTTCTTGATCTTCTCCAATGATCTTAAATAACATTACTTTCCCATACCACTTTTCCTTGATCTGGTCAACAAATTCTGAATAAAATCCTAGGGTATTCACACAACCTTGTTGTCATACAAACTAAACCTTTAGTCCTTCTCAAATTATTTTCTTTACAGGGATTATTTAGAATCCTTACTCAATTTCCTTTCTTGTGATAAAATCTCGGTATTACCTTAACCAAGAATATGAGATTTATCCAACACATGACAAGATAATAACCTATCTTGTCAATCCTTTACATCCTTTTCTCAACCAAAACTCAGCTTGAGCATACTGACATTTAAAAGTAGTTATCTCTCTCAACTACTTCAATCTACACTCTTACGCATTACTGTACCAACATATTGGACAATAATACCTTTAGTCCAATAATTTCCAACAAAATTGTCTCCATTGACAATTTTCAGTCTTTTTCATCAAAGAACTGTTTAGACTTCACTTAACATTCTGACTTGTTGAGTAACTTAACTCTTAGGATTAAAAACATATCCTCACGTGTCCACTCTCTATATCCAACAACTTATCAGGCTGAGATTGAACATCATTACTAATTTACATATCCAAACTCCAGACCCATCGGAGTTCTTCTTAAAGTCCTTTCTTGACTATCTTATCTTAAAGAGATTTAAGTTTTCAAGACAACATGAAAAAAAATAACAACTATTAGTACATCCTTTATTCCAAAGAAAGGATTACTACAATATCATTCCTTAGAAAGGGTTCCATTCCAGGAGTCCATATCAACTTACTTTCAAAGACAATTCCTCTAAAAAGGCAATGACCTTCTTAGGTCATGACATCAACCAAGATGAACTACTAGCAAACTGCTTAGAGAATTCCAATAATCGTTGACTGAAAACAATCCCAAACTTTTAGAGAAGTACAAAGTTACTCCATGCTCTTCAGATACCAACATATGTTTGTAAAGAATCTTACCAAATTTCTCTACTTATAATCGAACTATTTTGAGAAGTTTGACCATACCCTTAAATGGTATAGGATACCAAGGATATACTAACTCAAAGGAGTTTTACAAGATACTAGATATAGAAATTGCTATAATGCAAAAGAAAGTTTGCATCTTTTCATCTCAACCAACTATACTGACAAAACTCATATAATTGCAAAACTTATATGATTGTCAAATCATACTAGAAACTATTCTTTAATACCCAAGGAATTATGTGATCTTATTCCACCATGTGATCAGGATGGGAAACAAAATTAACATAATCCTTTACTGTATTCTCATAGGAAGAAGACATGTAATCTTGCCTTACCATGTGATCAAGATGGAAGACAAATTACATTCTTACTCACCACCATGAAAACCGTAGAAAATTTATTCATGAATCTCATATATCAAATGAACATTTCTTTAAAAAAATCTTACCAGAGTTCTACAAAGTCATAAGATTTTTCTCAAAATAGAAAATCATAAAGCAATTTCAAATATCCCTTAAATCATAAAAGCTTGACAGGAACTCGACATAGTCTACAAGCATACAGGCTTTAACTTTGAATATCGCGAAAACAAAGATTAGATACTCTATGAAGAATTTGGCGCGTCAAGCTAATGCATCAAATAAAATTGCTGACCTTATCTTAATGATGCTACTAACACTTTGTTCTAATTTTGTGATGACATTTGCACATTAGCTGGCCTTACCAACTTGACCAAAGTTTCAAATCAAAACTGAGTCTCAAAGGAGCTAAGATACTCCAACTCACTTTTGAGCCCCACATTTCCTTTCGAATGTGACACTTCATTTCCTCCTCAAGGTAGAACCTGATTACATGCCTCGACTTTTTCTTACTTAGAACATATTGCCAGGCTTTTCTACAATCCCTAGTATTGAGTAATCTCTGCCTGATTTAACTCAATCTCAACCCAGCTTAACTTCACAGGTTCAATAAAAAAATTGATCACTCCAATACACTTACTTGCAAACCTTAGGGAAAATGTGATTCTGACATCTTCATACTCATAGCAAAGATTCTTCTTCGATCATTCTAAACTTGTATGCCTCCTTGACATACTACTTTAAAGTTATGCAAACATGATCCATTGACAAAAATTTAATACTTGAGTTCATCCATTCACAAAACAACAAGCCTTCTGCAAGTTATAGTCATTTAAATTCCAATATCCAAGAGTGACTATCAAACTCTTTTGACGGTTTTAAGGACTTTCCATCCTTTTACAACTTAATCCTCTCAATATAAAAAAAATGAACTTTCAAACTTTGCATATAGTTCAAAACATCCAATCCTTATATCTCTCTACATATAAGGAAATTCCTTTAATTTCCAATCTCTTTTAGCAGAAGAATGCACATGACCAAACAAGGTATTCTTAAACCTTTCTCAATTCAACATTGGTGAGCAAACTAAACTTCTCCATCATTCGCTTGTCCTCTCACTTAACCATAAGGAGATTGCATATACCTTTTCATTAATTTAACTTCAAACCACATTGCAAAGGAAGAGCTTATGGTTAGGAAGCTTGCCGACAGTCTAACAGTCTCACCAGTTCCACCTTAAGCTTTGGATTTGACTGATATAAAATCTTCAAAATCCTACACAATTGAAATTATTTTTCAGCGATAAGGGCTAAGCCTTATTGACCATAGATGATTGCTATTTTTCTCCCAACTGTTTAAATAATCACAAACGTAAATACCAAAATCATTCCTTGAATGATCTTCTCAAAATTGAACTTTATCATTTCTATCCTTAAGAAACATAAGCCAATACCATTGGCAAATTAGAACATCTCAATGTTGATTCCATTACTAGTCCATTATAGACCTCAAGTCTTTTCTCATTATCCCGAGTTGGGTATCATACAACGTAACTCCAATAACGTTGTCGTATAGGTTAGTCATCTAGATATCAACAACTCATGTAATCAATTAACACTTGTACTAAGTAGTTAATTGAACATAAGAACATCATCGATGAACTTCTTCTTGTTCAATCCTTTTTAACCAATCAACTTTATTCACGACAACCTTGGTGATTAACCACTTGTACACTATTTAATCTGAACCAATATTCTCCCTCTCTTCCTTACTATAACGAAAAAGAGGTTCCCTTTTTCCTTTAGGATTCTCAATCCTCTTAACTCAAAGGATAACAACATATATGAAAATCTGAGTTCGAATACTATCAGATTCAAAATTGAACTGCATCTTCCAATAGTTTAACAATTCAATTGATCCAACATTTGAGCACTTTAGAGCTCTTTAACTTCCAACTAATCAAAGAAAAGTACAAAATATCCATGATTCTATACCATAGAGTCACAAACACAGTTGTTGAAGAAAGTTTCCAAAGACAATCCTTTTCTTTTCAGGATTCTTTTACATCCCTTCATGATCCATACTGATCTTTTTAGAATCACTCAAGGCTCATAAGATTCTCCAAATCTCAACATTGAGGAGTAGAGGTTCCAACTCCAAACTTCTATTGATAATCGAATTTCACCAAATTCAGAAATTCATAAGAACATATTCTCGGGAAAACTCTTACTCTTCAAAGAAACTCACTTTAAAAATTTCCGTTTTAAAGACAACACTTGGACTTTCATATTTAAAGAAAAGAATTAACCATTTCTTTCACATAACATTGAATCATGAACTTTCTAACAAAAATTCTTAACTTGAAATCTTCCATCATACGAGCTTAAATTAGGAAACCTTCAAAATAGAAAGTCTTTATGAAGTACAATACTTAACTTCAAAATCTCACAAGAAGTTTTCTAATATGGAAGAAGCGACGAGGGTACACCCAATTCAGACTCTCAAGAGAGAATATGAATTCATTGAGAACTTGGTCTAAAACCCGTTCAACTTCAGGAATCATCACCTGATCTTACAATGGATCCTTCTCGGAATCCATTCCCATCTCTAGGGAATCAAATGTCCACCATGGGACCTTTTAATAAAAACTATCACAAACTTATTACCTCATGTTCTCCAATTCCCTTTCCTCTTCCTATCTCTTCACGAGTCTGACCTCTAATCTTAACCACTTTCCGTAAGTGGTTCTAAGTCAACACCAATATAGAATTCTCCATAATTCTATATGGAAGGATGAAAGTCTTAAAGAAGACCAGGAAATTTTAGCTCTGATACCACTTCTGTAACACCCCCTTCCTACCCTGGAGGTATTACCGCCAGTAACCCCGATTAAGACTAATGCGAAGCTACCCAAGGCTTTAAACTGACTGAACAAACTAAAAACAAGGTAAATGAAACCATTTGAAAACCTAACAAACTTAAGTTGAATATTACAGTGGAACAACACGTAAAAGATCTTATACAAACCTTAACTTAAAAGAATAAATAAATAGAACAACCTTCTATTTAAACAAAATCTTCATCAAGTCTTCCTTGAGTTCTTATTTCTGAAACTCAGCTTCGCTTTGAAGTAGTTCAATCATGATCTTCACTCAGGTATAGCCATTGGAAACCTTTCTTCAACTTTTGGAGCTTTAAACATCTGAATCCGCCTCTTGAATCAACTTCCAAGAAGAACCTGATGTGTCGTAAACCAACGGTGGACACCAGCCGACCATATAAAAGAAAAGAAGATGGATGGGTTAGTCTAATGATAGACTAGCAAGCGGAGAATCTAACTTGGTTCTTATAGTTGTAACTAAACATATTGGCATCCAAATCCGATTAGACTCGGATTATGATCAACCAGTTAGCAGTCTTATAGAGAATAAGAAGGAAACTCGCATAATCAAGAGAGAGAACACCACCGCTTGTGGTTTCTTTAAGAAGCATAAACGATTAATGGAACTTATACTAACCACTCAACATTCACCATCGTCTTTAATGACTAAACAACTTAACTTAATCAAAGTTTGATTAAGAATCATTCTTAATCAAGAGCAAGAATGGTTATCAAATGGACTAACCATTGTGGTACTTTAATGTGCCTAACGCACCAATCTTTCATTACTTTCAAACTGTGTATTCGCACCATTTAATAGTTTTTTCATAGTTTGACCAACAACCGAGATCATAGGGCCTCTTTCATCCATGATCATTAACAACTTCTCGGCCAACAACCGAGATTCGGCCAACAACCGAGATCAGAGGGCCTGTTTCATCCATGATCCTTAAATGAGCTCGACCAACAATTGAGATTCGGCTAACAACCGAGATCAGAGGGCTTGTTTCATCCATGATCATCTATCCTTGATCTACTCTACTTCACAACAATGTCTCAGTACGAGACAACATATACATAACGGAACTAAATCCAATTCTAGCGCGAAACTGAATAAATGACAATATGGTCATTATTTCTAACAAAACAACAACCTATCATATTTTATTAATCATACAAGTTGTTCCCAATGCAAATATTAAATGGGATTCAATTCCTCATATAATAACAATAACGCAAGAGAGAATCGTCCACTTGCCTTAGAAGGCGTGCTCAACGTCCTTATCAATTCCATCAGTAATCTTTATCATCCTTCTGAAAAATATAACAAAAGGATTTCTCAGCAAGAAGCTCACAGAAACACTTCTTAGTTGTATTCTCAACTCCTACAACTTCCTAATCGATAAACGATTTAATTTCCAAATATCGATATATAATAAATCCAAGTTATCATGCTTCAAGGAGCCATCTTGGCGGAATTATAACTAATTATCCGCTTCACTTTTGGAACAATTTTCTAAATAAAAATTGTTCATTAGCAACAGTTCTTGAAGGTGACAAAATCTCGGATCAAACGGATTAACAACGAATCCTGAGTAATTATCCGAAGTCCTTTACCTGCCAATCCGTATCCAAAACTTGTATTCGCTATAACTGAAAATCCGGACGTCCGTTTCTCGAGCGGTTCGAACCTGTGGAACCATATCAACGTCAAGATTATAAAATCCATAAATTTAATTAGCAAAGCGGAACCGAAAGGCCCTTATGATGGCTCCGCAATCAACCCGCTAATTAATTTCGATCGTATATACCTTCACTCGAGCCAATGGCTCGTTTGGCTCGATAGTGGCTCAATCCCCGAGCCCGAGGGTGGCTGGGCGTTGCCCAGCGGCATCCCTTGCAGTGGGTGGTGGTCGGAGTGGCTAACGGTCGCCGCCGACGTCACATACGGCGAGGCAGAGAAGAGAGCCGGCGGTGAAGGAATTCTCTTGCCCGAGCCCGTCATCGTTCCGTCCTCTGACCGGTTCGGTTTTGGTTCCTTTGCAGCAACAGCATCCAACAAGAGAGGAAGAAGAATGGATGAGGTGGAGGAAGGTGGAGATGGAGGTGGAGACGGAGGTGGAAGAGGAAGAGAAGGTTGCCGGCGGTGGAGGATTCACGCCGAGTTTGTCGTCGTTCCAAAACCAAACCCTCTCTCGAACTCTTCTTTCTCTGCATTCTTATCCAAACGCAGAAGTTGGAGAAATAAATCAAAATGCCTTTCTCATTAAGCAACAAAAATCGTCTAAATAAGGGATTTCCCGTAAATTATGTAGACCAATATAAATAAGGGATTTCCCGTAAATTGTCGTCTCGGAACGGGACTCGCGTCAAAGCGGTAAAATTATGTACCTCGGGTGGAAAAACTTACTAAATATAAAACGTCCCGTAAATTATGTAGACCAATAAAATAAATTTTCCATGATTTTATCACGCTACCCTCAATTTTTAAGTCTTCCGTTTCGTATTTTAAATCCTTTCCGGTACATAATTAAAAAGACGGCTTATCCAATAAATATTCTTTTTCCACCGAAAAATCCTAGAATTCACACCGATCCATAAAATCATTTCTATATGATTTTAGAATATCGCCAACAATTTTCTAGGATTTAATCTCCAACAAAAATATTGGATTAAGCGTTAAAACGAATAGAGAGGTTAAAAGGATAACCGAGAAAAATTCAAAAATATCCTTAAAAACCGCGGTTATTACAGTTGCTTGGAATGTTTTTTGATGAAACATCTTGAGGTTGAACTATACATGAGATGTAGAAAAGAAATTGACATATTCCTATTACATATGAGGCCCATGGGTATATTTGTTGGGAACCTCTTATTCCCTTAGGTAAATTTCGATATTTTTATACTTTAGCAAATTCGATAGAAGATAGAGGGTTTTGAGATTAATGATTCCTCTTCCCTTCATTGACCGATAAATCTAAACGTGCAAAGAAGAATATCCCCTTATTTCACCTCCAACACACAAGTCAGACTATGCTTATTCGTAACTAATGAGATTCTACCATAATTAATAATATATATTTTCATGAAAAAGAGTCACGTGCGAATGGGCGCCTGTGTGAGAAATAAGAATAAATCTCGCTCGTTCATTCCAAAAAATCAACGTCCCTAATTAAACATTCATTAAAAAAATTAAAATACGGCACGGGCGAATTTTTCCCGTATTATTCGCATATTTTTCAATAAAATACGACACGGATAATTTTTTCCCGTATTATTCACGAATTTTTCGAAAATTACGTTTTTATGAGACGCGCCCAATTTGTTCATCAGAAATAGTGATTTGTTCATCAATATTCACCAATTGGTCATCAATACTAACTAATTGTGCATTAAGTTTTTGATAACATTGTTCATCGATTTCAAAGTTTTTTAATTTTAAAGTTTATTTTTTAACCTTATTTATTAGTAGGAATACAATATTATGTAGTTTTTATGCACATATAATTAGTTTTGATATGCCCATATTTGTTCATTGATATACTCGTATTTGTTCATTGATATACTCCTATTTGTTCAATGATATACCCATGATATACCATTATTTGTTCATTGGTATACTTCTTTTTTGTTCATTGGTATACCATTATTTGTTCATTGATATAACCTATTTGTTCATGGAAATACCCTTATTTGTTCATTAATATAACCTTATTTTTTCATTGTTATACCCTTATTTATGAATTGAAATAAACTTATGTTTTATGTGTCAATGCTATCAACTTGTACATTTAGGACTACTAATACAATCAACTTGTACATTTAGGACTATCTATTTGTGAATTTTTTGCATTTATTGTGTGCTTTAAGGCTATCTTGAATTCAAAGTATAATACGAATGAAGTGCTTTAAGGCTAACTTGTCAATACGAATGAAGTGCTCAATATAGTACCAAAATAAGATAAGTTTGATGTAGAAACTTGAATGCAAAAGATAATAGATAAAGAATTTGACTTTTGCAATAATATGGTGTATGCTAAGAGAACGAGATAGCAACAAATCGAAGAGGAGTGATTGTGCCTTATTGAGCTATGAACAAATTGATGTTAATAATGAACAAATATGCATATAGCAAAAAACAAATTGAGGTTAGTAGTGAACAAATATGCATCTAGTAATGAACAATTATATGAAAAAGGCAATGAACAAATATGCATAAACCAGTGAACAAATTGATGTTACTAATGAACAAATATGCACAAACCAATGAACAAATATGACAAAACCAATGAATAAATATTTTTGTTTTTTTATAAACAAAATCACAATGTTAATGAACATATTGCATGTAATTTTGATACACATTTGTTTATGCACAAAATAACAAGCACAGTTTTGATGCACACGCAATAGTTTATTTATGCACAAAATCACAGTTTTGATGAACACAATCACAGTTTTGATGAACAAATCTACATTATTGATGAACAAATCCACAATACTGATGAACAATCTGGGCGCGTGTCCTATTTCCGTTTTTTTCAAAAATACGCGAATAATTCGCCAATAATTCGTCCGTGCCGTTTTTTCCACTTTTTAAGTGAAATGATCAGCACCTTTGATTTTTCTTGATCCAACGACTCCTGTTCTTTCTTATTTCGCACCTGGGCGCCCATTCGCACCTAAACCGGACCCTATTTTCATTTAAAGAGTGGAAAGAGAGAGTATATGACCTAGATTCTTGTCCAAGCCAATATCTATTACCTTCAATTTTGTTGAAACTTGATATACACATTTTCCTCATAAATAGTAATTGCATATCCGTGCAATCGGGCTAAAATCATTTTAGCATCACTAGTAGATTAAAAGGCTAATGCAATGATCGAAAACCACATCATTAGGTCGAAAAACCGCTTCATTAGATCTAATGCACCAGTTTTTGACCGCTTCATCTGATCGCGTTGCATTAGGTCTAATGAAGCGATTTTTGAGGTCTAATGCAGCGGTTTGATATTAAATTTGAAAACCGCTGCATTAGGGATAAAAACCGTTGTCTTGATGTCTAATAAAGCGGTTTTACCATAAGCTAATGCAGTGGTTTTGCTAGCTAACGCATCGGTTTTATTATAAAGTGAGTTGTTTAACAAATGTAATTGAATTAGTTTTTTAAATGTAAAAAGGTTCATTACATCAATCTAATGCTTATTAGAATCTATATGGGTTCCAAATATGATTGTCATACAATAATATATAATGACTTTAAATCATAGACAATTAATTAAATATATAATAGATTAAAATTAGTTTGATGTGTTTACAAAATAACTACCTATTAAAACATCACAATCTTAACCTTAGAATATGCGTGTACAAAAATAACTCTACCTAAAAGCCAAGAGTAGCAAACTTGCAAGAGTAACAAAACAACATTATCACAGCAATACGTGGACAACAAAACACCTACAACAACATACCAAAACAACAACAACAAATTAGTAAAATAGCAGCCAAAAAACAAGAACATTTCAACATAAAATGAGTTAATGAGTAAATATAGCATTCAAAATTTTGAAATTTGAGATTGAATGATCACTTGAAACTAGAGTGTTGATGTTTATAGTTAAACTCATAAAGAGGCAGGCCGTCTCCAGAGAAGAAATTTGAAGTTCCTGTTATTTATTAATAAGTAAATAAACATATTAATATGTATTTATAAGAAAATTTAGCCACTCACATTAAAGTTTCTAAATTTTCGTAATAATCCTCTCCTTCTAGACTTTTTTTCTTAAACACAGTAGCTTTTACTCTGCAAAGTTCTGATTTCAATTTTTAAGGCATGCGCTAAGTATAGTATATATTCACAAAGCACACCATTCAAACTGCCAGTTTCTAAAAATCATTTACGAAAATACATCTGATTGCTCATAAATTGTTGATGCCTATTCTATACATCTAACACTGGGTAAAACTAGAGAAAAATTAAAGAGTACAAAATTGAATAAAACTACATCTGTAGCTGTCAAAAGTCGAGGATTAAAAACAATAAAGGGTGATAGTGATGTTTACCTGCCCAAATGCGAGCTACCACCGAGGATAAGTTCCACACAATAGTGAACATGAAAAAACCTACAACCTTCTTGTGAGAGCAAGACCTCCATGCATCCTGAAACTGCAGGATCCAAAACTTGCCTACAAGAATTAATTGCTTATTTCAATTATACTTAATTGTTGAAGTTGTCAGGTTGCTAACCCTTTAAGGCCTTCTTTAAGCATATTATAAGTGAAACTGTATTGACATTTTTAATGTAAAATTGCTTACTCCATCTAGTGATTTATGCAGAATATGAAGAGAAAAATTTTGGTAAGATGAAAGCAGTAAAAAAGCCTGTCATAAGTAAGCTAATCAATGAGTGAAAGTGAATTCAGCCCAAGAATGGTCAAAACGTTGAAGGGTTGGAGGAGACTTACCCAATTTAATCATATTCCAAATGGTAATGGATTCCACAACGAGCCAAAGCAAACATCACAGCTGCTAACCACTCAATTTAATATATCTTCATTAGGTAAGCTACCACTACTGTACCGAGTTGCGCCATGGCAACCAATAATAGTTATAATAACACTATTGATGTTACCACACTAATAATACACTAATAGTATTTTAATTATTTTCGTGTGATGTAAAGTAGTGAATTAAAATTAAATTACCTTCATTGTGACATCAGGATCCCTAGAGAAAAGAGCTCTTAGCTTAAGGAGGAATTCATTCAAACTAGGCAGAATCAATATTGACAACCAGATTGCTTCTTCTTCTCCTATCACCGACATTCTATGATAGTAACTTGTATCAATTCCATCCAGGACGTTCCTACACAGATTGAGCATTCAAAACATTAAAATATGATTCAAAGGTTGCAGCTCTACCAAGTATAGATAGAGAACATTAGCGTACCTGCATTTAAAGCTTCTGTACAAGGAGATGCCCAGGTAGATCAAGCCCAGATATGAAGTCACAAAAATGAAGCTGTAAAAGTTGGACCAAATCAACTAATTAACAAGTTTACCTTAGTTTTCCAAGAGCATAGGCAAGCATAAAGTTTGAATGATAATTACCTATCTAACTATGGTTTACATATGGTGATTGTGAATTAAACCATAGCTACAATGTGGTGAATGACCTAAATCAAAATGCAATAGCTCAGACTTCCAACCAAGTTACAATGTGGTGAATGTGAATTAAGAAACTTTGGGTGTGAAATCACGCTCTAGCAAAATGTTTCTTGGATTTGAAGTCTCGGTGAATGACACAAGGAATTGAATCTTCATGTAGATAGGCTAAACCTCGAGCTGCACCAAGGGCGATTTCCATTCGAGTCCCCCAATCAAGCGGAGTGATTTCCTTGTCAACACCTAATAATTTCACAACATAATAAAATTGGCAATCCCATAATACTATATACTGTGAGGGACTGTCTTAACTTATCTATAAACTAAGTTTACCTGACATTTTAGTAGCAGAAGACATTGAAGGAGCGGTTTCTTGCAGATGAAGAACAGGACTTATGCGTTTCAGAATAAAAATACATGATATTGCCATGTATACTACAAAAGCTGTGACATAAGATAGTAGAATGACAACAATTAAAATTCCAAGAGACCTCTTCTTTTTCAGTTTTGGGAATTTAACTCACAAAGGCTTTTGTAAGCCGTCTCCATCTTCGTTAAGAGGAAACCGATGCTCGTCTATAACAGTGAAATCCGGTGAGATAGGTGAAGGAGAAGGTGAACACCTGCAAATCCATGTAAACCATAGTTAGTTGGCCAAATTAAATCAAAATGAATGTGATGAATGTGAATTACCATAGTTACAATGATGTGAATGTGAATTACCTAAATAAAAATGCAATAGCTCAGACTTCCAACCAAGTTATGAGTAAGAAGTTTCAAATAGGGCAAAGTAAACAAAAATATGATAGTTGACAATGGATAATAGCATAGCTAATATTAGAAATTCAGTTCATACCTATATGACTCAAGAAGTGCTCAACATTACACACATAACCATATCCATAAAACATTCAAATAAGCAAGTAAACAGAAATCTACACAAGGCGAAGTAATATATCTTCTCAGTGTGTCCAACAACTCATCCATCTCATAGTAATCAAACCATTAGCATCAATGCAGATGGAAAGTCTTTGGATTTAACAAACTGTCATAAACATAACAAAATCTGTAACTAGAATTAAAATATAAATTTACCACTATAAGAAGCTTAATTTGTTCATCAATTGAAAACCAGCATAAGGTCCACACATCTTAATTTTGGACTAGGTTGATTTCTCAAATGTCAAACCCTTATCATCATCATGGATATAATGATCAAAAGCACAAAGCTTAAAGACATAGCCATAACCTGAACCACCTATATAATGTAATTAAACTTAACTAGAACATTAAGAAGAAAGAAAGAAAAAAACACAAAGTTGAAAGAAACACTTATCAAGTAGAAAAGAATTTCAACATACCAAAAGGCACATGATTGATAGCTTGAATCATCGAAGAAGCATCCTCAAGCGTTCTCTCATGTAAAAATCCCAAAAAAGAAAGACAAAGTTTTAATTATCCTTTTTTTTCAAATCAGTAGATCCACCAAAAGATTTAATAATATAGAACTTTATCACCAAAAGATTCAAGAAATCTAAAAATAATTTTAATTATCTACATACTCTCTTCAACTGATAGGTGTTAGACCTCCTAAAAGTACTTTCGTGGTTGCCTTTTCTTACAAACAACCCAAAGTTCAACATATTAAGAGCTCTAATTCCCTCTTCTTCTTCTTCATCATCACAAACCATTCATATTTCCTAAATCTCATTTACTTTTTTCTCCCCAAACTTAAAAACACTCAAGTCTACAGGTTTTGGTTAAGTTTCGCTTTTAGATTTTAGTAACAAATGGTTAGCTAGTTTTGTAAATGTTGACTATTGGACGGATTACATGTAATTGTCTCTCAAAGAACCATATTTAAGATTCAGAACCATGAATATCATCACTCCTTTTTCTTTTTTTTTCCAATTTATAGAAGTAAAAGCCCTAATACCAAACACCATACATCATTCAACAAACCTTAGTGTGTTTCTTTCTAAAATTATGGTAATGAATAAATAACTAAATAAAACGTATTCCAATTCATCAAAGAATAAATGGAGAGAGGGACATAGCTTAACCTTGTGCTATTGGAGAAAGAAAACATAGCGAGAAGAGAACGCCTAAAAGGGCAACCAAGAAGCTTATCAACCACAGAAATTAAAGCAACAAAACCACATAAATTAGTTTGAAAGAGGGAAAAACAAGTTGAAAGAAGGAGAAACAAACCCTAGAAATTCACAAGTAGAAAAGGGAGCTTTGGCCACGACATGATTTACCACGGTTCCGCGTTTTTTCGAGGTAATTATGACAACTTGGTTTCAATTACCTAGGTTTGGTTATGATTGTGGTAAATTTGTTGATTTTTTTTACCACAGTTCCATATGTTTTTGAGGTAATTATGACAACTTGGTTTCAATTACCTCGGTTTGGTTATGACTGTGGTAAATTTGTTGATTTTGTTACCATGGTTCCGTGTGTTTTCGAGGTAATTATGACAACTTGGTTTCAATCACCTCGGTTTTATTATGACTGTGGTAAATTTGTTGATTTTTTTTACCACGGTTCCGTGTATTTTCGAGGTAATTATGACAACTTGGTTTCAATCACCTCGGTTTGATTATGATTGTGGTAAATTTGTTGAATTTTTTACCACGGTTCCGTGTGTCTTCGAGGTAATTATGAGAATTTAGGTTCAATTATCACGGTTTGATTACCAACCATAGTAAAAGTGTTGTCTTTTTTACCACGGTTATATATAAAATGACGAGTTAATGTTTGACATTTTATTACAGTTTTATGCTTATACGGTAAATGAAAATTGATTGATACTAATAAAGAATTCCGGGTAATTTACCACTAAGATTTAAAAATCTTGATGAATGGTTATTTATTTTACCACAAGTTAAATATAAACAGTAGTCAAATATATTATATGGACCAGAGTAATAAGTTGGTTCGTTTAAAATTAATATATCAAAGCAACATTAGCAAAGATTTGGCATCACATGATATTTTTATGTATGATAAAATTTATTTTTCTAAAGTATATTTTAAATAAAAGATAAATATTTTACTTATCTTTTATAAAATTAAAATTTTATAAATTTTTTCTTAAAGATGTTTCTTATCTTATCTTTTTTTCTGGGCTTATCTTCTTTAATTCACTAGAATTATGTACATCAGTGATCTCTTTCTAATCAAAATTTCCCTCTTTAATCTATCCAATTAAATATACACCTCCTATATTAAGATAAATATCTCGTGCAAAGTTTACTACGAAAGTATACACTAATTGATTAAGAAACAAATTAAACGTACACAAAGCTTCGGCTGAAAACAAATTAATTAGGAAAGTATATATTTTTATATCTATTTTGGTCAAATAGGAAAGTATATAGATTAAGATAAAGCTTTACTTAAATTCTAGAAATAAGCTATCTACGTTCCTATCTAATTATAAAAAAGATCTATTTTTTCTAGCAAGGTGGTTGAGATCCAAAAAATTAAGAAAATATACTCAAAATTTATTTCTCAATCTCCTTCACTGATTTCTCTTCCTTTCTCCTTTAAGATTCGAAAAAACCCATAACTTCGCGTCCATCAACTATTCTCTCTTTCATTTCTCTTTCTTTATCATCGTTGGTAAGTCCGGGCTCAATGTCTACAATCGATAATCGAGGTTGTAGGTTACTATTTACAAGGTATGGCTTTGCCATTACACTCGATTAATTTTGCCACTTGTGGAGGTCGCGAGTTTCGTTGTTTGTTTGCAGTTATGGGCTTAATTAGATCTATTCGATTTTTTTTCCGCATATTGTTTAGGAGTGTTAATGTTAGCGGTTTTCGCTTGTAGGTTTTGGTTTTAGGTTTATCATGGTGACCCCAACTGTTTCGTCTTGAAATTTTAGGCTTTTAAATGGATGAATCAAGACTGAGTGTTTTGCACGAGAAGACAACTGATGGATCAGTTAAAAATCATATCAAAGACTTGCTCATAAGGACTCTTGGGTCAGTTGCACGAGAAGAAAAACACTCATTTGCACAAGTTTGCTAAATTAATTTGCATCCATTGAGATTCCAAGGAAGGATTTGCCCAATCCAATTGGTTTGTTGCTCAACAACATGACGCAGCAGAATAGTCCTTAAACCACAATTGATTTAGAATGTCTTGTGGTAGTTGCCATTGAATTCTGGAGCTTCATATGTGATGAGGAGACATTTTGATGTATGACATTTGTAACTATTTGGATAGTTAAAGTTATTTTAATTTGGTGTCAAATATTTTTTTAATTACAAGTATAATATATTATATATATAAATTTCCTATTGAAAAAATGCATTGATTTTACTACCGCTTGCAACTATAGTGCGGTTAGCATATTTACCACACTACATATTTAATACGGCTGAATTAATTTACCACGGTTCAAGAAAATTAAGAACAATGCAAGTTTACCACAATTTAAAGAAATTTTACTATGTAGTGTGGTAAATAAGAGAACCGTGGTAAATTTCCTATTTTTACCACGGGTATTAAAACGACTACGGTTATATGACCGCGGTAAATAAGAGAACCGTGGTAAATTTGTGACCGTGGTAAACAATTTTACCATGACCAAGATTACCACGGTTCACAACCGAGGTAATCCTTAGCAAACAACCGTGGTAAATGATGCCGCACTTTTTAGTTGGTTTTTATGGGTAGTTTTCTAGCTAGGTCAAATCTTTTCTAGGTTTATTATGTTGTTTTGCATATAACTCCGACCCTCTTTCGAGAGTTGGAGTCGTTTGTGCTTTTTTTTAGTTTTTGTAGGTATTTGAAGCGTTGAGGAGGAGATATCCCGGTTTTTCAAGTTTTCTAGGAGGTAGCATTAGAGTTGTCGTGTGGTGTCGTGGAAAGAAGGACGAGAGATGTTGATCTTTGGAGATGTGGATGAACTTTGCAAGATAAAGATGTCTTAGAAGGAATCTAAAGAAGTATAAGAAGACCAAGGACGTTTAAAGAAGAAGCATTGAAGGAGAATCGAGCTTTGGGGCAAGTTTCGAGCAACAAAATGAAGAAATCAAGTGCTGAGGAGGTCGGTGACGACCCACTCTGGGTCGGTGTCGAGCGCCTCCGTGTCTTACGGAAATAAAACTTGCGCCTTAAGTTAGGTTTCATTAAATATTTTATATATGGGTCTTTTTAAGATAAGATTTAGTTTCCTTACGAGAACATTCCTACCACTATATAAGGGCTTTCTAGGTTATTTCTAGGCAAGACGGTTTTTTTGGGAGGCACGAGAAGAGAAGGAACAAGTTTGCAAGTTGGTTTTCTAGGATTAGCTCTTATTCCAAGCTCTTGGACAACTTTAAGAGAGCTTTTGGAAGTTTGTCTTGAGATTCTTAAGTTGTTATTTTCAATTACAGTTTGTTGTGTTAGGATTCATATTTTCTTTTCTATCTTTGATTGCCAATTGCATAATGAATCGTGAGTAGTCTACCTTTCTAGGGTTAGGGTGAAACCCGACAAGTTACGCATGATTAAAGCATGAATCTTTGATTTGAAACTACTCTTTTAAATCTCTATCTTTATCCCTATTGTTTGAGTTTGATTCCTTGAATGAAAATTAAAGGCATGTTCATCTTCATGATTGAATTGAAAGATTAAATTGTGACTTTGAATAATATTTTGGTTGAAACGAAAGTTAAGACCTTTAGATAACAAATAGGGTTACAAGTTTATATATTTATGAAAGTTGGGATGTTTGCTTGCTTGTTCATGACGAAAGTCATTCATGAGATTATTGTTGGTCGATCTTTGATTCATGTTACATGGAAGGCTTGTTTGTGGTGAATCCTTTGCTCTAGATTTATTTTACGTTGATTTTTTCAAAGTTTTATCGCCCCCGAATAGGTCTTCGCCGATCACCTTTGGGTCGGTACGGAGCTCCGATATTTTGCCGGTTTTTCCTGCGTCGTTGTCCGGATTTTAGGTCGGTGCCGAGCACTTGCTGGGTCGTCGTCGAGCACTAGTTGTGTGTGTTTTATTTTGTTTTGTTTTCTTTTTATTAGGATAGGTTACTAGACGAGATACTTCTAATTCCCGTGGACGAACCTGACCTCCCTGTACTCAGCGCGGTCTTGATCTATAAATTTATTTGCTTGTTTGGATCAAGGTAAAACCCTTTCAACAAATTGGCGCCGTTGCCGGGGAGTTAGTCTAGTTTCTTTGTCTACTTATCTTTTGGGTTTGGGAATATCCCATACCCTTTTGTGTTTACTAATTCGTTTTCTCGTGATTGTGTGTGTAGGTGTATGCCCTCTAGTTCGCGAAGGGGAGTCAACCATTTTCCTTTTGATCCCGAACTTGAGAGAACCCTTCACCGCAGGATAAGAGAATGACGAGCAATGGCCAATGCCGAGGAACTTGCTCGAGAGATGGCTGATCTTCGGCTTCAGATGGAAGGTATGCAAAGAGAGCGTGATGCTCAAACTGCTGTTGAACACAGAGAGAGAGATGTTGCTGCTCGTCTCCAAGAACAACTTAATGCTATTCCGCATAATGCAAAGCAATACATGCATCTGGAATTTAAAGTTCCCGAGTCTGCTACTGTGCTCCCTGTGATTGAGCACCCCTTTAAGATTAAGTCACACTTCATCACTCTTATCAAGAGGTCTCAATTTGAAGGCAAGCCTACCGAGTGCCCTATGGAGCACATCAAGAACTTCACGGACCTCTGTGACACTATCGCCGCTAATGATGTATCGCTTGAATATGTACTCTTGAAGGCGTTCAAATGGTCTTTGGCCGAAAAGGCACTTACATGGCTTGAAAGTTTACCTTCTAGGTCGATTACTACATGGAAGACTTTACATGATCAGTTTGTGACTAAATTCTTCCCGCAGGCTAAGACTACAGAGCTAAGAAGCGCATCACGTCTTATCATGAACTTCCCAATGAGACTTTTGTGGAAACTTGGGAGCGGTTTAAAGAACTTCTTCGGCAATGTCATACTCATGGACAACCACCCTATGTGCTTCAAGAGATTTTCTTTCAGGGGATTAACGCTGCTACAAAGGACCGAATCAACCTTCACACAGATTGCGGGTTCATTGAGATGGACCCCGATCAAGCTTGGGCCCTGTTGGACAAACTCACCAACTATGATGCAATGTATGACACTCAACAAGCCGCCAGGGTCCCGATGAAGAAGCTATATGATCCCAATGCGGAACAGATTGATCAAGACGTGAGGTTTCAATTCATGCAAGATGAAATCAACAGGCTCAAGAAGCAAGTAAGCCACTACAAATCCACCGCTCAATCTTGTCAAGAATGTGGTTACCAAGCTCATCCTAACACTTCTTGTACAAACGTGGATCAAGTCTAGGCTGCCGAAGCTTCTACGGAGGCGAATTATATGCGAGGACCCTACCGAGGTCAGAACAATGCTTATCCAGGAAGGAACAATAACAACAATTATCCTCAATGGAACAACAATGGCCACGGTCAAGGTTTTCAAAATCAGCCACAAGAGCCAAGGGCCCCTCCTTACAAACATCCCGATTACCAAGAGCCACCAACTTGGGCACAAGGACTCCTTGAGGGAATGAATGGCGTCCACACCAATCTTAAAGGAGTTCAAAATCAATTGGGATACTTTGAAGCTTGGAGAAAGAACGTGAACTCTCAACTTGGTGACTTAGCGGCCCAAATTCAACGACCTCAAGGGCGATTACCGGGCCATCCCGAGGAGAATCCGAGAGGACAAATTGATGTAGTCCATTTGAGGAGCAGAAAGAAGTTGCCGGATCGAGAAACAAGTAAGAAGTCAGTAGACGAAGAGGACCGTCCTAGCTTAGAGGCGGTCGTTACCGACCCACCAAGGGTGGTCACCGACTGTAGCTCCATTCCAGCGGAGGTCGTTACCGACTCTCCCTAGGTCATGACCGACCCTCTTCCCGGTGTACTCACATCCGTTCCTTCTACCTCAACAACGAAGATGCTTCCTTTCCCATCCAAGAACGTTAAGGATTCCACGGACGACAAATTCAAGCATTTTGTGCAGGTTCTTCAAGGGCTCAACATCACCATTCCTTTTGCTGAAGCTTTGAATGAGATGCCCGTGTATACCAAATTTCTTAAAGAGATCTTGTCAAAGAAGCGGTCGATGTCCGAACTGACCGATGAGGTGCGATCTATAGAGCTTCCAGAGAAACTCGGCGATCCGGGTAAATTTGCGATTACTATTGGTATAGGCGCTCATCGCTTTAAAGCTTTATGTGATCTTGGTGCAAGTGCCAGTCTTCTTCCTCTCTCTATATGGTCCAAAACCAACATGGGTCCTTTGGTCCTAGTGAATATGAGGCTCTATATGGCAGACGGTTCTTGTGTAAAGCCAACCGGTGTTGTCGACGATTTCCCTATTCAAGTCGGCGAATTCTTTGTGCCTAATGATTTTATTGTAATGGAGATGTTGGAGGATCCTGTCGTCCCTATCATTCTTGGGCGACCTTTTCTTGCAACCGCATGAGCTATCATTGATGTGAAGAAAGGCCTCCTTACTTTTGAAATCGGCAATGAGGTGGTTGAGTTCCGGTTCAATCCAACGATGAAGGAGACCGGTGAAGCTATGGAGGTGAAAATGTTGTACACTCGCTCAGATTACATTGACTGTGAAGATCCGATAGAACGCTTTCTTGGAGCTTACACAAGTGAAAATGAAGACGAGGAAGAAACTGCAGGGTCGACACCAACCACATCCAGGTCGACACTGACCATATCCAGCTCGACACCCACCCCCATTCCGATCGTTTCTAAGGATTTTGCTATTGCATCTGGCTCGGTACTGACCCCTTTATGGTCGAAGCTGACCCTTCTGGAGATGGATGACGAAGCGCACCTCTTCACCACCAATGATTACTTTGAGGAGTTTTTCAAAATGGAGAAGGATGATGACATTGTTACACCACCACCACCTACTCCAGAGCTTAAGACTCTCCCTGAGTCTTTGAGGTATGAGTTTCCTGGCCCAAATTCCACTTTTCCTGTAATTATTAATGCTAACCTTAATGCAGAAGAAGTTGGAAAGTTGTCGAATGTTCTTAGGACTCATTGGAAGGACATTGGATACTCACTTTCTTTGTGTATGCATCGTATCTTTCTTGAGGAAGGACACAGGCCAACCATAGAGCACCAACGGAGGCTTAACCCGAATATGAAGGAAGTGGTAAAGAAAGAGATCTTAAGAGTGCTTGAGACAGGTATCATCTTACCAATTTCGGATAGTAAGTGGGTAAGCCCCGTTGAGAATCAAAAAGGCGAGTTGGTGCCCACACAGACTACCACTAGTTGGCGCATGTGCATAGACTATAAAAAGCTTAATAGTTCCACTAGAAATAATCACTTCCCCTTGCCTTTTATTGATCAAGTGCTAGAGAGATTAACTTTGCATGACTATTTTTGTTATCTCGATGGCTATAGTGGTTTTTGGCAGGTTCCGATACATCCCGATGATCAAGAGAAGACCACCTTCACATGTCCTTATGGTACATTTGCTTATAGGAGGATGCCATTCGGGCTTTGCAACGCCCCGACCACCTTTCAACAGTGTATGATGTCCATCTTCTCCGACATGATTGAGGACATCGTGGAGGTGTTTATGGATGATTTCTCAGTTTACGGTACCACTTTTGACTCTTGTCTTGCCAATCTTGCTAGTGTACTTAGGAGATGTGAGGAGGCCAAACTAGTGCTTAATTGGGAGAAATGTCACTTTATGGTACAAGAAGGGATTGTCTTAGGTCATATAGTGTCAAAAAAGGGGATTGAAGTTGACAAAGATAAAATTGAATTAATTGAAAAATTGCCACCCCCTTCTTCCGTGAAAGATGTTAGGAGTTTCCTAGGCCATGTCGGGTTTTATGGAAGGTTCATTCAAGATTTCTCTAAGATTACTAAACCATTAACTAACCTATTAATGAAGGATGTTGTGTTTGAGTTTTCTTCCGAGTGTCTTGAGGCTTTTCACAGGATCCAAGATGTGCTTGTGTCGCCCCTATCATGCAACCTACGGATTGGACACTTCCCTTCGAGATCATGTGCGACGCTAGTGACTACGGTGTGGGCGCGGTTCTTGGGCAAAGAAGAGAGAAGAAGCTCCATGCTATCTACTACGCGAGCAAGACGCTTGATGAAGCCCAAAGCAAGTACACCACTACGGAAAAGGAGTTCCTCGCTGTGGTGTTTGCTTTCGAGAAGTTTCGGCCATACTTGGTAGGCTCCAAGGTAATCGTCTACACCGATCATGCAGCTATCCGATACCTTATGGATAAGAAGGACGCCAATCCAAGATTACTCTGATGGATGCTTCTATTGCAAGAGTTTGACCTTGAGATAAGGGATAAGAAAGGAGCGGAGAATCTTGTGGCGGACCACCTTTCTCGGTTGCCAATCGAGTACATCAAGGAGTCCGGAGACATGGTACCCATCAATGACTCTCACCCGGACGAATTTCTCTTGAGCAATGAAGTCCTAAGGATCGAGGTCGAGCACTCTGGGTCGGAGACGACCACTTTTGGGTCGAAGACGACCACTCATGGCTCAGTGACGACCAACATTGGGTCGGACATGACCCCCCATATCCAGGATTAGGCCGACATCGAGCGAGACAACACGACTCCGACCCTAACTGGGGTCAATTCAGGTCACTTTTCTCCCTCTTCTTGTGTACTTACTAGTATTCTTCATTCTTCTCTTCCCATTCTCTCTTGCCATTCTCTATATGTTATTAGAGGCGCGAAAACCCCTTGGTTTGCGGATTTTGCTAACTATGTTGTAGGAGGCATTATCCCCGATGGATTGACTTCCCAAGCTAAAAAGAAGTCCCTCCACGACACCAAGCAATACTATTGGGACGATCCCTACCTATTCAAGCAAGGGAGTGATCATATCTAAGGCGTTGTGTGCCAGATGATGAGATAGAGGGAGTATTCCGACATTGTCATACTCTTCCAATGGGCAGCCATGCTAAGGGATTCAAAACCACTACAAAAATTCTTCAAAGCGGATTCTATTGGCCCACCCTCTTCAAAGATGTTCAAGCATATGAAACGACATGTGATGAGTTCCAACGTGCGGGAAATATCACACGGAGGAACGAGAACCCACTCACGGGAATTCTACAGGTCGAGCTCTTCGACGTATGAGTAATTGACTTCATGGGCCCCTTCCCCTCTTCGGGTACCTATAAGTACATCCTCGTGGTAGTTGATTACGTTTCTATGTGGGTCGAAGCCATAGCCACAAGAACCAATGATGCACGAGTGGTGTCCAAGTTCATGAAGACCAACATCTTTCCTCGATTTGGTGTTCCCCGAGTCCTTATTAGTGATGGCGGTTCTCACTTCATTGAGCGTAGCTTCGAGGCACTTTTGACCAAGTATGGGGTATCTCATAAGGTGGCAACTCCTTACCATCCCCAAACAAGTGGTCAAGTTGAGATCTCATACTGGCAAATTAAAAGCATCTTGGAGAAGACGGTTTCCCGCTCAAGGAAGGATTGGGCATCCAAGTTGGATGATGCACTTTGGGCATACGGCACCGCATACAAGACGCCACTCCGCACTACTCCCTACAATCTTGTGTATGGCAAGTCATGTCACTTGCGCGTCGAGCTTGAACACAAAGTTTTATGGTCTCTCAAGGAGCTCAACATGGACCTCGACGCTGCCGGAGCAAAGAGATTTATGGACTTGATAGAATTAGAGTAGTTAAGGCTCAAGGCTTATGAGAATGCCAAGATCTACAAAGACCTTCAACACCGGTGATCAAGTACTCCTTTTCAACTCTAGACTTCGACTTTTCCCCAGAAAATTACGATCCCGATGGAGTGGACCATTCGTGGTTCACCACATTTACCCACATGGAGCGGTCGATCTCATAGACAAGAATGGAGAGAAGTTCAAGGTCAACTGGCACCGATTGAAGTAATACTATGCAAGGGCCGAACCCGATGAGGAAATCCGAGCCACATGGGCTCTCACATCTTCTGACTAAGCTGAGGTACTTCTTGTCTAGCTAAATACGTTATATTAAGTGCTTCCGGGAGGCAACCCTCTTTGTTTTTTTTAATGGATTTTCTTTTTAGCTTAGTTTCAATTGTTTTTCTTAGTATAGAGTAGCTAGGATTCTTGTCTTGCATCTCCACTAACGTTTTGTAGGGACCCGAAGTGTCAGAATGGGAACAAGAGGGTTGGAACACGTTATAACGCAAGGGAAAAAAATCCAGGGAAGGTCGGAGACGACCCATATCCAATCGGTACCGACCCCTTCAAGCAAAAAGGGTAAGATTTTGGAAATTCCGAAAATTGCAGTCATCCCGCCAAGAAGCAAAAGAAAAACAAGCAAAAGGTGGATTGTGTGCAGGTTGATTCCAATGAGCAAAAGGACCGATTTCTTGAGATGTGGCACGGAGATGTCACTGTGAGAGCTTATCAAAGGGCTGGCACCGAAAAGATTGGTTTCCATGAAGAAGTACTTGAGGCTTTCTCTTGGATCGGTGCTCAGCACCTTATCTTGCACCCTATTGAGGAATATTACGTGGCTCTCACCTGCGAGTTCATGTCTGATTTTTGCTTGTACCCGGATGAAACCGACTTCAACAAGTCCATGGTCCGATTTCAACTTGGCAATAAGCATCACGAGATGGACATTAAAAAGTTCAACAAACATCTTGGCTTCCGTGCACCGTCAGGGGTGTACGCCGCAACAGACTTCCCCTTCAAGGATTTATGGCATTACATCACCGATAGGGTTGAATTTCCCACCAACGCCCTTCCTAGTCGGTTCATAGCTAGCCAGGTTTTTAGGATAATCCTACGCATCCTCGGCTCCATAATTTAGCCAAGGTACGAGCTCTCGCACCCACACAAGCAAGAGATTGCATGCTTAACCACGATGCTCTTTGAGCAGTCCCTTCACATGAATTTGGGGTACGAGTTTGCCAACACCATCATAAGCCACCAAGCCCAAAAGATCCACACTAGCACTTACTTTGGTTGGCTTGTGGCTTTTCTTGCCAAGTCTTTAAAGATCAAACTTTCCGCCTATTCTTCAAAGAGGGTGATTGCCATGGATGTGAAGTACTTCACCAATGCTAAGGTTATCTACCAATCCGCTGCCGGTCTCGTCAACAAGTTCAAGATCGATGAAAACACGACATATGACATTGTGCTCACCAAGGAGAATCTTGATCTTTTCTACCGACCCAATTGGTATGATACATGGGCCCCTACACCTTATCCTTTGGTGCCAAATGTCCGAGTTGACAAGAGGATTAGATGTCAGCCAAGCCGGTATCGGAGGTCCGAGCCTAACCCACCACCAAGAGAGCATGTCTTTGAGTGGGAAACGCCAAGTGACCAGCACGGAGAGGTCGCTGACGATCGGCAGGAGGTCGGAGACGACCAACATGAGGTCGGTTACGACCCAGCCGAGGGTGGTACCTACCATCAACAACATGGTGCCGACCCCATGGACTTCACGATGGGAGCTCAGACTAACATGGTTCCTTATTACTCACACCCCGATGGCTTTGACGGGTCGGGCGGCTCTCATTTTCAAGGACATGGCACGTATCAGACCAGGTCGAGTTCGGATGGCAACCCCGACATTTCTCTCTTTTCAGCTAAGATGGATGCCTTAATGCTTCACCAACACCAACTCTATGGGGTGCTTAACTACCACCACAACCAATTTGCCAACCACCAACACGAGCTTAAAGACTTCCGGGTTGAATATTATGAGGACCACAAGCAAGATGTCGCAAGGTGGAATGCTCAAGTGGAATATAACAATTGGTTGGTACAACAACTCATTCCCGCTCCACCTTCACCTTCTAACCCTCCTCAAGAGTGATTCTCCTTTTCCAACGCTTCAAAGTGTCCAGGTTAGTTTCTCTTTCCTTTCTCTTTACTTTTATAATCAATGGGGACATTGATGTTTTAAGTATGGGGTGGTTTGAGAGATTACTTGATTGAGTCTTTTGTTGTTTTTTGTCATGTTGATGCTTTTGTGTTTTCTTATGTTTTTGTCTAGTTTTGCTGGAGTCTTTTTCCTTTTTGATCTTAGATGGATAAATGCCCTTTTGCTTAGATGTTCTAGGACGAAAATTGTTTACATCATCATGTAAATCCTATAGCATGCTTTAAGAATTGCCTAAATCATGATCTTGCTTTTTGAATTTTGGGCTTATAATGGACATTGAGCATGCATATTTCTAAGTGAAAGCAATCCAACAATTTGAACATAAGTGAGATATTTTGGCCTATAAAGGATGTTCGTCTTATTCCTTTCTCTTTCATGTGTGATTACTCTTCCAAATGCAATTTACCACTTGAAAATGGCATGGTTATTTTAATCTTGAAACCAATGGAGATTTACTCATTACTTGATTGAATCAAATGATTTTGAACTTATTTTGATAATCCTATTACATCCCTTTCCTACCTTACATGATCCCTCTGTTTGTAGCCCTTGTTTTGAGCTTAAAGCCGATTTCTAGCTCCACAAAAATTCCCTAGCCATGATAAGCTTGACCCTTTGATCCGGGAATTAGGACTTAGAATGGATTGTTGAAGAATTGTTGTGGATTGGTAAGGTGATTAAAAAGTGATTATAAGAGGTAGATAAGGAGTGTTGTCTTCAGGGAATCTAAAGTATGAAGCGTTTTAGGCTCAAAAATGCACACACCAGCTCGGCACCGACCCCCCTATTAAAAAAAATAATCAATAAAATCGGGGTGAATCATGTAATAAGTGCAGGAGTCCGGAGCCTTATAAAGTAAGAAGCGGAGAAAGACAATGAAAATAGGTGAAAAAAGGGAAGTGTGTTGAAAGGTTTGAAAAGCGTTTGGCAAATGTAAGAAAGAATTATGTTGGTTAAGTGCTGTGTAATCTAGGAGTCTTGTTTCCCGGATTAGTTAGCACCACAAGGCCAAAAATATTTCCATACCCTTTGAATTACCAAGCCCCATTACAACCCGGCCGAATGAAGCTTCTTTGAAGTTTTCATTGAGCCCCCCAAGTTCATTTGATGATTTACCTTGTTTTGATTTCTTCGGTAGAGAGTTTTTGATATAAGTTCCATTGACTATGAGGTTTTGTGTTTGGAATTGAGTCGAGTGATTATTTGATATACCCTAAACACTTTGAGAGTTGTGTGAGACACATTCCTTGGTAAGGTTGGATTGTGATTACTTAGAATTTTCATGTGTGCTATGATGTGGAAGTTGTTTGCTCATTATTCTACTTGTGTCTCTTTCTCTGTAAAGGTGATTCTTGAGTTTTGTTATTTGGTGTTGATGCATGTTAAGTGATTGCTTGAGGACAAGCAAGTCTAAGTATGGGGTATTTTGATGTCACACTTTTTAGTTGGTTTTTATGGGTAGATTTCTAGCTAGGTTGAGTCTTTTCTAGGTTTAATGTGTTGTTTTGCATATAACTCCGACCCTCTTTCGAGAGTTGGAGTCGTTTGTGCTTGTTTGTTGTTTTTGTAGGTATTTGAAGCATTGAGGAGGAGATATCCCGGTTTTTCAAGTTTTCTAGGAGGTAGCATTAGAGTTGTCGTGTGGTGTCGTGGAAAGAAGGACGAGAGATGTTGATCTTTGGAGATGTGGATGAACTTTGCAAGATAAAGATGTCTTAGAAGGAATCTAAAGAAGTCTAAGAAGACCAAGGACGTTTAAAGAAGAAGCATTGAAGGAGAACCGAGCTTTGGGGAAAGTTTCGAGCAACGAACTGAAGAAATCAATTGCTGAGGAGGTCGGTGACCACCCACTCTGGGTCGGTGCCGAGCGCCTCCGTGTCTTACGGAAATAAAACTTGCGCCTTAAGTTAGGTTTCATTAAATGTTTTATTTATGGGTCTTTTTAAGATAAGATTTAGTTTCCTTATGAGAACATTCCTACCACTATATAAGGGCTTTCTAGGTTATTTTCTAGGCGAGACGTTTTTTGGGGAGGCACGAGAAGAGACGGAACAAGTTTGCATGTTGGTTTTCTAGGATTAACTCTTATTCCAACCGCTTGGACAACTTTAAGAGAGCTTTTGGAAGTTTGTCTTGAGATTTGTAAGTTGTTGTTTTCAATTAAAGTTTGTTTTGTTTGGATTCATGTTTTCTTTTCTATCTTTGATTCCCAATTGCATAATGAATCGTGAGTAGTCTACCTTTCTAAGGTTGGGGTGAAACCCGACAAGTTACACACGATTAAAGCATGAATCTTTGATTTGACACTACTCTTTTAAATCTCTATCTTTATCCCTATTGTTTGAGTTTGATTCCTTGAATGAAAATTAAAGGCATGTTCATCTTCATGATTGAATTGAAAGATTAAATTGTGACTTTGAATAATATTTTGGTTAACCGAAAGTTAAGACCTTTAGATAACAAATAGGGTTACAAGATTATATATTTACGAAAGTTGGGATGTTTGCTTGCTTGTTCATGACGAAAGTCATTCATGAGATTATTGTTGGTCGATCTTTGATTCATGTTAAATGGAAGGCTTGTTTGTGGTGAATCCTTTGCTCTAGATTTATTTTACGTTGATATTTCCGAAGTTTTATCGCCCCCGAATAGGTCGTCCCCGATCACCTTTGGGTCGGTACCGAGCTCCCATATTTTCCCGGTTTTTCCTGCGTCGTTGTGCGGATTTTAGGTCAGTGTCGAGCACTTGCTGGGTCGACGCCTAGCACTAGTTGTGTGTGTTTTATTTTGTTTTGTTTTCTTTTTATTATGATAGGTTACTAGACTAGATACTTCTAATTCCCGTGGACGAACCTGACCTCCCTGTACTCAGCGGGGTCTTGATCTATAAATTTATTTGCTTGATAGGATCAAGGTAAAACCCTTTCAACAGTAAAAACTACTTTTTGTACTTGTGATTAGAGGAGAGAGATTTAGGATTCAGTGCTCTTTAAGCATGGAAATAATGATGGATGTTAGTAATAAAGACGGAGGCATGGAGGTCGGCGGTGGTTCAGGCGGCAGAGAAGAGGCCTGGAGGTCGGCGACGAGGTCTAAGATTTTAATGTTAAAAGCTGTGAGTTTAGGAATCTGATATTCTCATTCATGGTTAATTTGGGGGTTTTGAGGGAAAAAGATTTCAAGGGTTTTGTGCGGGTCACAGAGGCCACATAGGCGGGATGGACACGCGATGATATTTTTTGGATAGGCGCTTGATTTTTTTACGAAACCGCTTCATTAGGTCAATTTGACCGTTGCATTATCCATATAATTTTTAAACTGTTGCACAACCCGCTTTAATAGGCATACCGCTGCATAGAACCGCTGCTTTAAATCTAACCGATGTCGAGAACTGCTGCATTTGGTCTTTAATTTAATAGTGCATCCTTTAGGGATCAAGTTAATATCTATAATCATATAATTAATAGGTAAACTTTTATTTATTCATTATTGTTTTGGGCAAATCTAACGTGTAAACACATGAGTAGCTAAAATACGAGAAACTCTAGTCAATCACTAATTAAAACCTCGGAAGTCAGAACAAGTCATATAACAAAGTTGTATATGAAAAAAAAAACGACACGAAAAGAACAAATGAGTAGATCAAGTTTGAAGTAATATGTATTGATGATTAGAACTTGCCTCCCTTGCTGCTGATGCCTCTACTCTCCTAGAGGTACCTCCTAAGACATCCTCATACAAGACAAATGAGGTTTTTTTCAGTCGTTTACCTATCAAAGAATCCTAACTTAACCAAATTGAGTAAAATGGTAAGTAAGGGTCGATCCCATAGAGAAACAAGTGTTCAACTAGTTAAATTCATCATAGATATGCTTATTGATCATTGATTCTATTGATTCTCAATTCAGTTAAATAATCTATTGTGGATTATGATCCTACTAAGGATTATGACCCAAACTTCAGAATTACAACGTCTAGATTCAATTAAAGAACAACTTTACGAGTCAAGTTATCAATAGAAACAAACACTTAGAGCAAACAGACATCTAAGTTATTTATGGATTTATTCCCTTCTACAATTGAATAGCTCGAATGGGTCCAAACAATTATAGATGCTACTTTATCAAATCAACCCCGAAAGGGCATTAATCAGATTAGTTGTAAATTAACCTAGAAATTCTATTAGGTGATCAAGCTAACAAAACCATAGAATAATTTTGATTCAATTAAGCACAGGCAATAAAACCTATTCAAGTTGTTTAGAATCAATCAAACCTCACAATAATGAGCAATCTATGATTTCAATAACTAGTCAAACACGAAAGATTTAGCAATGCATAATTAAATTCAGAAAAACTTACAAAAGGTTCAAAGGTTGCTCCTTGAGAGAGAAAACCCTAGCCTCCAAATTTATGTTCTAAGTTATCAAAAAGATAAAACTAACAAGAGTTTAAATATCTCAAAATATCCTCAAAATCCATAAAACAAGCATAAACTCGGTCAGAAATTAAGAACAAGCCCAAGAACAAAGCCCAAAGTCGTCGGCCTACGTGTCCAGGTGAAATCCAAATTGCGCGGGTTACACCACAAATTGTACGGCCGCGCATTCAGTTCCCAACCCGCGCATTCCGTCTCAGTCAAGATCACTCGGGTTGCATCCCTTGGTTGCAATTGGCGTAATTCCTCCGCTGTTGGTCTTCACTTCAACTCTTCAACGCTCCTTTGTACCACCTCCTAGCTTCCTTCAACTCTTCTAACCACCACCATGATCAGCTAAAACTCGTCCCGCTTTTGCTCATAAACCTAAAAACCTGCAAAATCGAGCAAACAAGCACAATCTACCCAACAACACAAAATCTTAGAAACTAAACAAAAACCAATCTAATACTAGCTAAAACTTACATAAAACATGCATCTAAGCTACTCCTATATGCAAGCTATCAAATTGCCCCATGCTAACCCTTTCGTGTCCTCAAGCAAGACATAAATCCAAAACACACCACAAAAATGCAATCATGCATCCATCTCATAATCAAACGAGCATTTCACATATAATCAAAACCTGACCAAGACTTCCTAGTATGCATTATAACAACCAAATAGCAAAGATCATCCATTCATTCTAGACCTCACCAAGGTAAAAGTGTTTGCACTCAAACTCTCAAGTATTTAAAGGTATGTGTTTCACTCAAAATCAGCCATGAAAACTAGACTACCATATGGTTGCATCAGCGTTCTAAATTTCCACCGTTGGGGATCAAACACATAACAAAAATCAAGATGTCTTTTTAAGGGTTGTAATGGGCCCAAGATAAAGAAAAATTTGGAAGGGATCATATTTGGCTTGTGGTGCTAAATCTGGGATAAAGAACTAATCCTAACCAAAAATTCAACACTTTCTTTTCGTCTTACTTCTCCCAAACTTTCTTCACCAACTCCATAAACACTCATTTATGCTCTTTTTTTCTTTTTTTTTTCTTCACTTCTTTTTTCTTGCCTCTTCTTCAACTCTTTTCCTTTTCACCCATGAAGATTACTAACATGTAAACTCAACTTTTTCTTTGCTTTGTAACATACTTTTCACCTTCATTTTTTTTCTTTTTGCACACTTAGACTTTTATTCGTCTTTTCGACCTTTTCTTCCAACTTCCCCCATACTTATATCAAACTCACATAAAACAAAACCAACCTAAAGTCCTAAATCCCGGATGGGTCAAGCTAATTAGGCCAGGGATCATTTTGTGGAGCTCATGAAAATAGGCTTAAAGCTCAAATAAGTTGGGTGTCAAGAACATGGATCTTATAAGGTAGGAAGGGAAATAATAGGGTAAAAATAAACATTGCCTCAATCATTTTGACGTCATGCATTCAATCATATAAAGCAGCTTTGAAAAAGAGTAATAACGCAAGTTCTAGAGCTAGATAATCATGGTGATACACTCAAGACAAAGAGAACAAATACAATCATGAAAGGCCAAAAATCTCACAAGACAAATTTTTGTCTAGAACTTCAGAATGAATCTAAAACTCAAGCTAAATACATGCTTAGTCCTATAGTCAGAGTAATCAATCAATGATCATGCTCATATCATAGAAATTTCAACATATCATGCAAATCATAGGTTAGGACTTATACTTAGCATAGAAACACAAGAGGTACCAAACAATGGGGAAACAAGAACCTAAATGCAATATTTTTGTATTTTTTTTTAAATTTTCTAATTTTTTTCATTTTTTTAATGATTTTAATCAATGCATGCAAAATTTAAATATGACCTAAACTAATGCAACTACATGTAATGGAAACAAGTAATTCCCCTTCCCCCATGCTTAAAACATACTTTGTCCCCAAAATATAGTAAAAAGTAAAGAGAAAGAGAAAAACTCACAACACTCTAACTCTCTGGGTAGTACGGCGGGTAATCCTACGGTGGTGTTGGTGGGTAATCTGTCTTCAATGGTGGAAGAGCTTAAACAGAACCTTCAATGGAGAGAGATACAAGAAAAGGGCCGAAAATAATAATGGATGAAATATAAGATAAACTCGGGTTTGTTTTATTAATTGTCCGAAGAAACTGCTTAAAGCACGGGTTGACACCAAATTGCATCGGTGCGTTTTTCGGTTTCTTCCCGAACTTCCTGTAGCTCCGAGGATTGTTTCTAAAAACACTAACTATCTAAAAACTAAAACAAATACTCAAAAACTCAAAGCAAAACCATACTAAACCTTGGTTTGCCTCCCAAGAAGCGCTTATTTAACGTCATTAGCTTGACCTTGAGTATCAATTGACAAGATTAGACATTGTTAATGCCCTTAGCAACCTATCAAATCCCTGTGCACACATCTCAAAAAAATATAAGTAACACCATGATATATTAAAGATGCATAATATAACTTTCAAAGACCGTTTTAACTTATCAAACATGTGTGCCCAGTTGGCATGAAATGGCATTTGCTCAAATAAATTCAGCACAAGTGTTGGCTTTAGAAAATACTTACAATATGAATCAAAGCACTTGTCAGCAATACCACTTTTATCCAAGAGGAACTCAATATATTGTCCATCTTCCACCTTGTGTTGTAGGCTTGGTTCCTCATCTTGTAACTCCATAATCTCCTGATGTGAGAAGGTGGGGAAATTGAAGCAAGGGATGTCAAGGCCTAACATAGGGTGCACCATGACAACGGGAGCCTTAACATATGTATCATGTTGTTTTTCTCCCTCATTATGGTCTACTTCATTAACAAAGAAGTCATCATTGTCAATAAACGAGTCTTCTTCCCAAACCACAAAATCCTCAAGCAATTTACTCCACATGGGTGAAAATGACTCAGGCTCCCTAGGCTCTGTAAGAATCTCTATGCCTACAAAGACTTCCCTTGGCTCTGTGATAATCTGCTCATCTTGCCTTATAGGTGCAAATTCATATTAGGCATCAAATTCATCATCATAACCCTCACCAAGTGTATTAGATTGCTCCTCAACTTGCATCTGGGTGTTTGACTCGTGATTGTTTGATTCCAACATGATTCCACCACTTCTTTCACACAACTCAAAAGGGCATGAGATTGTGGAATGAAAACTTGAAGAACATGACTCACAATGCTCTATGATTATGGCATTCGCCCCTTTGGAGAGATCCCTGATTATATCTTCAAGAGACTTATCAACCGACTGGGGTGGTTGGGAAGATGACTCAACCAAAAAGCTTTGATGGCTCATAAAACATAAGAAATCCCAACATTCCTCAAGTCCCATATATAAAAGCCTCTCATTGCTCACATAGTCTGCCAATCCTCTTGTCTCAAGATTCATACCATGGATAACGCCCATGTTCACCTCTCCAACACTGTATCGTAATCCCCAAGTACCAAGTTCGAACAAATGGTCTTGAAATCATGAAAAATAGTAATGAAAGTGTTCATCCTGAAGCTGTCTACAATCGAACAAAGCCATAGATTAGTAGCACGGGTGTTATGAACCGTAAGATAGGTTCACAACACCAAGAATAGCATAAAAGTAAAAACACAAATAGCCACGAGTCCCGGCAATGACGCCAAAGTTGATGAGGTATTTTTTAGTCGTTTTATCAAAAAATCCTAACGTAAAGAAACTTAGTAGAATGGTAAATAAGGGTCGATCCCACAAAGACTTGAGTATTTGTGTTGTTACATAGGTGCGAAGTAACTAAAAGGGGGGTTTTCGAATGATTATTCTAGACTAAGATGCAAACTAAAAAGTAAATATGAATGCAAAGTTGATTATAAATATATGAGAAACAAGTGTTCAGTTAGTTAAATCCATCATAGATATGCTTATTGATCATTGATTCTCTTGATTCTCAAATCACTTGAATAATCTATTTTGGATTATGATCCTAATAAGGATTACGAACCAAACTTCAAAAATAGTTGAAAGAACTAACAGTCTAAACAACCCTAATCATTTAACAACCTAAAACAACGTCTAGATTCAATTAAACAACAACTTTACGAGTCAAGTTACCAATAGAAATAAACACTTAGAGCAAACAAACATATAAGTTATTTGTGGATTTATTCTCTTCTACAATTAAATAGCCCGAATGGTTCCAAACAATTATAGATGCTACTTTATCTAATCAACCTCGAATGGGCATTAATCAGGTTAGCTGTAAATTAACCTAGAAATTCTATTAGGTGATCAAGCTAACAAAACCATAGAATAATTCTGATTCAATTAAGCACATGGAATAAACCTATTCAAGTTGTTGAGAATCAATCAAACCTCACAATAATAAGCAATCTATGATTTCAATAACTAGTCAAACACGAAAGATTTAGCAATGCATAATTAAATTGAGAAAAACTTGCGAAAGGTTTAAAGGTTGCTCCTTGAGAGAGATAACCCTAGCCTCCAAATTTATGTTCCAAGTTATCAGAAAGATAAAATTAACAAGAGTTTATATATTTTAAATTATCCTCAAAAGCCATAAAACAAGCATAAACTCGGACACAAATTAAGAACAAGCCCAAGAACAAAGCCCAAAGTCGTCGGCCCACGTGTCTCGGTGAAATCCAAATTGCATGGGTTACACCCCAAATTGCGCGGCCGCACATTCAGTTTCCAACCCGCGCATTTCGTCTCAGTCAAGATTATTCGGGTTGCATCCTTCGGTTACAAGTGGCGTAATTCCTCCATTGTTGGTCTTCACTTCAACTCTTCAACACTCCTTTGTACCACCTCCTAGGTTCCTTCAACTCTTCTAACCACCAACATGATCAGCTAAAACTCGTCCCGCTTTTGCTCATAAACCTAAAAACCTGCAAAATCGAGCAAACAAGCGCAATCTACCTAACAACACAAAATCCTAGAAACTAAACAAAAACAAATCTAAAACTAGATAAAACTAACATAAAACATGCATCTAAACTACTCCTATATGCAAGCTATCAAAGACCTCCTAAGACATCCTCATTCAAGACTTCCCCTTCCCTTAGCTTGTCTGATCTTCCTGGGATGATGATGTCCCTTCCCTTAGTGGTATCTCCCATCTCGCTATGAAGCTCATGAGTTTGTCCCTTCCCTTTGGAGAGTCCGCATTGGCTTTATGGTAGGTAATTTCGATGTCATTTCCTACTTTCTTTTGTTATCATGTAAACTTCTTTCACTTTTTGTAGTTTCTCCAAATCACCTTAGGTGCTTACGACGTGCTCAAATATATATTTGTAAAACTGGATCGGGTTGAAGTTGGATTGATCTTTGAGAAGCAGTTGAATGAGTCGTAGATAGCTAAGAATGGAGAACTTAAGAAGGACGCTATTCAATAACTTGAGGACCGAGCTTAAGGTTTTTGCTAAAAAGGAGGCATCACCGGCGATGAAGTTAGAAGATGTTGCTGACTACTAGTCTTTTAGGGCTCGTATTGAAACGATGAAGAAATTCACGGTTGGCAAGCATACATCGTGAGACCCTATCCACGAGTTGAAGGAATTTCATGCTCTTTACCCTTCGATACCTCTATAGTCTTTCGACAATGTTCCATTGGCTATTGGTACCAATGAGTCATTTCCTCTAAGAAAGACGGGCAAGAAGCTGGTGAGACTCTACAAAATTGAAGTACACTCCTCCCTTTCTATGAGGTATTTTGCAACTCTTTGGTGGACAAGTTTTGTGTTGGTTTGTGAAGCCTAATGTTAGGCTATTAACTCTTTAATGTTTTTTGCTTGTTGGATTTGTTCCCTTCAGGGCGTACATTATGGCTTGTATGTTTTCTTGGTTTTAGTATTATGTCGTTCATGCTTTTTTGCTTGTCCGATGCAGGATTCACAACCAGTTGCTCAGCTCGAGTTGATATCCAGTAGGTTTAATGAAGACGTGTTCTTACAAGAGCGCTAAGCAAGTTCTTATGTAATGTGATATCTTTGTTAAAGGATGTAATGTAAATTTTTATTAATATAAAACATTCTTACATACATGTCGTCTTTTATCTCGTTTAGACTTAAGCTCTCCCTTTGCTCTGGAGTATCGTATGTGACCGCCACCTTAGAACCTTCGACCGGTCGATGAAAATGTCGGCATGTTTGGAAGGTGTGGCATTTGTTTAAGATATAAATGTCACAAGGAATCCCTTGTTATTTTTTAATCTAATGTAGGTTTGCGACTATGGCCAATGTTTTAAATGAAATAAATTGTTGTAATGTAAAAGATATATAGTACCTTTTTTTTCAAGACCTCTTAGCTAGTTTTAACATGTTTCTAGTGATTAAAAAATGGTAGAGTTTAAATGGGTTGCATTCCAACTCCTCGCTAAATGTTTCCCACCCCCTACTCCAACTCAAAGGAACCTTGACCAAAGATCTTTGTCAACATGTATGGCCCATCCCAAATTTCTCCAAACATTCCAACATTCCACTCTTGCATGTTTTGAGCTATTTTCCCCAATACCCAATCTCTGAGTTTAAAAGCCCTCAATCGATCATTATTGTTATAGCTTTCATCCACAATATCCAAATGGTGGAACATGACCTGAACATTGGAATCTTTAATGGTTAAGCCATAATGTGTCGTCAATATAGCTGTTTACTACCCTATTATGTTGATTTAGAGTCCAAGATTTAGTGATTAATGAAGATGGTCGCTGCCAAATCTAACCCCCAAAAATAACATAGCGACCATGTGGTCGCGAAATTAACACGGCCACATACTCAATGATCACTAAAATTTCGCGGGAAATATTAGCGTTATGTGCGGCCACATACTCAATGATCACTAAAATTTCGCGGGAAATATTAGCGTTATGTGGTCGCTATGTACTTGCACCAAAGGATTTAGTTTTGGCACACATTATACCGCGTTTTTAATGAGCACATGTTCACTAAATACCATCGTCGTCGAAAGCGAGGAAAAATTTCCGCCAATTTATCGTCCATATGGTTGCTACTATTTTTCTATATATACAAAGGACATCCTCATTCTTTTGTAAACAAAAATATTCCCAAAATAAGTCCGGAGGTATTCTCGTTTGCACATCTTATTTGTAGGAGTGGAATTGCGTTAGATTTTGTCCCATAAGACATACAAATATGTAATTATAGTATTTTTGTATTATATGGTAAAATGCGATTCATTTATTCTATCATATTTGTTAATTTGAATAATTTTAGGACATTGTGTTATATATGTTTCCATTAATTTGCTTTTGTATGTTTCACAATTTGTAGGATCTTTATTTGAGATTTAGCAACCAAATGGACTCTAAATAGCGTCCATATGGTCACTAATTGCTTAAAAAAATTATAAGTGTAAAAATGGACTTTTTATATGTATTTAGCGATCACATGGTCGCGAAATCTCTCTTAGCGACCACATGGATGCAATTTAGCGACCATGTGGTTGCTAATTACCTCTTTAAATTGAAATATGATGCGTATATTGATTTACGAGTAAATATGTGTGAATGGATGCAATTGCGTATTTATTGAATGATTTTTGAACGACTAGTTTGTTGTTGGCGTTGAGCAATTTGTTCAGTTTTGCAAGTCGATGTTGAGATTTAACCCCTAAGAATTATTGTATCCTTGTTAGAAGTGCAATAATATAAACCTTATTCTTGTTGGAGATGTGTGGTGTCATCTTGTTTCCAAGGGTTTTGTTCCTCACTATTACTAGTGGAGTTCTCATGGGGACCTCATACTTACCGTTCAAAGTCCTTAGAGATGGCAAAAACTAGTTACCTCAGACTTACCGTCCAAATGCACCCATGGATTGTACGAATAATATATGCATTGAAATAATTAAAATTAAATAGCGGAAGGCCTTTATTCAAAACAAACATTGTTTTTATCAAACTAAGAAACAATCTCAAAGATGTAAATTACTTTGGGATTGGATCTTGAAAAAGGATGCAATGTGACTCACGAATTTGATTTGGGACAAAACTAAGATGTGTTATTAAAGATAAAACATGGCATTACAAAATATAAAACAACAAGACACTTGAATTGGCTTTTGACATCCTAAACAAAGGAGAACACACCTCCTTTTTAAAGTGAAAAACTCGGCCAACACTTAGCCTCCTTGGAATCATTCATGTAGTTACTTAATATCTGACTTAGATACCATAAACTTTAGGAAAAATCGGCATTTAAGACATGCCATAAAGTCTAGGCTAGACTAGGACCAGTGTCGGCGCTTAGCCCGGCGTTGGCACGCTAGGTGGCCACCAACAAGTACGCTAGGCCAACATTATCCTTTCCCAGCACTCCTTGGGTCATGAGTCCAGCTTTGAGATCCTCTTGTAAGGCATGAGCTCGTGCCTGAGTGATCCGACCCAAAAGACGTGAAGTGCTCAGCGCTTGCTTGGCTGTGGCGGTTGTATCGACACCTCCAAGGGGTGACCGACACACATCCCTGTTGTTGCATTTTCAACAGCACTTTCGAGGCCATCTTGTCCCATATAGTCCACCAAGTCTCCACAAAAAATATGTCTAGGGGAATGGTATGATGGTGGTGGCCTCGTCTAGAGTAGAGGTGCGAGCGCCCCTCGGCGTCAATGACGGTGGCTTGCTCACTTGTTGCCTCGGGAAGGCTTGTGTCTTGGATTTGATGTGGCATGGTCACATCAAATTGTAACACTACTAGTAAATTAGGCCAAGAATATAAAGAATTGTAAAAATCTATATCTAGGATAATAAATAATAACAAATATGGGATACAAAAAATAGGATAGATGCGTCTAATGTTGAGGATCACCACAACAATGTTTCAATGAATAAAATTATACTTTGCTTGAGTTTATTTCTACTTATTTAAAGGTAGTTATCTAAGGTAATCATTAAGATTTTTCGAACGATAGAAACATGCCTAAACCCAAGTAACATCCTCTTTCGCAACTTCATTACTAATTGAAATCTAGACCATTTAGTAGTTAGAATTTAAGATTAAATCCAAATTAACATAATCTTTTGCGACTTGCTAATTCAACTCAACCTTAAGGTTTCTATGACACCTATTAATTCACAAGAGAAATCAAAGGACTTCGCAACAATGAAATCTCATGTTAAGTCCTAGGCTCCAAAAGAAAAAAGTACCTTTTAGTGTAAATTCCTTGTTTGACTACTTAAATAATGTTTTTACCTTTCAATCTCAAACTTTAATAAGTTTCAAGTCACAGAAGTTACTATGGCAATAAGCATGATATCGATGATTGAATCAAATATATTTTAATTCAAATAAAGAATAGAACTTTAATTAAATACACATTGAATGGATCACCAAAACCCTAGAACTAGGAATTTAGACAAGCATGATTAAAGATATAATCACAATAGATAAACTAGCCATCCACAAATATGAATTATGTAATAAGAATAAAGATTAAGAAAACTTATTCTAATAATATAGAATATAAAAAGTGACGGCCTAGAACTTTACTGAAAACAAATCTCAATCAAGCAGGAGTCGAATTCCACGTTAACATCAATCTCTTCGGCCGAAAAAAATTAAGGAAAATAATAGTAAGGATATAAACTAAAGCTAATATATTAATATTCTAACCTAACCCTAATTTCGATATATATATATATATATAGAATAATGATCTAGTGAAAATCCCTATTAGAGTGCAAGCAAGTGGTTAATTGATATTCGTCATATTGGAATAAATGAATTGCGAGGATTAAAAAAAGGGGTGCAAAAAGCTTTGATGGGGACGATACACCGAATCCGTCCACTAAAGATTAGAATTAATTAATATTTTTTATTTTTGGTAAAATCTCTTGATTTTCGGTAATATGATTAGAACCAATTAGAGTTTTATTTTCGGGTATAATTTCCTTGATTTTCTATTATATGAATATTTTGTCCTAAGAACATGTACTCTCTCTCTCTCTCTCTCTCTCTCTCTCTCTCTCTCTCTCTCTCTCTCATATTTCAGTTTAGTTCTCTTTCTCTCTTTCTCGATGACGCTTAGGAGCAAACGAAGAACACCGGCTAAATTTGATATAAACCGAGATATTTTTCAACAAATTCGTAAGTGAAATTGAAGTTTTGAGTATCTGTTTCTATACAAATTAATGTTCTTCTCATTCACAACCATGTTTTGTCAATTTTTAGTTCAAATTGCATAAATGCGAAGTTAGGTTTTTAGTCCAAAACAAATCGATGTTCTAAACTCCTTTATATATTGAATTCAACCAAATTTGTTGAATGTGGAATAAAATTGCATCAAGTAAGTTATGATTTTGTTGAGTTTGGTTTGAATAAATTTTCATTATAGTAATTCAGTATAGTAGATTTCCTAGATTTAATTTAGTTTTCATAGATTGGTCTCATGTTAAAATTATTCATCTATGTATTATATGTTATTCATGAAAGCGTATCTTATTATTCAAACATTCGTGACTTGTTTTCCATAAATGTTTGACTTGATATTCAAGTTGATGTTTTTTGATTTTGTTATTCATAAATGCATGGATTGTTATCCATATATACATGTTTTGTTATTCATATGTACATGGATTGTTATTTTTAATTTCGTACATACATTGTCTTGTTATTCACATATTCGTGAATTGTTTTTCATATATGTTTATTTTGTTATTCATATACGCATGAATGTTTATTCATATAGACATATTTTGATATCATAAATACACGAAGTGATTTGTTATTCATTTATGTTTGCTTTGTTTTTATATATATATATAGGGGAGGGCTCTAGAGAAACAAGTATTATAGAGAAACAAGAGCCAATATTAGATCATAGGATTTAGCAATATTAAGGGTTCTGATTGTAGGAGCATAATAACAAATATGGACGTTTTTCCATAATAAAATCCTGCAAAAAAGGAAAATACGAATAAAAAAACAAATCAATCTTAGATATTATAGGATAATTCAGATTTGGAAATAATCCTTATCATATCACGGCACCATTGTAACTTCTATAAACCAACACTCAACATCATCATTCTATACTACCATATTCAGTAAAACGAATTGTCGTATATGGTTTTATACTAGTCGTTATGTTTAATCGAAATCGAAACATGAACAGATAAAAACGAAATTTTCAAATCCAAATTGTATATGGTTCTAATATTTAAATCGAACCACGTTTGAATATGAAATATCAAAATTTCAAAAATTCGTAACCTAATTTGTTGTATGCCGCTCAATTATTAACACAACAATCTGACTGAATATGTGATATTTCATTTTGAATATAACAATTAGGAACTTGAATATGTATAACAACTTTTTGAATTAGATGTTTTTTAAATTATATCAGAATATGTGAGTTTTATATTGTAACATTCCAGCTCATGTAATCGAATATGCCTTCATAAAATCAATTTGATACGTTTTTGAATATGTGAAGTTATATTTTGAACATAATTGTTTTTGTTCTCAAATATGAGTACTGAAATATTGAGTATGCAATTCTATTATGTATGTGATTTGTATTTGAACACTTGCATATTCAGTAAAGTTATCCAGTTCATAATATAACGGTGTATTTGATAATTTGGCAAGCATATTCGATTACGTTTACTAGTATGTCCAAAACTTAAACCTGCGTATTCAGTCAATAACCACATCAGTAGAACATCATATTCGATGATTTGTCACGCATATTCATGTAAATATATTAGTATATTCGAAATTTATACCCCCATATTCAAACAAATAATTACAAGAGTGAAACATCATCATATTTGATGATTTGTCACACATATTCGATTACATATACAAGTATGTTCAAAATTTAAACTCACATATTCAATCAAATTTACCACATCATGATAACAATATCATATTCAATGTTTTCTTACGCATATTAAAAAATGGCCACATTAATATTTCCAACAATTAATAGGCTAATTTCTTCTTTTTTTGGTTGAGGTAATAGTAGGCCAATATTAATGCGATTTGATATTTCAATACACATATATTCGTCTTCTCAATTTTAACGCGATGGTTGAATCGACTTCTCAGGTGTCTCCAACAACGATGGCTTATCTTCCGGCAACACCTGCGATGACTTTTTGGGCATATCATGTAGAGACGGCTCCTTAGATCTGAACGGAGTAGATCCCACATGCTGCATTTTCGGCGAAATCTGGTCGAAAATGATTTCTGGTTTGAGAACAATGATCAATTAAAGGTACCAAAAAATGTAAATTGAAAGTAGTACCGAATTCTATAATCGAAACTTACCGATTTCTTCAACATAATTGGATAAAAGATCGATTGAGCTTTGAAATTGAGAGGACGATTGATACGTATTTCATGAGCGAGAGAGACTTAGTGATACAATAGAGAGGTTTTTTGGTAACTGAAAGGATTTAAAATTGGAGAGATAAAGATTTTGCCATTTTTGCGATAAGGAAAGAGAATCGGTTCTAATCCTCTATTATTACCAAAAATTTACCCCTATGCACCTTTTTTTTTAAATCCAGCCATTCAAAAAATCAGATCTAATAACCTTCGTTTTGACCATCTCTATATTTATGGGTTTCTCTATAGCCCCATTCTATATATGAGGTTGATTCTAGTGGAAATAGTTGTTAAAATGAAAATTGAAAATAAATATGGGACGTTAGATCTATGAGATGTACTGACAAGATTAAAAATGGGTAAATTGAAAAAATATGACACGCGCGTCCCAAGGACTCATTTTTAATGGCAATTTTGTAAATATGTTAAAAAGCTCTAATTTGTAAATAGAGAGTAGAGATTGGATATTACTTGGAAGACAAGATTGCTTTGGATTTGCTTGTAAGTTTCCTTTTTATTAATTTAGATGTTTTTATTTATGAATTGTGAGTAGTCTTAAACCCAACAATGGTTGTCCATGCTTGTTTGTGATCATGATTCGGTTGTCTTTATTGAATGATTCTATTCTCTTGTTCTTAACTCCTTGAAACGAAAGTTGAAGGGAATTTCTGATTCATAGTTGAAGCTAAAGCGCAAACTTTGGATCAGAATAGTCAATTTAGGGTTTTGAAGCGAAAGAATGCTAAGTAGTATAAGTAGTATATGCATCCACAACTAAGGGTGCTTGAATCTGCAATAGTTCTCACAGAAATAGAGAAAGCTTTTGAGATCAAATGTCAATTCATATCCTTGATTAAAAGATCTCAATTTGAAGGGAAACTAACTGACTACCCAATAGAACATATTAAAAACTTTATTGATTTATGTGACACTATTTCTGCTGACGGAGTCTCTTCGGAATATTCTGTTGAAGGCCTTTAAATGGTCTCTTGCAGGAAAGGCCATGATTTGTTTAAAGAGCCTACCTCCTAGGTCGTTTAGGACGTGGAAAGCTTTGAATGACTTGTTTTTGACAAAGTTCCTCCCTCCAACCAAGACTACGGAGTTAAGGAAGTTGATATTCGTGTTTTGAGTATAGTTTTTAGTGTGTTTCTTAGTTGTTTAGGGTTTCGTTTTAGTAGTTTTCGAAGTAGTTTTTGTTTTTTTGGATAAAGTGTGCATATTTTGTGAGAAGTATGGAAGCTACTCCGTTTTGTGTCTTTTTGTAGGGTTTTGAGCAGGAAGGAGCACTTTTTGGCTGAATTGGAGTGCTATTATGAAGGACGGAAGAATGTGAAGAAAAGGAAGTCGAAAGTCCAAGCTTTAAGGAAGAGAAGAATCGAAGCCAAATCCCAGGCTCGTTAACGAGGCTATGAAGGGTCGTTAACGAGGCATAAAAGATAGAATTCTTATATCTTGTTATCTTTTTAGAGTGAGTTTCTATGTTTTAGTTTTTTTAATAGATAGCTTTATTAGTATAAATACCCTTCTTTCTAGCCTAGAAGGGGAGAGTTGGAACAGGAGGTCAATTTATGTTAGGAGAGCCGAGTAGAGAGGAAGTCGAGAGTGAAGAATAACGAGCCAAGGTTGATCGAGAGAGAGAGAGAGAGAGTTGGGTCGTTAGTCGGATTTGCTCGAGGTTTTGTTCTGTATGTTTGGTTTCTTCTAAGGTTTGTAAGAAGATAATTTTCTTATTAATTTGAAGTAGTTTGTTTTGTTTTCAATATTTTCTTTTGTTGCGGTTATTTGTTTTATAGTTATGAGTAGTGAGTAGTTTTCCTATCTAGGATCGGGGTTGAAACCCGGCATAGTTATGCATGTTTGATGATTGAGTTGATGTTGTGAATGCCTTTTATCTATTTTTAGATTGCTTGTTGTGTTTATGCTTAGACGATAGCCGAAGTAATTTGAGATTGCAATTTGATCGAAAGAGAAAGTTGTTAACTTGAAGGTTGATATTGTTCGATTAAGAAAGTTTCAAGCTTTGGATCCAAAACAAGTGATTAGGTGAATTGATTTATGAGAATTAATTGATTTGCTTGCTAGTCAGTGAAAGTTGATAAATTTATCTATTTAAAGGCATGATCTTTATCTTCTTATGAGTTTTTTATGCATAGCTATGTTGTGGTAACCCTTTTTCTAGATTTGTATTCTCATTTCAATTTTCTTTCGGTTATCTTCGTTATCGAGATAGTTGCCTCGGTACCGAACCTGTGTTTTAGGTTGTTAGAGTGTTTTCGTAGTGTTTCCCAGGTTCGTTAATGACCTTGACAAAGTCGTTAACGAAGTTGGTCGTAGGTGTTTTGTGTTGTTTTGCTTTGTTTTATTTTTAGTAGTTGATAAACAAACAACCGTGCTTCCCGTGGAACGATCCTGACTTCGCTATACTCAGCGGGGTCTTGACTTATAATTTATTTGTTGTCAAGAAAAAGATTTGTCAACAAATTGGCGTCGTTGTCGGGGAAGCAACAGTGTTCGTTTGTTTATCTATGGGTCTGGGAATAGCCCGACCCTGTTTTTGTTTTTAATTTTCTTTTCTTTGTCTGTTTACTCAGCGTATGCCGTCTTGACGTCGAAGGCTCGAATTTGACAACTCCGGTTATTATTCAGAACCTGAACGTTCCCTGCACCGTAGACGCCGAGAGAACTGAGCCATGGCTACACCCGAAGAGATGGCTCGTCAGATGGACGAACTCCAGAGGCAGATGGATGCGTTAAAAACCGAAAAAGATGTCGCTGCTGCCGAAGCTGAAAGTTATCGAGTCAACATCACTCGTTTACAAGAAGAGTTGAATGCCTATTTGAGGAATGCCAAGCAATACATGCATCCCGAACTGAGGGTGCCGGAGTCCGTAATTGTGCTTCAGAGATAGAGAAGACTTTTGAGATTAAGTCTCAATTTATATCCTTGATTAAAAGGGCTCAGTTTGAAGGGAAACCTACTGAGTGCCCTATGGAACATATTAGAAATTTTCTTGATTTATGTGACATTATAGCTGTTGAAGGTGTCTCACTTGAATATGTTCTGTTAAAAGCTTTTAGGTGGTCTCTTACTGGAACGGCCCTGAGATGGTTGGAGAGCTTACCTCCAAAGTCTATCAGGACTTGAAAGGCTTTGTATGATCAATTTCTTACAAAGTTTTTCCCTCCTGCCAAGACAATGGAGTTGAGAAAACGCATCACCTCCTATCACCAGCTGCCTAATGAGACCTTTGTAGAAACACGAGAATGATTTAAGGATATGCTTAGACACTGCCCTACTCATGGGCAACCTTTATATGTTCTTTTAGAAATCTTTTTCCAAGGTATCAATGCAGAGACGAAGAACCGCATCAACACGCATATAGCGTGCGGTTCTATAGAGATGGACCCCGCAACTGCATGGGAATTTCTGGATAAGCTGTCCAACTATGATGCTATGTATGGTACACAACAACCTTCCCCACCCCAGAGGCGTCTCTACATGCATAACAAGGAAGAAGTTGACCCAGATGTCAAAAATCAATTTCTGCAAGACAAGGTCAACCACTTGAAGAAGCAGGTAAGTTTTTGAAGTCCTCTCAACTTGTCAAGAATGTGGTTCTTCTGCCCATAATACTTCTGCTTGCACTAACATAGAGCAGGTAAGAGCCGCTGAGACATATGTTGAAGTGAATTATATGAGAGGTCCATATAGAAACCAACCTAGCAATTTTGACAGGTCAAACAACTATCCAACGTAGGGCAATCAAAACCCAAATTCAAATTATGCAGCACCTCCACTGGATAGCCGACGTATTCCATATCGACCTCCAGGCTACCAAGAACCACCATCATTGGGACAAGGGTAACAAGAAGGCATCAACGGAGTCCATAACAAATTCAATGAGGTGCATAGCAAGATTGATGGAATCCAAGCCAACCTTAACAATCAAAACAAAAGATGGGGAGAGTTCGATGTGTGGAAGAAGAGTGTTGACTCCCAACTAGGGAACCTTGCTGCACAGATTCCAAGGCCACAAGGGCAACTCTCGGGCCGTCCCGAGGAGAACCCTAGAGGACAAATAGCAGCGGTACACCTTAGAAGCGTAAAGACACTACCGAAGCGTGTCCAAGCTAAGGAGAAGAGCCCCACAACTGATGAGGAAGCCACGACTCAGCTCGGTAATGAGCCAGAGAGAGTCATTACTGAATCTGCACACTAGGGTGACGATGCTCCCATGGGCGTTAACGACCCAAGACAAGGGAAGTTTCCTAATCTGAGCTCCTCTCCCAATCTCAAGCTCGTTAACGACCCCGTTAGGGTTGGTAACGATCCTCCGAGCATACCAATCGACCTTAATGTCGACCCGGTAGCATCAGCTCTCGAGCCCGAATTGGTGTCGAGAATGGTGAAATCTCTTCCTTTTCCCACAAAGAAATCTAAGGACTCTACTGAGAGTAAGTTCAAGCGTTTCGTAAAGATTCTCCAATGCATTAATATTTCTATCCCATGCGCTGAGGCCCTAAGCGAAATGCCGGCTTACACAAAATTCTTGAAAGATATTCTTAGCAGGAAAAGATCCATTACAGAGCTGCAAGATGAAGTCCGATCCATCGCTTCACCAGAGAAACTTGGCGATCCAGGGAGATTTGCCATAACAATTGACATAGGCGACCATAAATTCAAAGCTTTATGTGATTTGGGAGCTAGTACATGTTTACTCCCTCTTTCAATATGGTCAAATGCCAACATGGGACCATTGGAGCCGATCAATATGAGGTTATACATGGCAGATGGCTCGTTCGCAAAACAATAGGAGTTGTAGAAGACTTTCCGGTTCAAGTGGGCAAGTTCTTTGTTCTGAATGATTTCATAGTCATGGCGATACCTGAAGACCCGGTGGTTCCTATTACCATAGGGAGACCATTCCTCGACACAGCAGGAGCCATAATTGATGTTAGGAAGGGACTCCAAATCGGAGATGAGGCGACGGAGGTTTGATTCAACCCTACAATGAAGGAGACAAATAGGGCCGAAGTCAAGATGTTCCACACTCACAATGAATTTATCGAATGTGGGGACCTTGTAGGAAAATTAGTATCAAATGATGAATTTTCTGGTCGAAGATGGGCCGAGATAGCCCTTGCTGTTTCGGTAACGAGTTCTCTGACCTCGGTACCGATTCTCCTGTCAGAAGAAACAGGTTCGTTAACAACCCCACCAGCATCGTTAACGACCTTGGACGAGTACAATGAAATTTCAACATTTGAATACCTTAAAGAGTTGTTGAAGACGGAGCCAGAGGAACCGATTCTCATTCCAGTTGACCCTTCCCCAACATTGAAGCCTCTTCCGAACTCTCTCAGGTATGAATTTCTTGGCCCTAATTCTACTTTCCCTGTCATCATTAATGCTAAATTAAAAGATGAGGAAGTAGAAAAATTGCTTAATGTGCTTAGGGTGCATAGAAAAGCCATAGGATATTCCCTAGATGATATAACCGACATATCCCCTTCTCTTTGCATGCATAGAATATACATGGAGGATAACCACAAACCCTCTATAGATCATCAACGCAGGTTAAATCCTAATATGAAAGAAGTGGTCAAAAAGGAAATCATTAAATTACTTGATGCTGGGATCATATGTCCTATATCGGACAACCAATGGGTTAGTCCGGTCCATGTAGTTCCTAAAAAAGGAGAAATGACCGTAATAGAAAAAGAAAAGGGAGAGCTAATCCCCACTAGGACCACCACTAGTTGGAGGATGTGCATTGTATTATAGGAAGCTTAATACTGCTACTACAAAAGATCATTTTCCGCTTCCTTTCATTGATCAAGTGTTAAAACCCTTAGCCCAGCATGATTATTTCTGTTATTTAGATGGCTATAGAGGTTTTTTGAGGATTTCCATTCATCCTGACGATCAGGAGAAGACTAACTTTACATGTCCCTATGGGACTTTTGCTTATAAAAGAATGTCATTTGGGCTTTGCAATGCCCCAGCCACCTTTCAAAGGTGTATGACGACAATCTTTTCTGATATGATAGAGGATATTGTAGAGGTTTTTATGGATGATTTTTCTGTTTATGGTTCTTCCTTTGATGCTTGTCTTGCACGTGTTCTTAAAAGATGTGAAGAAACCAATCTTGTGCTAAATTGGGAAAAATGCCATTTTTTGGTCCAAGAAGGGATAGTATTAGGACATCTTGTCTCTAAAAGGGGGATAGAAGTTGATAAAGCAAAAATAGAGCTCATTGAAAAGCTACCTCCTCCCTCTTCTGTAAAGGACATTAGGAGTTTTCTAGGGCATGCTGGTTTTTATAGACGCTTTATCCAGTATTTTTCTAAGATAGCTAAACATCTAACTAACCTACTAATGAAAGATGTAGTGTTTGAGCTGTCTCCAGAATCTCTTGAAGCATTTTACAAGTTGAGAGCAGCCGTCATCTCCGCCCCTATTATACAGTCCCCAGATTGGACTTTACCCTTTGAGATCATCTGAGATGCTAGTGACTATGTTGTTGGCGTAGTATTAGGACAACAGAAGGATAAGAAGCTCCACGCCATCTACTACGCAAGTAAGACACTTGACAAGGCGCAGAGTAGGTATACCACAACGGAGAAGGAATTCCTCGTTGTGGTATTTGCTTTTGAAAAATTTTGTTCCTATCTTGTTGGTTCAAAAGTGATTGTTTATACTGACCATGAGGCTGTTAAATATTTAATGGCCAAAAAGGACGCCAAGACTAGATTGTTTCGTTGGATGCTCTTATTGCAGGAATTTGATCATGAAATCAGAGATAAAAAAGGAGTAGAAAACTTAGTAGCAGATCACCTATCAAGGCTGCCGATTGAGCATATCACCAAATCCAACAATGAAGTGCCAATCAATGACTCCAGACCAGACGAACACCTCATGCTGAATGAGGTCGAACTCGAAAAAGCCCTCGTAACCACCGACCCCTTTAGGGTCGTTAACGAGCCACCGAGGCTAGAAGGCATAGTTGACGATGGCGAAGACTCAAAGAGAATCGACACAATAATCGGGAAGCTCGTTACCAAGCCACGTGAGGTCGAACCCGAGGGTACCACATCAACTCCAGGGTCGTTAACGACCCAAACATATTCAGTAACGATCCAGTCAAGTAAGTTTTCTCAACCAGAACTCATTCAATCCAATTTAATACCTTCCTCGCCTCTTGCTTCTACTTCTTTCACATCAATTCATGTTGTTAGACGGTCAAAAGCCCCTTGGTTTGCGGATTTTGATAACTATCTTGTAGGAGGAGTAATCCCCGAGGGACTAACCCCACAAAAGAAAAAGAAGTTCCTTCACGATGTGAAATAGTACTATTGGGATGATCCTTACTTGTTCAAGCAAGGAATTGATCACCTCTTTAGGCGTTGTGTCCCAGAAGAGGAGATAGAAAGCGTGATCCGTCAATTTCACGCACTTCCTACAGGAGGCCATGCAAAAGGATTTAAAACCACGGAAAAGATTCTTCAAAGTGGTCTCTACTGGCCTACCATTTTTAAAGATGTACAAGCTTATGTGACAGCATGAGATGAATGCCAACGCTCGGGCAACATCACTTGGAGACATGAGAACCCGCTAACCGGGATACTAGAGGTCGAGTTATTCGATGTATGGGGCATTGACTTCATGGGACCCTTTCCCGCATCGGGCCCCTACAAGTATATCTTGGTTGCGGTTGATTATGTCTGTAAGTGGGTGTAAGTCGTTGCTACAAGGAACAACGATGCCAAAACCGTGGCCAAATTCAGTAAAACTAACATTTTTCCCAGGTTTGGTGTCTCAAGGGTCCTCATTAGTGATGGTGGATCTCATTTCATTGAGCGGAGTTTTGAAGCACTTTTGGCCAAGTATGGGGTATCACACCGAGTGGCAACACCATACAACCCCCAAACTAGTGGCCAAGTGGAGGTTTCAAATAGGCAGATCAAGAGCATATTGGAAAAGACGATGTCCTGCTCTCAGAAGGATCGGTCGTCCAAATTGGATGATGCTCTATGGGCATACAGGACAGCATACAAGACGCCTCTACGCACCACTCCATACAATCTAGTGTATGTCAAGGCATGCCTTTTACCGGTCGAGATGGAGCATAAAGCATTATGGGCCCTTAAAGATCTCAACATGAACCTCGACGCAGCCGAAGCAAAACGATTCATGGACTTGCAAGCACTAGAGGAACTGAGGCTTAAGGCGTACAAAAATGCTCAAATCTACAAAGAGCGCACCAAACGGTGGCACGATCAGAAACTGGTGCCCAAAACTTATGAGGTTGGTGATAAGGTACTTCTCTTCAACTCTAGACTCCGTTTATTTCCAGGAAAGATAAGGACAAAATGGAGTGGGCCATTTGTGGTTCACCACATATACCCTCACGGAGCGGTAAAGTTGATAGATAACCAAGGCGCTATCTTCAAAGTTAACGGCCATAGATTGAAAACGTTTCATGAGCAACCCGACCCGGACGAAGAGATTAGAGTCACCATGGCTCTTACAACGTCGGACTAGCCGAGGTAAGTACGTTGGGCTGACGACATTAAAAATAGCGCTTACGGGAGGCAACCCGCTTTTAGTATAGTTTAGTTTTTCTTTCTTTTTAGATCTTTTTCCTAGCTTTCTTTTGAGTTTTTAGTAGTTTTAAGGATAGCAAGGTAGAATTGTTTTTAGGCTAACCTGAAACAGGAGTTGGGCTCGAAAAATCACTTGAAAGAGGTTACGCAGGCTCGTTAACGACCCCACCCAGGGTCGTTAACGACCTAGTTCGGCGACCTGAAAGAGGAAACGGGCAGGTAAGTTTTTCTAACCTAATCTATCATATATCTTTACCATATATATGTGCCACCCTTTCACCCTCTTCCTCTACCTCTAGCCCTCTCCTATAAAACCCTTCCAAAATTCCCAAAATTCCACTCTCAAATTCTCAATCCAAAAGCTTAATCTCTCCAAAAATCCTACCGGTATTTCCCTCTACCGACCGGAAATCGCACCATCACCCTACTCTTGGAACTCAACCATGTTAACGAACCCGAATCTCTCGCATTCGTTACCGGCGAGAACCAAGCTCGTTAACCACCCCTCACATTCGATCTTTGTTCTTCAATTTCTAAATCTAACGGTATGATTTCTAAACCCTAAATCTCTATTTGCATGATTCAAAATCTATAGGGTCGAAATTTTCATATCTAGATCGTGCTTGTATAGTGGATCGAAAGGCATGTTTATTCTTGTTCAATAAGTTTATTACTTCATAAATTGGTAGTTGATCTTGATTTTGTTTGGTTGTTCTTGCTTGATTTTCCATTGAAGTTTGATTAGGAAAAGCGTGAATTACCTTGATTCAAGAATTGTTTGATCTTCAAGATGAGTTTTGGGCAATTTGACCATGTTTGGGATGGGTAATCGAGCAAGTATGGGGTGCATATATCCGATTGTGTGTCTTATGTAGGATTGTGTGTAATGCATGCTTGATTTATGGCTAAATGTTTTAGTATTTTGCACTCGGAAACTGCGAACTAGTTCTCATACAGGCTCGTTAACGACCTGTCCAGGCTCGTTAACGACCCTGCAATTTGTCTAGTCCAAAACACCAGTCCAGACTCGTTACTGACCCCAAGGGGGTCGTTAACGAGGCACTTCAAGAGCGATTTTGAGAGCAAGTATGGAGTCTCTTTTTCTATTGATTTGTATGGATCTTATCTTTGTCAATTCAAATTTTTGTAGGTCTATATGGCAAGTTCTAGCCGAGCTACAATAAGAGCTGACGAGAAGAAGAGGACTGAACGGTCCCCATCTCCTCCGCGCATAGATAATGTGATCATGCGCACTCAAGCACAAGCTGACCGGTACAATGCTATATTAGACAAGGACCACTACACTCGGAGGTTTTCGAGGTCGAGTGCTAACGCGATGAGGCTGTATGAAGATGTCAAAGAGGCCTTTTCTATTCTTGGCGTACCTTACTTGCTGAAGAAGGAAGAGGTACCATACTTCCCGGCTCTCACTTTAGAGTTTCTGGCCACGTTGGAGACAAGATTCCCGACCAAGACTTCGGAAGGAAGAATCAGATTCAGGCTCATTAATGTGAGACGTGAGTTCACTATGGCGGAATTCAATGGTATCCTCGAGCTCCCAAATCCTTCTCGGGACTACAATCTTAAGGACTACAAGGTGACAAGAACTTGGAGCTACTTCACCGGGAAAGTAGATCCTTCCGCCGCAGCACTTTCCGGGGCAAGCATCATCAACCCCATTTTCCGGATCATCCTCCGAGTCCTAGCCGCTACATTTTGGCCCAAGAAAGAGTTGAATAGGCCAACAAGGACGGAATTTGCATGCCTCCGAACCATACTATTTGAGGAGCCTGACCCATTGAATTTGGGGTATGAATGGTTACAATATGTGGAGAAGCAAGGGATGAAGTCAAAAGAAGTATGGTGTTGAAACTTGGTCAATCTCTTGGCGACCAATCTAGGGGTCGATGTCTCGCTCTACACGTCGTCCCGTGCTCAATTTCTCAATAGGAACTACTGGTTTAGCTCCGGCATCTTTACTCAGGTTCAGGGCGGGTATACTACCAAAGTTCAAGGCCGAAATGTAACGCCCACCTTATCAAGCTTGGAGCTGCTATACGTACCGAATTGGTATGAGTCATGGATGGGTCATGCATTCCCGTTAGAGCACAAGCCACAAGATGAGCCCTCACTAAGGCCATGTGAGTCACGGTTTGAGAGGGAGGAAGATGCTATGGAAGAAGATGTTGATGAGACTGAGGAAGCTACCGAGGCAAGTATGGAAGAGCTCGACATCGGGGAAGATGACCTCGACACTGAGATTCTGGGCAACAACATCTTCTTTAACGAGCCTACCCGGGTCGCTAACGACCACTTCGAGGCTTCTACCGAGGCTACTACCGAGGCACACAACTTCGGTAACGACCCCCCGCAGCCACCTACCGAGCCACCATCTTATGGTCTTATGCCCTACAATCCGGTAATTTTTCAAGACCATTTCCAGCCTCACAACAACTATCAACCACCTCCACAGCCTGCTTACACTAGATCGAGTATCCCGCCTCCATGGGTCGAAGATGTTTCTGCTCAAATGCAGCAGCTTAACCTTCTGCAGATACACATTCACCAGAGGATGGATAGGTGGGAGAGTGTCTATTCTGCTCGCATGGCGTTGGATGATGCGAGGCATCAGCAGAGGGAGGTGGATGATACAGAGCGCTGGAGGACGATGTATGACTTCATGGGGAACTTTGAGCACCAATTTGCACCACAACGTTGATTCAGTTTAAGAGTTGTTTTTTTTCTGCTTTCAAAATCTTGTAAGTTTTTCTTTTCTTTCTTTTTCTGTTCTTTTCTTCTGCTTATTTTTATTTCAATGGGGACATTGTAATTTTAATTATGGGGTAGGAAAGGGTAGAAAGCTTATTTTTAGTAGTTCTTTGTTTCATAAAAATCAAAAATCACAAAAAAATATGAAAAAATTTTGAAAATTCAAAAAAAAAGATTTTAAGAATTGATAGATACCCTTTTTCTTGTGGTTCTATGATAGTAGTTGCTAGCATGATCATATAATTCCTTGCAAGCATGTCTTTGATAGTATAGCCTGATTCTCAATTTGAAGTTGTTTTTATAGAGGAATAGCATTTGATGAAATTGAGAGTGTATAAATTTTAGCATAAGTGATGCAATCCAACAAAAATTTGACCTTGTGAGTTTTTTTGGCCTTATAGGGAGAACATCAATTATCCCTCTTCTTTTCTTGTGTGATTTACTCTCTATATGCATATTATCTCTTGGAACTGTGATGGTTATCCCTCTTTTTGAAGCCAATTTGAGCCTGAAGCCTTTTATTTTAGCTCCACAAAAATATTCCCTAGCCGAGATAAGCTTGACCCTATCCGGGGATTGAAACTTAGATTGGAGAGGTCTATTTTGTTGAGTGAAAGATGTTATAATTGGTTCGAAATCAAGGGTTGTTGGGAAGGGTAGATTGGAAGTCTCTTTTTTTTATTTTGTAAAAGAGATCTCTTGGTAAGAAAGGATGCACAAAAAGGAAGTTGGTTGTTGGAAGAAAAAAGAAGAAGAAAGTGTACACGATGAAGCTCGTTAACGACCCTGTTGGCTCGTTAACGAGGCAGCGCAAGAAAAAAAAAAGAAAAAAAGAGGATTTGAAAGAAATATAAGGAAAATGAAAAAAGAGATGTGCATAGTGTTTAAAGATAAGCCAGAGATTCTTTTTGAATTGTTTTATGAGACTTTCTAGGATATGTTGGGTGAGTGAAAGAAAAAGTGAATGAAGAGAAGTGAGTTTGGTATGTTCTTTTTGAGAGTTTTGTCAATGTGAGAGTTTTTAGGAGTCTTTGATTCCCAGATATTATTAGGATCACATAGCAAAAATATTTTCCACGCCTTATTGTTTTTACCAAGCCCCATTGCAACCCAACCGAATGGAAGCTTCTATGAAGTTTTTCATTGAGCCTAAGTTCTTCTTGATAATTTTTGCTTGTTTTGACAAGTCTTGGGTAGAGAGTTTTGTGATATAAGTTCCAATTTCTATGAGTTTAGGTTGGATTGTATTTGCTTATGTCTATTAAGTGTTCATATATGTGTGATGACGTTAATAGTCATTTGCTATTTTCTGCTATGTCTTGAAGTTGCTTTTAAGATGATGGCTATTTACTTGATGAGTATGGTTGTTTGGTTTTGATTAGTGTTTAGTGATTGCTTGAGGACAAGTAAGTCTAAGTATGGGGTATTTTGATATTCGTGTTTTTAGTATAGTTTTTAGTGTGTTTCTTAGTTTGTTTGGGTTTAGTTTTAGAATTAGTTTTTGTGTTTTTTGGATAAGTTTGCATTTTTTGTGAGAAGTATGGAAGCTACTCCGTTTTGTGTGTTTTTGGGGTTTTGAGCAGGAAGGAGCGCTTTTTGGCTGAATTGGAGTGCTATGGTGAAGGACGGAAGAATGTGAAGATAAGGAAGTCGAAAGTCCAAGCTTTAAGGAAGAGAAGAATCGAGGCCTAATCCCAGGCTCGTTAACGAGGCTATGAAGGGTCGTTAACGAGGGATAAAAGATAGAATTTTTGGATAGATTTTGTATTTCTATTGACCCTGTGCGAAAGTTGTTGATGATAATTCCATGTCGGTAGGATATTAAGTGGTTTTAGGGTTTTTAATTGATTTTTAGGTTGTTATATCTTATATCTTATATCTTGTTATCTTTTTAGAGTGAGTTTCTATCTTTTAGTTTTTTTAATAGATAGCTTTATTAGTATAAATACCCTTCTTTCTAGCCTAGAAGGGGAGAGTTGGAACAGGAGGTCAATTTATGTTAGGAGAGCCGAGTAGAGAGGAATTCTAGAGTGAAGAATAACGAGCCAAGGTTGATCGATAGAGAGAGAGAGATTTGGGTCGTTAGTCGGATTTGCTCGAGGTTTTGTTCTATATGTTCGGTTTCTTCTAAGGTTTGTAAGATGATAATTTTCTTATTAATTTGAATGCTTAGATGATAGTCGAAGTAATTTGAGATTGCAATTTGTTCGAAAGAGAAAGTTGTTAACTTGAAGGTTGATATTGTTTGATTATTTAAGTTTCGAGCTTTGGATCCAAAATAAGTAATTAGGTGAATTGATTTATGAGAATTAATTCATTTGCTTGCTAGTTAGCGAAAGTTGATAAATTTATCTATTTAAAGGCATGATATTTATCTTCTTATGAGTTTTTTGTTCATAGCTATGTTGTGGTAACCCTTGTCCTAGATTTTTATTCTCATTTGAGTTTTCTTTCTGTTATATTCGTTATCGAGATAGTTGCCTCGGTACCGAACTTGTGTTTTAGGTCATTAGAGTGTTTTCGTAGTGTTTCCCAGGTTCGTTAACGACCTTGTCAAAGTCGTTAACGAGGTTGGTCCTAGGTGTTTTGTGTTATTTTGCTTTGTTTTATTTTTAGCAGTTGATAAACAAACAACCGTGATTCCCGTGGAACGATCCTGACTTCGCTATACTCAGCGAGGTCATGACTTATAAATTTATTTGTTGTCAAGAAAACGTCCGGTCAACATAAGCGCATCACCTCCTACCACCAACTGCCTACTAAGACCTTTGTGGAGACTTGGGAGAGATTCTAGGAGATGCTTAGACAGTGCCCTGCCCATGGGCAACCACAATATGTACTCCAAGAAATCTTCTTCCAAGGGATTAATGCTGAAATGAAGAATCGCATCAACTTGCACACTGCTTGCGGTTTTATTGACATGGATCCCGATGAGGCATGGGAATTGCTCGACTAGTTGACAAATTATGATGCAATGTATGGCACACAGCAAGCCCAGCAACCTCATGCTACTTCTGCCTACATTAATTCTTGCAAGAATTAGACCAAACAAAGATGAAGTTGACCCTGAAGTGGAGCACCAATTCTTGCAAGACAAGATCAACCACCTAAAGAAGCAGGTATATTTTCTTAAATCATCTCCTTCTTGTCAAGAATGTGGGTCTGAATCCCATGCTACTTCGGCCTACACTAACTTGCAATAGGTACGTGCTTCTAAGGAATATGAAGAAGCTAACTATATGAGAGGCTCATATGGGAACCAAGCACATAATTCTTATGCAGGGAGGAATAGCAATCAGCCCACCTGGGGCAACTATGCACCCCCTCCACCGAACAAAAGACCCGCACCCTACAGACCTCTAGGTTATCAAGAGCCACCGTCATGGGTCCAAGGGCTACAAAAGGGTATTAGTGGAGTCCACAATAACATTGATGGAGTCCGTTCTGACCTAAAAGGTGTACATGTACAATTGGGAGAGATCGAAACATGGAGGGAAACCGTAAAATCCCAACTCAGGCAACTAGCTGCCCAAATTCCAAGACCTCAAGTTCACCTCCCAAGCCGTCCTGAAGAGAACCCAAGAGGACAAATTGCAGCCATACACCTCAAAACTGGGAAGGAGTTGCCAGATCGATCCAAGCATACAGATTCAAAGCATGACGACAAGGATAATGCATCGGACGAGCCCGTTACCGACCCCAGCAGGGTCAATATCGAGGCTCAACCACTCGATACCGAGGCTCCTTAACTCAGTACGAGCCATCCATGCCATGTAAGTCTTTTGAACCGAATTCTCAACTCATTACCGACCCTCCTAGGGTCGGTACCGATCCATCTACATCGGTCGACCTTCTTGTCGATTTGGTAGAGCCTCGATCCGGGTCTCTCTCTATCCCGAGTCCATCTTAAACTCTTCCTTTCCCGATTAAAATGTATAATGATGTCACGGAAGGAAAGTTTAGACGCTTTGTTAAAATTCTCCAGGGCTTAAATATTTCTATTCCATTTACTGAAGCCCTTATTGAAATGCCTGCCTATAATAAATTTTTAAAAGAGATTTGAGAAGGAAAAGATCAATTTCAGAGATGTCAAGTGAAGTCTGATCTATAAAAAGCTCACTGAAAAACTCGGTGATCCAGGTAAGTTTGCAATTACAATTGGTATTGGAACTCACCGTTTTAAAGCTCTATGTGATCTAGGTGTTAGTGCCATTTTATTACCATTATCTTTTTGGACCAAGGCTAACATGGGACCATGGAGCCTGTCGATATGAATCTCTTCATGGCAGACGGATCTTGTGTAAAAGCAACTGGAGTCGTGGAAAAAGTTCCTATCCAAGTTGGAAAAAAAATTGTTCCCAACGACTTCAATGTGCTCGATATGCAAAAATACCCTGTGGTGCCAATCATTCTAGGCAGGCCATTCTTAGCCACCCCAGGGGCACGTATAGATGTCATGAAAGGACTTCTCAAGTTTGATATTGGAGAAGAGAAGGTCGAATTTCATTTCAATCCGGACGTGAATGAGGTTGCTAGTTGTAGTACTGAGGAGCCTACCGACCCACCATGGTTTGGTACCAACCCCTCCGTGAGTACATAAACGGTAAAATTCAATGGTGACATGCCTAAAGAGAAGCCTACCGATCCACCATGGGTCGGTATCAACCCTTATCTGAAGGATCATAATGCATGGGGTGAATTCCAGCCCGTTATCAAAGATGTGACACGCTCAGCAGGGTCGGTAACGACCCCCTACACCTCAGTAACGACCCACTTCCTGAGAAGCCAAGGTAAGTCTTCTTGTTCTGATTCAGTCAATTATAGTCATGATCCTTTTTCTCATCCTTGTTTTACAGATCCTACTGTTAGGCTTGTGAAGGAGTCGAAACCTCTTTGGTTTTTGGATTTTTCTTACCCTTATGTAGGATTATCGAGCATACTTGTGGAAGACAGAGGACCACATCCCCTAGAAAGAAGCTTTGAAGCTTTTCCATCAAATTATGGGGTTTCTCTTGATCCTGACAAAGCTGGATGGAAGCCGCCCTGATCCGCCAAGGTAAGTTTGTCGGGCTAATGACGTTAAAAATAGCGCTTACGGGAGGCAACCCGCTTTTAGTTTTTGCTTTCTTAGATCTTTTTGCTATCTTTCTTTTGACTTGTTTTTAGGTTAGATTAGTGTAGTAGGGATAGAAGTTTTTCTAATGTGAGTCAGGTCCAAGAAGATGAAGTACTTACGGGAGGCAATACTCCTCAAGTGATCAATGGTTTCAACTAGTTTCAGTTTTATTTTGTGAGTTCCCTTTTCTTTTCCCTCTTTTTTTTCATGCTTTAAACAGTGAGGACACTGTTTGGTTTAAATATAGGGTGGGGAAAAGGAAACTCTGTTTTTGTGTCTTTGTTTGTGTTTTTAGGATTGATAATGTTCACTTAGATGCATGTCCTATGACATGATTTAACTTGCTTGATAATGTAATTCCTTTAGCATGTTTGGAGAGCTTTGCCTGAATCATGTTGAAAATTTGTTTTTATGTGGATATTTAGCATGTGATGAAATTGAGAACATGTGATCTTAGGTAGAAGTGACTGAAACCCAACAAAAATTGCTACCTTGTGAGTTATTTTTGGCCTTATAAGGAGAACATGAAGAATCCCTCTTCTTTTTATGTGTGATTTACTCTCCTTATGCATATTGTCTCTTATCATTGATATGGTTATCTATTTCTTGAAGCCTTTATGAGATATTAGTTCATTACATGTGAGATCATATGATGGAGAGCTTATTTCTTTAACCCATTTTTTTATCCTCTCTTTTTACCTACCTTAACATAATCCTCTTTTTGAAGCCAATTTGAGACTTTAAGCCTTTTATTTATAGCTCCACAAATTTATTCCTTAGCCGATGTTAGCTTGGCCCTATCCGGGGATTAGGACTTACTATTGGTTGTTATGATTTTGTTGAGTGAGTTGTTTGGTTCAAGTGTGGGTTAATATTGGGTTGGATAAAGTGAAAAGATCTTGCAGTCTGTCATGTAAAAGGAGTTTGGTTCTCTGAAAGCACTTACACAAGAAGTGGAAAGAAAAGAAAAAGAAGCAGAATTTGAACTCGTTACTGACTCTGGTAGGGTCGGTACTGAACCTCCCACAAAGAAAAAAAATGAAGATGAAAAAGGGAAAGTTGAAAAAAAGTGTTGCATAGTAAAAGTGTGCGTGAGCCAAATTTTCTTATTATTTTTGAGCAAGATTAGTTGGGAATTTTAAAAGGGGGTAAATGAGAGTTGAATTTGAGCATAATGTTTGAGAGAGTTTGGTATATTCCCGGATATTGTTATCACCACAACCAAAAGTTTTCCGCAACTTATTGTTATTACATACCTACAGGGTATGTCAACCCAAAGGCATAACCACAAACTCATAATGCCCATATCTTGTTCGAAAAAGCCATCTTGGGAATATGCCCTACCCGAATCCTCTATTGATGATAGCCCGCACTCAAGTCCACTTTTGAGAACATTGTACCCCCTTGCAATTGGTCTAACAAATCATCAATGCGACGCAGTGGGTACTTGTTCTTAGTGACTCGGTTCAGCTCCCGATAGTCAATGCACAATCGTAGGGAACCATCCTTTTCCCTCACAAACTACACCAGAGCTCACCACGATGATGCACTCGGCAAGCATACATTTTCTATAATAACTCCAACTGAGCCTTCAACTCCAACATGTTCTAAACCAAATGTTCCATAGAGATCTCATTCCTAAACTATTTGAGCATTTACGATGCATACATCCACCTAAACATCATCATTATTATCTGAAAGTGTCCCAAACACATCATGAAAGTTATCTTAGGGTTATCCTTATCACTAATTCACATTTAGTGATACCCAATTCATAGATTCACTTAAGAATGACATTTCTCTTAAAGATATTACAATAAATGATTGTTTCCAAGAAACGAATATTTACTCTTGATGTCATCCTAGATTTGCTCTTAGTAACTGCTACACCAACATTAAGTCACCATCCTTTATCACAAATGACATCGAACTTGCTTTAGTGACGACACCTCAGGACATATATAGTCACATTCTTATCTATTTCCTCCAATTGAATCTTCGACTCTCGCATCTTCAATATATAATATAGTAAGGTACTAATACTTATACACCTTAGTTATGACCCTTACTCTTCATCATCATTGTATTCTAGTCATTGTTATTATAGAGTCCTTGTTATCCTATATAGGAGTCATCGTTAATCTTATTTGACTTGGACATCCAAAAGTTCTACTTGATTTAATGAATGACACATATGCTTCAATCAACCAAAATCATTATCCAATAACTTGATTGATTTCACTAATCCTATATTTCTTTGAATAAATAACATTCCTTGGGCTCTCATTGGCTTTCACCATCCATTATCATTGTCACCATACATCCATGGATATTTTATCACCCATATCTCATTACTTATTTTATTCCTTAAAATTACATTAGCGTCCAACAAATATAGGTAGAGTGTGTTCCTCATTCCTGGTTCCTTATGTAAGCTAGGTAATTAAAATAGATTCTTCCAACCTCACTAGTCATTACAATGGTATAGTGAATCTATATCCCAACAATGTACTCTCATCAAAACAAAGAATTATGGTTAATTTAGACTAGAAACGTCTTTCCTCATTGTGGTACCTCATTAATCCTCCTACTTCAAACATCCTGGGAAGGTAGTTCCCAACTATACCTTCCAAAGTTATAATTCTGCTATTTATATGTATATTATCAATATGAACTCTCTTACCTTTGTTCTCTCAACTACTCACAACCATCCTTATGACTTGACCTTAAATGCTTGCGAAATTCGACAATATGCTTTTCACTAACTTTGTCATAAGTAACATCAATAGTAATTTTTGTTAATAATTGTATTGAGTCATTCCTTTGCCATCCTTTCTCTAAGAGACTCCTCACCATTTATTATGTTGTTGACCATTATCGTGTACATTCCAATACCTTCTCCATATAGTTCGTCGTAACATGATCTAAAAATCATTAACATCGTAACCTTCTCTGATAGCTTAATCTCAATATGATTGTATTCTTGCACGTCTGGTCTATCATAGTTTTCCTTAGAAAACTAAAACTCTAGTAATATTTATTATTTATTTCGTGAGTTCCACTGGTTTTCTCTTTAATCGATCATTAATTCAGTCTTAATGTTAACACATCGGCATTTCACATTACATCTCACACTTCTTCTTCTTATAGAGGCCTTAACCTTTCCTTTTCAATCCATTCTTGCAAACATTCACCAGTTATTCCACTTAAACATATACATCATCAAATATAAAAAACAAGGAGATGCTTAAGGGCTTCATTCCAATAGATGGTGGCATCTCGAAGTGTCCTTCTACCCAACAATGCCCAATGCATCCTCGGTAGAAAACATTGAAAGTTGAAAACTTCGATCGAATTTTTATTTTAATGTTGGACCTCGCATAATTTCGTTGGAAAGTTCATTGTGCCCTTGTTGTCAACCTGGCTCTGATACTAATTTGTAACACCCCGATTTTAAATATTGGAATGCTACTCGGTAGTAGACCTCATGTGAGTCCACTTAAGCTAGTCTGACAACAAATTTGCATTATGGATCTTGCAACAAAGGTACAACGAGAAAATAAGAAAAACATCCACCCCATAGATTGTTAAAACTGGAATTTAAAACCATTTATGCACCATCAAAGACTTCTAACCATTCATTTGTAAGCCCCTAACCTACCAAATACTCAAAGACATCATTAATCAACTACCTTGCAAAACAAATCCTGACTTCATCCTAGGATACGCCACGTCGAGAAAACCCACCATTATCTTGGAAAAGTTTCCTGATGCATGGTTCACATATGAGTTGAATCCTAAGAGAATAACAACGCCCCGAAGGGTTAGCTAACAATTATAATATGCACTAAACGGTAAACACAATATGTAACAACACAAAATTAGTTTAATAAAATACATAATAGTAATAGTAATAGAATTGTTCACATATAGTATATTCACAATAGTAGGCAAGCACCCAACAATTCTTATAATCATAAGACACACATAATAATACTTAAAGTCATACGATACATACTAACAATAGCACATCATTTCACTTTACTATCACCTCAATCACTTTTTGTCTCAATAATAGTTCAATCGCAACTCATCAATTCATAATCAATAATTTATCTCACAAGCATGGCATCCTCCAGCCTTACACGAGGTAGTGGACGGCGGCCTCTACCGTTTATCCGAACTACTCACACCCTAATCATTCACCTTCTTACCCCTGGTCAAGCCTCCTCGGGAGCACTTGCCAAAACATTTTATTATTGTTTTGAAGGGGCCTTCCTTGACATACAACTGAGTCAAGGATGTCTCCGTTTTTCCGAGTATCCCTGATCATAGACGTATCGTTTAGGTGCCAGTGTTTTGAAATCCAAATAAAATACAAAATAGTATTCATCTATTATATTTTCCAAAATAACGAATTACTTCCAAAAATACATATATAATATATAGGAATGAATCCTAAAATATAGCTCTGCACATCATATCTACACATCCAGCACACATCAAAACTGATAACTAAGTAAGTTTAGGTGACTTGCCTTGAATGAAGTTACGCACCCTAAAGGAATAAGCTGGAATCAACTAGTTGCCTAAAAACAAAAATAATACCTTTATAAGAAATAGTGGTCTAGCCAATTCAAGTAAACATTTTCAAAAAGGACTCAACCCGATTAATCCAAGAATTGTCTAAATATTAAAATACATACTCAATTTATTTCTTACTAAATTAATCATATAAATTCGAGCTTACTAATTAGCTTTAATAAATTTAATATATTCCAAGATTAAACTCTTGATCGACTTCAACTAAGATTCCATCATGTTTCTCCTAAATACACATGTATACATATATATACCATATTAAAACTCAACCACTAATCAAAAATCCAATCTTAGTACAAACTAGTGGTGATGTTTAATTATCTTATGGTACTTTTTCCCACACCATAGCCAATCCAAATGGGAACAATAACTAACATGAAACGATCACAATCCATTTTACTCGAATATCAACACATATATAAAACCGATTCTAGATTAATTAATCAACCTAACAATTGATCTCCTAGCTTAGTTTCCAAGAAAGACATGTATGCACCAAGGAAACATGGCCATGTTTGATGACTCACCAACATGGAATCCGAGATCAGGAACGGACAACCTATAGTCCGCGCACACGATGGTAATCCACCAAGGTTCCCTGCCGGGTAGAAGATGAAGCAGTGATCCACGACGGTCCCACATCGTTGAACGAGTCAATGGCTAACAACAACATTTGGCTAGGTGGCAAGGTGATATCCAATTGTTGCTTGCAAATGGAAATAGAATCTAGCAAACTTCTTGCTTGCAAGGAGGAAGGAGAAGGCGGCTAACGCGCACACACATACATAAGAGATAACATGGAGGTTCGGATGAGGTTAAAACAACATGTGGTTGAAGGGATTGGAAGTCACGTAAGAGGGTGTGAATTCCAAGGTGATATATACAAACAAAGGCAAAGTCAGCTTATGTAACTTAATTGAAGTGAAACTAATATAATATGGTTATATATGAAGGAATGATCGGATACTTGCATGTCATTATAAACGTATACATGTGTGGTGGCAATCCCGCACGTATATATATTACATGAAAGTCGGCCGTCTTCAAATCATTTATATAAATATAACATTAGAATTTCAAGACAAGTGCAATTGCATGCAATTGTTTTACGTACACAATTATTGTAATAAAGTCAGCCTATATATTTTAATATGTATTAACATGTACGTAGGTGTGTATATACATATGTATATGAATTGCACATATTAAACTAGTGATCCCGTAATTATTCCAAAATATAGTGTTATTATAAGTTTAATTAATATAGAAATTAACTAGGTAATGGAACTCTAACCGAAAAGATTATCCATGTATTTTACAAAGTGCCAGAAAAGCCTCAAAATAACTTATCAAATACTCTAATTAATTCACTCAACACGAAGTGAGCAAACCAAATTCAATTTTGGCCATCATTATAATAGAAATCAAATTAAAACCAGTGTTAGGAAAAACAAATTTCTATCCACAAACATAATAAACGGAAAATTTATTCAAAAGAATAGAAAATACCAGTTGCAGACCAATCAACTTCCTACAAATACGACAAGCGAGCATGGAATCAAACGTCTTTCTAAGAGATGTAAGCATCGATTGCTCTCTACACAAACAAAAGAAGGAATAAAAAAGGGGAAATTGTATCTAAACCCAAAATCCTAATTTATCACACAACCTCAAACTAATTTATAAAAGTTATAATCCACTCTTGTAAATCTTTCTTCTTTTCTTCCAAATGAGGACATGAAAAGCCCGAAAAACTAAGAATGTCGCCTTCTCATCTTCCTTCTTCTCACTAAACATCGTCGTTGTCATTCTAAGCCTGGATAGAGGGGTAAGCAATTTTCATTATCTAAGGATATTTTTTAAAAGAAAAATAAAAAATGAGGGAAAAAATGTCATTTACAATGGTTAACAGAGGAGTAACGGATTTTTTCAAATTAGGTGGTCAAATGCAATATTATTAGAAATAAGGGTGGTTAAGTGTAGAAAAAAATACGGGGTGATCAAAAGCAACAATTGCAAATTAAAGGGTGGTTAAGTGCAACTTCCTTTTAAATAAATCTATCTATCTTTCTACCATCCTCACCAAAATTCCATGTGGGGCCCCGACCGTTGAATTCGCCCACTTACATCTTCCCCCACACAAATCATCCAGCCTACACTGAGTTTGGCCCATCAATCTTGTTTATCACCATTATCCCATTAGTGTATAAATCTCCTCCAATCATAACATTAAATACATGAAATATTCAAAAACAATATTTAATTAAATAAATATAGAATATGCAAATTATAAATGAATACGACCTAAATTAATATGCAACTAGACTCCTAATATATGTATGAATTAAACATTATCAAATTCCCTCAAGCTTCAACCTTGCTTGTTCTCAAGCAAGAACTAGATTCAATTTCCACAAGAAAAAAAAGCAGTCTCGACCAAAAAACTCTCTTTATGAAGAAATTTTTTGCCTACTATTAAGCAACTCGATCTTTCAATTTGTATTCCTGCCAGGGTGGCCATGGGAGATCCTCTGCTTGCACCGACGGTAGTCATTGGTCGCAATTTACACAATATGGTTTGGTTCTTGACAATATTGGTGTGAATCCAAAGGAGAGGTCCCGAAGATTAAGAAAACATGGAAGGAGATGGTGGGTGATAATGGTGATAGGGGGATTGTCCTTGAAAATGAGTTCCTTGATGGAAAGATAGTCATGTCCTTCCCCGAAGGAGAAGGTGGAGATTCAGTTTTTCATATTGATACTGAAGTTCTTCAAGCGCTAGCATTGGTGTGGAAATCCGAACTGATCGTAAAGACTTTGGGAAATATCGTGCCACATGCAATTATGGAGAAAAAACACAAGGAGATGTGGCAACCAGGAGGTTAAATGATGGTGGTGGATACTCCAAATGGATATTACGTAATAAAGTTTGATGCGGAAGGTGACTACTTCAAAGCTCTTACAAGTGGCCCCTGGATGTACTTTGGACATTACTTAATCGTTCGTCAATGGAGCCCGAAGTTCAATCCGTTTACTGATCTCATCCCAACTACGCCTACTTACGTTCATATCTTAGGATTACCAATGATTCTTTCTGAGGAAAAAATTCTATATCTCCTAGTTGTAGAGGTTGGTCGATTGATTAAAGTTGATCAAAAAATGATGTTATCTAATAGATGTCGATTTGCTAGGGTTTGTGTTGAAGTTGATCTCAAAAAGCCCCTTAAAGGTTCAATCACAATTAATGGGAGCCGGTTTCATGTTGAATATGAAGGTCATCAATTAATATGCTTGAAATGTGGTCATTATGGTCACCTCTCTAATAGATGTTCTCCAATTAGCCCAAGCATAAGTATAGAGAAGACAAGCAACAACAATGGAGAGCCGTCACCACCGACCACCAATGCAATAATCAAGGTTTGCCTTGTGGATGGGGTTCCAAGGTATGGGGAGTGGAACATTGTTTCTTGTCGTCGGCATAACCAAAAAGGAAACAAATCAGAATAGTACTTAATTGTCAAAGGAAGAAAATCATTTCTCTATGCTTGAAAAGGATTTGCAAGCTAAGGAGGCTTCAAATAAGGAGACTACTTAGTCTACATCCCTTGAAAAGGGGAAGCCAATCATTCAAGAGTCAATCTCGGAACATCAAAGTAAAGAAAGAACTAGCAGGATAAACTTGCTAAAGAAGAAATTAGAAAGAGGATGATTCAAACTGAACTGGCAAAATTTGAAAAGGGTACTTCATCGACATAGAAGAAAATTCATGAGAAAAGAGCTCCTCAAAAAAGTGGGCCCAATCCGGACCCGAAGAAAAGCGATAATGGACCGAAAGCTAAAAGGTGATTAAACGGGCCTGGGCTATGTTGGAGAAACCTCTAACATTCAATTCGAAGATAAAATCCTCCTTCCGCTATCATCGATCAACCTAATCAAAACACTCAAGGAGAACTAATGAGTCAACTATAAACATTAGTGATAAAGTTATGTCCGAAGGTGAGACGACTGCCAGTGCCATGGGTTCCCATGGGAATCAATAATCAGATTTTTCGTATCTCTCTTCATTACATACCGTTTATTATGAATTATTTACTTTGGAATTGTTTTCGAGCTGGTAAGCATGGCTTCCGACGGGCCATTAGATATATGGTCTGACATTTTGCTATTAACCTTTTAGTTGTCTTTGAGCCCATGGTTTCAAGTGATCAATCGAGGGAAATTTGTAAGAGATTAGGTTTCATCGATTATGCCCGGGTTGAGGCCCTTAGACGCTTCAGTGGAGTATGGTTGCTTTGGAGAGAGGAGTGTGTCAATGTACAAAGTTTGAAACTGGGTTCTCACTTTTGTTCATGATCTTATCTTGGATGGGACGTCCCATCAACACTTGATTGTGGTCTATGCCCCTCCAACCTCGAGTCGTCAAAAGAACTTTTGGAGAGATATTAAAGCTGAGGTTGAATGTATCTCGAAACCTCTTTTGATTAACGGAGACTTCAACTGTATTTTGCATTCCTCGGAAAAGATAGGTGGTTCGGAACGCCTCTCGGAAGACTCTAATAAATTCAACCAGTTTGCGGATATGAATGGCCTTATTGGTCTCGGCTTTATGGTCAGCCTCATACTTGGTCATCGGAGAATTCTGCTAGAACTTTTGTGGCGAAACGACTCAATCGCGTCTTCACCAATATTACTACTTGCCTTTTATGGCACAATGCCGACATCACTTACATGCCTAAGTTTTTGTCGGACCACACGCCCTTGCTTCTCTGTTTGGATCTTTAAGCGTGGATAAGATTTGTCGTCCGTTCCATTTTTAAGCGGCTTTGATCTCCGACCCGGATTTCTTGAGATTTCTTCATGATTCTTGGCTAGATAACCTTGATACTTCGATTGCTTCGGGGATATGCGAAAAAAACTTATGTGTTGGAACAAACACGTCTTTGGCCATTTCCAAAGTAGGACATGGGAGTTGCTATCCTAGATTGATGAAATCCAAAAAATAACCAGTCTTAAACATTCTGATGAGTGGATAGAGGAAGAGAAATCGATGCAAACAGAGTTTGCATAATCATGGAATTAAGGATGAAAAAGTTGAGAGTCCAATGGCTACAAGCGGGTGACCATAACACGAAGTTTTTCCATGCCTCGAAAATTATCCATAGGAGATAGAATCATGTCGATGCTCTCCAGGATATTAATGGTAATCTAGTTACATAGAAGGCTGCTTTGGAAGAGCACACCATTGGTTATTTTTCTCAGTTAGACGGGGCCTAGCCATGGAATATGCCTCTTGCTAATTTCTTACGTGGTGGATTTCCCATCCTTTCCCGGGAACTTTGGAATGATCTTGTTAAGTCAATTGGTGAGGATGAAATTGTGGGTTCTATCAGAAAGATGGGTACGCTGAAGTCACTCAAAATTGAAGAATTTCGTCCACTTTTATATTAAAAGTGCTTGGATAGCGTCTTCATTGGGATTTTATTTTGGACATCCTCTCGGATGCTGGTTTTTCTAACTCTTGGATTAACTTGATAAGAGAGTGTATTTCGTCTACTACCATGAAGATCCTTTAGAATGGAGAGATGAATAATATGTTTACGCCAGAGAGAGGAGTTAGACAAGGAGATCCAATTTCTTCTTATCTCTTTGTTCTATGCATTGAACATCTTAGTTACTTGATTAATCACTTGGTAATGTTGAATATTTGGAAACCCATCCGTTTATCAAGGAATGGTCCGGAAATCTCCCATGTTTTATTTGCAGACGACATCAATCTCTTTGTGAAAGCCTTTGACGATCAAATGCTTGTGATTAAGAAATGCCTTGATAACTTGTGTGATGCCTCGGGACTAAAAATCAATCCTACCAAATCTAACTTACACATCTCATATAACGTCTCTTCGTACCTTACTGGAGAGATTCAAAAAATTAGTGGGTTTCAAGACACTTCTAATCTTGTTCTTACATGGGAATGCCAATTTTTCTTGACCAATTTAAAGCCGAGACATTCGTGCCACTTCTTGAGAAGATTTCCTCACAACTAAATGGTTGGAAAGGGCGTTTTTTGTGTATTGTTGGCCTAGCTACCTTTGCGAAGTATGTGTTGTCTTCTCTTCTAGTCTACTCCATGGCCAAGGTTGTCTTCACGAATGAGATTTGTAGTAATATTGATGCCATGACCCAATAATTTATTTGGGGTGGACCACATATTAATAGAAGTCTTTATGTTGTGAGTTAGGACGAGATTTGTAAACCGAAGTTATGTGGTGGTCTTGAAATGCCCCTATTGAGAAGCATCAATCTTGCTATGATAGGAAAGCTCAATTGGCGCTTTCTCATGACTTAGAATAGCCTCTGGATTGATGTCTTTCGATCTAAATATGTGCGTGAATCCCTTTGCGATAAAGCAAACCCCTCTTATGTGTGGAGAAGTCTCAATAAAGGGGTGGATAAAGTTATTATTCCGGGCTCCCGAAGGATTGTTCGTTCGGGGCGTCATTCTTGCTTCTGGATTGACCTCTGGCTGCTTCTCTATAGCTTGGCGGTTGTGGAGCTTTCACCTATATCCAACGTGGATCATGTGAAAGTGGTGAGAGATTTTTAGTTAGAGGATTGTGGTTGGATTTGGGAGTGTTTTGTTGACCACATGACGAGCTTCTACCTACTAAAAATTGTAGTTGTCACCCTTGTGAATGAGGAAGGTTTTGTGGATACTCTCAGTTGGGCTCACTCTAGCTGTGTGGCTACATTGTCAGTAGTGCATTCAAAATGGTGCATGGTGGGCTTCATGAGAATTGCGTGGATAGGTTGGTGCAAGAGACCATTTTGGAGCTTAAAGTTCTAGAGAAAGTTAAAAAAATTGGCAAGTGATTACATGTGTAATCTTGACTAATTCTGAACGGCACATACTTCATTTTGTGTGTTTTTCTATTTGTGGGATTTGTGGGAAGATGGGTGAGTCTTTATGCCATTTGCTTTGTGACTGTGCGGATACCAAGGATTATTGAAGCACTCTTGAGCCTCTTATTGAAGGGACGTGTTCTTTAACACTAATTTCACTATTGGGTACCGTCTTGATATCTCTTGTCATACGAAGTATTATGATGGTATCCCTTGGTTTGATATCTTTTCCACCGCTATTTGGTGGATTTGGAAATGGAGGAATAAATATGTTTTTGGTGATGATGTTTTTGCAGGCAATAAAAGAGAGTTTATCATTAGACAAGGTGTGGATTATCATAGAGCTAATATCTCTCCCTCGTATGCAAATCAATGGATAGAGTGTTATGTTGCTTGGGAGCGGCTTCAAGAAAGTTGGATGAAGATCAACATGGACGAGTTAGTCAAATATGCGGATTAGGAGCTGTAGGGGGAGTTATTCGTGACAGTGATGGTCGGTGGCAGGTTGGTTTGTTTTACATGGTCTCTATCTTGCTTGGAATAGGGGATACAGGAGAATCACTCTAGAATTGGACTCACCGGTAGTGGACGTTTTACTAGAGAGGTTCGTGGATCACTATCACCCCTCTACAACTTGGTGTCTCAATGCTAGGGCTACTTAAGAAGCGAATATGATTGCTAACTTTCTCGCTTCATTTGATTTCTTTTTCAACTAAGGTCTTTTTGTATTGTGTGACCCACCTCATGATGTTTATCTAGTCTTGTTGATGATGTTAAAGGTGGGGCTATCCCCCGTTTGACTTAGCCCTCTTATTTCATATTAATAAAATCCCCCTTGAGAGGATAGAGAGTGTCGTCTCTCTTTCTACCAAAAAAAAAGAAAGGCGCCTCAACCCGTCATAAAATCAAGCATGTCTATGAGTGTTTAGATCTTATAAACACATCATCAAAGCAAATAAATAACCATCAAAGAGACTAACAAGTTATCCACCTTGGACTTCACTAGGAAAATATAAGAATAAATCTCGCTCATGTGTTTAGGGGTATGTGTTTCGCTCAGTCTCAAATCTGAATGCTAAACTATCATAGGCTTGCATCTGCGTCCTAAATGTCCACCACTAGAAACCAAGTACTGACATGAATCTGGATGTCTTTTATTGGGTTGTAATGGGCCAAGGTATGGAGAAGAAGGTCAGTAAATATTTTGGTCATGCGGTACTAAATTAGGGAAATAGAATTAAAAAAATTAACCACCAAGCTTAAGAATTTTCTTTCCAAACCAATTCTTTTCAACACAACACCCATTATTTTCATCATTTTAGCTCATCTTTTTTTCCCTTTCTCTTCATATTTCTCTCTTTCAAATTTTCGTTCAAGCATTATTTTTTTCTTAAACATTTTTCCTTGTAAACTTTTGCTCTGACTTTCTCTTTTTTTATTTTTCTTTCATCTTCATTTATTTCAAAAAGGTATAATAATACATGTAGCTCCCCCAAGCATGGCTCACATCCATGATGTTCGTGTTTTTAGTATAGTTTGAGGTGTTTTTCTTAAGTTGTTTAGCTTAGTTTTACTGAGTTTTAGTGCTTGTTTTATGTGTTTTTTGGATAAGTTTACATATTTAGTGAAAAGCATGGAATCTACTCCGTTTTTGTGTTTTGTATAGGTTTTCAAAGCGAAAAAGAGCATTCCGAAGGAGTTGAGGTCGAGAGATTGATGGTGGAGCATGTGGAAGAGAAGAAGAGAAGAAGACGCTTTGAAGGTCCCGTAGAATCCAAAAGGAGCTATGCAAAGTGTACAAAAGAACCAAAACAGAGAGCTCATTACCGATCTGTGAGGGTCGGTACCGAGCTGTGCAACAGAGTTTGTTAAAGAAATTTAGTAAAGAGTCCTACCGACCCTGTGCAAGTCGACACCGAGGTGGCCTATGTCGGTAGGTGGCGCCGACTTTCAGTTTTTATATCTTTTATCTCGCAATCTTTTTAGTTAGGAAAGTTTCTATCTTGTAGGACTCTTGTTAGATAGTTTCGATCTCTTAGTATAAATGCCTTGTTTTAGTCTAGTTTGAGAGGGGATTTTACTTTTGGGCGATAATTAAGATGATCGATTGGAGACACAAGAGAGAGAGAGAGAGAGAGAGAGAGAGAGAGAGAGAACCGACTCTTTGTTTTGCTCTCTATTTTTGAGTTTTACATTGTGTGTGAAGACGAGTTTTGATTTTAATACAAGTAAGCTTTTGTTTGTTCTATTTCAATGTTCTCATTCAATTTAATTGCTTGTTTTGTTTTGATCATGAGTGAGTAGTTCGTTTTTCTAGGGTCGGGGTTGAAAATCCATCATAGTTATGCATGGTTGAATGTGTGTGATGAATGTTTGATTGCCTTCTATCCTTTATCTACTTGTTTTGTGCGTATACTTAGACGAAAGTCAAGGTAATTCGAGTTTATCAGTTGATCGAAAGATAAAGTTATAACCTTGAATGTTGATATTGTTCGATAACGAAAGTTTCGAGCTCTGGATCAAAAATAAGTAGATAGTGAATTGACTTGTGAAAATTGATTGATTTGCTTGCTTGAATCAACAAAAATTGATAGCTTTATCCTTGAGGCTTATTATTTATCCTTCACACTATTTCGTATGCATGATTATGTCGTGGTAAACCCTTATCCTAGATATTTCACCATTTGAATTACCTTCGTTTTTAATCTGTCCTGACTTGTTACCGAGGGTTACATGTCGGTATCGAGCCTGCAGTTAGTTTGTGTTAATTGCTTTGTTCGTAGTCAAACCCAGCATCGTTACCGACCTTGACAAGGTCGATACCGAGGCTGTCGTAGCTTGTTTTTATTGTCGTCTCTGTTTTGCTTTGTTTCTTTGTTTATAGTTTAGTAATCAAACAATCTTTTCTTCCCGTGGACGATCCCGATCTCCTTATACTCAGTGGGGTCTTGACTACAAATTTATTTGTTGTTAAGTAAATCCCTATCAACAAATTGGCGCCGTTGCCAGGGAAGCAACAATGCTTGTTTGATTACTCGTGGGTTTGGGAATAGCCCGACCCTGTTTTTATTTCTAACTTTGTTTTCTTTTGTTTGTTTTCTCAGCTTATGCCAGCAAGGCGACGCCGAATTGAATTTGATCTCACCGATTATTATTCTAAACCCGAACACGTCCTTCATTGCAAAAGACGAGGAAATCAAGCCATGGCCATGACACCTAAAGAGATGGCACAACAAATGGCTGAGCTCCAGAGGCAGCTCGAGGCCTCACAACTTGAAAAAACCTCTCTACAGGAGCAACTCAATGCCTATCCAAGGAATGCTAAACAGTATATGCATCCAGAACAAAGGGTGTCGTAGTCCGCTAATGGGCTTCCGAGGATAGAGAAAACTTTTGAGATTAAGTCTCAATTCATATCCTTAATTAAATGGGCTCAGTTTGAAGGGAAACCAACTCAGTGCCCTATGGAACATTTTAAAAAATTTCTTGATTTATGTGACACTATTGTTGCTGAAGGTGTCTCTTTAGAATTTGTTTTGTTAGAAGCTTTCAGGTGGTCTCTTACAGGAATGGCCCTGAGCTGGTTAGAGAGCTTACCTCCTAAGTCCATCAGGACTTGGAAGGCTTTGTATCATCAATTTTTAACAAAGTTCTTCCCTCCTACTAAGGCAACCTAGTTAAGAAAACGTATCACCTTCTACCACCAGCTGCCTAACGAGACCTTTGTGGAGACGTGGGAAAGATTCAAGGAGATGCTCAGACAGTCCCCTACTCATGGGCAACCACCATATATGCTCCAAGAAATCTTCTTTCAAGGGATTAATGTTGACACAAAGAACCGCATCAATATGCACACTGTTTGCGATTTTATTGAGATGGATCCCACTGCTTCATGGGAGTTGCTGGACAAATTGACCAATTACGATGCCATGCATGGGACCCAGCAGACCTCCCAGCCTCAAAAACGTCTCTACATACCAAATAAAGATGAAGTTCATCCCGAATTCAAAAATAAATTTTTACAAGATGAGATCAATCGCCTGATGAAACGGGTAAGTTTTCTGAAAACCTCTCATCATTGTCAAGAATGCGGCTCTCAACGCCATAGTACTTCTGCTTGCACTAACATTGAGCAGGTAAGAGCCACTGAGATATACGCTGAAATAAATTATATGAGAGGACAGTACAGAAATGCTCCTGCTAATTATGACAGGCCAAACAATTATCCGACTTGGGGAAATCAAAATCAAAATCAGAATTATATAGCCCCTCCTCTAGATAGATGGCCCGCACCTTATAGACCCCCAAGCTATCACGAGCCACCATCCTGGGTGCAAGGACTTCATGAAGGGATCAATGGAGTGAAGAATGAAATCAATGGAGTCCAAGCTAACCTCAATAATCAAATGAAAAGGTGGGGAAAGTTCGAGAACTGGAAGAAGAGCGTTGACTCACAACTAGGGAACCTAGCGGCATAAATTCCGAGACTGCAAGGGCAACTCCAAGGCCGCCCCAACCAGAACCCTAGAGGACAAATACCAGCCGTATACCTCCGAAGCGGAAAGACACTACCATATCATGCTGAGGCCAAGGAAAAAGACCCCGATACCAAAGAAGATGCCACGACCAAGATCGATAACGTGCCAAAAAGGGTCGTTATCGAGCCTAACACCCTCGGTACCGATGCTCCAAAGCTCGTTACCGACCCCAACTCAGGTAAGTTCTCTACACCGAGCCACTCCCTTAGTCCTATGCTCGATACCGACTCCACCAGGGTCGGTACCGAACCTTCTGCAGTACCAATCGACCGATTGTCAATTCGGTAGCACCACCTCTCGAGCCCGCTTTGGTTCTGAGATTGGTGAAGTCTCTCCCCTTTCCTACTAAGAAGTCTAAGGACTCAACCGAAGGCAAGTTTAAGCGTTTCGTTAAGATTCTTCAAGGCTTAAATATTTCTATACCATTCGCTGAGGCCCTAAGCAAAATGTCGACTTACACCAAATTCTTGAAAGACATTCTTAGCAGGAAACGGTCGATGTCAGAGTTGACATCAACCGTTGAATCGTGAACGACTCTTGAAAGACATTCTAGTGTAAAGGCTACTAGAGTCGTTCACGATTTCCCCGTTCAAGTGGGCAAATTCTTCACACCAAACGAATTTATTGTTCTTGATACGCCTGAAGACCCTCTATTACCCATCATTCTAGGCAGACCATTCCTTTCCACAACAGGTGCTCGAGTCGATGTTTGGAAGCGACTCCTCACCTTTGACATTGGGGAAGAGCGGGTCGAGTTTAGTCTCAATCAAGCTGCTAATGACACAACCGCATCCTCAAAGATCGAGACATGCCATCCAGAGCCAGACATTGCTAAGCCACAAGTTTCCTTCCCAAGCAACAATGGATACAAGAGCAGCACTGAGCCAGCTACCGACTCCCCTTGGGTCGGTACCAGGCCCTTCATACAGCAATATGATGAGGGAGGCACATTCTAGCACGATACCGAGGGAGGCCTTGCTGTAGACTGGTAGGTAACGACCTCAACCGCCTCGGTACCAGTGCCCTCGCTGACTGATCAAGGTAAGTGTTCCAACTCTAGTTTCACTATCATTGGTTATAATCCTTCCTTGTATCATATTCCTACACCATACCCTACTATTCAAACTATAGATGAGTCAAAACCCTTTTGGTTCTCGGACTCTACTAACCCTTGTGTAGGAATACCAAGCATATTGTTAGAGGATCAAGGACCAAATTTAGTGTGAATGAACAACAATGCCTTTTCGTCTATGTATGGGGTCTTCCACGATCCCGATAAAGCTGAAACGAAGCCACCTTGAGTAAGCCAAGGTAAGTTAGTCGGACTAACGACGTTAAAAATAATTCTTACGGGAGGTAACCCGGTTTAGTTTTGCTTTCTTTTTATAGTCCTTTTTCTTAGCTTTATTTTGAGTTTATTTTAGTAGAATAGAAGTTTGCGGAATAGGATATTTTTGGGCTAACATGTCACAGAAGTCGGCACGATAACGACGCTAGAAAAGAGTCGCGCTAGGTTCGGTACCGAGATGTGAGGGTCGGTACCGACCTGCGATAAACCCAAATTCAAAACACACGGCAAGTAAGTGCTTCTAACCTAAAAACTGATCCCTACCCTTGCCATTCTTTTCCATGCCGCCCTTCTCAAATCCCTACAAACCCTCTCAAGCCAACGAACCCGCAACAATCCTCACCACTCTCTCGAGATCTAGCCGTTCTCACCCTGTAATTCCACGCATTGCACTCGATCCATTCACCCCCCAATCTCGCACCCTTTTCAATACCGAGCAACACTTTGTTTGTTCATTCTCGAAGCCCTACGCCCTCATTACTCTTGCAAACCAATTTTTGTTCTTCAAATTCACAAGACTACGGTATGGTTTCTTGACCCTAAACTCTTTTCTTGAAGATTCATGGTACTTTTGGGTAGTTTTCGTATCTAGATCTATGTGTAAATCCGAAATTGCATGTGCTTATTGCATCGTGCCTTCTTGCCTTTATATTGGTGCTTAATCTTGTTTGATTTTCGGTTCCTCATGCTTGATTTGCAATGAATTTCGATTCTAGAAAAGAATGAAGTAATTTGTTCTTGATTTGCATGATTTTCACCATAAATTTGACAATTTTTGGCATAATTGAATAGAGATTTGAGTAAGTATGGGGTTGCAAGTACTTGATTGTGTGGTTTTTATGTGGAATCTTGCTTGAATTTTGCTAATTGTCAAATTTTTGGGGGTTAGAGATTCGGAAATTCCATGTGTATTGTTCTCGCACCAGGCTCCTTACCGACCTGAGAGGGTCGGTACCGAGCTGTGATCTGCCAAAACCAAAACTAAACCCAGAGACCTCGATACCGACCCTGAAGGCTCGGTACCGAGGTCGATCGAGGCTATTCTTAAATGCAAGTATGGGGTTTCTTGTTGGTTTGAGTTGATTTTACCTTGGTTATTTATGGCATTTCAGGTACTAAATGGCAAGCTCAAGCAGAGCCAACTCAACGGCAGGCAAGAAGCGGAGGACCAAAAGATCTCCATCTCCTCCGAGAATGAACAAGGTCATCTTGCCGACTAGGGAGCAACTAATGATGTTCAATTCTGTCATCGAAAGGACCATCTTACAAGATGGTTTTCAAGATCAAGTGCAAAGTCCTCAGGCATCTATGAGGATGTGCAACATGCATTCTCGGTGTGCCACATCTCCTCAAAAAGGAAGATGTCCCTCATTATCCAGCTCTCACCTCAGAGTTCATAGCCACTCTCCGCATCAGCTTTAACTCCAAGACATCTACAGGAAGGAACAGGTTTCGGTTAGGCAACGCTAATCATGAGTTCAACATGAAAGAGTTCAACTGACTCCTAGAATTCCCTAACCACTCCCGAGATTACAAGGCACCTGATGAATTCAAGGTCACAGATACTTGGAGCAACATTTCTGGAGAAGTCAATCCGACCGCACCGGCACTTCCAGGGGCGCACATCATCAACCCCATTTTTAGGATCATTCTTAGAGTTTTGGGTGCAACCATTTGGCCCAAAACGGAGATTTCTAGGCCGACAAGGAGGGGGCTAGGATGCTTCTGTACCATTGTCTTTGAGGACCCCGCCCCTATGAACTTCGGGTTTGAATGGTTGAAGTATGTAGAGAGACACAGGGCCACTTCACAAGGCGTTTATTGTGGCAACTTGGTCAGCCTCTTAGCAATGGATCTCAACGTCGACCTCTCACGCTACAATGCACTCATTCTCCAGAAGCTGAACACGAAATACTGGTTGTCTTCTGGCATTTTTCAGAGACATGCGGGGGGAGTCGCTACCACGGTTCTTGGACAAACCGTGGTAATTACTCGGGACAAGTTGGAGTTGTTGCATGCGCCTAATTGGTATGAAGCATGGAAGTCTCAGCCATTCACCTTGGCCAAGAAGCCTCAAGACGAGCCGACATTGCGGGAATTTGAGACAAGGTACGAGCGTGAGGAGGCCGCCACGGAAGAGGACGAGCAAGCCCTTGCGACAAGGCTCGGTACCGAGGGCAATCAGGTCGGTACCGATGCCCCAAAATAGAACACCAACCTCGGTACCGAGCATCCTGACCTCGGTATCGAGTACTTCGAGGCTAGCACCAAGGCATTTCATTTCGACACCGAGCCTGCTCATCATCCCACCGAGCCACCATCATTCGGTGTAGTACCTTACGTCCCCTTTGTCCAGCACAACCACTACCAGTAGCACACCCATTACCAGCAGCTTCCCCAAGCCGACTACGACGATTCTGATGCTCCTTAGTGGGCTCAAGATTTGTCTTCCTAGATGCAGCAGCTGAATTTGCAGCATTCTCAGTTCCACCAACGGATGAATCATTGGCAAGATGTATATTCAGCTCGCATGGCACTTGAGGATGCACGATAGCAGAGGGCTGACGCTCGCTAGAGGATGATGGAGCAGCATGTAACAGTTGATGAAGAACACTGGCGGACAATGTATCAGTTTATGGGCAACTTTGAGCACTACTTCCCACCACCACCTCAATGATGATCTTGCTTTCCAAGATGTTCCCTTTGCTTCAACAATTTCTTTGTGAGTCTTTCTTTTCCCTATCTTTTCTTATGCTTTGCTTTATTTTTACAGTGAGGACACTGTAATCTTTAAGTATGGGGTAGGGAGGGAAAAGAAAGCTTGTTTGTCTTTGTGTGTTTTCATGTTCTTACTTCAGTTTGTTTTTCTAATATTTGTTTTAATTGTTTTTGTTTTCTTAATCAAAAATCAAATCACAAAAAAAATTAAAAATTTTCAAATTTTCAAATTCAAAAAAAAAAGATTTTAGAACAGATGAGTACCCTTGATCTTTTGGTTCTATGATAGCTTTTACTTTACATGACCATGTAATGTCCTTTTAGTATGTTCTTGATAGTATAGCCTAAGTCTTATGATGAAATGAATTGTTTTTATGGTGAATTAGCATATGATGAAATTGAGCATGTATAACTGTTAGCATGAGTAGTTGCAATCCAACAACAAAATTGACCTTGTGAGCTCTTAATTTTAGCCTTGATTTTTCATGTGTGGTTTGCTCTCTATATGTATATTATCTCTTGGAATTGTGATCAATGTTCTTAAAAACGCTAGGTGGATGTTGGGCGGATAGGGACCGCCTAGCGCCTAGACGGCCTGAACGGTGGCCTAGGCGGTCCTAGACGGGTGCTTAGGCGGTCTGGACGGCTAGGCGGGTTAGGACCTTCCAGCGCCTAGGCGGGGCCTAGAAGGGATTTTTAGAATAGTGATTGTGATGGTTATCTATTTCTCAAGATCTGTATGAGATTTTTTAGTTCATTACTTGTGAAAGTCATGTGATAGAGAATTTATTTTTCATAAAGCCCTATTAATCCATATCCACCCTTATATTTGAGCTTAAGCCTTTTATTTGTTGCTCCACAAAATCATCCCTAGCCGAGATAAGCTTGACCCTATCCGGGGATTAGGACTTAGTTGGAAAGGAACTGCTTTTGTTGAGTGCAAAGATATTTGTTGGTTCAAAATTTTAGGTTTGGGTGGGGTAGATTGGAAGTCTCTTGTTTCAATTATGTAAAAAGATCTCTTGGTTAAAAGAATGCACAAAGGAAGATAGGAATATCAATCGATACCAGCCTATGTGGGCTTGGTACCGAAGTTTTCAAGGAAGGTAAATGAAGGAACTTCAAGCTCGATACCGACCCTCTCAGGTCGGTACCGAGGCATGCGTTGAGAAAAAAATGCAGAAAGAAAAAAGGAGAAGAAATAAGGAATAAAGAGGAAGATGTGCAAGTGTTCAAAAGTTTAAAACCAAGAGTTTCTTTATGTTTTTATGAGGCTTTCTAGGATTTAATAGGTGAGTGAGAGAGGAAGTACGTGATAAGAAAAGTGTGTTTGGTAATTCTTCTATGAAGTTTTTGATGTTGTGTGAGTTTTTAGGAGTCTTTGATTCCCGGATATTATTAGCACCACATGACCAAAATATTTCCACACCTTAATGTTTATACCAAGCCCCATTACAACCCGGCCGAATGGAAGCTTCTATGAAGTTTTTCATTGAGCCTAAGTTCTATTGATGATTTTTTCTTGTCTTGACAAATTCTTGGTGGAGAGTTTGGTGATATAAGTTCCAATTTCTATGAGTTTTTGCATATAAGATTGAGCTGAGAGATGAATTTATAAGCCCAAACACATGAGAGTCGAGTGAAACACGTTTACCCTTGGAGAGGTTGGATTGTGGTTGCTTATATCTATTGGTATATATATATGTATGTGTGATGACGTTAAGAGTCATTTGCTATTTTACTATACTTTGAAGTTGCTTTTTAGATAAGGGCTACTACTTGATGAGCATATTGATTGGTTTTGGTTTATGTCTAGTGATTGCTTGAGGACAATCAAGCTTAAGTATGGAGTATTTTGATGTTCGTGTTTTTAGTATAGTTTTAGGTGTTTTTCTTAAGTTGTTTAGCTTGGTTTTAGTGAGTTTGAGTGTTTGTTTTATGTGTTTTCGAATAAGTTTACATATTTTGTGAAATGTATGGAAGCTACTCCATTTTTCTATCTTTTTATAGATTTTCGAAGCGAAAAGGAGCACTTCGAGGGAGTTGAGGTCGAGAGGTTGATGGTGGAGCATATGGAAGAGAAGAAGAGAAGAAGACACTTTGAAGGTCCCGTAGAATCCTAAAGGAGCTATGCGAAATGTACAAAAGAACCAAAACAGAGAGCTTGTTACCGATCCGTGAGGGTCGGTACCGAGCTATGCAACAGAGTTTGTTAAAGAAATTCAGTAAAGAGTCCTAACGACCCTGTGCAGGTCGACAATGAGGTGGCTTGTGTCGGTAGGCGGCGCCGACTTTCACTTTTTATATCTTTTATCTCGCAATCTTTTTAGTTAGGAAAATTTCTATCTTTTAGGACTCTTGTTAGATAGTTTCTCTTAGTATAAATACCTTGTTTTAGTCTAGTTTGAGGGGGGATTTTTCTTTTGGGTGATAATTAAGACGATCGATTGGAGACACGAGAGAGAGAAAATTGAGTCTTTGTTTTGCTCTCTGTTTTTGAGTTTTACATTGTGTGAACACGAGTTTTGATTCTAGTACAAGTAAGCTTTTGTTTGTTCTATTTCAATGTTCCTCTTCAATTTAATTGCTTATTTTGTTTTGATCATGAGTGAGTAGTTCGTTTTTATAGGGTCGGGGTTGAAAACCTAGCATAGTTATGCATGATTGAATGTGTGTGATGAATATTGTTTGATTGCCTTCTATCCTTTATCTACTTGTTTTGTGCTTATACTTAGATGAAAGTCAAGGTAATTCGAGTTTATCGGTTGATCGAAAGAGAAAGTTGTAACCTTGAATATTGATATTGTTCGATAACGAATGTTTTGAGCTTTTGATAAAAAAAAATAAGTAGAGAGTGAATTGATTTGTGCAAATTGATTCATTTGCTTGCTTGAATCAAAGAAAGTTGATAGCTTTATCCTTGAGGCGTATTATATATCCTTCACACTATTTCGTATGCATGATTATGTCGTGGTAAACCATTATCCTAGATTTTTTTCCATTTGAATTACCTTCGTTTTTACTCTATCCAGACTCGTTACCGAGGGTTACAGGTCGGTACCGAATCTGCAGTTAGTCTGTGTTAATTGCTTTGTTCGTAGGCAAACCCAGCATCGTTACCGACTCTGACAAGGTCGGTACCGAGGCTGTCGTAGTTTGTTTTTATTTTCGTCTTTGTTTTGCTTTGTTTTTGTATTTTCTTGTTTTATAGTTTAGAATCAAACAAACTTTGCTTCCCGTGGACCATCCTGGCCTCCCTATACTCAGCGGGGTCTTGACTACAAATTTATTTGTTGTTAAGTAAATTTCTATCAACAATCCACAAAGTAATCAGTTATAATTCATAATTCCCGGATGGGCGAAAGGCTAAATATTAGGCTCAGATTTTGTTTTGTGGAGTTTCCAAAGAAAAAGGCTATAAAAGGCTCATAGGGGCTACAAATAGAGTAATAGTATACATGGTAGTCAGGGAATAACAGGCTAATGAAAATAACGCGTCAATCATTTTATGTCATGCACAAGAGTTATAAATGCGGCCTCAGCTCGAAAAAGAGTCTAAACGCAAGTTCTAGAATTAGCAAACAAATTGGGAATCACACATATAAGAAAGAGAACTCATAAAGAATTAGTCCAAGAAAAGCTAAGAAAAACCTCACACCACTTTTTGTCTAAAGCTTCAAAATTAAAGTAGCTCAATAAATAGCTATAAGTGATAGGCTATTTTCCTACACCGCAAGTGTACGGTTCGGTTGTAGTAATCAAGGTGTCGAACTCAGGGAACTTTGTAGTATTAATTGATATTCAAACTAGTAGATCAAGCCAAATAAGTAAGAAAAGAGTTTATGATTGAATGTAAATGTTAACGAGTAATTAAGAATAACAAAGGAATATCAGTGGAGAAAAACTTCCAAGATTAGGATCCCCACAATAATGTTTCAGTAGATTTTAAATGATGTTTATTTGGATTTCAACTTGAATGTCGTTTGAAGGAACTCACTATCTAAACCAACACAAACCCTTTTTCAGAAAATATGTGAATGTGCCTAGACTCAACTAACAATCGCTGTCGCGTAAGGTTAATTAGTTTTAGACCCTTTAAGCTCTTTAGAGACTAGAGACAAATAACCTAGCATTTGCTGTCGCGTTCCGCTTGAATTATTCAACCCTAGAACTATTTCCCGGATGGGTCAGGCTTGCATTAGGCTCGGAATTATCTTATGGAGCTTTCCAAATAAATAGGCAATAAGGGCTAACATGGGCTATCAAAAAGAGGATCATATATAAGGGTGGATAGGGAATAATAGGCTCATAGAAATAATGCCTCAATCATTTTAAAGTTGCATACAAAAGTCATAGAAGCGATCTTGAAAAAGAGTCTAATGCAAGTTCTAGAGGAAGCAATCAAAAGTGAGAATCACACATGAAAAGAGAGGACTCTTAATAGAAAATAGTCCTAGAAAGGTCAAAAATCTCACATGGCTTTTTTTTTAGAATTTCAATGTCAACTAAAATCTCAAAGAATATGCATGCTCATTCAATCATCAAACAAGTTCATAAACATTGCTAGACATCACCAAAACTTCAAACACTTCAAGCAAGTCTAGGGGATAGGATTTCATTCAAAAATTATGAAGAACAAGGGGCTTGTTACTTTAGGGAAAATTAATAGTTCCTAAAATGCAATTTTCTTCTTTTTTTCATTTTTTTTTCATCATTTTTTTTTCGTTGTTTTGACATTTTTCTAATTTTTTTTTTATATATTTAATTTTTTTTTATGCGAATGCAATCTAGCATGCAACTACATGCATCTAACTAACATGAAACATGTTTTCCTCCCCCCACACTTAAAACTACATTGTCCCCAATGTAAAAAGTAAAAGTAAGAGAAGAGAAAACACTCACAAGACAGCTAAAACTGTGGAGGAGGTGGAGGTCCAGGCGGCCATCCTGGAAATTGGAAATTCTGGAGGCTCTTCTGAATAGCTGCTAGATTCTCCTCCACAGAAGCAAATCGGGAATTCACATTGCTGAATCCGGCATCCATGGAAGTGTGTAGCGCACCAATCTGCTCTCTCTGGCTCTCCAACTCTCCATAGATGTCAAACATGGATGGTGGCTGTGGAGCATAAGGATAAATAGGAGGGTCCGGGAAACCAAATCCACCATAAAGAGGCAGATCAACAGCATCACCAGAAGAACCCCCAAGCTCAAAACGTGGTCGAGGTTCAACATGCTCTTCTTCCTCATCTTCATCACTCTCATCTTCTTCATCCTCTTCTTCTTCACTCCCTTGCTCATTCCGCCTCTTTTTCTTAGGCCGGGCAGTAGCTTCGTATAATGCTTGGCTTTCCTTATCGTCTCCATCTCTTGCAGGGAACAACCAGTTCCCCACGCTATTGATATTGCAGCGAGATCGGCAAGGGAGACGGACAATTTTTGGACTCAAGTGAGCAGGGTAATAATAATAGTGATCCCCAATTCTCTTAATAAAGTTCATTTTAGCAAAGAGGGGAAAACTAATGGGAGTCGAGTAAGGTAGATGAGGCAAACCATGCAGCGGGGCCTTAACACACTTAGCAATGTGTGTAATAAGAGAACCAATGACAATCTTCCCACTCCCTCTGTTAGCAACTGACTGAAAGTGGTTGAGCATAAACCCTGCGGAGTTGAGAGGTTGCCTATGTAGAGCGCTCCAAAGAAAAACAAGATCTTTGATTCAAAAGCCATTCTCACCATCTCCTCTACCAAATATGGTATGTCCCATGAATTGCTGCATAACACGAATACTGGGATTAGCAATTGCAGTGGCCTTAGTAGAAGCGGGCTTGTAGCGGCCAGGATCCCTTGCAATCTCATCATAGAATTTAGCGGCTTGGAATCCACTTGCATTGTGCTCATGGCTAGGTGCATCCCCCTCGGGGAAACCGAACATCTTGTTGACATCAGCAAAAGAAAATCTATACTGACAGTTCCTCAATTGGAAGGTGACGATACCGTATCCTGGGCCAGGTGTTGCCTTAGTATCTATAGTGCTCAAAAACTCTAGCGCCAAGATCGGATAAGTATACTCATGGAAAGTCAGAAAGTCAATCCATCCCAATCTCTGAGCCAACTCAACTATATCAGACTTCAAACCCAGGACCTCTAATGCATTCAAATCAAGAGCTCTTGTGCTTTCAAAAGTACGCTTTCTTAAATCCTCAAACCGAGCCTTGTGATGTGGTTTGGCCAACTGAAAGCCCAAATCATCTGGGGTGGCGGTGTGTAGGTCCACACGAGAACCGGATTGTGAAGTAGAAGCTGCGTTTTTCTTGCCTTTGGGAGGCATGTCAAGCAATTGAGTTCCTACACACAAATAGACAACAACCAAAACACACCAAACACAATTCGTGTTGTTCCGGCAAGGACAACCAACAACAACAGTAATTCAAATTCTAAGCTAAGTCAAATTTCAAGTAGAGAACTCAACACCCCAAAGTTTTAGCACTCAAGTCAAGCATAATTCCCATAGCATAGGAAAAGTAATTTCAAACTAAAATCTCCCTAAATTCCCAACAAAAATATGTATGCAATCCAAATTAGCTAATAAATTACTACATGGAACAATTATTCACATATTAGCTATTTAATTTCCAAATTGCATAAATAATCAAAACCCTAGATCTAAGAATGAAGGGAAAGGGGATTGTACCAAATTAACACCAAAGGGTCTTGGGTGGTGTTGTGGGGAGGCGCGCGGGCGAGCTGGTGGCCGGAAAAACGCTGCAGGCGGCCGGAGTTGGAAGGACGGCCGGACTCGTGCGGCCTGTGCAGGAGGTGAATGCACGGTTCTGTGTGGTTCGGACTCGTGCCGGACTCGTGCGGCCTGTGCGGCCTGTGCAGGACTCGGTGTTGTTGTTGCGCCCAGGTGTAGCCGGAGAGGTGGAGCGGGGAGTTGGGTTGAGGGAGAGAAAAGAGAAGGTGAGGGAGTCGGGCTTGAGGGAAAGAGAGGAGAGAGAGAAGAAGTAGGGGTAGAGGAAAAAAAATAGATGCGTCTGAATTTTTTTGATTTTTTTTTTTTTTTGATTTTAATTTTTTTTTTTTTATATATAATGGGAATCAGGTCGGGTTATACCCGGCCATGTACCGGGCCGGGTAAGTCTCTGGATAAAGGGGTTAGATCGGGTAATTACCCGATCGTATACCCGGCCATGTACCCGGCCGGGTAAACATTACCCGGCCTTATACCCGGTCGGGTTCTTCCTTTTTAACTACCCGATCGAGTACCCGGTCAGGTACTCGGTCGGGTAAGTCTCTGGATAAACTAGTCCGATTTCTTCCCCCAATTGGGTTTAAAGTCGGAAAATATAACTAACACTAATTAACACTATAAATAAAATCTAAAAAAAAGGATACAGGGAGCTTGGGTTGCCTCCCAAGAAGCGCTTGTTTATGGTCGTTAGCTTGACCGTTCTTCTTCAATCAAGTGCTCGGATTAAGAAGATAAATAGCAGATATCTTCTCAATCGGATTTCCCGCATTGTACTTCTTTAAACGATGCCCATTCACTTTGAATTCTCCCCACTCTTCACTCCATATATCAATCGCTCCATGAGGGTAGACTTTTCGGATTTGAAAAGGGCCGCTCCATCTAGATTTTAGCTTGCCCGGAAAAAGCCTCAGTCTTGAATTGAATAGCAAAACAAGATCACCTTGTTTGAACTCTCTTGGGATGATGTGCTTGTCATGCCATCTCTTCGTTCTTTCTTTATAGATTCTGGCATTTTCATAAGCATCTAATCTCAATTCCTCGAGCTCTTGTAACTGAAGCATTCTCTTCTCACCAGCTTCTTTCATATCATAATTGAACAATTTGATTGCCCAATATGCTTTATGCTCAAGTTCCACGGGAAGATGGCACGACTTCCCATATATCAATCGGAATGGAGTAGTGCCAATGGGAGTCTTGAATGCCGTCCTATAGGCCCAAAGAGCATCGTCTAGCTTCATTGCCCAATCCTTTCGAGATCGGGACACAGTTTTCTCCAAAATAGCTTTAATTTCTCGATTGGAGACCTCTACTTGTCCACTCGTTTGTGGATGATAAGGGGTGGCTATCCTGTGAGTAACTCCATACTTTTTCAACAAGCTCTCAAACTTCTTCTCGATGAAATGAGATCCACCATCACTGATTACAACTCTTGGAGTTCCAAACCTCGGAAAGATCACTTTATTGAAGAACTTGGACACAACTCTTGAGTCGTTTGTCGGTGATGCAATGGCTTCAACCCATTTAGACACATAATCTACCGCCAAAAGTATGTATTTATTGTTGCAAGACGGTGGAAATGGTCCCATGAAATCAACTCCCCATACATCAAAAATTTCAACCTCTTGAATGTTGTTTAGAGGCATCTCATTCCTCCTCGAGATATTACTGGTGCGTTGACAAGAATCACAAGAAGAAATATACTGGTGAACATCTTTAAACATGGATGGCCAATACAAAGTAGACTGAAGAATCTTGGCAGTGGTCTTCGAAGAGCTAGCATGGCCACCACAAGGCAATGAATGACAATGAGTAATCACACTCTCAATTTCATCCTCAGGAATACAACGCTTGTAGACTCCATCAGCACATCTCTTGAATAAGAAGGGCTCATTCCAAAAGTAATGTTTGACATCAGACAAGAACTTCTTCTTTTGTTGGAATGACAACCCAACAGGCATTTCATTGCACACCAGGTAATTCACAAAATCAGCATACCATGGCACTGTAGAGGAAGAGAGTTGTAGAAGTTCCTCAGTAATCCTGAAAAGGTGATCATCGGGGAATGAATCATCAATGGGCAAATCACCTCTTGTGCACTCCATTTGCTCTTGTGTCATTCTAGACAAGTGATCAGCCACCAAATTCTCAGTCCCCTTTTTGTCTCTAATTTCCAAGTCAAATTCCTGAAGAAGCAGAATCCAGCGAATCAACCTTGGCTTAGCATCTTTCTTACTCAGAAGGTACCTCAAAGCGGCATGATCAGTGTAGACAATAACTTTGGCCCCAACAAGGTAGGACCGAAATTTCTCAAAGGCCAAAACCACAGCTAGTAGCTCCTTCTCTGTTGTAGCATAATTGACCTGTGCTTCATCCAAGGTTCTACTAGCATAGTAGATAGCATGAAGTTTCTTATCCTTTCTTTGTCCCAACACAGCTCCCACAGCGTAATCGCTTGCATCACACATCACTTCAAATGGGAGACTCCAATCAAGGGCTTGCATTATCAGAGCTGAGATCAATGCTTGTTTCAACCTGTTAAAAGATTCTAGACATTCCTGGGAAAAATTGAACTCAACATCTTTCAAGAGCAGGTTAGTAAGCGGTTTGGCAATTTTAGAGAAATCTTAATGAAACGCCTATAAAAACCTGCATGACCCAAGAAACTCCTTACCCCTTTTACCGAAGTTGGTGGTGGCATTCCTTCAATGACTTCTATCTTGGCCCTGTCAACCTCAATTCCACGGTTAGAAATCATATGGCCTAAAACAATCCCTTCACTTACCATGAAGTGGCATTTCTCCCAATTGAGTACAAGGTTAGCTTCTTCACAACGCTGTAAAACTCTAGACAAGTTAGCTAGACAAGCATCAAAAGAAGTACCATATACTGAAAAGTCATCCATAAACACTTCCATGATGTCTTCAATAAAATCAGAGAAAATAGACATCATGCATCGTTGAAAGGTGGCTGGAGCATTACATAACCCAAAGGGCATTCTCCTATAGGCAAAAGTGCCATAAGGACAAGTGAAAGTAGTTTTCTCCTGGTCATCTGGGTGTATAGGGATTTGGAAGAATCCACTATAGCCATCCAAGTAGCAGAAGTGGGTATGTTTAGCCAACCTTTCAAGCATTTGGTCAATGAAGGGGAGAGGAAAATGATCTTTTCGGGTTGCTTGATTAAGTTTTCTATAGTCAATACACATTCGCCAACCCGTGACTGTTCTAGTTGGAATTAATTCATTCTTTTCATTTTTCACAACAGTCATCCCCCCTTTTTAGGCACAACATGCACAGGACTCACCCAAGCACTATCAGAAATAGAGTAAATAATGCCTGCGTCTAACAATTTCAGCACTTCTTTTCTAACTACTTCTTTCATGTTGGGGTTGAGTCGTCTTTGATGCTCAATAGAAGGCTTGTGATCATTTTCTAATAAAATTCTATGCATGCACAAAGAAGGATTGATCCCTTTCAAGTCATCAATACTATACCCTATGGCTTTTCGATGCAACTTAAGTTCTTTTAACAATTTGGCAGTTTCATCATCACTTAAGCTAGCATTTACTATCACAGGGTATGTAGAATTAGAGCCAAGAAATTCATACCTCAATGTAGACGGAAGGGGATTTAACTCCACTTTAGGTGCAACATGGGATTCTTCTCCAACATCTTGAACATCCACTTCTAGCACATCAACAATGGTGCTTTCCAACTCATTAGTAGACATCTCAGGGTGGTCCAAAATTTCCTCAATGGGGTCTTTTGTGGCCACATACATCATCATTTCTTGAGTTTCCCTGTCTATAACATCTAATCTGCACAACTCATCCTCAAGTCTAGGTTGCTTGATAGCTTTAGTGAAATTATACTCAATTTTCTCCCCCCCCAATAGAAAAAGAAAGAACACCCTCTCTTACATCAATAAGAGTTACAGCAGTAGCTAAGAAAGGTCTTCCTAATATAATGGGAATGGAAAAATCAGCTTGCATATCAAGAACTATAAGATCAACAGGTACATAGAATTTACCGACCTGAATGGGGATATCCTCAAGGATACCTGTAGGTGATGCAGTAGATCTATCAGCCATGAAGAGAGTCATATCTACCGGTTGAGGTTCTCCAAGATCCAGCTTCTTGCAAATGGAAAGAGGAATTAAGCTCACACTAGCTCCCAAGTCACATAACGCGTTGTAAGTGCAATTGCCAATCACAATGGGAACACAAAAGCTCCCAGGATCTCCAAGCTTAGGTGGCAACTTATTTTGAACAAGGGCGCTACAGTCTTGATTAAGGGACACCTTTTGACAACCCTCAATTTTCCTCTTATTTGATAATATCTCCTTTAGGAACTTTACATAAGCAGGCATTTGTTGAAGAGCATCTGTGAATGGAATATTGATGTAGAGCTTCTTCAACACTTCTAAGAACTTCCCGTATTGCTTCTCAGTCTGAGCTTTGGCTTTTCTTTGTGGGAATGGGAGAGGAGGCTTGTAAGGAGGAGGTGGAATGTAGGGAGCCTCTTTCTCCTTCTCTCCATCGTCTTGAAGCTTTTCAGGTTCACTGCTATGTTTCTTCGGTTCCTTTGGCCTTGGATCCTCCAATTCTCTTCTATTCCTAAGTGTAACAGCATTCAATTGACCCTTAGGATTCACCTCAGGATGCCCAAGAAATTGGCCGGCTGGCCTTGGAACATTGGCAGCTTGTTGAGCCACCTGTTGTTCTATAATCTTCAAGTTCTTTCCCTGGGCCCTTACTTCTTCAGTGAGAGTCTTCATAGAAGTGGCAAGGCTCTCAATAGCAGTCTCCCAAGCCGGTTTCTGAGTGGGTTGAGAAGCTTGATTTTGATAAGTAGGAGCTTTGGGTGGAAATCCGGGAGGTGGCCTCTGTTGTGCTTGATTATTACCATAAGAGAAGTTGGGATGATTCCTCCAACCAGGCTTATAGGAATTAGAGTATGGGTCATTCCTAGGCCCCCTGTTGAAGTTATTCATGTAGTTCGCTTCCTCCTCTTGTGGTTCATCTTTAGAGGCAAACAATTCACAAGATTTGATGGTATGATCACTAGCTCCACAAAACTGACAAACAACACTCGAAACAACTTGAGAAGGGCTTCCACTAGTAGAAACAGGAGAACCATTCATCTGTAATTTCAACTGCTTAATCTCCTAAGTCATGGCATCAATCTGTGCCTGGTGCAAAGTCTCTTTATCAACTTCATAAAGCCCAGCTAATCTCTTAGAACTTGGAAGAGAACGAGCATCATTATAATAGTGAGTGTGTTGAGCAATGTCCTCAATCTGATCCCAAGCATTATTAACATTCATCTTCATAATAGTACCTCCAAATGAGGCGTCAATGAGCAGCCTGGTGGTGTTGTCAACAACATTGTAAAAAATGTGAAGAAGCACCCACTTGTCTATTCCATGGTGAGGACATAACAATAGAAGCTCCTTGAACCTCTCCCAACCTTCATAAAGAGATTCCCCATCCTTCATATGAAATGAACTGATCTGATTCCTCATCTCTGCAGTCTTCTTAGGTGGGAAATACTTGGTCAGGAAAGCTTTGGCCAACTCATCCCATGTAGTGATAGTGCCACGAGGCAGGGCCTTGAACCATGCTTTAGCCCTGTCTCTTAGAGAGAATGAGAAGGTGCGCAAATAAAGCGCGTCATCAGAAACATCATGAATCTTCACCGTATCCATAAGCTCCAGAAAAGTGTTGAGATGTTGGTGAGGATTCTCAGAAGGTAGACCTCCAAACTGATTCTGCTGAACCATATTAATCAGAGATGGCTTCAGCTCAAAATTCCTGGCCTGAATTGGAGGTCGGACCACACCAGCTGTGGGTCCTTGATGGCGTGGCAACACATAATCACCCAATGTCATAGGTGGTTGAGCATTCAGTTGTCGTTGTTGTTGCAACAACAATTGTTGCTGTGCATTTTCCTGATCGCCTTCCATAGCTTGGGTTTCAGCTTCCCCTTGCTCTCTTCGTCTCCTATGAAAAGCACGCTCGGGTTTAGAATTGTAGTTGTTTAGTGCACTAGCGCTCAGAGTTCTTCTCATAAGAAGGAGAACAAACTGAAACCAAAGCCAAAAAGAAACAAATTAAAAATAAAACAAGACTTAATCTACCGGTTGTGGAACACAACCAATACTTGAAAAGTTCCCCGGCAACGGCGCCAAAAACTTGATAGGCTATTTTCCTACACCGCAAGTGTACGGTTCGGTTGTTGTAATCAAGGTGTCGAACTCAGGGAACTTTGTAGTATTAATTGATATTCAAACTAGTAGATCAAGCCAAATAAGTAAGAAAATAGTTTATGATTGAATGTAAATGTTAACGAGTAATTAAGAATAACAAAGGAATATCAGTGGAGAAAAACTTCCAAGATTAGGATCCCCACAATAATGTTTCAGTAGTTTTTAAATGATGTTTATTTGGATTTCAACTTGAATGTCGTTTGAAGGAACTCACTATCTAAACCAACACAAACCCCTTTTCAGAAAATATGTGAATGTGCCTAGACTCAACTAACAATCGCTGTCGCGTAAGGTTAATTAGTTTTAGACCCTTTAAGCTCTTTAGAGACTAGAGACAAATAACCTAGCATTCGCTGTCGCGTTTCGCTTGAATTATTCAACCCTAGAACTACTACGATAGTTGAAATTCACACAAGAGAAATTAAGTTGTTGTTGCATAAATAACTCTCTAGTTTAATACCTAGGGATCTCATTCAGACACGTTTTTGGTACTTATCAAATCAATATCCTGTTACGATTATCTCCTGTCGGTCTCAAATTATAACAAGAATCCTATATGCAAAGCAAATAGGGCATAAAGCAACCTAGGATTAAATCAAACTACAATCAAATTTCCATTCAACCAAACATCACAATTTAGATCTACCTACTTCATCATTGGGTTCACCCAATCTCAGAATAAGAGAATTAGCTAAACATGAGAAGGGAGGAAAGCAAATCAAATTCAATAAACAACATACCAAATTGTCTTCAAATCGATTCAAACTTCAATCCAACAGATCTAGAAAAATCTCCAATAATCTCCAACTAGGGTTCTACCTAGAGAGACTAGAAACAATAATCCGTAATCATTCTATAAAAACTAGGGTTATAGTGTTTTAAGAGACAAAAATAATGCAAAGTCGGCCCAAATCCCGACACGGGGAACTACCCAGTCACGTACCCGGGCAAGAACCCGGTCGGGTAAGTTACTGCATAAACTCGGTGGTTCTTTTGGAGAACCCGGTCTTGAACCCGACCACGTACTTGGTCGGGTAGTTGAGAACCCGGCCACGTACTTGGTCACGTACTTGGTCACGTACTCGCTGGGATGGCTTTTCTCCATTTTTCCGCTCTTGCTCCGTCTTGGCCCCCGAGCAACCACTTGTAAGCTCCGTCCTTCATCACTTAGGCACCATGAAACACTCCTCTTAGCTTTGATCCTTGAAATTCTTGAATCTCCATCCAGAATAGCCTGAAATCCACACAACAGAAGAGTAGATACCGAACAAAGAAAACAAACGAAACAAACATAAAACTAACTCAAAACTAAGCTAAAAAGACTCAAAACATGAAAGTAAACATGTCCTAAACTATGTCTAAATGCATGCTATCAATAAGTCACTTGAACTCAAACATTTTCAAAATATTAATATTTTTTCATTTTCAAGCAAAATCAATTAGGGCATCAACTACTAATAAATTTTCAAGGAACATTTTGAACAAAATAAAAAAGAAGATCTAAGGCATAAGGTTCATATCCAACACCTAATATGCTAATGCAATGTATGGATATCATGGGCAAAAAATACATACAAATTTGCAAATGGAACCACAGATGAATTTATCCCTCCCCAAGCATAAATTCCACATTGTCCCTAATGTAGAAAAACAAAACAAAAGGAAACTCACCAAATAGCAAGACATTTAGGCAAAATCAATGAATCCGAGAGAAAAGCTAGTGGTTGTGCTTAATGTCTATACAACTATAGCTTGAAAGGCTAAAAAGTTTCAGCTCAAAGTGACTAAAGTGGAACTTAATCACATCACTCTTCTAAGTTCGATACACGATCAACAAAAGCATATTTACTTCACCGTCAAATCATCACTAACAAACAACTTTGTAAAATTTTATTTAATGGGTAAGATATAAGTTGCAAATTAGCAAGTAGGTTCGATTCAGTGAGGTACTAATTTCAGCAAATATACAAGCTAAATCATAAATAAGAAGATTAATCACAAAGTGAATCCATCAACTCCATTGGTCAACAAAATTAATCAACATACAACCAAAAATTACAAACATAATTATCACCACCAGCTAACAACCTATGAAAGAAATATTAACTATGAAATAAAGTGTGAGCAGGATGTAAATTGGTGCCCAGACAAAACACAAGTTCAACCAACAACTAATGTCAATCAACATATACGAGGTTTTAAATGCTACTAGTATCCCTATTCAAAGATGCAATCACAAAACTCATCACATCTTAAGGCTTTAATCCAATTATAAACCATTGCACAGTGCGGCCATGTAGCATTCAGGTCAGCCCAAACGTCACAATTAGCACAATAATTTGATCAACCCAAAACTTATTCAAAAGTTAAATGAATGCCCATGTTAATTAAAACACTAATAATTCAGTCCAACTAGAAGGCTATGTCCGTGCTTCGCACGGGTCAATAATCTTACTTATAATGTTTTTATGTGTTTATATTTTGGTTATGTCGGATATTATGTATCAACAATATTTTATTATGGTCAAACAATATTTTATCATTCCCTTACATAAATTTAGGAGTGAATAAATAGGTTGAGAAAATAAAACAAAGTGAGAAATGTTACTCGATCCTAAAATGTTGACCGATCAAGTCTTTAGAATATCATCAAAAGTAATGAGTTGAAAGGGGTGAGGAATAAACCCTTCAAGTTGACATTCAACCTTATTAAGAACTAAATTGTCTTCAAGTTGAACCATAATAGTCATCAAATGTGTTATTTTGTCACTTTAGATTCCAAATTAAATTAGCTTCATTTTTTTTGTCCATATGAAGTTGAATTTTTTTTTTCATTTGATTAAGAAGAAAGAAAAATATATAGGGATGTCATCACTTTGGATTCCTAATTAAATATTTTTGACGTTTTTTTAATTAAGAAAAAGAAAAAATATAAGGATGTCATTGATTGTGAAAGATAAAGAGATTCCTAATTAAATGTGCTAATTTACTATTTTTTGTTATAACTGTAGAGTACTATGCGATTTTAATAAAAAAAAGTTGAGTACTATAATATATAAAAATATTTTTTTATTAATCAAAATGAGGTATATTAAAAAAAGGTAGAGACTATATGATGAACTATACAAAAATGAGACATTATAATTTTTTCAATGACATTATGAATTTATTTGTTGCTTCTTTAAACATATTCCACGATCTAATTGAATTATTGATCTCTGCACTTATTTTTAATTCCTACTAATTCTTTTTAGTGTTCACTTTTTCTACTTAAGATTATGAAACCTATTCTATATCTACTAATAATTTATTTTGATTTCATAAAATGATTAATTTCATATTTTTTATTATAATTTTTATAAAAGGTTTTGTAATATAAAAATATAGGCGTGATATTATAGGGGAAGACTGTGATGCTAAGGTCATGTATGTATTATGTATGATATTAAGTAAATATCATGTGTGGAAGACTAAGAGACTAAGATTAAGTGTGCGTTCGGGTAAACTTTGCTGACAAGTTACTTATAAGTAAATTGTGCCGATAAGTTACTTAAAGTGGATTGTGCTGATAAGTAAAAAAATATTTCTGATGCTTGTAAGTAAAAACTTATTTCTGTTGTAAGCAAGTGGTGTTCGGTTGGAGGGTTTGCTGATTTTTAAAAGATAATAAATGAAAGGTCAAAATTTTCCTTAAAACAACTTGGGCCTCTATGAACTAACATGGGCCTGAATGAACTTGGGCCTCTATGTTCCATTCGTATTCTCTCTCTGGTTCATTTGTTGAATTGACGAGGCAGAGAAGACAACCGCCGAAGGTGAAGAATTTCTTTCTCCCGAGTCCACAGTCAATCCTGATTCTTTCTCTCGAGTCCGTCGTCCGTCCTGATTTGTTCTCCAGAGTTCTCCGGCCGCTTGATTGTTCTCCCGAGTCCATCGGCCGTCCTGATTCATTCTTCCGAGTTTGTCGTTCTGTCCGGATTCTCTGACTGTCGGTGGTGTTCTTTCACCCGAGTCCGTCGTTCTGTCCGAATTTTCTCTCTGGTTCACCTTCTTTGGGTTGTTTATCAGTTGAATGAACTTTGGACCTGCAACCTACTTATGAGACACATTTGTAGACTTTGACGAGGCAAAGAACAAAATCCGGTGCCGGCGGTGAAGAATTCATTCTCCCGAGTCCATCGTCCAGATTCTCTCTTTGCTTTTGAAGATTTCATTCTCCCGAGTCCATCGCCCAGATTCTCTCTTTGTTTCATTCTCCCGAGTCTGGACTAAAAAAATCCAATTAAGATCTGAATTGGACTAAAAAAATTCAATTGAGAAAGACAAGCTCAAAATTCAATTAATTGAGAAGATATATTCAAGATTCAATTGAGAAGGACAAGCTCAAACCCATCAATATCGGCGGCGAATTTGTAGGCTTTGACGACGCAGAGAAGATATTTGCCAGCACTGAAGAATTATTTCTCTAGAGTCTTTCGTTCTGTCCGGATCACTCTCTGGTTCTCCTTCCTAGGGCGCCTTGTTAATTTTTTAGCCGAATAAACGACGCAGAGAAGATACGATGGCGCTGGGGATGAAGAGTTCTTCAATGGAAGAAAAATTTGGATAAAATCGTTAATGGCACCGACGGTTGTTTATCAGTTGAATGAACTTGTTTATCAGTTTAGTGGAGGACGACTGCAAGTGGGGCTTCAATGGCGTCTCGTGGGGGGGGGGGGGTAAGAGGGCATCAATGGAGGATCGTTAATGGCGAGAGAGTTGGGCGTGAGAGACAAGAGAGAGATACAAGAGAGAGAGAAATTGTGGGTAGGGGGTAAGTAAAAAAAATTTAAAGGGGGGCCCACGTGCTTACACTTTTGGGGAATAAGCATGCTTAAATCGATAAGCATGGGGGATGTTGATTATTTTTTTCGGTTATAAGCATGTGGTTACACTTTGCTTAAAATCGGTAAGCAAAGTGCGGTCGACAATGCTTATTTTCTATTTCTGCAAATAAGCATTTTTGTGCTGATAAGCACACCATATAAGCACAACCAAACGCACCCTAAGTGTGTATGATGTATGATGTATGTTGTATGATAATAAGTAAGTATTATGTGTGAAAACCCTAGAGACAAAGATAAGTATATATGATTGATGTAAGATATTGAGTAAATATTATGTGTGGAAGGTCAAAAGGTTAAGGTATAGTATGTAAGATATATATGACATTATATCTATAAGAGGCAATTGAATGCTTTAAATTCAAAGCATTGAATGTAAAAAAATACAAATTTACATGTAGGTTAGATTAGAGAAAGCTTTACAAAGAACTAGAAGGCTTGGCCCGTCCATTGGACGGTCTATAGGTAATAATTTTATAATTGGACATAGATAATTGGGTATGTTATATAAATTAGAATAAAAATACTAATTAAATGCTTTAGTTTTTGGAAATAAATAATGAAGAGAAAACACATTTAAACGGTTTATTTATTTTATGAAGAGAGAATGCAAATTACATGTATTAGTTGTTGTAGGAGATATATATTATTAATCTTAATAATGTGTTTAATGATTTTATGAGTGTGGATGATTAGATAATCATGTATGTAATTTTAATAGTGGCCATAGTAATAACATTTGTACGGTTTGATGTGAAGAAATAATAGGTGGAAAATGAAGTTATAGGTTTGAAGATTTGTACGGTTTAACGTGAACTGGAGATTTGTACTCAGCATCCAGAAGGTTGTCATATCTTATTTGGATAATATTTTATACTTTATTTGGGGGAGATTGAATATATAGGGAGGAGACTGAATATATAGGGAGATTTCATATTTTATTTGGAGTGGATTGAAAGGAGAGATTAATGCATTTATTTATCCTTGAGGGATAACATTTAGTGTTGTTAAGATTGCAATTTCACAGCAAATTCACCTAAGCAAGAACATAAACTACCAATTCAATGTTATGCCCTTAAAAAGACTATCAATTCAGCAACATGGCCTCAAAACCACTTTCATTATCAACTCAAACGACTGAGTCTCTCCTTTATGCCTATTTCAACCCAAATTCATCACGGGACAAATCAAACACAAAGCAAATCACCATCAAAGAAGCACCCACCACAATTTGCATATCAGAGTGCAAGGATAACTCAATTATACCAAATTTACCAAGAAACAAAATAAGGATTTAGGAATTTCTTACCAAATCGATTTTAATCTGAATTCAACCTTCTGGTATTGATGGTGGAGCTCAGGTAAGGGTGGATTAGACACTATAGTGGAGTGCACGGAGATGCATTTACTGGGGGTCGAAAGTGAAAAGAAGAAGGCGATGAAGACCGACAATGTTGAGGAGTGTTTATGCGGGGAAACAGTCGTGGTATGTTGGTCGTACACGTGTAGCACTAGTGCGGTGTGGGCACTCCAGTTGCTATGGTGATAGGCGGGAGTGAGAAGAGAGGGATGAAAGAAAAGAAGACGGTGGGGCTATTGACAAAAGGAGTCAGGCGAGAGGATATGGAATAGGGTGCTCAAGAGGCGGTTTGTTGAACCCGGGCCTCTCTAGTGGTGGGGCTCTGGCGGTGAGTGAGGGAAGAGGGGAAGATCCAAGGTCGGAGAAGGAGGGAGTTAACGAGAGGAGGTATTAACAATAATTACTTGGCCAAATGGCTGAAAACCACCCGTATAATATGCGATATTTCACTTAACCATCCGTATTTTGAATAATTACTGATAACCACTCATATTATATCCTCTGTTAGTGATTCACCAACCACAACCTAAATCCGTTTGTTTCCGTTAGAAATTGTGTGACATGGCTATTATTTTTAATATTTTTTGTCAAATCTTGCTAAATGGAATTAATTTTACCCTTCTTCCTTGTTTTTTTTCTTTTTTCTTTTTCCTTTTTGGTTTGGTCTTCTGCCTTGTTTTTTTTCAACACATTACCAAAGAAAGAATGCAGATTCTTTACCATCCGTCCACCACAGACCAGATCCAAAATCTAGATCTTCATCGCTAAAAAAATGCAAGGAACTAGAGAGAATCAGGACGAAATCGAGATCCAAAACCGAACTCATATTTTGAATTCTTCACCTTCGGAATCAAGACGGAATGACAAGAATCTCCACTGCCAGAATTCCGAAATCGAATTATTCACCTCCGACATAGGAAGCAACCAGAGAGAATTATGACGTGACCATGGACTCGAAGAACGAATTCTTCACCCTCGCCCTTAGATCTAGCAATCAGATCTGAAGAGAAAACCCTAGAAAAATGGGGGAAGAATAACCATTTGGATATTTGAAGAGAAACCATAAGAAATGCATCAAAACCGAGGTCATCGGTGATTACAAGCATAATCTTGTGGATCTCGGATCGGAACTCGACGCGGTCGGCGGTGCCATTGTGGTTGTCGTCGATGCCCTCGAAGATGGAGTCATAGTGCTTCTCGGTCAGATCTGGAGCAAGAGATGGGAGATAGAGGAGAATGTGGTTGGCTATTGGTGAGGGAGGGTGAAGTACTGAAGTTGAGAGATGGAGAAGGTGGTTGGCTATTGGTGAGGGAGATTGTAGTACTGAAGTTGAGAGATGGAGAAGGAGGAAGAAAGAACAAAGGGGTCGGGGTGCGTAGAAAGAAAAGAGAGGGGAGGAGAGAGAGGAAAAAGAAAAAAGAGAAAAAGAAAAAACAAAGGAAAACCAAAATAAAATTAAAAAAAGTGGTGTGACAAGTTTGACAAAAAAAATTAAAAACAAATGCCATGTCACACAATTTTTGACGGAAACAAACGGATGTGGGTTGTGGGTGGTGAATCACTAATGGAGGATATAATATGGGTGGTTCTTAGTAATTATTCAAAATACGGATGGTTAAGTGAAATATCACATATTATACGGGTGCTTTTTCAGCCATTCGGACTAATTACTTTACATGGTATATGGGCTAGTTCTTAAGCATGTGATAGACAGTCGGTTATATAATTAGTTGCCTTCTCGGATGTCGGTTGGGCCTCTAATTTTGATGATTGTCGTTCTCAGCATGGGTTTGTTATTTACTATGATGGTAATCTAATTAGTTGGGCCTCTAAGAAACAGAATGTTGTTGCCAAGTCAAGTACCAAAGCCGAGAATAGAGTCATTGCCTTTGCTTCCACTAAACTCATTTGGCTGCAACAGTTACTTCAAGAACAAGGTGTTCCATTACAAATGTCGTCGATCCTCCAATGTGAGAATCTGAGTGCCACTTATATGTCTTCCGATCCTTCATTAGTGGTTTAAACATATAAAGATAGACTATCACTTTGTACGGGGACTATGATGGCACTCTAATTGTTCGTCATGTTCGGGATCAAGATCAAATTGTCGACATCTTTACAGAAGTTGTTGGTTCTACCCGATTTCAAGCATTGAAGTCCAAGTTGCATGTCGATAGTCCTCCATGAGTTTGCAGGGGTTGTAGGATAGAAATATATTGTATTTGTAAATGATATCTTTTGAATAGTCTAGAGCTTCTTGGATAATAAGATATCTTGAAGCCTATGTTTAACATAGATCCTCTTGTATAAATATGCTTAACATTAATGAGAAATTTAAGATCTTCTCAACCGATTAATTACTTTACAGTATTCATCGGGGAAGAAGTTGGGAAGCAGGCCACAGACATAGAGAAAAAGACAGACGGGAAAAGAAAGAAGAAAAGGAGAGAAAGAGAAGTGCTTTCTTTTTATAAAGATACTTGCCTTAACACCCGATCGGATGCCCGACCGAGTTTTTATTGGAAAGGATTTTTTTTGGCAAAACTGAAAACTAAAAACATAATAAAATAACATGTTTTGGGTTGACTCCCAATCAGCATTTATTTAAGGTCATCAGTTTGACCGTCCACCTTAGTAAAGTTTTCGAATCTAGAGGATTAGTGGTATCCTTCTCAATCGGATCAGGCTCTTTGGAGCTTTAGTCAAAATTTTCTAACTATAAAATATCCAGAGTTCTTATGCCAAAACTCAACAAAATCATCTTTATGAACTCAATTAAGAAGTTATGGATTGAACCTTCTTGTGCAATGGCATCCCTGAAACATATCCGATTTGTGATGATAGAGAATCACTTGATCCCTTGGTTTGAATTCAACATGTGCCCGATCATCAACAACACTTCTTTTTCTCTTTTTACGTCTATGCCGACCCTTCTTTTCTTGAATAGCTTCTATCTTAGGGCTTTGAATCTCCAATGTAATGTTTGGTACCATTACTTCATCAGGCGTTGTCTCAAGAAGCTCAACTGAATCACAAAACCGGTATCTCTAATGGTCGATGTAGCCTTTCGGATCATCCTAAATTCATCAACCATTGGGTCCTCCTTTGTCTCCTCGGTAGGCTCTCTTTTATCAACTTTTGGGTCATCCCATTCTTTCTCATACATTAAAAATATAGTAGTGTAATATTCAACGCAGTGCACCTATGGAAGCTCAATAGGCAACTCAGGACTGACCAACTGAGCAATATGATGTTTTATAAACTTATTTTGTGTCGTCAATGTACCGACTTGAGTCTTCAAAAGGTTCACTTCACCTATTAGATTAGACAACTCTACTACTTGACTTCTAATTACACCGAGGGTATTTTTCACAATGTCAAAAAGATTTTGGAGTGGTGTTGGTTGTTGTGTCTCCCAACTAGGATTGTGCGAATTTGAGCAGTTGTCATTCGTATTCCCCAAAGTTATGTGACAACTTTTATAATCATGATATGCAACTCCACAAGACTCACAAAACAGGTGAAAAGTATTAGGATTTGCAAACCCCAAATTAGGAATAAAATAAGCATACCTCTGAGTACTTGTATTCAATCTAGGAGAAAGAGAGGAAAAGAACTTACTTCATACATACTTGAATAATCCATTTCTTCGATTTTTTATTATTAGCCTAAAACAAAGAATAAATAATATCGAAGCAAAAATAAAGACCTAAACATTACTAGTTATGAGATGACAATCGTTATTAATAAATTGGTCCCCGACAACGACGGCAAAAACTTGATGCAGCTAAAACCAATCCGCAAGTGAATCAGGTCAATCGTAGTACCTCAAGTGTCGATCCTACATGAACCAATGTAATACTAATTGTAACTCTACTAGTAAATTAGGCCAAGAATATAATGAATTGGGAAAATATATATCTAAGATAATAAATATTAATAAATATGAGATAAAAACAATAGTACACATGTGTCTAAGGTTAAGGATCACCACAACCATGTTTCAATGAACAAAAATTATACTCTTCCTGATTTTATTTCAAATTATTTGAAGGTAGCTATCTAAGGTAATCACTACGTTATTTCGAACAATAGCAACGCGCCTAAACCCAACCAAAATCTGCTTTCATGACTTGCGAACTTAAATCTAGACCATTTAGCACTTAAAATTTAAGATTAAACCAAATTAACATTCACTTTCGCGACTTACTAATTCAACTCAACTTTAAGGTTTCCATGATAACTATTAATCCAGAAGAGAAATCAAAACACTTCGCGGTAATGAAATATGTGGTTCAAATCCTAGGGTTACAGCAGGAAAAATTACCATTCAGTCTAAATTCTTGGTTTGACTTCTTACAAAAGTTTTTACCTTTCAGTCTCAAACTTTAATAAGTTCCAATTCACACAAGTTACTATGAAAATAAGCATCTAGAATTGAATCAAATATATTCAATTCAAACAAAGAACACAACTTTAAATAAATACGCATTGAATGGATCACCAAAACCCTAGAACTAGGAATTTAGCCAACCATGATTGAAGATATAATCACAATAATAGATAAACTACCCATCCACAAATATGAATTATGTAATCAGAATAAAGATTAAGAAAACTAAGTGTTGTTAAACGGCAAAGAAACGCTCCCAACGCTCCCAATGAAACTTTCTAAACCCCTAGACTTCAAACCCTAACAACATCACACCGTCGTCGCACCACCTAACTTCCTCCGTCAAATAAACTACTGCACCACCACACCTCCTTGCATTCCCTGCTCAGATCTGTCTTATCTATTACGCCCTCCCTCTCCAACCGTTGTGGAATCGCTTTGGTTTCACTGGCATGAGACAGCTCCGACCGACCCCTTACCCAACTCCTCGCTCAATTTCGAACTTATGGATGGTTTTTAAAATATCTTTCCTTTCTCTATTTCTTCTAGAGAGATTATTAACAAGGCCTAGAAGGCCATACTTTGCCGAGAAGGCTTTAATTCATTGCCGAGAAGGCTTTAATGTTGCGCCAACTTTATAATGTTTCTAACCAATTTAAGGAAACTCATCTAGTTTTTGAAACATTGACGATGAGGTCTTGGATCCTAGCTTTCATGCTTGGATTGCAATATCCCAAATCGGTATTCGACTCAATTTGAGTTCGCCTAGATCTATAATTTCTACCCTTTTAATAGCAATTTACTTTGTTGTCCTTCCACCGTTTGAAATCGTCAACCACTGAGCTTGTTTGCCTGTTTGGGCAATTGATTTTTGAGAAAAAAGAAAAAAAATAATTAAGAAATTAAAGTGTCTTCTAAGGTCCCCCGTTTGTGCTTCGTTGTTCACATACCACAATGAAAGAAAAAGAACATTAATTATGAAATAATGTGCTTATTGTAGTCTTTGCTAGGCTAAGAAAAAATTTAACCATATAATTTTTTTATTTGTCCAGGTTGACTTATGTTCGCGGCAAGTTTGATTTTACTTGCTATGCACATTCAACATTACTAGCGGAATAATTTGGGTTTTACTTGTGCTGCAAGTATGGCTTACTTGTACTTCATGTTTGATTTACTTGTGCCGCAAGTTTTAATTACTTGCAGTACAAGGTGGAAACTTTATTTCAGGATGACTCGTACTCTATTTTGTACTTATCTTTCGAAGAGTTGGAGTTGAGGTTGATATCAGATCGAGTTGTATTAGGCCAGGTCGCTTGGTGCTTTGTGGATGAAGATCCTTCATCTTAGTGGAGGGAACGTCAACGGTCCATTTCGTAAGCCCAAGGATGGGTTGACCTGTTGCATGCGGCGCTTTTCCTTTAGTACTTTATTCACCCCGATTTCGATGTCATTTTGCTCTTTCATTTCAACCATTTGTACTACCTTAGTTGATTCTGCTAGCCATGTGTGGCTCCTTTATTGACTCATTTAGCCGGTTAGGCTGCTGTTTTTTTAACGGCCTCTCGGAATACCAAACTTGTTTGGTACTCCAAATTCTTATCTTTTCAAACAAAAAAATTAAGAAAATTTAGTCTCAATAATAATATAGATAATCCAAAGTGTGTGGCTAGGACTTTTATAAAGACAAATCTCAATCAAGCAGGATCCAAATTCCACATTAATATCAATCTCTTCGGATGAACAAAACTAAAAAAATAAAAGTAAAGATATAAAATAAAGCTAATATTTTAAAGGCTCAATTAAGTAAATAGAAAAAAATACACAATGTGGCATTTGTTAAACAAAGGTAAAAAATTAGGTATATAGCAAAAACACCTCCTCCCCCACCCCCCACTGAGTTGACTCGATCGTTGTCGAATTGACTCGCTCGTTGACCGGAGTTGACCGAGCATTTACCGACCATTGATCGGTTGTTAACCAACGTTGACCAACCGTTGACCATCATAAATATCATCTCTTCCATCTTTAGCATCTCTGTCATCACTATCATCAAATTGTCATAAATTGTCATTAGATGCCTTGATGACAAATTTTTTATGATAAAAAATACAATAAAAGGTAAAAAGTGTCATCAAAATGCCTTGATGACAACTTTTACAACTTTTTTGATAACAAAAATTATCATCAAAGTGATGTCTCTTTATTTGGTGGTGTTTTTATATATGATTTCATTTGTAAATATGTTTCTTTTTCCCCTTTTCTTGTGTGTTTTGTTCCTTTTTAGCTTAGTTCCCGTATTTCTGTGAGATTCGAAGACTATGCGCGTTTTATGTGTTTTGTAAGTGTTTTGGCATGGATCAAGGGTCGTTTTGAAGGTGAATCGGAACATGGAGCAAGGCCCGAGCTTAAGAGGAAAGAGAGGAGCAAGCCATGAAGAAGAACAAGAGAAAAGCCAACAAGAAGAAGGTGGAACGAGGTCCGGATCGACTTGCAACCAACGTCGGGCCCGAAGATGAGTTTTCGACCTCGGACCGACTTGCCCAGTAAGTCGGGCCCGATGTTGCTCCGTGTCGGTCCGAGTCGGTCGCTGACTGCTTGGGCTCCAAGGCACGAAATTGTAAACTACCACTTTTGCCCCTCATCTATAAAGGCGCTCTTATCTTCTAATTTATAGGGGTTCCCACACTTAGGAAGGAACCAACCCTCAAAAACTCTCAAGAGGATACTTGGAGAGCAAGGAGGAAGGAGAGGAGAAGGAGAAGAGAGAGAATCGGCCATAGAGAGGGAGATTTGATAGGTTTGGTTGTAGATTAGCTTTGCCTTGTTTTGATTTTGTGGATTTGGAAACCTTTGATTGGAGTTTGTGGATTGCTTTTGATTTGTGAATGAAACTTTGCTTTGGTTTGAGATTGATGATGTTGATTGCTTTGCTTTTTGATTTGTTTGCTTTCTTTGTTTGCCATATGGAGTAGATCTCCTTGATCTTGGGTTATGGGGGAAAGCTCTAGCTAGGATGGGCTAGAAACCCCAATTCCATAGCCTTGAGTGCTTGATCTAGGAACCCACTCTACATAGAGCTACAATTCCTTACGAAAGTAAGGAATCAAGACCTCGCTTCGAAGGGGATTTCCCCAAGGATCGATGTGTAGAAGTGGTTGGAACGAGGGCGAAAGCACTCGATCCTATTCCGATCATCACTTATTGCTTGAATTGGGGTGGAAAAGCCTTAATCTACTAGAGAAGGAACCCAAAAGCCCAAGATCTACTTTCAATCTTTGAGTTCGACAAACCCAGCTACCTCGGGCCCGACTTGCTCTACGTCGGTCCCGACTTCCCTCTTGTCGCCAACATCGGGCCCGACGTGACACTTGTGTCGGTCCCGACTGTTCTCTTTGTTTTCCTTTGTTTTAAGTTCTCCTTTCCAGCTTTCTAGTGTCTAGGCACCTCAATCGAGTAGATTTCCCGAGCGTTCGACACCCACCACGTGCTACAACGGGGTCGGGTTATAAATTGTATCTCTAGACCCTCGCACACACGAGCGATCAAAAGATTGGCGCCGTTGCCGGGGAAGTCTAAGTGCATTGAGTGCCAATTTGGTGAGTTTCTTGTGTTTTGGTAGTGATTTGGGTGAGGGAATAGCCCAAACCCCTTGTTTGTTTTTGATTTGTTTTGGTTTGTGTCTTTGTTTCGTAGGTGTATGCTAGCTCGTTCCTCCCGAGGAACACTTGAGCTTGAGTTTTTGAGTGATCCGGAAAGTATTCTCAAAGAAGCCCGAAGAAGGAAAAGTATGGAGAATCAAGCTCTCCATGGTGATGAGGAGTTGGCTCGACTTACGGCCGAAATGGCTAGATTGCAACTTGAGAAGGACAATCAAGAGGCGATGGCAAGAAGAGAACGGGAGCAACGGATGAGAGCCGAGGCTCAACTCAACGCTCTACCCTGGAATGCACGCTAATACATGCATCCGGAGTTGAGGGTACCCGAACCGGTTATTGTGCTTCCCGAGGTTGCCAAGAATATTGAGATCAAGACGCAATTCATTTCCCTCATCAAGCGTGATCAATTCGAGGGTCGTCCACATGAGTGTCCCATAGAGCACGTCAAACGCTTTGTGGACATGTGTGAGACGATCTCTACCGACGAGGAGACGTTGGAGTATGTGCTTCTAAAGCCGTTCAAGTGGTCACTTGGGGGCAAGGCCACACATTGGCTTGAGAGCCAAGCCCCTAGGTCAATCACAACTTGGAAGGGACTCTATGATGCTTTCTTGATGAAGTTCTTCCCGCCCTCAAAGACAACCGAGCTAAGAAGGAAAATTGCAAGCTTTCAACAAGGTCCGAATGAGCCTCTCTTCGAAGCATGGGACCGTTTCAAGGAGATGTTGCGCCAATGTCCTACTCATGGCCAACAACCTTATGTGCTCCAAGACATCTTTTTCCAAGGCATCAATCCGGTAACGAAGGACATGCTCAATCTCCACACCGATTGTGGGTTCATAGACTTGACACCGGATCAAGCTTGGGAGCTACTTGACAAGCTATCCGATTATGAGGCCATGTATGGGGTGAGTCAAGCTAGCAAAGAGGTGAAAATTCAAGGTGAAGGTGCAAGGAAGTTATATGATCCAAAGGGAGAAGACATTGACAAGGATGTGAAGCTCCAATTCCTTGAAGGTGAAGTGAGCAAGCTTAAGAGGCAAGTCCACTACTATAAGCAAAATGCTAGAGGTTGTGAGGATTGTGGATCCTTTGCACATGCTACACAAGTTTGTCCGAATACGAGCCAAGTGCGCTTGGCCGAGCAAATTGAGGAGGCAAACTATGTTCGAGGAAATTTCGGTGGAAGAGGCAACTTCAACAATGGTGGTAATGGCCTGTGGAACAACGGTCAAGCTCAAGGCTACAACAACAACTTCAACCAAAACGAGCCAAGGGCACCGCAACCACCACCATATAGGCCACCGGGATTCAATGAGCTACAATCATTTGCTCAAGAGATGAGGGATGGGTTCAAGGAGATGAGGACCCAATTCAATGAGTTTGGTGCATGGAGGAGGCAAGTCGACAATCAATTTAACCAAATTGCAACTCAATCCCCGAGAGAGAATGGGAGACTTCCGAGCCGACCCGAGGAGAACCCCCGAGCTCAAAACAATCAAAATGAAGTCCGGGCAATTGGATTGAGAAGTGGGCGAAACCTACCCGAGCCACACATGCCTAAGAAGAATGAAGAGAGCCGGACCGACTTACCCAGCAAGTCGGGTCCGATGTTCCCTGAAGACGATCCAGCAGGAAGATCGTTTCCTCTGCTCCGGACCAAGGTACACGACATCGGGCCCGACGTGGTGCCTAAGTCGGTCCAACCAAGAAATGTTGCAAGTGAAGTGGGGAAGTCCAAGGAGGTTGATCCAAGCAAGATTCAAGGTGCAACAATTCTTCCATATCCCTCAAAGAAGCCAAAAGATGTTGTTGAAAACAAGTTCAAGAGGTTTCTCAAGCTTTTGCAAGGTTTGAACATCTCTATCCCGTTCACCGATGCATTGAGCGAGATGCCATCCTATTCCAAGTTTTAAAGGAGATTTTGAGCAAGAAGAGGTCGATTGTAGAAATGCAAGATGAGGTCAAGACCTTGGAGTTACCGCAAAAGCTAGGAGATCCCGGTCGGTTTGCTATCACTATTGGAGTGGGGTCTCAAAACTTCCAAGCCTTATGTGACCTTGGGGCAAGTGTTTCTGTGATGCCCGCTAGTATTTGGAGAAGGGCAAATTTAGGTGAAATTGAGCCGACCGATATGTCCCTAACTATGGCCGACGGTTCCATCATCAAGGCTAAGGGAATATTGGATGACGTGCCGGTGCGAGTTGGAAAGTACTTTGTTCCCGATGATTTCTTGATCTTGGACATGCACGAGGACCCCTTGGTCCCAATAATCTTAGGAAGACCATTCTTAGCTACGGCGGGGGCAAGGTTTGATGTCAAAAACTGCAAAGTTTCCTTTGAGATTGGTGAAGAAAAGGTCGATTTTCACTTCAACAAGGCTTTGAATGAGCCGGACGCCTTGGCTATCCTCAAACTTGAAGAGAGTTCCAAGAGAAAAAGAGAAGAAGTGGAAGTTGCTAGAGAGGTCATTGTGTTGAGAAGTGATGAAGGGTTCAATAAACAAATACAAGCAAGGGAGTTGTTGGAGCAAGTTGAGGAACAAGATGAGTCAAGGATCAATGCTAGCCCAAGGAGAAATGAAGAGTATCCTTACTTATATCCTTTTGATGTTGGTGAAGACCACAATTCTTTCCAAACTGTTGATTCCTACATTTGTTTAAGTGATTTGAAAGATGACTTAGGAGACTCCTACATTTGCCTTAGTGACTTGAAAGATGAACTGGTAGAATCTCCTAGGAATTCTTTAAATAACTTTGGTGTAGGAAAAAAGGAACATGTTGGAGCAAGTAAGGAGGAGAAATCTCATTCGTTGGAGGAGTATGATAAGAGAGGACCGAGATCGGAGAGCCATGCCTATATAGACCATCGTTGGTGGTTTTATGGGTATGAGGGCAATGGGAATGGGCACAACAATGGCGAGCAATTCATCGTGTTTCACCCGCCATGAGATTGAGGTTAGCAAGTCAAGCTAGTGACTCTAAACGAGCGCTTCTCGGGAGGCAACCCGAGCTAGTAGCTTTCTTTTCGTAATTTTAGTTTGATTTTTCTTAGTTTAGCCTAGCTTTTCTCTAACCAATCTCTATCTAGTGTTTTGTGGATTTTTGGTGTTGTGTATTCTTCAAGGTTGTGTAGGATTTGAGGTGAAAAAAAATATAAATGGAAATATGGAGAAAGAAGTTGCAAGAGGATGGAGTAAAATTGGTGACCCGAATACTCCCACATCGAGCCCAGGTAAGTAGGGCCCGACACAGGGACGTCGGTCCACAACGTCGGTCCGACCCGATTTAACTAGGTGGAATGCCAATTTTTCCCTTGACCTACTTTGTCCCTTTCCCCCATTAAATACCATCCCCCACCTACCTACCATCTTCATATTAACCACCATTCCCAAAATACAACCCATCTCCCTCACACTCTCAAAATCGGCCCCCTCTCACCATACTCGATCCACCCATTCTCCCTTTCTTCATCTCGATCCAATCACAAAAAGGCCTCCCTAACCCGATTCCAAAGAGAAATTTCGATTTCAATCTCGTTCTTCATCCCCCATCTCGATCTAAGTTGAGAAAGTTTGAGTTCTAAGTTGTTTGTTTGTTTAAAAGTCTAATACTCTTCAAATCCGGTATGTGTTACTCGATCTCTACCTATTTCCTTGGAGATTTTGTGCTTTCGTTGCATAGATTGAGTAATGCCATGTTTGATTGAGAGTTTGAGCTTGAGCATCAATGGTGGATTTGCATGATTTGTGAAATTGAGCTTCAAAGTTGTTTACGCATGCTTGGATCCATTTAGAACTTCGATTAGGGATGTTTGATGGTTGAATTTGAAATTTAAGTGCATGATAGAGTGATTTGGGTTGATTTGATGTTAGAGTCGAAGAATGAACTAGGTCGAAATCGACGTGCCCAGGTAAGTCGGGCCCGAGTTGTGGAAGTCGGACCGAGGTTGAGGATATGTCAGGCCCGACATAGGTTGGAAGTCGATCCATGTTGCTTTTGCTCTCTTCTTGTGATATCATGTGGATTCATGTGTTTCATTGTTGGCTATAGCCTAATCATGATGTAGTATGATCATTTGCTTAGCCATTGTTAGAAGATATCCATGATGATTCATGTTGGATTGTGATGCATGTGTGTTTAGAGACTAAGTATGGGGTTCCCCTTGTGTTGATGTGTTGTTGTGTGTTGAAGAGTGCTATTGTTGAATTGTATGGAGTTTATCTTGGACCCTTTTGTTTGTTTGGATGTGTGTAGGTACCATGGAGACTAGAGCTTCATCATCTCATGTGGAAAGGCCGAAGAAGAAGTCCAAGAAGTCAAGAAAAGAGCCAAAGTTGGATGATGTTTACTTGGAGGAGGATGAGCAAGTTGAGAGTTATGCAAGGTATATGGCGCTTGAGCATCACACAAGGTGGCTTGATTGGGAAACCATGAGGAAGATGGACATGGATCAAGCTCTTCCAAGGTACTACTCCCACATCGGTCTCAATGGGATGCTAAGGTGGGACAACACCCACTATCCCGCCCTCACCTCGGAATTCATGGCAACTTTTGAATGCACTTATGATAATATGGAGGATGAGGAAGGGGAGATCACTTTCCAATTGGGCAATGAGGACCACAATCTCTCTCTTAGGGACTTGGCTACCTACTTCGGGTTTCCATGCCCAAGAGAAGAGACCGGCGTCAACAACGAGAAGGTGAACCAAGTGTGGCGGCATGTGGCCGGGAAGAGCGAGATGAGAAAGGGCGCCACCACAACCGAGATTGCTAGCCCTCTTTTTCGAGTCATGTTGCGAGTTTTGGGATGTGCAATCTATGCTCGTCATGAGTTGAGCAAGCCGATGAAGGAAGAGATTATGTTGCTACATGAGATGCTCTTCCACACCGAGAAGCCCATGAACCTTGCATGGGAGTGGGTCAAGATGGTGCGAGACTTCCAAAGCTCCTCTTGGATCTACTTCGGCGGGATGATAACAAGGCTAGCCGTGCGTCTAGGAGTCGACCTTAACAATATTCTCCGGCTCCGAATGGTGTTGAGTATATGAACATGAAGTATTTCAACAAGGCCAACATCATCAAGGAGAAGCTTTACATGATTTCTTTGGCCCCTCACTCGAACTATGATGGTGTGTCGATCCGGTTGATGTCCAACCTCTATGATCTTTCTCGGTATCACAATTGGTACCAAGTGTGGGCCGGCAAGCCACACTCATTTGGTGACCCCGAAGGTGCAAGAGAGGGGCGGCGACAACAACCTCAACACATTTGGTTTACCTCCCCTCCATCTTCACCGGATTTCGACCAAGATAACTTTGTGTTTGCACCTCGTGGGGAGGACATGGACGTCGATCAAGAGCAAAATGAAGAAGATGAGCGCTTCCAAGGCTTGATGGCCAACCTCCGATCCACGCACCAAGTTCCAACATTGGCGGACCGAGGTACACATGGCGTCGGGCCCGACGTCCCTCAAAGTCGGTCCGATGCCTTTTATGGTGATGAGGTCCCGAGGCACTATGAGCATGGAGAGGGGAGTGGTGCAAGGCGAGAACAAGCTCAAGGTGGCGGTTATGAAGGCTACGCCCAATGGTATGGTCCGGGAATGGTGTTTCCCGAGCGACAAAAAACGGTGGACATGTCCTTCTTGGCCAACCAAATGGCCCATCTTCAACTTCAACAAGAGAATGTTCTCCAAGAGGTCCATCAAGTGAATCTTCAACAACAATACATGTACCAACAACAACAACAATTTCTTCAACAACAAAGTGCTTTCCAAGCAAGCCAAGAAGAGATGAACCGAGCCCTCGGCTACACTAGGCGAGAGGTGGAGGAGCTTAGAGAGGTGGAGGACCAAAGGTGGCGTGTCCAAGATAGCTTCAACACATGGATGAGCGGGAACTTCCCTTCCCGTGAGGACCAATGGACGCGCCCGGATCCTCAACTCCAACCACCACCACAAGACTTCTACCAAGAGCAAGTGTACGAGAGGGAGCGGCAAGCGAGACTCCAAAGAGGACGTAGACGTGACAACCCCTTCGAGTGATTCTAGACATGCCATTGAAGAATAAAGAAATTGTGAGCTCTTTTTACTCTTCTCTCTTGCTTTTAAGTTTTGGTTTCCTTGTTTGATGGGGACATCAAAATTTTAAGTATGGGGTGGGGGTAAGTGTGCTCATGATTTCACTTGCTTGTGTGTGTTTGTTATTTTGAGGATATTTGGTTTTCGGTTTCTAGTTTGTGTTTGGGATGTTTGTTTCTTGGTTTGTGGTTTTATGAACGACATGGATGATTGATTTGGTTTTGAATGGATGAGTCTTTTTTTTTTGTTTTAGAGAAATTTTTGCAAAAAATCGATAAAAATTTGAAAAATTGTGTTGAAAACAAAAAAAAAAAGATTTTGTGTTTTGTAGTTTTTGGAGTAGAAATTCCCATCTTAAATTGCCAAATGAAAGCTAATGATGATGTGAGCATGTAAATTCCTTTGCATATTTTTGGATGGTTTAGCCTCTAAAAAGATGTTGCTTTTGATGTGATCATGATATCTTGCTTGTTTTATTGAACATGTGAGTTCTAGGATGAGTTCTTATGCAACTAAGTATGAGTGACCCTTGTGAGATTGATTTTTGGCCATTTTAGGGATGCTTGTTCATATTTGCATATCCCTCATGTTTCTTGTGTGATTAGCTCATGCATGCTTAGTAAATCTTGCTATTGCGGTGTTTATCTATTTCCAAAGACTGTCATGAGATTTGTCCTAACACTGTCACATTGATTTTGAACTTTATTCTTTTAGTCACATAAATGTTCCATATCCTACCATGAAGTGAATCCTTTGTTTGTAGCCCCGTTTTAGCCTAAGCCTTTGTTTGAAACTCCTATAAATATTATTCCTAGCCTTATATGACTTGACCCTTATGGGATTGGACTTTAGAAGAGAGGTTTGGATTGTATTTGAAGAGTTGAGATTCTCTTTGGTTTAAGGGCAAAGAATGGTGTTATGAATCATGTGGGTAGTGCATCTTTGTTGTGCAAAAAGAAAATGAAAGAAAGAAAGAAAGAAAGAAAATGTTGGAAATGGAAAGTGGAATTAAGGCAAAGAGCTTAAGTGAAGAAAACGGGTCCGACCGAGTTACACACCACATCGGGCCCGATGTCATAAGAAAGTCGGTCCAGTGTAGAAAGTGTGGAAAATCCAACAAAAAGCCTAAGAGCAAAGATGAAGTGGAATGTTAAGTGAAATTTTGGGTTGAAAGGAAAAAATGTTAAGTCTTTTGGATGAGTGTGAAATTGATTGTGGAATTTTGGTGAAGTTGGTGAGAGTTTAGGTTGTTCAATCCCCATTGTAAGCACCACAAGACCAAATAATTCCCACCTTGAGAAATACCAAAAGCCCCATTACAACCCGGCCGAATGGAACCTCTTTGAGAACATCCATTGAGCCAAGTTCGAATTCTTTGTGTACTTTGTATTAGGCATCTCTAGGTGGAGGAATTGGTGATATTAGCTTCAATAGTAAAGTCCTTACTTGCATGATTTTTGAGCTTGAGTGTTCATTGCTAAACCCATACACATGATGAGTGATACACATTCATACATCCCTAAAGTGAGGCTTAGTTGCATTGACTCTATTCCTTGGAACACTTAATCATGTGTGATGATGTAATCTTGCTTTAATATCAATCACTTGTGCTTAAATGTGTTTTCATACGAGGCTTTACTTGAAGATTATGTTTCGGTCTTGCTTACATTGTTATTGCTTGAGGACAAGCAAGTTTAAGTATGGGGTATTTTGATGTCTCTTTATTTGTTGGTGATTATATATGATTTCCTTTGTAAATATGTTTATTTTTCCCCTTTTCTTGTGTGTTTTGTTCCTTTTTAGCTTAGTTCCCGTATTTCTATGAGATTCGGAGACTATGCGCGTTTTATGTGTTTTGTAGGTGTTTTGGCATGGATCAAGGGTCGTTTTGAAGGTGAATCGGAACATGGAGCAAGGCCCGAGCTTAAGAGCAAAGAGAGGAGCAAGCCATGAAGAAGAACAAGAGAAAAGCCAACAAGAAGAAGGTGGAACGAGGTCCAGATCGACTTGCAACCAACGTCGGGCCCGAAGATGAGTTTTCGACCTCGGACCGACTTGCCCAGTAAGTCGGGACCGATGCTGCTCCGTGTCGGTCCGAGTCGGTCGCTGACTGCTTGGGCTCCAAGGCACGAATTTGTAAACTACCACTTTTGCCCCTCATCTATAAAGGCGCTCTTATCTTCTAATTTATAGGGGTTCCCACACTTAGGAAGGAACCAACCCTCAAAAACTCTCAAGAGGATACTTGGAGAGCAAGGAGGAAGGAGAGGAGAAGGAGAAGAGAGAGAATCGGCCATAGAGAGGGAGATTTGATAGGTTTGGTTGATAGATTAGCTTTGCCTTGTTTTGATTTTGTGGATTTGGAAACCTTTGATTGGAGTTTGTGAATTGCTTTTGATTTGTGAATGAAACTTTGCTTTGGTTTGAGATTGATGATGTTGATTGCTTTGCTTTTTGATTTGTTTGCTTTCTTTGTTTGCCATATGGAGTAGATCTCCTTGATCTTGGGTTATGGGGGAAAGCTCTAGCTAGGTTGGGCTAGAAACCCCAATTCCATAGCCTTGAGTGCTTGATCTAGGAACCCACTCTACATAGAGCTACAATTCCTTACGAAAGTAAGGAATCAAGGCTTGTGATTGGCAAAGGTACAAAAGTGAACATTTGTCAATCTCAAGACCTCGCTTCGAAGGGGATTTCCCCAAGGATCGATGTGTAGAAGTGGTTGGAACGAGGGCGAAAGCACTCGATCCTATTCCGATCATCACTTATTGCTTGAATTGGGGTGGAAAAGCCTTAATCTACTAGAGAAGGAACCCAAAAGCCCAAGATCTACTTTCAATCTTTGAGTTCGACAAAGCCAGCTACCTCGGGCCCGACTTGCTCTACGTCGGTCCCGACTTCCCTCTTGTCGCCAACATCGGGCCCGACGTGACACTTGTGTCGGTCCCGACTGTTCTCTTTGTTTTCCTTTGTTTTAAGTTCTCCTTTCCAGCTTTCTAGTGTCTAGGCACCTCAATCGAGTAGATTTCCCGAGCGTTCGACACCCACCACGTTCTACAACGGGGTCGGGTTATAAATTGTATCTCTAGACCCTCGCACACACGAGCGATCACAAAGGCATTCAACCACATAAAAACAACCGTCATCGCACATAAAAAACAAAGTTGTCATCAAATACGTACCATCATGTTTAATTTTTTAGTGATCACATATAATTTTTTTAGTGCCATCAAATATGTGTCATCACTCAAAGTGTCATCATAAAATTATTGATGACACGGTTCGAACCGTCATCAACTGTCATAACTACTTGATGACGGTTTGATTGTCATCAACTATCATCACAAGTATCATCAAAATGTCTTGATGGCAATTTTTTTATGATAAAAAGTATAATCAAATCCATTCAACCACATAAAAACAACCGTCATCACACATAAAAACAAAGTCATCCTCAAATATGTGTCATCACATATAAGTTTTTAGGGTCATCAAATATGCGTAACCACTCAAAGTGTCATCACGTATAAATTTTTAGCGTGATCACTTATATTTGTCATAAAAAAAAGTGTCATCAAATGCAAACCAAATATGTGTCATCATCAAAAGTGTAATCACAAATTATATTTTTGTTAGTGTCATCAAATATGTGTCATCACTCATAGTGTAATCAAATGTCATCACATACAATTTTTTAGTATCATCACTCAAAGTGTCATCAAATATGTGACATCAACCAAAATGCAATCAAATGTGTCATTGTGTATACTTTTTTAGTGTCATCACTCATAGAGTCATCGCACATAATTTTTTTAGGTGTCAGGAAATATGTATACCGATCCAACTATGTACATACCAAAAGATAATATTCAAATAAATTAAAATACTGCACATTATCATTCACACAAAAAATTAAATTCTAAGACTAAGATTAATAATATTTTAACAATGACCAATTTAAATAAATCCGAAAAACACCCAACCCGATACGAACCCGATGGGATTTTGGGCGCGTAGTTCGTGTTTGGGTGAAATCCGTCGAGTTTATTCTTGAATCGGATATGCGGGTATTAGGTTAGGGTCGGGTGGTGAAAGTAGTCCACCAACACCCAACCCGATCCATTACCCTGCATGATCCAAATACCGATTTTTTTTATTAGATAAGATTTAGGGCGTACTCCTAGGTCAAGGAGTCCACCTAGAGCATCCTTACAGATGAGAACACTATGTTCTGGTGAGTTCTAATAATACTGATGGAAAGACTGTGGCCCATTTTTGCAATTTGATCGGCCATAGTGTAACAGGTCCTCTTAGAATGAACTAATCAGACCTTCTCAAATTCCTGAATTGAAGCAAGAATATCGGATGTAATCATCTCTATTTCCCAAGGGCAACTATGACTCCCTTGAGAAGCTTGTATAATTTTTGAGGTGTCCCCTTCAATTTCTATGTTTAAAAGTTTCATTGATTTTGCTTCCCTGATGGCATCCCTAAGTGCAAGTGCTTCTGCTTTCAAGGTAGTGCATTTTTCATATTTCCTAACCGACATGGTTATCACTTGTCCTTTGTGATCTCGTATTACAATGCCCCCAATAGCTTGTCCATTGGTTAATCTGGATCCATCAAAGTTAATTTTAGTAACACATTGTTGTGGTTTTCTCCATTTTGTCCCTTTCTCATTTTTCCTTCCAGATCACACTTTTTAGTTCCTAATATTTTTTCGTCCTCCTCTCACAATTTAGCTCGTTCCCAATTTTATAGTTGGTTTCTTATGTAGAGGTTAAGGTCTGATATTGGGTCATCAGGGGTTTGTTGAAAGATCAATTTGTTTCTTTGTTTCCAATCTGTCCCTAGATTTCATTCAGTATAGTTTGGGGCGTTTATTCGTTATGTCGTAGTTATGCAACATTTGTGTGGTCTTTGGGTTTATTTGTTTTATTATTCGGTGCGTGTGTTGGCATTTGACAAATAGGTGTCCGATATCTTCCATCGTACAGTTACACATAACACAACCCTCATGTGTCATTACATGTTTCTCTCTTAATCTTGCCTTCGTTGGAAGCCCATTGGAATGAAACTTCGAAAGGAAGTTTTTGACTTTTAAGAATGTATCCAATTTTCATAACCAATTGTTTATGCTTGGGTTCTGTGCATGCATATTTGTTATTAATTCAATTGTCGAAGATGTCGAAAACCATCCGTATTTACTTGGGGCTTATTAGAATTGATCTTTAATAAGGTTGTCCGGGATGGGAGTGGCTCCAATTTGTTAGACAATGTATATTTGTTGTAGTTGTGTTATTTTCCAAGTACCGAATTCTTAATTTATTTCTACTGTGCTGCACAACTTTAATACTTTTTCATTTTAATAATTCCCCGTTGAGATGGTCTACTTATTCGAGCTAAATAGAGGATACGTGTACGTTGAATTGGACCACTTCTAAAAGCTGTGTGATTGGCGAAGGACGTTTGCACGAGATAACTTCATTAAGGGCCATTATTTCAGTGTCAGATTATTTGTTTGAATTGGATGATCGAGTAGAAACCATCAAAGATAATGTCCTTTTTGGCGGAATTAAAAACCTTGCAAGTGAGAGATGTGAAAGGGTACTTAACGGACCGAATTGGATGATCGATATGTCCATTTTGATCGAGATATATCCCGAAAAAAATTACAATACATTATGCTTGGTATCTCACGTGAACGTTTCTTGAATATTGATAAATAATTTTTTGTGAAAGTCAGTGGCCTATAAAATTAGAAAGTCCTCGGTATATAAACTCAATGCACAAAATAGTACAATTTTATTTTAAAATCAATTTGAAATATAATGAGTAATTGAAGTGTTTATATAATATGGTTGTTTAGTTTAATTTTTTCATGTGAGAATCACTACTAGAAAATGCATTTATAGTCAAGACCCAAGGCATGCGATAAGCCACAAACTTAGTGAGGAAAACGGGCTAGTCACAAAAATTTGAGTTGTGCGTATTTAACTACAAAAATGGTTACGAAAATTACATTTGTCTAAATAAATGGCATGTCTTTTTATCCAACACAACCCAAATAACTTGTGAATCGATTGCCAAAGCCACGGCTAGAAAACAGACTCAGGACCAGACTTGCTCTGATAGTGATACTATATCTTAAATTTCTAACAGGTTGTAGTTAATAGAGGGTTGGATCCACCTTTCAATCCAAAAGCTTAATTAAGCTTATGGATAGGTATTTCAACTCACTTATATATTGGTAATTTTACTATTGTTTTTTTCGATGTGTGACTTCCCCATCCTTCAACGCCCCCCACCCCTAGTGCAACTAGCCTGATCTAGTTGACATTTGACAAACACTTTTTAGGGTACGGTGGCTAGCCATAATCGAATGGGAACTTCCCAATGTTCGAAGTCGTTAAGGGTGGCTAACCCAATCATGCCTCAAGGAGAAGAAACACAATGAGCAAAGCTCAGATAATGTCCACATGTTTCCGATGGGTCGTATTAATGGGGGGGGGATTACATCAGTTATATTATTTATTATTTTTTAATATAAGTTGGGATCTATCATTCAATCAAAAAGATGTGAAAGTCTGTAGTCTATAATAGGAGGTCGTGCATACGTAAGCCTAATATATAAATCTAGTGGATTTTCATCCTAAATTAATTAACAATAGGAGGAGTAACTCAAAGACTTGTATAATATGTATATTTTGTTCCAACTTTTTCATATGGGACGATAAAAGCATAATAGTCTTTGAGCCAATACAATTAATAAGAGTTGTGTGTAACGAATTTAGTATACAAATTTAATATAATTTCGCTCAAAATCATGCGATAATAAATAAAATAACGTATAAAATTATATATACGAGTATTTAATAACGTTAGTCCTAACTATCACATATAAGAACATACATATTCTCAACATTTATTTTTAAGGACAGTATATATATGTACGTATTTATTTTTCGTACGTAGTGTCCATTGAGCATACACTTTTGAATTTTGTCAGCAAAGATACACTTACCCATCAATTCCATTTACACAACAGTCCCCATTCCATAATGAAATCATATTGCTAAAGGCATGCCACATTAACAACTTATCTTTTTAAATACAATAAAATACGCACGTCTTTGCAGCACACACATATATGTATATGCATGTATACCCTAGGTAGCAATTATATAAGACCATCGTCGAGATGAGAGGGGTCGTTAGCAAGTTGGATGACCTGGTCAAAGTGGTGTGCAGTGTCGTCAGGGTGATGGGCCTCGACTCGGGGGCGGTCGGGAAGAACCCATCGGCCGTCTGGGTTACGCACCATGCCCTTGTTCATGTCCTGGCGCCAGAAGGGCGGGACTTCGTACTCAGGCTTGAGCAAGTTGCAGTCCTTGTTGACGAGGGCGATGTCGCGCTTGTTGGCCAGGCTGAACCGGCGGGACTTGCCCCGGTAGCCGTCCATGAGGTGGAGGTGGGCCTCCAGGTTGTGGGCGCAGCTGACGTCGTTGGTGGCCTTCAGGAAGGGGGAGTGGGTGTGGTCCAATGCCAGCTCGGTGCCTACGTGGGCGTAGCTCCACGGGAAGTGCACCTTCTCCTCTAGGTACTTTTGGTATTGGAACTTCTCGTTTGCAATTAGCCCCGGCATCGTTGGCACCTTGTCGTGCACGTTTATGATCCTCAGTTGCTATATAATTAGGTAGCGTCGTTAGTATGAATAATAGTTTCATTTATGGAGATCGAGAAATAGAGTACGTAACAAATGAAATGGAATTGCATAACTTGAAACAAATATATTATACAATTCATAATTGTCATTCCAGTTTGACACATATATATATATATATATATATATATATATATATATATATATATATATATATATATATATATATATATATATATATATATATATATATCATAAACATGAATTTTTGGTCCACATTAATAACACTATTGCAAGTATATAAAACTTAAAAAGGCGTTATCTACATATTAGGAATACCAAGTTCTTAAAAACATTTTCTTGAATTAACCGATTTTAAAATAAAGTATAGTAGTAAAATAAAAGGGACCATATATAATTATTATATAAATACACGTACAATAATGAACCTGCAGTGCACAGAGCCAATCCAAAGTGGAGTTCTAGGTACACTGTTCTTTCCTATATAAATGCATATGGGTCCACCACATGTGATGTGATAATGATAAGACTATAAATTTGTTTGTTGTATGCTCAATTACGTGTTTCTGCTGCTGACCAATTTCATTTTCAAGATTGTAAATATAACAATTTAATAGCAATAATTAAACATTAGAACGTTGAAAATTTAATCTACACTGGAAACACATTAAAATGAATTTTAGTTTAATACGTAGGTACCTTGACGCCGAGCTGGTCACAGCGGTCCTTGAAGCGGAGGTTGCCGACCCTGGGGCTAGCGAAGGAGAAAACAGTGACGGGGATGTTGGTGAGAGCGCCGGCGTGGCGGACAACATTGAGGCGCATCTCGGCGATATCATAGGCAGTGAGGAGGGCGAGGGCGGCGCCAAGGCTGTGGCCCGTGACAGTGATGGACAGGGGCTCGCCCTTGTAGCGCTCGACGAGGCGCTTGACCTCGGCCAGCACCTGCTGGCGGGCGGAGAAGGAGCAGAAGCGGCACGCGTCTTCCTTGGTGGTGTAGAGGTCGTAGAATCCGGATTCGATCTGGACGTGGGGGTTTTCGCGGAAGTGGGCGGGCCGGAGGATGTTCTTGAGGTCGTGGATCCACTCCAGGTAGGTGACGGTGCCCCGCCACGCTATCACGATGTCGCGCCGCCCCAGCCGCTCGATCTCGTCCTTGTCCGATGCTACGGCCACGTAGCCCATCCAGTTGGCGTGGGGGCTCCATATGCTCCTTATGCTTGATTTCTGGAAGAAGTTGGGAAGGTTGATGTTTGATGTCGCATACAAGTACCTGTGATCCAACACCACGCACGCGGTACGTCATTCATGCCCAATATTATAATAGTTCTTTAATTGTGCCACCATATGTCTATTGGGACGAGGTACGTCGCAAAAGCTCGCGCTAGAATGCATTGTATATATAGTTGTGTATATATAATTGTAGGGAACAATATACCTGAGTTATTATTATAATATTAAAAATTTAGCATTTGGACCCATATACAAACGAATTATTTAGCTACGAAATTCATTAAAACAGACTGAATCTGCATGCAAGCCTCCTTCAATTCAAATCTGCAACTCAGCCATTCACGTTCTTCACCAATATATTGACGCACGTGATCGAAGACTATTTCAACATAACAATAAGTACATAACCATTTGTTTTTTTTTAATCATCATGAAAACATAATTGGGTGAAGTAGGTTTAATAAAGAGTAAAATATTTCAACCAAATAAAAAAAATAGAGAGTAATTAAAATATTGTTAATGTTGCACAAATATTAAGATTACAAAATTTAGATCATATATATATATAAATATAAAGTAGGCGAGTCGAACAAAAAAAAAAATCTCTTCCTAAACTAAAACTACTTTTTCAAGTCTGTAACAAACCATATGACAGAAGCCAAATTTTATAGCTAGCTAGATATAATTAATGCTGTAATTTAATGTTATGCTATAGATGTACATGTAACATGCATATAGAATACAGATGGATGAAAAAGGAAGACGATTAATTACCTGCACATGTGGTAGCCATAATGAGACATGTCCATCTTGTGAAAGAAATCACTAGCCAGATACTTGCAAGAGCCACAGTACTTGGAGTGAGGGTCGAAGTCGAAGGAGTCGTAGCAGGCCTGAGCGAACTCGCCGTAGCGGATGATTTCCCTCCTCAGATGGGAGTTCATGGGGTCTAGCAGCCCCTCCCAGTCGTTGCTCCCTTGGACCTCCCTCCATATCTCCCTCAGAGGCCTCGCGTCCTCCACGTCATACTCCGCGTCCACATCGCGGTACTCCACCTCCTCCTCCTCCTCCTCCTCCTCGTGATCGTGGCCATGACGACCTGCCTGGAAGAGCTTTAAAGCTGGCACCGCGCTGTGGCTTTCTTCTATCATAGTACTACTACTACTCGCTGGAGACGGAACGGAGGACGACGACGATGCTTTGCATCTGACGTACGACGTTGGCGGTGGGAAACCTTTCCGTGCCTGCAGGGAGATGCCCAGCGGAGATGGGTCTAATTTGGGCTGGGTTAAACGAACCAGAAGAAAAGCCATTGATGGTCACCCAGCAAATACGACGACTTTGGTGTGTAGGGGGGAGAAAATGGAAGTCAATTGATTAAGCACGCACAAAAGGAGAGAGAATTGAAGATGGTGGTGGGTGGGTGGGTGCGTAACTAGCTAGCTAGAACCACTGATGACGAGAGGAAAAAGATAAGTGTGGTGGTGGTGATAAGAAGGCATTGAGCTTCCACACAAGTACCAATTATGATATTTTTTTTAACTTGGGATATATCGTACACGGCCATACTTCTGTTCAAAAGAGACTACCTTGTTCATATTAACGCGATGTGACGCGTATACCGCTCACACCACTTATTTTCCTAATTGTACCAAAATAGCTTATGGAAATCATGTTATGTATTTGTCATATGGCACAACTAGTTTGTGTTTTATGTAGCCGCTGACGTGGCACCCTTAGTTAGATAGTTTGTAAGACAAGTCTTTCAATACAGAATTCGATCAGAAATTTCCCAAAATGTTATTTCGTCTTTTTCCATTCCTTCTTGTCTGGTTGATGAGGATTTGCATTTCTCTTGTTTTTTTAGAGATTGTTTACTTAATTCTGCTGATATAGCAGAATTTATATGGTATCAGAACATCAAAGGAAGATTCCCGAGTTGTGTGCTTATGATTTCGAGTTCGTTCTAGGTCGAATCGGATTTCTACAAAATTACACCAAGTCTTTCTAGGTTAAAACCAATTTCTGCAAAATTACACCAAGTCTTTCTTGATAGTTGATCAAGATGGTTGTAGATAGAGAATCGATAACTGGTGATCGATCCAAAACACCGACTTCAAGAAGACGCAAAGGAAAGGAGCCAGAAAATGCTTCGCGATCGCCTTTGCAAGGAAGATTCAGGGAAGATTTGTCGCGATCGCCTTTGCGAGGAAGATACAGAGAGGATTTGTCAAGATCGTCGTTGCGAATGAGATTTAGAGGGCATGATCGAAGATTGTTCGCGGTCATTGAGGAGGAAAAGAGGATATGTAGGCTGTTAGCGATCACCATTGACGACCAGAAGAGAAAGAGTGAAAGAATAAGGTTTACAAGCTAGAGGTAATCCTTATTCTTTCGATCCTCTATTTGTTGCTAATTTAGAAAATCTGGGAAATCCATTGGTTGCAACGAAGTTTAATGGATATAATTTCCCTAGTAGGAGTCGTAGCATTAAGATGGCACTAATTAGGTGCTAAAATGAAGCTAGGTTTCATCATTAGAATGTATCCTAAACCATCTTGAGATTCTGATTACGAGAAATGGAAATGATGTAACTTCATGGTCATGAGTTGAATATTGAACTCCATGACTAGCGAGATAGCAAAAAATTTCATCTACGTGCATTTTGCTGAAGAGTTGTGGAGTGAAATAGTGGAACGGTATGCAAAATCAAATGCTCCCCTAATTTTCAGTTGAATCGAGATCTTAGCAACATAAGACATGAGAACTTCAGCCTTGTTGGATATTACAGCAAACTGAAAAAGGTATGGGATGAATTACTGATAGTGCATATAGATATAGGTTTTAGAGCATGTTTTTATTCCCTTTTTATGCATTTCTAGCTAGAGTTTTGCTTTAAGTTGTAGTTTAGTTTTGTTTCAGTTAGTTTGGAATCTACGCATTTTTTTGCTTTATTTCAGGTTGGAAGGTGAATCATGGTGGATATGAAGCTAAGGAACGGAGTTAGGAACAAGTGGAGGACATTGATGTGAAGAAACAAGAGGGAAAGCACAACTCAAGACGAATAGCTAAACCGCATTCGGGAGCATGTGCCAGCGACGAGAGATGGAAGCTTCTGTGATCGGGGCGCGGGCGGAACCAGGTGGAGCACGAGCGCGCTCCGGTGTGTCTTGACCGCGCTTCGGTGCGTTTTTGCGACGCCGACTTTGGGCCTCCGTGTTATCTTTGGGTCGACTTTATTGTTTTAAGATGCTTTTAGATAGTGGTATAAATACTCGGTCTTTTAGGGTTTCTTTGGAGACTTGTGCTATGCTTATGCTTTTAATTTCTACGTTATTCAATTTGAGAGAGGAGTGTGGGAGACAAAACCCTAGTTTGCAATATTGAAGAGAAATCGAACTCTTGTAAGTTTAATTCTTCTTTAATGTCATATTCTAGCTAATTTCCCTATGTCCAACTAGTTAGTTGAAATTGTATGCATGATTGTTTGTGAGATTTGAATTATTTCTATTTGCCTTGACTAGATTGAATATCTCCATGCTTAATTGATTAGATTCACTTAGGATTTTAACAGATTGATCACCTATTCTTTTTCTAGGTTCAATTACAACTAGAGTAACTAAATAGACAGTGGAATTTGGTTGTTCATGGATGAACCCTTTGATTAAACTTATAGACGGTGGAATAAGATCAATCAAAGGAGGAAAATTTAATCACAAAAGTTCATGAATAGACGGTGGAATTCATGAACTATGTTTCTATTGAATGATTTAAACATATTTGCATGATCAATTTGCATAGAAGGTTTCTAGGTTAATTGATTAAAAGGTTATTAAAGACGGTGTATATTGATAACCATATTAAGCTTGAATTTCATGAATTCAGAATAAATTAGTCAAGGGAGATTGAATTAAGAATAATCAAGGATCAAAACTCATGTATGCAATGGATACGAAACCAGTTGGACGCTTTTCCTCTATTTGAATCTCTAAATTATTTTACTTGCTTGTTTTATTTACTTAGATTGATAGCTTGATTTCTAAAAATCCCCCTTATTGCTTAGTAATATTATTTAAACACGAGTAATCCGAGTCTTTGTGGGTTCGACCCTTACTTCCACTATACCTAGGTTCGGAAGTTAGGATATTTCTTTGACAGTGCTTTTACTGCGACATAAAAGTGCTCGTCAAATTTGGCGTTGTTGCTGGGGACTCGTCTAATTATTTGTGTTTATTTAGTGTTACTTGTTATTTTTGTGGGGTGTGAACCACTTGCATGGTTCATACCCATGCTACTAATCCGTCTCTTGTTGCTCTTGATCCAGAAATTGAAAGGACAATCTCTAGGTTGCGCAGGGAAGTTCGTGATTTTTCTCAATTGCCGTTCAACCTGGATTCTTCGACATTTGATCTGAATCTAAAGGCATTCCTAAAATTGCGGAGATGGCTCAACAGACAATGAGATAGTTGACTGCACCTGATTTGGCCCAACAACAATTGACGGTGAAGCTACATGAGCTCCCTGACGGTGTCCAATTTGAACTGAAATTAGGGTTGATTCACCTCCTTACTCAATTCCATGGGAAGGCGGTTGAGGATCCCAATAAAAATCGGGCTGTATTTCATGTTGTATTCTCTTTTTCCTTGAAAGAGGGAGCTAGTGATTGGCTCTATTACTTGGCTCCTGGCAGTATTGAGACTTGGGAGCAATTGAAGAAGGCTTTTCTTGAGAAATATTTTCCTGCAACAAAGCTTTCAAGTCTGAACAAGAGTATTAACAACATTGAACAACTCCCGAATGAATCACTATATGAGTATTTCAAGAAGCTAATCTCAAGCTGCACTTGTCATGGTTATTCTCAGTTGGATCTTGTTATGTACCTCCATGAAGGCTTATTGGATGAAGAACGCCAACATGTCAATGTTGCTTGTGGAGGAAACATCCTGAATAAGACTCCTGCTGAAGCTTTTGAGCTTTTCCATGAACTATCTGAAGGCTCTCGACAATTCAGCAAAAGAGCTACAATGAGGGCTGCCCATTCTATTGATGCTATAGCTTTACATGAAGAAGTAAGTGAGTTGAAGAAAACGTTCAGGCAATTCATATTAGGAGGACAACAACAAGTCAAAGCTTGTGGTTTTTGCTCCGACATTACTCATAAGATAGATGCTTGTCCTACTCTTCATACTCAAGAGGAAGAAGTCAATGCGCTTGGATGTTATGGGCCAAAAGGGCCAAGATATGATCCTTATTTGTACACATACAATCCGGGATGGAAGGATCATCATAATTTGAGGTATGGAAATCAGAATCAACAATATGCACCTCCAAACGGCCCTCAAGGTTTTAGACCTCCCCTTCAACCTCGGCCTCAAGCACCGAATCAAGGCCCGTCTTTTTCCACTGATGATATGATCCGCACTCTTGCCCAAAGCATGACTACTATGCAACAATCCATGGGGCAATTTCAGCAAGAAACAAGGTCAAACATCACCAACTTGGATAATCAAATGAGCCAACTTGCAAAGGCGATGAGCAAACTTCAAGCTAAAGATTCTAACAGATTACCTTCTCAAATGGAGCTCAATCCTAAACAGAACGTCAATGCAATCTCGCTCTGAAGTAGTAAAGTGTTGGAAAGCAAAGCCGAAAAGCAACCAACTTTGCATGAGGAAAAAGTCGAGGAGGACGAAAATTCGGAATTTGTACAGGTCCCCGAGCACGGTCAAGACGGCGAGAGCGCGACCGCGCCCTTGAGTCCCAGCCCGTGCCCAGACACCAAAAACTCGGTCATGCCAAGCGCGGCCAAAACCAGTGGGAGTGTGACCGCGCCCCCAGCGGTCCAAACCGCGCCTAAGGATCTGAGCGAGGACTCGTCTAATCCTTCGACCTCGGCTCCCAAACCACTTCCACCATTTCCCGATGCATTAAAGGAAATCCATAAGATCGAGAATGACGAAGAGATCTTCGAGACGTTTAGAAAATGCGAGGTGAACATTCCACTTCTCAAACATATCTAGAGCATTCCTCGCTATACTACATTCTTGAAAGAGCTATGCACGGTCAAGTAGAATCAAAAGCTTAAGGGGAAGCAAAAGATCAAGGTTAGTGAGCAAATATCAGGGGTCTTCCAAAGACGAATGCCAAAGAAGTGCGGAGACCCAGATATGTTTACTATCCCTTGCATTATAGGTGAAACTAAATTTGATAAGGCCATGCTAGACTTGGGTGCTTCTATAAATGTCTTGCCTTATTCCATATATGAATCTCTTAAGCTTGGTCCATTGCATGCAATAAGTGTAGTAATTCAATTGGCCGATAGATCTAATGTTTACCCAAAGGGGATTATAGAAGATGTGCTTGTTATGGTTGTTAAATTGATCTTTTCCACTGATTTTTATGTACTTGAAATGGAACATGATAAGCATACGGCCCCAATTCTCTTAGGTACACCATTCTTAAAAGCGACCAAAACAAAAATTGATGTGTGTAGTGGCTCATTAACAATGGAGCTTGATGGGGGAAAGGGTTGAGTATAATATTTATGATGCCATAAAATTTCCCTATGATGACAATTCTTTATGCTCTATTGATGTTTTAGATACTCTTGTTCAAGATTTCCTTGATATTAATGAACATGATGAATGGAAATCTACTCTTGAAAACTCTATGGTTAATAATGATGAAGTGGATTTTATGCTAAACAATGATATACAATTGTAGACCGAGTTGAACGCTCACTATGAGCGACCACTCTTGCTACCGGGCTCTAAACCCATTCCACTAACATTGTCAAGCGAGAAGCTTGTTCCTTCTATTGTGCAAGCCCCAAAAGTAGAGATTAAGAAACTACCGGACCACCTCAAGTACGCCTTTCTAGGTGATGGAGAAACCTTGCCGGTAATAATCTCAAACAAGCTGACGGAAGATCAAGAGCACCGGTTGTTGGATGTATTAAGGGAGCATAAATCAGCTATTGCCGACATGGATGGACTATTGCCGACATTAGAGGAATAAGCCCCTCTACATGTATGCATATAATCCTATTGGAGGATGAAGCAAAACCCTCAAGACAACCAAAAAGGATGTTGAACCCGCCCATGATGGAAGTTGTGAAAAAAGAGGTCCTCAAACTTCTTCAAGTAGGTATGATTTTTCCAATATCCGATAGTAAATGGGTTAGTCCTACTCAGGTCGCTCCCAAGAAAGGTGGAATCACAGTAAAGGAGAATCAAGAAGGTGAACTCGTTCCAATAAGAATTCAAACCGGGTGGCGTGTCTACATTGATTACCAAAAGCTTAACATGGTAACCCGTAAAGATAACTTTCCTTTACCTTTTATTGACCAAAGGCTTGAGCGAATTGTGGGTCGTTCCTTCTATTGTTTCTTGGATGGGTATTCAGGTTATTTCCAAATAGAAATTGCACCCGAGGATCAAGAGAAGACAACATTTACTTGCCCATTTGGCACATTCGCCCACCGAAGAATGTCGTTTGGTCTATGTAATGCGCCCGCAACCTTTCAAAGGTGTATGGTCAGTATATTCTCCGAGTACATTGAGAAATTTATTGAAGTTTTTATGGACGATTTTACCGTTCATGGGAACGATTTTGATTCTTGTTTGACTCACTTGATTCTTGTGCTTAAACAATGCAAGGAATCAAGGATACTAACCTTTGTCTGAATTCTGAAAAATGCCATTTTATGGTAGAGCAAGGCATAATGTTAGGTCATATAGTGTCTTCTAAAGGGATTGATGTCGATAAGGAAAAGGTTGAAGTAATTCAATCCTTGCATTATCCTACTAATGTTCGAGAAGTGCGCTCTTTTCTTGGTCATGCAGGTTTGTACTGCATGTTCATTACGGACTTCTCGAAGATTTCTTCACCCCTTTGTGAGTTGCTCAAGAAGGATGTTACCTTTGACTTTAATGAAACTTGTAAAAGATCTTTTGATGAGTTGAAGTCTCACCTCACCACTGCACCAATTATTCAACCCCCGGATTGGTCTCTACCCTTTGAGCTAATGTGCGATGCAAGTGACTATGCGGTAGGAGCAGTCTTGGGTCAAAAGATTGGTAAGGCTTCTCATGTAATCCATTATGCTTCTATGACTTTAGATGAAGCACATAAACATTACTACACCACCGAGAAGGAACTCTTGACGATGGTGTTTGCTTTGGAAAAGTTTCGATCTTATATTGCTAGGTACAAAGGTGATTGTCTACATGGATCATGCAGCCCTTCGTTACTTGTTGACGAAGAAGGAAGCAAAGCCCCGGTTGATTAGATGGATCTTGTTGTTGAGTGAATTCAACATTGATATCAAGGACAAGAAGGGTGCAGAAAACGTGGTGATCGATCATCTTAGTCGCTTGGTCCATGAGGAGAAAAGATGTTCACAAGTTACACCTATTCGGGAGGAGTTTCCAGATGATACTTTGTTTTCGGTACCTGTATCACAACCTTTGTATGATCATTTGGTTAATTTTCTTGTTTCAAATGTGTTTCCTCCCAGCTTTAGCAAGGCTAAAAGGGATAAGCTAAAGAATGAAGCGCGACACTATGTGTTGGACGATCCATATCTTTGGAAGCATTGTTCCGATCAAGTAATCTGTCATTGTCTTCCGCATAATGAGGTAACTTCAGTTTTGTCATTTTGTCACTATTGCGCATGTGGGGGGGGGGGGCATTTTAGTGCTAGAAAGACCGCTAGGAAAGTGTTGGATGCAGGATTCTTTTGGCCTACCATCTTTCGGGATGCGTATGCCTTTTGCAAATCTTGTGACCGATGCCAAAGAGTTGGGAATATATCCCGAAGGGATGAAATGCCTCAAACATCAATTATCTTTTGTGAGGTATTTGATGTCTGGGGTATAGACTTTATGGGACCATTTACTAGTGCTTATGGGAATGTTTATTTATTTTTAGCGGTGGACTACGTTTCCAAATGGGTGGAAGCGAAGGCCACCCGAACTGATGATTCTCGAGTTGTGGCAGATTTTTTGAAGGTGCACATATTCTCAAGGTTTGGGATTCCTAGAGCTTTGATTAGAGACAATGGATCCCATTTTTGCAACAAAACAGTGAGTGCGCTCTTCAAGAAATACCATGTCACACATTGGATTTTTACGGCCTATCACCCACAAATGAATGGACAAGCGGAGGTATCTAACCGGGAGATCAAGGCCATACTTGAGAAGACGATGTCGCCAAACCGGAAGGATTGGAGCACTCTCTTAGACGATGCTTTATGGGCCTATACGACGGCTTACAAAACACAAATTGGAGTGTCACCCTTCCGGTTGGTGTTTGGTAAAGCTTGTCATCTTCCGGTGGAGATCCAACACCGAGTTTATTGGGCCGTGAAGAATTGTAGCTTGAAGATGGATGAGGCCGAAGAATTGATGAAGATTCAATTGCAAGAACTTGAGGAATTAAGGTTAGAAGCTTATGACAATGCGGCCATATACAAGGAGTAGACCAACGCTTGGCATGACAAGAAAATATGGAGAAGAAGTTTTAAGGTAGGTGACAAGGTTTTATTATATCAATCTAGACTTAAACTTTTTCCAGGAAAGCTGAGGTCGAGATGGATGGGGCCGTTCATAGTAGCTAAAACGTATCCTCATGGAGCGGTAGACATCTATGATGGATCCACTCATTCAATGCAAAAAGTGAATGGACAATGCTTAAAACCGTATCTTGAAGAATTTAGCAATGCTATTCTTGAAGAGATGGTTTAGGACGAGCCTAATATAAGAGCGGTAACACGTCAAGCTAATGACGTTAGACAAGCGCTTCTTGGGAGGCAATCCAAGTTTCAAGTTTAGTTTTTCTCTGTTTTCTAGAATACGTTTGTTTTCGGGTTGTTTTTAGTTTATTTTGTTATGTTTTGGTTCGTTTTTGTTCTAAGTTTTAGGTAAAGTCGAGAAACAGGTATATGCGGTCCGAGAAAACCAAGGCGGCCCCGTGCTCATAGTGCCCTTTCCCACGTATAGCCAACAGAATGTCGAAAAGGTTAAGCGCGGGCAAAACCAGCAAGAGCGCGACCGCGCGACAGGAGGAAAAGCCACGCTCGGAGAGGCAAGTTTCTAGGGTGTCAGCACTGGCAAGGTGCCAAGAGCGCGACCGCGCTCCCATGGGACCAAACCGCGCCCCGCTGCGCCTTCAACACTTATAACCCTAAAAATTTCGGCCTCTCTCTGTACTCTTCTTTCTTCACCGCGCCGCTCCTCTCTTCATTCTCTTTCCTCCATTAAATCCCAAGCTTTAAAGCTTCCATTGGAGCCAAATTCTTCAAATCGAGACCGGATTCACACTGCTCATCATCAAACAAGTAAGATTCTACACTCTTTCCTTCAATTTGTAGTGAAAAATTGAGTTTTTCATCCTAAAATCTCTCATGTTAGGTTTTGCATAAAAAGCTCAATTTAAGGGCTTTTAGGTCGAGATTCCTCAATTTGAGTTTATATTCTTGATTATTAGCATGATTATGAGTTAGTTTCATGGTTAGATTGACCTAATTTACAAATTTTGAAATTAAGCTTATTTTATGCTAATTAATTATAGGTTAGTGGGGAAGAAGCGTGTTTGAGTGATATTATTATGTATTATTGCTTGTTTGGTGGATTGCTTTTGTCGGGGCAATCGAATTGTGTTTGTTTTTGGTGTTTGTGCATTGTGTTGATAAATTAGGCTATGGGTCGTACTAATGCTCAATCTACCGCTCCTACGGGACCGAGACGTACACAAAGAGTGACCCGAGCAACCCCATATACAACTCAAACCGTTGTGCCTTCTTCATCTCGTCCTCAAGCTCCGCCTCAAACTCCTTCGATAGGAAGAAATATTACTCCGGCATCTTTGGGGATTCAATTCAGTGATATGAAGCACTTAGATCGTTTTAATGAGTTGAAGAAACGTGAAATCCAACCTCCTACACAACTGGATAACGCGTCTATAGCCAGAAAATATTTAGCCACGAATTTTGGCAAGGGTAAATTGGGTGGAAATGGCCATAAGTTTAACCACAAATATTTCAGTTTGTGATAATACAACCATGAAACATAGCGTTGTGGCTAGTATTGGGGCCGAATAGCCCCGAAAAGTGAGCGCGACTAGATTTGGTTGTAGATTCCTGGCCATATTGTCATGAAAACAAGCTCGTAGATAACATTAAGGCCCAATGGATGCAAATTTCTTTCGCAGCTAGATTCACTTCTAGAGTAGTAGCTAATTAGCCACGAAAAAATATTTGTGTGTATATTCAAGACAAAGTCTGGAGCTAAGTACCCACATACTAGTCGTGGCTAGGTTTGTGGATATTTGTGTGGGAAATTTGAATCATTGACTCATAAATGGTCCTTCATTTCGTTAGAATTTTTAGAAACAACCACAAAACTAGCCACGAGTTCTTATTTTCATGTCTAACATAGTTTGTTTGGAAACATTTCAGATAACAGTCATGAGATTAGCCACGAGTTCTTTATTTCGTGAGAAATCGGCAGAAATAACCACAAGACTAGTCACGAGTTCTTCGTTTTTTGTCTAACTTTGTTTGTTTGAAAAAATTTGCAGAAACAGTCATGATATTAGCCACGAGTTCTTCATTTCGTGAGAAATCTGCAAAAATAAGCACGACATTATCCATGAGTTCTTCATTTTGAGAGAAATATGAAAAAATAGTCACAAGACAAGCCCAAGTACTTTTCGTTCATGAAAACCTGCTCATAATGCACTTAATATCTTTTCTAAACACCATCTTGCACAAACATGCCCCAAATGTATGTTCCAAACACCATAGACCTTAATTATACAAAGTGCACTTAAAGAGGTCCAAATATGCATTTGGGCAAACACATAAAATGTTCACAATTGAATGTCATAAGCCTGCTGAAAAAAACACATAAATTTTGGGCAGATCCTCCCCCAAAATGCACATAAACCTACCTAAACCTGCCCGAACTTACATAAACTTGTCTATCCCAACATAATTGTCAATTTCAACATTCATCCAACATTTTTTGCTACATAAAATCCATAGAAAAGATCACATAAAACCCTAAATGTCAATTCTCCTACTCCTACTCTTAACACTTACCATTACACTTGCTCTTACTCTTACTCTTCCTCTTCCTCTTCCTCTTCCTCTTCCTCTTGTTTGCTACAACCCACGTCTTCCTCATCGTCACTAGTTAGGTAGAATGCCATCCCTTCATCATCCATGAGTCGGCATTTCCAAATACCGTCCAAAAGACGACTCATTTTGGGGTCCATGCCATAAGTTCTGAAATGCTTGTAATAGTGGCATTCCTAACAAACAAGAGAAGTGCAAAGCTTAATTAATATAAACAAAACATAAGCAGTGAAGGAAAAGGTAGGTGAACAAAAGCGATAGAAATCATGAATTTCTATTATATGGTGCAAATTTATAAGTTAGGCACCCCTAGAATATTATGTAATGATGTTCTTAAATGACAACATGATCTTCTCTAATTGCATTAAACGCATAATGATGACATGATGTTTTCTAATGAACAATGTTGGGTGTTTTAGGAATTAGAATCAATACATGACAACAAAAACGAGGAAATCGGATTAATTAACTAAGCAAGCACTCTCACATTGTAGTATTCTACAATAGAAAATTTGCACTTACTTTGAACTTCCCCGCCCACCACTCGTCATGACCAATAATTTTCCAAGTGCTTGAATCCCACATAACGCCCCCCTTGGTGTTGCGGAAATCCCACCATATCTTCCTAAGCTTGTACAAGTGATAGTACCTTGATCGAGCAGTGATTCTTGTACACGAGCACCTACACTCAGCCCGAAAACACTCATTCACATCAACCCAGTTAGGGCACTGGGTATCATCCAAGGGAGGACTAAGCTCTCGAAAAATCTTTAGGAAGATCAGCTCTTCGTCATGTGTCCACTTCCTTGGCATTTCCACAAACCGAGAAGAAAAGAAATGCACCAGTTTAAGTAGAGCAATCAAATAGAGCATTGAAGTATTTGACAAATAGAAAAAGTGTTTTGAGAAAATAAGTAGAGCAATCAAATAAATTGTAAAAGGCATAAATGCACCATTCTCATTTCCACTATCATGATCCAAACCTCCATTGACATAAACATTCTTATCTTACCAAACCTGCTCAAAATGCACTTCAAAACATTCTTATCATATTTATGTTGAAAACACACATCAACCTGCTTAAAAAAACTACTTCTACTTTTACTATTTGAAATAAATGCATGTCGGACATTTGTAATACTGTTACCAATCAGTTTTATCCCAATCAGATTGACAGTCAATTTGCTATACCAAATAAATGTAAACAACATGTAATCAACAACACCTATATTTGTTAAAAGCCAATCGGTTTCAGAATATTCATGATTCGTTGAGATGTTTGTTCTAAGTGAACATGTAGACAAAAATAAACCTTAGATCCAAAAGACATGCAGATCTAAATGCAACTACATTTTTAGGGTTTTAAGACATTAAAATCATTCAAAAGACATGTAAACCATGCCAATCAGTTTTAGTTTCAGATTGACATGCACAAACCATCAAGAAAAAGGGTGGAGAGAGATGGAGGCAAGAGACATTTAACAAGAGACAATTTAAGCAATTGCTTTCGTTGATTCAATTGAGAATGAGTACAAGGTATTATATACACAATGAACAAAACTGAGTGGCCGAGATACTTGGAACTCCTCTGAATATCACAGCAACCAAGCCGGCGGGGGGAAATGGGAGCAAGCTAAGCCGATTCGGGGGTTTACTTGGAGGATCGGAGAAGCTGGTGGAGAGATGATGATTCGATGCTGATGAACACGGGCAAGCCAAGCCGGCAGGGGGAAATGGGAGCAAGCTACCAATTGTGTCGTTGATACCAGGAGCGAAATAGAGGCAAGAAGGAATGGAGAGGCAGGTAAGGCAAAATAAATGGTGGGAGTTCGATCGGTTGTGGTCCCAAAACCCTAAATGAAAAGCTCAAAGAACCTCATGAGATCGAGTTCGGTTGTGGGCTTGAAGACAAATAAGGCCCAATAAGGCTCATGAGCCCAATTTTTTTTTGAAAGAGCCCGTTAATAGCGCCCAACGTTCAAGTCGTCTTCCACATTGATGACTCATGGCTATTTTCATGGTTAAATTTGTGGATAAAAAAAGGTGATTCAGCAGCTCATTAAATGATCCATACCAACCTTCATTCAATAATCTACACCAACAATCGTACGAACTCGATCTCTTTACCCTACGTACCTTTCTTCACATTCTCTTGCAATATCACTTTCATCACACATTTTTGTCTCTTATTCCCTCCCATTTCAATTTGTCTCAAATAAACAAAACACATGGAAACCAAGTTTCATTGATTTCTTCTTTTGAATCTGGTATATTCTTGTTCAAGTGGTCAATTTCTCTTCCATTGTTGGTGCAAAAAAGGTTCTTGCTTTTGTTGGTGCAAGAAAGGTTCTTGCTTTTGTTGGTGCAAGAAAGGTTCTTGCTTTTGGGAAATTTTTCAGAAGTAGCCACGAGAGTAGCCACGAAGTTTGGAACGAGTTCTTCATTTTGTGGTTAACAGAGTGTGTCTTGAGAGTCAAAACCGATCTATCGTTTGCCTATCACCCATAATTGTTTGAATCTGGTACGTGTGTTATGCTTATGTTTATATTTTTTTAGAATAACAACATACATTGGTGCTTGTAACCTATTTTAAGTGCCAAAATATTCAGAATTAACCACAAAATTAGCCACCTGTTCTTTTATTTTTCTTGTTTTTGATATAGTAATTATTACTTATTTGAATATAGGTACCATATATAACATGGACAATCGTGAGTGGATGTATGATAGATTACTTCCTAATGGTGAAGGTTGTGAGAAGCGAATTTTTTGATGGTGTTGAAACATTCATTCAGTTTGCAATAGCTCAACCGAATTTCATGGATGGGGAGCAGATCATATGTCCTTGTTTCCTTTGCAAGAATGGAAAATTTCAAGATAAAGACATTGTTCGCCTTCATCTATTCAGAAAAGGTTTTGTTGACAGTTATTATTGGTGGACCGCACACGGAGAATCACCTTTTGTCAACTCATCACCTCCCTTAGAAGACTTGAATCCTACTTCAAATCCCAATGATATGGATTTCTTTGGGATTGGGACGCATTTATTAGATAACTTGAATCCTACTCAAAGAATGGTTTTTGATGCAGCTGGTCCAAGTTTTGTTCCACCTTCGTGGTTTGACCCTAAAAATTATGTGAATGAGCCAAGTAGTAGTCCTCATGTAGAGTTTGAAAACCCTATTCATGAAAAAGAAGAAATTAACATGGACCAACCGATCAACCATGTTCAAGAAGAAGAAGAAGTTAGCATGGAACAATCGATCAACCATGTTCATGAGGAAATGTCCTTCTTATCTGAGCGCTTCAATGATGTTTTGAGGGCAGCAGATCAACCATTATATGACGGTTCTCATGTGTCACAGTTAGCTGTAGTTGGTTCTTTTATGGAGTTAAAGACCAAATACAATATGTCACAGGCTGGATATAGTGCACTACTCCAGAAAGTTAATGATGTATTGCCAAAAGACAACAACTTTCCAAAACGTTTCTATGAACAAAAGAGGTTGACTAAAGAGTTGGGGTTGCCCCAACAAAAGATACACCTTTGCCCCCAAGGTTGTATGTTTTGGAAGGATGACGATGATGCCACTGAGTGTAAGTTTTGCAATAGTCCAAGGTATCGACCTTGTTTGTCTCAAAAAGGAAAGACAATACCTAATAAGGTGTTGCGGTACTTTCCATTGATCCCACGTTTGTATGAGTTGCTTTCCATTGTATGCAACCATCGATTGATGAATTGCTTTTGTTGTGGAGAGAGGGTGTGCCAACATTTGATGTTTCTACTGGAAAAAAATTAGGATGTGTGCAGCTCTTATGTGGACAGTGAACGATTTCCCTGCGTATGGCATGTTATCTTTGTGGAGTATTGCTGGTATTTATTCTTCTCCTCATTACATGGAGAACACAAAAGCCTTTCGTTTACAAAATGGATGGAAGGCTTCATGGTTTGATTGCCATCGGTGCTTGTTGGAATTAGATCACCCATTCAGGAATAATAGGAGAAACTTTTACAAAGGGAGAACTGAGGATGATCCTCCTATTCCGTATTTATCAAGTCAAGAGATGTGGGAACGTGTTCAAGGTTTGCCGACCGCCATGGAGTATCCATGTGAATATCCAGATGGCTATGGTGTAACTCATAAGTTCACAAAGAAAAGCATTTTTTGGATGCTTCCATATTGGAAGCATAATTTGCTTCGACACAACCTTGATGTCATGTATATTGAGGAAAATGTGTTTGAGAACTTGATTAACACTGTAATGGATGTTAAGGGGAAGACAAAAGACAACATCAGCTCGAGGAAGGACTTGTGCCTATATTATAATCGCCCAGAGCTTCAGCTGGAGGATAACCATAAGGGCCCTAAACCAAAAGCAGTGTATGCATTATATAGAGATAAAAAGACAACCTTGATTTATTGGTTAAGGCGTTTGAGATTTCCGGATGGGTATGTCTCCAATATTGGTCGATGTGCACAATTTCAAGAGGGTAGACTAATCAGAATGAAAAGTCATGATTGTCATGTGTTCATGCAAAGACTTCTACCAATTGCTTTCAAGGAACTTCTACCCGTGGGTGTGTGAGGGCCATTGACCGAATTGAGCTTATTTTTTCAATCATTATGTTCATCCACACTTGAGATGAAATGTGTTGAGGATTTAGAACGTGCCACACCTCTTATATTGTGCCAGTTGGAAAGGATATTTCCACCATCTTTCTTTGATTGTATGGAGCATCTCATTGTACATTTAGCATATGAGGCAAAACTAGGGGGTACAGCACAATATCGATGGATGTATCCACCTGAGCGCTTCTTATTCATGTTGAAAGGGAGCATGATGAATCCACAAAAGGTGGAGGCATCCATCGTGGAATCATATTTCTTTGAGGAAATAACGACATTCACTCGACATTATCCCCAGCCTCAAGACTTGTATAAGAGAAAGAAAACTACCATGGAGGAGGAAACCAATGCCACTCATCCTCAAATTTCCATTTTCAACCATCCTGGGTGTGCAAGCGGAAAATGTAAGGTTGTATGGATGACCATGGGAAAGATTTTCACGTGGCATGGACGTATATCCTACTTAATTGTAGAGAGGTTGACTCCTACGTCGAGTAAGTGACTTTAACTTATAATATATAAATACATATCAATCCGATTAATATTCTACTTTTAATTATTGTTCATTTTCACATGCAAGGAGTTTCAAAATACGGTAGGACAAGGAGATCCGACTGCTATTGCCAATTGCTTTTGTGATTGGTTTCATGATTATGTAAGTTTAAATGCACATTGAATATCTTTGGGATGTTATTATGCATTACATATATATACATATAAAAGTTTCATTAACAATATTACATGTTTTGAATAGAAAAGTCCTACACCCCCCAGAAGAGGATCATGTGTTGATACATAGTTTGACTTGGGGCCCATCCAAAAAGGTTGCGTCATGGCCCATATATTTCATCAATTGTTATAAATTTGAAACTTTGGAACGTGGTGAAGGCAAATTAACCATGAATAGTGGTGTGTGTGTACAAGCTTCCAACGATGATACACAATTTGATTTCTTCGGGTTAATAGAACAAATTTTTGAGTTTGAGTTCACCGGATTGCCATGTAAGAAGATTGTCATGTTCAAGTGTTTGTGTTTTGACCCTAATGTGAGAGGGACTAAAGTCCATCCAGAATACCATTTTCATGAGATTAATGTGAAGAGGCGATATAACAACCATGATCCTTTTGTCTTTGCGCAACAATGCATCCCATTTACTACGTAGACTTCCCCGGCGCACCCCGAAGCCGTGCAGATTGGAGATATGTGTGTAAGACAAAGCCTCGAGCTAGAGTTGAGCAACGATGGACATAGAGAAAGGAGGACGAGCCAAACGATTTAGATCCATTACAACTAGAGGAATTTGAGATTGATAGATTTGCATGGTCGTCAATTCACTCATTACCGTTACATCTTAATGATCCACTTTCTCAGCATGAAGAAGCATACGATGTTCAAACCGACGAGGATAACTCGGACATTGCAAATGATGACGAAGAAGATGATTTTCCTTCAGATTCAAGTTCCAAAAATTATGAGTGGTAATTCATCTTAACATAGTTTCATTTATTTTATATCAACATGATTATCCTTTTACAAAATATGCTTCGTAATTTATTTTCTACCAATTTTATTTTTCTATGAGGAGTGAAAATTATACTATAATGGAAAATTTATATAGGAGGGAAAGTTCATCTAAGGATGGAGGGAAAGTTCATTAAGGAGGGAAAGTTTATCTCGGTTGAAAGTAAGGAGGGAAATTCTTTGGGAGATTGACGGACTAGATTTTTGACTTTTGAGAAAATTTGAGTGCGTTTGGGCCCAAATTACACCCAAGCCCATCACTTTTCTCTCATTTGATTGGAAACTCTCTTGCTAACCCTATTCCTTTCCTCTCATTTGCACCTCTCTCTTTCCAGACGCCTATCCCTCTCTTTGGTTCACCGACGCGTTTGAGCTCTCTCTCGTGAACAAGGATTTGGTGAGCTCAAGGGATCTGATTTTGGTTAGAGCACGAGGAAGGAATTGGTTTGAGCACGAGGAAGGATTTGGAGCAGCTTCAAGAAGGATCTGGTTCGAGATCTCTCAGGTTGTCTTTGCTTCTCCTTGCTTGTCTTAATTTGCTTCTCCCTCCCTTGATTGCAATCGTTTCTTTGGTTTAGTTTGGTTCTAGATCTGATTTTGCTTCCACCCACTCTCTAACCCTTGATGTATGTTATTGGGCTAGAATTTTGAGATTGAATGGTGATGTTGCTTCTCCTTGAACTCGATTTGGAGGGTTTAATTTGTTAGTGTGTGGCTATTACAACATATTTTGAGATTGAATGGTGATTTTGCTTCTCCTTATGTGCAAACAGCTTCTCTTTGAACTCGATTTGGAGACTTCTACCTATTTGCATGTCTTTCTTCTTGCTTCTCCTTGCTTCTCTTTCATTTGTTAGACTCAGGGTTTAATTTGTTGGTGTGTGTCTATTACAACTGATTTTCATGATTTAGGGTTCGAAATAGTGTTGCTTGTCTTGCATGTGCTCAACTCATTTGCTCAACTCATATGAAATTGGTGTTGCTTGTCTTGCTTCTCCTTTGCTTGTCTTTACTTCTCCTTGCTTCTTCTTGCTTCTCCTTGCTTGTCTTTCATTTGTTAGACTTAGGGTTTAATTTGTTGGTGTGTGTCTATTACAACAGATTTTCATGCTTTATGGTTCGAAATGGTGTTGCTTGTCTTGCATGTGCTCAACTCATTTGCTCAAACTCATATGAAATTGGTGTTGCTTGTCTTGATTCTCCTTGCTTGTTTTTGCTTCTCCTTGCTTGTCATTCATTTTTTAGTTTCATGATTAATTTGTTGGTGTGTGGCTATTAAAACAGCTTTGGTTGTTTTTTTTGGTATGTTGTTTTGCAAGGTGGTTGAATCATACGTCACCTTAGAAGCACAACACGAGGACGAGCCCAAAATCTCAATTGCAACTTCGCTCGTGCTCCTCGTACTTCTTCGGAGCAGCTCCTTCAAAGTCCTAAGAGACGTCCTCGGTTACAACCAACCCTCCGGGTTCTTAGTAGTCCAAGAATTAAAAAAGTTTTCAACCAACAAGTTGTTCCACAACATGTCATCCCTTCTCCAATCCAAGTTCCCCGTGCTCCAAGCACTTCTTTGAAGAAAACCAAGCATACTAGCATCTTCTTCACAACAAGTTCTTGACCCTCCAAGAACTCCTAGCCCTAATACTAGTCCAACACTTCGTCCACAACAAGTTCTCTCTAAGGAAAGGGTTCCTTCAAAAAATCCCAGCCCTAAGCTCACTCAAGCACCTCAATCAAAACAAGTTCTCTCTAAGGAAAGGGTTCCTTCAAGAAATCCCAGCCCTAAGCTCACTCAAGAACCTCATTCACTACAAGTTCTCTCAAATCCAGGAGCATCGTGAAACAACACCAAACCTTTCTTTGGAGGGAATCTGATGAACTGATGCAAAAGGTCTTTTACACCAAGCCGGAAAACACATCACCAATGTCTTTAAGAAGCATCGTGAAAACAAGACCAAACCTTTCTTTGTTTCCGAGAAGAATTGGGAGAGAATGAACACCATAAGGAAAACTGATCCCAATTATGTGAGACAAGCTCAGGTGAATGCGCAAAATCGGTCATCAAAGAGGTCATTAGAGGTTGGAAATTATCCAGGAGGTTCTCGAAAGTTAACAAAATGGATGGAAGTTATGGTAAGTACATTCACTTTTCAAAATTTAAGTAAAAATCTGTTTGTTGTTTAAAAATAAGTATATATTTAACTTGACTTTACTCTCTTTTTTTCAAGGAAAAGGAGTCTGGGAGCATGCCTCTTATTTCTGAGGTGGTCAAAAAATTATGGTCAAAGGAGGATGGGACTGGACTAGGGGAACGACCAACTGTAATCATTGTAAGTATATTCAAGTATTTTGTTCTCTTTATGCTTATGGATTTGGATTCATGTTTGATTGAATTTGAGTTCTTTTTGTATGATAATATGTGATTTTGATTGTTGATGTGTACAAAGATATAGCTACTTTAAATAGGAAATTAAATTCAAGTATTTTGCATGTTCAAAATTCAGACAAATGAATCAATACGCATGAACCTCCCAGATGAATTTTGTGCTTATGGTTCTCTCTCTCTCTCTCTCTCTCTCTCTCTCCCCCCCCCTTGATGGCTCTCCCTCTTTGGCTTTGTTTGGCTCTTCTCCTCTCTATGTTATTTGTTTTGGATTTTTGAGATTGACATCTTGAAAGTTTGGTTTGAGATGTGTGTTTGAGAACTTAAATGGTGCTTATCTGGATTTGTTGATATTTAGGGTTCTCTTTTGCTTCTCCTTATGTGAATTTTCATCTCTTTGGTTCCTTGTGAATCAATAGACATGAAAACTTCAATTTCCATTTGCTAAATCCCATAAAAAATATGCACCAGTGCACAGACTCTTGCAATTGTTATTTTTGTTGATGTTGTTGTTTGGTGAATTTGCTTCTCTTTGCTTCATGTTTTTTCATTGATATGCACCAGTCCCTATTATTCTTGCTTCATGTTTTTGCGTTGATATGCACCAGTACCTATTATTCTTGCTTCATGTTTTTGTTGTTGTTTTGCATTGTTTTTAGGCTGAATTTGAACGCCTTGTGGCAACTGATCAAGGGGATGGACCAATCTCAAGTGCTAGGGCGACCGAGCTATGGATTAAAGCTTGTGACGGCTTTTCTATTCGTAGGATTTTTGCAATGGCTGATGAAGGTGTCGCCCTCTTTCGCATGGGAAAGCTTGAATCAAGAACTCCTTCCCACTCCTCCAACCTTTTCCACAACCATCAAGTTGATGAGCCTCTAAACGATGAGATCAAGGAGATGCGAGAGGAGATGAAGACTCTTCAAACTCAAAATGTGGAAATTCAAACTTAGAACAAGGCACTCAAAGGTATGCTTGAGCAGTTGTTTAAACACATTGGAGGCAACATGGATAATGTCACTCTCTGAATTGTTTTACCCCTCTCTGAATTGTCTGGATATTGTGGTGTTTTTGGATGGTTTGTTTGGCTGGGTATTTTGGATGGTTGTTGTGTGGATATTTTTTTGGTTGTTGCATGTGTGGATATTTTGGATGGTTGCTGGTTTGTTATTGAATGGTTGTAGTGTTATTTTATCCATTAGCAGGTTTTAGCTAATTGCATTATGAGAATGCAATTAGCATATATTAGCAGGTTTATAGTGCATTATCATAATGCAGTTAGTGCATATATTATGGCAATATTTCGTAATTTTTTTATTAATACTTATTTATTTGACCACAAAATTTGAAACCAAATGTTTTCAAAGCCAATTTCAAGGTTAAATACCAATAGCTTTTGCAACCAAATAGATTCGATGCAAATGTCAAGGCTAAATGGCCACAGTTTTCCTACCAAATGCGTTCAGTACAAATGTTAAGGCAAAATGGCCACGGATTTTCCCACTAAATAGATTCATGGCAAATTTCAAGGCTAATGGCCACGAAATAGGTGCGATTATGCGTTCAAATTCGACTCAAACTTAGATACAAAATACATTTGTGGATAACATTTGATGGTGATGCACTCAAAACCAACTACGAAATTCAATTCTGGCTAATACGGTTGAACGTGACTTTTGTGGCCAATAGCCACACATTTAGCAATGAACTAATTCGTGGATATTATTTGCAGCTAAATAGCCACAAAATTAGAATTATGTGGTTCTTTTCCAGAGTGATATTTAGCCTCGCGCGTTTTAGCCCCAGGGCACCTTTCGAAGGGCAATCCGTTGGGGATGTTGTGGCTAACGTGATTTCGTGGTTATTTTTGTGGCGGAAGTCGTGTCTAATTTTCTGGCTACAGACGCGTTTTCCAGCAGTGCTAGGCATATTGATTGGGTCTTAATGGAGGATTTAGGATTGAGTGGAGAATTGAGAAAAAATGAGCAAAGAAAGGGCTTTATAGAATTGTTGAATATGAGATTGCCGACCTACAGTAGCTTGGTTTTAGAATTCATGAGCACTATGGATGCTCATATATTGGAGGGACGGTTTATGAATGAAGGTAGATGCACTTTCCAGTTGGGAGAAGTTCAACGATCTATGTCTTTGACTGAGCTCAACACGGTTTTCAAGTTCCCAAGATATCATCATAATATTGCTCGATGTGAGTCCAAGGCCGACTGGTTGAACAATGAGCAATGGGCCCTACTTCCGGGGAGTAATATCTACTTGGCATCAAGGACAAAAGGTTTTGGGATATCTCATCCAGTGATTAGGATGCTTCAACGATTCTTTACTCATTCTATCACTGAGAGAGGAGAAGGAGAGAACAATTTCCCTAAGAAGGATATCTTTTTGCTTTGGGGTATCTTTGAGGGACATGAGATGGATATTGGTGGAGCCATGATGCACAATATGGCTCGAATGGCTAAGAAGAATGCAGGAAAGATTATCGTGGGTGGTGTGATAACTAGGCTTACCCAGTACTTCGGGATTGATGTGGATCAATGTGTGGGTAGAATAGAAGCCCTCCCAATGAACTTTCCGTTCCTTAACAAGATGAAGGTGATGTATGTGAAGAATATCCAGTTTTATTGGGTACTCGGTAGTAGCCCTTATGCCATGAGATTGCCTAATCCGCCAAGAGTGGAATTGAAGTTTGGATTAGCGAATGCCAACACTTGGCTTATTCATTCGCAAGATGAGGACGTTTTGGTTAAAGAAGTGTTGGGAGGGACAAAGAAGAGGAAACTAAAAAAGAGACAAGTTGAGAAAACTAGCACTTCCATGGATATGGATGATGAAGAAGAGGAGGATGAGGAGTATGCAGCTGAGGTGGACTTAGAGGTTGTGGATGATGATGAGGAAGAGGATGCAGAGGGTGCTAATGAAGACACAGAAGAAGCACCAATTCATGAGCATGGCTTTGATCAACAAGAACAAGGAAGCTACATGTCGACAACCCAGTATAATTACTTGGTAGAGTTGATGGGTGGCCTTTCCACTCAAGTGAGTGGCTTGTCTACTCGTATGGATGGTTTAACGGCTGATTTCAACCACTTTAGGGGTTATGTGACGCGTCTCTTTGACTATGTTGATGAGCAGACACGGTTTCTTCATTAGAGGATGGACATGCACACTTCAGCACAAGGCTATCCACCCTATGTTTATCAGCCTTATCCCGGATACCCGGACCCTGCTTATCCATAGCCGGGATATCCACCACCATCGCCGCCAGAGGAGTAGATTCTTGAGCGTGCCAGCTCTTATGATGAGGTCAGTTTCTTTTTCCCTTAACTTTTCTATTACTTTGGGGACAAAGTAAAGTTTAAGAATGGGAGAAGGGGATTCTTTATTTTGTCATAAGTGCTTAGTTGTAGTTAGTTCATGTAGTTGCATTTACATGTTTACATTATTGTTATGCATTGATTAAAAAGTTTAAAAAATCCGATAAAAATTCAAAAATTCAGAAATTTTTAAAAAAATGAGTTCTGATTGCATTTTAGGATTCATTTTTCCCCTTTGGAACCACTTGTTTATTGAGTGAGCATGATTTCATATCCCATGACTTGTTGGTTATTAATGAAAGTTCTAAAAAGAATTGCTTGATTATGAAGGAGTATGCATGAAAGTGAAAATTCGAGTTATTTATGAAGTTCTAACCAATTGATGCCTTGTGAGATGTTTTTGAGCCTTTATATGCTATTTTTGCATGAAAATTCTTGAGTGTATCTCTTTAATTTCTTAAACTCTAGAACTTGCGTTTAAATTCTTTTTAAGAGGCCACATTATATGATTTGAATGCATGATGTATAAGTGATTGAGGCAAATTTTCTTAAGCTCATTTGTATCCTTATCTACCCTACATTAAACCATTGTTTTTGTGGCCCTATTATTTTGAGCCTTAGCCTTAAATGGGAATTTGTGGTGATTGCAAAGTGGTATGAATGGTTGATTGAGATGAGTTTTGCATAAAAATTGCAAAGTTGTTCTTGTGAGAGAAGAATGGAAAAGAATGAATCTCAAATGGGAATTTGTGGAAAGAAAAACAAAAGATGAGCAAAAAGAAAGAAGTGGTGAAAGTAAGTAATGGAAGAAAAGGAAGATAAGTTGGGAAGATGTTTTGAGAGAGAGTGATAATGTAATTTGGGTTTTAGTTGATTCTAGTTCCCGGAGTTAGCACCACAAGGTTGGATATGATCCCCACCTACTTGTTTATACCTTGGCCCCATTACAACCTTGAAAAAGACCTCATGATTTACGTTGTGCATTTAAACATCCGTGGCGGAGATTTAGTACACTAATGCAAGCATATGGTAGTTGGCTTTCAAAGATGATTTTTGAGCGAAAACACTTACCCTTTTTTAAACACTTGAACGTTGAGTGCAAACACATATACCTTGGTGAGGGTTAGAATGGATTAGTAACTTGGTTTGAAGCTTTCATTGATTGTATGCAACGATTTCATAGTTAGGTGTGAGTTTCTTGAATATGAATGGAAGTCATGGATTGCTTGTGTGTGGTTTGATTGATTTTATGTCTTGCTTGAGGACAAGCGAGGTTCAAGCATGGGGGAATTTGATAGAGCATATAGGTATAGGTTTTATTGCATGTTTTTATTCCCTTTTTATGCATTTCTATCTAGAGTTTTGCTTTAAGTTGTAGTTTAATTTTGTTTTGGTTTAGTTCAGAATCTACGCGTTTTTGTGCTTTATTTCAGGTTGGAAGGTGAAGCATGGTGGATATGAAGCTAAGGACCGAAGCTAGGAACAAGTGGAGGACATTGAAGTGAAGAAACAAGGGGGAAAGCACAACTGAAGACGAAGGGCTAAACCGCGTTCAGGAGCATGTGCTAGCGCCGAGAGATTGAAGCTAATGCGGTTGGGGCGCGGGTACAACCAGGTGGAGCGCGACCGCGCTCCGGTGTTTCTTGACAGCGCTTCGGCGCGTTTGTGCGACGCCGACTTTGGGCCTCTGTGTTATCTTTGGGACAACTTTATTGTTTTAATATGATTTTAGATAGTGGTATAAATACTCTTTTAGGGTTTCTTTGGAGACTTATTCTATGCTTATGCTTTAATTTCTACGTTATTCAATTTGAGAGAGGAGTTTGGGAGACAAAACCCTAGTTTGCATTATTGAAGAGAAATCAAACTCTTGTAAGTTTAATTCTTCTTTAATGTCATATTCTAACAAATTTGGTGGTAATGGTCAAGTAAAATTTGGACATAGTTTTGGATATGGGAACAAAACAGGTCAAAATGGACAGGGTTCTGGATATGGGAATAAGTTCTCAACTTTAGTCTTAAAGTCATCACAAGTTTTGCAAACTACAAACTTAGAAATAGAAGATTCCTTTTCCAACTTAAAATATTTTTGATATTGTCCTTTGTTAGCATCCATTATGTTAGAAATGGTATCATCTTTTTCTTTAAGTTTTTAACTAAGTTCAAAAACCTGAGTTCCCAACTTCTCAATGATAGCATGCAATTGTTCTTTGGTTCTGCTAGACAAAATAGATAAGAGTTCAGAATCTTGTACCTCTTTTGAAGAATCAACTTCCATGAGACAAACTTCTCCTTGTTGACTTGAGTCTTCTTCAGCAGCGGAATCATCCTAGATGGCCAACATAGCGCTTTTGCCACCTTCAGTCTTCTTTTTGAAAAACTTTCTCGCAAAGTGTCCCTCTCCTTGACAATGATAGCACACAACATCTCTTATATCTTTAATTGGTTGGTTCAGAACCTTTTGAAGGAACTTTGTTTCGATTTCAAAGTCTCTTCATAGCCCTTTTAATGAGTGCTACCTGATACTCGACATCCAATTGGTTTTCTTTAGTTTGTGCAAGATCAAAAGCTCTTTCAACTTTCAAGGAAATGTTCTTGACCTTGTAAATTTCAAGACGGTCATCCCGACGTTGCTTGATTCCACCATACGTTGTCAATTTTCCAATGACATCTTTAAAAGTGAGAGTCTTGGTCTCACTATTAGTTAGCAACACAACGGCAACTTCATTCCATTTTGAGTTGCGCCCTTGTTTTAGTTTGCTAACTTGCTTCAATTGAGGAAGCTTTTCACCAGACACTCAAGTTGGCTAACCACAACTTGAAATATTGAGTGAGAGTCACCTAAGGATTCGTTCTTTGCCTGACTCATTCCTTCATACTCCTTTTCCAAAGTTATGATGAGATCTTTCTTCACATCATAATTACTTTGATGAAGTCGTTTGAAATCGTCCAAAATTTCTTTGGCCGTTTTTTTTTCTCCAACTTCTTAGAGTCAGCATCATTGTAATCCTCCTTTTTATTTTCCTCTTTTCCATCAGTAGTAACAAAAGTTTTAAGATCCATCTCGATCACTTTCCAAATGTTGTCCATTGAGGGAGCATATGTGGGTTTCCATTAGCTCAACCCACCAATATGATCATACTCACCAACCTTGAGCACCGGTGGCTTCCAAAATGAATCATTGATTGTTGTGTTTACCGAAGTCATCTTTCTTGTAAACATAAAGTACTAAAACAAATCTAGAGCCAAGGCTCTACCACCAATTATAGGATCGTTAGTATGTTTAAGTCACCCACCTCAACTAAGTCATTGACTTCAAAGTATATGCAGTGGAAATGATAAATAGAAAAGACTTACTTAACATAATGATTTTTATAGTGGAAATACTTGATCAACTAACTCTGTCAATCGAGTGTGAAAACCACTCCTTTCCAAGTTCTCGCTTGGAAGGATTGAAAGTCGTAGCTTGCTTTATTACCCTCTTAAATATGTTTACATGAAAAACTCAAAGCTAACCCTACTCTTCCTAGTATGCTAGCACTCGTTTGAACCAAGTAAAGTTTTGTTCTCAATCAACTAACAAGCCTACAAACTCTCCTCTTCTTTCGAACTCTCAAATACTTAGTTTTTCTTTTTTACACAATGTAGAGTATGAGTTCATACTATCTAAACCTAATTTCTAGGTATTAATAGCTGAAACTAAGATAATTAGAGATTTATTATCTTCCAATTCAGTTATGGAAAGCTAATATATATCTAATCATACAAATATCATCCTAAGCAACAAAAGATATTACAACAAGATATGCTTAGGGCTTAAGGCAATATCGGTACCTTATCCAAACTGAGAAGATACTATCTATAACTAAAATATCTTTATAAAATCTTCAATATCACATGCATCTTCAATATCTTCTCCATTTGCCTTTCTTTCATGTCGGGGACGTGACACATGTTGGTGACTTGTTTCACAAACTAAAAGTCGGCCATGTGACTTGTGTTTGGAACCATCAAAATCAAAGCTCTACTTTTCTAACAAGTTTGATCCGATATTCATGCTCAAGATCCAATCTCTTCTATCAACAAAGCTTATGCCCAAATTATTCAAGAAGAGAGATAGCACTTGGTAAAAAACTCACGATGAGTGAGTCGATGGCGCGGTGCTATCGCTGCCCAAGGAGGCCACGGATCTCGCCTAAAAATACATGATGGTGACCATCGCCCAAATTCATTAAATTGTTAACTCGATCACCGAGAAACCGGGGGCAGTCGTGGTTTTGAGGGACGACGTAGAGAGAGGCCATGGTGCTCTCATTGTGAAAAGATCAAAGATGAAGCCAAGACATGTTTCAAGATTTCGGATATCCGAAGTAATTGGGAACTGATCTTGATTATCAGCAGAACCAATAGTCCGAAATGCTGCCTTCAAGCAACAATAGGCCTCGATGTAAGTGATGTGGGTGTGACCAGGTAAATATTTCCCAATCCGATGAAGCTTCTGGTTCACATATTGTATGACACCCCGGTGTTTTCAACAAGAGCTCTTCCTTTTCAGAGTTTGAGTGAGGACAAAGAACTTTGAAGTTAAGTGTGCAAGGGTGAGAGTAGTACTAGGATGGGTGTCCTCCTAGGAAGTCATCGGGTTGGCATGGGATAGCGCTTCTAAGGCCTCGGGCATTACATAATGGGGACCCTAAGGCAATAGAAAGGATTGGTATAGGTTTCTCAGTGATGAGAATCAAGGATCGTGAAGTCCATAGTGCAAGGTAAGCCCCCTCGACTTCCAAGGAATTCGACAACAATCATCCAGAAATCTGGCTTGTATTCAACTGGCTTGTTCTCCCTTGTCTGCACTTGGTTTTTATTGATTCCAACTCGAGGAGTTATATCTATGAGACTAGTTGAATTCCTAAAACTTTTAGATCCAGATGATGAGTAGATTGAAAGTTTTGTCAATTTTACTAAGGTGTTGTAGAATCCTCCGAGAAGATATTTTGATGGGAATTTCAATGAGAATGATGGAGTGGAGATGGAAGGGGACTAAAATGGGATGGTTTTGTATGAGATAAAGTGATGGATATAAATGTGTAATTAGAGAGATATGACTCACTCTCCAAAAACACAAACTATGAATTCAAACAAGGATGTGACTCACCTTGAATGGATCCTTGAATGTGACTCGATATGACTCATGAACCAAGGGGATTCACTAGCCTTAAGGACGAGTGGGTCAAGACTACTAAGAAAAACTCAAAGCTTCATTCTCATAAGTTTTCGAAACATGTCTAAACAAGAAGAACAAAATGCCTATAAATAAGCACACAAAATGTGGTTACAAACAACCCATTGTGCTCACTTTCACTTACCACCTCACCTACCACATTACCTACTACCTCTGTTGGTGATTTGTGAAAAGTCATCATTCCCATTGTAAGCATGTTGAGGTAAAGAAGTCACAAGGAAATGTCGATTGAGGAAATTGACTAATGTGACTTGCGATGATATGATAAAGAGAACTATAGTATTCATGAATAGAAAAGAGATCGAAAAGATGCACCTCGACACCGAGGCACAAAACCTCGGGTGCAAAGGCACAAGACGAGGGCGTGCTTAGGGCACCTAAATTGCTAGTTTACGGCCTAAGGCATCGGCACTCGGTGGAGACGCGCCGGTGCACAGGGAGCACACTTGCGCGACTATAGCTTAGTGCAAGAAGCAAGTCGCGTCGGTTCTTGCTTATGAGGTGCGTGAGTTGCTAGTTGTTGCGCGCTCATGATGATGCTTTGGCATGTCTATGGTTGCACAGTGCAAGCGACACACCTAGGGTGTTTGCGTGGAGGTTGCGGCGTGCCTAGGGCTTAGGCACAAGGCGCTTAGTCCGAGCATTTGAGTAAAGGTTTGGTTTTTAGCTTGTTGAATGAGTCTTATAGCTTTGTGCAAGTTCAAATGAATGTTTGATAGCTTCTCTAAGCTTGACGTACGCATTATGCAAGGATCAAAGGTTGAGATTAGCTTAGCACATAATTATGAATGCTAGAAATGAGCATTAAAGCTTCAAACTAGTTTAGAGTTAGCTCTAGAAGCTTATATAAGCTCTTGACTCAAAGTACAAGCTTGGAAAAAAAGCTCTTGTAGCTAGGATTTATCTAAAGGAAGCTCAAACTAGCTCAAGTTATCTCAAATAGACTATAAGTCCGCTCAACGAGCTAAAACGCAGCTCAAGCCAGCTCAACTAGCTGGATGCTAGCTCAACTAGATGAGGGTCAGCTACACTAGGTATGTGACCTAGCTAGGTACCTAGCTATGCTATCTAGTTACGGGCCATGGTGGGCCGACCCATGGGGCGTGCGCTTGGGCTTGATGGGCCGCAAGTATGGATGAGCGCATGGGCTTTTCTGTTGGGCTTTTGGATTGGATTTCTTGAGGGAGTTTTTGACCATTTTCTTCGGCCTTTATGGGCTGGATTTGGACGGCTAAATGGACTCCATTGAGGCTATTTTTGGACGCCTAAAATGACTAGGAAAGAGAAAGTTGTGGATAAGGCAAGGTGGTTACAACTTTTCCTAAAATCACTCTTGGCCTCTGCACATTGATAGTCGTCCATTTGGACATACGGAAGTAGACACAACAAAGTCAAAAAATCGGTGGTTTTACACATTGATAGTCGAAAGAGACTAGGGTTTGTTTAAGTGAGGTTTTCACGAATAAATACAAACACGAGTGTGTGATATCATGGATCGGTCTTCACGAGTGCATGTGAAGGAGGAACCTCATGTTTCATGGCATGACGAGTTCGTCCAAGTGAAGGAAGAACCACAAGAGCCATGGGAAAACGACTTCGTCCAAGTCAAGGAGGAAGAGGAGTCGTGGGACTCGAATAAGGTAAGTTTATATCTTGATTGAGTTGTCTTGCCAACATCTTTATTGTCGTTTGGTAGGTTTTATCTCACAACAATATTGCGTTATCCCTTGGCATGGAATGTGGGCAATATTCGTTGAAGGAAAGATTGAATTTAAATCGTTTGACTCGTAGCCTTTATCCAAGACAACTTATAAAGTGTTTTAAGTGGGTCAATGGTGATTACCTTACGGTCTACACCCAACGAGACTACCCTTCGGGGTCTACTCACGAGATTACCTTTCGAGGTCTACTCAAACTGCCTAGTTGTACAAGGATCGACTTTCACTTCAACTTGTTTATGCAAATATCTATTCCGTTTCATACCCTAAAAGTCAACAATCTTCAACAAATATTTATTTATGTTTACGTTTACAATGTTGTTTTGTTTTGTTAACTTTGAGGATTTGGCTAAATGAGGGGATAAAACGGTTGATGACGTGACCTCTTACTTGTGGGAAGTCAAAATCAATCCTCCTAGGTCGATCGAAGTGGATTATGGCGGGCTCCAAGACTTTGACGAGTGGGCTGGTGGGTACAACTGAAGCATGACCTTTTCGGATTGGTACATCACTAATGTGAAGATTGAACCCAATCTCGGAAATGCTAAGGAAAACGAGGTTCTTGCGCCTCTAACCTCCAAGGAAATGGAGGATCGTGATCCTAGTCATGGACATGAGGGTACGCAAAGGTACTCAAGGTTCAAGCGTCGTACGAGGTCGAAGGCTATGCATTCACATGCCAAGCCAAGGAGTGGCGTCCCTAGGGTCGAGCCCTTGGGGGATGGAGGAGCCGCTGGTGGCACCTATTGGCAAAAGGTCTATGAGGATCGAAGGCCTATAAGACCGGTTTATTGCTCCTTGTGTGGCGTAAGGCGCCGTGATTGAATGTATGCATTGTAATATTTCCTTTGTACACGTGTGTAAGTGTGTTTTAGCATTAAAAGTGTGCTTTTACTTATGTGTTTTTGTATACCTTGAATAAAGGGTATTAGTGTGTTGTTGATCAAATAAAACGATCATGTAATGTTTATGGTTGAATAATAAACAATGGTTTGATAAATGAATGATCTTAACAACTTGTGTGCAAGAAAAGGACTATGTCTAATCCTTAAGGTCGACTTTGGAAAAGTTGATTCTAGTTTCATTCTCTTTGGATGATACTAATCAAATTACCCTTGAGTCGACTATTCCTTGATTGGGACGGTTCATGCTCTAGACTACCTTCGGGTCTACTAGAGTAATTAGACTACCTTCGGGTCTACTAATGTAAGGGTCTATTGGATTGCCCCCCATGTGAGAGGGTGAACACATGTTGGCCATGAATACACTAAAGAACACATAAAAGAGATGGTGAGAGTCTCTTTGATAAGTTACATGTGGAAGATCACTTAAGTGATTTCCTGAAAATCATGTTTCTTATGGAAAAGGAAATGAGATAGTTTTAATTGGTTTAAATTAAGATTTCTTGCATACTAATATTGAGCAATGAATCCATGAGAGTCTAATCTCTTATGGTTTAGTCGAACAAAAGTTTGACACAGATTGAAAGTATCAAGTGCATAGGCTTTGACACTTTGGTACGACTAGGGTCGGTAATAGCATGACTAGTCTTATCATGTGCTAAAATCCTGAAAGTATAATGACATGAATTATTAAATGAAGTATGGTTTGTTGTTGAACTTGTTTAAGTATAGACATGAAATTTGCCTTGGATTAACATGGTTATATCAAAAGATAAGTCTTGATGAAGAGGACCGTCGCAAGTAATGTCTTGGGTTAAAACCGATACATGCCCTTTTTTGGGCAAAGACGCGCCAGAGAGTACCGAGTCTTGGTATCGGTCCTCTTTGGCACTCGATGTTAGTGGCCATAGCACGTACGGCGCACCACAAGCACGCCCAATATAGGACCGGTGCATCGACCCTATCAGCACTTGGAGTCACCGCACAAGGGTTGAGTCGAGAGTGCGCAAGGACGAGACTAATTTCAAGTGATAAGGATAGTGCAAAGCGCCCCGAGATGGATTATCTCGAGCCGTGTCGAAGGCGGTTGCTCGACGCGTGGGCCTCATGACCCGATTAGATGGGTCGAAGGTGCGCCCACAAGGGGCACTTATAATTTATTGGTTAAATCAATGAAATCATACTTGAAGTCATGATTTGTTTCCTAAATTTTGGAAATGTTAAAGGATGTGATTGAGTTTAAGGACTTGGATTATCACATACCCCATAAGTTTCTTGAGGTGGCTCATGTTAATGTCATTAGATTGGATTAATAAAGCTTGTTTGGAAATGGTCTAGTAAAGACGTATGAGGACGTTACATCCATCCTTGGATCAAAGTGTCAATGTGCCATGAAGGCTGGATTTTGACAACTTTGTTATATTAGTCTTTTGAATTAAGTTGATCATTGAAAGGACTTATGGAAGTTTAATTGCATGGTTTATGAATGACAAATCTTAACTTGTGAAGTGAACACTTGTGATAAGATGATTGTTTTATGAGCAAAATTCTTCAACTTTTCTTTGGTAAATGTTTTTAAGGAAGAATTGAATCATCTCATATTGTTATATGGATGATGATCCTATGGAAACTCCCAATGAAATTGGTGGTTAGGATGAAAGGGAACATGAAGTGGGATACTTGATGTTGAATGGCCAAAAGGAAAAGAATGTCATTTGGGAAGTCTTTCTAAGGACTTTAGGTGCTTATAGCATGGAAAAATATAGAACGTTTAACAACTCTGGTTAAGGAGTGTTTAATAAAGTCTATATGAAATGACATGGCTGATTTGCTAGAAACCAAATGACATGGATGAGATGGAAAGGATCTTGTCTATGGAGTTCTTCGTTGATAAATTATGACGATGCCAATGTGAAGAGATGAATGTGAATAAGATTCTCTAAATTTTCGTCTATGTTTACAATACATTGGAAAAGGAATGGAAATCCCATGATTATACACATGTTTAGAACACCTATGGATCAATGGATACACAGTTATAAAGTAAGTATGTCATGGCATGAGGACGCTCAAGTAGTAAGGTGTTGATATCTTGACATGGTCATTTGTCAAAGATATGTCATTTAAGATGCTTAAGGCATTGGATATGTGGAAATGCTTTCTATATTGGAAAGATAAAAAGCACCTTGGATCACTAAAATTTGGAATACCTCTAGTCGACGATTGATCGTGAATTCCTATTTGGGTGATGGGTGCACATTCTTGAGAAGTCTCAAGAGGCAATATTCGATCTTGGAGTCGGATTTTGACATTTAATTATGAGTGGATATTATCTAAAGAAATAATTCATACTTAGAGTCAACTCGGTTGAGTTTTTGAAATCACGTAATAAAATTGTTGAACTCTCGTACCGAGAGGTTTAGCATAACTTTTGGTGTTAAAACCAACTCGAGGGATGGGTGAATATCCTAGTTTACAATCTATGACTTGGACACCCAATTCTCCCTTACCGAAAGGTGTAGGGCTGAATTCAATGTGGTAAGCCAAGGACACATGGTTGAAGAGCATAAAAAGGTCCATCAAAGGAGATGCTCTAGCCTACATAAAAAAGGAAACTTTTGAAACATTGTTTCATTATGGAAACTTTGGAAAGTGCCTTGGTAGGAGTACGTTAGAAGTTTCAACTAAGCATATGTGGAAGTATAAGGCTTCTTCCAAAGGAGTTCTAGGACTACTCACCTAAAAGCATATGTAAAATGGATATGGGACGTAAAAGCCTTTAAAAGCGTCAAGTTTAAAAGATTATACAGTAAGGTTAACTCATGCCGTACTATTGCTTGATATACTTAGACAAGTAGATGTGGTTCAATTCTTAGAACACCACGATTCTTTAGTCCACAATGTCGATAGCTACAAGTTGTAAATTCAATCCTTGGGACATTTACTTCTATGATATAGAGTTTGAAAAGTTTTTGAGTTTTGATGACATTGCTCAAATGGGGGAGGAATGTCGGTGATTTGTGAAAAGTCATCAATCCCATTGTAAGCACGTTAAGGTAAGGAAGTCACAAGGAAATGTCGATTGAGGATATTGGCTAATGTGACTTGCCATGATATGATAAAGAGAAGTATAATAGTCATGAATAAAAAAGAGATCCAAAAGATGCACCTCGACATCGAGGCACAAAACCTTGTGTTCAAAGGCATAAGACGAGGGCCTGCCTAGGGCACCTACATTCCTAGTTTGCGGCCTAAGGCATCGGCACTCGGTGGAGACGCGCCGGTGCACAGGGAGCACACTTGCACGACTATAGTTCGGTGCAAGAAGCAAGGTGCGCTGGTGCTTGCTTATGAGGTGTGTGAGTTGCTAGTTGTTGCACACTTATGACGATGCTTTGGCACGTCTATGGTTGCACGGTGCAAGCGACGCACCTAGGGTGTGTGCGTGGAGCTTGCGGCGTGCCTAGGTCTTAGGCACAAGGCATCGAGTCCGAGCATTTGAGTTAAGGTATGGTTTTTAGCTTGTTGAATGATTCTTATAGCTTTGTGCAAGTTTATATGAATGTTTGATAGCTTCTCTAAGCTTGATGTACGCATATGCAAGGATCAAAGCCTGAGATTAGCTTAGCACATAGTTATGAATGCTAGAAAGGAGCATTAAAGCTTCAAACTAGTTTAGAGTTAGCTCTAGAAGCTTCAATAAGCTCTTGACTCAAAGTACAAGCTTGGAAAGAAGCGCTTGTAGCTTGGATTTAGCTCAAGGAAGCTCAAACTATCTCAAGTTAGCTCAAATAGACTATATGTCAACTCAGCGAGCTAAAACGCAGCTCAAGCCAACTCAACTAGCCGAGGGCCTGCTACACTAGGTAAGTGACCTAGCTAGGTATCTAGCTATGCTAGCAAGCATGGATGAGTGCATGGGCCTTTCTTTTGGGCTTTTGGATTGGATTTCTAGAGGGAGTTTTGGACCATTTCCTTGGGCCTTATGGGCTGGATTTGGACTGCTAAATGGACTCCATTGAGGCTGTTTTTGGACGCCTAAAATGACTAGAAAAGAGAAAGTTGTCGATAAGGCAAAGTGGTTACAACTTCTCCTTAAATCACTCTTGGCCTCTCTTCTCTCCAACCGATTTTGTAACTTCTATTTGGCGGTTATTGGATAGCCATGGACGCCCATAAATAGGTGTGTTGGTCGTCCATTTGGACATACGCCCATAAATAGGGAATTTATAGTAACCGCCAAATAGAGCTTTTGACCTAATAATGAGGGAATTTATTGTCATTATTTGCTAATAATGACAATTTTACTCTATTTGGCGGTTACTATAAATTCCCTCACAACTAGTTTTCCCACAAGTGTTGCTTTTCATTGTTCTGACATACTAACCAACCAGATTTACTGTTGTCTTGACTTATTAGGTCGCAAATAACTTAAACTTGGGTCGGCATTATTGGCAAATAAAATTGGCAAAATACTACTCCCTCCGCTCTATTCTATTTGACACTTTAGAGTTAAAATTTTGTTCATTAAAATTTGTTATTTTTTAGTCATTATTTAATTAATATATTAGAAAGTGTTTGTATTGACTTTTTTTCTCTTCATCTATTGACTTTGAGGATGGGTTAGTAATTAATTTTTTATTACATTTCAAAAAATTTGGATTTTCAATGATATTTTTTACATTTTCAATAAATTTCTTAATATGTGATTTTTTTTAAAGTTTCAAATAGAATAGAACGTAGAGAGTAGTTAAAACTAGCTGCTAGCTAGTTAAGAGATGTTTGGTTGAATTTATAATTTGTTGGAAGTCGTAAGCATCATTCAAGTTGTCTCAACGTAGGAACTAATTTCTAAAACTAACTTCCAAGGAAGTAAATTCATACTAATTAAAATTCATGGAAAGTAGAAAATTATGTTTCATTGATTTTGTATAAACAAAAGAATTAAGAAAAATTCATCTAAAATCATACAATAAAAACAAAATCTTACCTGCCCTTACCATGATAAATGCAATTCCTGTTTTGGGCAGATTTACCACGCGAACGTGTTGCCTGCTATAATAAGGGAAACCTAACCAAAAAGTACTCGTAACGTGTTATAGCTAGTTAGCAAGATGAAACTTTAGAAAGAAAGAAGTAGGAAGCAAGCAAAAATAGATAACACGATGATTTTGTAATTGTTCCGATGTAAATTCCTTCAATCTGTATTTAAGACCTTTGTAGACATCATTGCAACCCCGTTTGCATTCTTTGGTTGACAGGTACGTCTCTACTACTCTCGATTCTTGGTCTTCTTTTTTATCTTTTCTCATGGCGGAAACTTTTCTCCATGGAATATCACCCTCGTTGCCTTGAACCAGTCGCCCCCCCCCCCCCCCCCCTTGCTTTGCTTCTTCTGATATTCTTACCTCTTACCACCAGAAAGATAGCCTCTCTATCAAGCCAAGCTCTTTTGCTTTTTCTGTTGGATTTCCTGCCTCCGTTGAAATTTTTCTTCCTCCCCCTGGCATCTAGGCTTACTCTTACAATGACGATTGGGTATGCATGTGCGAGTACCCCTTTTGTATTGGCCATCGCTTTCCTTTCTCTCCTCTTGTGATCGATTTCCTTACTACCTTCAATGTGTCTCCTGGGAAAATACTTCCCCAAGTATGGAGACTTCTACTACCTGTAGATCTCTTGTGTTCTTCCCACGATATCCCGTATAAATCCGTTGATTTCCTTCACAATTATCGTTTCTCCAAAGGTGGTCCTAGTCGTTTTACCTTGAAAACCCTTAAAAACAAATCTAACCTCATTTACAACATGTCGAAGTCTAACCGAGGCTGGGTTGATAAATTCTTCTTTGTAAAGTTGTCTTCTTTGGGAACTGATACCTCTTTCCTAAAACCTCGGTGGTGTTCATCAGGTAGTGTTTTCTTTGTATGCTCAGTTTACTTTGTCCACATGTCATTAACCTTTGACCATGTTTATCTCTGATGTAGTGAATCTCGCTTCTCTTCAACCCCATAAGGTGTCGACTCAAATCGTATCTCGCGTTGAAGCTCTTTCATTGGAAGAAAGATCCTACCCTAATCTTGTGAAGGCATGTTTTGCTGATTCTGAAGATACTGAGATGTCAAGTAAGTTTTAAGATCTCTCCCTCATACTAGATCTTGACGTGTTTGCTTTTCTTGACTCGGCTTGTCTGCATGCTGCTAAGCTCAAGGACCACTTGCTCCACGGCTTCTCTTACTACCATGGAACGGGTTAAAGCGCGGAAGAAGAGGAAGGCTGAAACAACATCGACGACTGAAACGTCTTTGGCGATATCCCTTCCTAAAAAGACGGTTGATGCAAAAGCTCCCCCTTCGAAGATGAACGCTGCTTCAAACTTGTCTGATCTTCCATGTATCATGATGTCGCTGGATATGGCGACGGAGAAGTGTTTAAGCTCCCGGATGCCTCTCCATGTAAATTGTCCTCGGGGTGCTGGAAATCGATCTTCTATGCCGGAATTAGTCGGAGAAATGCTAGCTGCCCAGTGGCAAGTATGATTATAATTTCTTGATGATGATTTTTTCCTTTACATGTTTTCCCAATCTTAATGCGTTACTCGTGTTTTTCTCAGATCTTCCAGCTTACACTTTCATCTTTCAAAGCCTTCAAAGACTTGTCTAGTCAACTGGCTCAGAGCAAAATCAACGTGCAACTTGAGAAAGACAGGAGTACTTTACTGGGGAAAGAGAAGAATGCTTTAGAGAAGAAGGTTAAGGAATTGTCAACTGCTCTTGAGAAGACCTCTAGTTGTTCCAAGGAATGAGAAGACCTCTAGTTGTTCCAAGGAATGGGAAGACCTCTAGTTGAGAAGACCTCTAGCTCTTGAGAAGGCCTCTAGTTGTTCGGGGTTTTAATACATTGACTTGTTTGTGTGACTGCTCGTTTTTAGGGCCGCTTGTGTGGACCAATCCTTTAACCCCGCTTTTGCTTTAGGGGTTTTATTGTGAATGTTATATTGGTATTTGTCTGGCCTTTGGTTTGTTTGTCTTTTTTGCATGTGGTACAGATTTTTTGAAGACTGCGTTCATAGGATAAGGACTAACGCGCTTGGGAAGACGATCGTTAGCCGTGTTTGACCAAGTTATGTAGTAGTAGCGCTTTTGTAAAGGATGCCAAGAGAGAATGATATATGTAATAGAATGTAGATATTCATGTTTTATTCAATAAAGTCTGAACTGGTTACACAAGTATCTTTGTTTATGTTAAACTCCTCTTGCTCTAGAGTTGTCTTTATGTATTCTCGTCTCTTGCATCTTGTGACTAGTCATTGTGTGCACATCGTTGCTTAATTGTAAGGCAAGGGCCTATGTTTTGGCCTGTAACGTCACAAGGCGTCCCTTGTTAGTTGTTATAACATCGTTGTTGTTCCATATGTGTAGGACTAGGGGAAAATAAATTTAACAGAATGAAGTAAGAGATAAATACCTTGTTGTGACTTGCTTATCAAAAGTGGTATAATTTAAGATTTGTCGCGTTCTAGCTTCTTAGGACTATCTTTCCATCATGGGAAACTAACTCATAGGCTCCTTGTCCAACAACTTATGTGATCTGGTAGGGTCCTTCCTAGTTGGCTCCCAACTTGCCAACATTCAGCTCTTGGGTATTTTGGAAAGCCTTTCTCAGTACCCAATCACCTACTTGAATTACTTTTTCTCTAACGTGTTTGTTGTAACTTCGAGCTACCCCCTGTCAATATGCCGCCATACGAATCGATGCTTCATCATGTAATACGTCAACAGTATCTAAATGATGGAACAAGTTGGACAGATTTGACTCTTTGGTAGCGAGACCATATCGAGCCATGGGCAAAGTTACTTCAACTGGTAACACAGCTTCACACCCATATACTAGAGAGAAAGGGGTATGTCCTATGGTAGTCTTGGGAGTCGTCCGATCTGACCAAAGGGTAAGGGGTAACTCGTCGGCCCATCTTCCTTTGGCCTCTTAGGGCGTTTCTTCAAATTGTTGATGATTACCTTGTTACTTGCTTCTGCTTGACCATTGGCTTGAGGGTAACGCGGCATAGACATCATCAACTGAATATTGTATTGTTGGCAAAATGATCTTGTTTTGTCGCTGATGAATTGGGACCCGTTGTCACATACTATGGTTGACGGCACTCCGAATCTACTCAGGATATTTCTCTTTATGAAAGAGATAACCTGTGTGTCTTTTACTTCTTTGAAGGCTTCGGCTTCGATCCATTTAGAGAAGTAGTCAATCATGGCTAAGATGTAAACATGTTGTCCCGAGCCTTGAGGGAGTTTCCCTACGATATCTATTCCCCACTTCATGAATGGTCAGGGGAAGTTATAGGATGTAACAACTTTGGTGGCTGATGTGGTATAGGTCCGTGACCTTGGCACGCATCACACTTCCGAGCAAACTCTACTGCGTCTTTGTTCATGGTGGGCCAATAGTAGCTCATCCTACTTGCCTTCTTTGCCAAGGACCCCCTGTGTGATGTTCGCATTCCTCATCGTGTATATCTTGCAACACCTTCTGCACTTCTTCGTCTGTCATGCATCGTACGTACAATCCTGACGACATCCACTTGAACAAGATGTTATCTTTAATGGAGAAAGTAGGAGCTTTTACCTTAAGTCGTCGAGCTTCCTCTTTGTCATCCAGTAGAATCACATCTCGTAACCATCTTAGATAAGGGGTTACCCATGAGGTAGTTGCATCAGGATCCCGTACCTCGAACATGTCTTCTTCTTTTGTTATGGAAGGTGCATCCAGATATACGAATGGTATCTTCTTATATTCTCTTGGGTCGATCGCGGATCCGAGATTTGCTAAGGTGTCCGCTTGTGTGTTAATGTCTCGAGGTACTTGCTTTATCTCAAAGTGTTGAAAATTTTAATGATCTCTTGGACTTTTTCCAAGTACGCCTTCATCTTCGAAGCCCTGGTAACATATGAATTCGTGACTTGATTGACAATAAGCAATGAATCACATATAACCTCGATTTCTTGCACGTTCAAGTCCTTGGCGATAAGCAACCCTGCTATGAGTGCCTCGTATTCTGCATCGTTGTTGGTGGCTTTGAACATGCATCGAACAGCCTAGGCTATTCTAACCCCCTGTGACGACTTCAACACTACCCCCAGTCCCACACCTACTTGATTCGACGCCCCAGGGTGTGCATCATCCACTTGCCACTGCTCAGCAATCTTGCTACCTGTAACATTTCTTGATTTTCTTCTTCTGGCATGGTAGGAGTGAAGTCAGCCACAAAATCCGCCAAGGCTTAAGATTTCAACGATGTATGTGGCTCGTAAGTGATATCATAGCTGTTGAGGTGAATCAACCACCTCATCAGTCAACCTAATAACTCTGGTTTTGACATGATACTCTTCATTGGAAAGTTTATCCTCACATTAATAGAATGACTTTCAAAATAGGGACGTAATTTTATAGAAGCCATTACCAGAGATAGTATGAGTTTCTCAACGGGTGAGTACCTCGTTTCTGCATCAAGTAATATTTTACTCACATAATAGATGGGTAACTGGTTCGCGTCTTCTTCTCGAATCAAGACGGCGCTTACGGTTGCTTCTGTGACTGCCAAGTATACGTACAACACCTCTCCTGGCTAGGGTTTGGAAAGTATCTGAGGGTGGGATAAATAATTCTTTAATTCTTTGATGGCTTCTTCGTGTGCTTCTGTCCACTCGAATGACTTGTTTTTCTTCAAGATGTCCTAGAACAGCTTGTTCCTATCTATGAAACGGTTGAGTGCTGCTACTCGTCTTGTCAACTTCTGAACGTCTTTCACACACCTTGGTGATTGTAACTCCATTATCGCCTTGATCTGATCTGGACTTGCCTCAATCCCTCTCTGCATTACTATGTGCCCGAGGAATTTACCTGATGTGACCCCAAAGGAACATTTGTTTGAATTCAACTTCATTTTGTAGCTCCGCAGAATCTGAAACGCGTCTTCCAAGTGCTGAATGTGATCTTTCACCTTCAAAGATTTGACTAACATGTCGTCAATGTACACCTCCATTGTATACCCCAGTTTTTCCTAAAACATCTTATTAACCAATCTCTGATAAGTAGCACCTGCGTTTTTTAGTTCGAAAGGCATAACTTTATGACAATAAGTTCCTTGATTAGTTTCAAATGTAGCTTTTTCTTGGTCGTCAGGATGCATCATTATCTGGATGCATCATTATCCTATGGTACCCACTGAACGCGTCCATAAAAGTTAAAAGCTCATGTCCCGTTGTTTCATCCACCATCGCGTCAATATGAGGCAGGGGGAATGAATCTTTAGGACATACATTATTTAAATCGGTAAAATCGACGCAAACGCGCCACTTACATTTTTTCTTTTTCACAACAACTACATTCGCTAACCAGTCAGGGTACTTTACTTCTCTAATTTTATCATACTCAAGGAAGGATTTTATCTCGTCGTTTATTACCTGATTTCGTTCGGGTGCGAACTTATGCCTTTTCTACTTGACTGACGGAACTTTCTGAATGACGTTGAGAGCGTGTGTGATCACGTGAGGGTCAATTCCCATCATATCTTCATTTGACCAAGCAAAACAATCATTGTAGGACCGTAAGAACTCCACTATCCTGATTTTTCTAGATGGATCGAGTGGATCAAGGGCCACTTCTTCGAGTTCCGGTGTTTCCGGCTTCACGTAGTAAGTGGGAGTCTTACAGTCCTTTAATTGCTATTCTGACGACTTCTTTTCCGCCTCGACCTGCAGGTTTTTCGAAGTCGTTGCTCTCATTGTTACAGAGTAGCATTCCCTTGCTATCTTTTGTTCCCCCTTGATTTCTTGTATCCCCCATGGTGATGGGAATTTTACACATTGATGATAGGTTGAAGGAATGGTCTTCATTCTGTGGATCCATGGCCTGTCCAAGATAACATTGAAAGGTGATGGGCAATCAAGTACTTGAAATATTACCTTGTAGTTTACCCCTCCTGCGATGGTTGGTAACGATATTTCCCCCAACGTGTTCCGCAATTCGCTAGTGAAGCCTACCAAAGTCGTAGACTTCTTGATGATGTCGTTCAAACCTAGGCCTAAACTGTACAAAGCATCCAGCATGAGCAAGTTAGTATAACTTCCATTATCAACTAAAACTCTTTTAACGAGGAAGTTTGCTATTGTTAAGGTAATTATTAAACAATCATGGTGAACTTCCTCTTCTTCGATGTCATCGAATGTAATGGGCATCACGTTGTGACCCCTTCGAGCAGAGATTATGGGTTCTTCTCTCCGGTTACTCTTTGCAATCCTCTTAGATGCTGAATAGGTTACGCCGCAGATTTCGGACCCCCAGTGATGACGTTGACTACTCTTGTATGCTTTGGGGGTGGTGGTGGACTGGCTTTCCCTTTATTGCGCTCCAGTTGCTCCCTTGCTCTTTTTGATATTAAATCCTTGAGGTACCCCCTACGTAGTAACTCGCTTACCTCTTTCCTCAACGCGATGCACTTGTCCGTTCGGTGGTCGTGATCGAAGTGGAAATCACACCATCTGGATTTATGTTTTTGGTGTGAAGGTGTGTTGCTCTTTCTTGTCCACTTGACAGTATCCCCCATGCCATTAAGTGTTCGGACTACAGTTGTCACGTCTACACGAAAGTTGTAGTGAGATAGCTTGGGAGGCAACCTTGGGTCTTCATATCGCTCATTTTGCCTAGCGAATGTCGCGTTCACAATTGTTTTGGCATGAGACGGATTGGGGTATGGAACGTATCTGGTCTCTCACCTTCCCTGCCTACGCTCTGGCCGGTGAGGACTGGTAGCTTTGACGATGAAGTGGTCATCCTCTTCCAATCGCACATGTGCCAATGCTTTTACCTGTACCTCATCGAAATTTGAGCAAGGATATTTAGTTAATTCACGATAGAGATCAAGATTAGCAGCTGAGATGCCTCTTCGGAATGCTTCCACAGTGGTAGCGGCATCGCATCCCTCTATGGTAACCAATTTCTCATTGTACCTGTTAAGAAAAACTTTCAAGGATTTGCCGGTCTTTTGGACCATGCGATATAAGTCACTTGAACACTTTTTAGCGTGTCGACTACTTGCGAACCCTATCCTGAACTTGTCAATTAACTCAGGGAAATTTGAAATGCTCCCAAGAGGTAAGTGGGAGTGCCAGTTAAGCGCAGGCCCAGATAACGTGTTACCGAACCAACGGCACATAACAATTTCCTTCATGTCAAAGAGAATTGTACTAATGTTCATAGCTTGTTTAAATGCAGCTACATGTTGGTCCGGATCCGTAATCTCTTCGTATTTAGGTACATCGGAGACGTGGTATTTGCCAGAGATGTCTACCCTTGCGATGGCGGGTACGAAGGGAGAATCTATATAACCATCCCTTCTTTCCACTACTATCGGTTGGGGTGCCCTTGGGACCTGAGTGATTCGGTCCTCCAGAGCTTTGAGGAGTTCCTGTAATTGGGTGACCTCAACATCTTCTCTAACAGCCCTCAAAGAATTACCATTTACCTGATAGCCAGTCACTAACCTAATATCGTCTGGTGTTACAAGATTTGGGTCGTCCATGTCCAATTGTCGAGCGATGCCATCCGTTGCTTCAGTCATGCGTTGACGGTTTGGTGCTGATTGTACCTGAAATCGAAGCAAATTACGTTCATTAGTTAAAGTTTCAATTTGTATTTCGTATACCTCGGTGAATTTGGCATGAGCTTCCTTTTGATTTTCCAAGTCTTTTTGAAGAGCGATCATGGATGCACGGAGTTTAGTGATAATATCAGAGTCGACCGTTCCTCCTCGTTCTGCTGTCGTGGAAGTGGTAGGATTGCCTTTCCCATTTCCAGAATCTTGCTCGGCTCCGTCCACGTTTCCAGTTTGTTGGTTGTCTCCACCTTGATTGATTTCATTGTTCTCGGGATCCTCTACATGATTGTAAGTAGCATGAATGCCTTCCATCTTGCGTAGGTAGAGCTTATGGTTCTTGGCGACTTTCTTTTGGCTAGGGCCCCACGGTGAGCGCCAATTGTTTTGGGCAGATTTACCACGCGGAAGCGTTACCTAATATAATGAGGGAAACCTGACCAAAAAAGTACTCGTAACGTGTTATAGCTAGTTAGCAAGATGAAACTTTAGAAAGAAAGAAGTAGGAAGCAAGCGAAAGTAGATAACACGATGATTTTGTAATTATTCCGATGTAAATTCCTTCTAGATTACGAGCAAGCAATTAGATTAGAAAATAGTATTTCTGAACACAAAATGGTGAATCTCTTTTAGAGTTTTTCCAGAATGCTAGCTTATATGAGTTTTTTGATGATCCCCCTTTCTTTCCCTTTGTGTGCTTTTATATTTCCTCCGTCTTTGTGACCGTTGCCGTTGTTATTGATCACCAACAAATCCCGTAATTATCGCCAGCGCCATAAACATCGTGGCCGTTATCCGGAGATCTTCATTAACACCGTAATCTTCGCCATTACTTCCCTAATAACCATGATCTTCACAGCTTTACTCATGCCGTTAATGTTTGTCGTCATGGGCCTCGTATTCTTATATCCACAATTTTGGGCTTGATCTCGAAGGGCACAACAATTCCCAAGATTGGAAAGAATTGCAAGTTCCTAAAAATTAAATTCCTATATTTATTTGAACGAAACTCGAGAATTAAGCTACTTCCTGAAAAATGTATGCTTCCTAAGATATTGATGCCGAACCAAACGAGGGCTTATTAATTAAAAACTTGATGCAAGTAGCCAGCTGATTCTTTATTACGACTTTTAACTGAACTTTGTAAGATAACTTATCAAATAACTTGTTACATTACGGAGACAAAAGAAATAGGATCGTAACAAAGATCAAAAATAAGATGTAAATAGAGATCGATGCTATTTACAGATGACATCGGCAGCTTTGTAGCCTTAGTACTAATCACACGAATGTAATGCATAAAAGGAAGCCTCCCTAATCTACCAACCAATATGCCTCACAGCAACCAAGCTCCACACCCTTAGACTAACAACATCTAATTCTTGTTTTAGGTTTCCATGTGGAGAGTCCCAAATGAAACCAATTAACTTCTAGCAAGAAGAGCAGAGTCATCCAAATTTATGAAAGGCATCTCACCTAACCTCGTTTTCCATTTGCAATGAACCGTCTCTCATCAGCTTCAAGCTGAGGCTATTGAAACGTTCCCGTGAGTATTGTCTAGACGCCTTTCTCCAGTCAGTGCCCGCCTTCATCATCGAAGCAAACTCTTCATAACTTATTTTGCCATCCTTCAGTTCAGGGGATTTAAAAAAGCAAGTGAAAGCAAAAGGTTAGAATCTACAGTTTTTAAAGGTGTGATAATCACACATCCAACAGCAAACACTGACGGCACTGACCTTGTCTGTGTCCACGTCATGCATAATAGCACTTATGACTTCCTCACTGCTAGAGTCAACGTCGTCGTTGAGTGCATCCCTCAACTCATCAATCTCAATGAAGCCACTTGTGTTCTTGTCAAAAAAAGAAAAGGCCCTGCGCAGGTGTTCATCATTTGCCATCTTCTTGAGGTGCACCGACACAGCAACAAACTCTCCATAGTTCAGAGTTCCATCACCATCAACATCAGCCTGCAAAAAACCAGATCTATGTTTTGTAGGAAACCAAATAAAGCCATAGCACTCCAGAAATAAAAACCATGACCACATAAAGATGATCTGTATTCAAATGGTTGTGTTTCCTGCATGTTCCAGTTTCCTCTAATCTGAAATGCTTGTGCAGCGTAAATCAGAAAACCCCATTGCAGTAGTACGGAAATAAGAACCCATAGTAACATAATGTGTATGATGAATGATGCTTACGGCTTCCAACAAAACTTGAAGATCTGCTTCAGGAACATGTTGCCCAAGCATGCCCAACCCAGCCCTAAGTTGTTCCAAGTTGATTCTGCCCCTTTTTGAAGTGTCCATGCTATCAAAAGCTTCTTTGATACCAGCTACTTCTTCCACCGACAAATGCTCAGCAATAACCTACAAATGGAACCCGGAAAATCAGGAAGCACTCAAATTACCTGGAAAAGAAATGGGCACATAACGTCAACAGTTCTGACCAAAACGAGTTAGTGATCATTACCCTAAGAGCCTTTTTCTTGAGTTTGTTCATCACTGCAAACTGCTTTAGTCTTGCTTTTACAGTTTCTCCCAAAGATACATTAGGTGCTTTTTTGGCATTCTGCAGCCAAGGGTGATCTACAAGTCTCATTGAAGTTTAATCCAAAATGAGTAATTGACTACAGGATAGCCAACGTATAAACATTTTACGACAACTGCGTGAAAGTTTACCAAGAACTTGTTGGGCTGTAAGCCTCTTCTTTGGATCCGGATCAAGCATTCTCCTTACTAGGTCCTTTGCATTATCTGAAACTTTTGGCCATGGATCCCTCTTAAAATCAATTACTGATCGAATAATTGCCTGAGCAACCCCCTGTTCAGTTTCTGATGTAACGAACAACGCACCCATTAGTAGCAAATCCAAAGAAGGGCTATAATCTAGCCATATTCCTGTGTATTGCACAAACTTCAAGCATCAATGTGTACCAAAAATCTTCAAGGATCTAATTGTAGCCACGTCAAAATGGCACACAACCAACACATTTTAGATACCAACTACCTTGTTAGGCCTTCTAAAAGTACTGTATTAGTGTGACATGGCAGACGGATCCCAAATCCATTTCAATTTTAGTTTAGGCAACATATAAAGATCCCAAGTCCTACAACACTCCAGTTATTCTTTAATTTTCCCCTTTATGCAGTGACTGCATATGGAAACTAATCCTACATGCAGTAAGAAAACCAGAATAAACCTTCAGATATAATAAAGTCCCATTTCGCCAATCTAGATTTGCAGCCATAACTGTTTTCTAAATAAAGAAGCCTTTTGGTCTAAAATTCATTGCACAATCAAGTTAATACAAGCTCCAAATATAGTACAAATGTACAAGCAAGAATAGTGCATCAAGCTTGTTTCAGCTCCTTAAGCTAGTAAAACTATTTTGCTCTGAAACCAATTTAAGCCAATTAGTAAGAAATCATGAAATTAAAGGAGGAATATAGGAAGATGAACCTGCCCAGAAAGGAGGAACACCGCAAAGCAAGATGTACAAAATAACCCCTGCACTCCAAACATCCACCTCTGGTCCATAGTTTCGTCTTAGAACCTCAGGAGCCATATAGTAAGGACTCCCTACTATTTCGGTAAACTGTTCTCCTGTAAGAAAAGAGACTATTAGCATGATCATGTGAAACAGAATATAATTTTTTTTAAAAATAGCCTCCAAATGCATATTTACGTCAAAAAGAAAAAATCAGAATTAAGGTAGCATGCAACAGCAACTTAACCTGATTGAAGAAAATGAACCTCTCAATACATTGTTGGTATCTACTGATTCAAATAATCTGAAAGAACAGATGGTGCTTTACAGCAACATTACCAACCTGGCTTGAAAAACACAGACAGCCCAAAATCAATTGCCTTGAGTACGGAATTTTCCTTCTTGTTCGCAAATAGAAAGTTTTCTGGTTTTAAATCACGATGCATCACTCCTTGCATGTGACACATCTGTAATATGCATAAGAATTTTCAGCTATAAGAGAAGGTGAACACAGTAAGAGATTCCCTTCTCTATACTATAACTACAAGTTAATGAAAGTTGAAAAGTAGTTTGAGCATTAAGTACAATGCGACGGTGGCGTGTAATTCAGATTTCAGATATGAGGAGATACGAATGTAAGGCCACAACAAATCTAATTATCCATGTCTTTTAAAGAGAGAATTACGAAGGGTGATATTTATCAGCAACAATTCCGTTTCCCAAGTAGTTCAGCAAATCAAAGCACAGTCCAGCAAATTGTATCATCTCTTGGGAGTAAAATAGACAAACAAAAACAAAGCTAATCGAACAAAACCAACAAAAAGGACTACTAAGAATCACAGCAAAACATCGAAACAAAACCACAAATGTTTCTGGGCATAATTGGAAAAGTATATACCTGAACAACCTCAACGATCGTCCTCGTGACAAACGCTGCCGCCCTCTCAGTGTAATGCCCCCTGGCAACTATACGATCAAAAAGTTCGCCGCCCTCGCAAAGCTCCATAACAATATGAACGGCTTTGTCATCCTCAAAAGTATCCTTCAATGTCACCACATTCGAGTGCTTCGGCAAATGCTTCATAATTTCAACCTCTCTTCTCACATCCTCTATATCAACAGCAGTTCTCAGCTTCTTTTTTGATATCGATTTGCAGGCGAATTTGTCGCCCGTCTCCGAATCGGTGGCCAGATACGTTATTCCAAACTCGCCTCTCCCTAGCTCTCGCCCGAGCTCGTACCGAGCGTTGATGTCCCGGCCCGTCGGATCCTTCAATACATGGAGCTTTGAGGCGGACGCAAATTCGGCCGCAAACGGGTTTGGTCTTTGCTTCTTCCTGGCCTTTGACCCTCCAGGGGTCGCGCAGCAATTACCCATGAAATTTCAAAGGGAAATCAGAAATTTTAGGGTTTTGTTGGTTCTTAAGATAGAGCGAGTGGGATTCAGATGCAAAAATTCACGCGGTGGGGAAAAAAATGGTGCAATACTGGGAAAAAAGCAAGAAATTTGGGAAGAAACAAAAATATTTAACATCGCAGAAAACAGCAATTCCAAGAAATCGGGAGGTTTAGATTTCAGATCTAAATCGAAAGTGAAGGGCCGTGTAAAAGGAGAAATATAAGGTTGGGTTCAACGAGATCATTATGGAAGTTCGAATCCGCCATGGACGAGAGAAACAAAGCTCTTTCTTTATCTTTTTCTTTTTCAGAAGCTTTTTATCACTCTCAATGACCTACCTCCAAATCCTTTTCTTCCTTTATTTTTTGTCTTTAAGATCCAAACAAAGGGGATCGGTGGAGGAAGATGAGATTCGGAGATGGAAGAAACAACCCCGAATTCTTGAAAAGCTATGTTACACTGCTGAATAATCCCCTCTCTGGGTTATCTACTTATCGTTATTACGAGTTTTCGAGTCAGTCCTATTATTTCCGGTTCATTTCGTGTTTTGTTGTTAAACTCGGTTTACACCTGCGTTTGAATTAAACCCGATTTGAGTCTTTTCCCCTTTAGGTAACCTAGTAGTGTCGTATAACAGCCGTCATTGTATTGTGCCGCTCAATCAATGAAACAGTCTTTCTTTCAATTCCTCAAAACTCTTTTTTTTTCTTTAAGGTAAATTCGGATAAAAGTGTGAAAATATGAGCCCCGAAGGGCTAGTACAAGCGAATGAGTCCTAAACGGGACATACATGGGTAAGCGCGTAGGCCTCCCATACTATGCCCCGAGTAGTCAAAACGAAATATCATACAAAGCACATGACAAGTTAACAAACAAAGCCTAACACAAGCATGAAATTACAAACAATCAAACAAGAACTTGGACTAAGACAAATTGCTATGCGGCCTAGGTAGGAGCCTTGGCGGCTCTTGTGGATCTTCGGGTGACGCGCCCTTGAGGTGCCTCCGGTCTCTTAGTGCGAGCCTTGAGACCAAACACCGTGACTCCTCGCCTTGGCGAGTATAGTATAACACCTCCCAAAGTATCAACCACGTAGACTTTCTTGTTTCGAGGTTCCTCCTTGGAGGATCCGACATCATCATCTTGGGTACCTTGAACCGAGGCCTCTTCTTCATTTTCTACACTCGGTGTTGCCTCTTTTGATGAGGCCTCCTTGTCTTCCATAGCTTGTGTCTCTTGTGAGGAGGATAGGCCAATGTCATTTATACTTTGAGCCTCGGAATCCTCATCTTGGGTCTCACTTTCAACACTCCCACTTGCATCACTTTCGGCCCCTTCATCACAAGCTTCCAAAGAAGGTTCACACACAAGGGATTCTACTTGGCTTTTGGCCGGTTGGGGGTGGTTGTGTGGCTTGGTTTTGGTGGTGTGGGGGTAGTCTCAACGGGGCAAGAGGGTGGTTCAATTCTTTTCTCACTCACATCCTCACTTTGGGCTCCCACTTTACTAGGTTCTCCTTTCCCCGAATCATCCCTCATAGGTGTTTTAGAGGTTCTCCTAGCTTTTGCTCCAACGAACTCCTTTTTCTCCTTGAAAGTGCATCCATTATCATCATGGCCGAATGTGCAACATCCATGGCAAAAAATCGGCTCATTTCTCTATCAAGAATTGGCATTCAAGGGATCACCATCATCAAAATCAAGGCCAAGCTCTCTAGTGACAGCTTTTGCAAAGTTAATCTCCACTAAGACTCGAGCATAAACACCCCTCTTCCTCTCACTAGTCACCAGATCCAAATAAAGGGGTTTGCCAACATAGGATGTAATTCTTCCAAGGATTGGGGCGGTCCAAAATTCATTGGAGAGATCATAAATCTGAACCCATAATGGTGTAGTTGCTACATCTTTTCGGTTGAAGCAAAATTTATCGGGAATGTACTTTAGGAGTAGAGGCTTACCATAGATGAAATATGGACCACCTTGGAGCACCTTGTCCATGTCTTCCTCGGATCCAAAGTTGAAGATGAACCAACCCTCCTCTTCTCAGTATTTTGCTCGAACTCCCCAAGATTTCATCATTTCGTTGAGAATAAAGTGGTCTGGGTGCCTTCCAACATATTGGCCTAGGAGGGCCCAACCCCACACTTCATGTTTCGGGATGGCCTCAGAGCATTTGATGGCAATGCGGTTAGATGTTGGAGGCGTATAGGTGAGCTTGGCGCCTAGACCGGTGTTCATGAAGGATCACTTTGGGTTAGGGGCTTGGTTGCTTGATTGAGTGCCTTGGAAACTCGAGTGGTTCCTTGGTGCGCCTTGAATGTGGAGCACCGCCGCGTAAGACCTTGGTGCCGAGGCGCTTGTTACCACATGGCCAAGGCTTGGGTCGGTCGAGGCTACACCTAGGCTAGATTTTGGCACGGGCACGTTTGGTTTTTGATGTGGGGCGTGGTGATCGGGTTTGGCCTTGGTGCGCCACACAGGCTTGGTTGGAATCAGCGCGCCCGACAAAGGCGTGCTTGGGTTTGGCTTGATCACGGTTTGGAAATTAGCCGTTGGGTTTGAATTTTTGGAGGGAGTTGGTGTGGGATTTTTGGAGGGAGGAGGTGGGGCCACCTCATTTGTGGATGGGTTTTTGGAGGGAGATGGAGGTTGGGTGGTAATTTTGCTTGGATGGTCGGCCAAAGCAATGGGAGGTTCACGTGAATGTTCAAGGTTTGCCTTTTTCGGATTTGGTGAAGCAAAAAAGGAGGAGATTAAAAGTTGCTTTGTATGCGTTACCTTTTTTGTGTTTGCTTTGTCAAAGGTTGAGAAAGGCGTGCCAAAGGTGTCTCCAAAGCTTTGTTGTGCGGCTGCAAAAGGGGAAGAGTCACATGCCAAGTTTTTGCCTTCTTTGCCCGAAATAGTGCCTACATCCTCTATGGGTGGTTCCAACCATGCTTTGACTTTGCCATTTTGAACTTGGTTCCAATTGTGTTTTCCAACACACTCTTCTTGCTAGGGCTATCACGTGACACCTTTTTGGATGCCACTAGGGTTTGTGCCGCCACCTTTGTACTTGAGGGAGCAAGGTTGGCCTCCACCATGGCCGGCGGTGGCGCCACCAAGGGGGTGGTCGGCGATGTCGCCGGCGATTGCAGAACTTCACCAAACAACCCATTTTTTCCATGGATTCTTCTCTCTTCTTGCTCTTCTTCAACATTTCCTCCTATGAATCCATCTTCATAACCCCTGCACTCCAAACATCCACCTCTGGTCCATAGTTTCGTCTTAGAACCTCAGGAGCCATATAGTAAGGACTCCCTACTATTTCGGTAAACTGTTCTCCTGTAAGAAAAGAGACTATTAGCATGATCATGTGAAACAGAATATAATTTTTTTTAAATATAGCCTCCAAATGCATATTTACGTCAAAAAGAAAAAATCAGAATTAAGGTAGCATGCAACAGCAACTTAACCTGATTGAAGAAAATGAACCTCTCAATACATTGTTGGTATCTACTGATTCAAATAATCTGAAAGAACAGATGGTGCTTTACAGCAACATTACCAACCTGGCTTGAAAAACACAGACAACCCAAAATCAATTGCCTTGAGTACGGAATTTTCCTTCTTGTTCGCAAATAGAAAGTTTTCTGGTTTTAAATCACGATGCATCACTCCTTGCATGTGACACATCTGTAATATGCATAAGAATTTTCAGCTATAAGAGAAGGTGAACACAGTAAGAGATTCCCTTCTCTATACTATAACTACAAGTTAATGAAAGTTGAAAAGTAGTTTGAGCATTAAGTACCGTTGTGATTTGGTTGTCCCGATTGAAAAGAGTGGATTTCCTAAATTCGATGGGTCTTGTCTCAAGATTTGGTTGTACCGTTGTGAGCAATTTTTTGCCCTAGATAATACTCTCTCCGATTATCGTGTGTGTTTGGCATCCTTGCATTTGGACTAACATGCATTGTAGTGACATCATAACTATATCCGGGAAAGAGGCAACCAATTCCCCTCATGGTCTGAGTATATAGTGGACACCTCCTCTCACTTTTGTGAGCTCATAGATGATCCCTTAGCGGAGCTAGTTAATGTACACTACGTGGGAGAAATTGATAGCTATCTCGATGCTTTCGAAGGGGCCCTTACAAATTTAACCATTACCCAGGCCCAAGCGTTGAGCATTTTCCTAGCCAACTTAAGCCCACAAATGCAGCTCCATGTATGCCAATTTTCGCCCACAACAATCCACCAAGCAACCAAGCTAATCAAGCTAAAAGAGGCCTCTTCCAAATACCCTTACAACTTTGACAAGAGGTCAAACAACTTTAGCAAAAACACAAGTCCAAGCCTTTTCCCAACCCCTCAACAAACACAAAAACCCACCCCCCTTGCTATCTTACCCACCCCAAACAAGACTCCTTTCAAGCCAAACGCTGAACGACCTGGGAGAACCTACTCTTATGCGGAAATGCATGAGCGAAAGGCAAAAGGCCTTTGTATGTATTTTGATGAGAAATACAGCCCTGTACATCAACTCACACATAGGAAACCACAAGTTAATTTCATGGAAGGGGACAACGACCCATGAGGATGAAACTCAATCTAATTGTGATAATGATGAGGCTGAAACAGATGGTACAACGTTGCACATCTCCATACGCATTTGCAGGGGTCTCCATGTTTAATATTATGCGAGTTACAACCTATTATAAGGGCAGACCACTACACATTCTCATTGACTTGGGAAGTACCCTTATTTTCCTCGACTTAGAAGTGGCTAAGCTGATCAGTTGCAAGCTTGATTCCATCAAATCTCTATCCGTGTTTGTTGCAAATGGCAGCAATCTGAGCACTAGTTGGGCATGTGAAAAATTCTCCTAGCGAATTCAAAAGTCACTTTTGTTTTTGATGTAGTGGTCCTCCCACTGGAGTGTTGTGATCTTGTTCTAGGCATTCAATGGCTTGCCACTTTAGGTCCTATCTTGTGGGATTTCTCCAAGTTGAGAATGGAATTCTCTATCGACGGCTACAAACATGTCATTCGTGGTCTAATCAATTATGACTACAAAACCGTGGGGAGCTCTTCCATAAATAAACTCCTATCCAATGGTCCCCAACATGCTTTTATTCATGCCACACCATAGTGGTCCAATGCTTTTTCCCCAACCCTCCACCACATAAATGCTCTTGACCAAAATTCAGACCCCCCCACCCGCCATAACAACTTTGTTATTTGAATTTCAAGACCTTTTTAAAGAACCCGCAGCCCTGCCCCCATTTCTCCCAAGCCATGACCACCAAATTCTCCTACAACACAACGCTAACCCGGTTAGTAAACGACCATACCGATATTCGACCATTCAAAAAGATGCAATTGAGGCCTTAATTTCATAAATGTTGTCATCTAGGGATATTTAGAACAGTGCAATCCCGTACGCTTCTCCCGTTGTTCTTGTAAAGAAAAAAGACGGTTTGTAGCGTCTTTGTGTCGACTATAGAGATTTGAATGCTCAAACGGTCAAGCATAAATACCCGATCCCCCTACTAGAGGACCTCCTTGATGAATTAGGGGGCGCACCACTTTTCTCTAAACTTGACCTAAGAGTCGGATTTCACCAGATTCGAATGGACCCCCATGATGTTAATAAAACAACCTTCAAAACACATTCTGACCATTACGAATACCTTGTGATGCCATTCGGCCTCACGAACGCGACGTGCACTTTCCAAAGCCTTATGAACGAGATATTTAGAGATCACCTCAGGCGATTCATCTTAGTCTTTTTTGACGACATATTGGTGTACAACAAGAATTGGGATGAGCACCTTCATCACTTGGGAACGGTCTTTCGCATCCTCCAAAGTCAACACTTATACTTGAACAACTCCTAGTGCACATTTAAGGCCACGAAAATCAAGTACTTCTGCCATTTTATATCTGCTGAAGGCGTTAGTACTGATCCCTCGAAGATAAAGGCTTGAGTGTCCTCTACCCAACAAAGTGAAGAAACTTCGGGGATTCCTTGGTCTTGCAAACTACTACCGGGCGATTTGTGAAGGGCTACAGTTTGATCTCCAAGCCTCTCACGAACATACTTAAAAAAAAAGGGTTATCCTGGTCAATTGAAGCAACTGAGGCATTTAATCAACTTAAAACAGCCCTGTCAACTGCACCTGTTCTGGCCATGCCCGATTTTTCTAAAACCTTTATTATCGAAACAAATGCTTTCGGTAGAGGTATAGGTGTTGTTCTTATGCAAGATCACCATCCAATTTGCTTCCTTAGCAAAGCACTTAGCCCCCAACACCAGCTCATTTTGGTTTATGAAAGAGAGTTATTAGTCGTTGTAAATGTTGTCCAAACGTGGAGCTCATTATTTTCTTTAACAACACTTCATTATTCGTACTGATCAAAAGAGCCTCAAATTCCTTTTAGATCAGAATGTTACCACCCTGTTTCAGCATATGTGGATAGCCAAACTAATGGGGTTTGATTATGAAATTCAATACAAAAAGGCAAGGAAAACCATGTGCAGATGCCTTATCAAGAATCTCCCATGCTGACCTATTACAGATTCATCTCTCCCTCCAAAATGATGATCTGTATCACCTAATTCAACAAGCTTGGACAACCGATGACTCCCTCCAAGCCATTATCAAGGACCTCGAGAACGACCCTTCCTCTCATCCAAAATTCAGCTTTTTGAACAATGAACTCAGACGGCAAGGTAAACTTGTTGTTGGTGATGACCCACTACTGAAAACAAAAATTCTTGAATGGTTTCGCACCCCAGCGTCGGTAAGGACCTCCATAATTCACCCGTCGGGGGTCACTCTGGAAGGGATTCCACCACACAACGCATCTGAGCTTTATTATACTGGAAAGGGCTGCATAAAAACATGAAACACTACGTGAGAAATTGCTCCACATGTCAGTGTAGCAAGCCCGACAACTCAGCTTCCTAGGCCTCCTACAACCCCTACCCATTCTAGAAGTTGTTTGGGAGGACATTAGCCTCGACGTTATTGAAGGATTGCCAACTTTAATCAAGAAATACACTACCATTCTTGTGGTGGTTGATCGCCTGAGCAAATATGCCCACTTCCTGCCCTTAAAACATCCATTTTCTGCCCTCGATGTTGCTCAACTGTATTTGGACCATATTTTCAAGTTAGTTGGCTTCTCCAAATCGGTTGTTAGCGATCGGGACCCGATTTTCTTGAGTGAAGTGTGGCAAGAATTCTTCAAACTTCAAGGCGTGCAACTAAATTTTTCCACGGCCTACCACCCTCAAAGCGATGGCCAAATGGAGGTCACTAATCGCACCCTTGAAACCTACTTGTGGTGTATGTGTTCCAATGCTCCAACCACATGGAGTTCCTGGCTTCCACTTGCCGAGTGGTGGTATAACACCAATCATCACATAACCACAAACATAACCCCGTACGATGTCCTCTATGGCCAGCCCCAACCAATCCACTTGACCTACCTCCCTAGAGAGTCAAAAGTTGCCACCATTGATCGCAACCTGTAAAAAAGGGAGGAGTTGATCAAGATACTTAAGCATCACCTCCAAAGAGCCCAGCACCACATGACTCAGTTGGCCAACAAACACTGCTCAGATCGCTCTTTCGCCATTCACGATTGGGTATACTTGAAATTACACCCCTATTGACAAGCCACTGTGAAAGGCCGAGGTCCCCACAAATTATCCCCTACATTCTATGGACCCTTTCTGGTCCTAGACAAGATTGGAAAGGTTGCCTAAAAGCTACAATTGACATCGTCCGCCGCAATCCACGACACCTTTCGCGTCAGTCAACTGAAGTTGTGTCCCAACCCTTCCTTTGTCTCGCATTCTGATCTCCCACGGTACCTTGAAGACATGGGAATACTTCAAGAGCCAAAGGCTGTGCTCGATAGACAAATTGTCAATCGAGGGTGTGTAGTTGCAACAAAGCTCCTGATAAAATGGACAAACGACACTACTGAAAACGCAACCTGGGAATTTTTTGATGAACTGCAGTGCAAATATCCGGATTTTCATCCTTGAGGACAAGGATGTTTTCGTCGGCGGAGTACTGTTACAATGCTGAATAAATCCCCTCTTTGGGTTATCGTTATTACGAGTTTTCGAGTCAGTCTTGTTATTTCCGGTTCATTTCATGTTTTGTTGTTAAACCCGGTTTACACCTGCATGTGGATTAAACCCGATTTGAGTGTTTTCCCCTTTGGGTAACCTAGTAGTGTCGTATAAAAGCTGTCATTGTATTGTGCGCGGCTCAATCAATGAAACAGTCTCTGTTTCAATTCCTCAAAACTCTTTTGGTTGAATCCATTGCTCTATCTATTTGCAACTAGCTTCCTCGATCGGTGATTCTATCCCTCACACTGATCCTAGGCTACTATGATTGGGTTTTTCGAGTTCTTGTAGTTCCTAACCCAATGTTTATCCCTTGCAGCTGACATCAAGATAGGAAGGAAAAATTGGTGAAAATAACCCAATTAGGGACTGTAGAAAACGACCTGAATTGTAAATTCTTAGGCATAGTTGGGGACTTGGGGCAAATAGTTGGGCGAATTGATATTTCGGTAACTACGGGTAATCAGGTGTTTATCCGTGTTGAAGTTTATGGTCAACGTTGATGATGATGAAGTGTTATTTGGGTTTATTGGTAGTGAACCTTATGATCAACGTTGATGGTGTTGAAGTGTTTCGGTGTTGTATCTAAATTGGTTGTTTATTTTTCAGATAAGCATTGGAGCTAATAAGCCAACCACACAAGGGGTAAACCTATTGATAAGGGAACTCCATCCCCTAGTGCTCCTACCAAACACAAGAAGAATAAGTTCTCCGGCATGAGTCTATAGAGCCAACACTTGGAGCTAATTAGAGAAACTAGTTAGAAATTGATGAAGTTCATTAATGATGATTGTGCTTCCTCCAAACCACATGCAAGGAAGAAATGTTACAACCTAGATGATGTCATGGTTGTGATTGACCAAATGGTGTTGGGTGGTATTCTTATAGAGGGATCCCCTATGGTGTGTTGGCATGGCTAGGGCAAAGTTGTCTTAAAGTCACGAGTTGTTCATGAGGCTTAAGAATGACCATGCTAGGAGGTATACATCTTCCATATATAATTCATAAGGTGCAATACATTACACGCAAGTACATAAATCCATAAACAAGCACATAATTCATAGTATACACCAAAGTACACATTAGAAAGCATAAGGAGGTACACATCTTCCAAAATAAGATGCTTGAATCCAATACTAATTACGATTTAAGTTAGGTTCACTTCAATTTGCTTATCCTTCTCTCCTTGCAAGCAACTCCCTTTCGGTGTAAACCCAATTCATTGCCTCTACATTCTTATCTCATATGGTGCGCTCAAGTTCCTTCTTTTCGCTCCTTAGCTCTTGTATAATGCTATAAAACTGGTCTACATATATTAAACCTAAGACTGCTAACTTCAATTAGGATATCCAAGGTGAAATCCAAATCAACCTTTTTTGCATGGGAAACCCAATTGGTATTTCATACTTCCTTTGGTCCCCGCTTTCATATCTAGAACACTCTGAGTTAGACATCCTAAGACTAAAGTAATGAGAAATTGAAATATTTATACCATTTTGTTAGGTGACATTAACAAATTAAGGTAGAGTTACATATTACAATTACGAATTTAAGATAAATTCATCACAAATTACGGTTCATTTCCAAATTACGGAGTGGAAGTACCTAAAACCTAACATAATTTCCTTACAACAATCAACTGTAACACCACCTTTTTGTACATGGGTATTACCGCTAATGACCCCAAGATTAAACTCTCGAAGTCACCCAAGGCTTACAGTAATCACAAAACTTAACCAAAAACTTTAAAATGCAAAATATATATTTTAAAAAGGTGTGGAAGTCTAATACAAAAAGATGAGTAACTCAAACGATTACAAAGTTGAAATGGGAAGGGTCCCACAAGTTGGAACCTCGACCCTTAAAAATTATTCTGAACTTATTCAATCTAACCACCTTCGATCCAGCTGCTCCTCAAGCTTGTTCTTCCTCTTCAAGCTTGCTCCTCGTGGTTCTCGTCGACATAGAACTCCATTCCTGACGTGTTGCGACAAGAAATGCGATGGACACCAGCCGACCATGCAAGGAAAATAAATGGTCGGTTAGTCTTGTGACAGACTACACAAATGGGGTTTTGGAAGGTGGTTCGGTTTGTAGGAAGGGATGAGTTGGGATGTCGGGCACAGAATGAAAACCGATCCCATCCTTGGACCTCAGACCTCCTAGGAAAACTATGATTTGAAGGAAAAGAATGAGAACGTCACTCAAGGGTGAGTCTCGGTTTCAAAAGAAAGGTTTACTTATGTTGGGAACTTGGATTTCACACATTTAATCAAGTGGGTGATTAAACCTCTCATTGATCACATTTCCCTCTACCAACCTCACCGCATACGTGTTGTGCGAATTCATATTACATCCATAGAATTACGGAATCCGAGAGTAAGGATGGCATTCCATTTTGTACTAGCCTTCCTATCATTTTAATTGTCGCCAACGGGCGCCTATTTATTCTCTACCAATTTTAAGGGTCACAATATCGTTCCACTTGGAATTAGGCATATTTTTTAAGTAAGAAGGATTTGTGTTATGGCCCCACAGAAATACTCAAAGGTTGGGTGGCGAACCCATACTAACACGAGCTACGTGCCATCACCCCTCATCGAACGAGCGGGTATTGACCATGGTCTTAAGTGTAGAGCATTGGCTCAAGATTAATATCGAATGATTCGGCGTGTATAACATAAAGTACGCACATACAAGCCTACTCATCAAGGCACACATATCACAAGGCAACTACCCTAAAGTCCACCTAGCGTAACCCATGTACGACTAGAAATAACATGTCATTAAATCCAGAACAATATAAATCCTAGACTCATTTTATTTCATACAAGAGTTCCCAACATAGTTATATAATATTTTTAAAGCATATGAAAACATATAACATGATATGAGACATGCTTAGATAAAAACAAGTGATGCATAAAGGACGTTTCATGGAAATCGAACCCAAACCACTTGCCTCGTAATTGATGTAGATGGGTTACGAAACGATCACTCGCGATTAAGAACTTGTTCCTATTTCAATCAACCATAAAATAAATTGTCGTCAATTTATTTTGTTCATTTGATAATGTTGATTTTCAAGGAATGACAACGGATTTAATTTTTAAAAAATTATAAACTTTACACATTATATTAATAATTTCTTTTTATTAATATAATGAAACTAAGTTACGAATTTTATAAAATGTTCATATTATTTACCTTAAACTTTATATTAATAAAATATTAACCTCAAACATATATATATACATATTTTAATATTAATCTAAACAAAATGTCTCATTACTTATATGTACTCTAAGTCTTATTGTAAGTTTTGTTTAATTCAACCAAAGTAATTTTATAATGAAATAAGAAATTCTTTCTTATGAATATCCATTTTAAGTACCAAGTTATTTATAAAAATACTAGAAATACCCATTTAAAATCATACTATTACTTTGATATTTAAAAGACCCAATTTTATTTAAAAACCTCTAAACACCATTTTAATAAAAACCATTATCTATTTTTAATTGGGCAAAAGAATTTTTTTTTTAATATTTGAAATTAGCCAAAACCGAAATAATTAAAAAAAACCATCGGTCAGGTCGGTTCGGGCGCGACCTACTCACCAAAAGAAAGCAATAGTAGTCGTTTGAATGAAGAAAAAACAAGGTCAACTTCAATCGCTTCGTTCTTCTTTGTCCAGTATCGGTTTGGGGAGTGTGCGCGTTGGAACCATAACGGAGAGATCTTTCCAATGATATAAAATGGGAATTTTTTGGTTGAGTGTGTAAGGAGAATGAGCCCAAAACCCGAGCCCTACTCTATTTTTTTTGCTAAACAGAGGTAACTTATTCTCGAGCCGATTTGGGCAAATTGGAGAGCATTTTTGGAGAAACTTTCTTAATATAAAATGTGTGAGATGGATTGAACTTCGTAATGGCCTTTTATAGTAATCAAAACGGCCCCTAGAATGCCTAAAACGGATTTCTCAAATCAATACCCCGAAACCAAACGTCCATTGGCTTTAATTCGGGTTTTATCCAGATTTTAACAGGTATCTTGATCGTTTCGGCCACCAAATTACTCCCCATTACTCATTCTTATCCTTCCACATCATTATCTCCATCCAATTCGAGCTTCCCATGGTCAATTCGAGCATTCAATCCATTCTAGGTCAGGTTAAATGCATAGAATTTCAGCCCCCCCAAATTTGTATTAATTCAAAGAATTGATTAAGTGGTTTTATAGAACACTTCATGAGATTTCTAAAACATCTTTCGGATCAAAAATCTGTTGAGAAACGAATGAGATATGGTCATTTGAACATTCGGGCTCAAGGTTGAAGACAACCCCAACTGGGTTTCAATCCATTTCCGAGAAATTGCACAAACAACCCTCTTGTTGTACAAAAGTGATAAAAATATCCTTCCACCTTGACTTTTGCACTCCAAATAAAATAAATAGTTATCATTTGAACTTTAAATAATTTATTGTATTAAATTTTAGCATTAAAACACTTATATAAATTTTAGAAATATTATTATAACATTTCTTCTTAAGTTTTGCTACTTATAATTACTCTCTTATAATTTTAAATAATAAAATAAGACTCTATTATACATGGCATCCTTTTATCACCTTATAATAATCATAAAACCATTATTATTATGGTTCATAATTAATATTTATAATATGAGAAAATATATTTTTTGTAACCTTTAATATGGGGTTTTAAACTTATAAACCAACCTTATAACATTTAAAATATTATAACATTATAACTTTAAGAAATAAAATATGTGAATATTTTATCATGTTAAAAGGAAATGTAAAGTTACATTTTCACCCTTTATAAAAATGAGATATTACATCAACAACATTATTCCACCAATAGTTTGAATCCCCCATCATCAGAATTCTGAGCATAAACACTTTGTAATATAAGGGATAGATATATAGCAAATTGACTTCAAAAAGATATTACGATTCAGATTACATTTTCCCTTGCTAAAACTTGGCAAGAAACTTGAAAGAAATGGTGACGGTAATTGTAATCCAAACCAAACAATTCAAATATCTAAAGCAATCCAAACCAACCAATTCACAAAGCTAAAGGAAGTTCAGTACAAAAAATTTCACCATTTACACTCACTCTATGAAATAACCATTCACTCTATAAAATGATTATCAATAAAAGAGTTATTCATTTTGAGAACCTTAATATGCTTGCAAATTTGGAACGCTAATTCTGTGTTCACCCTAATATGAGCAAATTTGGAGTAGATTCATCCTTTTCTTCTTGTCTCCAAATTGGTGTTGTCAATTAGGAACCCTAATTTGTGGATTCCAACTAGACACAAGGCAAAATGGAGAAGAAGAAGAAGATGCAATGGAGTTAGAACAAGAATATACATACCTTAAGAGATCAAAAGAGAGCTTGGAAGAGAGATTGAAAGAACAAGAATATACAACTCTGTAGCTTGAAACTTGTAGACAAAAAGGAAAAAAGGTTGTTCAAATTTTTGCCGAGTTACAAAGGGAGAAGAAGAAGCCATTGAGAAGGAAGAGTTGCACAAGGAGAAGAAGAAGCCATGGAGTGGAGTTTGCACCAACCAGAGATGGATGAGAGAGAGAGAGAGAGAGAGAGAGAGAGAGCTAAATGAGGGGTAATGGGTAAATTTTGCAAAAGAAAACAATAAGCTAGTTTGATAAGGTGGGATGTTGATTATTTTTTAACTCAAAATAAATCCGATAAGCTTTCATGAGTATGGTATTGCTAAATAGGTGAAACAATGCTTATTTTTCTCGAAAAAATTGATAAGTCAAATAAGCTACTAATAAGGCGACGCTCGAAGCCGAGTCCGAACCTGAGGGTGTCAAAGGTGGGGCGTGGCTTATGAAATAGAACTTGCACATGTAGGGTGCATTCGACAAATCTTTGCTCATAAGTTGTTGATGCTGATAAGTTGTTGATGCTGATATTAGTTGATTATTTCCGATGCTGATAAGTTAAAACTTATTTATGCAATAAGCAATTGGTGTTCAGTTGGAGGGTTTGCTGATTTTTAAAAGGTAATTATGGAAATGTCCAAATTACCCTTTCAAAATAAATAAATAAAAAATTAAAACCTACCCTTTATATCAAAACACACACCTCTCCACCATTGACAATCGGAATTGTCAACCAAGCGTCCACCACCGGCGGCCGGCGTACTCAACCAGGTGCCAACGGCACAAAAAAAGTGAAATTTTGGATCTTTCTCAATTGAGAAAATAGAACCACGATTGACAAACCTTAGGAACAAAATTCAATTGAGAAGGAAAACAAGTGAAAATTTGGATCTTTCTCAATTGAGAAAATAGAGCCCTGGTAGAGAAAGACAAGTGAAACCAATCAATTTTGGAAACGAATTTGTACACTTTGAGAATGACAAGTGAACCAATCAAATGACAGACATTCAATTGAGAAGGACAAGTGAAACCGATCAATTTTTGGAAATGAATTTGTACACTTTGAGGAGGTGGAGAAGATATATGCCAGTGGTGAGTATTTCTTTCTCCCGAGTCCATATTTCTGGCCTGATTCTCTCTATGGTTCTTTCTCCCGAGTCCGCCTTTCCGTCCTCTTTCCCGAGTCTGTCTTTCCGTCGTGATTAATCTCTCTCGTTCTTTCTCCCGAGTCCGATCGTCTTCTTCATCGGTCGTCGTCGTCGATGAGAGAAAGGCGAGAGAGGCAGAGACCCGACCGTCGTCGTCTTCGTTCGTCCTCGCGACGCTGCAACGTCTCCGGTGGTGTCGCGAGGCAGAAGTGGTGGAGGTGGTCTCCTTCGAAAGTCGCCGCTGGCTTTCAGATCTATGAGAACAAACGAGAGAGAGAGAGAGATGAGGGTAAAGAGCGAGAAATGGGTTTATATATGGGGGCATTAAAGAAAAGTGGAGGTGGGGCCCATGTGCTTATGTTTTGGGAGATAAGTTTGCTTATATTCGATAAGCATGGGGTGTTTATTATTTTTTCTGCTTATAACCACCAGAAATAAGTTTGCTTATTTCCGATAAGCATTTTTGCCAAACACACATCCGAAGTGCTTATTTCTGCAAATAAGCAACAAAGTGCTTATAAGCACATAAATAATCACTTGATAAACGCAACCATAGTACTCGAATGCACATTAGTAGAAATGTATGGACGAGAGTTAGAAGAATCATACCTGCGCGAGCTGGGCTGGTAAGAATATCATCGCTAACTCACTTGGTGGTTATAAATCTGCATAGTTGTGTGAGTCAAAGTGTTGAGATCCTTAATGGGAAGGATCTCTAATGGGTTCCTAATCCAAGTGTTAAGCCCACTGAGGAACTTAGTCCTCAAGGTAGAAGGAGCCACGGCTATATTCGCCTTGTAGTACATGTCTCGAGTTATAGTAATGCTTGAGAGTCGTCATGCTACCTTGGCGAAGATTAGCTATGTGATGTCTAACCACATCTTGTTATGGTAATCAGCTCGTACATATTTTTGTGCCATAACATATACCAGTTGATCCCATGTATGAATCTCTCTCAAGCCATACCTCGCCATATCATCGACAAAGCGATGCCACCAAGTTTGGGTTTCACCTTAGAAATGTAGGGTCGTTGCCATAACATGCCTGTGGAAAGGCAAATGAAAATAGCGCAAAGTATGCGCAATGGCTTGGACCCGCTCTTGAAAAGCAGTGGGATCATAATGGTCATGAAAGATGTCAATCTTAACCTTGACCTCATGTCAGCTCAACAGGGGAGTGTCCCGGGTATCACGACCAACATGGTGATCAAACTCTCAATCAACAGGAAACATAGGGCGAGTTGGGCCATCCCTTGGAAGACGACCTTGTTGTTGACCGCATTGTCAATCAGTTGCTTAAGGCACCGGTCGACATCATAGGTCGTGGCGGGCTCTTTGCGTGGTCGGTTAGCAAACTCGTCCTATAAAGGGTCGTCTAGCTGAATCCAATCCCGAGGATGGTCATACAGTTCAGGAGGATCACCCATGGTTGGAAAATTTTGCGGGTTGATCATGCCCGAATCATCAAATTCTTTGTCATTGAAGTCATCGAAGTCGTCCTGAACAATCGGCGTCCCATCATGGTACTAGTCCGAACCATAATGCGGTGTACACATACGGACATGGACCTGGTCTAGGGTTTAAAGCCCTAGGATAATCATCATAACCAAAAGTAGGCTCAGGATACTGTTGATCATGGAACTAAGAGCATTGGCGCGCTTGAGAAATGATGTTATTGCAGCGGCGCGTCGGTCTAGGGGTGGTCGAGGTATGTTGGCGTTGACCACTCCCCGGGTCATTACGATCATCATATAAGGGTGTGTGAGAAAAAAATACCTCGATAATGAAACTCATGGCCCGATTCGAAGTCGACGGCGTCGTAGTCGTCACAGGTGTCATAAGCGTCGATGTCCAGGCCGTGCGCTTGGTGCGACTCGATGACGGATTGAATTCATTGGAGGCGAGGCTTCTGCATGGGAGTCTCCATAGGCCCCTTATTCTTGCTCCGATTCTGATTGCTAGGACCTGCTACGTTAGCCCCGAGCTGCTTAACGCGGCGCACGTCAAGGACCCTTGCAATAACGCAGTTTGGAGCGTGACATTAGGCTAAATAGTGAGGCCCAGAGCTGTTGTAGAAGGAGGGGGCAATTGCTACGATGTGGGTGCCAAAATGGTGGGTAGCACCACAGCTAGTGGTAGGTGTGACACCGCTTGCGAACTAGGATCTCACACATCTCGATGTTCTCCTGGCGTTGTGCCTCTAGCTCCTTCTCGAAGATAGATGGCTCGGTTTCTTGGTTTTAATCGAAGGAAACCACGGTTGATGGAAGGAATAATTACCCTTGTATGGTGTCGTTCGTCAATGCAGGATCACCTATAACCTATGGAGTAGACGTAGCGAGTAAAAGGGAACAAAAACCTACAAACAAAACACAAGATCTAAGCTTCAAATCGAAACTAACACACGCAAGGGTGAAGGCAAGGCTTGATGCGAGAGGTGTCATAATTAAAACAATATGAATGTCGGCAGTTAATCGACACTCAGACAACCAAGTTCAAAAACCAACAACCATGCAATAGAATAGTGACGTGCAAGAATGAAAGAAACAAGGTGCAAGAGTTCTTCGAATCACTCTGAGTGTTCTTCGAATCACCCTAGGAATGTTTTTTTTTTGAAAAAATAACATTCTAAAATGATGTCCTCTATCCAATGAACATCACCCCCACAAGAAACCAAGAGTTAGTTTTTTTATGCAATCGACTACTAACCGGAAATAAGGGATATGATGGTCGAAATAAAAAGATGAATATCCCAAGGCAAGATCACACAAGAGATATGGTGAATTGATATGGACGAGATTTTTAAAAAAGAAGGCAACAAGATATCTTAGCCAACAAGAGAGGCACTAGGGTAGCACAAACACAACCAAAGATCGACCCCAACAACACACAAATTCAAGCAAAGATTTGGACAAGGATTACTAACCCTAGTCACAAAGAACAATAAGCACAAAAGAGTGGATACCATCCACAAGACGACTAAAATCAATCAAGTATTGCAAGCAAAATTCGATTAGATCACAAGGAACATGCAAGGCGAAAAATATTCCACACAATTTGTATTATTGGCAACTAGGGTTCGGTTTAAAGTCAAAAAAACATTTTTTGGATTTTTTTATGTATTTTGTGAGAAAAATTGTGGAAACAAAGGAGATGTGTGGATTAGATCGAAAAAGAGTGACTTATAAAACCTTGGATCTGATGCTAGTTGATGCAATCGCTCCTCGAAAGAGAGGTTCGAACTACCCCGACATGGATCGTTGGTCTTGAAATTGTGTCATCCTACTCGGTCTAGCAAAGTTGATGGATGAAGAAGACCGAATTGAAAGTGAGGGTCGGCCTAGAAGGGATCTAGTTCGATCAAGGTAACCCAGAAAGGATCGAGGTGTGCTCGATCCTTGGGCCGACAAGGGAGCTTGGCCGAGAGGGGGCATTTAGGGTTAGAAAAGTCGACATCCTAGGCCTAGCGGAGAGATAGTTCGATCCAACTAGGCTAATTTGTAATTGATTAAGACGTAAAACATAAAAATATGAGTCTCTTGGCCTTATATAGGTGGCGGCCAAGTAAGCATAAATTGGGTAAAACGCTTAGGGTCGGGTCAAGTATGTAAGCAAGTCTTGCATCCCGAAAAGCCCAAAACCAAATGTCGTAACTTACTAAAAGTGGAAAGGTCCAACAAAAGACATAATAAAACTAGAAAGTGCAAGTAAACTAGGCACACCTCTCAAGGAGCGCGCCTAGGGCGTGCAAGCGCGGGGCGCTTCGGCGTCATAGCTCGACATCGACACTAGCCTATCGGGTCTAGATCCGAGGCATGACGCGACTACTCCAGTGGTGACGAGCATGAGGATCCTAGACTTGGTGTCGGGTATGCCATTGCTGGACGAGACACGACACACCAAGGATGTCGTGGCACAACCAATGGCCTAGGTGCAGGCAAGCATCAAGGGTCCCTCAAAACGCACTGACATGACCTCATCCTCCTCGATGGCAGTCATGGTTAGGATTGCATCAATTGATCAAAGCTATTGTCCCTTCACACATTAAAGATCCATCAGATGACTTGATTCCACAATTTGTGACACTGAAAAGTTAACAAATTGATCTTGAAACCCTTCAAAAATAAAGTTCAATGCTTAGAGGATAAACTTGATAAATCTTTAACATTCAAAAAAGAATTGACAATGCCAATTTTTATAAGAAATGACTAGATACGACCAAAAGTAGTGCACAAAATTAGATCAAAGACATTTTAGTTCAATAAGTACGTACAATTTGCAGCCAACTACTACAAATAAAAACTAATAGATTTAAACACTTAAATCCAAGTAGTTGAATTGAAAACCAAAAATTTCAAAATATATTGATGACCATGAACCTACATACTCCAATTTTTTAATTTATAAATTAAAATTTTCAAACCCTATAAATTCATAAATTTTAGACCCCAGATATTTCAAAACTAAACACAACCAAAATTAAACACCCGTCAAATTCAAGCACAAACGCAAATCAAAACTCAATAAAAACTTCCGATACTCCAAAACAAGTCTTACAACCCTAAAAATTAAAATCAAACCCTATAAAATCAGTTTTATACATAACTTTTTGTTGTTTCTCCAAAATCCATTTTATGAAGCGAAATCGAGTTTGAGTGATCAAGAGGGGGACTTTCAAATTCGTGGACTAGTTTTGGGTTGGAGCTAGATCTACACCATTGGAGCGAAGTTTTGCTCTTTCAAGCAATGATGTCGTAAGCGTTTGAGTGAAGAACGTTGAGAGATATTCCTTTGGGTTATATTTTCATGAGGTTGATTCACATGGAAATAATTCTTATCATGAAAATTAGAAACAAATGAGGATCTTTAGATTTGAAAAATGGATGATTAAGATTAAAAAAGTAGGGGCAAAATGGTAATTCATGAGGTTAATTTTCTTAGTTTCGCTTGTTTTTGCCAAAAACACGAAATTTGATTTTTTTATGTTACGTTCACATATTTTGTGCATATATTCACACTATTATGAGTTTGGTTCAAATGAAAGAAACTCTCACCCTGAAAATTGAAAAGTGCACTACAAAGTACAAAACGTGCATTAAAAAATACAAAAAGTTCAATCTGAAAAGTGTACTACAAAAAATATGAAAAATGCACTACAAAGTACGAAAAGTGCAAATGCGAAAAAGTGCACTCCGAAATAGGAAAAGTGCACTACGAACTAGAAAAAGTGCATTCGTTTCATTTTTCAGGATAAGAGTTTGTTTCATTTGAACCAAACTCCACTATTATAAGACATGTTCACATATTATCAAACTTTTCAGTTCAGAGATTTTATAATATGTTCACATATATTACAAGTGTGTTCACATATAATTACTTTTTGTTTATATTTTATGCTCATATGTTCCTGTTCGATTAAATCATAATACAGGCATTAAACGACATTAAAAAATTTGACAAAAAAATAAAAAAATAAAAAAATAAAAAATTATTTTTGTTTTTATTTTTTCACTTATTTTTGCCAAAAACATGACACTTGACATTTTACATTCTATTCACATATTTTATACACATGTTCACATTATTACGAGGGATGTTCACATATAACCGCATTTTAACTTCAGAAAATTTAGTATACGTTCACATATAATATAGGTACATTCACATATTAGTATTGCATGTTCACGTTTTATGGCCTTATGTTCATACTTGATTTATATCATTCTACATACGTAAAAAGACTTTAAAAAATAAAGTAAGAAAATAAGAAAAAAATTAAAAAAAATTAATTTTTTATTTTTATTTTTTTAATCGGATGGTCTAGATTCATTTCTAGTGTTTTAATCGGATGGTCCAGATTCGTTCTTAGTTTTCATGATTAGCCCCATTTTCATTTGATTCAATCTCATATTTACATAAGAGCATTTTAGTCTCGAGAGGATGAATCTTAGCCGTCCCCTCCAAAAAATCGATGTCTTTGATTATACATTCATTAAAAAGGATAAAAAATGGCACGGGCGAAATTTTCCTGTATTATTCACTTATTTTTCGAAAAATATGTTATTATGAGACACACCCAATTTGTACATCAAAACTAGCTAATTATGCATCAATACTGACTAATTGTGCATCAATACTGACCAATTGTGCATCAATACTAACTAATGGTGCATCGAATTTTTGATAACATTGTTCATCGATTTCGATCTTTTTTAATTTTTAATTTTATTTTTAAGCTTATTTATGTGCATGAATACAATATTATCTAGTTTTTGATGCACATATAATAATTTTTGATATACCCCTATTTGTTCATTGATATATCTTTATTTGTTCATTGATATACCCTTATTTGTTCATTGGTACACCCTTATTTGTTCATGAAATACCCCTTTTTGTTCATTGATATATCCTATTTGTTCATGGATACACCCTTATTTGTTCATTGATATAATCTTGTCTGATCATTAATATACCCTTATTTATTCATTGGTATACCCCTGTTTGTTCACTAATACTAACTGTTTGTGCATAACTACCAACACTTTGTGCATAAAAAAATCAACTTTTCATTATGTATCAATGAATATGAAGTTATTGCATTACTATCATCACTTTGTTCATCACTACCAACACTTTGTTCACCACTACTACTACTTTGTTCTTAATATATCCTTTTATTTGTGAATTGAAATAAACTTATGTTTGTGTGTCAATATCATACATGTGTATCAATACCAACCATTAATGGTGTCCTATATTCTAGAACCATCAAGCTATGTTCGGAGCCCAAGAAGCAACCATACATTTTACATCAACAACAATGACAAATTCAAATGAGTCAAGCAAGACAATACCAAGACTAGCATCAAAACTATTAGTTTTGTTTCACATACAACTAATTATGATGCACAAATATATATTAATGCATACAATTTTTATACACATTCGGCCAATTTTTATGCACAAATAATAAGTTTTTGATGTACAAACAATAGTTTTTTATGAACAAAATCACAATTTTAATGCATTAACAATAATTCGCCAAAAATTCACACGTTTCGTTTTTTCCATTTTAAGTGAAACGATTAACGCCCTTGATTTTTCTCCATCCAATGACTCTTATTCTTTCTTATTTCTCACACGCGTGCCCATTCTCGCTTGAATCGAACCCTTTTAGATATACCTATTAATATCATTCTAATATAATAATCCTTAAAGTAAATAAATAGTAGATATCAGTTTAATATCGATATCAACCTATACCAAACACCAAATATAATAATAGTCATATCTTTTACCCATACCTTCTAATATCTTGATATAAATATCAACATACCATAAGTTATATTTTCTACCGGAATAGGGGTTTATCTAATTCAGGCAAGGTGGCCAGCACTAGAGGGGTATAACAGACATTTTGCTTTCCTAACAAGATAACCTAATATATTCCTTACACTTCTATCTAAGTCCCCTTGCCATAAATAAATCAAATAAATAATTATCTGACTTATTTAGATAAGAAAACTAAAAAATTAATCCTAAAACTCAAAAAGATATAAATAATAATAAAGCAAGATATATTTCAGCCATGACAAACTCCTATGGCCGAAATTATCATAAATATAATATCAAGAAATAGATAGAATTAAAACTAAAGATAAGATTCCCGTAAGACTTGAACAACTCTCAGTAAATTGTGTTTTTCACCTCTTTTCTGTTGGATTCTGAATTCGGCGTAAACTACAAAGTTGTAGATATTTTAATTATCTATCCAATGCAATTTGAACGGACTTGAGATCAATTTTTTAGCCCAGGTTATGACCATTTTACTGAGCATTGTTTTTAATTTGACGGTCTTTTTAACTTTTCGAACTTTAATGACTTCATCCTCTTCCTTGGTGGCCTTGGAAGCCATATATGAACATAATCGAAGGACAATATGGAATCCATGAAAACCTTCTTGAACTTGAATGCTCGGGACTGTTGACGGGCCTTTACTTTGGACAATAAATAAATTTATAAGTCAAGATCCCGCTGAGTATAGGGGAGTCAGGATCTTTCCACGAGAATCACGGTTTGTTTATCTATCGACTACTAATAATGAAAATCAAACCAAAACAAGCAAATACTCACGGTCAGCCTCGTTAACGACTTTGCCAGGGTCGTTAACGAACATGTAGACTACTAACGACCTAAAATAAGTTCGGTACCGATGCTACGAACTCAACAACGAATATGATCAAGAAGAATTCAAATAGAAACAAAGATCTAGGACAATGGTCACCACAACATAGTCATGCATATAAACTTGTAAGAAGATAAAGATCATGCCTTTAAATAGATAAATTCATCAACTTTCATTGACTAGTAAGTAAGTTAATCTACTCTCATAAATTAATTCACTGAATCACTTGTTTTGGATCTAAAGCTTGAAACTTTCGTATTCAAACAATATCAACCTTCAAGTTTATAACTTTCTCTCTCGATAAAGTTTAAAACTCAAATTACCTTGACTTTCATCTAGCTATAAACACAACAAGCAATCTCAAAAATAGATAGAAGGCATTCAACACATCATCTTACTCATCAAACCATGCATAACTATGCCGGGTTTTAACCCCGACCCTAGATAAGAAAACTACTCACTATTCATAACTAGAAAGCAAACAACTTCCATAAAGGAGAACATTGAAAACAAATCAACTACTTCAAATTAATAAGGAAATATCGTCTTACAGAATTCAGAAGAAACCGAAAAATACAAAACCGAATCGAAACTCGTGATTAACGACCTCGACTAACTCTCGTTCCACTGTGGCTCGATCTCTCTCCCCGACTTTTCTCTCTCTCTCTCTCGGCTCTTCCTTCTTCGTCTCCTACTAGAATACTACTTGCCACCCCCTCTCTAAGCTATAAAGAAGGGTATTTATACTAATAAAGCTATCTAAATAAATAAGGATATAAGATAAAAACTTTCCTAAAAGATAGAAACCTACTCTAAAAAGATAGAAATAAAAACCTAAAAGGATAGCAAGACTTAAAATAAAATATAATAACCCTAAAACTCATCAAAAATACCCTACCGACACGGAATAAATTCCCGCACAGGATCGGTACGTCATCTCTAAGATTTCTCGAAAAACCCTATCGCTAAGCCTCGTTCACGACCCTGGATAGCCTCGTTAACGAGCCTGTATTTTGAAGTCTTCATCACTTCAACTCTAAAAGCTTGGACTTCGACATCTTCATCTCATATTCTTCCGTCCTTCACCATAGCATTCCAAATTCACCTCCAAAAAGCATCGTTTCCTTGCTAAAACCTACAAAAAGACACAAAATGGAGTAGCTACCATACTTTTCACAAAATATGCAAAATCATCCAAAAACACACAAAACTAACCATAAACGTGTCAAAACTAGTCCTATCAAACTAAGAAAATACCCTAAAAACTATACTAAAAACACGAACATCAAAATACCCCATACTTAGACTTGCTTGTCCTCAAGTAATCACTAAACAATAATCAAAACCAAACAACAATACTCATCAAACTATAGCCATCATCTAAAAAGCAACATCAAAACATATAGAAGAAAATAGCAAATGACTATTAATGTCATCACTCATATATACACCAAATAGACATAAGCAAATACAATCCAACCTCATAAGGGATATATGTGTTTCACTCAACTCTCAAGTGTTTGGGCTTATAAATTCAATCTCTCAACTCACCTTATATACAAAAACTCATAGAAACTAGAACTTATATCACCAAACTCTCCACCTAAGATTTGTCAAAACAAGCAAAAATCATCAAGAGAACTTAGGGGGCTCAATGAAAAACTTCATAGAAGCTTACATTCGGCCGGGTTTTAATGAGGCTTGGTAATAACAAATAGGTGTGGAAATATTTGGCTATGTGGTGCTAATAATATCCGGGAATCAAATACTCCTAAAAACCTCACACATATCACAAAAAACTCCCAAAAGATACCAAACTCACTCTTCATTATGCACACTCATTACTCACCCAATATACCCTAGAAAGTCTCATAAAACAACTCAAAAGAATCGCTGGTTTATCTATTAAACACACATGCACTTCTTTCTTCCTATTCCATATTCTCCTTCAACTCAATTTTTTTTACGTTGCCTCGTTAACGAACCAATATGGTCGTTACCGAGCTTCATCGTGTACTCCTCCTCTTTTTTTCTTTCAACAAACAATCTTATCTCGCGCATCATTTGTACCAAGAGATCTTTCTTTTTACACAATTCAAGCAAGAGACTTACAATCTACCCTTCCCAACAATCCTTAAATTTCAAACCAAACATAAAATCTCACTCTCTTTTTTTTTACACTCAACAAAACAAACCTTTCCAAACTAAGTCCTAATCCTCGGATAGGGTCAAGCTTATCTCGGCTAGGGAACAATTTTGTAGAGCTAAAAATAAAAGGCTTCAGGCTCAAATTGGCTTCAAAAAGAAGGATCATGTAAGGCTGGATAGGGATTAATAGGGCTTATAAAAATAAGTTCTCTATCATCTAATTTTCACAAGTAATGAACTATAAATCTTATATAGGTCTCAAGAAATAGATAACCATCACAATTCCAAGAGATAATATGCATATAGAGAGTAAATCACACAAAAAAGAAGAGGGATTCTTTATGTTCTCACTATAAGGCCAAAAACAACTCACAAGGTAAATTTTGTTGGATTTCATCACTTATGCTAAAAGGTATACATGCTCAATTTCATCAAATGCTATTCCTTCCTAAAAACAACTTCAAATTAAGAATCCGGCTATATTCTCAAAGACATGTTTGCAAGGAATTATATGATCATGTTAGCAACTACTATCATAGATCATAAGAAAAGGATATCTATCAATTCTAAAACTCTTTTTGGAATTTTTTCAAATTTTTCGATTTTTTTATGGAACAAAAACTACTTAAAACACATAAGGCAAAACACAAGACAACAAATCTACTTTCTCCCACCCCATACTTAAAATTACAGTGTCCTCACTGCAAGAAAAATAAGAAGAAGGAAAGAAATAGAAAAGAAAAAAAAAAGAAAACAAGAAAAGAGAAAACAAAAAACTTACAAAGTCATGAAGTAGAAAACAAGAAACACTTCTTCAAGATGAATTAACGGTTCGGTGGAGGAAAGTAATGCTCGAAGTTTCCCATGAAGTCATACAGCGTCCTCCAGCGCTCTGCATCTTCCGCCTCTCTCTGTTGATTCCTCGTATCCTCAAATGTCATGCGAGCAGAATAAACACTCTCCCATCTATCCATCCTCCTATGAATATGGTTCTGTTGAAGGTGAAGCTGTTGCATCTGAGCAGAAAGATCTTCGGCCCATGGAGGCAGGATACTCGATCTAGTGTACTCGGGCGGAGGAGGTGGTTGATAGTGATTGTGAGGCTGGAAATGGTCTTGGTAAAGCACCGGATTGTAACACACGAGACCATATGAGTGAGGGTCGATAGGAGGCTGATAGGGATCGGTAGAAGCTCTTGGTGGGTCGTTACCGAAGTTGTATGCCTCGGTAGGAGCATCTTTAGAAGCCTCGAAGTGGTTGTTAACGAGCCTAACTGGCTCGTTAACAAAGATATTTTCGCCCAGAAATTCTGTATCGAGGTCTTCATCCTCGAGGTTGAGCTCCTCTGTGCCTCCCTCAGTAGCTGCCTCTTCAGTCTCATCTTCATCTTCATTCATCGCTTCTCCTTCTCGCTCAAATCTCGTCTCACACGGCCTAAGTGATAGCTCATCCTCCGGCTTGGGCTCTAACGGGAAAACATGACCCGTCCATGCCTCGTACCAATTTGGTAGGTAAAATAGCTCCAACTTGTCCCGGGTGACTACAACATCTCGGCCTTGAACTTTAGTAACATACCCATCCCGAACTTGAGTGAAAATACCAGAGCTAAACCAATAGTTCCGGTTGAGCAATTGGGCGTGATATGACTTGTAACGAGTGAGGTCGACTCTAAGATTGGTCGCCAGGAGACTAACCAGATTCTCGCACCATACTTCCTTTGACTTGGTTGACTTCTACACATAATAAAGCCATTCGTACCCCAAGTTCAATGGGGCGGGCTCCTCAAAAAGAATAGTGCGGAGGCAAGCAACTTCTGTCCTTGTCGGCCTATTCAACTCTCTCTTAGGCTAGAATGTAGCGGCTAGGACTCGGAGAATGATCCTGAATATGGGGTTGATGATGCTTTCCCCGGATAATGCCGCTGCGGAGGGCTCTACCTCCCAGGTGATGTAGCTCCAAGTCCTTGTCACCTTATAGTCTTTGAGGCTGTAATCTCGAGATGGATTTGGGAGCTCCAGAATAGCATTGAACTCCGCCAAATTATACTCTCGGTTCACATTCCCGAGCCGAAATCGGATGCGTCCCGCCGAAATCTTCGTCGGGAAGCTTGTCTCAAGAGTGGCTAGGAACTCGGATGTGAATGCCGGAAAGTGTGGTAAATTCTCCATCTTCAACAACTGAGGCGCATCGAGAATAGCAAAGGCCACCTTAACATCATCATAGACCCTCATGGCTTTAGCACTAGACCTCGAGAACCACCTAGTGTTGTGGTCCTTGTCTAGAATGGCATTGTATCGGTTCGCTTGCCCTTGCGTGCGCAGGATCACGTTATCCATGCGAGGTGGAGATGGGGACCTCTAATTCCTCTTCTTCTTTTGGGCTCGGGTAGCAGCTCGGCTTGAACTTGCCATGTGGTCCTACAAAAAATTACGACTTTTCCAAGATAAGATCCACTCAAGTAGATTAGAAAAGAGACCCCATACTTTGGTCTCAAAACAACCCTCGGAATTCGTCATTAACTACCCAATTAGGTCGCTAACGGGTCTAGACTGGTTTTTTCAACCTTGAAGATATGCAGGGTCGTTAACGAGCCTGGGTGGGTCGTTAACGACCTGCCGAGAACCAGTCGAAAAATTCCGAGTGAAAAAGACTCTAAAATTCAGCCATGAATCAAGCATGCATCCTCCATAATCCTACACTAGACACACAATCGAATATATGCACCCCATACTTACTCAATTACCCATCCCGAACATGCTAGAATTGCCCAAAATTAACATGGTGAAGATCGAACTCAATATCTAGAATAAGAAAATGTATGCTTTTCCAATTAATATGGCAATGGGGAAATCGGCATGAATAACCTTCCTAAATCGAGAACAACTAAGCATAAACCAAATTTATGAGCAAGAGAAAGACATGCAATTCGACCACCTCTCTATAAACGCAATCTAGATACGAAATTTCTACCCTAAAAACCATGAATCATGTAATAAAGAGGTAGGGTTGAGAAATCATACCAGTAGATTGAGGAATTAAAGAGCAAAAGATTTAAGGTTGGGTGGTTAACGAGCCCGGATCTCGTCGGTAACGAAAACAAGGGTTGCGGGCGTCGTTGACTTGGTTGGGTACCGAAGTTCGGTGGAGGTGAGACTTCCGATCGGTGTTGAAGGATTTTGGTAGGGATTTTGAGAGTTTAAGCTTGGGATTTGAGGATTTGAGGGTAGGATTTTGGGAGGTTTAGAAGGGTTATATAGGAGAGGGTAGAGATAGGAGGAGGGTGGGTAAAAGGCGGCAAAGGGGGGGGGGGGTATAAGATAGAAGATAGATTAGGGTTAAAAGAAAAAACCTTACCTGCCCGTTTGCCGAGTCAGGTCGCCAGACCGGGTCGTTAACGACCCTGGGTGGGTCGTTAACGAGCCACCATACACTCTTTGAATGGATTACGAGCCCATCTCCTGCATCTTGTTAGCTAAAAGGAAACTATCCTATTTTCTATCCTAAAAACTCAAAAGAAAGCTAGGAAAAAGATCTAAAAAGAAAGGAAAAAGATCTAGTCTATAACTAAAAGCGGGTTGCCTCCCGTAAGCACTATTTTTAACGTCGTTAGCTCGACGTACTTACCTTGGTTCAAGGTGGCTCTTTTGCGGCTATGTTGGGGTCTTGAGGTGCCCCATGCTTTGCTTTGTAGGCATTATTCGTTTTAGTCGCTAAACTTGGTCCTTTGTCTTCTATTAGTATGTCCGGTATTCCTACATACGGGTTAGTGAAATTCGAAAACCAAGGTGGTCTGGACTCCTCTTGATTATACTCTTGCATGTGGGACTTGGTAATGGACTCATGAGGTTCGGCAGGGTCTTGCGTGAGATTCTCGTCCGCTTTTGTAGTTGAAGGGGGCACGGTAGGAACAACTATATCGAGTTCTCGATAAGTCAACTCGATTTGTGCAACCGTAGTTGGATCATTAGCGTTTTGGTCAAGGCTGAATTCCACGCGCTCTTCTCCAATAACAAAAGTGAGAAGTCATTTCCGCACATCGACCCGAGCACCAATTGTAGCTAAGAATGGTCTGCCGAGAATAATAGGGACGTGAGGGTCTTCAGGCATATCGAGGACGATGAAATCTTTCGGTATAAAGAATTTCCCGACTTGAATAGGATAGTCGTCCACGACTCCTGTGGCTTTGACGCATGACCCGTCTGCCATGTAGAGGTTCATGTCTACAGGCTCCAATGGTCCCATGGTGGATTTTGACCAGATTAAGAGAGGAAGTAAAATAGCACTGGCTCCCAGGTCACATAAAGCTTTGTTATGGCAAATCTTCCTGGATCTCCTAACTTTTCCGGTAGAGCAATAGATCGGACTTCATCCTGCAACTCTGTGATGGATAATTTCCTGCTAAGAATATCCTTCAAAAATTTCGTGTAAGCCGGCATTTCACTTAGGGCCTCAGCGAATGGGATGGAAATATTAATGCCCTGAAGAATCTTTACGAAACGCTTGAACTTACTCTCAGTAGAGTCCATAGATTTCTTAGTCGGAAATGGAAGAGATTTCACCATTCTCGGAACCAAGTTAGGCTCGAGAGGTGAAGTTACCGGGTCGACACTAAGGTCGTTAGGTATTCTCGGAGGATTATTACCGACCCTGTTGGGGTCGTTAACTACCCTGGGCTTGAGAGGAGGGCTCGGATTAGAAAATTTACCTGGACTAGGGTCGTTGACGACCCCGGAAGCCTCGTCGCCATGTTGTCCCAGTTCGGTACTTGCTCTCGCTGGCTCGTTACCGAGCTGAACCGTGGCATCCTCTTCGGTCTTGTCCTTAGTTTGGATACGCTCCGGTAGTGTCTTTCTGCTCTTAAGGAGTACCGCTGCTATTTGTCCCCTAGGATTTTCCTCGGGACGGCCCGAGAGTTGCCCTTGTGGTCTTGGAATCTGTGCAGCAAGGTTCCCTAGTTGGGAATCAACATTCTTCTTCCATACATCGAACTCTCCCCATCTTTTATTTTGGTGGTTAAGGTTGGCTTGAACTTCATTAACTTTATTGTGGACTCCATTAATGCTTTCCTATAACCCTTGTACCTATGATGGTGGCTCTTGATGGATTGGAGGTCGATAGGGCGCATGTTGTCTATCCGGTGGAGGCGCTGTATAGCTTGGATTTGGATTTGGATTGCCCCATGTCTGATAGTTGTTTGACCTATCGAAATTATTAGGTTGGCTCCTGTATGGGCCTCTCATATAATTCATTTCAGTAATTGTCTCATCGGCTCTTACCTGCTCTATGTTAGTGCAAGCAGAAGTACTATGGGCAGAAGAACCACACTCTTGACAAGATTGAGAGGATTTCAGAAAACTTACTAGCTTCTTCAAGCGGTTGACCTTATCTTGTAGAAATTGATTTTTAACATCTAGGTCAACTTCTTCTCGGTTAGGTTTGTAGAGACGCTTCTGGGGCTAGGGAGTTTGTTGGGTTTCGTACATGGCATCATAATTGGACAGCTTATCCAGCAATTACCATGCAGCCATAGGGTCCATCTCTATAAAACCGCACACTGTATGTGTGTTGATGCGGTTCTTGGTCTCGGCGTTGATACCCTGGAAAAAGATTTCTTGAAGAACATATAAAGGTTGCCCATGAGTGGGGCACTATCTAAGCATTTCTTTAAATCTTTCCCATGTTTCAACAATAGTCTCATTAGGAAGCTGGTGAGAAGAGGTGATGCGCTTCCTCATCTCCGTTGTCTTGGCAGGAGGGAAGAATTTTGTAAGAAATTGATCATACAAGTTCTTCCAAGTTCTGATAGACTTAGGAGGTAAGCTCTCCAACCAGCTCAGGGCCTTTCCAGCAAGAGACCACCTGAAAGCCTTTAACAGAACATATTCAAGTGAGACACCTTCAGCAGCTATGGTGTCACATAAGTCACGAAAATTTCTAATATGTTCCATAGGGCACTCAGAAGGTTTCCCTTCAAACTGAGCCCGCTTCATCAAGGATATAAATTGAGACTTAATCTCAAAGGGTTTCTCTATCTCCGGAAGCATAATTGGGGATTCTGGCACCCTCAGTTCTGGATGCATGCATTTTTTGGCATTCCTTGGATAGGAATTCAGCTCTTCATGTAGACGAGCATTGTTAATTCGTTGACGCTCAGCCTCGACAGCAGCGTCTTCTTTCTCGGTTTTCAATGCCTCCATCTGGTATTGGAGGACTTCCAACTGACGAGCCAGCTCTTTAGGTGTGGCCATGGCTCGGTTCTCTCAGCGTCTACGGTGCAGGGAACGTTTAGGTTCTGAATAATAACCAGCGTTATCAAATTCAAGCCTTCGATGTCCTACCGGCATACACTGAGAAAACAGACAAAGAAAACAAAAAATAAAAACAAAAACGGGGTCGGGCTATTCCCAGACCAACAGATAAACAAACAAAATCGTTGCGTCCCCGACAACGACGCCAATTTGTTGACGGGCCCTTACTCTGGACAACAAATAAATTTATAAGTCAAGACCCCGCTGAGTATAGGGGAGTCAGGATCGTTCCACGAGAAGCACGGTTTGTTTATCTATCGACTACTAATAATGAAAATCAAACAAAAACAAGCAAATACTCATGGTCAGCCTCGTTAACGACTTTGTCAGGGTCGTTAACGAACCTGTAGACTACTAACGACCTAAAATAAGTTCGGTACCGAGGCTACGAACTCAGCAACGAATATGATCAAGAAGAATTCAAATAGAAACAAAGATCTAGGACAAGGGTCACCACAACATAGTCATGCATATAAACTTGTAAGAAGATAAAGATCATGCCTTTAAATAGATAAATTCATCAACTTTCATTGACTAGTAAGTAAGTTAATCTACTCTCATAAATTAATTCACTCAATCACTTGTTTTGGACCTAAATCTTGAAACTTTCGTATTCAATCAATATCAACCTTCAAGTTTATAACTTTCTCTCTCGATAAAGTTTAAAACTCAAATTACCTTGACTTTCATCTAGCTATAAGCACAACAAGCAATCTCAAAAATAGATAGAAGGCATTCAACACATCATCTTACTCAGCAAACCATGCATAACTATGCCGGGTTTTAACCCCGACCCTAGATAAGAAAACTACTCACTATTCATAACTAGAAAGCAAACAACTTCCATAAAGGAGAACATTGAAAACAAATCAACTACTTCAAATTAATAAGGAAATATCGTCTTATAGAATTCAGAAGAAACCGAAAAATACAAAACCGAATCGAAACTCGTGATTAACGACCTCGGCTAACTCTCGTTCCACCGTGGCTCGATCTCTCTCCCCGACTCTTCTCTCTCTCGGCTCTTCCTTCTTCGTCTCCTACTAGAATACTACTTGCCACCCCCTCTCTAGGATATAAAGAAGGGTATTTATACTAATAAAGCTATCTAAATAAATAAGGATATAAGATAAAAACTTTCCTAAACGATAGAAACCTACTCTAAAAGATAGAAATAAAAACCTAAAAGGATAGCAAGCCTTAAAATAAAATATAATAACCCTAAAACTCATAAAAAATACCCTACCGACACGGAATAAATTCCCACACAGGATCGGTAGGTCATCTCTAAGATTTCTCGAAAAACCCTATCGCTAAGCCTCGTTAACGACCCTGCATAGTCTCGTTAACGAGCCTGTATTTTGACGTCTTCATCACTTCAACTCTAAAATCTTGGACTTCGACATCTTCATCTCGTATTCTTCCGTCCTTCACCATAGCATTCCAAATTTAGCTCCAAAAAGCACCGTTTCCTTGCCAAAACCTACAAAAAGACACAAAACGGAGTAGCTTCCATACTTTTCACAAAATATGCAAAACCAACCAAAAACACATAAAACTAGCCCTAAACGTGTCAAAACTAGTCCTATCAAACTAAGAAAACCACCTAAAAACTATACTAAAAACACGAACATCAGGGACCTTAGGAAAGGTCTTGGTTTAGGCCTTTGAATCATCTTCAAAGAATCCTTGGCTTGAATCCTCCTTTGATCTATATCATTCTCCCCCACTTGGCCTCGAATCTTCCTCGATTCGACATTGTATGTAGATGCAACGGGAGATTCATCAATTAACAATTTCAAATCAGAAAAAGACAGACCCGCGGAAGTATCTAAGCTTGGGATTGCAACAACTTGTATTACTGAATTCGATGATGTGTCAATGGCCAATGGCTCTTCATCATCTGTAGGATTCTCTTGATAAACTTCTTCTAAGTATATCAGTTTGCCACACCAATCAGGAGCAATCCATATATCTTCAATAAGTTCATCATGAATGGACAACTCTTCATGCTTCTCTTGATGCAAAGATTCCTCAGACATGTTTAAAGACTCGTACATGCGATTAGGGCAGATATTATCAAAATGTCCTCTTCCTTGACACAAGAAACAATGAAGATCTCGTTCTCGACTCAATGGTTGGATTTGAGCTTTCTTTTGGCAAGCAAGAGCACAAGCTTATCTATATCGTCTATGCAACTCTTCATCATTTGTAACATAGATCTTTCCCGTGACAAACTTCAGTTTGTCCTAATTTGCAATTGGGATCAAGCCTTGACGACGTCTAGATTGACATATCTATAACCAAAAGGAACGGGCAGAACTAACAAGGTAGTTAGTCACCCATGGAAGGATATCCCATTCATCATAACCATAGTAGTCAAGGTAGTAATCAACAACTCGCTCCCATGCCAAATAATCATCCGGTCCATGCTCTCCAGAAAAAGGCTCAATCTTGGGAGGTCTTTGTACCCTTGGAGTTGGTGGAATATCATCATAGGGATCACACCAATACATCTTAATCCACTTGATATGGCGAAAAAGAATGACACTTGGCTTAACATGTGGCTCTGATACCACTTGATACGTGATCACCTCGGATTACTCCTCTGTGACCAAGTATTTAACCACACAGGATCCCGATCTTGCTAGTAACTCGATTTCCAACCTGATTTGCCTTGAAAGTTAGAAACTTGATGAACAAGAAACTCGAAATATGAACAAGGAACGAATATGATTCAAAGAGTTAAGATAATCAAAAGGATAGTTTAATTGAACTGGCTCCAACGCTAAATTCAATTGATAAACTAGTTGATCTTTAACAATCAAACTAGAACTAAGAAGTTGATCAAATTAACAATCCAAATATGAATTGAAAGAAAACTAATTAGTGATGATGATCATAGAGATTGAATGCTTAAACAATAGTTGCTTTAATGGCCCATAAACTAGATAAACCAATAGGGGTTTATCTAATTCAGGTTGATCTTTATTGAATGATAACTGCAAGGTATTTAAAGGTAATACAAAAGAGTCTCCTTGGAGAGCAAGTAACAAGGTGGCCATCACTAGAGGGGTATAATGGACCTTTTGCTTGCCTCACAAAGTCACAAGATAACCTAATATATTCCTAAAACTTCTATCTAAGTCCCCTTAGCATAAATAAATCAAATAAATAATTATCTGATTTATTTAGATAAGAAAACTAAAAAGCTAATCCTAAAACTCAAAAAGATATAAATAATAATAAAGCAAGATATATTTCAGCCATAACAAATTCCTATGGACGAAATTATCATAAATATAATATCTAGAAATAGATAGAATTAAAACTAAATATAAGATTCCCGTAAGACTTGAACAACTCTCAGTAAATTATGTTTTTTGCCTCTTTTCTGTTGGATTCTGGATTCGACATAAACTACAAAGTTGTAGATATTTTAATTATCTATACAACACAATTTGAACGAACTTGAGATCAATTTTCTATCCCAAGTTATGACCATTTTACAAAGCATTGTTTTTAATTTTACGGGCTTTTTAACTTTTCGAACTTTCATGACTTCATCCTCTTCCTTGGTAGCCTTGGATGCCATGGATGAACATAATCAAAGAACAATATGGAATCCATGAAAACCTTCTTGAACTTGAATGTTCAGGACCTTAGGAAAGGTCTTGGTCTAGGCCTTTGAATCATCTTCAAAGAATCCTTGGCTTGAATCCTCCTTTGATCTATATCACATACTACACCTGGTTTCTTTCGAAAAATAAAATAAAATATGACGGTGTTATATATGATAGTTATATTAAATTTCGGGTCTAACTGTGGGCCATGTTAAGCCCAACAATCTTTCACCACCAAGGGTCCAAACTGCTCCATCCGTCCCATTAAGTTTGTCCAAAAGTACATTTTTTGTCCCAAAATGTTTGTCCAAATTTTGCAAAGTTCAATACTGATACAAGTCAAGGGAGGTGTTTTTAGGGTGTGTTTTTGTGTGTTTGGGTCTTTTTCATTAGTTTTGTGTTTTGTTTTGAGTCGTTTGTGTAGGTTTTCATATTTCGTTAAGATATGAAGTCTACATAAGCTTTGATGGTGTTTTGTAGGTTTTTAGAAGCTGTTTGGAGCACTTTTGAGGAAAAGAGCAAAACCGAGGAGAAGCACTTAAGGAAAAGCTCAAGGAATGAAGTTCATAAATTCATTGAAGATCAAGTTTGAGCTTGGAAAGAGATAGAGAAATGCGTTACAAAAACATAAGAAAAAGAATCGAGTCAAACAGAGTTGTAACGAATCCGCTACAGCTCTAGGCTGTTCGAAGAGCTGAACAGGGTCGGTACCGAGGTGCACAGGTCGGTACCGAGGCACCCCATGTCGCAGTGAAGACCTAGTTGGCGAAATAAAAAGGCTTTTATATTGTTTGCTTTTATGTTATTAGATAGATAGAAGGAATATATCTTATTAGAAGATTTATTTCCTTAGAGATAGCTCTTAGATAGATTAGTTTCTTTATAAATACTCTTGTCTACCCTTTGTTTTTCTCTACACAATCAATTGCCTTGGAGGCAAGTAAGGGGAAAAGAAAGAAGTTAGATAGAGGCGTGGGAGATAGAGGGGGACAAGATTGTGGAGTTACTTGGAAGACAAGTTTTGTTTTGGATTCAAAGTTGTAAGCTTTCTCTTTTATTTAATTCAGTTGATTTTAATTATGCTTTGTGAGTAGTCTTCCTCTCTAAGGTTGGGGTTAAACCCAACAACGGTTCTGCATGCTTGTTTATGATCATGTCTTGATTGTTTTTATTGCATAAATCTATTCTCTTGTTCTTAATCCTTGAAACGAAAGTTGAAGGGAATTTCTCACTCATAGTTGAAGCGAAAAAGGAAACCCTGGATCAGAATAGTCAATTTAGGGTTTTGAAGCGAAAGTGGATCTATCCTAGTTGAAGTAGAAGAGATTAGATAGTAAGTTTGTTGATTGAACGAAAGTTAGTTGATTTAATTGCTTTTGTTGATGAAAGTTGACACATTTTTGTGATAAAAGCATGATCTATGCGTTTCATTAGCGTTTGGCATGCATGATTGGTGTTGTGGTGATACCTTTACCTTAGAATTCCTCTTTTCCTTGATATAAACCCTTACTTTGTTGATTGCTTGCGTTGCAAGTAACAAAACTTAGCACTGAGTATCTCCCATGGACGGACGTGACTTCGCTATACACAGTGGGGTCTTGATTATAAATTTATTTGTTGTCAAGAAACCCTATCAACAAATTGGTGTCGTTGCCGGGGAGATTTCAATAGTGCCAAGTTTTGTTCTTTTAGAATTTTTCGGGACTTTGCCGAGTCGGTAACGACCCCCTAGGGTCAGCACCGACCCTGCTGGGCAACCCAGTTTTTGTGCTTGTTCTGTTTACTTTCTAGGTCACTGTCGAGTCGTTACCAACCCTATACAGGTAGGTACCGACCTTATCGTCAGGTAGTTGTTTCTTTCTTTTTAGTTTTTATTTTATGGGATCATTGCAGGCTCAATACCGACCCTCCAAGCCTAGGTACCGACCCTCTCCGAGATCCCGTTTTGCTTTTTGATTTTGTTTTTGTTTTTGTTTTTTGCTTTCAGTGTATGCCAATTGAAGGACGTCGAGTTGTCTCTAATCCAGTAGTAGACTTTAAATCGAGGGATCCTTCCACCGACGATTAAGAGAACGCAAAGCCATGACCATGACACCTGAAGAGATGGCACAACAGATGGCCGATCTCTAGAGGCAGATCGATGCCGTGCAAGCTGACATTGCCCATCTACGAGAGCAATCGGATGCTATTTCAAGAAAGCTAAGCAAAACATGCACCCAGAACTGAGGGTGCCGGAATCGGCCATTGTTCTCCCAAAGATTGAGAAACCAATCATTCTCAAAAGACCATTCTTAGATACCGCAGGGGCGCGAATTAATGTTAGAAAAGGACTTCTCGCATTTGAGATTGGAGAAGAGAGGCTCGAATTTCATTTCAATCCGGCCGTGAACGAAGTCGCTAGTTCCGTTACTAAAGAGCCTACCGACCCACCATGGGTCAGTACCGACCCTTCCCTGAGTACATAAACAAGCAAATACAAGGAAAAGACGCATACCGAAGGTCCTACCGACCCACCATGGGTCGGTACCAAGCCCAACACCGCAACCGAGTCTAATCTGCACAACATCGATCCACTTCCAGATCCAGCAGGGTCGTTAACGACCCACATAGCCTCGGTAACGAGCCCTTATCTGCCCGATCACGGTAAGTCTTTGTTTTTTGAGATGATTGATTCAGGTCATGATCCTTTCTTATATCCTTGTCCAATACTAGATCCTACTGTTAGTACTGTGAAGGAGTCGAAACCTCCTTGGTTTTCGGATTTTACTAACCCTGTTGTAGGATTACCAAGCATTCTTGTTGATGATCGAGGGCCAAATGTTTTGGAGAGAAGCTATGATGTTCTTCAGGCTAAGTATGGGGTTTCTTATGATCCCGAAATAGATGGATGGAAGCCGCCCTGATCCGCTAAGGTAAGTTCGTCGGGCTAACGACGTTAAAAATAGCGCTTATGGGAGGCAACCGTCTTTTTGTTTTTCTTTTTAGTTTTTGCTTTCTTAGATCTTTTTGCTAACTTTCTTTTGACTTGTTTTCAGGTTAGATTAGTATAGTAGGGATAGAAGTTTTTTTAAGTGACTCAGGTACAGAAAGATGAAGAAGAAGTGCTAAACAGGAGATTCAAGACACTCGGTACAAGTGCAACAACGAAGAGATCGGCGTACAAGCCGCAGGCTCGTTACCGAAGCAACAAGCTCGGTACCGACCTCTACCGAACCGAAAGAAAAGAAAACTCCTCAGTGATCAATGGTTTCAAGCAGCTTTAGTTTTATTTTGTGAGTTCCCTTTTCTGTTCCCTCTTTCTTTTTATGTCTTTGTTTTAAATAGTGAGGACACTGTTTGGTTTAAGTATGGGGTATGGGAAAAGTTAACTCAGTTTTGTGTCAGTTTTTGTGTCTCTGTTTGTGTTTTAGGATTGATAATATTCCACTTAGATGTCCTATAATATGCTTAACTTGCTTGATCATGTAATTCCATATCATGTTTGGAGAGTTTTGCCTGAATCATGTTGAAAATTGTTTTTATGTGGAAATTTAGCTTGTGATGAAATTGAGCACATATGATCTTAGGTAGAAGTGACTGGAATCCAACAAAAATTGCTACTTTGTGAGTTATTTTTGGCCTTATAGGGAGAACATCAAAATCCCTCTTCTTTTCTTGTGTGATTTACTCTCCTTATGCATATTATCTCTTGACATTGATATGATTATCTATTACTTGAGACCTATATGAGATATTAATTCATTACATGTGAAATCATATGATGGAGAACTTACTTTTCATAAGCCTTATTAATCCATATCCACCCTTATATTATCCTCTTTTTGAAGTCAATATGAGCATGAAGCCTTTTATTTTTAGCTCTACAAAATTATTCCCTAGCCAATGAAGCTTGACCCCATCCGGGGTTTAGGACTTAGTATTAGTTATTATGATTTTGAGGAGTGAGATTGTTTGGTTCAAGTGTGGGGTAATATTGGGTTGGGTAATTGAAAGATCTTGCAGTTTGTCATGTAAAAGGAGTTTTGGTTCCCTGAATGCACTTACAAAAGAGGTGGAACATTAAGTGGAAGTAAAGAAAAATCATGAAGAAGACCTCGTTACCGACCTAGTGGGTTCGGTACCGAACCTTCCCAGCAGGAAAAAATGAAGATCATGAAGGAAGAAAAAAGAAAGAGAATAGTGTTGAGTAGTGAATAAAGTGTGCACGAGCCAAATCTTCCTTGTTGTTTTTGAGCAAGATTTAGGTGGGATATTAAAGGGGTTGAAAGGAATAAGTGTGCATAATATTAAGTGAGTTTGGTATGTTCTTTTATGAGAGTTTTTGGATATGTGTGAGTTTTAGGAGTCTTTATTCCCGGATTTTATTAGCACCACATAGCCAAAATATTTCCACGCCTTATTGTTATTACCAAGCCCCATTACAACCCGGCCGAATGGAAGCTTCTATGAAGTTTTTCATTGAGCCTAAGTTCTCTTGATGATTTTATGTGTTTTGACATCTCTGGTGGAGAGTTTGGTGATATAAGTAACAATGACTATGTAGTTTTTGTATATTGGATTGAGTTGAGGGTTGAGTGAAACACATAACCCTTGTGAGGTTGGATTTATAGTTTGCTTTTGCTTGAGGTTGCTCATATATGTGTGATGACGTTAGATTCACTTGTCTATTTATTTCTACTTGTGATTTGATGTTGCTTTTTGATAAAGACATTGACTTGATATATGTGTTCATGGTTTTGATTGATGTCTTTTTTATTGCTTGAGAACAAGCAAGTCTAAATATGGGGTATTTTGATATACGCCTTTTTAGTCGTGTTTTTAGGGTGTGTTTTTGCGTGTTTGAGTCTTTTTCTTTAGTTTTGAGTCGTTTGTGTAGGTTTTCGTATTTCATTAAGATATGGAGTCTATATAAGCTTTGGTGGTGTTTTGTAGGTTTTTAGAAGCTGTTTGGAGCACTTTTGAGGAAAAGAGCAAAACCGAGGAGAAGCGCTTAAGGAAAATCTCAAGGAATGAAGTTCATAAAGTCATTGAATATCAAGTTTGAGCTTGGAAATAGATAGAGAAATTCGTTACAAAAACATAGGAAAAAGAATCGAGTCAAACGGAGATGTAACGAATCCGCTACGCAAGTTTTACTCTAGGCTGTTCGAAGAGAAGAATAGGGTCGGTACCGAGGCGCACATATCGGTACCGAGGCACCCCTTGTCGCAGTGAAGCCCGAGTCAACGCAATTAAAATGCTTTTATCTTGTTTCCTTTTATGTTATTAGATAGATAGAAGGAATATATCTTATTAGAAAATTTATTTCCTTAGAGATAGCTCTTAGATAGATTAGTTTCCGTATAAATACTCTTGTCTACCCTTTGTTTTTCTCTACACAATCAATTGCCTTGGAGGGCAAGTAAGGGAAAAAGAGAGAAGTTAGAGAGAGGCGTGGGAGATAGAGGGGGATGAGATTGTGGAGTTACTTGGAAGACAAGTTTTGTTTTGGATTCAAAGTTGTAAGCTTTCTCTTTTATTTAATTCAGTTGATTTTAATTATGCTTTGTGAGTAGTCTTCCTCTCTAAAGTTGGATTTAAACCCAACAACGATTGTGCATGCTTGTTTATGATCATGTCTTGATTGTTTTTATTGCATAAATCTTTTCTCTTGTTCTTAATCCTTGAAACGAAAGTTGAAGGGAATTTCTCATTCATAGTCGAAGCGAAAGCGGAAACCTTGAATCAGATAGTCAATTTAGGGTTTTGAAGCGAAAGTGGATCTATCCTAGTTGAAGTAGAAGATATTAGATAGTAAGTTTGTTGATTGAACGAAAGTTAGTTGATTTACTTGCTTTGTTTGGTGAAAGTTGACACCTTTATATGATAAAAGCATGATCTATGTGTTTCATTAGTGTTTGGCATGCATGATTGTTGTTGTGCTGATACCTTTACCTTAGAATTCCTCTTTTCCTTCGATATAAACCCTTACTTTGTTGATTGCTTGGGCTCCAAGTAACAAACTTAGCATTGACTATCTCCCGTGGACGAACTTGACTTCGCTATACACAAGGGGGTCTTGATTTTAAATTTATTTGTTGTCAAGAAACCCTATTAACAGGAGGATCCAAGCGAATGATTCGTTGAAGACGAATGGAGGCCAAACACCAAGACGTTTACTAAGGTCCCGAGCATTCAAGTTCAAGAAGGTTTTCATGAATTCCATATTGTGCTTTGATTATGTTCATCAATGGCGTCCAAGGCCACCAAGGAAGAGGATGAAGTCATGAAAGTTCGGAAAGATTAGAAGCCCGTCAAATTAAAAAACAATGCTCAGTAAAATGGAAGAGGATGAAGTCATGAAATTTCGGAAAGTTAAGAAGCCCGTCAAATTAAAAATAATGCTTAGTAAAATGGTCATAACTTGGACTAGAAAATTGATCTGAAGTTCATTCAAATTACGTTTGATAGATAATTAAAATATCTACAACTTTGTAGTTTACATCGAATCCAGAATCCAACAGAAGTTCAAGTCTTACGGGAATCTCATCTTTAGTTTTAATTGTATCTAGAATAAGGCTCTAGAGAAACCCCATTTTAGAGAAAAACGGAAGTCATAATAAGAGGCGTTTGATTAGAATTTATGGATGGATGAGATTTAAAGAAAATAGGGAGTAGGATCTTATTATGTACCTGTTTTATGAAAATAATTCCTCATGCATGATTATAGGGATTGAAATATCTTTTTCTCTCTCAAAATATACTGTTACCAAAATTAAAAACCCTGATTACAATTATCCCCTTTCACATTTATCGTCTTCCTCTCCACTCTCCTCCTCCATCCTCTCCATAAAAGATTGTCGCCCCTATTTTTTGCCTCATCTCCACTCGTCTTCGTCTTGATGCTAGGGAGGTCGTCGTCGTTAAGAAAGCCATCAACGTCATCGATCTAATCGACGTCCTCGTTTGTAATCAAGGGGTTCAATCAAAACCGTCTCCGTCTTTAATGTTGATGCTAGGGATTATGAAATCGATTTGCAGCAATTTGTAAGTTTCAATGTCGATTTAGATCATTTGGAACATCAATTTATCATTCTTCTCAAATTTAATTTGTTCGGTTTGCATCCCTTCTAGTTTTTTCTCGTTCACTTTCATGCTTTGAATCGTTCAATTTTTTAGTTGTGTTGTTTATATTTTTTCAAGTTGAAATTTCGTCAATTTTTTCAAGTTGATTTTAGTTGTGTTGTTTATATTTTTATTATTGATATCTTCTTAGTTTTTGAACGATTTATGAATTTAGGGTTTTGTTTTGCTAATTCAAGTTAGTATTGTTGTGTTATTTCATTTTGTGTAGGAAATTATTGTCTTCCAAGAGCAAAGATCAGAGAGTGAAATCATGTGTGGTGCACATAGAGATAAAAGACCAAAGATAAAATTCAAATATATTATACACATGTTCGAGATTGTAGACTTAATATATTCAAATATTTTGTACACATGTTCGAGATTGTGTACTTAATATTCAGATATATTATACACCTTTTCGAGTTCTTTTATACACATGTCCAAAATTGTTTAGCTTCACATATATTGTATACATGTTCGAGACTTTGTACATAATATTCAGATATATTATATGCAGATTCGAGTTCTTTTATACACGTATTCAAAACTGTGAAGTTAATATTCAAATATATTGTATACATATTCAACATTTTGTACTTAATATTCAGATATATTGTATACATATTCGAGATTTTGTATTTAATATTCGGATATATTGTAAAACATGTTCGAGATTGTATACTTAATATTCGATTTCATACATTGTTTTGTTCAAGATTTACACTCAAATATTCGAAAATGTGTTATTAATATTCGTTTACACATATTGGTTTGTTCGATATTTAAACTAATATATTCAGATATAAACATAAGATGACTACAAAGTAGATTGTATATTCAAACCACAACAAATTCGAACAATTTTTAAACAATATTCAAAATATATTGAAACATATTCAACCACATACAAGATAATTATGCCAGCAATAATTATTCAAATTTTGAATTTGAAATTTATGCAAAATAGAAAATGGAACACATGTTCAAAACTGTGAAGTTAATATTCAAATATATTATGCACATGTTCAAGGTTTTATACTACAACGGTATATTCGAGAATGTATTCTTAATATTAGTTTACACATATTGGTAGGTTAAATATCTAAACTAAGGTATAATCACACGACTACTACAACAACACATCCAAAATAAGCTATTTTTTAAGGAAATCAGAATTGCTACAAATATTTTATTCTTATAATTTTTTTTCCATGCCTTAAATCTCTACAATTACGCCAACTTCCATAAATGCTTTTTTCTATTTTTTAACAAAATCAGAATCCCTACAATTTAGGAGCTTCCATATTTATAATTGCCAGATGCATATTCAAGTGTATTTTGCCCATAATTGTTAAGGTACACCATCATTATTAGCCATCGATTGCATCAAATCCAACGGCTCTTATTACGACTTTCGTTTCTTCACAATTTGCATTTCTCTGGAGCCCTACCCATTGTATCTATTTCTAGATATTATATTTATGCATACTTTCGGCCATAGGCTTATGTTAGTTGACTGAAATATATCGCTCCTATATTATTGTTATCTTTGACTTTGTTATCTTTTAGTTTATTAGGATAATTTTCTTATCTAAATAAGTCAGATAATTATTATTTGATTTATTTATGGTAAGAGAATTTAGATAGACGCTTTTCAATTATTATAAGTTATCTTGGGAAGCAAGCTAATGGATCGAATTGTCCCTACTAGGGCCGGCCATGCTATGCCTTGCTCTCCAAGGAACTTTGCTTTGTATTTCTTATGTATAGTTTGCATCTTCATTCAATAAAAATCAGCATCGAATTAGATAAACCCCTATTGGTTTATCTAGTTCATGGGCCACAAAAATTCAGATTTCTTGTGTGATTAATTGCATTGATCGATCCACCTTGTTTTCATTTCAAATTTAATATTTGAGTTTATAGAATCATCAAATTGATTGCTCTAGTTGGGTTGTTAAGTTCTCAACTACATTGTCAATTGAAATAGCGTTCGAGCCTTTCAATTGAACTATGATCTTGAGAAGTTCTATTCATTCCAATCTCCCTTCTCTTACTCTTCAATTTTTTATTCGTTCTTTGTTTCTTGTGTGTCAAGTTTCGTTCATTTTAGCAAGATCAAGGGATATCGAGTGGATTAAGATGGTTTTCTCACAATATGGGGTGATACTTATGATGATGTTTATCCGACTCCAAGGGTACTATGACTTCCACAGATTGAGCCTTTTCTTGGTGAGCATGGATCGGATGATTACTTGGAGTGGGAGCATGATATTGATTGTGTTCTTTCTTATTATCAATACCCTAAGCATGCTCAACTTCAGATGGCCACAAGATACTTAATGGGATATGCTAGATGGTGGTGGATTGACACGATAAAGGAGAGGCGATACCGTGGCTTCCGATCGATCGAATCATGGCCAGAACTAAGGTTGCTCATGAAGATACACTTTGTTCCATGTGCATATGAGAAAAAGAGAGTATCTCCACGAGAATCTGTGATAAGAGCACAAGATCTTCATTGTTTCTTGTGTCAAGGAAGAGGATATCTTGATAATGTTTGCCCTAATCGCAAGTACGAGTCTTTAGACATGTCTAGGGAGTCTTTGCCTCAAGAGGAGCAAGAAGAGTTGTCCATTCAAGATGAACTTATTGAAGACGTAGTGATTGCTCCTGATTGGTGTGGCAAACCAATAGACTTAGAAGAAGTTTATCAAGATAATCCTACTCTTGATAAAGAGCCATTGTCCATCGACACCGCATCAAATTCAGTCATACAAGTTGTTGCAATACCTATCTTGGATATTTCCACGGGTCCGTCTCTTTCTGATTTCAAATTATTAATTACTGAATCTCCCATTGCATCTACATACAACGTCGAATCGTGGACGATTCGAGGCCAAGTGGGGGAGAATGATACAAGTCAAGGGATGATCCAAGCGAATGATTCATTGAAGACGAATGGAGACCAAGACCTTTACTAAGGTCGCGAACATTCAAGTTCAAGAAGGTTTTCATGGATTCCATATTGTGCTTTGATTATGTTCATCAATGGCGTCCAAGGCCACCAAGGAAGAGGATGAAATCATGAAAGTTCGGAAAGTTAAGAAGCCCGTCAAATTAAAAACAATTCTTAGTAAAATGGTTATAACTTGGGATAAAAAATTGATCTCAAGTCCGTTCAAATTGCGTTGGATAGATAATTAAAATATCTACAACTTTGTAGTTTACGTCGAATCTAGAATCCAACAACAAAGAAGCGAAAATCGCAATTTACTGAGAGTTGTTCAAGTCTTACGAGAATCTTATCTTTAGTTTTAATTGTATCTATTTCTAGATATTAATATTTATGCAAAATTTCGGCCATAGGCTTATGTTAGTTGGTTGAAATATATCTCTCCTATATTATTGTTATCTTTGACTTTGTTATCTTTTAGTTTGTTAGGATAATTTTCTTATCTAAATAAGTCAGAATAATTATTTGATTTATTTATGGTAAGAGAATTTAGATAGATGCTTTTCAATTATTATAAGTTATCTTGGGAAGCAAGCTAATGGACCGAATTGTCCCTACTAGGGCCGGCCATGCAATGCCTTGTTCTCCAAGGAACTTTGCTTTGTATTTCTTATTTACAGTTTGCATCTTCATTCAATCAATATCAGCTCAGTAAGATTAAACCCCTTTGGTTTAGTCTTGCTCTTGGGCCATTAAAAATACACGTATGAATTATGCTTGCAAATCTGATCGATCATCATCATCTCTCATCCGAATTCTCTCTCTTGTTTGTTCTTAATTTGGTTTATTGACTTAGTCAATTGAGATTGTTCTAATTTGATTGTTAAATATCAAACCTAGTTAATCAATTAGATTTAGCATTAGAGCCAATCCGATTGAACTATAAAAGTTAATTTCTTCAATTTATCAAATCAGTTTCGTTTTACTCATCATCAATCGTTTCATTACTTGCACCACAAGTTATTGATATTGAAAGTGTTGTAGGTTCGAAAATCAAGTTACTAGACAAGATCGGGACTTGTGTGGGTCATATACTTGATCAACGAGGAGTAATGCGAGGCAATCACGTATCAAATACAATCTCAAATTCCAATACCCTTCTCTTTATTTCTATTGGTTGATTTAACTACAAAATTAATTTAATTCTATTCTCTCTCTTACCTTTTTACTTTCCCAACATAATTTCTACTCTTTATTAATGTGTGTCTTTGATACTACTAGTTGTCCCCGTCGTGCCCTGCACGACTATGATTCGATATTTTTTAGATATACTATAAAAAAGATATTAATAAATAAAAATATGATATAAAAGTTAGTGTAAGTAATTTATTACCAGTAGTATATAAAAATTATTTTGTTTTTTAAAATCAAATAAAAAATTAAATTTAGATAATTAAGTTTAAAATTGAGAATAAACATATATTATTAAGATAATATATTTATCTTTTAATATAAGAGAGAGAAAAAACAACTAAAATGTTAAAAAGATTGAGCATATATATTTATTTGGCTTATAAGGAAAAAATTCAACCATTAGTTAAATTTTTTTAGTTAAGATATTATCTCCTACCAAAAATTAAGATATTATCTAAATTTGGGAAATAAAAATAAATTTTAATTAAATGGAAAAAATTTGCCTTGTGGAATAGAACAAATTTAGCCAGAAGGCAAAATTAATTAGCCTATTTAGGCGCTTGTAATGTGAGTCCATTTTTTTTAGTTTTTTGTTAAGTATAAAAGGCCCTTTTTTTCTCTCACCTCATTCTTTCTTCCGAGTTCGCAATTCCCATCCTTTTCTCTCTGGCGACCATTCCTCTCCCACCTCAACCTACACACGAGGACGACGCCCTAATGTTCCACTCCTCCAATTCTGATGATTTCGACGTTGAGAAGATGTTGAGGGAGAGAGATCGGATTTTGGAGACCTAATTGGCTATTTGGCTTTACTGATTGAGGGGGGAGTTTCAAAAGGAGCTCGATATTGAAGCCGATTAAATGTTGATCCCACCTCCAGCGACCTCTTCACCGCCTTCTCTAGTGATCCCGTCATCGCGAGGCTTCCACCGTTCTTCCATGTACGTTGTGCTCAGGATCGAGGACGACAAGGGAAACACGATTTTATTGGGTTAGGGTTCGCTGAGCACAACGAGGCTTTCGATTTCAATGTTGCATTGTCAGATCATGAGAAGTATGTGAAGAGGGAGATCGAGGAGGAGGCTAATGGTGGTGGGAAGCCAAGAGGAGAAGAGAGCAAGATAGGGATTCATCTTGTCGTTAATCACCAATTGAAGAGTGGAGTTGGAGTGGCATCCATCGGAGTGATGAGGCCGAAGCTGGTGTTGAAGTCGATCGTCCCTATGGTTATGGCTAGTGTGTTGGGTATTTATGGAAGTTGATGCAATTAGTCACAATCAATTTTTAATCCCCATATTGTATTGGTGAGGAACTGTCGACTTCTCTTATTCTCATAAATTGCCCCCTTTTTTTCTTTTACTCACAATCAATTTTAATGATGAAAAATCGAGAGTCTTGCTTCTAGATCAATTTGAAGGTTTTCCTCCATGTTGGGAAAACTCTTGATAGAGCATTCAGTTGGAGATCGTCACTGGAACATTTCTAGATCAATTTGAAGGCTTTTCTATATATAAAATTAAGTATGTGTTCCTATATATAAAAATTGAGTTTAGTTACTCCTCCAATATCTACATGAATGTATTAGATAGCCTTAATTAGCAAGTTGCTTCTGGATCATTCTTTTATCATTCAGTGTGTTAATTAATGCTTCTAAAAGAGCATTCAGGTTGGCCGTTTTTGGAGATATTAGTCATTGGTGGCTTTGTGGAATTTGAATGTGCTGTGCTCAATCCATGTTTCTACATTTCTCCTAGACTAACCAAATGGAGTATTGAACAACAAAGAATACTAAGACACGAAAATCAGGATTGTTTGTCTTCGAAACCATTTGATGACACTTGTTTGTCATCAAGGCTCTATTGATGACAAATTAATCGAATCTTCATCAAGTAGTGATGATAGTTGATGACAATCAAACTATCATCAAGTAGTGATGACAATTGATGACAGTTTATGAAAAATCCTACGTGATGACACATATTTGATGAAACTTTGAATAATGATACTAATAATTATATGTGATGACACTACAAAAATTAAACGTGATGATATTTGATGACACTAAAAAATTAAACGTGTTGATAAATATTTGATGACAACTTTGTTTTTTTATTTGTGATGACAATTGTTTTTATGCGGTGATGACAACTATTTTTATGTGGTGATGAGATTTGATGACAACTATTTTTTGTGATAATGATAAAAACGAACAGACTTTGAGTGATGACACTTGATTACAGTTGTTTGTCTTATGACCATTGTCATCAAGGCACTTTTAATGACAAATTAATCGAACTGTCATCAAGTAGCGATGATAATTGATGACAATAGAACCGTCATCAAATAGCGATGACGTTTGTGATGACAATCGAACCGTCATTAAGTAGATATGACATTTATCATGATAGTTGATAATAATCAAACCATCATCAAATAGTGATGACGGTTTATGAAAAAAGATGACAATTTATGAAAAAATCGTACGTGATGACACTTATTTGATTGCACTTTGAAAAAATGATGACGGTTGATTGCACTTTGAAAAAATAGTGATGACGGTGAAAACAATTGTGATGACAGTGATGACGATTGTTTTTATGTGGTTGAATGGCATTGATGATACTTTTTGTCATCAAAAAATGTTGTTAAGACATTTTGATGACACTTTTTACCTTTTATTACACTTTTTGTCATTAAAAAATTGTGATGACGGTGAAAAAAATTGTGATGACGGTGAAAACAATTGTGATGATAGTGATGATGATTGTTTTTATGTGGTTGAATGTCGTTGATGATACTTTTTGTCATAAAAAAGTGTCATATGGAAATTTTGATGACACTTGTTACTTTTTATTACATTTTTTGTCATCAAAAATTTGTGATGACGGTGAAAAAAAACATGATGACGGTTGTTTTTATGTGGTTGAATGCCTTTAATGATAGTTTTTGTCATCAAAAGTGTCATCAAGACATTTTGAGGACACTTTTTACCTTTTTATTACACTTTTTGTCATAAAAAAATTGTGATGATGGTGAAAAAAATTGGGATGACGGTTATGAAAGTGATGAGTGTGATGAGTGTGATGATGGTCAACGCCGATCAACGGTCGGTCAACAACCGGTCAATGTTCGGTCAACAAAAGGTCAACGACCGAGTTAACTCGGTCAACGGGCGAGTCAATCCGATCAATGACCGAGTCAACTCGGTGGGAGTGAGGTGGGGGGTGGGTGATGGAGGTATTTGCTATTTACCTAATGTTCACACCCTCCTTAATATCCACCTAATTAGGTATTTTTTTTTTGCTATTTACCAAATTCATCATGTCAAATATGAAGTGGAAAGAATAATTACTATATAATTTTTATGTAGCTAAATGTCATTGATCGCATCTCGGTTGTGCGAGGGTCTAGAGATACAATTTATAACCCGACCCCGTTGTAGCACGTGGTGGGTGTCGAACACTCGGGAAATCTACTCGATTGAGGTGCCTAGATACTAGAAAGCTAGAAAGGAGAACATAAACAAAGGAAAACAAAGAGAACAGTCGGGACCGACACAGAGGTCACGTCGGGCCCGATGTTGGCGACAAGAGGAAGTCGGGACCGACGTAGGGTAAGTCGGGCCCGAGGTAGCTGGGTTTGTCGAACTCAAAGATTGAAAGTAGATCTTGGGCTTTTGGGTTCCTTCTCTAGTAGATTAAGGCTTTTCCACCCCAATTCAAGCAATGAGTGATGATCGGACTAGGATCGAGTGCTTTCACCCTCGTTCCAACCACTTCTACACATCGATCATTGGGGAAATCCCCTTCGAAGCAAGGTCTTGAGATTGACACATGTTCACTTTCGCTACTTTGCCAATCACAAGCCTTAATTCCTTACTTTCGCAAGGAATTGTAGCTCTATGTAGAGTGGGTTCCTTAGATCAAAAACACAAGGCTATGGAATTGGGGTTTCTAGCCCAAACCTAGCTAGGGTTTTCCCCCATAACCCAAGATCAAGGAGATATACTCCATATGGCAAACAAAGAAAGAAAACAAATCAAAAGGGAAAGCAATCAACATCATCAATCTCAAAATAAAGCAAAGTTTCATTCAAATCAAAAGCAATCCACAAATTCCAATCAAGGGTTTCCAAATCCACAAGATCAAAACAAAGCAAAGCTAATCTATCAACCAAACCTATCAATCCTTCCTCTCCCTTGGCCGATTCTCTCTCTCTTCCTTCTCCTCTCCTTCCTCCTTGCTCTCCAAGTATCCTCTTGAGGGTTGGGTTCCTTGCCAAGTGTGGGAACCTCTTCCTTGTGTGAGAGAACCCCCCAAATTAGAAGACAAGAGGGCCTTTTATAGATTAGATGAGGGGCAAAAGTGGAAGCCTACAATTTCGTGCCTTGGAGCCTAAGTAGTCCAGTGACCGACTCGGACCGACACGGAGGACCTCGGGCCCGAGTTACTGTGCAAGTCGGTCCGAGGTTGAAACTTCTAAGTCGGGCCCGGCGTGGTTGCAACTCGGTCCGGACCTCGTTCCACCTTCTTCTTGTTGGCTTTTCTCTTGTTCTTCTTCATGGCTTGCTCCTCTCTTTCCCGCTTTAGCTCGGGCCTTGCTCCATGTCTCGACCCTCCTTCAAATCGATCCTCGATTCATGCCAAATTACCTACAAAACATATAAAACGTGCGTAGTTTCCGAATCTCATAGAAATACGGGAACTAAGCTAAAAAGGAACAAAACACGCAAGAAAAGGGGAAAAAGAAACATATTTACAAAGGAAATCACATATGAAAACACCACCAAATAAAGAGACATCAAAATACCTCATACTTAAACTTGCTTGTCCTCAAGCAATAACAATGTAAGCAAGACCGAAACATAATCTTCAAGTAAAGCCTCGTATGAAAACACATTTTAAGCACAAGTGATTGATATTCAAGCAAGATTACATCATCACACATGATTAAGTGTTCCAAGGAATAGCGTCAATGCAACTAAGCCTCACTTTAGGGATATGTGAATGTGTATCACTCATCATGTGTTTGGGTTTAGCAATGAACACTCAAGCTCAAAAATCATGCAAGTAAGGACTTTACTATTGAAGCTAATATCACCAATTCCTCCACCTAGAGATGCCTAATACAAAGTACACAAAGAATTTCGAACTTGGCTCAATGGAGGTCCTCAAAGAGGTTCCATTCGGCCGGGTTGTAATGGGGCTTTTGGTATTTCTCAAGGTGGGAATTATTTGGTCTTGTGGTGCTTATAATGGGGATTGAACAACCTAAACTCTCACCAACTTCACCAAATTTCCACAATCAATTTCACACTCATCCCAAAAGACTTAACATTTTTCCTTTCAACCCAAAATTTCACTTAACATTCCACTTCATCTTTACTCTTAGGCTTTTTGTTGGATTTTCCACACTTTCTACATTTGGACCGACTTTCTTATGACATCGGGCCCGATGTTGCGTGTAACTCGGTCGGACCATTTTTCTTCACTTAAGCCCTTTGCCTTCATTCCACTTTACATTTCCAACATTTTTTTTCCTTCTTTCTTTTTCATTTTCATTTTTGCACAAAAAAGATGCACTACCCACATAATTCATAACACTATTCTTTGCCCTTAAACCCAAGAGAATCTCAACTCTTCAAATACAATCCAAACCTCTCTTCTAAAGTCCAATCCCATAAGGGTCAAGTCATATAAGGCTAGGAATAATATTTTTGAGGAGTTTCAAACAAAGGCTTAGGCTAGAACGGGGCTACAAACAAAGGATTAACTTCATGGTAGGATATGGAACATTTATGTGACTAGAAGAATAAAGTTCAAAATCAATGTGACAATGCTAGGACAAATCTCATGACGGTCTTGGAAAATAGATAAACACCGCAATAGCAAGTTTTACTAAGCATGAATGAGCTAATCACACAAGAAACATGAGGGATATGCAAATATGAACAAGCATCCCTAAAATGGCCAAAAATCAATCTCACAAAGGTCACTCATACTTAGTTGCATAAGAACTCATCCTAGAACTCACATGTTCAATAAAACAAGCAAGATATCATGATCACATCAAAAGCAACATCATTTTAGAGGCTAAACCATCCAATTATATGCAAAGGAATTTACATGCTCACATCATCATTAGCTTTCATTTGGCAATCTAAGATGGGAATTTCTAGTCCAAAAACTACAAAACACAAAATCTTTTTGTTGTTTTTGTAACACAATTTTTCAATTTTTATGGATTTTTGCAAAAATTTCTCTAAAACCAAAAACAAAGACTCATCCATTCAAAACCAAATTAATCATCCATGTCTTTCATCAAACCACAAACCAAGACACAAACATCCCAAACACAAACTAGAAACCAAAAACAAATATCCTTAAAACAACAAACACACATAAGTAAGTGAAATCATGAGCACACTTACCCCCACCCCATACTTAAAATTTTGATGTCCCCGTCAAACAAGGAAACCAAAACTTAAAAGCAAGAGAGAAGAGTATGAAGAGCTCACAATTTCTTTATTCTTCAATGGCATGTCTAGGATCACTCGAAGGGGTTGCCACATCTACGTCCTCTTTGGAGCCTTGCTTGCCGCTCCCTCTCGTACACTTGCTCTTGGTAGAAGTCTTGTGTTGGTGGTTGGAGTTGAGGATCCGGGCGCGTCCATTGGTCCTCACAGGAAGGGAAGTTCCCGCTCATCCATGTGTTGAAACTATCTTGGACCCGCCACCTTTGGTCTTCCACCTCTCTAAGCTCCTCCACCTCTCGCCTAGTGTAGCCGAGGGCTCGGTTCATCTCTTCTTGGCTAGCTTGGAAAGCACTTTGTTGTTGAAGCAATTGTTGTTGTTGTTGGTACATGTGTTGTTGTTGGAGATTCACTTGATGGACCTCCTGGAGAACATTCTCTTGTTGAAGTTGAAGATGGGCCATTTGGTTGGCCAAGAAGGACATGTCCACCGTTTGTTGTCGCTCGGGAAACACCATTCCCGGACCATACCATTTGGCGTAGCCTTCATAACCGCCACCTTGAGCTTGTTCTCGCCTTGCACCGCTCCCTTCTCCACGCTCATAGTTCCTCGGGACCTCATCACCATAGAAGGAGCCGGACCGACTTTGAGGGAAGTCGGGCCCGACGTGGTGTGTACCTCGGTCCGCCAGTGTTGGGGCTTGGTGCGTGGCTCGGAGGTTGGCCATCAAGCCTCGGAAGTGCTCCTCTTCTTCATTTTGCTCTTGATCGACATCCATGTCTTCCCCACGAGGTGCAAACACAAAGTTATCTTGGTCGGAATCCGGTGAAGATGGAGGGGAGGTAAACCGAATGTGTTGAGGTTGTTGTCGCCGACCCTCTCTTGCACCTTCGGGGTCACCAAATGAGTGTGGCTTGCCGGCCCACACTTGGTACCAATTTTGATACCGAGAAAGATCATAGAGGTTGTGCACCAACCGGATCGACACACCATCATAGTTCGAGTGAGGGGCCAAATAAATCATGTAAAGCTTCTCCTTGATGATGTTGGCTTTCTTGAAATACTTCATGTTCATGTACTCAACACCATTCGGAGCCGGAGAATACTTGTTGAGATCAACTCCTAGACGCATGGCTAGCCTTGCTATCATCCCGCCGAAGTAGATCCAAGAGGAGCTTTGGAAGTCTCGCACCATCTTGACCCACTCCCATGCAAGGTTCATGGGCTTCTCGGTGTTGAAGAGCATCTCATGTAGCAACATAATCTCTTCCTTCATCGGCTTGCTCAACTCATGACGAGCATAGATTGCACATCCCAAAACTCGCACCATGACCCGAAAAAGAGGGCTAGCAATCTCGGTTGTGGAGGCGCCCTTTCTCATCTCACTCTTCTCGGCCACATGCCGCCACACTTGGTTCACCTTCTCGTTGTCGACGCCGGTCTCTTCTCTTGGACATGGAAACCCGAAGTAGGTAGCCAAGTCCCTAAGAGAGAGATTGTGGTCCTCATTGCCCAATTGGAAAGTGATCGCCCCTTCCTCATCCTCCACATTATCATAAGTGCATTCGAACGTGGCCATGAATTCCGAGGTGAGGGCGGGATAGTGGGTGTTGTCCCACCTTAGCATTCCATTGAGACCGATGTGGGAGTAGCACCTTGGAAGAGCTTGATCCATGTCCATCTTCCTCACGGCTTCCCAATCAAGCCACCTTGTGTGATGCTCAAGCGCCATATACCTTGCATAACTCTCAACTTGCTCATCATCCTCCAAGTAGACATCATCCAACTTTGGTTCTTTCCTTGACTTCTTGGACTTCTTCCTCGGCCTTTCCGCATGAGATGATGAAGCTCTAGTCTCCATGGTACCTACACACATCCAACCAAACAAAAGGGTCCAAGATAAACTCCATACAACTCAACAAAAGCACTCATCGACACACAATAACACTTCAACACAAATGAACCCCATACTTAGTCTCTAAACACACATGCATCACAATCCAACATGAATCATCATGGATATCTTCTAACAATGGCTAAGCAAATGGTCATACTACATCATGATTAGGCTATAGCCAACAATGAAACACATGAATCCACATGATATCACAAGAAGAGAGCAAAAACAACATGGATCGACTTCCAACCTATGTCGGGCCCGACTTACTCAACCTCGGTCCGACTTGTTGGACCGACTTCCACAACTCGGGCCCGACTCTCCTGGGCACGTCGATCTCGACCTAGTTCATGCTTCGACTCTAACCTCAAATCAACCCAAATCTCTCTATCATGCACTTAAATTTCAAATTCAACCATCAAACATCCCTAATCGAAGTTCTAAATGGATCTAAGCCTGCATAAACAACTTTAAAGCTCAATTTTTTCACAAATCATGCAAATCCACCATTGATGCTCAAGCTCAAGCTCTCAATCAAACATGGCATTACTCAATCTATGCAATGAAAGCACAAAATTTCCAAGGAAATAGGTAGAGATCGAGTAACACATACCGGATTTGTAGAGTATTGAACTTTTAAACAAATAATCAACTTAGAACTCAAACTTTCTCAATCTAGATCGAGATGGGGGATGAAGAACGAGATTGAACTCGAAATTTCTACTTGGAATCGGGTTAGGGAGGCCTTTTCGTGGTTGGATCGAGATGAAGAAGGGAAGAGTGTGTGGATCGAGTATGGTGAGTGAGAGGGCGGCCGACTTTGAGAATATGTGAGGGAGATGGGTTGTATTTTGGGAATGGTGGTTGATATGAAGATGGTAGGTAGGTGGGGGATGGTATTTAATGGGGGAAGTGGACAAATTAGGTCAAGGGCAAAATTGGCATTCCACCTAATCAAATCAGATCGGACCGACTTTATGGACCGACGTCCCTATGTCGGGCCCGACTTACCTGGTCTCGATGTGGGAGTATTCGGGTCACCAATTTTACTCCATCCTCTTGCAACTTCTTTCCCATATTTCCATTTATATATTTCACCTCAAATCCTACACAACCTTGAAGAATACACAACACCAAAAATCTACAAAACACTAGATAGAGATTGGTTAGAGAAAAGCTAGGCTAAACTAAGAAAAATCAAACTAAAATTACGAAAAAGAAAGCTACTAGCTCGGGTTGCCTCCCGAGAAGCGCTCGTTTAGAGTCACTAGCTTGACTTCCTAACCTCAATCTCATGGCGGGTGAAACACGGTGAATTGCTCGCCATTGTTATGCCCATTCCCATTGCCTTCATACCATAAAACCACCAACGATGGTCTATATAGGCATGGCTTTCCGATCTCGGGCCTCTCTCATCATACTCCTCCAACGAATGAGATTTCTCCTCCTTACTTGCTCCATCATGTTCCTCTTTTCCTACACCAAAGTTATCCAAAGAATTCCTAGGAGATTCTACCAATTCATCTTTCAAGTCACTAAGGCAAATCTAGGAGTCTCCTAAGTCATCTTTCAAATCACTTAAACAAATGTAGGAATCAAAAGTTTGGGAAGAATTGTGGTCATCACCAACATCAAAAGGATATAAGTAAGGATACTCTTCATTTCTTCTTGGGCTAGCATTGATCCTTGACTCATCTTATTCCTCAACTTGCTCCAACAACTCCTTTGCTTGTATTTGCTTATTGAACCCTTCATCACTTCTCAACACAATGACCTCTCTAGCAACTTCCACTTCTTCACTTTTTCCCTTGGCACTCTCTTCAAGTTTGAGGATAGCCAAGGCGTCCGGCTCATTCTAAGTTTTGTTGAAGTGAAAATCGACCTTTTCTTCACCAATCTCAAAGGAAACCTTGCCGTTTTTAACATCAAACCTTGCCCCCGCCGTAGCTAAGAATGGTCTTCCTAAGATTATTGGGACCAAGGGGTCCTCGTGCATGTCCAAGATCACGAAATCATCGGGGACAAAGTACTTTCCAACTCGCACCGGCACGTCATCCAATATTCCATTAGCCTTGATGATGGAACCGTCGGCCATAGTTAGGGACATATCGGCCGGCTCCATTTCACCTAAATTTGCCCTTCTCCAAATGCTAGCGGGCATCACCGAAACACTTGCCCCAAGGTCACATAAGGCTTGGAAGTTTTGAGACCCCACACCAATGGTTATAGCAAAGCGACCGGGATCTCCTAGCTTTTGCGGTAACTCCAAGGTCTTGACCTCATCTTGAATTTCAACTATGGACCTCTTCTTGCTCAAAATCTCCTTTAAAAACTTGGCATAGGATGGCATCTCGCTCAATGTATCGGTGAACGGGATAGAGATGTTCAAGCCTTGCAAGAGTTTAAGAAACCTATTGAACTTGTTCTCAACAACATCTTTCGGCTTCTTCGAGGGATATGGAAGAGTTGTTGCACCTTGAATCTTGCTTGGATCAACCTCCTTGGACTTCTCCACTTCACTTGCAACATTTCCTGGTTGGACCGACTTAGGCACCACGTCGGGCCCGATGTTGTGAATCTCGGTCCGGGGCAGAGGAGTCGGATCGAGGTCTGGGTACGTCGGGCCCGAGTTACTCTCAACCTCGGTCTGGGGTAGAGGGGTCGATCTTCTTGCTGGGTCGACTTCGGGGAACGTCGGACCCGACTTGCTGGGTAAGTTGGTACGACTCTCTTCATTCTTCTTAGGCATGTGTGGCTCGGGTAGGTTTCGGCCACTTCTCAATCCAATTGTCCAGACTTCATTTTGATTGTTTTGAGCTCGAGGGTTCTCCTCGGGTCGGCTCGGAAGTCTCCCATTCTCTCTCGGGGCTTGAGTTGCGATTTGGGCAAATTGATTGTCGACTTGCCTCCTCCATGCACCAAACTCATTGAATTGGGTCCTCATCTCCTTGAACCCATCTCTCATCTCTTGAGCAAATGATTGTAGCTCATTGAATCCCGGTGGTCTATATGGTGGTGGCGGCGCCCTTGGCTCGTTTTGGTTGAAGTTGTTGTTGTAGCCTTGAGCTTGACTGTTGTTCCACCGGCCATTACCACCATTGTTGAAGTTGCCTCTTCCACCAAAATTTCCTCGAACATAGTTTGCCTCCTCAATTCGCTCGGCCAAGCGCACTTGGCTCTCATTCGGACAAACTTGTGTAGCATGTGCAAAGGATCCACACTCCTTACAAGCTCTAGCATTTTGCTTGTAGTAGTAGACTTGCCTCTTAAGCTTGCTCACTTCACCTTCAAGGAATTGGAGCTTCACATCCTTGTCAATGTCTTCTCCCTTTGGATCATATAACTTCCTTGCACCTTCACCTTGAACTTTCACCTCTTTGCTAGCTTGACTCACCCTATACATGGCCTCATAATCGGATAGCTTGTCAAGTAGCTCCCAAGCTTGATCCGGTGTCAAGTCTATGAACCCACAATCGGTGTGGAGATTGAGCTTATCCTTCGTTGCCGGATTGATGCCTTGGAAAAAGATGTCTTGGAGCACATATGGTTGTTGGCCATGAGTAGGACATTGGCGCAACATCTCCTTGAAACGGTCCCATGCTTCGAAGAGAGGCTCATTCGGACCTTGTTGAAAGCTTGCAATTTTCCTTCTTAGCTCGGTTGTCTTCGAGGGCGGGAAGAACTTCATCAAGAAAGCATCATAGAGTGTCTTCCAAATTGTGATTGACCTAGGGGCTTGGCTCTCGAGCCAATGTGTGGCTTTGCCCCCAAGTGACCACTTGAACGCCTTTAGAAGCACATACTCCAAAGTCTCCTCATCGGTAGAAATCGTCTCACACATGTCCACAAAGCGTTTGACGTGCTCTATGGGACACTCATGTGGACGGCCCTCGAATTGATCACGCTTGATGAGGGAAATGAATTACGTCTTGATCTCAAAATTCTTGGCAACCTCGGGAAGCACAATAACCGGTTCGGGCACCCTCAACTCCGGATGCATGTATTGGCGTGCATTCCGGGGTAGAGCGTTGAGTTGAGCCTCGGCTCTCATCCGTTGCTCCCGTTCTCTTCTTGCCACCGCCTCTTGATTGTCCTTCTCAAGTTGCAATCTAGCCATTTCGGCCCTAAGTTGAGCCAACTCCTCATCAACATGGAGAGCTTGATTCTCCATCCTTTTCCTTCTTCGGGCTTCCTTGAGAATACTTTTCGGATCACTCACAAACTCAAGCTCAAGTGTTCCTCGGGAGGAACGAGCTAGCATACACCTACGAAACAAAGACACAAACCAAAACAAATCAAAAACAAACAAAGGGTTTGGGCTATTCCCTCACCCAAATCACTACCAAAACACAAGAAACTCACCAAATTGGCACTCAATGCACTTAGACTTCCCCGGCAACGGCGCCAATCTTTTGATCGCCTCTCGGTTGTGCGAGGGTCTAGAGATACAATTTATAACCCGACCCCGTTGTAGCACGTGGTGGGTGTCGAACACTCGGGAAATCTACTCGATTGAGGTGCCTAGATACTAGAAAGATAGAAAGGAGAACTTAAAACAAAGGAAAACAAAGAGAATAGTCGGGACCGACACAGAGGTCACGTCAGGCCCGATGTTGGCGACAAGAGGAAGTCGGGACCGACGTAGGGTAAGTCGGGCCCGAGGTAGCTGGGTTTGTCGAACTCAAAGATTGAAAGTAGATCTTGGGCTTTTGGGTTCCTTCTCTAGTAGATTAAGGCTTTTCCACCCCAATTCAAGCAATGAGTGATGATCGGACTAGGATCGAGTGCTTTCGCCCTCGTTCCAACCACTTCTACACATCGATCATTGGGGAAATCCCCTTCGAAGCAAGGTCTTGAGATTGACACATGTTCACTTTCGCTACTTTGCCAATCACAAGCCTTGATTCCTTACTTTCGTAAGGAATTGTAGCTCTATGTAGAGTGGGTTCCTTAGATCAAACACTCAAGGCTATGGAATTGGGGTTTCTAGCCCAAACCTAGCTAGGGTTTTCCCCCATAACCCAAGATCAAGGAGATCTACTCCATATGGCAAACAAAGAAAGAAAATAAATCAAAAGGGAAAGCAATCAACATCATCAATCTCAAAAAAAAGCAAAGTTTCATTCAAATCAAAAGCAATCCACAAATTCCAATCAAGGGTTTCCAAATCCACAAGATCAAAACAAAGCAAAGCTAATCTATCAACCAAACCTATCAATCCTTCCTCTCCCTTGGCCGATTCTCTCTCTCTTCCTTCTCCTCTCCTTCCTCCTTGCTCTCCAAGTATCCTCTTGAGGGTTGGGTTCCTTGCCAAGTGTGGGAACCTCTTCCTTGTGTGAGAGAACCCCCCAAATTAGAAGACAAGAGGGCCTTTTATAGATTAGATGAGGGGCAAAAGTGGAAGCCTACAATTTCGTGCCTTGGAGCCCAAGTAGTCCAGTGACCGACGGACCGACACGGAGGACCTCGGGCCCGAGTTACTGTGCAAGTCGGTCCGAGGTTGAAACTTCCAAGTCGGGCCCGGTGTGGTTGCAACTCGGTCCGGACCTCGTTCCACCTTCTTCTTGTTGGCTTTTATCTTGTTCTTCTTCATGGCTTGCTCCTCTCTTTCCCGCTTTAGCTCGGGCCTTGCTCCATGTCTCGACCCTCCTTCAAATCGATCCTCGATTCATGCCAAATTACCTACAAAACATATAAAACGCGCGTAGTTTCCGAATCTCATAGAAATACGGGAACTAAGCTAAAAAGGAACAAAACACGCAAGAAAAGGGGAAAAAGAAACATATTTACAAAGGAAATCACATATGAAAACACCACCAAATAAAGAGACATCAGCCATGTGGCAAAATTCTACGTGGATTAATAATAGGATGACATGTGTTAAAAGCTGAGGTGGCGCAATGTGGTGGCTCCAAACCTTATTGCTTATATATATAGTAGATTGAACAATAAACAAGAGAGTGAGGAAATATAAATAAGTGTTTTGTCCACTACTTGGAAAAAAAATTAAAAAAACCTCTATTTTTTGGAAACACTAGGTGAACAGGCCCGTGCGTACGCACGGGACATGTATTTTCAATTGTTTTTTACAATTGTTTTTTATTTCTAAATTTACTTTTTTTTATAAATATATTTATACATTTGGGAGTTGTAAGTGTGTTGATTTCACGGTCTGTTGTTTAGTATTATCGTTGTCTTCTTTGCTATGCATTTAGATGATCATACACACTTTATTAGTTATAATACAATATGTGCACGCTTAGTTATATCACAATGGAAATTGGGTTATATAATCATGTACACTCGAAATACACACACTTAATTATTAGATCATGCATGTTAGACAAAAATTGTTAAATGAAAACAACATTGTATAAACACATCTAATTTGATTTTTAAGTTCGACCCTTATCTATATATACATCTTTACAACTCTACTAATAGTATAGACAAATTAGAGATTTTTGAGTTTAATATAATTTCAGATTTGGGTTGCGCTCGAATTATAACGTGTTGCATACATATGTCTTTAAAGAGAAGCAAACCTTACGTAGTTAATTTGATTTTTAAGTTCGATGCTTATCTAGATATACATCTTTACAACTCTACTAATAGTATAGACACATTAGAGATTTTTGAGTTTAATATAATTTCAGATTTGGGTTGCGCTCGAATTATAACGTGTTGCATACGTATGTCTTTAAAGAGAAGCAAACCTTACGTAGTTCAGAGGTTTAATAGTTGAATTTTAATTTTTATTTTAAACAACATAAACTAATGATCATTTCACAAAACAATAGAGGCAAAATAACTAATCATAATTGACAACAATTATTATTTTTTTGAAGAATTTTTTTTTAGATCTAAATTGACAATAATTTAGTTAGATAATAAAGAGCAATACCAATATGATATTAAAAAATAGTAATATAACAAAAAACATTCAATATACTATTTTTATATTTAATGAGAATAAACTTCCAATATAATATCGAATGAGAGATTTACACAAATACGTATATAATGATAGTATTAAGACCCCAATAACGAACAAGATATAGAGAAAAAATAATTTATACATGCCTTGAGCTATTCGAACATGTTGGTAATTATTTATAAACATAATTGTAACCATAGAGAGAATAGTAGACATAAGAGAGGGAAAATGTGTACACCAATTGCATTTCTTTGTACAATACCACATATATATATATATATAGGTCAATTCATGAAATTTAATTGGTCAAACATATATACACATAAATAGGGGTGTAATTAAGGCAATAAGTACACATATAAGAAAATAAGCATCCTAAGAGAATCTCTTTGTGTAGTTAATCCATATTATATAAAAAATATTGTTTAAGCAATTTAAATAAGACTATAAAAATTAGACATATTGTTCACCATGAGACTTGAACTTTAAATATTTACCATACATATAGGTCAATTCATGAAATTTAATTATATTGATCACACACACACACACACACACACACACACACACACACACACACACACACACACACACATATATATACATATAATGGCTTAAAACATATACAGCCCCCTGTACTTGTGCGAATTTGTCACTTAGACACCTCACCTTTGGTTTGGACCTATTGAACACTTAAACTTAACAATTTGGACCTATTAAACACCTCTTCGCTGATGTGGCAAAGTGCGATGGTGCCGATTACGAGGTTGAGGACGACGAAGAGAACGGCGGGAGTGAACCAGCTGTTGACGGAGGTCCAAATTGTTATGTGGCATAAATTATGCCTTTGTGGCAAAATACCAAATACGCTTATGTGGCACATATGTGGACAAAAAATAGGCTTATGTGGAACACATGTGGACAAAAAATGGACATGTCAGCGCGAGTGTGTTACACTCAACGAGATTGTCAGCGACCAGGTGTCTAATATGTCTAAATTGTTAAGTTTAAGTTCTCAATAGGTCCAAACCAAAGGTGAGGTGTCTAAGTGACAAATTCGCACAAGTACAGGGGGCTGTATATGTTTTAAGCCTACATATAATAGGGTTGTAATTAGGGGTGAACAAGCTATAACTATATATTAAAGTTGTCCCTTTTCGAGCCACCAGAACGATTCTGGCCCCACTTCAAATTTAAAAAATTAATTTAATTTCTATTATTATAACTTCTTTCTATTAAATTCTTTTTTAATTGTTTAAATTTATCTCTAAAATCAAACAAATATCTATTTAATATAACAATATCTTTTAAAACCTCTCTTATACAAGTAATTAAAATTAAAGATAAGATATTTCAAAATAAATATAAATCTTTTATCATAAATCTTTTGACGAATTTATTTATAGATATATAGTGATTTTATTTTAGAAAAAAATTAATGATAAATATTTATAATGTTTAAAATTAATAAAAATAGATAATAAAATATTTAATAGATATATTGAAATATTTGACAATCACTAAATTTACGTACATGAAAAATTGAAAAGTAATAAAATATAAAGAATATAATATTTGATTAAAAAGTATACATTCTACGAGTAATAAATTACTTATATTAAAGTTTATATTATATTTTAATTTATTAATATCCTATTTATAATGTCTATAAAATATCGAATCGTAGTCGTACATGGTACGACAGGTAAAACTAGTAAGTACAAATATAAGAGAATAAACATCCTAAGAGAATCTCTATGTGTAGTTAATCGATATTATACATTTGAATACTTATAACATTTACACAATATTTAAACAAAAAATATAGTTTAAGCAATTGATTTATATATATATATATAAATGGACACATACATTTGTAAATAATTGATATAAAAAATAGAGATATAAAGGGAAAAAACTATTCACATTTTGATAATATGGAGAAATCATCAAAGGTCATGTACAAATACTTTATAACAATAAACAACCGCATAGCCAATGCAATTTTCACTTCTAAAATCACCAAGATCAAACCGAACAACATCCAAAAAGAATATACAAAATACCACTTTCTCTTGTTCGCCAACAAAAACAAAAAAATCAAATAATTAGTATCAAATTTTTCATTGTAAACAATATAAACCGATGATCATTTCACAAAACAATATAGGAAAAATAGCAAATAATAATTTACAACAATTGAGATTTTTTTAAAGGAAAAAATTTTAGATCTAAATTGACAATAATTTAGTTAGATAATAAAGAGCGATACCAATATGATATTAAAAAGTAGAAATATAATAAAAAAACATTCAAGATACTATTTTTATATTTTAATGAGGATAGACTTCCAATATAATATCAAAGGAGAGATTTGCACAAATACATATATAATAATTGTATTAAGACCCCAATAACCAACAAGACATAGAGAAAAAATAATTTACACTTACCTTGAGCTATTCAAACATGTTGATAATTATTTATAAACTAATTGTAACCATAGAGAGAATAGTGACACAAGAGAGGGGAAATGTGTACACCATTGGATCTCTTTGTACAATACCATATATATAGGTCAATTCATGAAATTTTATTTGTCAAACATATATAAACATAAATAAGAGTGTAATTAGGGGTGGTAATATGGGCAATAAGTACACATATAAGAGAATAAGCATCATAAGAAAATCTGTATGTGTTGTTAATCCATATTATACATTTAAATACTTATAACATTTACACAATATTTTAACAAAAATTATTGTTTAAGTAATTTACATAAGACTAAAAAATTAGAAATATTTTTCACCATGAGACTTGAACCTTAAATATTTACCATATATATTTCAATAATGCGCCAAGCATAGCATATGTACGATTAAAAAAAACGTGTCTATTCGAAGTCGAATATTTAAAATAACGTGTCTAGTGCCAAATTAATATTTTAATTGGAAAAGAAATAAATTTCTTACATAATCAAGCTTGGTAGTTTTAAAATACAAAAATCTCATATTCGAATACAATTTGATTTCGTTATTTCCTACAACATGTATAAATAATGTTAATTTTGGCAAAAATAAGTGTGTAGAGACTCGAACATAGATTTCCACTACACAGATCTCCACTACAAAGGCCAAAGCTCCTTGAACTAAAGAACTTATCTTGACAATCTATCAAAAAATTTAATATAATAAAATTTGTGTGTACCAAGTGCAATAAATGCACCATATACACAACTTTTTAATGTTATATATAAAAAAGTGGAAAGAATTTGACCGTACAAAGACTGAAAAGAGCAAGACCCACTGACCGGCTCTCCCGGTCACCCACTCTCCTCCTCCTACCCCAAGTTTAAACATCCCAATCCCATAACCTCTCTCTCGTTTCCAGTCCTATGTAAAAGTTACCCTTCTCTAGATTCTTCTCCGATTTGTTGCAAGGGAAAAATAATAAATTAAGATTTCAATACTATTAACTTTTCATTTTTCATTTCACTTTAATTTCAAGCAAACAAAGGTCCCTCTCCGGCTCTCTCTCCCTCCCTTACAGTCGCTTGAGATTATCCGATTTTCTCGGTTCCGCTCTCTTCCATCGCCGCCGCCGGTGTTGTCTGATTCCCGGGCTGTGCGATTGATATCTGGGCGGCTATAGAGATTTTCTTTCCGCTTAGTTCTGAAGCAGAGTGTAGTTGGTCTATAGTGATTTTCTCGCTGTAGGTTGTAGATCGGTGCTTTTCCCTCTTGTATAATTGAGTTTAACCGGTCGCCGCCCGCAGACAATCTTCGGAACTGGTTTTTGGGAGTTGTATCTGTTGACTATTCATCTTTGTATATCAGTAAGTTCGCACTGTTTCTGCTTCTTCAACTCTTACTACATTTACGCTTTTCGTTTTCAGTCGATTGATCTAATTACGGTGCCCAGTGGGTATATAAAGTTCACAATTTTCTGCGCAAGTTTAATTGGAATAATATCCCTTTGATTACTTTAATCTGATTATGTTTCTATTTTGTTGCCGGTTGTGTGACGAGGCAATTTGTACAGAAAAAAGCTAATGTATATGCGTTGGGTATGAACTAGATCAAGTTCCACCTTGGATCTGTTATTTATACGCCATCTGAGATCCTATAGGTTTTTCCCTCCTGTTTAATGTTTGTCTTCATGTAAATCCATCTCTCTTTTCTTCTATGGGATGGGAGGTTTACCGATTTGTTAGAACTCTGGACTTCTGCTCCTCTTTTGTATGATCTATCATGGTAGGACCTGAAGTTAAAATGAGTTTATGTGCAAGATTTAAGCTTCAGAGATTCTAGAAAGTTGTTTGTTAAAGATTTGTTTATTAGGTCAAGATGTTTGTAGTTTTTTCTTTCAGGCACTTCTGGCTCTCCATTTATCCCACGATCAATAATTTAATCGAATTGTGTGCTACTGTTTCCAGATTAACTTCTTTAAAGCATGCCTATTGGCTTGGAGCTGAATCTGGAGGATTTTGGTTTACCATCATCCCTGCAAGCTAAAGAGTTAAATGGAAGGCAGAGATGAGCAGTTGCACGTCCATGGGTGACACTAAGGTTTCTTATTCGAATTTGCTAGAGTTTGCAGCAGATAATGACGTCAAGGGTTTCAAGGAGTATATTGGGTGTAATCCTGGAGCGGTGGATGAAATCGGACTATGGTATGGAAGGCAAGTTGGCTCCAGCTTGATGGTTCTAGAGTATAGGACACCATTAATGGTTGCAGCTATGTATGGCAGTGTTGATGTTGTAAAAATAATAATTTCCTACTCTGAGGCGGATATAAATCGCACTTGCAGCCCAGATGGGACTACTGCCCTACATTGTGCAGCTTCTGGTGGATCCATCAATGCTGTTGATGTCATAAAGCTTTTGCTACTGGCTGGTGCCAATCCTGATGTTGCTGATGCTAAAGGACTTCGACCATTTGATGTCATTGACGTTGCACGTGCACTTCCAGCACTAAGAGCACTGCTTGAAGATTTATTAAGTTGTGATGGTTCTTTCCGTCAAAGTGATCTGCGGGTTTCTGTTGATGAAATAAAAACTAGTGCATTATCTGTCTCTGTGAATTTGGATGGTAAGTCGTCGTCTTCTTCCTCAGAAGCACCATCTTCTCCCATGACGTCCAACAAGTCCACTGAAGGCAATGTTTCATCTGTCTCTGAAAAGAAGGAATACCCGATTGACCCGTCGATCCCTGATATAAAAAACAGCATCTATTCTACTGATGAGTTTCGAATGTATTCGTTCAAGGTTAGGCCATGTTCACGAGCCTACTCCCATGACTGGACCGAGTGCCCCTTTGTTCATCCTGGGGAGAATGCTCGGCGAAGGGACCCAAGGAAATTTCACTACAGCTGTGTGCCTTGCCCAGATTTTCGAAAGGGAACTTGCAAGCGTGGTGATCTTTGTGAGTACGCTCATGGGGTTTTTGAGTGCTGGTTGCACCCAGCACAGTACAGAACCAGGCTCTGCAAAGATGGGATAAATTGTGCACGGCGTGTTTGCTTCTTTGCTCACACACCTGAGGAGCTAAGGCCTCTATATATGTCCACTGGGTCTTCTATGGTCTCTTCTCCCTGCTCAGCTGCCTCAGCTGCTGCTATAATGGATATGGCAGCTGCATTGAATATGTTTCCAGGCTCTCCTTCTACAGCTGCTGTTGTGTCTCCTTTCGGGTTTACCCCTCCAATGTCTCCTAGCAATGGCATGCCACACTCATCTTCACCCTGGCCTCAACAAAGCATTCCTACCTTGCATCTTCCTGGCAGTAATCTTCAGAACAATAATTTGCAGATGAGCCGACTGAGGTCATCCCTAAATGCCAGGGATTTACAAGCAGACGAGCTGAGCATCTTGCATGATTTGGAGATGGAGCAAAAGCAGATCCTTAATGATGTGCATTGCTTCCCTCATCCTCATTTCAGTTCGCCTGGTTCAAATCTCTCGGTCAGATCCAAGAACCTCGCACCGTCAAACCTGGATGATCTCTTTTCTGCAGAGGTATCATTATCACCTAGGTATTCTGACCAAGTTGCATCCGCTATGTTCTCCCCATCTCACAAAACCGCTGTCCTGAATCATTTCCAGCAGCAGCAAAGTATGTTATCTCCGATTAACACCAAAGTTTTCTCCCCTAAAAGTGTTGATCACCCTCTTCTGCAGCCCTCCTTTGGTGGCCCCTCATCACCAGGAGGGGTTATGTCACCACGCGGCATTGAGTCTCCTCATTCCCCTTTGAGTGCAAGGCTATCTGCTCTTGCTCTCAGAGAAAAGCAACATCAGCAGTTGCGTAGCCTCAGTTCTCGTGAACTTGGGGCAAATCTTCTCCATGATATTGTTGGAGCTGATAATGGTTCTCCTGTGAGCTCGTGGCCTAACAAGTGGGAAAGTGCTAATGGGAAACCTGACTGGTCCGTGAATGGTAATGAATTGGGCAGGTTAAAGAGGTCTTACACTGCTTGCCACTCCAAAGGGGAGGAGCCGGATGTGTCTTGGGTTCATTCACTTGTAAAAGAGTCACCAACAACGGATAATGATGGTAATTCTAGATCAGTTTCCAGCACAAAGGGTGCTGGAGAGGGTTCAAATTCGAATTTGCAGCCTGAATCAATGGACCACTCAGCTTTGAGTGCTTGGCTTGATCAGCTAAAGCTTGACCAGATCGTTGCGTAACACTTTCTTCTCCAAGCTTTGTGGTGATCTTCAGTTTTACGGACATACAGTTTTCAAGGTCTGCAACACTGGAGTTCACAAAGGACACAATTTGCTATGTAACCTTTTCCTCTGTTGTTTAATTATTCATTATTTACTACATATGAAGCCAAGAAAAGCAAAAAGAAAAAACCTATCTGGGTTTGGAAATTTGCAAAGAGATCTACCCAGCTAGGTAAGAATTCTTTTTTCATGCTAAAATTCTGGATTTATTACTCTACATTCTTCCCATTTCATTTTGTTGTTAAGGTGGTATCTTTGGGGGATCAAAAAGTTTCAAAACTGAGATTTGAAAATTGCAGTTCTTCAGATCTCTGATTAAAGACAAGGTGCATTGCAGTATGTAAGATGAATTATTATATGGTTCTTGAAAATGGTATCAGAATGGGGCTTTTGGGTTCTTCGTGATGTAACATGACAACTTGAATTTACTTTAGAATAGATACACCCAATATTATTGCAAAAGCTTTATTGTTCTTGCAAATTAATGCTTGTCCTGTTTTCTCTTTAGGTCCCTTGAATTGAGTCTTTTCTTGTCATATCTCTCATATCAATTTCACTGTTATTCCTCTTTCACTTTCCATTCCATTCAATATTTTCTCTCTTTTCTTCTTCTGTTTGATTCCTGAAAGTGATTCCCTATCTTCCTTCTCAGTCTTAAATGTATGGGTATGGAATTGAAATGAAGTTGAAACATTATAATTTTGCATTTGACGGTGAGATCTAAAATCAAGGTATGGGCAAATGGATGATATTGTTCTTTTCCTTGAAAATGGAATTGCTTTGGTTTGTGGATGATGCTTTTGAGATGATGACTCCCTTTTTTAAGGTATCTATCATTCATGCACCACTTTACTTCGATGTCATCCCACTGTCCCCACTTATCTCTTCAATTGTTGGATGCTGTTGCATGTTTTTAATTTTCAATTCCCATTATTCTTATAGGAAATATATATTTTTATAGTGGTTGATTCACATGGAAATGAACCTTATCATGAAAACTAGAAATAAATGACGATCTTTAAATTTGAGAAATAGATGACTAAGATTCAAACTAGATAAGAGTAAAATTGTAATTTTTTTTATTTTTGCATGTTTTTGCCAAAAGCAAGACATTTGATTTTTTACATTACGTTCACTTATTTTATGCATATGTTCACAATATTATAAAACATGTTCACATATTATCACCTTTTCAGTTCAGAGATTTTATTACGTTTACATATATTACAAGTGTTACACATATTAGTACTGTTTGTTCATGTTTTATGATTATATGTTCACGTTCTGTTAAATTATTATATATGTGTTAAACGGCTTAAAAATTTGACAAATTTTATTCTAATATTAATTTTTTAATGTTTTTTTATATTTTTTCTTACTTTTCCTAAAAACACGACGCTTCACATTTTACATTCTGTTCATGTATTTTATACACATGCTCACATTATTACAAGGGTTGTTCACATATTTAGTATACGTTCACATATTAGTATAGCATGTTCACGTTTTATGGCTTTATCTTCATTGTAGATTTTTTTTAATCGGATGACCTAGATTCATTTCTAGTGTTTTAATCGGATGGTTAAGATTTATTTGTAATTTTCATGATAAGTCCCATTTTCATTTATTTCAATCTCTATTTTTATAATATATTTTTTAATTAAAATTTTTCATCCATACACACTAGAGCTGTCAAAAACTGACCTAACCCGCTAACCTGACCCGACCCGCCCGATAATTTTAGGATCAAGACCCGAAAATTTGAATCCGAAAGCCGAAATAAACCGAACCCGATAGAACCCGAACCCGTTGGGTTGAAGCCCGAAACCCGTTGGGTTGACCGATTTATCTATAGAATTTTTTAAATTTATTTTGAAACTTATAATATATTTTATTATTAAAATAAATGAAAATAGTATATTATAACTAAATATTATTATTTACTTAAAAATTAATTTTAATAATCATAAGAAAAAAAAAGAGATGTTAGACCCGCTGGTCAACTTGACCCGACCGAAAACCCGCTATAACCCAACCCTATTGACCCGTACCCATAACGAACCGCAACCCGATTTATCTCGAACTCGAAATGACCGAACCCGAACCCGCACGACACGACACGATTGACAGGTCTAATACACACACATTAAGGGTAATGAATTTTGATTCAAATATATTTCATTATTTTCTTATTTTGAAGTAAAATTCATGTTTTTGTTATATACTTAGTCTTAGTTCTTGTGGTCTACACGAGTTTTTATAGAATTATCGTATTATTTATTTATATTTGGTAAATTTTTATTAAATTGATATAGTTACGGATATTTTTATAAAACTATAAGTACATATTTTATCTATAAAAAACTATCTTTTTCAAAAATAATTGTTAAAATTGATATAAGTAAAGATATTTTTAAAAAGTTATCAGTACATATCTTATCTATAAAAAACTATCATTCCTAAAAGTAATTAATAAAAATTGATATATGTAAGGATATTCTTTAAAAAAACTATACATATCTTATCTAAAAAAATATTCTATCCAAAAATAAAAATAATGTATTAATTTTTTTAATATATAAATACAACTAATTACAAATAATCTAATTAAATTTCAAACAATCAAATTGATTTAATAAAATGAATGATGTGATTTAACGTGTGACCGTTTTATATACTCCCTTCGTCTCATATTATATGGGGTTTTAGGAAAAAATTCTTGTCCCATAAATCCATAATGCATGTCCTTATTAGTTTTTCAATGCTATACATTTAATTTTTTATTTATGGTTTTCAAATTTCAAAGTCTTATAATCTTGGTAAAAGAAATTATCTAGTTAGTCTTTATAGTCATTGGGTACATTAAAATAATATTTTAAAAAATAATCAAAAGCATTTATTAGATTGATAGAAAAAGAGGTAAAGTAATGGATAGATAGAAAAAATTAAAAATTTTCTTAATAAGTGTGCATAGAGCTAAAAACCTATATAATATGGGACGGAGGGAGTATTATTTTAACCACCGGTTTAGTATATAGTACTGATTTTTGAGTATAACATTTAATATATATATATTATTAATAATCGAGAAGTAAAAAAAATATTTAGTGATTTATTTTCTAATATTTTAAAAAGAATGGAAATCTTTACATCCATTAGTGGCCATAATAATGTTTTCTAGCAATTAAGTGTAGGAAAAATTATTTAAAATAGCCTAATATTTAAGGGTGGTTTCGGTAATTAGCCTAACGTTTCAAAATTAAATATAATTTTATGATCTTTTTAAATGATTGCGATTTTTAGCCTCCATGTTCCATGTGGTAAGAATCTCATTAAAATTAATGACATGTTAATCTCATGTGTTATTATGACTAGGCAAAATACAATTTAAAAAAAAAATATATTAAAATACAATTTAAAGAAAAAATATATTAAAAATTAAAAACACCCCTTACGTTATATGAATTGCGATCAGATGAGAGTATGTGCTACAGTGATTTATGCGAGCATTTATGAGCCGTTCGATTGAACTGTTTTAAGGCACGGAGGGGTATTTTTGTCTTTTGCCTGTTGAAATAGAATACAACCTACATGTCATCTTCTACCTATTGAAAATGGAGAATTAAGCTACGTATTTCGGTCGATTAATTCTTCTTCAAATTTGTTCCCCATTACTTCTTTCAATTTGCTTTGCTTTTTTTTGTTGTTCTCGACCCAAATTCGTGTTCCCTCTTCATGGATTCTGTTATAAATTTGTTTTGTATGGTTTCTAGTTCACATTTGGGGCTTTTCAAATTTGGGAGCTTAGTACTTCGGTTTACAATTTTGTGTGTTTTCAACTGATTTGTGTTGCTTTTTAATCAAACCTATGAAGATTATGTAAGTTTTGCTTTACAAAGTTTTTAATTAAAAACAAAGGGTAATGGTCAATATTTGTTTAACCGCCCACCATGTGTTTGATAAAATGCTTAAATGATCAATTTAGAGCTTAGAACATTTTTCTTACCAATTCTGTCATAAATTATGAACATAGGATACCAAATTTTAAACTCATACCATTTATGAACAAGAATATATGACACACATACGAAGCATTGTGAATTAAATTTCATGAACCTTATTGATAATTGTTATGAACCTAATCGTATAAATACATGAACCCACAAAATACGATGTATGTACTAGATTATGTGAGAAAAATAACAAGTATTATGAATTAGATTTCATGAACTTTATTGACAACTATTATGATCCTAGCATGCCAAAATCATTAAGTAAAACTTTTGAGTATGTATGCTTGAAATTGTATAAAGAGTGGATGAGTTTGAGATCTTTGTTCATTTTTATTTTAGACTTCTTTTATGTGCTTTAAATTTAGTCTCAACTTTAAGTCCAACGATAATTTTCATGAACCTTATTGATAATGTTTATGAACTTAGCCGTATAACATGAACCAACATAATACCATTTATAAATCTTAACACATGTTATTGTGAATTAAATTTCACGAACCTTATTGACAATTGTTATGAACCTGACCATATAAAGCAATGAACCATTAGTTCAACTTTTATATATGAACTAAAAATCGTAAGAGGAAATATTATAAACTTATGCTTATAAAAAAATGAACTAAAAGAACAAAGGTCATGAACCAAAATAACTAGTATGATTTAAAAGACATGAACTATAAGATAAATTATTAAGAATTAAAAGTCATGAACCATGAGAATTATTATGAACCTACCTTACAAAAACATGAACCGAAAGAACAAATACCATGAACCAAAAATCACGAAAGAAAATAATAATATGAACTAAAAGACATGAACCATAAGATGAACTTTGATGAACCTAAGGTTATTTAAACATGAACCAAAAGAACAATTATTATACACAAAAAAGCATGGAACAAAACTTATGAACCATAAGAATAATTATTATGAACCTTACCTTTAAAAGTCATGAACCTAAAGAACAACCGATATGAATATAAAGACATGACCGTATCAAGATTTAGCCTATGTGGGATTTCAACCACATCTATGTGCACATGCACATTGCTCTACCATTATGAGCTAATAGGCTACCAAATATATAATTTCTTAAGTGTCAAATGCACATTTCTCATTCGTTATTGATATAACAAGATCTATACAAACTTATATTGAGATTTCTCTTAAGAGTACTTAGTAAACAACTTCAACAATGCACTAAAAATTTATGGAGCTTCAGGGTGACTTAAATGCCAACATACTTTTACAAGTTCAATCAAAAGTTTGACCGATCATTAGGACTTCCATAATGTATATCCCCTGCCTTGTATATTGAGCAAGTAACTTACAAGAAATAAACACCTTCTGGTTTTTTGGCATGGCAAGTGGTTAGGCTATGTCTCTTTGTGGCATGGAGTGTGAAGCTAAACCAACAAATTCAAATAGATGTGCAGAGTAACGACCTGAGAAAAGCTTTTTGAATAGCATTGCACAAATCCCCAACTTGATATGCTTCATGTTTAAGGAATTCTTGGTGAAGATACTTTTAAGTCACGAAAAATAAATCAAGGAATCAGCTATCCATGGAGCAATCAAGAGGCTCGGTTTTAGGAAGCACATCAACAGAAGAATGAATCAAGAATATGCACAACTACATTTTTGATAATACAATCAATAGTACTAGAACACTATCTGTCACATTGAAGAATGAACCATAAAAATTGAAAGCAAAATAGGCCATCAAAATTAAATTCCAACCATTCACAAAACATCAATAAGCAACCATTCAATAAGTTCAATGAATTTGTAGATTGCAAGCAAATTTTTACTAAACACAAACAAACCCTAGAAAAATCCAATTCATGCATACCTTTCTTTGCATCCTTCTTCATGGAGTTGATGAACCAAAATCGACACTTTTGATTGAGTTAGAGTGCAAGAGATCTATCAAGTTCTTGGTATATTTTCCCCACAAGTTTGAAGACGGTGAGGAGATCGATCGTCGTTCGCACCATTTGGCCAATAGAAGAAGCTTGAAGATGGTGAGGAGTGCGAGAGCTATGTTTTTATTTTGGGTGAGGGGTACTTTTGTCTTATCAAATAAATTTTATCATAATTACACTCCGTTCCATCAAAACTAATCTGCGCCCATTTTTTATATTTTTGTTAAATAATAATGTTTTGATCTTGACCGTTCGTGATATCAATCCAACGGCTCACATTTGCTCGCAGATTTCACCCTATCACAATATGCCACCAAAGCGTGACTCTACATTATATTAGGATAACTATGTAGATGAAACTAATTTATTTTGCATTTGTGTTTCACCCACTGAAGAGGTTGCTTTAGCATGCTTCCTTAAATCAAGCATGAAGCTAAATGAAAAGTAGAGAAAAAAAAATAGTTCAACATTTTTCTTCTAACACACTCATAACTTGTCTTTCTTCGTTTGTCGCCTTATCTTGCTCTTCGTCTATTATAAGAAAATAGGAGTAGAAGCTTGGGCTATAAAACGGCCCTAAAGCTGCTAACTCTTGATTTTATCTGATCAAATCAAAAAGAGAATAGACATTACCATGTCGTCACCGAATTTGATCCAAAACTTGTCCAAAGCTCTCTGATATGTATCGGCCGACAACAATGGCTTCTCCGGCCGAGCTTCTTCGATGTACTCGAGAATCACAATCAACTTCGTAATTGCTCAACCCTGGTGGAAGAGAATCGGGACTTTCTTATGATTCGGGTTCGATTCCAAAAGTGGCGGACTTTGTCGAAAATGTCTTCTTCGATGTATTTGTAGGGGATTCCCTTGTGCTCCAAATCCAATATCAACAGGTGGCTGAAAGAACTCACCCAAAACCCTTATTCTGATGTTAGCTGGGTTTAGTGGAAATGATGGTTTACAACAACTAGGACTTTTGGAAGAAAGATGACATATATTGTATTTTTTTTTCTTAAATTGTATTTTTCAAGGTATTTTTCATTTTAAATTATTTTTCCTAGAAAAATAACACATAGGATTGTCATGTCATCAATTTTAATGAGACTCTTGCCATATGGAGCATGGAGGCTAAAAATCGCAATCATTTAAAAAGGTTATGTTATTATATGCAAATTTGAAACGTTAGGCTAATTACCGCGATGACTCCAAAAGGTTTGACTATTTTAATCAATTTTCCCTCAAATATATAAGTTTGATTTAAATAAAATAACTCCTTATCCTATAAAATAAGGAGATTTTAGAACCTTTGGATCTCCTTGATCCAAGGGCTGATTTTTTTTTTATCTTTTTAGGGACATGATGACATTTTCATAATTTCTCAAAAATTACAAAAGTGCATCGTTGGTGAAAAAATGGATCACGAAACCGGTAAAAGTGCATTACTAAATCGAAAAATTAGAAAGGAAACGGTTGAATTGATTCGGAATTGAGTTAATCGAACGCCAAGATGATCCACTTTTGTAATGCACATTTACCAATTTCATAATGCAATTTTTCACCATAATGATGCACTAAACATGGAGCACATGCAGCCGTGGGCTTTATTTTTGTTTGTATTTTTCTATCTAGTAGTGCAATTTTTGGTATTTCGCAATGTACTTTTCCACCATAATGATGCACTTTTACAGTGAATCGAATATGGAGCTCGTGCCCCTAATGCTTCATTTTTGTTTACACTTTTTTGGTTTACTAATGCACTTTTTGGTATTTAGCAATGTATTTTTTCACGATAGCGATGCACTTTTTGTAACTTCTCAGAAATTATCAAAATGCCACCGCGTCCCTAAAAGAGATAGAACATCACCCTTGGATCAAGGAAATCCAAGAGTTATAAAAATGCTCCTTATTTTATAGGATAATGAGTTGTTTTATTTGAACCATACTCGTAAGTATATATGACAAAGATTATGAAATTATTTAATATATAATCTAATATAATTATAAAACATTATGATATTATGCTCTTCCACATGTTTTTTTTGATAAAAACACATTGCGCAAGTTAATTAAAAAGTAGTGGCTAATGATGATGTTAATTATTAGGCCGAATTATCGAAAATCACCCATGTAATAATATGGCAATGTTGTTGACAACCGTCCATTAAAACTAAAATTAAAAAAAAGCAAAGAAAAACAACAAAAATAAATCATCTGTTATAAAGTCGAGAAAATGGAGAGTGGATGAATTTATTTCAACAAAAATAACCACATCATACACCCACTTTTTCGTGAGAGTTCATCTTAATGTGCGGAGAGGATGAATTTATTTTACATATCAGGCCATAAAGTCGAGAAAATGGAGAGTGGGGAAAATGGAGAAAAGGGCAGGGATCTTGGAAACGATGCAATGATATCGTTTCAAGGCAGGAATGAAGGATCATTCTGATCTAGCAAGAAAACCAAGTGCACAGAGAGTGATGATGACCGTGAGTGGACAAAGGAGCATCAAGCATGCCATGGATGAGGACGCTTTCAAGTACAAGAAAGAAATACTAATGTGGGATCAGTCTGGGAGAAGAATGCCGGAGGGAAAACATTTGTAAAGATGGTATTTGGAAAACAAAGGCAAGAAGAGGTGGTTCAGTATTGTAACCCTTTTGGGACGATGAGGAATTGGGGGATGATCTACTGGATGACATAGCACCGATCGAACAAGACCCCAAGTGCCTTGTTATTCTCCTCACTGCAGAGGAGAAACAGAGAATCCGTAAGCCCTGGAAGGATGTGATAATAATCAAAGTCTTTTACCGATCGATCAGATATATGTACCTTCGGAAAAGTCTGATACAAAAATGGAAGCCCAATGGAGAATTTGCAACGATTGAAATAGGAAATGAATACTATGGGATCAGATTTAACAATAGGGAAGATCTCCACAATGTCATGATCAACGACCCATGGCTAATTGGAGATAACTATCTCACAATTCAAAAATTGAGGCCAAACTTCACAGTAGAAGAAGAGCAAATTCGACTTTTGGCGGCTTGGATAATAATTCTTAATTTGTCAATGGAGTATTTTGACACAAAAATACTCCATCAAATTGGAGTACAACTGGGATGCGTGTTGAAGATTGACAAGACTACATCTATTGCGAAAAGAAGGAAATTTACTTGTCTATGCATTGAACTTGATACGTCTAAACCCCTGCTTTCAAAACTCATGATGAATGGGAGGGTTTGGAAAATACAATACTAGGGACTCAAGATGAATTCCTTTGAATGTGGAAAAATGGAGCATATAGAGAGCCAATGCTTGGAGTTAATCAGAAGTGAGGCGGCCATACCAAACCAAAGGGAAGAAGAATCGTCCAGATCATCGCACCTACAGGAATTGGAGTGAATTGTGTTTTAGGAAAAACTAGCTCATGTATTCATTGTGATATACAGCTTATATAGTGAGGTGAATCTCATGATCTATGGACAAGTGTCCATCATCTAGTTACAGAAGGATCATTCTAGAACTTTGTACAACGGTTGTAATCACATGCAAGTACCCCCCCTCGATCCGAGCGTGCCAAGGTAGAGTCGAGATCGCAATAGTTGGAAGCGAGCTGTGGGCAGGGGCTTTGTAAGCAAGTCAGCAACTTGGTCTTTGGAAGAGACGAAGGCGACATGTAGTGATTTGTTGCGAACCCGCTCTCGAACAAAATGGAAGTCGAGGGATATATGCTTGATGCGATGGTGTAGAACCGGATTGACCGCAGGATATGTTTCCCCAAGATTATCGCACCAGAGTGTGGGTGGAGAAGGTAGAGGAATGACAAGTTCAACGAGCAGGGACTGAAGCCAAAGTGTTTCGCCGGTGGCTTGTGCAAGTACTCGGTATTCGGCCTCGGTGGAAGAGCGGCCAACCGTATCCTGTTTTTTTGAGGACCATGATATGAGATTGCTGCCGAGGAAGATGCAATACGCCCTAGTGGAGCGTCGATCAGAGGGGTCCCCTGCCCAATCGACGTCGGAGAAGGCCGATAACTGAGTACTTGGTGCGGAAGAGATCTTGAATTGGAGGTGAGCAGTGCCATTGAGATATCGGAGTACACGCTTGACACCTTGCCAATGGATGTTAAGGGGTTGATGCATGAATTGGCAAAGCTTGTTGAATGAGAACGAGATATCGGGCCGGGTGAGAGAGAGGTATTACAAACTTCCCACGACACTGCAGTAGAGCTGGGTGTCCGAAAAGGGAGTGGAGGACTCTGTGGTAGAGGCGGTAAAGTTGGTAGCCTTGGGTGTTTGGAAAACCTTGGATTTGTCCATGTTGACGCTTTGAACGAGGGCTTTGATGTATTTGGTTTGGGATAAGTAGAAGCCGGTTTCATCCCGATGGACTTGAACACCAAGGAAAAAATGTAAGGGGCCAATGTCTTTAACAGGGAATTATTGGGACAAGGTTTGGATGAAAGAAATTTCGAGGTGAGGAGAGGATGCAATGACCAACAAATCATCGACATACACTAAAAAGAACACATAATCGGGTCCCCGACAATGGATGAAAAGGGAGGTATCGGCCTCGGAATGACGGAACCCCATGGTGATGAGAGAATCACTAAGCTTGGTGAACCAAGCCCGAGGGGCTTGTTTGAGACCATAAAGAGATTTTTGAAGCTTGCATATATAATTAGGAAAGGAAGAGTGAACAAACCCGGGGGGTTGATTAACGTAGACGTCCTCCGCCATGTCCCCGTGTAAGAAGGCATTTTAGACATCTAGTTGGTGAACCGACCACCGACACATAGAGGCTAGGGAGAGGAGAAGGAGAATGGTAGAGGGTTTTACAACAGGACTAAAGGTTTCATTGTAATCAATGCCTTGGAGTTGATGATACCCCTTGGCAACTAAGCGAGCTTTCCCGCGTTCAATGGTTCCATTGGCATGATATTTGGTTTTAAAAACCCATTTGACACCAAGAACATTGTTAGAGGTGGAGGGTGGAACGAGGGTCCAAGTTTTAGTGATGAGGAGAGCTTTGAATTCATCATTCATAGCTTGGCGCCACTCGGGATATTTAGACGCCTCGGTGTAGCAAGTGGGTTCATCGGGAATGAGGGTAGTGCAATGGGTTCGGGGTTTGGGTGGCCACGGTATTGTGCCGTCATGGCGTACGAGGGGTTTGGCAATTTGATTTTGGGAATGGGTTAAAATACGAGTGATGGTGGGTTTGGGTGCAGGAATGGGCTGCTCACTAGGCCCGGGGGAGATAGGTGGAGGAGAAGGTAAAGGAGTGGGGGAAGTGGTTGGAGTAGTGGGCTGAGGGAGCGGCCCAGATGAAGAGGAATCAGAAGAGGAGAGGATAGGTAGAGACAAAAAGGGAAGTGTGGTGTAATTGGGCTCGTGGGCCGTGGATGAGGAGTGAGGTTGGGCTTTAAAGGGAAAAATGTCTTCATGGAAGAGGACATCTCGGGAAATATAGGTGTGGGAGGAGACCCAATCAAAACAAATATACCCTTTGTGGTTGCTACTATAACCCAAAAAGAGAGTAGGTGTGGAGTGAAAGGCCAATTTGTGGGATTTCTAGGAGCGGAGGTTTGGGAAGCAAAGGCACCCACATGTTTTGAGAAAACTGTAATCGGAAGGGCGACCAAAGAGGCATTCATAGGGGGATTGGTGGTTTAGTATCGGGGTTGATAGCCGGTTTATAAGATAGGTGGAGTTCTCAAAGGCATAATCCCAATATTGGAGAGGGAGAGAGGCGTGTTTGAGAAGAGTGATACCGGCATCCACAATATGAGATTTATAAGATAGGTGGCGGCCTCAAAGGCATAATCCCAATATTGGAGAGGGAGAGAGGCGTGTTTGAGAAGAGTGAGACCGGCATCCACAATATGACGATGGCGGGACTCGACACTCCCATTTTGTTGATGGGAGTATGGACAAGTGAGACGATGAGAAATTACCAATTGAGTGAGAAAGGAGGATAACGGTTTGAACTCGGTACCACCGTCGGTTTGAATTGAGCCAACATTCGAGGAAAAGAAATCAGAGACAAGTTTAACAAAATTTTGAACTAGGGTAGGAACCATTGTTTTACTAGAAAAAGGGAAAATCCAAATAAACTTTGAATAATCATCTACTATGGAAAGATAATATTTGTGCCCATTTTTCGAAATGTGATGAGCGGGTCCCCATACATCCAAAAAGAGGAGTTGCAAAATTCTAGTAGACAAGGAGCTAATATCAAGATGGGGTTGAGCGTGGGCTTTGGCCTAGGAGCAAGATGGGCAAGAGATATGGGCCAACATGCCTGTTTTTTTGTTGGGCTAAAGAAGCTTGAGAACTTGATTTGTGACACGGGCTGAGGGGTGACCTAATCTGAAGTGCCAAAGAACAGAAGAGGTTGAAGGAGATGGGTTATCGACGACGGTGAAGTGGGCTTCCGGTGAGGGTGGTGGTGGTTGCGTGGTGGCCGGAAGCACATAGAGTCCGTCTTCAACAGGTCCCCGGAGGAGGATCACCTTGGTGTGGATATCCTTCACAACAAAAAAATTTGCGTGAGGGAGAAAGATGCGGTTGGAACCGTAGAAGGAGGAGGAGCCTTGGTGTTGAATGGGAACAGAGGATCCATCGCCGAGGTTGACCGATTCAGTGCCATTATAAGGGAGGGTGTCGATGCGTAGATTGGAGAGGTCAGGGGTGAAGTGGTGGGTGGCGGCGGTGTCGGGATACCATGGACTGGTGGCAGTATAGTGGACTTGGAAGGTTTGAGGCGGTGGGGGCTGGTAGGCCTGGTAAAGCGATGGTGACAGATAAGTGCGGTGTGCCCAAGCTTGGAGCACACTTGGCAAAAAGGACGATTATCGAGTTGGCCGGTAAAGTTAGAGTAGTTGTTTAGGCCGTGGCCATGTCCCTGACCCCTTCCTCGCCCATCCCTCGCCCGCGTCCGTTATTGTTGTCTTCACGATGGCGGCTGTTGTTGTTGTTTTGGTTCAGCCTTGGGGCCAGAAGTGTTGTTGGCCGAGATGGACTGGGTTTGAGCTACAGTTTGTTGGGCTAAGCGAGCTTCATGGACCAAGAGGTGAGAGAGAACCATATTAGGCGCTGGAAGAGAGGGGTGGGTGGAGAGAGACGTTACCATGGATTCATAGTCGCTCCCAAGGCCGACAAGGAGAAAAACCACAAACTCGGTGTCGGAAACGACGTGACCGGCGGCGGAAAGGGTCGTTACCAACGACTTGGTTTTGTGAAAGTAGGTGGTGATGCTGTCAGCTCCCTTTTTAAGGGTAGCGAGTTGGAGACGTGCCTGGACAATTTGGGCATTGGAACAAGCTGCAAAGGCTTCGTGGAGGAGCGTCTAGACTTCAGCGCAAGTGGAACACCTGATAGTCTGAGCTAGGACCTGTTTCGTCAGTGACGAGGTCAGAATCTCCATTACCAACTGGTATCGAGCAAACCAGTCGGTGAACCCGAGGGTGCCTTCAGCAGGGCATGGTTCAGTCCCATCGAGAATCGAGTAGAGCTTATGAGCTCGAAGATAAGGGGAGATTTGGGCTTTCCATAATGGAAAATTGTCTTGTGAGAGTTTAACAATAATAAAATTGGAAAAAGAGGGTAGATGAGGAGTGGATAGAGGTGTTGTTGTAGGCGGCGGAATTAATGGCGCCACCAGGGGTGTAAGAGATGCAGGAGGAGGGGGAATGATGGTGGCTGTTGTAGTGGTTGTCATTGGGATCAGAGGGACGTTTGTCCTTTTCACGCTCGGATACCATACAGGAATTGGAGTGAATTGTGTTTTAGGAAAAAACAGCTCATGTATTCATTGTGATATACATCTTATATTGTGAGGTGCATCTCAAGATCTATGGACTAGTGTCCATCATCTAGTTACACAAGGATCATTCTAGAACTTTGTACAACGATTGTAATCACATGCTAGTAGCACCCTAAGCTGCATGAGATCTTTGGGCCATGGATGGTGGTGAAGAAGCCACCCAGAAGAAGGATGATGAAAGAGAATGTGGGAAAAGGGAATAACTCGACGGAGCAAGGGACTGATTTCGAGAGGGTTGACGCCGACAAGGGAGTAAACCAGATACCGGTCTAGGAAAAGGGAAGGAAACTCGGAGTCACATTGAACCGGTTGTAGTGGTTCAAGATTTGAATTGTTAGTGACCCGGATGGAAATCTTGAAGATAATGATAAGTTGACTCCCACACGATGAATACAAACCCGGAAAAGATATCAGCAGAATTACCGAAGAAGATAAATTCAAAATCTAGGCCTATAATTAAGGGAGGAAAGAAGGCTATAGAAAATGAAAAAGGAAATAATCCAGTGAGAAAAGATAAGAATAAGGAAAAGGAGTATCTAAAGGACGCGCCAAAAAAAGTTGAATCAAATCAGCACATAACAACGAATGAAACCATAAAGGAAAACACACCATCTAAGATATTGGGAGGAAGCTATACCGATTGTGGCAAAGGAAAGAGTGGAAAGAATCAAGAAACGTTGACAATGGTCACCCGAAATGGCAAGTCCAAGGAATGGGAGTCGAGTAGTTTAAGCTCTATGAAGGGCTTGGGAAAGACAATACGACACATTGATTCCACACCAAACAAACACACGAGTGACCCGCAGGACATCAACGATGGGGCAATGGAAATTGATCCCACACTCCAGCATACCAAGGGTGGGACGAATGAGGTTGGTGACACCAGAATGGAGGAAAACATTCAAGAAGATTAAAAATTAGTTTATTTGTGAGAATTTGAACCTTAATCCCATTTGGAAGAAAGAAGCTATCTCCTCTCTCTTGTTTCTCTCTAACCAAGGGCTTGTTCTCCACACGGTGGCCCTAGGGCGACACCGCCCTTGTTCGGCGGGGCTGGGATGGGGAGTGTGAGTGGTTAAGTGGCATCTGGTAAGGTGAATCTCCGATGGGGCCTCCCTTGGCGTCCGGAGAACGAGAGGGTGTCCGGTGGTGTGAGGATTGTTGGAAAACACGGGTTTTAGGGTGTTTCCGGTGACATGTTCCAACGAACACCTTGAGGAATCTGAACAATCATATTGCGAGGAAGATGGGCTACAAGCTGGTTAGCAACCAACCAATGGTTGTCAAAGCACGGTAGTACGGATGGAGAGTTTAGTGAAGAGGCCCATTTGGACCATAAAATGGAAGAATGTGATGGTTCATACTCTAACTCAATTACTAAGATGCTTCGTGAGCTACAATAGAAAAACTAGATGTTGTTGGAAAAGGTTGGACAACTCTTGACATAGGAAGTTTCCCTCAAATTTGATGTTCGTGACATTGATATTGTGCTTGTTGATATTGAGTCACTGAATTAGTTTGAGTCTTCAACATCCATCTCCCTTCTATCATATTAGCATCTTTTCCTCTTCACAAAAACCATTTGATTTCGGTTTCTCTGTTTGCGTCTAAGACTTTCTTTTGCTTGCTTTGTTAAGACACTGTCTATTTTTTGTGGTTTGCGTATGTAATGTTGTTGAATTTTTTTATTTTTTCCTTTTATGATTGTTCTACTTTCTGATTATTTTGAATATCTTTTTGATGATTTGAAAAGGTAAAACTAGTTGTTGAATAGATACAAGGGAAAGTCAATATTGAATGTTATGCTGGTTATCTATCTTAGGGGAACTTTTTATAAAATTTACGAAAGTTATCTATGTTGTCGATTTTTTGTTTTGAAAGATCTTAAGTTGTATAAAGGAGTTTGTTACCATCAAAAAGATGGAATTTGTTAGAATATACACATGATTTTGATGGTTCCAAATGCAACTGAAGTTGCCAACATCAAACATCTACGAAATATTCATGAGGTAATTGACATGAATATTTCGTAGATGTTTGATGTCAGTTTGGTTAAATACGCATGAGAAGATTGATGGTGCGCGAAATAACAACAAAAGTTACAATTATAAGAAAAGAGGTAACATGATCGTTGCTTATACGTGTCCAAACAATATATATGTATGCTCGAATACAACTAAACGTGCGACTACCTACCTAGACTATCTCACTATGTGCGTGTGTGTGTGGTCTCGTAGGAACAAAAACAGCCCGACCAAATAATCATGCCTAGCCCAATAATAATTCTTATGAGAATAAAGCTATCTTACAGCTTGTAAAGTGGAAATCGAGTTTGTGTAAGGAGGCATCAGCCTTCCTTTACTTTTCAACCCCACTAAAATGCCATTGTAAGGCACCATTGCATAAAAATGCATGGGTTACGTGGGCAAGTTGCCACGTAACCCATTGAGGAGCTTACCCATATCCTCTCCCACATCGACAAATCTAACATAAGCAAGAAGCTCATACTCTTTAAATAGAAGTGGAACAAGATGGAAGAGAGGATCGAAAAACCTCTCCGGGTTAGGAATGTTTTCTTTTACCTAGATTCAATGCGTTTGATCTCCGAGTGAGATCGCGCTATTTACGGTATATAGTCCAAATGGCTTTAATTGTAAAGAGGATTACAAAACAATCAGCTGAAGGACAGGAAGGAGGAATAATATTTGTACGAAAACCGTTTGGTTGTACGAAAACCGAGAGTTAGTATTTAGTATAATCCCGTTTATAGCGCGTATTATATCGGGTTTCAACACTGGCGCCATCTGCGGAAGCTAGCTCACCCTATCCGACCTACTCTTGGGTAATAATCACGTAAGTGCGTTCCCTTCCCTCTAGTTAAGCACGTCCTTTGTGTGCGAGCCCTCAAAGCGGGGTCTGCACGGTCTCGGGTCGTAGTTTCTGCTGCATCGCGCCACGGGGTTCGCCCTTGGTGTGTGCGGTCTCGGGTCGTAGTTTCAGCTGCGGCGCGCCATGGGTTTCGCCCCTAGCGTGCGTAGGCTTGGCCGTATTCTCTGTTGCGGTGCGCCACAAGGTTCGTCCCTGGCTGCGTAGGCTTGGCTGCATTCTCTATTGCGGCGCGACATGGGGTTCACCCCTGGCGTGCGCGGTCTTGGGTGCAGTTTCAGCTGCGGCGCGCCAGGGTTTTGTCCCTGGCGTGTGCAGGCTTGGCCGCATTCTCTATTGCGGCGCGCCACGGGGTTCGCCCTAGTGTGCGCAGGCCTGACCACATTCTCTGTTGCGGCGCGCCACGGAGTTCACCCATGGCGTGTGCGGTCTTGGTCGCAGTTTCAAATGCGGCGCGCCACGGGGTTTGCCCCTGGCGTTTGCAGGCTTGGTTGCAATCTCTGTTGCGGCGCGCCACGGAGTTCGCCACTACCGTGCGAAGGCTTGTGTGCGGAACCGCCGAGCTTCCCGCTCGGGGTTGTTGTCGATCCTCCTGATGCGCGGAACCGCCGAGCTTCCTGCTCCGGGTTGTTTTCTAGTCTTGTTGTGTGCATAAATCCAGCCCTCGCTTCCCACTTGGGGTCGGAAACAACCAAGTTGGAAGGACAAGGTCCTAACTCCCAATTCGAAGTGCGCGAATCCACCCCTCGCCTCCCGCTTGTGGTTGGAAACAACCTAGTTGGAAGGACGAGGTGCTAACTCCCTATTCTAAGTGCGCGAATTGACTCCTCGCTTCCCGCTTGGGGTTGGAAACAACCTTATTGGAAGGACGAGGTCCTAACTCCCTTAGGGACGAGATCGGGGTTGGCGGCAACCCGAGTGGTACTCGGGGTTGGTGGTAACACTCTTAGGGACGAGATCCCAATACTCGAAGCTCGAGGTTGGCGACAACACTCTTAGGGAAGAGATCCCAATACCCGAAAAGCGCGCGCAACCCGAGTGAGGCTCGGGGTTGGTGACAACTCTCTTAGGGAAAATTTACACAAATTTCAAGCCTTTTGATTAATTATCACAAGAGTACCTTTCAAACTTAAACAAATATTTCAAAACATGTTGCTTTGTCTTTAGCTAGTGTTCTTAATATTCAGATTACCACCAACATTGAAAAAATATCTAGGCATTCCTATTTTAAAAAGATGTGCTCAAAATGCGATTAATGTTCACATACTTTATTAATAAGTTAGGAAAAGCGATTCTCTCAACGGAAAGCAACTCTATTTCTTAAGTAGGTCTGGCTGTTTTGATTCAATCTAATTTGCTTGGTCAAATTAATTATCTTATGCAAACTTTCCTTTTAATTAAGGGTATTTGGGAAGAAATTGACAGAGTAAATTAATCTTTTTTTTGGAATAAATTCGCACCTAATGCTCATCCTCTTCTCAATTAAGAGAAAATTTGTTCTCCAAAAGATTAAGGAGGTCTTAGTCTTTAGACTACAAATAATGCAAATACTTCCTTGCAAATGAAATTATATATTCTCGAAACACTTGACTCAAGCAGATAACTTGTGGGTGGGTTCAAATTATAAAAGGCAAATACATGGGCTCCTAGACCTTGTTTCAATATCATAAGAAAAATACATCTTGGCAATTGGGCGATTGTTAATATTATAGACAAATTTTTTCGAGGAATTAAATGGATAGTTGGAAATGGACATTTGATTAATTTTTGGACTAATAATCTTAATCCTAATTTAAAGGTTTTAACTTCTATTAAATCTCAAAAATTGTGGGACTCAATTGCTCTTACTCTTGTCTTACCAAATTCTATCGTTAATATGATTACTTCTATTTGTATCCCTTTATTTGATCATGATGACAAACTAATCTGGTTTCCCTCTTAGGATGGTTGCTTTTCTACTAAGTCTGCTTCTACCTTATTTCATTCCCCTCAAAATTGTCCCTCTACCTATGGTTACTCTTGGACTTGGAAAACAAAACTTCTACCTAAAATCAAAAATTTCGTTTGAAAATCAAATCATGGGGTATTTGCCAACAACTAAAAGATTAAATAGATTTAATTGTGTTCCACACACTTGTTCCTTGTGTGGTATTGAAAATGAAACTTTGAGCCATTTATTTTTTCATTGTAATTTTACTCAAAAGATGATTGCATAGCTAGAAATTAAAATTCATCGTTCTTTCTAACTAGGTACAACAGGAAACTTTAATGACAATTGAATTGCAACAATAAATGCTAGGTCTTATAGTGATATTCTTTGCTTTCTTTGGTGGTATATTTGGGGTCATAAAAAATACTTTGATTTTCAATCCTTCTCGTTTAATCATTAACTTTTTACCTTATGACTTGGCTTTTAACCAACATCTTCAGTGGACTTCTACCAATTTAATTACCGAAAAAATCGCAACGAAAACGTAAACCGAATGGTGTTTGGATTAAGCCACCTGCTAAATGGATTAAAGTGAACTTTGATGCCTCTAAACAAGGAAACTCTTCAACTTTTGCTAGAGTAATTATTCGGGACTGTAATAGTATTATTCTACCGTTGAGTAGAACTTCTCTACCTCCTATATCTATTTTAAAAGTTGAAGCTCTTTCTTTGCTTGAAGGAGTTACACCAACTGTCTTCGTGAATATTTATAATCTTATTATTGAAGGTGATAATTTAATTTTTTTCAATTCTTTAAAACAAGTTTGGGAAGTTCCTTAGGAAATCGATTCTATTATATTTGATATTCGAGGTCTTGTTAAATAGATTCCACATTTTTTTGTTGTTACAAGGAATACAATAATGTTGTGGATTTGCTTGCTAGAAGACATGTTAATGTTCCTCTGCTTCATCAAGATGTTTCAAGTATCTATTCTACTCTAGGCGTTAAGGACCTTACTTTTCCGAATTTTGAATGCCTTTTACATCAACAACCCTTTTTGTTTGACTTTCTTAAAATCATCCATTTAAATAATTTAGGCCGACCTGCTAATAAACAAGTAATCTAATGTTTCATTGCTTTGTTCATAAAAAAGGGCAATTCCTTTTGGTGCCCTCTAGTTTTTTACTTTTCCTTTTGGTGTATAAGAAACTTATTCCTTTTGGTACCCCTCTACTTTGTACAAATGTTCTTCCGTAACCTAAAGTCACTTACAAAACGCTTTTCCAACCAATTTTTTTTGATTTCCGTTAAAAAATCTTTTTTTTTATTAATCTTTGATCGACATCTTCTTTTTTCACCCAAAACTCATTCGCTCCCTTCAAATGCTTCTCTTCTATGAAAATCTACAATTACCTTAGTTTTTCTCTCTCCTCAATAGTACTTCCATAAGATCACCACATTTACCCCTTTCCAACGGATTAGAGTAATCCAAATTTATGGGTACGAGGTGGATTTCAATCCAATTTGAATTAATCTCCATCGAACATCGGAAGAATCGGTGGGTAAAGGAGATGTGATGAGAGTGGTAGTCAAGGCAGTCGGGATCGACCTTCAGAACACTGGCATCCATAGACCGCTAGAGAACGTTTCCGTTCATAGGGCCATGCGTTTGCAACGCCGGTCCTGTCTTCGGCGGCAATGATTGTGGAAGTCTCCGGTGAGCGTGGGAGCTCGACAATTGGTATTTCGCTGGCTACAACGTTGATGAGAAGTCGAGGCTTGTCTTCGGTCCTGTTCCTTCTATCGAGGAGACCAAGGAAGCCACTTTTGATTTGTATGATTTTCGTTTAATTATGATGTGATTTGGTGGATATCTTTACTGTTTATTATGAATTGAAGCAATGATCAATTCAAGATTTTAATTTGTATTTTTTTTTTATATATAGAAACTTCAAATCTCCTTTTTATTTTTTCAACCTAGGTGCAATTAATGGTTTCTGCTCTACTCAATTAATTGTCCATCATTTCTGTTTTTTCATAGAGAAATTGCATTATTTGTGTTTTTGTAAATAGAAAGGGAATGTAGTGTGTGATTCACATGGATTTCCATGCAAGAGAAGCATTTGTGGGGAGAGAATGAGTTTTGGGTGAAAAAAGAAGATACCGATCAAAGATTAATAAAAAAGTAAAATTTTTAACAGAAATAATTAAAATTTGGATGGAAAAGAGTTTGATACGATAATTTGTAAGGAGTAAACATATATTATCTTCCATTACCGAATAGAAGTGATATATTCTCTAAACCCTAGAGTAGTGCCTACCTAAACCTAGAGATTAGGTAGAATAGGTATGTGATAGCGGTGAAATGGTCGTGCAAATCACGGCTACGCAAAAGAATCCAAACTAACTAAGAACCGTAGTCTTTAGGAAATCCGAGTTGAATCCACAAGGAGACAAATTTTATCTTTTGTAATGAATTTTGTGTCAAACACTTAACAAGGGGTTATTGTATTTGTAACTAAATCTAAGAATGCAAAACTAAAGCAATAAAAGATTATAAAAAACAATAATTAGGAAGATAGCTTAGGCAAACAAATACCCACAATCGTATGAAAAGTTGATCATTGATTTCTCCTCAATATCACATGCAATAGATTTTCCAATTCCTTTTTAATTATAACTAACAACACAACCAGATATTATTAGTTCTAACTAATTAAACAACCATGAAACCATCAATGATCCGGTTTAATAGCAGCATTAAGATTAGGAATATAATAGGATACAATTCTAGCATAAAACAAACAACTTTTATCCTAGAATGTAAATCAAATCTGTTCTGCATAAGACTAGCACAACCAGTCACTAATATGATGCAGTTGCTACTTAAATCTAGAGTTGCTCTACCAATAACACTCTAGATATAGCAATAGATTCAATAACAACAAACCCTAGTTGATCAGGCTAGAAACTGTTGAAATAAAACATTAACATTCAAGCAAGAGAGAAGATTAAATCCAAGCAATAGATAAGGAATTAGAAATCTTACAGCTTTATTCAATACGATGCTTCAACTGTTTGACTAAATAGGACACAATTCTAGTATAAAACAACCAGCTTTTACCCTAGAATGCAAATTAAATCTCTTTTGCATAAGACTAGCACAACCAGATACTAGTACGATGCAGTTGCTACTTCAATCTAGAGATGCTCGACCAGTAACACTCTAGATCTAGCAATATATTCAATAACAACAAACCCTAGTTGATCAGGCTAGAAACTGTTGAGCTAAACCATTAACATTCAAGCAAGAGAGAAGATTAAATCCAAGCAATAGATAAGGAATTAGAAATCTCACAACTTTATTCAATACGATGCTTCAATTGTCTGACTAAGCAAAGAGATTAGTTCTCCATAGAAAATATGTAAAACTTAGAATGAAAAGTATGAGAATGAGAATTAGATTGATGAGAGCAACTCTCTAAAACCTAATATAACAAATAGGTCTCCAAAAAGTATATCCAAAAATACATAAGTGGGAATAAAGCTGATATAACTAAAACCAATCAGAATAGAACATGTGGCAAATAAGAGATCTCGCGCTGTCAGAGGCGGCGGGTGCTGCCAGCAACTCGGTTTAGAATTCAGGTGACACTTCGGGGGTTGTTTTGACTCCCTTCTAGTTGGAATTTGTACTCGGAGTAAAAACATGAATTGTAGCTCTTTGAATTAAATTCCCCAATGATAATAAATTAAACTTCATCAAACCCCTATTGCTCCCGAATGAGGCCTTACAAGACAAAGGTGTCGAACCAACAACACTAATGGATGGGTCGAATTCAAGCGTTCTTTTCCCAGTTTCCATTCCTTTCACACTTGTTCAATATTTTAAGACCTGTAAAACAACATAGAACAAGTGCAAAAACCCAAAACTCCTTGACACTCTAATAACTAAAAGAAACTAACTAAAACTACCTAAAAACAAAGCAAACGAAACTGAAACATGCATCCTGAACACTACCTATATGCAAACTATCAGTATGCACTAGTGTTGCATGTTCTTGAGAGAAAACTTAGATTGTTCAAGTGCTTAAAAGAAGAAGAGAGAGTCTAGGTTTTGTGAGTGAGAGTAGGGATTTATTAAAGAGAAAATGAGTGTCAAACTACTAGAGAGGTCAAGTAGTTGACTCCAAGTTACTCTTGTAGACATACTCAAGAGACCTATAAAACAAGATACGACTTTTAATCCGATCAAGCGAGAACTTGGAAAGGAGTGGTTTTCACTTCGTTAACCGATTTAGTTGGCTACGTGTTCCACTAAAATATTCACGTGTTAAGTAAGTCTTTCTTATTAAGTTTATTTCTTCTTTGTGTTTATAGGTCGACGACTTTACTGAAGTCAATGACTCAAGAGTACTAACGATCTTACAACCATTTCTAGTATTCTATGACATTTTCTATTTGAATGTCACCAAGGGCATCGTTTGGTTTTTCTTGATGGATCTGGATTGTTTATGGTACCAAAGTACCGAGGATTGATGTTATTGTTTCCTTTTTGGTTTTCCTAGCAATAAGAATTTGTAGTCGAATCTTTTATTAAATTCGCTATGCAAGGTGGTGCATCTAGCACCAAAGAAATAAATTAGCATTTCAACAGACGCCAAATGACTTTGTCCAAGATTTAGGAAAACATGTCAAAAACCAAATCACACCATGGGAAAGAACAAAGATATGGACTGAGTACGAGGATTCCCCTCAACAAATAAGAAGAACTTCAAATCAAAATAAAAGGAGAACTAAAAAATGGAAAACGCCCCACACAAACACCTTCAAGCTAAACTTTGACAGATCAAAATTTAACACAACTTCGGCAAAATCATGATTTATAATTAGAGATTATAATGGGCATCCGATTGGAAAAGGAACTACAAAGTATGGACCAATATCCGTGATACAATCGGAATCACTAGCGCTGAAAGACGGCATTCGAGAAGCAAGAAGGCTTGGAATTCAAAACCTTGAAATTGAAGGTGATAATCTCACAATTATTAATGCTATCAAGGGCGCTGGATAATGCCCATGGGAAGTTGAAATGCTTATTTCAAATATTTTGGCCTCTCTACAAGGGTTCGAGACCTTCTTAGTGAACCATGTTGCTAGGGACTGCAACGTTGTGGCGGACAAAATTGTTAAGCTGGGCCACAACTCCCCTAGTAATATCCTGTTTGATGATCTAGAGCTACAAGTTCTCATCCGCATGGATGCTCTAGGAAGCCCTACATAGGGGTTTCCTAATTCTTACCTCATTAAAACAAAATTCGCTACACAAGGTGGATTTATTTTTGTTCTTGGACGTAAGTCAAAATTAATGGTATTTTCTACATAATTTAAGGTTTTAATGAAGTAAATCTTCTAAGTACATGTTTTCGTTTTATGATAGCACAAAATTGATAATTGTTTTTTGAAATTTCGTCATTGTATGATAGCTAGGCAAAATCGAACATATTCGGGCCGAGATTACAATATAATTTTATGTGCATCTTTTTTAAAAAAATCGATTCTAATCCAGTTTGGAATTAGCCTGATTTCCAACCATACTTTTTAGACTAAATATAAAGGACCAATTAATGGCCTTATATTTTTTTATATTTTATTATTGGCCAGGCTAATGTGTGCCCATGGACTCACAATAACCATGTTAATTTTGGAAATTATCTCAAAACTATTCCCTAAATTGGAATTAATGAACCCTTTTAAAAAAATTAAAATTAAAAAACAATAATCGAATTTGCTAAAACTAGTATCTTTATTGTGTGTCTATGGGCACACATTAGAAATCTCTTTTTATTATATTGTTACAAACATAATCTTCACTGATCTAGTGTTTAAATCCAATATATCCTTTCGAAGTCAAGGATTATTTTATTAGTTGGTCGACTTATACTACGCTTGTGTAGGATAATTATAGATTTAGGTTACGTCATATTACTCCAGAAGAATTTGAAGAATGAAACAACTTGACAATAATTGTGCAAGCATATATTTATGGGAATACCAAGCTCCGCCTCTTGTTAAGAATTTACACATTTGGAAGATTTTTCACTTGCCAAAATATTTAATGTTCCTAGTAGAATGATGGCACTTATTATGACAATATAAATAAATACTCACTCACAAACTATAATATAAGACAATAAACAACTTATTAGAACGTCACATACTATTTAATTGATCATTATTATATTTTGGTGGTGGAGAACTATAGTAATACGGAGGCGGTGGTGACTTAAAAGGAGGAGGAGACTTGTTGTAGTAGGGTGGTGGTGGTGGTGATGGAAAAGGAAACATTTAGTATTGTGTAGGCGATTGTGATTTCATAGGTGGAGGAGGTGATGTATAATGATATGGACGTGATGGTGGATGGGATGGTGGAGGAGGTGATTTGTATGGAGGTGGAGGAGACTTCTTGGGTGGTGGAGGTGAATGATAGTAGTATGGGGGTGGAAAAGACTTCTTTGGTGATGGTGAAGAATGATAGTAGAGTAATGGTGGAGGATGTGACTTCTTTAGTGGCGGTGATGAGTGTTAGTAGTACGATGGAGTAGGAGACTTCTTCATTGGCGGTGGTGAGTGATGATAGTATGGTGGAAGAGACCTCTTTGGTAGCGATGGTGAGTGATAGGAATGCGATGTAGGAGGAGACTTATTCGGTGGTGGTGGTGAGTAATAATAGTATGGAGGAGGAGACTTCTTAGGTGGTGGTGGAGAGTGATAGTAGTATGGTGGAGGTGGAGAGTTCTTAGGTGGAGGTGGTGAGTGATAGTAGTATGGTGCAGGAGGAGACTTCTTTGGCGGCGATGGTGTGTGATAATAGTATGGTGGGGGAGGTGACTTCTTTAGCGATGGTGGTGGAGAGTGATAATAGTATTGAGGTGGAAATGATTTCTTTGGTGGTGGAGGCGAATGATAGTAATAAGGCGGAGAAGATTTCTTTGGAGGTGGAGGAGAATGATAGTAATATGGAGGTGGGGATGACTTTAGTGGTGGTGGTGGTGGGTTTTAGTACTATGGAGGTGGTGGGTATGATGATGGTGGAGGTGGTGACTTGTAATAATATGGTGGTGGAAGTGATGGAGATGGAGGAGGTGGTGATTTGTAATTGTAGGATGGAGGTGGAGACTTGTTATAGTAAGGTGGATGAGATGACGGAGATGGAGGAGGTGGGGATTTGTAAATGTATGTCAGAGGCGGTGACAAAGTTGGAGGAGGTAGTGATTTGTACATGTATGGTGGCGGTGGTGATGGAGATGAAGGAGGTGGCGATTTGTAAATGTATGGTGGTAGTGGTGACAAATATGGAGGAGGGGGTGATTTATAATAGTAGGGCTGAGGTGGGGATGAAGACGGGGGAGGTGGAGACTTGTAATGGAAAGGTGTATGAGATGATGGAGATGGAGGAGGTGGAGACTGGTAAATGTATGGCGGTGGCGGTGACGGAGATGGAGGAGGTGGCGATTTGTAAATGTATGGAGGCGGTGGTGAATTAGATGGAGGAGGTGGTGACGTGTAAATGTATGGTGGAGGCGGTGGTGGGGAGGGAGAAGGTGGGGATTGGGAAATGTTTAGTGGTGGCGGTGATGGGGATGGAGGAGGTGGCGATTTATAAATGTATTGAAGCGGTGGTGAAGGAGATGAAGGAGGTGGTGATTTGTAAATATATGGTGGCGGCAATGGGGGAGATTTGTATATTATGGAGGCGGTTGTGAAGGAGATGGAGGGGGTGGTGATTTGTGAATGTATGTTGGAGGCGGTGGTGGGGAGGGAGAAGCTGGAGACTGGTAAATGTTTGGCGGTGGCATTGACAGAAATGGAGGGGTGGCGATTTGTAAATATATGGAGGAGGTGGTGAAGGATATGGAGGAGGTGGTGATATGTAAATGTATGGTGGAGGCGGTGGTGGGGATGGAGAGTGGTAAATGTATGGTGGTGGCGGAGATGGAGGAGTTGGCGATTCGTAAATGTATGGAGTCGGTGGTGAAGGAGATGGAGGAGGTGTTGATTTATAAATGTATGCTGGAGGCGGTGATGAGGATGGAGGAGGTGAAGACTGGTAAATGTATGGCGGTGGCGGTGACGAAGATGGAAGAGGTGGCGATTTCTAAATGTATGGAGGCGGCAGTGGTGAAGGAGATGGAGGAGGTGGTGATTTGTAAATGTATGTTGGAGGCTGTGGTGGGGAGGGAGGAGGTGGAGACTGATTAATGTTTGGCGGTGGAGGTGACGAAGATGGAAGAATTGGCGATTTGTAAATGTATGGAGGCGGTGGTAAAGGATATGGATGAGGTGGTGATTTGTAAGTGTATGGTGGAGGCGGTGGTGGGGATGGAGGAGGTGGAGATTTGTAATAGTACGGAGCTGGGGGTAATGGAGATGGTGGTGGTGGAGACATGTAATAATAAGCTAGGTGGTGGAGATGACTTTATTGGTGGTGCTGATGACTTGTAATAATAAGTCATTGGTGGTGGTGGAGACTTGTACAAGTAGGGCAGGGGCGGCGGTGAGCTATAGTAGTATGGTGGAGGTGGAGACTCATGATGAATCGAAGAATGGTGCTTTTCATGGTGTGGATGGGAACGACCTATACGATGTGGGTTCTTTGAAATATGGGCCGAGTGATGACTCAATGAATGAAATTCACTACCGTACTAATTATCCGCTATAACATTGATGGCTAATATGCAAAACATGATGGTGTACACCAATTGAGAAATAGTTTCGGCCTCATCAACCCTCCTATTACAAATGCTGCTTATTTCGAAGGCTTTTCTGTTTGATAGGCATGGGAGAAGCTTCTCTTTATAGAGAAATATTTGCAATAATTGATAAAACTAAATGGATTTTTCGAAGGAAAGAGAACGACCTAGATTAACTATGTTTATGGGTCAAAAGAAAAATCATAAAATTAGACGTACTTTGGGGTTTTGCTTTTGTTTTTCGAAAGGGGTTTTGATTTTATTTTCGAAGAAGAAAAAGGTACATATGGGGGAAACTAATATTTTAATAATATGTGTTTGAGTGAACCAGTCTAGATGTTGACACTTTCAGCTTGAAATGCACCTAGAAAAAAAAATCAAGATGTTAGATCGGAGCACGAGATCGAGTGTGAGATAGGAACGTGAGATCAAGATCGGAGGGCAACCAAGGGGCATCGAAAGCAAGTGGCACGAGGGCATAACCAATGGCTAGAGGATTGATAAGCATGACTCAAATCCCTAACGGTCTGTGCGATGAAAAGTCGTGCTAGTGAGAGGGACCGGGTCACGGTTCAAATCGTGTTCGGACAAGGCCCTTGTTCGGATCGTGCTAAGGTCTGATCTTCCGAGTAAATATTAGAATTTGCTTGATCAATACGCGCTGGGGTTCGATCCTTCGAGTGAACCTCAGAGTTCGCACAATTGCCCTTTGTTCCGCAGTCGCGGATCTTTGGTCCGCAGTCGTGGGTCTCCATTATGCGGTCGCAGACCTGCTCGTTGAGGGCACCGCACTCGATTTTGCTTTGCATGGCTGTCCCAGGAGGGTCACGAAAAATCACTTCTTGATCTTCAGGGATTGATTACAACGCCATAATTGCGTGGATCGAGTACTTGTTGCCACAGACGTCGCCAATTTAACCTAGAACCTGCATAACAATGGACAAAGGGGGCGAGGACCCCCTAACCCACCTCCAATGCCTAAGTAAGAAGAGCAATTGTCGATTGAACATCAAGGTAAAAGACAAGACTTGCATGCGAGATTAGCGAATATGCGGTGCTCATCATACATGGCGAATACATGTATTTAGAATGGAGGAGAGACAACAGGGGGCCAAAAATCTACCCCTAGGGCTGGCCGATAATGCCTTGTTACCCAAACAAGTGATATCATGCTCCCCACTCTAAGTGTAAATTTTATCTTTGGACTAAGATAAAATCCTCCATCATAACGAATAACCGCCATATTTAATTTTGTATTAAAAATACTTAAATATAGAAAAAGCATAATAAATAAAATATCTTCATAGTGGAAGATAACGAAAATAATTATGGCGATTAATTTTACCCGCTTACAATTTTGATTATTTTTACTATTGACTTGGCCGGTTAATGCGCGTACTACCCCCACCCTTATTTATCGAAGGCGCTTGTTTTCATTGGGTTAGTGTCTTTGACACCATCCACTAGGGCTGTCCAACGGGTCGACCCGACCCGACCCGTAACCCGTATATGGGTTACGGGTCAACCCGTTGACCAGTAAAAAAAATAATGTTGACCCGTTACTCGACCCGCAACCCGAAAAACGGGTTACGGGTTTAAAGGTCGGGTCACAGGTCAATCTGTGTGACCCATACTTGAAGTCTTGAATCACTTGATGTCTTCTAGCGAGGGCGAGAACTTGGCTGAGATTAAGGAGGCTCGCGACTGGCGAGTCACGACGCGGCTCGCGACTGGCGACCGGCGACACTCGCGACACTGCTGCCTGCTGGCGACCGACGACATTGCTCGACACTGATGTCGTTCTTTCCAATGTGGCGAATGCTGCTGGCGAGGGGGCGACGAGAGATGAGAATGAGAGGGCGACGAGTTTTTGATGTGGTGATGGGGGCGATGAGAGATGAGAATGAGAGGGTCGGCGGAATGAGAGGGCCGACGGAATCGAGGGATAGAGAAAGCCGAAAGGATAGGAATGAGAAAGGAATGAATGAATGAATGAGAAAGGACGCGCAGTCTTCGTACCCTAAAATTAGGGTTTGGCCCTTTTGGCCCAAACGTATACTACTTACTAATGTATTAATATAATATATATATTTTATTATTTTTTAAATATTACAGGTCGACCCGTAACCCAGCACGTAATCCGTAATCTAAAATATTTCAACCCGTAACCCGACCCATAACCCGTAATATGAAAAAACTTGACCTGTAACCCGTAAAATTACGGGTGGGTCGGGTCGGGTTACGGGTCAACTTACCCGTTGGACAGCCCCAGGCCCGTAGTTAAGGGGTGCAAACAGCCCAATTGCACAAGGCCCCCCAAAAAATTAGGGCCCAATATATATCATAAGAACTAAAACATGTAGAATAAACAAAATAGCTCAAATGGTTGTGCACCAGGCAAAAGATGAGAGAGCTCCAGGTTCGAAACAACCAAAGCGCATGCCTTCCTTTCATTATTTTTTAAAATTCAATACTTTTTTTTTGGATCCATGGTTAAATTTCTTAAAAAATAGCCAAACGCTCTCCGCTATATGTTGATGTATCTGATTATATTTACTTTCTTAAAAATTATGTTATAGTTAAATTTTGATAAATAATTTATGTTTTTGAATTATAAATTAGAGTTACAATAATTTATTTTTGAATTAATTTAAAAGCCTAAAATTTTAAATTATATAACAGGGCGCCCAAAAATATTGAGATGGGCCTAGACAGCCCTACCTTCCACCACGGCACCCCATGCTATCTTTTCTATTTGTCTTAGCTTTGCAAGAGCTTGTCTAGCCTGTAGAAGTTTCTAGCATGTATCTGATCATTGATTACTGTTCAATTGAGTTGGCAGGTCAACGTACTACCACTCCCTTAATGATCGAAGGCATTTGTTTCCATTGGGTTAGTGTCCTTGACACCTTCCACCACGGCACGTACCACTAGTTGTCTTTTCTATTTGTCT